>OX336390.1:204318465-206801799 GCA_946902985.2 Meconema thalassinum
AGGTCACTGCTCTGTGAGAAGCCTTTATTGTACACCGGACATATGTACTGCATGTGCACCGAACGGTGTCTTTCTAATTGATGCATTGTTTTATTGGTCACTGCATGTGAATTTCCCTAGGTCTTTCCACTCCTGCCTCATCTTTGCCGTTCTTGTCCATTGTTTTCCTCCCCATTTTACGAACATGTCTGCCCATCTGATTCTTTGTCTCCCAACGTTTCGTCTTCCCGTTCTTGGGTCCCACATCGTAATTTTGTACGTCCTTCGGTTGGGATCTAATCTCGCTACATGTCCACCCCATTTCCATTTAAGCTGGTCTGCTAATGTCATAGCGTCTTTCATGCCGGTTCTCCTTCTTATATCTTCGTTCCGTATTCTATCTCTCAGTGAGACATGAAGTATGTTCCTTTCCATTTTTCGTTGACATCTCTGGATCATTTGTCTTTGTTTCGATGTTAATGCCCAAGTTTGGCAACCATATAGTAACACCGGTATCACGCATTTTTCCAGAACTTCAGCTTTTATGGCGAGTTTTTGGGTCTTGTCAGCCAGTATAAACTTTAGGGACCAAAAGCTCTTCCATGCTTGTCCTATTCTTCGTTTGACCTCTTTCTCTGAACGACTTGAAAATGACATGTTCTGACCGAGATATACATATTCTTCAACATATTCTAGTGTTTCTCCGTTCACATTAATTGGGGATTCTAACGCATTGGTCATCAGCTTCGTTTTCTTCGGGTTCATTGTAAGGCCCACTTCTTTACTCGTTTTGTCCAATTCCTTTATCATTTGTTCCAGCTCTTTCGCTGATTCAGCCACCAGAACAATGTCGTCTGCGAACCGTAAATGTGTGGCATCGATTCTGATGCCATATTTTCCTTCCCAGTCTAGTTTTCTAAATTGATTTTCCAGCAAACAATTGTATAATTTTGGTGAGAGGGGATCTCCCTGTTTTACTCCCCTTTCTATCATGAGCTAGATCCTTCTCTTTCTGTCTTTATTCCGGCTTGGTTACCGTTGTAGAGTTTGCCTAGGAGTCTAACGAACTTGTTTGGGATGCCTTGGTTTTCCAGTGCTTTTAAGACGCAATGAGTGTTAATTTAATAGCTCAGCTAGTATTAAACACACATTAATGAAATAACATAGCACACAACCTTCAATCATTACTTTTGAAACACATCAATTGGCTGTGCAAAGCAATGTTGCATACGCTGTCCAATACAAGACATAAATGGCACTGGAAGTATGCCAATAATATCACTTTTATGTATTAGTGTCATATCTGCTTCGTTCAACTTTAAACGAGTCTTATTTCCAGATACCATATTCATACACATGACATCATATTCATCACGTACAGGGTATATTTTCTGTACAACACATACGTACTTATAAAGGACTGTTTTTCTTTTACCACCTTTAAACTTGACTAACACATAATCTCCAACCTTCACTTCATTTGGCTCAGGTAGCCCTACCTCTCAAATGTCAGTACACTTAGTTTCATCTTCTAATAGGTCTTCATCTTCTATGAGATCAATGTCATATAATCTATCACCAATTTATTGCCATTCCTCTTCTTCAGACGTTTCAGAATATCTACACAGGCTCTTACCTGAATTGTCTCTTTTTTGCCCCCTATAAGTAGTTTCTTTATAAAATCAAATTTCAAATCTAGAAACAACACATGTGTTTGTCAAATGTGAAGCACACTGACCAAAAAGTAATATGCCTGCCATTCAGCATGAAAACAGGGTGGCCAAGCATATAAATATTAAATAACTAGAAAGGTTTCGAGGGAACACTTACAAGTTTTTGTAATAAAATTTCTATGTAAACAAGTTTTAATATTTTGCAAATTCATTACATCTCTTATTACATTCTTTGTTTGTAAGGGATGCTTCTATACTTATTAAAGAGTGATGTAAATAATATTAATTATTTTTCTTTTCAAACTTCCTCATTACAAGCTTGTCTTTTGTTTACCCCACTCTCTGTATGTCTCATATTTACCCCTCCTGACCCCTAATCTCTAAAAATAATTAGTCATAAGCGCTTATAATAATAATAGAAATAGTAATATTTATTGATTTTATGTTTTTGGCCAACGTTGGACCGCTACAATCAAATTATTATACATAGACTTAGTCAATTTAGTTCTTCAATTTTGCCAATAGTTTTTCATCATCTGAGATGTTAACTTCTTGTCTGCAGCAGAGAACACTCTTCCTTTTGCTCTTTTATTAATTTTGGTTGGTAGTCTAATATGTGAGTCTTGTAAAATTTTAAAATTAGTTTAATGAATTTAATTTCGTCGGTGTGTAGATAAAATTATTGTTGTGAATCTAATTTCGCCAAATAACCGACAAACTCGTTCTCACCTTGTTTATCAAAACTTTATTGTCAGCGACGTTTCGATCGGCAGATCACTTTCAAACTACAACAAAACATCACATTATCAGTCTCACTTGTACATTTTTTTAGCCTATTTTCAATTTTGAAAAAATAGGCTTATGATATCACCTTTTGTCCGTGTGTGTGTGCGTGTGTGTGTGTGAGGTGTGTGTGCGTGTCCCCTAATACAATCTAAACGGCTAGAGCGATTTTAGTGAAACTCGATAAGTTTATAGCACTATTCCCGGCGACCTCGACCGTACCCTTAAAATTTTGTTACGTCTCACCAATCCAACATGGCGGCTGTGCGAAATATTTCACTAGCAAACAATATCTCCGAAACTATTACCGATATTGCCCTGAAATTGTGTACGGTATTAAAGGGCACTACTAGAAGTTCACCTATGAGACTTTCAGAAACCTGGTGACTAGAAAACCAACATGGCGGCCAAGCGAAGTTGAGATATTTAAATAGACTTTTCTCGCGATTTAACTATCCAAACGTAATGAAACTTGGTACAGCAAATGTTTATACAAATTGCAATGCACTGGAGTCTAATTTAGTTCAATTGTTTACATAACCTCAAAATGGCGGCTGTGCGAAATATTTCACTGGCATTCTATATCTCCGAAACTATTACAGATATCACCCTGCAATTTTGTACGGTGATAAAGGGTACTGATACAAGTTTTCAAATTTATGTATAATTCATAAAACTGTAAAGTACAACACGAACATGGCGACCAAGCGAATTTGAAATATTTTAATAGACTTTTCTCGTGAGTTAACTCTCTGAGCGCAGTGAAATGTGGTACAGTAAATGATTTTGCAGATTGTAATGTACTGCCATCTAATTTAATTCAATTGTTTACATAACCTCAAGATGGCGGCTGTGCGAAATTTTAAAATTAAGTTTTTATTTCTTGTGTCGTAATCATGCGATCGAAGTGAAAGTTTGAATAATGAACCTAGGCAATAAGTGTCCTTGAATGGTACATAACTCTATGGCCTATACATATAACAATCCTAAATGGCGAGCTTCCGAAATATTTAGATGGTTCTCAATATATACGAATCTTTTATAGCAACCAAACTAAAATTTTTACGTTCATAGAGACTATGAACATATGTTCACCTATAAGACTTTCAGTAACCTGGTGAGCACGAATCCAACATGGCGGCGACGCGAAGTATTGAACCCTTATCATTGTGTCCAATAATAATGTTTCATATTAATAAAAACGATGGAAATACTAAATACATGAAATGCTGGATATTTGAGTAAAATTGATGTAGCAAGAAATCTGGACTTGGTAAGACATGCTACGTGCTGGCTGGAAATGACCAATAGTTTCACAACCAATGTTATTCTTGGATTTCTGAGAAAATCAGATATGACGCTGTGGCGTACGTGACCATAAAAGGCCACAATGCTGCGTACAAGGCAAGGAGTGAGAGAGAGGAGAATAGTCGTGACGTGAAAATAAGGGCGGGATTTGTAAGGTCAGAGCTCCAACGCCAACTTATCTGACCAATAAGAAAACATGACGCCAGAACATAGCGTCAGTGTGTTTTGCGCGGCAATCGGATATAAAAAGATCTAGCGATCGGTTTGCTTGTTCGACGGCAGATTCGCGACCTGTGAGAAAATACAAGAATTTTGAGAGGTCACACATAATTATAGGCCCATTACTTAAAATATTGAGGAGCTGTTTTACTCCCACTATTGAAACTTTAGGCTTTCTGTATATATACAAATGTCTTAGATGAACCGGGACACTCCTAATTATTCTTCGACAGTCATTTTAAGACGTCCTTAAGACGATATGGTTTTTAAATTATAGTTGTGTGTCGGCAACGAAGTTGGAAATTTTCATAAATTGTGAGATGGCAATTAGCCATAGAATAGGGAAAGTCGACGATTCTGCATAGGACGATCTGAGGAAATAAAATACTTAGAACGCAGATAGAACAGTTTAAAAACTTTGATTTAATTGTGTTTTAACAGCAGCAAAATGTCGACCATGGAGAGAAGACAGCAAGCTTCATCCTCCATTACCATCAGTGTTATGGGCTAACGGCCTAATGATGGGAATTGACGAGGCGGGAGGCCTCTGGAAAGCAGTTTAAGTGATGAGTATTAAAAAATTGATTTATTGATTTTGGACGAGGGGAATCGCGAGAGATGTGTGGAACTTTGTATAGATTTTATTTGTGTGATTTAATTTAAATTTTAGGGTTTGATTTCTTAACTGACATGCGTGTAGTAATTTTTGGCATTGCGTGACAATTGTTGTACAGTAAATTTTGTAATATAAATGTTTTCCTTATGTATACGTAATTCTTATAGCGAAACGGCCGCATCGATTAACGTATCTATAAAAAGTGTAGCCATGAATGAGAACCTAGGAACGACAATGATAAATGGACTGATTTAATGATATGTTAAACTAATTACTACGTGGGGGGAAATTTTGCATTTTGTTGCTTTGATAACTCGGGCTAGGACTGATCCTGTTATTTATTCTTTATTGTCATTTTGACATATTGTGTGTCATTATCTGAGAGGTGTGCTGATTAATGCTACGACGAGATCTTCGAGAAATGTGCCACGTATTTTTGGGTGTAAGTGATGATGATGAGGAGAGGTAAAGCCTGTCCATGACTGCGATATCATTCCGGCAAACTAGTTATCCGTGGGGATAAGTTTGACCTGGAAATGTATTCTTAAAAATCCCTGAGAGGATGTTTTGAGATAATGTGTTATTTATTTGTACGCGTTTAACAGGTGGCGATTAGCAAAGGTGCTGTACGCTGGCTTTGGGCCAGAATCTATATTTAGCATGGCACTAATTACTACTTGGGGGAAGAAATCAGCCACTCTCTCGGTGATGCGATAACAGGCCCGGTTGTCTCCAGCTCGTTATGACACGTTATGTTTGCTTTAAAGCCTTATGAGTTAAGGTTATTTTATTTGGTTTAATTTGGGAAGTTGCCATGTTGTCGATCCAAGTTTCTTTTATCATTACTACGACTTATTTGTTCATTGTTTTAAAACGCCAAACTTTCCGGCGTAAAAATTAAAAGTTGTATTTGTTGTTGTTGGCTCTTATTTTCAAGGCCATTGTATTCATATAAATATAATTTGGCAACCGGCCAAACTTGTTCATGTCATGTTATGCTTTCCTAGTGTTTAAGGTATAAGTCGGTAATTCCGCAGCCCTTATTTTAAATAATACACACGTGTATTTGGTTGTGGTAATCTAAGGTTAGAGCATGTCAGTAGTGTATGTAAATATGTAATTGTTGTTCCCACATTTCCGTAATTCGTCCTTCGCAGTACGGAGTCCGTTCCCGAACCAACTGTTTTGGTCGGAAACGAGCGCCCGTCAAAATGCTCATTACTTGAACTAGTCTTAAAACCCGTGTCGCTCATAAATATTGAATTTTTGTACTATTTTATTTGTTTGTTATATTTGGATCTTGTGATCCGTTTTCTTTTGTTACTCTGACTTAAGTGACATTTCAGTCACAATGCTTGTTGACAGCTGTCATGCCGTGTCGTCACGGTACGTCAGGCTGGTCAGTGTTAGATCTGTTCACGCGAGTGAACAATAAAAGGGTGGTTATAGTTTTTTTTTTAATGTTTGATTCAGTTAATAAATTTCATTTGTTAGTAGATCCTGTTGTTTTTCTTGGCTTTATAATAATAATAAGTTAACCTTATGAACCCTGGAAGTTATGTTGATAGCAAAACCTCTAAATCACATTCACAAGAATCCATTACGACCCCGAAAATTTGAATCTTGTCTACATGCTATTTTCCAAAGGGTTTATAAGAGTTACTTTGGCTTCCGAACGTGTGGCATTTGTGTTTTAGAGTAAAAAAATAGATCACCGGCATGTGATAAGTTTATTAACGTAAGTTAGGCGAAGATAATACCGCCAAATGTTTGAAAATATAAAGTCATGGAGTTTGCAATAAAGTAAATGTGGAACAAGTTAAGTGTTTGAACTTTGATTAAAATTAGAACAAACTGTTCCAGGCGCCCAATAAAATTAAATTAGCTTTGTGTAGAAAAGCCAAACTCAAAGAATTATTTGACAGGAAGGTTAGACCTTAAAAACTAATTAATACTCTATTAATTGGTTAAAATTTGTAAGTGAAGTAAGGTCAGGAAGATTATAACTGAATCAAAGGGTTAAAATTAAATGGAATAATAAGTAAATTATACTCAGTGATGCTATAGTTTGTGGGAGTAATTTAAAGTAAATGAACTGAGTATATAAAGGGTTAATGTGTGTATATTTAATATATGTGAGCGCGCGTATCCAGGGCTCCGCCCGTATGTCATTTCCCTATGTCTCAAATATATTATTGTTGTGATGGCAACTCTGGGAGAAATTCGCGAAGTGATTGAACTAGCATCCGCTCGTACGCGAGAACAACTTAGTGAGATGAGAAAGGACATAACCAATGAAATACAGACACAGTTAGCGGCGAATAGTGAAGAAACGCAGACACAGTTAACGGCTATAAATAAACAATCGGCAGAAACGCAGACACAGTTAGCGGCAAATAGTGTAGAAACGCAGACACAGTTAGCGGCTATAAATAAACAATCGGCAGAAACGCAGACACAGTTAGCGGCAAATAATGTAGAAATGCAGAAACAGTTAGCGGCAAATAGTGTAGAAATGCAGACACAGTTAGCGGCAAATAATGTAGAAATACAGACACAGTTAAACACAAAACTATCTGAAGTTAACGAGAATATAAATCAGAAAATCGCTACACAAAACATTCTGGTTAGTGAACAATTACATAGGCAGTCTGAGAAAAACAATGAAATGTTAAACGCACAAGACGAAAGGAACACTCAAAATCTAGCTGCGCTAACGGTAGAAATCAAAGAGCACACAAAAGAACAGCTAATCCAATTAGCAAAGGACGTTAGCACTAACAATACCAAACAATTAGGAATAATAAAAGGTATCGAAGATTCGTTTAAAAAGGAAATAAAAGGAATGGATGAGACTGTTATGGCAAAACTAGCACAAATCGAGCAAGCGTGTTTGACCAGCTCATCTGAAATCAAAGAAGCACACACAAACTTAGAAAAAAGGTTTGAGAATATCGAACGAGGGACACAGGGTATGCAAGATCAGATAATTACAGTAGATAACAATATCACGGGCTTAGTGACGGAACTCAACAAATTAGAAATACAATCAATTAAGAAATGGAAAAAGTTAGAAATTGACCAGGAAGAAATTAAACAAACATTAGAACAGAACAACATTTCTCTGGGAGAAAGGATAGATAAACTTGAAGATAATCAGGAGGCTAATCAACAGGAAGTCGAAGAACGCTTTGTTAAATTGAAGGATACTATTAGGAAAGATTGGACCAAGATGAGCGCTGATTCGAAAGATGAACGGCTCGCAGTAAGCAAGAAGCTAGGGGAAAATAACGCGAAAATACAGGCGTTAGAAGAAAATATGAAGTTAAGATTTCAAATTCAAGAGGACCGCATGATAAAATCGGAGTTGCAGTCACTTGGACATAATACGATGTTTGCGACACTAATGGAAAAGGGGAAAGGGGAGAATGCGGAAAGAGAGCACACAATAGACAGCCACGAGCTTGGGCAAAGTCCAAGAACGGTAGACACGCAAGCATTCCAGAATTATGAGGGTCGTAGCTCGACACCTCAAAACACACAACTTCCCACGCAAGTTATACAAGTCATCCGTGGAAACGAATTTAAACCGAATAAGTTTTTACCAGAGAGCGGAGGGACACCTAAAGCTTTCTTAAGGGAACTGACAGAATATTTTTCGGACCAAAATGTTAGCTCAACGCGACAATTAAGAATGGTTGAAAAATTTTTGGCGGGCTCAGCACTTACCTGGTATCTTGGATTTAAGAACACATTTAAATCAATGGAAGGTTTCCACAAGGCCTTCCTAAGCAAATACTGGAGTGGGTCGTATCAACAAAGCTTGCGAATGGACTTATACTCGCGCAAATACCATTCCACGCATCAGACGAAATATGCAGATTTTTTCGCCATGCAACTTGTCAAATTGCAGGATCTTGATAATCCCCCGAGCGAAATGGAGCTAATAACTACTATAGGAAAGCAGATGCCTATTAGCGTTCAGCAATTCTTGGTGGCGGCAAATATTACGACCGTGGTCCAGGCAGAAGAGGTATTAAGGAGGATAGATGAAACCACTAATTACATCAACCCGAGAGAGAAGAGACAGATAGAGTTAGTTAATGCAGTCGAAGTAGTCAAGACACCGAACAAAAACACGAGGTCGCAAGCTACAAACACTGGGGATAACCAAAGACGGCAGAGCACCGAAGAATATGAGCCGAGATCTCAACCGAGATACGAAAATAGGGACAGAAACCATAACAATCAGGAAGGAACTAACCGCTACCGGAACACAAACAATCAGCAGTGGCGAGATAATAGGAGATACCAAACGTCATACAATAGGAATAATAATAACGCACCTTACAATCGAGGATGGCGTGGAGGACACTATAATCAACAATATAGGCCCAGAGACAATAGGCGTTACAACCAGCAACATAACGCACAAGATAACCAGCGGTTTAACGAGCAATCGGATCCAAGGGATGATCAGAGAAATTGGAACGAGAGACACGCTGAGTCACAACAGTACCTAGAAGAACTACATAACATACAGGGAAACAATAAGAATAAATGGGAACGAGCGATGGAACACAGAGCAAATCCGGACACCCACACTAACGGGGCGGAAGGTATGCTAATGCAGCAGGAAAGACAGGACGGGTGGCACCAAGACCAGGGCGAGGGTCAAGGCGCGAAAAAAAAAGTTTAATTGAAGGGAAAGGAGACAGCCTCAGAAGCGAATGGTGTGATGGTCGTGATGGTTGGGTGACAGCGCACATTACAGAGTGGATTGCGATGCCTGAAGATTGCTTGGAAGAAATCGTGAGGCCACAAAACGAACAATTAAAGCAATTACCAATAATATATGCTAGGATTGATGGATTGAAGGTCAAATGCTTAGTTGATACAGGAAGTCAGGTCAGCCTGGTATCTGAGGCCTTGATCAAAGAAATAGGACGGAATCATAAAGTTCCAATGATACCGGTCCCGCAAATTAAAGTACGGGGTATAATTCCTGAACGATCGGTTACTTGTAAGCAGCAGGCATATCTCGAATTAGAAATTCTGGAACACACCTTCGCTCAAACTTTCATAGTTATGACGAAAATGAACTTCAATATCATTCTAGGGGCAAACTTCATCTGCGAATATCAGGCCGTCATAGATCTACACAAAAATACCATAAGCTTCAAAAACATCGAAGGGATGACGAACATAGGACTGCATATGGACGAGATAACATCTGGCAAGGAGGCGCATACTTGGATGTTACAGGCGATTAGTGAAGAAGGGACCGAGATCACGCAGCAGGCTATTTTAAACAAGACGGACAAGGAAATAATTGAGGCATATAGCAAGGACACCACTACAGCTGTAATTGAACTTAATGAAGAGGAAGAAACGCGAGATATCTGGGCATTGTTGGCTGAAGAGGACGACAGCAATAATGAGTTTGAAGAGCTACTACAGGAGCGGCTTAAGGAAGTCAAACTAGGGGTTACGGAAAAGAAGCAACTTGAAGATATTTTAAGAAAACACCAACAGGTTTTTGATACAGTACCGGGCAAGATTCTCAACTTTAAATATTCCATGCAGGTAGATGATTGGTCACCATTCAGAAGTAGGTTGTATCCGATTCCGGAAAAACATCATTCACAAGTTAAAGAAATTATTGACGGAATGTTACATGCAGGCGTAATAAAAAAGATGCCCACACCTTTTTTAAATGCAATTTTGGCCGTTATCAAACCAAATGGATCTATACGGCTATGTCTCGACGCAAGAATGCTCAACCTTCGATTGTTGCCGGAATACGATAAGGCACCCATAATTAGAGACGTCCTCAAGGGATTTAAAGGAAAGAGCATCTATTCAAGTGTGGACTTAACGAGCTCCTTTCACCATATCGAATTGGACGAGAAGTCGCAATTGTTAACAGGCTTCTTGTTCGACAATCAGACGTATACATTTGGAAGAATGCCGTTCGGCGTGAAAACAGCTGGCTGTGCCCTAATTCGAGCATTAGACCGAAACCTTACTGAGGAGGTTAAGGAGATGACGACTAGGTACATAGATGATATTTTATTGGCTTCCGACAACATCAATGAACACATGGAAAACTTAGATAAACTGTTAGAAAATTTACGCACCACAAATTTCAAAATAAACCTAAAGAAATCCCACTTCTTTAGGGATGAAATTTTATATCTAGGCCACATTATCGATCAGGACGGCGTCAGACCAAACCCTGCCAAAATTGATGCAATCAAACATTTCCCCACTCCTACAAGAATAAAACATGTCCGTGCCTTCCTTGGTGTAACGGGGTTTTTCAAAGAAAACTGTCCCGGGTACACGGAAACTGTAGCCCCTATGCAAGAACTACTAAAGAAAAATAATAAATGGTCTTGGAATGACGAATGCAACCAATCTTTCCAAGCTACTAAATTATTGTTACAAAATTGTATCAAACTGGGATACCCAGATTTCGGCCTAAAGTTTGTAATTCAGGCAGACGCTTCGATTATTGGGGTCGGAGCAATGTTGTATCAGGAAGATCCAAGCAACCTACAGAAAAGATCTTATCTTGCCTTTGTAAGCCGTAAGTTACGGAAACACGAACGGAATTACACTGTTACAGAGTTGGAGCTCCTAGCTATTCTTCACGCCCTCCAAAAATGGAGAAAACTAGTATTTGGGTATCAAATTATTATCAGGACAGATCATAAAGCCCTCACATTTCTTTTTAAAACTAACATGGTTAGTGAACGTATCACCAGATGGTCGATCTACATTCAACAGTTCGATATAGAAATTGAACACTGCCCTGGAAAACTAAACATCATACCAGACGCTCTCAGCAGAAACCCGGAAGAAGACGTGGAAGAAGAGGCCTTGGTTCAACACATAGAACTGACACCTAAGGATCACGAGTTCTTGAATGAATTAAAGGAATTAAAGAAAGAGCAAGAAGGTGAGCCCTGGATGCGGCAAATGATCATGTATTTTAAGGGAGAACTTCAGCCTGGATCTGCAGCTCATCGTGAGGCCCGGAGCAAAGAAGGAAAATATCAATATGTGAACAATCTGTTACACAAATTCATTAATGAGGAGCATACCAAAATGCGCATCTTGTTACCTGCTTCATTACAACGTGGTTTGACCTGGCATGTCCATGAAAGCCTAGGCCATATCGGAATAGACAAGGCAGAATCGACCATAGCTGAAACTTTCACATGGCCACGCATGCGAACTACCATATGCGAAGTGGTTAAGACTTGTGACGCTTGCCAACGCACTAAGCCTAACAACTATTTAATGAAGCAATACCCGAAACCAATATTACCCCAGAAACCATTGGAAATAGTGGCGATCGACACATTTGGTCCAATTCCGAAGGGAAGGAGAGGGTGCAGGCATCTACTTGTGTGTCTGGACGTATTTTCCAAATTCGTGGTTCTATGCCCTATCCAGAAAACCACCACTAAACAGATTCTAAGTAGAATAATACACAAGGTGATACCGACTCTTGGTAAGCCTGAGTTTATATTATCGGATCATGGCGCATATTTCACTAGTGCCCAGTTTAAGAAAGGAATGGCAGATTTGAATATAAAACACGTTCTCTCATCAATAAGACATCCCCAAGGAAATTCTAGCGAACGCGTAATCCGTGATATTTCTAAGTTCTTCCGGGTATTTATTCCCAAGGAACATTACAAATGGGTAGACCGAGTGAGTGACATTGAGATATGTATGAATTCCACTCGTCATGAATCTACAGGGCAAATTCCCATGGTTTTACACCACAACCAGTTTCCAGTGAGATCTTGGAACACTATTGTAACATGTCCTAACGACCCAGTACCAACACACGATCTACGGATCCAGAACACCATTGTGCACATGAGAAGGCAGGCGGACCGTAGATTAAGAAGAGTACGCGGAAAGAAGTTTCATCGGGAGTTGATCGAAGGGGAATTGGTCTTGATTAAGAAGCCACCGATATCTGATCCAGCGAACAAGATACTAAACAAATTTTGTGAAAGGTATGTGGGACCGTTCAGCATCGTGAGGAATTTAGGTAACAACGCCTACAGAGTCCGAGAGGTGAGCACAGGAAACATGGCAGTGTATAATATCTCAAATTTAAAATTGTATCATCAGAGAGAGCCATACGAACCGAGAAATAATGTTACTGCAGCAAATTAAATATTCGCGTGATAACATACAACAAAAGATACGGGGGTACACTAGTGGTGAAAGCGCTCAAGACAGCTCTGACGTGTTTACAAGTTCAGGCGGAAGTCGTTAATGAATATGTTGATGTTTTGAAAGAGTGAGAGGGGAGACGAGTAGCAAGGAAAGAGGCCGGAGGGCATAAGTATACAGGAATTTCCTAATGAGTTTGGAACGAGACGGCTACTGAAACAGACAGAGGCGGACAGTCATTATATTTGAGGGTGACCAGCAACTTCAAATTTGAGCCAGAAAAGTAGGGGATGTGAAATTCGACTTCATTTGAGTTCGAATTTCATCAACTAGGGGTCAGATGAACCCTTATCATTGTGTCCAATAATAATGTTTCATATTAATAAAAACGATGGAAATACTAAATACATGAAATGCTGGATATTTGAGTAAAATTGATGTAGCAAGAAATCTGGACTTGGTAAGACATGCTACGTGCTGGCTGGAAATGACCAATAGTTTCACAACCAATGTTATTCTTGGATTTCTGAGAAAATCAGATATGACGCTGTGGCGTACGTGACCATAAAAGGCCACAATGCTGCGTACAAGGCAAGGAGTGAGAGAGAGGAGAATAGTCGTGACGTGAAAATAAGGGCGGGATTTGTAAGGTCAGAGCTCCAACGCCAACTTATCTGACCAATAAGAAAACATGACGCCAGAACATAGCGTCAGTGTGTTTTGCGCGGCAATCGGATATAAAAAGATCTAGCGATCGGTTTGCTTGTTCGACGGCAGATTCGCGACCTGTGAGAAAATACAAGAATTTTGAGAGGTCACACATAATTATAGGCCCATTACTTAAAATATTGAGGAGCTGTTTTACTCCCACTATTGAAACTTTAGGCTTTCTGTATATATACAAATGTCTGAGATGAACCGGGACACTCCTAATTATTCTTCGACAGTCATTTTAAGACGTCCTTAAGACGATATGGTTTTTAAATTATAGTTGTGTGTCGGCAACGAAGTTGGAAATTTTCATAAATTGTGAGATGGCAATTAGCCATAGAATAGGGAAAGTCGACGATTCTGCATAGGACGATCTGAGGAAATAAAATACTTAGAACGCAGATAGAACAGTTTAAAAACTTTGATTTAATTGTGTTTTAACAGCAGCAAAATGTCGACCATGGAGAGAAGACAGCAAGCTTCATCCTCCATTACCATCAGTGTTATGGGCTAACGGCCTAATGATGGGAATTGACGAGGCGGGAGGCCTCTGGAAAGCAGTTTAAGTGATGAGTATTAAAAAATTGATTTATTGATTTTGGACGAGGGGAATCGCGAGAGATGTGTGGAACTTTGTATAGATTTTATTTGTGTGATTTAATTTAAATTTTAGGGTTTGATTTCTTAACTGACATGCGTGTAGTAATTTTTGGCATTGCGTGACAATTGTTGTACAGTAAATTTTGTAATATAAATGTTTTCCTTATGTATACGTAATTCTTATAGCGAAACGGCCGCATCGATTAACGTATCTATAAAAAGTGTAGCCATGAATGAGAACCTAGGAACGACAATGATAAATGGACTGATTTAATGATATGTTAAACTAATTACTACGTGGGGGGAAATTTTGCATTTTGTTGCTTTGATAACTCGGGCTAGGACTGATCCTGTTATTTATTCTTTATTGTCATTTTGACATATTGTGTGTCATTATCTGAGAGGTGTGCTGATTAATGCTACGACGAGATCTTCGAGAAATGTGCCACGTATTTTTGGGTGTAAGTGATGATGATGAGGAGAGGTAAAGCCTGTCCATGACTGCGATATCATTCCGGCAAACTAGTTATCCGTGGGGATAAGTTTGACCTGGAAATGTATTCTTAAAAATCCCTGAGAGGATGTTTTGAGATAATGTGTTATTTATTTGTACGCGTTTAACAGGTGGCGATTAGCAAAGGTGCTGTACGCTGGCTTTGGGCCAGAATCTATATTTAGCATGGCACTAATTACTACTTGGGGGAAGAAATCAGCCACTCTCTCGGTGATGCGATAACAGGCCCGGTTGTCTCCAGCTCGTTATGACACGTTATGTTTGCTTTAAAGCCTTATGAGTTAAGGTTATTTTATTTGGTTTAATTTGGGAAGTTGCCATGTTGTCGATCCAAGTTTCTTTTATCATTACTACGACTTATTTGTTCATTGTTTTAAAACGCCAAACTTTCCGGCGTAAAAATTAAAAGTTGTATTTGTTGTTGTTGGCTCTTATTTTCAAGGCCATTGTATTCATATAAATATAATTTGGCAACCGGCCAAACTTGTTCATGTCATGTTATGCTTTCCTAGTGTTTAAGGTATAAGTCGGTAATTCCGCAGCCCTTATTTTAAATAATACACACGTGTATTTGGTTGTGGTAATCTAAGGTTAGAGCATGTCAGTAGTGTATGTAAATATGTAATTGTTGTTCCCACATTTCCGTAATTCGTCCTTCGCAGTACGGAGTCCGTTCCCGAACCAACTGTTTTGGTCGGAAACGAGCGCCCGTCAAAATGCTCATTACTTGAACTAGTCTTAAAACCCGTGTCGCTCATAAATATTGAATTTTTGTACTATTTTATTTGTTTGTTATATTTGGATCTTGTGATCCGTTTTCTTTTGTTACTCTGACTTAAGTGACATTTCAGTCACAATGCTTGTTGACAGCTGTCATGCCGTGTCGTCACGGTACGTCAGGCTGGTCAGTGTTAGATCTGTTCACGCGAGTGAACAATAAAAGGGTGGTTATAGTTTTTTTTTTTTATGTTTGATTCAGTTAATAAATTTCATTTGTTAGTAGATCCTGTTGTTTTTCTTGGCTTTATAATAATAATAAGTTAACCTTATGAACCCTGGAAGTTATGTTGATAGCAAAACCTCTAAATCACATTCACAAGAATCCATTACGACCCCGAAAATTTGAATCTTGTCTACATGCTATTTTCCAAAGGGTTTAGTATAAATATTTAAATGGACGTTTCTCGCGAGTTAACTATCCTAGTGCCGTGAAACGTTGCACGTTAAATGCTTACAGAAATGTTGATCCACTGGCATCTAATTTATTTCAATTGTTTGCATAATCACAAGATGGCTGCTGTGCGTAATTTTAAAATCTCGTTTTTACTTATTGTGTTCTAATCATGCGATTGAAGTTTGAATACCACACGTACACAATAATCTTAATATAATAGTACAAAAATAAAAATCCAATCTGGCGACCATCTGAAATATTTAGACGGTTCTCAATATCTACGAATCTGTTACAGCAATAAAACTGAAATTTTGTATGTTGATAGAGGCAATTAACATGAGCAGGATATATGAAAATATGCTGTATAGTTCTTCACGGAACTACTTGTTTTCTTTCAAATTAATAAGTATTCTATGTTACAATTCGTATATATACCTGTGGTTTTAATAAGCAACAATAATACTTGTAAAAGTTTGATTCTGTCAGTTTTATTCTTCAGGTCGTCGAGTGTTATTTGGAGTAGAAATAATAATAATAAATAATAGAACTAAAACTACAACAAACTGGCAAAACGTGGACTGAAACGAGGAAGGAACAGAATAGGAAGCGAATGTGCGAATACTGAGCGAACGTTAAAGCCCAGGCGCAGTTGAAATAACATGGTCTGCAGATGGCCGCAACGAAAGCAAGTAGCAAGAAGCAGGAATGATAATAATAATAATAATAATAATAATAATAATAATAATAATAAAAGAAAGGAATGATCAAAAAGAAGAAAAAGGGAACCAAGATTTATACCTCAGATTGGATAAAATCTCAGACACCATCCAGAAAGGATGGGCCATGTTCTTTGGACATATATACAGAATGGATCCAGGTAGATTAACCAACCTGATAATAAAATTATTTGCGACCAGGAAAACCACAGCTCGCTGGTATCAAGAGGTGAAGAAGGACCTAGAAGAAATGGCAACATCTTAAGCTGAAGTCAGCAACAGGGAAGCATACAAAGCCAAAATAAAGAATTTCACGGGTTTTAAGAGTCATCCTACATCACGGATCCAGGCACCATGGACTGAAGAAAGGAGGAGAATGCAGAGTGATAGAATGAAGGAGTATTGAAAAAAAAAAAAAAGATCCAGAAGCTGAAATCAAATTAAAGTGGTCCACAGACGGCCTAAACGACATAAGAAGAATTGAGATTTTGTTTTTAGAAGCAAACTTAAGTCGTATTGCGTTTAAACTGGACGTCACAAGAAATACCCGATGACCTGTATTTATTTTTTAGTTTGGCCCTAGTTAGACATTATAAAAACTCAGTTTAAAATACACTCAGAAACATCGGAGGATAAGTGCCTGACTACTCTTGGGTCATTGACCCGCTATAGATCTTTCACATTAATTTATTAGTTATTTGAACCCCCAAGCGAGAACTTGATCTGGAACTTCCATTGGTATGCAGGTGGGTTTCAAAGAAAGAAGGTCGCATTGAACTTCACGGTGAATAAGGAAGATTCATTCCTTTTGTCTACTAGTTTTATTGTTCTGAGTTGAGAACACGTGCCCAAGAGAGCAGCGATTATGGAGCTGATTAATTGGCACTAGTTAAAATAAATGAGTTACCTGGGAACATCAAAGCTTATTCTGGAGTAAAGTTTCTATTATTTCCGGAACGAACAGCGTGCAAAGAGCCATTAATCAAATTCCTGTATAAAAGCGGCATGTTTTACTTTATTTGAGGTAGATTTCTTTGTTCCCTTTAGTAATGAAAAGCGAAATATGTTTTGAATGGAGAATTCTTACTTTGAATGATCATGAATATCTCATTTTGCTAGTAGGCTACTTCTTGTTACTGGACGGTAGCCGCCTCCATGGTTACGACAGTACAGGGTCATCGAAAAATAATGCCTAGATTAAAGAAAAATATACCATCGAATTCTTTTATGTTAAATGAGTGATTCTTTTACTGTGTGGTGACTGGTTAGCGCAAGTTTATTTTAAATTCATTAGCGTGACCTACAGTAAGTATGTGTGGACTAGTTGTCTAACGAAATCCACGAATATGTTCGTTGTTTGAGTCTTCAGTCTTTTGACTAGTTCGATGCAGCAATCCATGCCTCCCTGTCCTGAGCTAATCGTTTCATCTCTACTTAGCTATCACACCCTACATCCGAGGCAATCTGTTTAACATATTTTAATCGTGGTCTACTCCTACAGTACTTGTCTTCGACTCTTCCTTCCATAACTAAGCTTGCTATTCCTATCTCTTCTCTTCATTAGCAGTCGCTAGAAACATTTCTCCTCTCCCACTCATTAGCCTACTTTTCACATTTTGCAAAAATGAGGAAAAAGTAGACTTATGAGATCGGACAAATGCGTATCTGTCTGTCTGTCTGTCTGTCTGTCTGTCTGTCCTTCTGTCTGTCTGTCTAGCTGTGTGTGTGTCCCCCCCCTATCAACTCCTAAACGGCTGCAGCAATCGAACCAAATTTGGTAGGAGTAAATATCTATACCTGAATGTCTCACGGCCATATTTAAAAATTATGTCAGTGCTACCAACTGCTGAAAAACCGCAATTGAAATTTGAGCTCCATGTTGGATATCTTGGAAGATATGAATGGGAACCATTTCAAAATTGGCACACGAATAGATAATAATATTGCAGTTTAATTTCCAGGAGGCCATACACGGCAATGTTGCCAAAATGATTATAAGCCTGCTGATAGGTCCAACTTTTAAAAGCATATAACTTCTAAACTATCAATTGGATTTCAACCGAATTTCGTATGTGCTATGTGTACTTAAACAGATATGACTGAGCGTTTTCTTAAGAGCCACCAGGGCTGCCAACTGTTAATAAATGCTCTCAATTTTTTAAATCCAAATACCCATTTATCAGAAAGTATGCAATCCGACAGCTTTAAACTATGCACACGTATAGTAACTGACATTCTATATTAATTTGGAGTAACTTATATACGTCAGTGATACCAACATGATTCTAAGCCTGCTGAGAGGTCCAACTTTAAATACATGTAACTTCTATACTATCATTTGGATTTCAAACAAATTGCGTATGTGCTATGTGTACCATAACAGATATGACTATGCCGATTCTTAAGAGTAACCAGGGCTGCCAACTGTTAATAAATACTGTCTCTATTTTTGTTACCCTAATATCAATATATCAGAAAGTATGCAAGCCAATAGCTCTAAACATTGCACACGTATAGTACCTGGCATTCTAGATTAATTCAGAGTAACTAATATAGGCCTACGCCAGTGCTGCCAACATGATTCTAAGCCTGCTGATAGGTTCAATTTTAAAATGCAGGTAACTTCTATACTAACTAATGGATTTCATTCAAAATTGACACAACAATAGATCATATTATTTCAGATTTTTCTGACCAATACATGTATGCCATTGCTGCCAACATGATTTTACGTGCGCTGTTAGATCCAATGTTTAACTGCATGTAACGTCCATGCTATCCATTGGACGTCAACCAAAATTTTGTATTCTGTACCTTAAGAGATGGAACTAAGAATATATTCAGTCACCAGGGCTGCCAACTGTAGTTCTCTATTGGGCTACATTATGCCAGGTATACAGTATTTCGAACTAATTAGAAATTTCTGTATTACCAACTTAATTTCGACATTATTCTAGATAGATCCATATAGATTAATCATTGGCATGAATCTTAAATTTTAAGAAAAGTAGGCTCTTTAGTTCGTCTCGGAACTTCTTGTCTTAATACCTGTTCGTTCGTGTTTATTCCAAAGTCAATGTGTGGTGCGGGTTACTTCATGACCAAGTTATTGGACCTTTAAAAGATGGTATATTGGCTTTCACGGCCAGTGAATTAAAACTCAGCAAATCTTCTAGGTTTGTGCCGTGTCTTGTGTGGGGTTTCGCCAAGGACACCAAGCTGGCTCATCAGCGGGCTCTTGGTGCCATCCCCCCCCCCCCGAACCCCCACAGGAGTAGTGGACTGCGCGCTACCTCCCGTTTTATGAAGCGCACGTGCGCCTCTTTTCTGCGAGAACTAAAAGCTCCCATGAAAGCTTCCAAAAAGGCCTCCAGCTTGGCTGTCCTTTTTAGCTATCAGTCGGCCAACACGAAGTTGCCCAATCAATGGCTGGGACACAAAGTATAAATGTGTGATTACACTACTAGAAATATATACATGTAGTAGTTAATTAATGTGGCGGTAACTGGATAGTTGAACAAAACACTTCAGTTTCTTAAAATGATTCTTCCACATAAACTATTGAATGAGTTGTTTTGAAACCTTATATACATTTATATTTATAAGGTAAAATAGTTACGTTACTGAAAAGGCAATATAATTCACTGTTACCAACATTACAATTATTGAATACTTAGTACGCAAAATATTAATCATTCATGACATAACTACTGAAATTGTAGATTTGAAACTAAATACACTTCAAGAAGATTTCATGGCATGCAATTCAACTTAGAATCATGGTTCTATTACTTCAAACAAATTATTAGTGAATGTTTCTTTGGTAAGTTAAAGAAAACTTTATTTTTGGAGCAATGCATTTTTTAAAAATCAAGTTAGCCTATATAAATACTAAAGCTATTATTCTAGGTCAGATTAATGCGCATATGCATATCAAAAAACTGTAAAAAATTGAAGTAGATCGGCGCAGTTATTTCTGCGATAATGTACAGTACTTTATTTGCATAGAAATAGGAATTGTAAGGATTGACTGTCAAAGAAAGTCCCTCAGAGGTAATTGAATAAACACTCGGTAGATGTTTGCCAAAGTTGACAAACTTCACTAACTCTTATATCGGAAACATATTAACTTGTTTGCTCCAAAGAAACTTCCTATGATATTTCAATATGATGAGATCCCAAAACATCAAAAGAGAGAAAATTGATATTTTTCACTAAACCCTTAACACTATTAAATAGGGGCAATTTAGGATTATGCGTTTGGTTGGCTGTGTGGCTCAGCGGTAACGTTCTCGCCTGCTGATCCCTAGATAGCGGGATCGAATCCTGGCGCAGTCAGTTGGCATTTGAGGGTGCGCAAATGCTATTTCAGTAGATTTACTGTCACCCTGGCGTCTCTAAAAGCCGCAGTAGTTACAAGGGACGTAAAACCATTAACATTAATAGGCTACTGTTAGTATTATGCTTGCCACGGTGGGTGAGTGGTTATCGTGTCGGACTACCAACCCCAAGCTTTAGGGCTCGCTCCTAGCCGTGTTAAGTGATTTTTGAAAGGCGACAAAAATCACGGCACGCATGTCATCCGTGTTTATAATGGCAAAATTAATCTCGGTATTTTCCGCCAACACAAAGTTCCTCCTTTCTCTACTATAAAGCGCTATAGTGTTAAGGAGCTTAGATATCTAACCTCCTTGACTATCATAGCGCTCCAAGGAACGACAGCATTCGACATGCAAGCTGCCCTCTGGGCGTCAAATAACAAAGCTTGTACCCGGCACCCAAGGCCATACGATATTATTATTATTATTATTATTATTATTATTATTATTACTATTATTTGATTACGCGTTTCGACCCTCAAATGGCTATCATCATGAGATTCGGATCACTGTTTTGAGGTTTACATTTTCACTAATGTAAATTGAATACTGTTGTACAGTAGTAAGTCATAGGTGATTATAACACGATTCGCAATTTGAATCTCGTTATACGTTAGGTTTGTTTTGTCTTAAAGGTTTTGTGAATTACATGAGTAAAGGTTTATATGCACGTGTATACAATTTTGAATAACACACTGTAATTTATTTTATTTTATATTTTATGTCCAACATTGGACCACTCCAATCAATTATACACAGTCTTAGCCAATGTATTCCTTCTATTTTGCCAATAAGTTTTCATCCTCTCAGATGTTAAATTCTTGTCTGCAGCAGAGAGCATTCACTAGAAAAACTCTATTTTTAATGTTTACTTATCTTGGTAAAGTACTCCTCACAGCAATGTTGACTAGTCACCCGGCTCACTGATACGGTATTTTCATGAAAATTTTTCCATCTTGCAAAATTAATCTAGAGTAAATTTTGAAAAACGGCTGTGTTAAAATATTACACATATAAGGAGGAATTACTTCTAAAACATTCAGTTTTGCATTTTGAAAAGTTGCGGAAAAATGGGAATTTTTATATTAAGGAATGTATTTTAGCAAGAAACTGGAATCAAAGAATTATCCGCTAGCTGAGGAAACGGCGACAGTTTTGGTTCTAGGACGAGGTATGCTCCAAGAACGCAACACCTGTTTTGAAGAGCAATATTATATCGCAATACGTACATGCATAAGGGAAAGTTTTAGTGCACTCGTGACGTGTTTACGTTGATGTTAGTTAGTTTGATGCTTTGGCTTGATTTGCCGTCATTTTGTCAGCTGTGTGTGGTTTCAAACAGTGGGTCGTTTGATGCGGATGTATTGACATGTGTTCAATTGAGACGTGTGGTGGTGAGTTACGAATGTTCATAAATTACTTTTAGTTGTTCAATTTAATTGAAAAGTAGTGTAATGTAAGGCGATCTATATTACTCCCGTTAAAAATGTCGATAAAAAAGTGGGTTTACTAACAGAAGGCATGGTTGTTGAAAAGTAGTTTTATAAATGAGCCATGAAGAAATTAAAAGTACCTTGAGATATCTAAGGGTCCGTAGCTTATATGACGTAAAAATGTACATTTGAAATTTTGAAGATTTTGAGCATTTCGGCAGCTGACAGGTTCTGGACAGGTTCTGCTATAGCCAAAATGAAAGATCACTTTTACGATCAATACTGAACATGCTTAAATCATATATTTTATTTACCTGTATGCTTTAAATACTTGGTGTGTTATTTGGCAACCTCTGATGATAGGAAGTTGAAGATTTCATCCTCCCGGTATCAGAATTAGGAAATGTTCCCAGAGGTCCCAGCTCTAGGAACCAATTTAATTCGAGTATGACGGCTAGCTCGGGGTACAGTCTTCTTCTTCCTCTTTACCTATCCCTTTTCCGTCTCCGCTTCGGGTCTGCCCGTCACTTTCTGTATTCATTCCTATTCCCTGGGAGTCTCCTGGTTTGCTGCAGAGTCCTTATTTCTGCATTTCATTTATTATTTCTACTTCCTTTCCTGTCAGAGAAGTTAGATTCCATGTAGCCCATCTCATTGTTCTTTCATCGCCGGGTCGTATCATGTTTATCCGTCCGGCTCTTCTGTTTGTTCTCTGAATTTGAAAAGCTTCACCTGACGTGGGTAATCACCCCTACGCGAGCTAGCACAGTGGAGGGGCTGCCTCCTCACAGCATCTGTGCCTACTGGACTTTTCTGTCAGGGTTGTTCCTTCTTATCTGAGCATATCCCGTTTTAAGGTGCCGGAAACTCGCCCTCACCCCTCCCTTACGGGCTAGGATTTGCTGGTTGCATTGCTAGGCAGAGCCTACCAACTAGGGCATTTCTCAGTATTTACCACAGACAACTACTCAGCATTGGTGTCCCCACTGAGGCCCAATAACCTGCCATTCAACCTCCTCCTTTCTCAACCGGGCTTGGGTCCGGCTATGGCGGAGTTGGGATACAGTCAGCCTTGTAAAATAAAAAGGACAAGAGCTGGGATTGAATCCCACTACAGCCTTCCTGTAAGTAAATTTTCTTGGTTTCCAACTTCTAATCAAGACCCACCTCATAGAGTAGTGACTAGCATTGTTGGCTTTCGCCGCGGAGCCCCAGATTCGATTACAGACTCTGCCAAGAAATGTGATTCTGGTTTGAGGGTTGGAACGGGTACACTCAGCCTCTTGAGACAAAACTAAGAAGAGACGGGTTCGATTCCAACCTCAGCCATCCTGGAAGTAGTTTTCCGTGGTTTCCCAACTTCTGCTCCAGGCAAATGCCGGTATTCATTCATTTATTCATTCAATTATTTGCAAATGAGGGAAATTCCCGGTGGAAAATTGTACAATTACTGAAAATGTTCAAAAATAATATCAAACACACTTAATGTAGTCTACTAAAGTAATTACATCGGGGTATTTACACAAAATTTCAGTCTTCTCTTGAACACACCAATATGTTTGGGGGAAAGGCTTTAGGGCTGTGGCAGGCAATGAGTTCCAATTATTATCAATACCACGATATATGAAAGAATATTTCCGATTATCACGTCTTCCAGCAAGGGAGGAAATTTCACCCGGAAGAAACACCGATAGTTCCAGCCTGTAAGACCATTTTTGTTCTGTATTCTCTCCGCGATCAATCCCTGGAGTTTGTACACGAACTAAAGAGCCTACTTTTCTTAAAATTTAAGATTCGTGCCAATGATTAATCTATATGGATCTATCTAGAATAATGTCGAAATCAAGTTGGTAATATAGACATTTCTAATTAGTTCGAAATACTGTATACCTGGCATAATGTAGCCCAATAGAGAACTACAGTTGGCAGCCCTGGTGACTGAATATATTCTTAGTTCCATCTCTTAAGGTACAGACTACAACATTTTGGTTGAAGTCCAATGGATAGCATGCACGTTACATGCAGTTAAACATTGGATCTAACAGCGCACGTAAAATCATGTTGGCAGCAATGGCATACATGTATGCAGAGCCCATTCCAGATATGGCGACACTGGAGCAGCGTATTCATGCTGCCTTTGACACTATTTGGATGCAGCCTGACCGATCTGAAATAATATGATCTATTGTTGTGTCAATTTTGAATGAAATCCATTAGTTAGTATAGAAGTTACCTGCATTTTAAAATTGGACCTATCAGCAGGCTTAGAATCATGTTGGCAGCACTGGCGTAGGCCTATATTAGTTACTCTAAATTAATCTAGAAGTTAGAAGGTAGGTTGGATTTCCCAGACATTTGCTTAGTTCTCCCCATGCTGGCCGAATAGTTTAAGTGTTAAACATAGCGTATGGTGTGGATTTCGTCCTTGTGTTTTCCAGAGATTCCCACCCTAGGTTTTCTATCATTCGAGTAACACTTACTCTAGGATTAAAATCGTTGAGCACAAGCCTAAGTTAAGGCCACGACCACTTCTTACCCAAATCCTTCTTCAATTACAAATACACGTATTAGTACAGACATACGAGTAATGTATTCCTAAAGTAAGCTTCGTCATTTTATTGCACTAGCAGATGGTACACCCGATGACACAAGCAATCGCCATAAGAGTCCACACCCGGGGCTGGTTCAACGACGGGAGTAGCGTCAGCGGAAGGAGAATGACGCAGGGCGCTGACGATGAGAGAGGAGCAGCAGACTGGCGTGCCCGATATCATTTGGTCGGTTGCTAGTGTTGCGTATTCAGTGAATGACGGTAGAGTATGGAGGATGAAGATCGAAGTGGGCGTCCCTCCACATCCACGAATGAAAACAACTGTTCGCGGACAGGCGCATAACGGTGACAGACGTGGCGTCCACACTGCGTATTGGTTGTGCCCGGGCCCATCACATTCTCCATGATGTGTTGGGTTACCGAAGAGTGTCCGCAGGGTGGGTACCGGGAAACCTACCCCCGGGGCAGGCTGTGCGACAATTCCTTGCATCGCAGGGCACCGAGTTTTACCAGAGTGGTTTCTTCAAACTGATTGTACGTTGCGACAAGTATTTCGAAGTCAGTGTCAAGGTGTGTACAGTAGTTCATGATGCCATGGTGTGTGTTAGTTTGACAATAAAGGGTCCATGAAATAAAATATTACGAAACTCATTTTCGGAACTCACCTCGTACAATGACATAGATTAGTCTATCAGACAAATGCTACACAAAGTACATGGGGCTACATGACAATGATGTCCCAAATCTCATAAAATAATCAATGACAACAATCTAATCGAGGCAAATATCAAATTGTTAAAAACATCATTAGACGTTACAAGTGACTCACTTAATTACTGACAGACTAGTTGGTTATTGTTGTTTGAAGGGGCAGAACTACGAGGGCATCTGCCCCTCTCAACATTGATTAAATTATACAAATTTGGAATGGAATTGAAAATTTAGAGGTGGATACCTAAATTTATAGAGCCTCCGTGGCTGAGGCGGCAGCACGCCGGCCTCTCACTGCTGGGTCCGTGGTTCAAATCCCGGTTACTCCATGTGAGACCTGTGCTGGACAATACGGAGGCAGACAGGTTTTTCTCCGGGTACTCCGGTTTTCCCTCTTACCAATTTCATTCCAGCAACACTCTCCACTGTCATTTCATTTCATTTGTCATTCATTTAATCATTGCCCCAGGGGAGTGCGACAGGTTTTGGCAGCCGGCACAGTACATATCCTCGCCGCTAGATGGGGGCTTCATTCATTCCATTCCCTGACCGAGTTGGTCGACTGGAAGCAGGCTGTGGATTTTCATTTTCATACCTAAATTTGAAAATACTGAAAATTAATAAAACAAGAAAAAACCAACAACTAATAATTATAAAAATAAACAAAAATTACGGAAAAACAAAAAAATCATCATTCATCATTCAAAAACGAACAAGTCTTTGAGTGAATGTTCGCTGGAAAATTTAGATTGCTGGCCCTAACCCACTCTCACTTACAAAGTGGATGACGAGATCAGCAGCCACCGTGTCAACGGCTAATATAATGTAAGTTTGACACGCTAGCCAACTAACTATCTAACTTTGCCTTGTCTCAGAGCAGTGCTGATATTTCTTGAAGGTCATCCTTGTATCCTTGACGAAGTGGATACCTCTCCGAATCCTTTAATTATAACCACTCCCATTATGAAGGCGATGAGCTGCTTTGTGCCCAAAGAGCTCCAAGTTGTTGCGGCAAGTCTGCATGTCATTATTAGCTTAGCGAATGACAAACGAGCTTCGTCTTACAAGGTGAGCAGAGCTGTTACTAAGTAAGCCAATGCTACCAACTTTCTTTATTAAATTTCCCGCCGCATTTGCTTCATATTTGCGGAGTGGTATCGTGTAGTTTCTCCTATCATAACATACACAATGTACCGTAATATATTGAATCTTTGGTGGGTGGTACTAAATAAGTAGTCCGCCTCGTTGCGTAGTGGCTAGAATTTTTGGCTGTTACCGTGGAGGACCGGGTTAGATTCCCGGCTCTACCAAGAAATCTAATTCTGGTCTGAAGAGCAGAACGGGTACACTCATCCTCGTGAGGCAAATCAAAGAAGTGGCAGGTTCGATTCCTACCTCAGCCAACCTGGAAGTGATTTTGCGTGGTGGATGGTAGCTAACTTAAGGCCCTGGCCACTTTCTACCTTCTACATACTAGTACAGACATCACTGTGAAACAGGTTATCAGACAAATCATACACACACCCAAGTACCTGGGGATTCATGGTGACCTTCACTAGGCAAGGTTTTAGGTTGGATTCTGGCTCACTCCGATTTTTTTTTTGTCGTGTGGCCTCCTGTGAGGCCGAGTGCAGGTGTTTCTAGTCGATGCCCGTGGGCGACCTGCGCGTCGGGATGAGAGATGGAATGGATGAAGATGAATGAAACTGGGCAAGGATAGGAAAGGAAGCGGCCGTGGCCTATCGAAAGGTACCGTCACAGAATTTGCCTGGTATTGAAAACGGGAAACCACGGAAAACCATTTCAAGTACGGCCGACGGTGGGGGTCGAATCCACGCGTCTACCGAATCAGCAGAGAGCTTGGCCCCATGACCTAACGCTGCGCTTTAGCCAGCGTAGCCACTGCTGTCGGTACTCCGATTATATTTCATAATATTTAGTTGTGACAACTTCGAGGTAAAATAATCACATCGGGTGATTCGGACAGTGGTGGCAGTGCTGCATAACGACCAGACTCTTTCAATAATAACAATAATAATAATAACTAGGGGACCTGTGCGGGAAATTCCGCATGTTCATTAACCACCCGCCCGGCTTTAATGTTATGCGTGCTTCTATAAATATGTTTATTTGTATAATTTACGCACTTTTTAAACAAATTGTCGATATTTATGAAATCAGAGTAAAATTCGTCACTGCTGCTGGTAATTATATTAGAATATTCTTTTCAATGCACAGGTGGTTGTGTGCGCCCCATGTGTACAGACTACCCGCCCGGCTCTAGTGTTATGCGGGCTGGACACGACACAGTTCTGCCAGGGCTATCGTCTTTCTTATTTGTTTAAACACACTTTTTTAAAAATAAATATATTTTCGTTGACTTTTCAAGAAATGCAAGATTAGTCCTGTGCTATTGAGAAGATTTGAAAGATTTGGGCACAACACGCACCTTCTAACTCCTTCTGGTTCAGGATCTTGAGTGTTTTGTCCGATGAACTTAGCATATTATACAGGGTGATTTGTTCCAGCGTGTACAAACTCCAGGGATTCATCACGGAGAGAATACAGAACAAAAATGGTCTAACAGGCCGGAATTATCGGCGTTTCATCCGGGTAAATTTTCCTCCCTTGCTGGAAGACGTACCATTGATGATTCGCAGGGTTATGTGGCTGCTACATGATGGTGCTCCAGCCCACTTCGCCATTAACGTCCGGATGTATCTCAATTCTCTTTTCCCTGGTCGATGGATTGGACGAGGAGGTCCAGTTGCATGGCCTGCTCGTTCACCAGATCTCAACCCGTGCAATTTCTGGTTTTTGGGCCATATTAAAAATATCGTGTATGCAGAGTCCATTCCAGATGTGGAGACACTGGAGCAGCGTATTGATGCTGCATTTGACACCATTTGGACGCAGCCTGACCAATGTGAACGTGTGAGACAGAACATGCTACGGTGCGTACACGCATGCGTGGAGGCACTTGGAAACCATTTTCAACTCATACCATAACTGTGGCTGCATGGTACAGCGCGTATTAGACCGCCCTCTCTGAACTATTTGAGGAATAAGAGCGCTCGCCGTATGGTCGTTGCCAGGCTCGACCACCAACCTGATCTCAATAGTGGAGGGGGTATGGTCGAAATGCTAGACCGAGTAAGTCCTATCCCAACAGTTAACTCGGCTAGCCGTTGCCCACTGATTACAACAAGGGAGGAGAGGGGTGGACGAAGACATCAGAGATGATTCGCCTATTGCCTATGCCATTATCTAGCAATGTAATTAGTGTGTGAGTGCGACACTTGCGGTTCTTTCTCATTCTCGTGCATAGTGTATCGTTCTTGATACTATACGATAAATTAAGTAACAATCATCAGCTACAAATCAAATACGGATATGAGACTTCGATATAAACCATCCCAAAAGACTTGAACAGGCCCACTACATGAGTTCACCTATGGGACCTACAATAACCTGGTGAGCACAAATACAAATTTATATAAGCATATACCGTACCAAATTTCACTGCGCTCGGATGGTTAAATTGCGAGAAACGTTCATTTGAATGTTTAAATTTTGCGTCACCGTTTTAATAAGAGTTACGGTACGACATTACCTCGTAACTCTTATTCCAACGTTTTCGTTCCATTATTACTCTACCTCGCAAATACATACCAAACTATCAGTTATAACCTATTTCAACTTATCTAGTTTCACATCCACATCTCTTCTATTCCACGCTGTTTTATCAAGACTATTTCATGTTTTTCTTAACACATTTTGTAACACATCTGGTTTTTTAAATTGTAATTTGTGAGCTTAAGAAGAAGAATAAATTTAGAATCCTCTGTATGGAAAAATTTATATTAACTGTATGATCTTGTACATTTACGTGTCCTAAACAAATACGGTTTAAATGTAGCCTACAATATATATTGACTTATGGTTATATACATTTTATTACGATTACATCGTCAATAAGGAATCGGGCTATTTCATTTAATACGTAGTATTAAGCATTTTGCAATATGGTTGATGTTTTTGCCTCATTCAAATGTAATTCATTTAATCCTGAGATGGACAGCGGCATTCGTAACAAATAAGCTACATTTCAGTCCAGCCACTGACAAGGGAACGGACTGCGGTGTAAAATTCTAATCTGGTTGAAATTTAGTACACAATATTCCTAAAATGCTGTACAATGACGTAGTGAAAACCACACGGGCCACTTTGAATTTTAAACGCCGAAAACCTGCTGGGCGACGGCATGAGCGAGGAGGTGGGAAGAGATAAAGCTGACCTTGAATCCTAGAAGCACGCGATGGCTCGCGGTCACCAGCTTTCATAGCGATCACTTTCTGCAAAGCAGCATTGTAGACCAACTACCACATTCCAAGGATTAAAATTTGGAAGGTGCTCCAATTAAAGATCGTCGTTGTCACTTTCTGTCATTCGTAAATATTCTGACTTTAAAGTTAAGTTTCTAACATTAGTTGTCTGTGCCAGTAAAATTAAAAACTGACGAAATAAAAGTGACACACTTAAATGGTTTGATGACGGAACGACTTGGGACCTGATCATCCGAAACATCACTTTGTTTTGCAAAGCCCTACCGGACAGATAAGGGAGCGACGGGATGAGGGGAAGGTGGAAGGTGAGGTATGCAACGCAGCACGGCAGGTCGCTGCCTGGTGGCCGCGTTCTGCTAGGATTGAAGGTCAGCCTTTCCCACCTCCTCACTCATTCCGTCGCCTGACAGGTTTCCGGTGTTCAATATTGGCGTTCAAAATTGAAAGTGGCCCGTGCGGTTTTCACTACGTCATTGTAGAACTTTGTAGGAATAGTGTGTACTAAATTTCAATCAGATTAGAATTTTACACCGCAATCCGTTCCCTAGTGAGTCCCCGGCCCTGACGATGGTGGGAGAAACTGGAAGAGACGTATATAGCTAACCTACGGTTGTGAGGAGCTGTTGACAGACCCTTGAAACCTGCTATGAATGTAATTATTCTCTAACATCTTAAACATGTAATGTTAAAATCCCACACCCTTTTACTATTCTATGTAATATTATGTTATCAAACGATTTGCGATTACAAGACCTACATTCTTCGATCGCAGTGGAATTCCGCCAATGTTGGCGAAGTTGTAAGAGGCTCATACTCCTAAGAAGTATGTCGTCACTTACCGTCAATCAGCGTTATTGCTAGTAAGCGGGTCTTTGAATTAGCACGTTGTTTACAAGCCTCTTTTCTGTAGTCCAATTGCTCTTTGTGTTAGTGCAGGTCACGTTAGGTTTGTTGTTTTGTGTGTGCACGATTAACGATTGATAATTGTGTGTAAGCCGTATTAGCCTGTGAAATATGCGAAATACTTCATGCGTCTTTTATATTTCGTGGCACAAAACCGGCACCGCTTTCTCTCTACCTCACGAGAAGTGTCCGAGCCGGAGACTGGGTGTCTGCACTAACGTAAATGTGCCAAATATGGTCCACTTAACGTTTAAAGATTTTTTGTATCGGAACATTGTCCTTGATTTAACTTGAAGGCAAGCAGTAATTATTTATTTAATCGTATGGTGAGTACAACAAGGAATTCATAAGTCCCGGTGCAAGTTCTTCAACCACACAGCAGCACTTTCTGATAGATTAAACAGGTCGCTGGGGCTTCCGGAGTGGGCATGAAGAGGGCAACGCAGGATGACATGGTCCATGGTCTGCTCCTCTTCACTGCATTCACACATTGGAGAATCCATCCAGTCTCACTTACGGCACAAGGAATTACAGCGCCCATGCCCAGTTCTCAGTCTGTTGAGGCGACACCATAGTTTTCTTGGGAGGTCAAATCCATTCATTTTCCGAGTTAGATTTATCACATGAGCATTAGTACCAGATGTTGAATTGGACCACTCTTCCTGCCAGCTCCGGTTTAGGTTAAAATTGTCCCTCAAGAATCGGCGGCCAATACACTTGCTGGTCTCCTAGATTGAAGTCGTTGTGGCGATGGGTAACAACATTCTTGGTGAACTGGTAATGAGGGAGATGACCGGATCTTGTTTGCTTCTCTCAGCAGAGCTTCCTTTCTCCTCAGGTGGGGTGGTGGGATATGGCTAAGAACGGGTAACCAGTGGCGAGGTGTAGACTTGACAGTACCAGTTATGCAGCGCATGGTTTCATTCAACTTAGAATCCACTTTATGCACATGTGCACTTTCCGGCCATACAGGGGCACAGTATTCCGCTGCAGAGTAGACAAGTCTAATACCCGTTAATCGTAAGCAGTCAGCAAGACCCCCCATGAACTACCACAAAGTTTGAGTAGGATGTTATTCCTTGTAGTGATTTTGTGAGAGAACTTGGTGAGATGTTCTTTGTAGCTTAAAGTTCTGTCCAGGGTGACTCCTAGATATTTCGCGAAAGGGTTGTACTTTAGTTTATCACCAAGGAATAAAACAGATGGCTCGTAGTTTGCGAGTCGGTTGCGCCAAGACTTGAAGAATGTAGCCATTTTGTCCAAGCCTGCTGAATGAATGCCTTCTCCATGGTTGATAATTAGATTGACTGAAATAATTTCAGTATTAATACAATGTTTAAAATGTGTGTAACGGGCCCTTTACTTGCTCCAAATAAGGGCCATATGTAAATGACAATAGATAAAGAAATGCACATTAAGCGGAAAATACCAATACAGTATATTAATCTCCAAATCACATTCTTTGAAATTATATTTACTAGGTTTATGTATGTCGAATTTCAAAAACACGAAGAAGGTTTATTAAAATACCAAGAAATAGTGACAAAAAAGCTTCGGACGCCGCTCACTACTCGACTGAAGCAAACTTCACGGAATCGTTCGCTTCAACAATTGTAGTTTCTAGTCTAGCCGTTAAAGGCTAATAGCTATCAGAAACACTAAAAACTTGTAGAATTTCGAATATTATGTTAATAAAATCACAGATGGGATTTATCTGGTTCAAGTAACTTATAGTTTTACCGAGAACCGTTCTCTGATTTCAAGCAGTATTACCCTATCCCCTCCTCCTTAGTAAAAATAGCGCAACACCCGGAATATTTATCCACCAGTCGCCACTGGATTCGGAATCCACGTTATAGGAAGTCTCATGGCTTCTAATCATGAGGCTGATGGCCACGTAAAAATAAAAGCTTTCTTTCTTTAAGTGCGTCAGCCTGGAGTAGATATATTCACCCTTTCAGGATGACTCTAAAACACAGCAGTTCAAAGAGAAGTTCAATCCTTATCATTGATCAATTTCCTCCTTTACTCCCTTTATCCTTCTATCCACCATTATTCGGTCCCTTCGTTTCCATCTTGATTCGTTCGTTCATCCGCACCATGCAAGTTTCTCCACTAAAGGGAAATTCCAAGAGATTTGATCTAGAAACTTTGATAACAAACCTGGCAAAAGGGTTCTTCTGCGTCGCTCCCAAAGTGACAGAATTACCAGCATTACACAGCTCAGGGGGCAGATATTTAATAAGCGAGTTTCAAAACTTCTCCAAGGAGGCTTAGAGAGCAAAGCAGCCAAATTTACTGGAATGAACTGAACATGTTTGTTATGTCCGTTTTGTTCGTTCTATATATTGCTACCGGTCCATCTGTTCTACACAAAACTGTATTCCTCGAAAAATTATTATTACAGCATTATTACTATCTCAAATTGTGCTTGCCACGGTGGGTGAGTGGTTAACGTGTCGGTCTACTAACCCCAAGCTTGCAGGTTCGATCCTGGCCGTGGTAAGTGATTTTTTGAAAGGCGGCAAAAATTACAACACGCATATCATACGATGTTGGCATGTCAAAGAACCCATTTGAATTCAGTAGGCCGTGTTCATAGTGGCAAAACCGGGTGAGTTAGCCGTGGTCGTTACGGCATGACTGCTGGCAGTCGCTCACATCCGGGAGGCGAGGAGGTTCGAATCCCCCCGCCGGCAACCTTGAAGATGGTCTTCTGTGGTTTCCCATCTTCCTTCCAGGCAAATGCCGGGGTTGTTCCCTAACTACAGGCCACAGCCGCTACCTTCCAACTCCTCGTCCTTACATTTCCAACTTCCCTCCCCAACGGTACTTGTAGCTCATCCACTGGGTGTCCGTCTCGAAGCAGCTACAAAACTGGCGAGCCGAACATGTCCTCGGACACCCCGGCACTAAAAGCCATACGCTAAAAAAAAATAGTGGCAAAATTAATCTCGGAAATTTCCGCCCACACAAAGTTCCTGATTTCTCTACTAGAAAGCGCTATAGTGTTCAAGAAGCTTAGATATCTAATCTCCTTGTCTTCTGGGTGTCAAATAACAAAGCTTGCACACGGTATCAGAGGCCAAACGATAGTATTATTATTATCACCAATTGTTATTATTACAGTGTTATTATGGGGTTAGCATTGAGAATTAAAGGGATCTTCTGATGTTTTGATTGCATGTTGTAAATGGGAGAATGTGTCATTGTCTGAAAGGGAGTTATTAAGGGTAGGTAGTCAGTAGAAAATAGAACACTTTTTCAGTTCAAGATGTTGGAGGAATACATGATGTGAAGAGTGTTGACGTGTTAAATGGGACGGAATTGGAATGGGAAGTTGATAAATAACATGTTAATTTTTTTGTAGCCAATGGCAATTTTGTGTAGTAAATACTTATCATTAAATTGTAATGGCTTCGCATTTCAAGTACATTGTTGTGATTTTAATGTATGATATGGCATAGTGTCTTAGGGCAAGATTACGAGCTTCAACAATGGAGGTGAAGAAATTCAAATCCTTGTTAAGTTTAGAAACATTGGTTATTGCAGATGCAGATCAAATTGCAGAAGGGGAATCTGAAATAAGGAGAACATACTTGGTAATTTGTTGACGTTTTCAGGTCATAAACTATACGCTACTTTTGTTCCAACAAAATCCTAACCCTAGTAATGGTATTTACAGGTAGTTAACACCTATACAATATTTATCCTCAAGCAAACTGTATAGGAAAATCATCCCGAAATAATAATCAAGAAATCACGAATCTGATGTATAATGGTTATGAAATACTAAAACAAAATATAATGTAACACATTCGTATGATGATCTAGTGCTTACTATAAATTAAGAACATTCCAAATTCGGTGATTTTTGTATATCTGTTATTATCCTCCTTGATAACAAGTTATGAGGAATGCATGAAGGGTCTCATTAAAATCATAACTCATTATCTGGTGTGAAATGGATCCTCGATCTCATCATGGACTAATGAGCAGTGATTGTCGATGGCGTCACATCGCGTCCTTATTTTAATGACTGGGTCTTAACAAGATGCAGTGAGATTACCCACAGGTTGTAGCAGATCGCGAGATCATTACCACTAGTGTAGACCGTTAGTATTACAATTGTCTCTTAGGTAGTCAGCCCGAAGGCTGGTTGGATCCTCAAAAAGCACCGCCGTTACGTTATGTGAGTAGATACCCACAAAACCCCAAGGCAGCGCTATATTGAGGCGTTCTAGGCAAGAAGAGGAGTGAGGTAGTTTGCCATTGCTTTCCTCACTGAGTCAGAACAGTAGTCCTAACCCTATGAGTAGAATCTTTCACAGGATCCACAGGCACTGACTGTGCCCTGAATGTCATTACTAAGCACCACCCATACCTCAGTAGCTTCCATATAATCACAGTCATGAGTGAGACTGAGACATCGGTGAAAAGCCACCTTTTACTCTAGCCTGTGCCAACTGACAAATGCAAATGTGCTGTATTACAATTAGTTTTAAATTATTATTATTTAATTAGAATAAACGGTTGTGTCCTGATTGCGGTCATTCCAGATTGCGTTCACCTCATTAGCAGTCCAGATTGCGGTCACTTTCATTTTAGGGAAGAACTATAAACATTCCAGCGTCCGGATTGCGATCACTTTTCTTGGGAGACCGGTCCTTGGTGCTTGGTTCTTCCCGACTGACTCATACCTTCCGTAAGTTTTGGGGATAACAAGGGGAAACTGATATTTCACTACCTAACCAAAGAATACAGTTTTCAGTGTTCAGCTGAGCACACCCCACAGGCTGTTCCAAATCCACAAGTTTGAGTATGAGTACACGCGAGTACTCAGCAGTAATGCTCGGAGCATGGTTTGAGAGGGACTGGGGGTGATAGCCAATGCGTCACTGGACGAAGGTCATAGTACAAGTCAATGCACTTCCATCCAGTCTTGATGTATCCACCGCGAAGTGGCGGCAGCCCCCCCCCCCCCCCACAGCAGAGCTGTTTTGCATGTTGCAGGTTTACTCGCGTAAGGTGGCGAGTACTCCGCTGCTCACAGGCGAGTTGCTCGGCTGGAACAGCCTGCAACTTCGCTTAAAAAATCAAGTCCCCTCCCAATCTGATGGCACCTCGTAAAGCATTTTCAGTCTTAATAATAGAAACGTTTCAGGACCGGAATCAACGACCTTCACTTTCAACAAAATTGTTCTAACGTGAAATTTTATACTTACAGGGTATAATTTTTTAATTTCTGCCCCTCCTCGCCCATGTGAGGTGCGAGATATCTATTTTTATAATAGATACTGTAGCCTATATCGTGAGTAACATTCTTTTCATTACCTCGAAAAATTCGTCGTGTAAAAGAATTTTGTTCTGCGTTTGATTCCCTTTATAATCAATTTTTGTTCCCGCCCCCTCCTACACACAAAATCAAACATTTGAAGTTTTAGGTTTATTAACATTCCAGATTTGAAATCTGTGGCTTTTGATAAGTCAAAATCAGTACGTTCACTGTCAAAACTACTCAAATTATAAAATGGTATTTTTGAAGGAAGCTTTCCCCCTACCTTTCCCTCAATGATGTGGTCAAGGTAGGGTACTCCAAGTGCCTAGGGTCCGGACCGGTCTCCCAAGAAAAGTGATCGCAATCTGGACTACTAATGGAATGTTTATAGCTGTTCCCTAACATGAAAGTGACCGCAATCTGGACTACTAATGAGGTGAACGCAATCAGGAAGACACCGAATAAACTCCTACTTGGGAAGCAAAATAACTAGTGATGGACGAAGTAATCATACTAATATATAAAAATGAGATGGTGTTTGTCGTCCTGTCTGTCTGTTGCTCAATCACGCAAGAACCACTGGTCCGATTGAAATGAAATTTTGCACGGATGTAGCTGATTTACCAGGTTTACACATAGGCCACTTTTGATTTCGAAATTATGCACTATTTAAAATGGCGACTATTTTAATATTTCCATTTCAAATAAAAAGAGAACGTTAAGAAATAGCAAACGTTTGATGGCACATACGATATTTAAAATTTAATTTTCTATCCGAAAGGTCCATATCACTTTTCGTGTATCTCGAACGGTTAGCGAGTAAAACCCACATTTGTGACGTCACTACACCGTTTGGTTTCAAAATTTAATATTTCCATTTCAAATTAAAAAAGAACGCTAATAAATAGCAACATTTTGATGGTATATGTGAGCTTTACCAGGTTTACACATAGGCTACTTTTGATTTCGATATTTTGCTCTATTTAAAAATGGCGACAATTTCCATATTTCCATTTCAAATAAAAAGAGAACGCTAAGAAATAGCAAACTTTTGATGGCACATACGAGCTTTAAAATTTAATTTACTATGCGAACTTCTTTTCGTGTATCTCCAACGGTTAGCGAGTAAAACCAAAATTTGTGCAATAAAACACGGTCAACACCGAGCGATGCAGTCTATCTCTCTCTATATAAAAATGAAAGTTTGCCTGTTCTTTTCTGAATTTCTACGGAAATTCTGGTTATATAAGCGTTTCAGACTGTTTTATGATGGATGCTCGCGAAATAGTTTTTTTTATCTGTCTGTCTGTTTGTTTGTTTGTCTGTGGACAACTTTGTTCCCTTATAACTCGAGAACGGCTGGGTGTATCAACGTAAAATTTGGTACAGATATCCATCAGAGGCACGACACTAATCATTGATGTAACTCTTCTCCGTACCCCTCATTAAAGGGGGCCATCTCCCTTAAAATACATGCTAAAATAGGCGTAGATGAACGTGACAAAGGTCATTTTCAGCCCCTCAATGAGAAAGACAAAACTCGGGGGCCCCAAAGGGTCCACGAAAACCACATTTTAAGGGCCTAAAACCAACAGTTTTTGAGATATTCCCAGAAAACTAATTTCATTTAATAAACTAATGAACGAATGCAAGCCGGTAACCATTGCAACAGATACTCAGAGGTCCATCTATTGCAATTCCATTAATTACATTAGTGTGAAAGTTTGCAAACGGCTAGAAGGTTATCACGAAACCAAATTTAGCTGTAAAATTCATCAATACGTATAATGCGCTTAAGGGGGGTAAAGGGGTACTCTAGAATATTTTCGCGCGATTTACACCTGCGGGTGTGGTCTGGCAGGTATATTATATTCCTATCTCTATATTATATTATTATATTAGTATTATATTATGGCATACAACGACGAGACAAACCCCTCGGTGCCAGAAACAAAACTCGGGGGCCCTAAAGGGTCGAAAACTACATTATAAGGCTCTAAAACCAACAGTTTCTGAAGTATTCCCATAAAACTAATTTAAACTTAATTTAACAAACTAATGAAGGAATGCAAATCGGTAACCATGACAACATTATCTCAAAGGGTGGCATCCAACTTTCATCTATTTCTGTAAGAAGCAATCAATTTCACTCCATTTATTACATTTCTGTGAAAGTTTGCAAATGGCTATTATGTTATCACGGAACCAACTTAGACTGTATAATTCATCAATGCAATTAAGGGGGTCAAGGGGTAACCTAGAATTTTTTCACGCAATTTTCACGTGCGACATATAGTACAGAAGGTCTGTTATATCTCCAAACGGCAACATCATTTTCAAAAATTCCTGAATTTAATCAGCATATTTTGCGGCTTTTAAGAATTCGGGCCAATTGAGGCTAAAGAACCTGAATTTTCATGCACCACAAGCCTTTATAATTTATGAAAGGGGTCTTCCTGTGTAGGGGGACCTAACACAACGTAGAGGGTCAGTTTTTATGTGACGTGTATTGCGTTCCGTCTATAAGGCTTTCAATTTTATTTCACGTCATGAAGTACACGTTAGTTGAATTTAGTTTGAGAACACATTTTAACTCATCATTTATTTTTTATTTATTTTTTGTCGACATACGAGTTCATCGTAAGGATAATTTTGTTTGATACTGTGCGGTAGATATACCGATATTTGGGTAACTGCGTGATATGTTGTAGACAATAGAATTGTCTGTCTTTCTGTGTATCTTTATGTACGCCTATAACTCGTGTTCGGATGCTTGGTGCATCGTAAAATTAGATATGGCATCCATGAGAGTCAATACACCAATCATTTATAAAATTCTTCACCGTACTTTTCATACAGTAGAAAGGTGGATATAGGGAAAACTTCTCAAAATACATGCTAAAATAGGCGAAATATAAAAATTATCCTAGAAGGACGACCAGAGCATATGTTGCGCTTCTCAATGTGAGACACAAGATTCGGCAGTCTATATAGGATGTCCGAAAACCACATTTTAAGGCCCTTAAATTAACAGTGTGTGTGTTATTCCCAGAAAACTAACTTCGTTCTGATAAACTTATGAAGGGATGACAAACCGCTAACCGTTGCAAGAGTAGCTCAATTGATAATGTCTGGTGTTAACACCGAACACCGTCCGAAGAACGGGTACTTCTGCTAGTGAGGATATATACAGTAGATTGGCTCAGGCAAGGATAGCCAACTTGCATGCTGCAACTGCTTGCATGACTCATGCAGATAACGTGTGAACAGATGAGTCAAATCAGCATATTTCTTGTTACTCATAAAACAGGGATGTCCCATTATGTTTACTGGAGATTAAAACGTAATATTTCACAAATGATAAAATTTCTAACTAACAACACTATTATTCCGGTTCGCGAGCACTATATTGGCTCGTATGATGAGAGCATCGAATTTAATTTAAAGGGTACCGTTGTGCTCGCGAGCACCAGGTTGAGAACGCCTACTATAGACAGTTCAAGTATTCGCTCACTTTGTAGATTGTGTGTCACTTCTTAAATGCATGATTGAGACATACGCATGTTAGCATAATTTGCTTGTCACCTCATCTTGGAAGCAATTAGTGATTTGCGGTCGTCTCGAGCACATTCCACGAAATCATGACTTGAGCCTGCAGCTACATAGCAAGAGATGGATACACGGAAAAAGATAGAAAGACGCATCAATTTTGCTTGCAAAGTCTTGCATTCCCTCCGCCCACATGCTCTAAACTATAATTCACAATCAAAATGCACACATCAATCAAAGCTTACAACAAGAGAGAGAAAAATTCATAATTACGCGAATATAGACTACGTGCACGTTATTGTGATTGGGATAAATAATTAATATAATACTCTGTATAACTGGCATTGAATAAAAAAAAATTCATTGCAATGGCAATTTAAATCCGAAAATGAATCAAATAAAGTCAACTCATACAATCTGCTAGTAATTGGTAATATACAAAGTTTAATTCGCAGATTAGCATCGAGCTCGCAATCAAGTACGGATTGAATGCTATCGCAATTCATAACTAGCGTACGCTTTTAACAAACATTTGAAACATGCAGTTTTAGACGAAATAGATTCACACGTTGACTGGTGATGCTAAAAGAAGAATGAAATAACACAAACGCAACAAAAATCGGTTCAGGGACAAGGTGTTGAAATCAAACATGATCCATCCAAGAATACTAACTTTTCTGTTAAATGATAACTCATTGGTGTCAGAACTGCGACATCTACTCTACGGTGTCTTCCTAAGGAGGTTAGAATAATAATGTGGGAAACGGTTTCCAGATCATGACACTCACAAGCATCGATTATAGAACTGAATTATTTATTTAAATAAAGAAACTTATAAGAATACAATATATAGAATTAAGGGAATGTGTTTCGCGGCTCATCGGAACTCGGAATATTGCTTCTCTTCTTTTTATTCTCAGACAATGGTGCTGAGCCTAGTCCAGCGCCCTCTAGATCCCACAATCGGCAGTCTTGATCCTCATCCGGCTCCCACATTCGGCCGTCTTGATCCTCATCTGACCCGGATGAAGAAGATCCGCCCGGCCAGGGCTTCATGAACTCCGCACAGGACGATGTGATTCTTGGTCCAGCATGGTCTCCTTCTCTGCTGACGTCATATGTGTCGTTCAGTTTAACTCGAGTCACTCTATAAGGTCCTAGACTTTTGGTTTTTAGTTTCAGATGTGGACCGATCTGAGTGCGTTTGATGGCAGCCAGGTCGTTGACCTGATACTTCTTAGGCTCCTTACGTCGTCGGTTGAATTCGGCACGATTTTGAGATTGTACATTTTCTATCTACTTTTTTGCATCTTCTCTCATCTGATCAAGTTTTTCGTTGAACGAATCGATCAGCTCCTTTTCGATGAGTTGTACTATACGTAGATTATTTTGGTTGTGCATTCTGACTCCTGTCAGCAGCTCGAAAGGTGACATTCCGATGCTCCTCTGGAACGTAGAGTTGATAGTTTTCACAGGATACAGCCAGGTGAACTTTGTGAAGGCGTCTATCACACAGAAAATGTGTTCATATCCCTTGTGTGTAGACTTAAGTGGTCCAATTTTATCCATGTGGTAGGTGTGCAAGGGCACACTCTCCTTGAACAGCGGATGTAACCAACCTTCTTTCTTGCCTGCCTTCCTGTTAACCACCAGACACTTCACACAGTTGGCTATGACTCGTTTCACCTTGTTGGACAAGTCTGGAATATAATATTCCTACTTCACGTGTTCTTCAGTCCTTTTAACAGCGTAGTGTCCCTTCTCATGTGCAGCTCTGATGGTTTCATGGTGCATTGCCCGCGGGACCACCAACGTCTCTCGCCCGTCAACAAATTTAAACAGCAGTCCATCTCTGACGATGAAGTTTTCGTAAGGCCCTTTCTCCAGTGTCGCTTTTATCGCTGTCAATCCTTCGTCTTTTCTCTGGGCGGTTTTGATCCTCGCTGCAAGACCATTAGGGAATCCAAACATCACTGCTGGACATCGGCTCAGGGCATCGACATGTTTCATCCTGGTTGCAGTTCGGTGTTCGATGGTATAGTCAAACTCCTCCAAGGCCATAGCCCATCTAGCTACTCGTGGGACCAGGTCCCTTTTGTGCATTGTCTTTTTGAATGCCATACAGTCAGTCACGATCTTGAACGGAATTCCAAGCAAGTACACCGTATATATTTTTAATGCATTCACCACAGCTAAGATCTCGAGCTCGTAACTGCTGTATTTTCTTCCTGTATCGTCGTCTTTTTACTCATGTATGAGACAGGATGTAGTTTGTTGTCCTCTGGGTACTTTTGCAACAACACAGCGCCATACCCACTCAAGCTGGCGTCAGTGTGCAGCTCCGTCTCGTATTTCGGGTTGTATATCTTCAACACAGGTTCTGAAGCGAGAAGACGTTTGAGCTCAACAAATGCACGTCGTTGTTCCTCGCCAAACATGAACTCCGGCTTACCTCTCAACAGATCGCTCAGTGGTTTGTCTACAATCGAGAAATTTGGGATACATTTTCTAAAATAGCCAGCCAATCCGAGAAAGCTCTGCAGCGCAGCGATCGTCTTTGGCTCCGGGAAGTTTTGTACAGCAAGGACCTTCTCAGTGGCGGGTTGAATCTGTCCACGTTGAATAGTGTATCCAAGGAACTGTACCCTCCTCTTCAGAAACTGGCACTTCTCGAAGTTGATTTCCAGCCCGTACTCTGAAGCTAATTCCAACACTCGTCCTAATCGTAGGAGTGCCTCGTCGTCATCCTTCACTGGGATGATTAAGTCTTCCATATAGGTAAATACTATGTTCTCTCGGATTAACTCCCAGAGCACAGCTTTAATAAAGCGTTGGAAGACTGCAGGTGAGTTGGTAAATCCAAATGGGACTTTTTTGTACTGGTACTGTCCAGAACTCGTTACGAATGACAAATATCGTCGACTTCCTTCTTCGACTTCCACGTGAAAGAATCCGTCCCTGAGATCCAAGGTGCAGAACACCGTAGCATCCTGTAACTTGTCCAGAAGATCCTCTACAACTGGCATGGGAAATAGATCCCTAACCACGATTGAGTTCACTGGGCGAAAATCAGTACAAAGTCACTTTTTTCCATTTTTCTTTTTGACTACCAACACTTGGCATGTATATTCTGATTGACTCGGTTCTATGATATCTTCCTCCAGCCACGTCTCGACTTGCTCATCGACAAACTCGTTCTCAAGCTGTGCCATTCGTCTGGGCCTGCTAAATATCGGTTTTTCTTCTTTCAATGTGATCTTCATCTTGCCACGGTGGGTGAGTGGATAGCGTGTCGGTCTACTAACCCCAAGATTGCAGGTTCGCCCCTGACCGTGGTAAGTGATTTTTGAATGGCAGCAAAAATACGATACGCATGTCATACGATGTTGGCATGTCAGAGAACCCATTTGAATTCAGTAGGCCGAGTTCATAATGGCAAAATTAATCTCGGGAGTTTCCGCCAGCACAAAGTTCCTCATTTCTCTACTAGAAAGCGCTATTGTGTTCAAGGAGGTTAGATATCTAACATCTAACCTCCTTGACTTTCATAGTCAAGGAACTACGAAATTCGACATGCAAGCTACCCTCTGGGTGTCAAATAGCAAAGCTTGCACCAGGCACCCGAGGCCATACGATATTATTATTATTATCTTGACATCAGTAGATTTCGTCTTCTTTGGTACATATCTCGCTACCAAATCCTGGATATGTTCCCTTTTTTCCTCATCAACACAGTTCTCGATATCCAATTCCTGTTCGTCGGCTACCCTGATCAACATCATTGGGACTTCTAGTTTCTTAATGGTAACTCCTTGCTTGCTCAGGATGACCTCACCCTGATCCAATAGATCGTTACCAATAACCATGTCCCACTCCCTAGTATCATCAGAAACAACATAAACGTTGGTTTGGAACTCCAGCTCGTCTACCTCAACGACTGTTGTGAAGTAACCTTGAGGAGCAACAAAACCATTAACGAATCCTTTCAAAACAAGATCCGTGCTCTTCAATCCTGGGGAACCCATGGTCTTATGGATGTTTTGTCGCAGTAAGTTATAAGGACTGCCACAGTCGATAAGTGCCTGAAGTTTCTGCTGACCCAAACTAACCTCTTTGAACTTGAGGAAGCTTTTCTTTTCATCAATTAGATTGATACCTTGATTATTGATTATTCCTCTTATCGTTCTTCCTCTCTTTTTTGCACTCGGATGAAATGTGGCCAAACTCGTTGCAGTTGAAACATCTCTTGCCTTTATCCTTGTGATCACATTCCTTTGAACTATGACCAGATCCACCGCAATTATGACATCTATCTCCACTACTCGCCTCTTTCTTCTTTGTACTACCCCAGCACTTTCCGTCCTTCTCGTTGGCACTCTTGGCACTTCCTTGAAAATTACTGTTATTATACTTTGTGCTTTTCTTTGGCAAAGACCTCACCGGCATCTCATAACTTCTCATTTTCTCCTTGAAATCCTTGGAATGTTTTGCTCCATAGAGAAGAAGTTTTGATCGTGAATCGTCTTCGATCCCATCAGTCACGTACATACACAGAGAAACTTGCTCAACATCATCTCTACTGGCGATTTCCTTCATCACAAGAAAGTACTCCTGTAGAGATTCGTCGCGCTTTTTTCGTCGCTGGGTTAACAACTTGTGGATTTCTGCACTGCTTGCCACCACGTCAAACTCCTCTTTCAAGGTCTTCTTCAGTGCACTCCAGGACGTCAGTCCTTTCTCACCTTGAATAAAAAGCTTAGCTAAACCATCGAGTGATTTCTTAGCGAAAATAAACTTTTGCAGCTCACTCCATCCCATCAAGATCGACGTCTCCTCAAAATCTGCGATCCATTTCTTCACTGGGCAACCATCCTTACCGTTAAATGTTTTCATAGTGCCCTCTACGTCGCGGGACGACAATGAAAACTTATGTTGTTCTCTATACCTTCTGTGCTGTTCTTCCTCTTCGCTCCCTTCGTCTTCTTCGTCTTCTTCATCTTCGTCATTAACGTCTATATTAGTTGCGAGTTCATCCAATTTTCTCAAGTAATAACAAATGGTGTTCATCATTACCTCCTTTGTCCCGATCTCGGTATTAAGAATCTCAGAAACTCGCAACAGATCAGCCTTGGAAAATGTTTCTTCGATACATTTCTTCTTAGCTTCCTCTTCAATGGAATTTTCGTCAAAATCGAAGCCAGGAACCTCTCGCAGTCGCTTTCGATTCTTCCTGTCGTCTGGTATATGCTCGAAAATGAGGTTATGTAAAACTTTAATTGCTTTGACCGGAGCATCACTTATGTTCTTATTTATTTTCTCTATTGCACCGAGTGTATTCATCTTATTTGTTTACTCACGTCTGCCAAGTTGTTTTCCGTCAATATCGCTTCCTCATAACCTCGCAATCAAACCTGTTTAACCACATTCACCAAACCGGTGATATTTGCAGGTGATATCGTTGAATATCGCTTCCCGTCGTTTCTCTCTGACGAGTCGCTATCCTCTTACCAGATCCACAATCCTCTGTCGTCGTTTAGATTCCGAACCTCGTCGTCGTCGTCACGGCACCACTAATTGTCACTGAAACTTAAGAACAAATTTTGCTCTCCTATGAATCCCCGTCGTAGATTCGCACGTCGTGGGCTCACAAAAGTGCACGTCGTCTCGTCGTCAGCGTCGTAGGCAACAGCAACAAATATGATTAGCCGTCTACTTCGTCGAAAATAGCGTCGTATTTTGCGTCGTACTTCGTGTCGTGGATTGCGTCGTAACTCGTTGTTTCAGTTCATCCCGGACGAGCCCCTATTTGTGGGAAACGGTTTACAGATTATGACACTCACAAACATCGAATATAGAAATGAATTATTTATTTAAACAAAGAAACTTATAAGAATACAATAGATAGAATTAAGGGAATGTGTTTCGCGGTTCATCGGAACTTGGAATATTGCTTCTCTTCTTTTTATTCTCAGACAATGGCGCTGAGCTTAGTCCAGCGCCCTCTAGATCCCACACTCGGCCGTCTTGATCCTCTTCCGGCTCCCACAATAATACTTATAGCAATAATAATAATAATATTATTGGTTTTACGTCCATTTTTACTACCGAGGCTTTTAGAGACGCCAGGGTGCTGGAATTTGCCCACAAGGGAATCTTGAACTTGCCAGTAAATGTACTAACACGGATCCCTCGCATTTGCGCACCCTCAAATGCCAACTGACTGCAACAGGATTCAATCCTGCTACCTAGGGAACAACAGACGAGAGCGTTAACGCTATTACAGCCAGTGATTGTGATGTTGAACGTCAAACGGTTCAGCACAGTGTCCAAGCGTGCCCATTACGAGCATTCCATGGGGCCTCGCAGCAGTTCCTCTTCGCAACAAATAAGGCTATTGAATACATCACAAATCTGGATATCTGTTTGTGACTCAGTGTATAGAATATTATGTAAATATGTATATAGACTATCTGTTCTCTTTTTTTTCTTTTTTCCTTTTTTTTCTTTAATATTTCATTAAGATATATTATGATGTACTGTAAGTGTGTACCATACGATAAATAAATAACATTGTGAGTTTTGAAGCCATTTTTCAGTGTTGCCTAAGTAAACAAAAGTTTGGTGCTTTTCAGTCGGTCAACACGAATGTACCCAAATAGAGCTGGGTTATGTCCTAATACTGAAATAAATTACATGAGATTAATACATACACTAGGATGGCCAGTTTCGATCGTCAAGCAATCATCATCAGATCCATTACACTTATCTAGATTTGGCAACGTCACACAAAAAAAAAACATGGCGTGACCTCAGAAAGAACATAGTAACAAAAGGGGGAGAAAGGGAAAAACCAGTTCCGCTCAGTTAACACCCGGGTTAGTCGACCATAACTGTTGCCAGAGTGAACACGAAACTGCTTGAAGTTCCAGTTAGGGAGACAACCAAATAAGTATCAGCCTGTATTGTTACAGTATAACCATAGTTGATTTTGTATAACCATATAATCACCCCAAACAGACAAATTCCGGATTTTTATAACTATTTTAGAATTTCACCTAACATTAGAGGCCTATACTACATTTAGCATACACCGACAGTTGCATTATCAACACTGCAACTAAATAACTGTACATATTGTACATATATATTCACCTGTATTTCTCAAAACATAGATGTTATAGCCTAAGTGTAATGGATCTGATGATGATCGTTTGACGATCGAAACTGGTCATCCTAGTGTATGTATTAATCTCAAGTAATTTATTTCAGGATTAGGGCATAACCCAGCTCTATTTGGGTACATTCGTGTTGACCGACTGAGAAGCACCACACTTTTGTTTATAAATAAATAAATAAATAAATAAATAAATATGTAAATATGTATATAGACTATAATTATCTTTGTGCAATGTGTTTCCAAAAGCTAAATAAATACTACGGAGGTTAAATTGATTAGAATTATGCTAGGAACATGTCGTACAGTGTTGGGCTTATTCATGAAGGACTGGAAATGGTTTCTGTCCATCTAGGAACGGGATTTTAGACATCGTCATCTCTATTATAGGTGGTTCAGTGGAACCATAATAGGAAGGCAATGGGTGGATGCATTTGGAAATAGGGCCGTTTCCTGCGCATCGTAGTACGTTGAAGATGTTCTATAGAAATACTCCCTGTCACAATGCTGCTACCGTGAGAGAATTGTTAGTACGTTTGAGGTTGGAGAATTTGGAGTAGCCACCCTATTCACCGGACGTGAGTTCCTGTGGTATCGTTATTTCCCCCTAGCTAAAGGAAGGGATTCCATTTGAGATACGCCATACTTCAAACAGTAGGGCACTCTGTTGTGGACATGAACAAATACGGCACTGCTACTGGTATCCTGCGTCCTCCACACATCGTATATCGTGGACCGACAAGGTGAGAAACACCGAGGTGCTGGATCAGATGGGCAAGGAGATGGAGGTGCTCTACAACAGTGTTTCTCAAAGTGTGGTCCGCGGAGCCCCGGGGGTCCGCAAGCATATTTTCAGGGGTCCGCAAAAAATATTCGAATCTAATTTTGTTAATTACTCATACCAAGAACTCCTGTTTCTGCAAATAAAAGTTTTAGTTTGTATTACAAAATATGTGCGTGGCAAGCTTAGCCAATCCTATGATCAGGTCAATATTGTTTTCGACGGGTGGCTACCCTGCGGCTAGCCACTAACACACCTAATCTGTCATCTGTTCTGTTAGCGGAGCAAACGTATCGGCATCTGTTTTTCAGTTGAATTTTGTCGCTATTTTGATGCTTGTCGTGATGGTTTGTTTTGCTTTGTTGTGATATTTAACTTTTTATGGTGGAAACATTTTACGTAAGGAAGTGTTAATTTTGGGCCTGTATCATGGATCGTTGGTTAAAGACAGGGACTGTGAAATGTTCAGTTGATAAATTAGAAAGAGACAATGATCGTGAAAGTGAGGTTAGCTGCTCACCTTCAGTAGCTAGTTCTAGCTGCAACACTGATTTACGTAAGACTGTTAAGCGCCGCAAATATTCTGAAGAGTATTTAAAATTAGGTTTTGTGCAATCTAATGACGAACAAAAACCACAGTGCGTGTTATGCTACGAGATTCTTTCCAATGAAGCTATGAAACCTGCAAAATTAAGGAGCCACTTAGAAACAAAACATCCAGACTTTGCTGATAAGTCATTTGAGTTTTTTAAAATAAAAAGTCAAGAAATGGAAAAGATGAAAACATCAATGGAGAAAATGGCGTCAGGTAGCGCTGCTGAAAAAGCTACTGTGACGTCATACGAAATAGCATTACTCATAGCTAAATCTGGAAAGCCATATACGATTGCAGAAGAACTAATCTTACCAGCGGCAAGAAAATGTGTAATATAATGATAGGAGAGGCAGCTGCTAAGGAATTAAGTACAGTTCCACTTTCAAACGATCTATAAAACGTCGAATTGATGACATGTCTCAAAATATTGATGAGCCGTTACTTTGTAGGTTAAAATCTACAAAAATGTACGCTTTGCAGCTTGACGAAAGTACAGACCTATCAAACAAATCTCACTTGTTAGCCTTTGTTAGGTATGAAAATGAAAATTGGCTTTTAGAAGAGCTTTTGTTTTGCAAAGAGATTCTTCATAACAATGCCCATGATGTTTTTGAAGCATTAAATGATTTTATTTTATCAAATGTCTTGGACTGGCAACGTTGTGTTGGTGTGAGTACCGATGGAGCAGGGGCCATGGCCGGCAAAAAGACAGGCCTAATTGCTCGTGTCAAGTCTGTCGCTCCCAAAGTTAAGTGGACTCACTGCTCTATTCATAGGGAGGCATTGGCTGTAAAACAAATGCCAGAAGATCTAGAAACATCATTGAAAGAAGTTGTGAAAGTTGTAAATTATATTAAAGCCCGACCTTTGAACTCTCGTATTTTTACTCAGCTTTGTGAAGAAATTGGAAGTGGACTCACTGCTCTATTCATAGGGAGGCATTGGCTGTAAAACAAATGCCAGAAGTTCGCTGGCTCTCCCGAGGTAATGTCCTCACACGTTATTTTGAATTGCGTGATGAAATTAGAACATTCCTTTTGGAAGAAAAATATGAAAACTTTCTTCTCAAAGACAACTTGTGTGAGTTTGCGTGGTTGATCAAGGTTGCATATTTGGCAGATATCTTCCAGCATTTGAATGTCCTAAATACGAAACGTCAAGGGTCTGACACTGACATATTCCGTGTAGAAGAGCAAGTAGAAGCTATGATAGGAAAACTGCAGCTTTGGTCTGACCGTATGCTTAAGAATTCATACAACAATTTTACAACCTTGCAGGAATTCTTAATAACATCTGAAGAAGAGATGCCTACAAATACAAAAGAACTGTTTGCTGAGCATTTAACAGGCCTAGCTCAGAGTCTGAGAAGTTACTTTCCTGAACCTAATCCTAATAATGATTGGATGAAGTATCCATTCAAGAAGAGAAGTATTGGTAACATCATCGACCTATTGTGCCCAACTCTAGGAATGGGTATTCCAAGATTCAGACACCTAGATATCAAGGGAAAGGCTGTAGCCGCTTTTGAAAGTTGAGATATTTGAATATCGCGCTACATTGCTTCTCGAAGCATTTGGAAATAATTTACCGATAGTTGGATGTCAAGTGACGTAGCGAGTAATAGCAGAGGTGGAGGCTATTTATTGATTAAATAGTTAACCATGGAGCAGAGACTTGAGACTGGGATCAGATTACTGGCACGGCCAAATGAAAGAGAATGCAATTAGTATCAAGTAAATCGGACCAGGGATTCAAGAGATATGAGGATTTCCAGATATCAGGTGATGACGCGTGACCCTGACAGTTTTGAATAAAAGCCAGCTGGCCGAAGCAACTTCAGCTCACTCCAACACAAGCACTTGCAGAGCAAGTCGCGTCTACGCTGAGCCAAGGCACATGGTTGCCGGATCTACGCAGAAGTTCTTTTGAAAGTCGTGATAGTCACGAAAAGTGCTGCGCTTCGAGTTGGAACTTAGTAAGTTTCTGGTGAGGAGAATCACTGAGGTGATTGATATTACTACAGACATTGGTGGAAATATTTATATTTCTACAAGGACATATGCTAGACTTTGTCTAGAAAATAGTAATTTGTCACAGTCCAGTAATAACTTAATATTTGGATATTTAAATCCATTTCAAGTCAGTTTTAATTTTTGTAACTAGTTAACCACTTCGATCTGTCAGTACACTGAAGACTAGTCTATAACGGTGGCGTTCATTAGTCTACGCAAGGGAAACTACAAGTTGCCTAGCGCATGGTAGATGGTGATATAACAAACCATGCCCAGGGAACGATCTTCAGAACAGCCGTTAATTGCTTAGACTGTCAGTGTTTTTCTTGTACTGATAAGATTACAGTGAGTTATGTTACAATTGACATATTTAAGAAGAGATCACTTAGATCTGACCCTATTTAAACAAACTGTTATGGCTTTGATAGAAGCTCATATTAAAATGGAACCACAGTTCATTCAAACGTCGAAAGATACTACCACTATGTCTGACTAGACGAATTGTGGGTATATGATGGCGGCGGATACAAGGATTATACGTGCTTGTCCGATAGGGCATGTCTATGGATAAATCTGGTACAGACCAGGTTTACTACACTTCAAGACCATCAAGAAATGTAAGCCACATTTGAATTATATTATGCCTAGCTAATTGGAACAAACTATTTTTTTCTGCAGATGACCAACACATTTATTTTTCGTCGTAGTTAAAGCTTGCAATGATTTACGCAAGACTTATTAGAGTTATTCTGAGCATTTGCAACACTCAGAACAGTTTAGGATCGATGACCGAGCATTTCGAAGATTTATTTGAATTTTTCATATTTTAAGGAAACCACGGAAAACAACCGATATAACTGTAAAAGTTAAAATTATTTTTGTTGAGGAATGGATATTTTTTCCATATTCGAAGGTTCGAACATGTGGATTCTCACATAATGAGATGATAATTAAACATATTTAAAATGATATAATTAATAATAATAATAAAAATCCACTAATAATAATAATAATAATAATTTTTATAATTTTTCTAAATAATTCTTGGATATTATATTTTATAATAATCATATGTATTGAGAGAGAGCCTATGAAGTAGTTTAATCATTTCTAGTTTGGAATAAGAGATTTTCCGAAGGAAAGTGGTTAGCGCAAGCCCGCATTCAACCAACATTTCAGTTCTGGTTGAACAGTTGATATTTGCATTGAGCAAAGTATATTTTTCAGATAACACGGAGAGGCATGAAACGGGAAGCAAATGATAATTGTATCAAATAGGATATTTTTGTATTTATATAAAATCATGACGTAAATACACTCGAAAGTGAAATAAAGATTTTCATAAGTATGGTAAATTCACGGGTTGAACTGAATGGTAAAATAAAATAAACTTGTAAGTTTATTAATCTTCCAGTGTTGATAACAAGCAGAGGCTTGATTTATTGTATAAACTTTGGGAAGATAATTTATGTGTGGAGTAGTTGAAATGCCATTCCCAGGTGCGCATGTTTAAGTCGCAGGAATGAGGAGGTTTTTTCGAGCATCAATCAAATAGCAGGTTCGATGGCTCAGGTTTATAGTAGGAGTATTGGAACTACACATTTCGTCGGATGAATGACCCGAAGGTTATTTCTTGAAACCATCAGTTCTTATTTCAACCTTGTTTACGAATTCCATTTAGACTTTGATTTTGCTAGAACCCGGATTTGTCATGATAGTAGTTTATTCTTCTTCAGAGGAAGACCTTTGCCGTTGTTGTTGTAATATTGTGTTCTTACACAAATAATAGAATGGGCCACTGCCAATTAAAAATAATTCTTTAACCACGAATAATTTGAAGGATATTTTCAATCCTAGTGCCATGAACTAAATGAATTCATTATGAAACTACAATTCTTATTTCCGCATTCTGTCGAAGAATTGCAAGTTGTGAAAGTTGCTAAAAATGGCCATGAATATAAATATTTTTTATAATAATGATTCCAAGTGGAAAATCTAATAGTTGAATGGTTCAACCATTTATTGATCAAGTTGATGATTCAGAAATCATGTATTTTGTTAGGAACTTGAAGTTCATAATCGAGTCACTTCTCGAATGTTTAATGTCAGAAGAACAATTAATTGTTGTTGTGCTTCACACAGTTTTTCGATGCTATGCTCAAGGTCAAATACTTTTCAGATGTTATTAATATATGTAAATAATTTATGTTGCTTCAATGATGATAATATTTTTCGACGATATATTTTTGAAACTGGAAAACTAAGTGAAAGTTTAAAATTCTATGAACATTTATTCTACGAGTGTTAATATTTATGTAAAATTTCAAACAGTGATCTACGATATTTCCAGTATAGACAATTAACTTTGAACTGGAATTAATTATTAATAATTTTGGAACACAGTCTACAGGACTATTAATCGGACTTGTGTTTCCAAAAAGATTGTCAAATGTGTTTGGAAAATTTCTGTATATTGTGTGTAAATAAGAGTGTGGATCGCCACACGTGGATGATGCTGCTTTGAGCATCTTTGCAGTCAGATTTTAACTTCAAAATAAACCTAGATAATTTTACCAGATGTGTCATACCCAATTAAATCTCCTTCTATCCTTATTGTTGCATTGAGCCAAAAATCAGCAAAGCATTTTTTTTAATTTGATGTCGTTTTTGCGATTTGCTTTAACCCATCTGGCGCCCCGGGATATTTTGATTCTCGTGCTGACTGATTATTGGTAAAATGCATATGTGGTCGTGCGGACTCCGGTCTAAACGGGCACACTATCTGATACTGAGCAAGACCAATTGGTGGAACTCTCATGCAGCAGAGCCTGGGAAATTGTTTATCAAGAAAATAACTTGGCAAGGTTTTGGCTACTTGTACAAGCTGAGGTACCAGAACTTGCTAAAAAAAAGCCCTCGAACATATTGTGCTCTTTTGGAAGACATATTTGTGTGAACGCGCCTTTTCTGAACTGTGCAACCTTCTTCTTCTTCTTAGCGTCATCCCGTAGGAACGGGGTCCGCCTTTTGGATCAATGCACGCCATTTCTTGTGATCTAATGCTTCGCGCGATTTCAAGTTTCTTGATCGTAAATCGGCGTTGATAGTGTCGAGCCACCGCAATTTTGGTCTCCCACGCTGTCTCTGGCCGTCGACCGTTAGATGGTAGGCCGAGCCGATGACTGAACTTTGTGGTGCACGGACAGCGTGCCCATACCAACGGAGTCTCCATTCCTGCATTTTCTCATTAACTGGAGCCACGCCAGCTGTATGTCGGATCGTTGTGTTAGGGATATGGTCGAGCAGAGAAATGTCTAATGATCTTCGCAGCATCCGCATTTCCATGACATGAAGTGAGTGCTCAGCACTTCTAGGTGCTGGCCAACACTCGGTACCATATAATGCAACTGGTCTCACCATTATGCGGTATATCTTTGATTTTATGATTTTAGGCGGATAGGCATCTTCTTATTACAAAGAACACCGGTGACATCTCTGAATCGCATCCAAGTCGCATTGATTCGTGCTCGCACATCTTCATTCACAGAGCTGTCGCCATTCAATCGTGAGCCTAGGTATCGGAATGTATTTACCTTGGTAAGAGGAGCTCCATTAATACCTATAGTTCCAGGGGATGGAATCGTTTCGAGGTATTCCGTCTTGTGGATGTTCAAACGAAGACCAAATCCTTGCAGACGATCATGCCATGTCTGCACTTGTGCAACCTGAAGCCAGCAAAAAGAAACAGACTGAAGAACATTGAAACCGATTTAAGGCTAAAGCTTTCTAGAATAAATCCCAACATTTTAGAGATAGTCAAAATCAAAAAACAGTACCATTGTTCTCACTAAAGTAACGGTAAAAACACTGATAACTTTTTATTCTAAGATTGCATTTAAAGTCTACTCCTACTGTAATTAAGAAAATGTGTGTATACTTATGTAAATCATGTTTTTTCTGGTATTTATTCCAATTTAAATAAACTATATATATACTAAAACAAACAAATTAATTGTTTTTACAACCCACCATTTTTGGTATAAATTGTTTATCTTTTAAAATGGCAACCATTAAAAAATTTACAACAAAAATTAAAGGCAGTTTTGAGGGGTCCGCAATTACTACATAAATAATTGAAGGGGTCCTCGAGTACAGGAAGTTTGAGAACCCCTGCTCTACAACATCAAGCGACAGAAGCTACAATATTTTGGCCACGTGATTCGAAATAACAAGTACCGACTCCACCAGCTAATCATGGAAGGCAAGATTGAAGGACGGGCAGTCCAGGGAGGAGGAGGATCTCCTGGCTCAAGAATTTGCGGGAATGGTTTGAACTTGACTCAGCATCTCTGTTTCGAACAGCAACCTAGAGGCAAGGGATTGGAATGATGATCGCCAATCTTCGACACGGAGACGGCATATAAAGAAGAAGATAATTTTTGTCCACGGTACGGTAATTTTGTGAACTTGAAGTCTGTCAAGCTCTGAGAAACCCTGATTTATTCTATTGGTGTAAGTGGCCGATGCTTGGCTTGAATTCCAATTGGACAACAAAAACTTTCTTGTCTTCTATCAGCAATACAGAAGAGAAAGTCACACTAATTCGGTTTGAAGGAGACATAGTCTACAAGGGAACATAGCGCGCAAACCTGAATCTTCAAATCTCACTGACAATTAGCACAAATTGTGGTCAAATACCAAGCAAAATACACGTGTAGATGTTTTTTCTTCTAAAATAATTCGGACAATCCTTCAAGAGGAAGAATGTAAATATGAAGGCAAACCTTAGAAAATTACAGGAGAGTGTGTTCACATACTTTCTGTGACCAATTGGACTGCTGAAACTACTTCCGAACAGCTTATACCGAAGACAGTCTGCAGGGGAGTGCCTTTAGGAGAGTTTCCCTCGTAATCTGACCAATATGTATACAAATCTCCTGTGAGAGCAGGAGATTCACGCTCGTGTTGTTCCATTGCTAGTTTTAGAGTTGTTATTCGCAGCTTAGTGATTAATTCCCATGTTGCTAATAGGACTTGTAGGATACGTAATGGTGAGCATCTTTACTTCGATCAAAATGTATCGAATGACTTGCTTTTTAGAAATTACACCTTCTTTCATTCTTTCGTTCGTCCACCCCGTTGCGTAGTGGCTAGCATTCATGGCTGTCACCGCGGAGGTCCCGGTTCTGCTAAGGAAATTAATTCTGGTCTGAGGCTGGAACGGGGTACACTCAGCCTCGTGTGGCAAAATGACAAAAGAGGCGGGTTTGATTCCTACCTCAGCCATCCTGTGAGTGGTTCCTCGTGAATTCCTACTTCTATTCCAGGCAAATACCAGGATGCTACCTACCTTAAAGCCATGGCATCTCCTACCCAAATCCTACCTCTATTACAATTACACTCACTAGTACAGGCATCACAGAGACACAGGTTATCAGACAACTTCTACACATACCCAAGTACACGGGTATACATGGCCCCGATGTCGCAATGCCTCTAAAAGAATCAACAATTTTCTTTCTTTCTTTCTTTCTTTTTTTCTTTCTTTAATTTCAGCCTTCTAGGGACCACGTGAAATAACCTATTCTTCATTTTGTATCCTTTCTTGATTTTTGTTTTTCTCAGCATTTCTTCATCCTTTGACTGCTCTTTTCTTCTTTCTTTCATTATTTCTGTCTTTCATCATGTTCAAACAATTGCGGGCTTCTTGTCTTTTTCCTGAAAACCCCCGAGTTTTCTATCCTTATTTCAAAACGTAAGCCCGTCAGGAAATACTTCGTTTGTAATTTTCATTTCTGGTGAAACATTTTTCACTTCGATAAACCAATTAATTTGCGTTTTGGTATTTTTATTAAAATGGTCAAATATATTTATGTCAATCTTTCTGGGTTCATTCGGACTAATTCACCACAAAAGAGTTCTTACTTTTCTGAAAGCATCTGATAGTTTTTCAGTTTGATTATACATTTCTCTATTTTTCTAATTTTTTCGTATTCAAGTATACCACCAAAATCTTTGAATATCCTCTTTCTTGTTTAGGAATAAGAATTCCTCTGCCAGGGCATTCGAGTTTTATGACACTGTTGTAATGTTAGAAGATTGTTTTTACTGTTTTTATTTTAGTTAATTTTAGAAATTATTATTATTAATTCACACTTTTCTCTTGTTTCAGGTGAGTAGTATAATGCTTCAATTGAACATAATGCAGTTTTGGCGAAGAAATTCAAGGTAGAGTGCTAACATACTGTAAGTTTGCTATTGTGAAAGTAGCCGGTTTCATGGCCAAGTGGATAGAGCGTTAGCTTTTGGTGCTAGAAGCTCCACGTTCGATTCCAGGTAGGTTCATGTGATGTTTACGCCCATATTTAATTTCTGTGGTTTGGGAACTGTGTGTGTGTTGACGCCTGCGTTTCATGGCGAGGATTAAATGAGCGACGAAGATGTCGCATACACGAACTCCCCATTTCAGTGGAATTAACAGTGCAAGGAAACTCTTTTAACTGTAAGTGTTGGGTCTCATTGAGATTTGGACAGCTTTGAAGATATTTCCAGAGTTTCCTTATTAACAAATACAACGTGGAGTTCCGGGTTTAATACCTGGCTCTGCCAAGAAATTCAATTCTGGTGTGAGGGCTGGAATGGGGTCAACTCAGCCTCTTGAGTCAAAACTGAGGTGGGTTCAATTCCCATCTCCTGGAAGTGGTTTCCAACTTTTATTCCAGACGATTGTTGGAATAGTTCCTAACCAAAGCCCACGGCCATCTCCTACAGAATTCTTATCTGAATTGCAAATACACATACTAATACAGACATCACAATAACACAGGTTCTCAGGCAAAACTCCACACCCACGTAAGTACACAAGACCAGAATTAAATTTCTTGGCAGAGCCGGGATCGAAACCGGACCTCCAGGGCGACAGCCAACAACGCTAGCCGCTACATCACGAGGTAGACTAGGTTTATGAGGGATTACTACTTGTGTTAACTACTGACGTGGCGAGTGGTTCTCTTTGGAAAAGTTGGCTGCGTGTCTCAGCGGTTACGTTCTCGTCTGCAGTGCTCAAGGTTGTATGATCGAATCCTGACGCAGTCAGTTGGCATTTGATGGTGCACAAATGTGAGGGAGCCGTGTTAGTAGATTTACTGGCACGTTAAAGATCCCCTTTGGGGCAAAATTAGGCACCCCGGCGTCTCTAAAAGCCCCAGTTGTTAAAAGGGTCGTATAACCAATAACATTAATTAACATCTCTTTGGAAAGCCTGGTTCCTTCCCTTCACAAATAAGAGGATAATAATAATGTTATTGGTTTTACGTCCCTTCTAACTACTGCGGCTCTTGGTGAAGCCGGAGTGCCAGAATTTTGCCCCGAAAGGGTTCTTTAACGTGCCAGTAAATCTACTGACACGGCACCTCACGTTTGCGCACCCTCAAATGCCAACTTACTGCGCCAGGATTTGATCCTGTACCTTGGGGACAGCAGGAGAGAACGTTACCGCTGAGCCACGCAGCCAGTCACAAATAAGAGGTTCGTGCCGGCTGGGTTTGGGTCAGAATTATGGCTTTACTGTTAGAGCAATTTTGGTTAAAACGGACGTAAAGCCTATAATATTATTATTGTTATTGAGAGAATGCTGCCCACCAAGTAAACCATCTTCTGAGTTTGAGAAATCAGACCATCAAAACATCACGCGCTTAGATAAAAAAAATACTAATTGAAATATGGAATAAGTAACGTTAGACTGTCAAAGGGACAACTACTGAAAAGTATTATCACTGATTATAACAAGAAGTTCCGTGACGAACTAAAGAGCCTACTTTTCTTAAAATTTAAGATTCATGCCAATGATTAATCTATATGGATCTATCTAGAATAATGACGAAATTAAGTTGGTAATATCGAAATTTCTAATTAGTTCGAAATACTGTATACCTGGCATAATGTAGCCTAATAGAGCACTACAGTTGGCAGCCCTGGTGACTGAATATATTCTTAGTTCCATCTCTTAAGGTACAGAATACAAAATTTTCTTGGAGTCCAATGAATAGCATGGACGTTACATGCAGTTAAACATTGGATCTAACAGCGCGCGTAAAATCATGTTGGCAACAGTGTCATGCATGTATTGGTCAGAAATAATCTGAAATAATATGATCTATTGTTGTGCCAATTTTGAATGAAATCCATTAGTTAGTATAGAAGTTACATGCATTTTAAAATTGGACCTATCAGCAGGTTTAGAATCATGTAGGCAGCACTGACGTATATTAGTTACTCCAAAGTAATCTAGAATGCCAGGTACTATACGTGTGCAAAGTATAGAGCTGTTGGCTTGCATACTTTCCGATATATTGATATTAGGGTAACACAAACAGAGACTGCATTTATTAACAGTTGGCAGCCCTGGTTGCTCTTAAGAATACGCATAGTCATAGCTGTTATGGTACACATAGCACATACGAAATTTGGTTGAAATCCAACTGATAGTATGGAAGTTACATGTATTTAAAGTTGGACCTCTCAGCAGGCTTAGAATCATGTTGGTAGCACTGACGTATATAAGTTACTCCAAAATAATATAGAATGTCATGTACTATACGTGTGCATAGTTTAAAACTGTCGGCTTGCATACTTTCTCATATACTTGTATATTGGTATTTGGATAAAAGAAATTAAGAGCATTTTTTAACAGTTGGCAGCACTGGTGGTTCATAAGAATACGTTCAGTCATATCTGGTTATGTACACATACAACATACGAAATTTGGTTGAATTCCAATTGATAGTGTAGAAGTTATATGCATTTAAATATTGGACCTATCAGTAGGCTTATAATCATTTTGGCAACACTGCCATGTATGGCCTTCTGGAAATTAAACTGCAATATTATTATCTATATGTGTGCCGATTTTGAAATAGCTCCCATTCATACCTTCCACGATATCCAACATGGAGCTCAAATTTCAATTGCGATTTTTCAGCAGTTGGTAGCACTGACATCATTTTCAAATATGGCCGTGAGATATTCAGATATAGATCTTTACTCCTACCAAATTTTATTTCGATTGCTCCAGCTTTAGGAGTTGATAGGTGGGGACACACACACAGCCAGCCAGCCAGCCAGACAGACAGACTGACTGAAGGACAGACAGACAGACAGACACACATTTTCCCGGATCGATCTCATAAGACTACTTTTTCCTCATTTTTGCAAAATGTGAAAAGTAGGCTAAAAATGAATGTCGCCTCCGTAGCGTAGCGGTCAGCATGGTTAGCTGGCGCCCCGGTGGTCCTGGATTCGATTCCCGGCTCTACCACGAAATTTGAAAAGTGGTATGATGACTGGAATGGGTTCTACTCAGCCTCGGGTGGCCCAAATGAGTAGAGGGGGTTTGATTCTTACCTCAGCCATCCTCGAAGTGGTTTTCCGTGGTTTCCCACTTCGTCTTCAGGGGAAAATGCCGGGGTGGTAGCTCCTGTAAGGCCACGGCCACCTCCTTCTCGCTTCCTTGCCTATCCATCCCAATCTACCCCTCCCTTATGAGGCCCCTGTTCGCTTTGCAGGTGAGGCCGCCCGGGCGAGGTGCTGATCACACCTCCTCAGTTGTATCCACTCCGACCAGATGTTCCCAGCTCCACGACACTGCCCGTTGAGGCAGTAGTGGTGAGTTCCCTGGCTGTGTCCGTGGGAACCACCAACCTGGAGGGTAAAATCGATTGGAAAATAAAATAAAAATGAATTCAAATTAGCTAAACTAAATACCTTTCGAACAAACCTCGTATTTACGACCAGTAGCACAGGTATAATACTCAGGCCATGTCCTTATATATCCCATGTCAGAATCTTCTTTCGTTGATTGATATCCAGGATTATGGCATTTAACAACACTGTCAGGGTTTAAACTTTTATCACTCATTGCGTGATTATTAAAACCTCGTGTACATAAGCCGCTTATACATACTGAGTGTATACAATCTCGTTAACGGGATGCAATAGCTTCAGCCTGTACATGTTTGTAGCGACAATCACAGGATTTACTGTCACGCCAGAAACATTACCATCACCTGAATAAAACCTGTCATTATATTTATAAAATAGGAGAACTAAAAAAATGCAGCGACACTGGGCGGTGAAATAATCCATGTACTGTGGCTCTGCAAGTTAGTACAGTCTGTATCATAAGTTGGAAAACCATAACGTTTTAATAGGCTAGGGTTCCGCATGAATCAATACTTTAAAATCAATGATCACTATGTGGTAATTTGAAAATGTTACGGTACATGTTTCAAGGACTAATATACATTTTTGTCCCCTTCATCAGCCAATATTAATCATTAAAAGAGAACACTATTTGAGTAGCGTAGCACTGAAGAGTTAAAATTCATTGAACCTAATATGGTGAACCATATAGATATAGAAATATTAGGGTATTAGAAGTGAAAAAGACACAATAACCGTAAAAAAAACACTTCAACAGAGTCAATCCAATGTAGTGATATCGACGTCAACTAAAATAAATATGCTGAATGCTTCTTCATGGCCTGCAACCATCATATTAGGTTCAATGAATTTTGACTTTTCAGTGCTACGTAACTCAAATAGTATTCTCTTTCAATGATGAATATTGGCTTTTTTCCATAGAGCACCACGCTCCAAACAAAGGCTTTCAAAAATGACTTCCTAATACCTACATCTATATTCGATGTCAACAGATTACTTTCTAGTATAAATGCTTTCCTTGCCTGAGCCAACCTACTTTTCATATCCTCTTTGCTTCGTCCATCACTGGTTATTTTGCTTCCTAAGTAACAGAAGTCATTCAGTTTTTCGTCTGCCAATGTGATATCCATAGGGGTTTCTGATTTCTTTCGGCTGCATTCCAATATTTTTTGTTTTACATTTATTAATTTTCATCATGGATTCTTTCCTCAAGACGGAGTCCATACCATTCAAAAACTTATTCAAATCCTGAGGCGTGTCGGCCAAGACGACTATGTCATCGGCAAATCTCAGAGTTGAAATTATTTCTCCTTGAATCTTCACTCCCACTTTAAATTCTTCTCCAATTTCCTTCATGGCTAGTTCAATGCCTTACACCATTCTGAATACCAGCTTCTCTCTCATGTCCTTCAGCTCGAATGACTGCTGTCTGGTTTCTGTATAGATTGTAGATCACCCTCCTATCCCTGTACTTCATTCCAATTGTTTTCAAAATGTCAAACAATTTAGTCCAATCAACGTTATCAAAAGCATTTTCAAAGTCTACAAATGCCATGAACGTTCTCTTATCTTTCCTTATTCTACCTTCCAAAATCAGCCTAAGATTTAGTACAGCTTCCCTTGCTTCTACAGTTCTCCTGAAACCAAACTGGTCTTCACCCAACTCCATTTATATCTGGCTTTCTATCCTTTTGTAAATTATTCTAGACCGGATCTTTGAAGCATGAGTAATCAAGCTGATTGTACGGTAATCTTCACATCTCTCAGCTCCCACTTTCTTCGGTATAGGGATGATAACATTCTTCTTGAAAACAGAGGGTTCCTCACCTGTCTCATAAGTCCTACACACCATGAGAAATAGCCTGATCAGACCTTCATCTCCTATGCAGCGTAGCAACTCAATCGATATATCATCTATGCCTGGTGCTTTGTTCCTGATTAAATCCTCCAATGCTCTGTCAAATTCTGATCTCAATATTAAATCTCCTTTTCCATCCTCTTCAATTTCCTCCTCCCTTTCCATTACGTGATTCTCAATCTCCTTTCCCTTAACCAAACACTCAATGTAAGCTTTCCATCTATCAACCTTTTCTTCCCCATCTGTTAGAGGCTTTCCATTTGTGTCCTTAGTATTACAGCACTTAGTCATCTCTTCCCCAAAAGTATTCTTAATCCTTCGATAAGCTGTGTCTACTTTTCCTAATTTCAGACAATTTTCTATACCTGCACATTTCTCTTTCAGCCATTCTTCTTTCGCTTCCTTGCACTTCTTGTTAACCTCATATCTCAGACGTTTGTATTGTTACGAGAGCGAGGTTGCTTCATTCCCTCTCGAGGGACTCACAGCCGCCCGAGGCTACCTCTGGGCTCTTCGGCAGGCCGCTTGCGCAGCGGAAACAAAATACATGGTCTGGAATTTCGTGGCCCACCGCGTGATGGAATTCTCGGGAGGAGCCGTGAACTCTCCTACTCTAGAAACATCCATTGAGTCACCACCCCCCTATATAAAGCGACCTGGCCAGCGAGGCACGGACTGTGTTTTCTGAGCGAATGAGTGTGTTCCAGTATGCGGAGGATTATTGCAGTGAAGTGCTGTGAGGATTGCGAAACCCAGTGAACTGTTCCCTAGCCTGCGGACAGTGAAACAGTGTGTACTCAAGGAAGTGTGCAGGTAGAACAAGTGAGTGTCTGACTCTGGCTTATTGAAAAGAGGAAGAGTACAGGTATTTCTAGCCAGCGCACGGGACCACCTCATTAGGAGGGACTAACTTCTGTGAGTGAGTGAAAGAGTTAGTGTACTCCATATGGGAGCGAACTTGACTAGGACTGCTAATTTGTTTCTGAGTGTTTATTGTGTGGTGTACTCTAACTTGCTAGACCTGAAATAAAACGTATCTTTCTTTAAGGGCCAATTGTGTTGTGCTTTCTACCTACTGTGATCCAATTTAACGAACGTGCTACTAGGGCTAACACGTAACAACTTGGGTCAGAAGCCGGATTACGAACCCAAGCACAACACCTGAAGGTCCTGGTTTAAAACCCGTGCAGGTCATTTTACCACAGTTCACTATTTCTCCTATGAGTGCATGCCCATTACTAGACAAACAACTAAAATGGAAGCACTGCTAGAAAAGTTAAGTGGCATGGAAACCAAGATGGATGCCAGCCAGAAGAAGATATAAGACGGCCAGAAGAAGATGGAAGACGGTAAAATAAGGTAGCGGAGGACCTGAAGGAGATAGAGGACGGCCAGAAGAAGATGGAAGACGGTCAGAATAAGTTAGCATAGGACCTGAAGAAATTGGAACAGGGTCTGCGGGAGGAAGTCAACACCGTCTGCCAGGGCCTACGTGAGGAAGTCACGGCAGTGGAAAAGAAGTTCGACGCCTTACAAAAGGAAGTTGCCGAGCTGCGCCAACGCCCGCTGATGGGGGTGGAAGAGAAATTCAACGCTTTACAAAAGGAATTTGCTGAGCTGCGCCAACGCCCGCCGACGAGGATGGAAGAGAAATTCAACGCTCCACAAAAGGAAGTTGCCGAGCTGCGCCGACGCCCGCCCACAGGTACACCGGGAATATCAGGGACGGGACAGAGCAGAGTGACGCCCCCAACCTTCGACGGAAAGGTACCGTGGAGCAGTTACTTGCGTCAGTTCGAGGAGGCCTGTTCCATAAACAACTGGAACAACACAGAAAAGGCTACAGCTCTCATTGTAGCGCTGAGAGGGGACGCCCTTAATGTCCTTCAGGCCATCCCGACTGAATCTCAGGACTACGCTTCACTAGTCGCCCATATGTAGTCCCGATATGGAGATACGGTAGCCATCTTCAGCAGGCCTACCAGATGCAGCTCCGGACCCGGGTACAAAAGAACGCGGAAATCCTGCAGGAGTTCGAGATGGACATCACACGCCTCGTAAGGCTCGCCTATCCAACAGTGCCGGCCGACTTTCTGGAACAGATTGCGACGCAGACCTTCACCGACGGGCTACGGGACTCGGACACTCAACAGGCGCTGCGACTCGCGCGCAATAAGACTCTGGCAGATACGCTGAGCCACACACTTGAGTTCGAGACGGCAAAACAGGCATCTAGAATGCACGCGCGGGTGCGTCAAGTGGACGTCGACGAACCGGCCAAAACCAACGAGACTACAGTAAGCCCCTGGCCGAGTAATTGGTTTAGGCGCTGGGCCGTTTCTTCAATAGTCACGGCACCACCCACAAAGACGCAGCCGAAAGACTCCCGGAGAGGCGGTCCGGAAGAGGACTACCGACCTGATGGACCTGCGGGAAGAAAGGCCATCTGAGCAAGGACTGCGGTGATCGCTGCCGCCGAGGGTATCCGGCGGGAGATCAGTCGTCTGAAAACCGCGCGGCCCAGGGAAACGAGTATTAGTCAGCCTTGGGGGGGGGGGGGCAAATGTTGGCTTGTGACAGTCGTCAAGCCCCGGCAGTCCAAGTTCGTGTGACGAAGTTACGGAGGGACAATAGCAGCCTGATGGTCGACGGAGTCGTCATCGGAGAGAGCTGGCCTATGTTGATCGACACGGGAGCAACGAGGGCCATCGTCAGTCCCACCGTGATCCCCAAGTGGAGAGTGCAACCCACACAAAGGAACCTCCAACTAATAACCGCGACTAGAGAGACGGCACCGGTACATGGCGAAGCATCACTGGAGTTCGTCATTGGTCGACGGGCGGTGAATCATCCAGTGCTCGTAGCTGATGTAGCAAACGAAGTTATCTTCGGATTGGACTTTCTGGAGCAGAACAACATCATGCTTGACCTGAGTACTAACACACTCCACTACGGAGGTGAGGAACTTGCTTTGCAGCCAGCTCAAGAGACCATCACCGCACGTCGAGTAAAACTGAGAGAGGACGTCACCGTTCCCGCCAGTATTGAGGTCAGCGCTGCCGTAATTGTCGACGGAACTGCTGAGTGGCGGCTGTCATCGAGCCAAAATATGAGGATATCCAGACAAATGGATTGCTAATTGCCAAGACCCTCATCAACACTACGTCTCGGCCGTACGTCCGCCTGTCCAACCTGAACGACTACTACATTACGGTTCACCTGGACACCACCCTAGGAGTCTGCGAGTCCGTTACCTGGATTGCCCGCATCACAGACACAACGGACGGACCCCTGCAGACAGACATCCGAAGAAGACGCGCCCTGCCAGAAGAACTACAGAAGCTGTACCAAGGATCCCAGGACCATCTAGACGAGGAGCAATCACGCCAACTTCGGGACCTGCTACGCGAATTCCAGGACGTCTTCTCCGTGGGGAGCAATGACTTCGACAGGACTAGCCTGGTCCAGCAGAGAATCGACGTTGGGGACAGTGCACCGATTAGGACCCCATTCCGACGTGTCCCGCTCGCCAAGCAAGCTGAAGTCGACCGGATGGTGGAAGAAATGAAGGAGCAGAGGGTGGTCGAGCCATCTACAGCAACCTGAAGGAGATCTTGATGAAGCTATGGGCCCCCAGCTGAAGTTGAGCCACAAGAAGTGTCAGCTCTTCCAGAAGCAGGTCCAGTACCTTGGGCATATCGTCTCCGAGGAAGGGGTGCGCACCGACCCAGAGAAGACCGCAGCTGTGAGGGAGTGGCCAATTCCGAAGGATAAGTCCCAACTACGAAGCTTCCTGGGACTCTGCACATATTACCGTCGCTTCGTGAGAGGATTCACCGACATCACCAAACCACTGCATCGACTGACTAAGAAGGACCAACTCTTCACGTGGACAGCAGAATGCCACAGTGCTTTCGAACAACTCAAGCAGGCTCTGTGCACCGCACCTATTCTGGCCTACCCCAGACCTGGAACAAGGTTCATCGTCGATACTGATGCCAGCGACTTTGGTATAGGGGGAGTCCTGTCACAAGTAGTGGACAGCGAGGAGAGAGTAGTGGCCTACTCCAGCAAAGCCTTGTCAAAGCCAGAGAGAGACTACTGCGTCACCAGGAAGGAGCTTCTCGCCATCGTGAAGACCATTGAACACCTCCACAAGTACCTGTCCGGGCAAGAATTTCTCATCAGGATCGACCATGCATCCCTGCGGTGGCTCCTGAACTTCAAGCAGCCAGAAGGTCAACTCGCGTGGTGGTTAGAGAGGCTCCAACAGTACAACTTCGAGATCCAATACAGGAAAGGTCAGCTGCATTCCAATGCCGACGCCCTGGCACGAAGACCCTGCCCCGAAGACTGCACCTTCTGTGCCAGAAGGAGGAGAAAACCGGGGTACAGTGCCGAAGGACTACCATGGAACTTCAAAGGAGCTGGAGCCGCGAATCTTTCATGCGGGCGCAAGCGGAAGATGATGACCTGGGACTGATAGCCGAATGGAAGAGGGCCTGTTTTCCCTGACCAGGGTGGAACATTGTGAGCGACTGCAGTCCAAAGTTTAAGTCCTGCTGGGCACAGTGGGACTCATCTGCCGCACCTGGGAGAGCGCTGACGGGAGACATCTCTAGAACAAGTCGTCGTTCCAAAGGCTATGACGGAGGAAGTCCTGAAGGAAGTACATGGAGGATCATCTGGTGGACACCTAGGGATAAAGAAGACCCTGGAAAAGCTGAGGGAGCGGTTCGACTGGATCGGATGCCAAGCAGACGTGGAGAACCACTGCGCGAGGTGCCACGATTGCGCAGCCAGCAAGGGCCAAGGACGGAGACGACGGGGCCCACTGAAAACCTGCAACGTGGGCGGCCCCCCGGAGAGAGTGGCCATCGATGTTGCTGGGCCATTCCCGTTGAGCGAGGCAGGGAACCGTTACATAATTTTCGTCAGCGACTACTTCACCAAATGGCCAGAGGCGTATGCACTCCCTAACCAAGAGGCCACGACGATCGCAGAGACCCTGGTGAAGGAATTCGTCAGCCGACCAAGGGAGGAATTTCGAGTCGCAGGTGTTCCAGAACCTATGCCAGCTGCTGGGAATCCGGAAGACAAGGACGACGCCGCTACACTCTCAGTCCGACGGGATGGTAGAACGATTCAATCGCACCATCGAGAACCATCTCCGGATAGTCGTCAGCGAGCACCAGAGGGATTGGAACAGACACCTTCCACTATTTCTCCTGGCCTACCGCGCCGCCGTGCATGAAGCCACCGGGTGCACACCAGCCCGGGCCATGTTTGGGAGGGAACTCCGTCTACCTATCGACTATGCCTTCGGCCGACCAGGGGACGATCCGGTCCCGGTAAGCCAGTATTGTCAAGAACTGGTCGACCGACTGGAAGACGTGCACGCGTTCGCAAAGAGGAGACTGCGGATCGAGACTGACCGAATGAAGACCCGATACGACCAGCAGACTAATGTCGGCGGATTCCACGAGGACGACCTTGTCTGGCTCTTCAACCCATTACGGAGGAAAGGCTTGTCACCCAAACTTCTGAAGTCCTGGGAGGGCCCGTACCGAGTCGTGAAACGGATCAACGATATCGTCTACAGGATCCAGCCGAGCCCGAGGGCGAAGATGAAGATCGAACATCGAGATCGCCTGGCAGCCTACGGTGGTACACAGACGGACCAATGATTGACCGGGGCGATCAGTTTTTTGGAAGAGGGTGGTGTTACGAGAGTGGGGTTGCTTCATTCCCTCTCGAGTGACTAACATCCGCCCGAGGCTACCTCTGGGCTCTTCGGCCGGCCGCTTGCGCAGCGGGAACGAAAGACATGGTCTGGAATGTTCGCGGCCCACCGCGTGATGGAATTCTCGGGAGTAGCCGTGAACTCTCCTACTCTAGAAACATCCATTGAGTCACCTCCCCCCTATATAAAGCGACCTGGCCAGCGAGGGACGGACTGTGTTTTCTCAGCGAATGAGTGTGTTCCACTGTGCGACAGAGGATTATTGCAGTGAAGTGCTGTGAGGATTGCGAAACCCACTGAACTCTTCCCTAGCCTGCGGACAGCGAAACAGTGTGTACTCAAGGAAGTGTGCAAGTAGAACAAGTGAGTGTCAATCTGTGGCTTATTGACAAGAGGAAGGGTACATTTATTTCTAGCCAGCGCACGGGACCACCTCATTAGGAGGGACTAACTTCTGTGAGTGAGTGAAAGAGTGAGTGTACTCCATAATGGAGCGAACTTGACTAGGACTGCTAATTGGTTTCTGAGTGTTTATTGTGTGGTGTACTCTAACTCGCTAGACCTGCAATAAAACTTATATTTCTTTAAGGGCCAATTGTGTTGTGCTTTCTACCTACTGTGATCCAATTTAACGAACGTGCTACTAGGGCTAACACGTAACAGTATTCTGCTTTCCCCTTTTCATCTCTTACATTCTTGTGTTTACGCCTTTTAATTCTAGTATATCCTGAGTGATCCACGGTTTTCTACCTATTCTTTCTTTCCTAGCAATGTTTTCTTCTGCTGATTTTGTTATTTCATTCTTCATGAGTGCCCATTCGTCTGCAATTGAAGTTTGTTTAGGGTTTTTCATTAGTCCTTCCTTTATACTCTTCTTCAATCTTTCGTTTACATCCATCTCTTTCAGTCTGTCTATGGCCCACCTGTTTGGCTTTTGACTTTTCTTCAGTTTCTTCAACCTTAATCTGCATTTCATAACAACCAGATGGTGGTCCGAGTTTATGTCAGCAGCGGGTTATGTTTTACAATCCAAAATTTGGTTTCGAAACCTCTGCTTGACCATAATGAAGTCGATTTGGTAACGCCTTGTATCTCCTGGTCTCATCCATGTGTATATTCTTCTGTTGTGGTTACAAAATCTGGTTTCGAAACCTCTGCTTGACCATACTGAAGTCGATTTGGTAACACCCTGTATCTCCTGGTCTCATCCATGTGTATATTCTTCTATTGTGGTTATTGAATAAGGTGTTAGGTATGGCTAACTCAAGCTCGGTATAGAATTCCAACAGCCTGCTTCCTCGATAATTCCTTTCACCTAATCCGAAGTCTCATACTATCTTCCCGTCTCTTCCTTTTCCTACCACAGCATTCCAATCTCCCATTACTATATCATTTTCATCACCCTTGATATACCCCAAAATTTCATATATTTCTTCGTAGACATTTTCAACATCTTCATCATCAGCTTGACTGTTAGGCATATAGACTTGTACCACTGTGGTGCACGTAGGTTTTGGGTACGTATTGCGACCCCGGTTCTAGAGGTTCAGGGTTTGATTCCCGGCTCTGTTAAGGAATTTAATTCTGGTCTGAGAGTTTGAACGGGCACCGTTCCCACCTCAGTTGTCCTAAAAGTTTTTTCCAGTTATTTCTACGTAAGGTCTACTCGAGGCAAATTCCAAGATGGTTTCTTACTCAGGCCATGCGCCTCCTTTCCAATTCTAGTTACTATTACATTTACACAGACTACAATAGCCATCACAATGGCACACGCATAAGGCAGATTCTACGTGCTGCATGTAGCCTCATGTGCTTGGTTGTGCATGAGGCTACATGACGGTCGCAAAGCCTTTACATGAATCATCAACCACAATAACACCACATTTTTGACGTAGGTTGATTTTTCAGAAGAAAATTCCACCCTGCTACACCACTGTGCTATCACACCACACCATCAATTCATTACAACCACTACGTTACATTTTAAGTGACCATCTCGTAATGCAGTGGCTAGCTTTCATGGCTGTCACGCTTGGCTCATTGTCAGCCAAGGATATTTAATGCTGGTCTGAGGTTTGGAACGGGGTTCAGTCAGCTCCGCGAGGCAGAAGTGAGAAGAAGTGGGTTTGATTCCCACCTCAGTCATTCCAGAAACGATTTCCCTGGTTGCCCCACTTCTTCTCCAGGCAAATACCGGGATCGTTCTTAATTTAAGGCCACGACTGCCTCCTTCCCAATCCTCACCTGAAACATAGCTACACACAACAACACCACAAAACTGAGTAGTCGGTAGCATGCTGAACTGCTATGCCCAAGATCGTGGGTTCAAATCCTTCAATATGCCTTCTTTCGGAGGGGAAGTAAAGCTGGCGGGCCCATGTCATAGATTTATGGCATGTACAAGAACCTACCACTAAAATTAGTAGTGTATAGATAAATATTTAGGTTATTTGGCTAGAAACGCTCTATGAAATTCCAACGTTCGTCGCTAGGTGTCAGTGACAGTAGCATCTCTGGTAGCCAAAGTTGGAACTACTTGAAATTGAACTTGAAGGGGCGTTCAATTAAAATACCCCGCTTTGGCCATTGGCTGCAATTCAAATATAATAAAACTGAGAAGAGATGGGCTCAATTCCCACTTCAGCCATCCTCGAAGTGGTTTTCCACTTCTACTCCAGACAAATGAAGGGATGGTTCCTAATTTAAGGCCACGGCCGCCTCTTTCCAATTTACAAACACACACACATACATGACCACGATGTCGCAGAGGCTCTGAAATGGCAACAACTTATTGGTAGATGATTGTCAACAGAAATGTGCTCAAATGGATTACGTGGGGAGTTACAATCAATTTCCTAGAGTCTGAATCAAACTAAATGAATTATTTGTACACTTAAGAACTTCATTGGAACTTCCCACAGACTCGATAAAACAAGATTGATAATTTTTGTTAAAATGCATTAAAACCTCATAATTTAAAAATTACTAACAAAAAGTTGCACAATGAATCTCTTTTCTTATTATTTGGTATATTTTGTCAGCGTCCTGCGTACTTTCTGCTATTAGTATATTCTACCCTGGTGCGCTCTTACGGACACTTTAAGAAGTGAAGCGCAGCGCAAACGACGTGTGATGATTAATGCGTGCTTTCGTGACACCACGAGAACACGTGCTTACAGTGACTGGCGAACAGCCTAGATCTCGTTTCTTATTGATTATTAAAAATCATACCTACAATAATAATAATAATAATAATAATGCAAATAATAGTAATAATAATCATATCGTATGGCCTTGGGTGACGGGTGCAAGCTTTGTTATTTGACTCCCAGAGGATAGCTTGCATGTCGAATTACGTTGTTCCTTGAAGCACTGTGAAAGTCAAGGCGGTTAGATATCTAAGCTCCTTGAACACTTAGAGAAATAGCTTGCCATGGCGGGTGAGTGGTTAACGTGTCGGTCTACTAAATCCCAAGCTTGCAGGTTCGCTCCTAGCCGTGGTAAGTGATTTTTGAAAGGCTGAAAAAATTACGACACGCATGTAATACGATGTTGGCATGTCAAAAGAACCCATTTGAATTCAGTAGGCTGTGTTCATAATGGCAAAATTAATATCGGTAGTTTCCGCCAACACAATGTTCCTCATTTCTCTACTAGAAAGCCCTATAGTGTTCAAGGAGCTTAGATATCTAACCCCCTTGACTTTCATAGTGCTTCAAGGAACAACGAAATTTGACATGCAACCTACCCTCTGGGTGTCAAATAATAAAGCTTGCACCCGGTACCCGAGGCCATACGATATTATTATTATTATTATTAGTAGTAGTAGTAGAGAAATGGGTTCAAATGGGTTCTTTGACATGCCAACATCGTATGACATGCGTGTCGTAAATTTTTGCCGTCTTTCAAAAATCACTTACCACGGCCAGGAGGGAACCTGCAAACTTGGGGGCAGTACACCGACACGTTAACCACTCACCCATCGTGACAAGCTATACCTACAATGACATCTGCAGACTCTTATATATATAGAGAAAAAAAATCCGGCAGAAAATTTAGTAAGTGTGGCAACCATTACTGATAAACATTAAGGCATTAAGCACCCGAAGAATAATAAATTTAAATAAATTAGGTATGGTAGTGAAACCCCCACAGGAGCAGCGAACTGCGCACTACCTCCCTTCTTATGAAGTGCACCTGCACTTCTTTACTGCGAGAGCTAAAAGCTCAAGTAGTCTTTAACCTCCCAACGAAGGCTTTCAAAAAGATGGTATATTGGCTTTCACGGCAAGTGAAACTCAGCAATTTTTCTAGGTCCACGCCGTGTCTTGTGAGGGATTTCTTGTAAGAACACCAAGCTGGCTCATCAGCAGGCTCTTGGTGTCCGTGGGGGTCGGCCAAGGACACCAAGAACTCATGGTGTACATGGGAGTCCGATCTGAAGAGCCAGCTTGGTGTTCCTAGCTGAAACCACCTACAAGACACGGTATAAACCTAGAAACATTGCCGAGTTTTAATTCACTAGCCGAGAAAGCCAATATACATGGCATGGTAGCGTTTTGTAGAGTTATTTGTCTTTTACATTTGGATATGATGATGCCTGCTTCAAGAGTGAAACATGTCATCCCCTATTTTTCTCCTTCTTCAATTGTTCAGAACAATATTCGTTTAAATCTTACTCGCATGTAATATCTTCACGTTATTTCCCTTTTCGTATTTTCCAGTAATTGGAATTATTTTGTGTTGACCAACTGAAAATTAAAACATTTGAACACTGAACAACACTGAAAAATGGATTCCAAGCTATCTTTACTTTAGAGCAGGTAAGTCCAACCTTTTTTTTGGAAAAGGGCCACTGTCGTTAAGGTGAATTGGTTTGCGGGCCACATGATTCGATTTTTTCTACCGTATTAAATAGGATCTAAATTCTAAGATGAAAATCAAAATCCACAGCCTACTTCCAGTCTACCGACCGGGTCAGGGAATGAAGCCCCCATCTAGCGGCGAGGATATGAACTGTGCCGGCTTCTGAAGCCTGTCGCACTCCCCTGGGGTAATGATGAAATGAATGACAGATGAAATGAAATGATAGTGGAGAGTGTTGCTGGAATGAAATTTGTGACAGGGAAAACCGGAGTCTCCAGAGAAAAACCTGCCTGCCTCCGCTTTGTCCAGCACAAATCTCACATGGAGTGACCGGGATTTGAACCACGGACCCAGTGGTGAGAAGCCGGTGTGCTGCCGCCTAAGCCACGGAGTGTTACAAATTCTAAGATAAAGCAATTACTTTAAAAGCCAATATATTGATATGGCATATTGCATATCCATCTAGTCTCAATATATTTATCATATTAGTTAAGTTATTAGCCTACTTTTCACATTTTGCAAAAATGAGGAAAAAGTAGACTTATGAGATCGATCCGGGCAAATGTGTGTCTGTCTGGCTGTGTGTGTGTGTCCCCCCCCCCTATCAACTACTAAACCGCTGCAGCAATCGAAACAAAATTTGGTAGGAGTAAAGATCTATACCAGAATATCTCAATTCCGTATTTGAAAATGATGTCAGTGCTACCAACTGCTGAAAAATCGCAATTGAAATTTGAGCTCCATGTTGGATATCTTGGAAGGTATGAATAGGAGCTATTTCAAAATTGGCACACTTATAGATAATAATATTTCAGTTTAATTTCCAGGAGGTCATACATGGCAGTGTTGCCAAAATTATTATAAGCCTGCTGATTAGTCCAATTTTTAAATGCATATAACTTCTACACTAACAATTGGAATTCAATCAACCAAATTTCGTATGTGCTATCTATACATAAACTGATATAACTGAGCGTTTTCTTAAGAGACACCAGGGCTGCCAACTGTTAATAAATGCTCTCAATTTCTTTTATCCAAATACCAAAATATCAGAAAGTATGCAAGCCGACAGCTTTAAACTATGCACACGTGTAGTACCTGACATTCTGTATTGATTTTGTGTAACTTATATACGTCAGTGCTACCAACATGATTCTAAGCCTCCTGAGAGGTCCAACTTTAAATACATGTAACTTCTATACTATCATTTGGATTTCAACCACATTTCGTATGTGCTATGTGTACCATAACAGATATGACTATGTGTCTTCTTAAGAACAATGAGGGCTGCCAACTGTTAATAAATGCTGTCTCTATTTTGTTACCCTAATATCAATATATCAGAATGTATGCAAGCCAATAGCTCTTAACTTTGCACACGTATAGTACCTGGCATTCTAGTATAATTTGGAGTAACTTATATACTGAACATCAATGCTGGCAACATGATTCTAAGCCTGCTGATAGGTCCAATTTTAAAATGCATGTAACTTCTATACTAACTAATGGATTTCATTCAAAATTGGCACAACAATAGACCATATTATTTCAGATTATTTCTGACCAATACATGCATGACATTGTGTCCAAGATGATTTAACGCGAGCTGTTAAATCCGATGTTTAACTGCATGTGACGTCCATGCTATCCATTGGACATCAATCAAATTTTGTATTCTGTACCTTAATAGATGGAACTAAGAATATATTCAGTCACTAAGGCTGCCAACTGTAGTGCTCTATTAGGCTACATTATGCCAGGTATACAGTATTTCGAACTAATTAGAAATTTCGATATTACCAACTTAATTTCGTCATTGTTCTAGATATATCCATATAGATTATTCATTGGCATGAATCTTAAATTTTAAGAAAACTAGGCTCATTAATTCGTCACGGAACTTCTTGTGTATAAAATGAAACTAAATATGTATAAATGTTATATTAAAATAATAGAATTAATATTTTACCTGTCAATGCAACATCTGGCACTGCTTTTCACGAACAAGGCATCCAATATCTGGTTTGATTGATGTGGTAGGAACTCGAAATGAACTCTCCTGATGACTGACAGCGTTCTCGTTGCGCATTTCCCATGTTTCACCTTGGAGAACAATAGTCCTCATATGCATGTGCTACCGAAAAGTGATGCAAAACTAAGTGCATGTCTATTAATGCCCGGATTTTTTTCTCTGGGAAAGTAGTTGCGATTGAATTGCAGTAAGGGGACATTGGTAAACTTATTCTTTAGGGCTGGCGCACATTGAAAATCAATGCACTCCATTTGCAGATCCTCAGGAACCTCGTCTATGTTAATGGAGAAAGGGAAGGAAAATATATTGAAACTTATAACATTCTCCTTGATGTCTTGGAATCTAACGCGAAATTCGGTTCTTAATTCTGATATGATTTCTGCATACTTTTGAGAATTTTGATTATTACAGTTTTGTAGGGCTGGGAAATGCACAACGTTGTTAGCCTACTTTCATTTTTGCAAGAAATGAAATTAGTCTTATGAGATCTACACAGGGCCATAAATTGTGTGTCTGTCTGTGTGTCTGGAGTGTGTGGGTATGTGTGTGTGTGTGTGGGATTTGGTATGTCTGTACTCCCCCACCTCCTATCAATTCAATCACGGTGAAACCGAATTGAACGAAATTTGGTAGAGAGGTAGCACTAGCAAAGGGCACCCCATTGTCATGTTTAATATCGTCGCCATCTTGACGAAAACGTAATGGCGGCCACCCAAATGTTCAAAGCTAAAACCAAATTACGACTAACCTAATCATCTGATCTCTACCAAATTTTACAACAACATGCCTTCATATGTGAAGCGTCTTTTGACCAAACGTCAAGGTCATCAGCCCAATAGTTTGAAGATGGCGGCCGTGTATGTTTGCAAACCAATGCCCGCTATCAATTCAAAAACAACGAACCCAAATCGAACCACCTTTCGTACATAGGTGGCATTAGCAATGGGACAACTCAGTGTCACGTTGTATATTGCCGCCATCATAAAAAAAGGAAATGACGTCCACCCAAATGTTCTGAGTTTAAATCAAATTAAGACTAACCTAATCATCCGATCTCGACTAAATTTTGCAACAATATACCTTAATTTTGGAAGTGTCGTTTGCCAAACCTACAAGGTCATCAGCCTAATTGTTTCAAGATGGCGGATGTATGAATCATGCAAGTATTATAGCATAACCGTAACTTACGATTCAACAAGGCCTGGCCTTACCAAATATGCTCATCGTATATTGGGAGGTTTAGACTGTCCTCAAGGAGGTGACCGGTAGGATATTAGCATTTTAAAATAGAATATGTAACCGCAGTAGTGACTAACGCTTTAGGCAGACCGTCCCGTATCGTGCTTGTCCGTGACGTCCCGTTGGGTCAAATTGGCCGCTTACTAGTGTGCGTACTTTTATACGAGGATGGATTTGGGTAGGAAGCTGTTATTGTTGTTGTTTCATTCGAGATGCTTGGACATCATGATCGTTTAACCTCGTGTACTTGGGTTAGTGTTGAATCTTGTCTGATAACCTGTGTTATTGAGATGGCTGTATTAGTATGTGTGTGTATATATGATTCAGGTGAGGTTTCAACCAATCAAAGTATAATACTGTATCCGTATAACACGTTGAATTTCAACAAGTTACTTCAACCAACATTCAATTATACTCCTTGAAAAGGACAAGGAGATATAACTATACCCATGCATTTAGGCGAAAGTAGGCTGTATGTTCTTTACTGAACATCTTGTTTTTAATTTTTGATTCCCAAAGTCGCAATGTTGTTTCAAAGGCCTTCACGTGATCAAACATAGTAGTGATCATTTGGTCCTTACCTTGGAGACGTGAATTAAGTTCGTTCAGTTGTGTTGTTATATCTACCAGAAAGGCAAAATCACACATCCATTCTGAGTCTTTAAATTCAACAATAGGTTCGCCCTTCTCCTCCATAAATGTTTGTATTTCGGTTTTTAGGTCAAACACTCGCCCCAACATTTTGCCACGGCTCAGCCATCTTATTTCAGTATAATAAACAATTAAAATCTTTATTTCGCAAACCATGAGAACGAATGAAAATCACTACTTTAACGACTTTCAAAACACTATCTAAATTTAGGGTTTTAGCACAAAGGTTTCCTTGGTGTATTAAGCAGTGATATTGCATTACAGAAATGTTTTCTACTTGAGCTACCTCTGCTTGCAGTAATTTAACTAACCCATCTCGTTTTCCTGCAAATACAGGAGCTCCGTCTGTTGTTACACCAGATAGATTTGGATATCTCAAGTCAAGCCGGTTCAAGGTTTCAGTGACACCCCCATTTAATCATTGGCTTTAGTGGTGCCTTTAAGAAGGGCAAGAGCAGCTAATTCTTCTGTAATATTGAAATCTTTATTAACTCCACTTAAGAAAATTGCTAATTGGGCAGTATCGCTAGCATCACTACGCTCATCAAGTGCCAGAAAATAGAACTGGAAATTTGTGGCTCTGTATTTTTAAGTTCTCTCTATATTGGACGCTAATTCGTCAATACGGCGGGCGACAGTCTGTCGCGACAAAAACTCCACTTTTTGATGTGTAACATCTTTCCGCTCGGTTGCTGGATAGTTTTGTGGGTGTGATTTTGAAAATTGGGGACGGAATGGATCCGAACGATCGAGATGGCAGTGGTGGATCGAACGGAAGTATGCACTGCACGCTCGATCGGTCGAACGGAAGTGTACTAGCTGGCAGTGGTGGAAAACGGAAGTATGCACTGCCCGCTCGATCAATCGAACGGAAGTGTACTAGCTGGCAGTGGTGGAACGAACGGAAGTTTAAGATGCACTGCCAACTCGATCGATCGATCCAGCGGGCAGTGGTAAGACCCAGCTGGCAGTGGTACGAGAAACAATGAGCGCGCGGTGTCAGAAATTGATACCATGACGTACTCTCGGCCATGTGGAATGTGTAGGCCTATAAGACATACTGAACGGAAAACGCTCATGCGAACTCTGGAGTCAAGTGATTGAAACAAATTACATGGTACATGTTCGAAGTCTTCGTATCAGTATTTAAATGGTAAAATGCCTTAATATCAAACATTGTAAGTAGTCGGCATTGCCGGTATTATGTTTCTGCACAATGGCTATTCAAATATTAACCCACATAACGGTAATGCAGTCATCAATATAATATAATCGTTGTGGTTATACGAGAAATGAGCAAGCTTTCATGAACTATTACTGAATACGTTCTCTTTACTCACAAAAGGGGCTATTCATAAGGCATTTTAAACTCAATTTCACGCACGAACATTATCGAAACAAGCAAAATATAAATGAAACTTAATTCCGTAATGCAGTATTATTGGAACGTGGAAATAAGTCACCATCTTTTGCACAAAATTTGCGTTGTCGAAATAGTCGTGGGGTTAGTGCTTATGACTGTGAATCTAGAGATCTTGGGTTCGAATCCAGGACGGCGTAGATATTTTTCTACCAGATTATCATTTTAAACGATATGTATCATATCAATATGACTCATTTTAACAGAATCCATATGAAATTACGTGTTGGTCTGTGAATGAAGAGGACCTGTTTATAAGGAATTTGAGGTTATGAGCGGTGTCGCATCTATTAATCTAGTTGCTCCATATCGTATTCTTTATTTAGGCTAGTGCTGGTGGAAGCTACAAATCATCTAATAAATTGAGTTCCGTATTATAAACTACAATATCTGTAAAACACTCCCTTTTACAATAGATTAATATTTGTGCCAATAATAGTATAAAATACCGGTGTATCAACAATTTCACGTGAGGTTTCTTCTATGTCAGATGTTACACATCGCATGCGACTACTGTAAGGCTCGTAATTTTTTTGTCGGTGCATATAATATCAGCAACACTCTCAAGGCATTCTTTAGCAAATTTGCCATCTCAAAATGGTTTAGATTTTTTTGCAATAATTTCTGCTACTGCGTGAATCGCTTTTACTAGAAATTCAGCTTGAAGTGACACATTATAAAAGAATAATTGCTGTCGCGAAAGATAATTTTAAGTTCAGATATCTTGTCTTTACGAAATTGACTCTCAAATGTATTATATAAAGACGCATGTTTGGAGTCGTAATGTCGCTTTATGTTATACTACTTAAACACTGAAACTTTCACTGCAAATTAAACACACTGTTTTCTTGTTTACTTCAGTAAAAAGTTCTGATTTTCCCACTTTATTTGAAATGATCTACCTTCGTCTGAAACTTTTCTTTTTGCCGGTACACTTAAAGCCATTATTATTTATTTATCGTATGGCTTTTAGTGCCGGGAGTGACCGAGGGCATGTTCGACTCGCCAGAGGCTGTGGCTGCTTCAAACGGACGCACATAGGGTGAGCCATAATTATCACTTATACAAAATCACAGAATTAATTATATTCTTCAAACCTCTCACTAGCACATACAAATCAGATGAAAATGAAAATCCACAGCCTGCTTCCAGTCTCCGAACGGGTCAGGAATGGAATGAATGAAGCCCCCATCTAGCGGCGAGGATATGAAGTGTGCCAGCTGCCGAAGCCTGTCGCACTCCTCTGGGGCAATGATTAAATGAGTGACAGATGTAATGAAATGATAGTGGAGAGTGTTGCTGGAATGAAATTGTGACAGGGAAAACCGGAGTACCCGGAGAAAAACCTGTCTGCCTCCGTTTTGTCCAACACAGATCTCACATGGAGTGACCGGGATTTGAACCACGGACCCAGCGGTGAGAGGCCGGCGTGCTGCCGCCTAAGCCACGGAGGCTCTACATACAAATCAGATACTTAATTATATTCTTCAATCCTCTCACATGCACTGACAATACAATGTGAGCGAACAACTGCAAAAGTAAACTAACTTGAAAGTTCTACAATGTAACGACAATAAAACATCTGGCACACTTTGGCCTTTGAAAGTAGTAACGTTACCGCGCGGTCAACAATGCACGGATTCTTCAATGCGATGCGCGGTAGGTGGACTAAAAATAAAAATCTGGGCTGGATATTTCTTAAAACGGATGTATTTCTCCATGTTTTGAGTAAGATGAACTTTCACGAACACATGTGTTGTGAACGGAAAAAGTCTTGCTATTTCAAGTTTATCTTATTCCAAATAGAAATACTTATTTCATAAATGATATTATAACTTACAAATATCACTGCGGGCCGAACGCGTTGTGATAGAGCAAATATCACCTGCTTTAGAGCTCAAATCTGTATTAAGTTAAGGAATGGGATAGATGCCCCAGGACATGAAATAAGGTAGTATTCCGGCATTTGCCTGGAGGGATCACGGAATCAAATGGGACAACAAGTAGTTCCGTGAAGAGTTAAAGCCTATTTTCATATATCCTATTTATGTTAATTGCCACTGTCAACATACAAAATTTCAGTTTGATTACTGTAATAAATTCGTATATATTGAGAACCGTATAAATATTTTGGATGGTCGCCATGTTGGATTTAGCGTTATGTACTATTACATGAAGATTATTGTGTAGGTGTAGTAGCCTATTCAAACTTCAATCGCATAATTAGGACACAAGAAATGAAAACCAGATTTTCAAATTTCACACAGCTGCCATCTTGTGGTTATCAAAGCAATTGAAATAAATTAGATGCCAGTGGATTAATATTTGTAAAAGCATTTACCGTACCAATTTTTACTGCGCTTGGATGGTTAATTCGCGAGAAACGTCCATTTCAATATTTATATTTCGCGTCATTGCCATGTTGGATTTTTGCTCACCAGGTTATTGAAAGTCCCATAGATGAACTTATGTTCATATCCTCTATCAACATACAACATTTCAGTTTGATTGCTATCATAGATTAGTAGATATTGAAAACCATCTAAATATTTCGGTTGGTCGCCATGTTGGATTTATATATATGTAGGCCATAGAGTTATGTACTATTAGATGACGATTTTTGCGTAGGTTCATTATTCAAACGTTCACTTCGATCGCATGATTAATACTCAAGAAATAAAAACTTAATTTTAAAATTTCGCACAGTCGCCATCTTGAAGTTATGTGAACAATTGAACTAAATTATATGCCAGTGGATTAACATTTGTACAAGGATTTACTGTACCAAGTTTCACTGCACTCGGATGGTTAAATCGCGAGAAAGGTCTATTAGATTGTTTTACATTCGCTTGGCCGCCATGATCGTTTTGTATTTTACAGGTTCTTAGAAGTCTTATAGCTACACTTCTAGTAGTACTCTTTATCACCGTGCAAAATGTCAGGGTGATATCAGTAATAGTTTCGGAGATATAGAATGCCAGTGAAATATTTCGCACAGCCGCCATCATGAGGTTATGTGAACAATTGAACTAAATTAGATACCAATGCATTAAAAAGTGCATATACATTTGATGTAGCAGGTTTCATTGCGTTTGGAAGGTTAAATCACGAGTCAAGTCGGGTTAAAAGTTTGAAATTCGCTCGATCGCCGTGCTCATTGTTTAGTCAAGAGGTTTTTGAAAATCTCACAGATGAACTTCCAGTAGTGCTCTTTATCTCAGTAGAAAATTTCACGGTGATATCACTAATACTTTCGGAGATATAGAATGCCGGTGAAATAATTCGGACAGCCGCCATGTTGGATTGGTGAGTAGTAATATAAATTGAAGGGCACAGTCAGGGTCGACCAAAATAGTACTATGACCTTACCGAGTTTAATTGAAATCGCTCCAGCCACACACAGATACACACACACACACACACACACACCCACTGACAAAAGGTGATCTCATAAGCCTATTTTTTCTTAAAATGAAAATAGGCTAAAATACATACTCAGGCTACCCATTGTCAGCGCTGTGATTTGATCCTCTGATTTCCGAGCTTGCTGCAGCTCTCCATCGCAGTCGTACTGAGTGTTCTAATGTGCACAGCTAAGCCACGAGGTTAATCATCTGTTTTGTTAAATTCAAGTAAGGGAAGCTCGTCTAAATCCATAATATTAGGTAGATTATGGTTAGTATGATAAGTTAAGGAGAAGGGTTTCAAAAAATTAACATAGAAATTAAAGTAGTATATATTTGGTTGAATCCACAATATTAAGGGGATTATGGTTAGTATGATAAGTTAAGGGGAAGGGTTTCAAAAAATTAACATAGCAATTTATTAAAGTAGTATATATTTGTGTCATGACTTCCGTTCTGAAAATTAACATTTTATCATACATGGTTTGTATAAATCATTTAATACAAGAAGTGCCATTTAGAATAAATTCGCAATACCTGTTCCAAATCCGCAATATGATCAGTCTAATTCCGCACTAATTTTTAAGTTCATATTCCTTCAAGAAAATAAAAATATTATTTAAGAAAATAAGCAATAACTAAGTTAGCCACTCAATACAAGCACTTCTGTGACATTAATGAATCAATCCCTCACCCCCCCCCCCCCCCCCCCCAACCCTTCCCTCTCCCTCCCCCTCTTCCCTTCATATTCCCCTCCCTCTTAACAGATCAGACCTGCCCATACCAATGAAAGTTAGTGGGTTAAAGTCCTTGAATTTTATTATGAATCCTCTGAATATTAACTGATTAAATAATTAATTCTTGATAGAGAAGTGACTATTCCTGTTGAGGCCAAGATAGCGTGATCGAATCCCGGAGCAGTCAGTTGGCATTTGATGATGCGCAAATACGTGGGAGCTGGGGCAAAATTCCGTCACTCAGGCTTGTCTAAAAGCCTCAGTTGTTAACAAGGACGTGAAACCAATGACATTATTATCATAGCGTTTAGAAGAGAAAGTGTGCCGACTCCCGAGTTTGCCGTATCTTTAGTATGGGTAGTTGCTGCGCCCGCCGGTAGACTGCGCAGCGGTTGGTTGTGGCTGGCTGGAGACACTTTCTAAGCGCTCGCGAGTTTGAAAACATGGAAATGCTGCCGTGTTTAGTCCTTATTTCTTGGTGTTGAAAAGTGTATGCGATCAAGAAGCGATAGTGAAATAATACATACGTTATGACACTGGTGTGTTTAGTATTTGTAAGCCTTTACACTTATTTCTTTGCGTTTGTGCTGTCGAGTGAATTATAACCTGGTAAGATTCGTCAAACAAAACTGTGTAAGTGAATATGCCGTGTTGTTTTGTTCCCGGGTGCCGATCTGGATACGACAAGTCATCTGCAACATGTAGGCACTTTTTTAGACCTCCAAAAGCCGAAGATGATTTATTTAAATGGGCTAAGGCCATTCCGAGGAAAGACATTAAATTGTCAAGTAAGTCATATGCTGGCTATGTGACAAAGATTGCTCCGATAATTTCCTGATAAAAACGGACACTTTCATTATGGAAGGAAAGACAGTCGAAATGGCGAGAATGAGATGGAGTTTGAAGCCTGGTGCAGTCCCACACTATCTAGCCGGATATATTGTCAAGCAACTAAGGAAAGGGATCAGCTGTGTAAAGTGTGCAACAACCCTTCAAAGTGAAAAGGCCGTCGGACACAACAGCTGCAACTTTCACTAATATAAAGGACTTTGGCACAATAAATGCCCTTAGTTACCTAACTCAACCGTCTGACAGTGTCTTCAACATTCTTTTACAGGTCGAAGTAGTCGTTGAAATGGAATTATCTTCCCTTTCAAATTTGTGGGTTGATATATTTTATGAGTGTTAGGACAGCATTGATGAGATTGTTTTAGGGCCGTGATTTTTTGATGGTGTATGGAACATAAACTGGACCTTATTGGAAAACTCGTTTTTCATTTCATGAAGTGCGCTTTTTCTTTCGTACGAAAGAAATTAGGAAAGAGTAGTCAACTTCTAAGTCTGGAAAATCATCGCGTAAGCTGTCCAAAGCTTCGGACAACTGAGAGCTATAAGTTATATGGGTGAGTTTGTCATTAAACTGTATTATATTATATTTACATTATTTGTGCAGTAGTGAATGGTCTGTAGCTTTACGATTTTCACTCATTCAGTTACATTTTGACCCCCGTCAGAATGTTTTATTTCCTTATTAGTCTATATGAACCTATGACGCAATCTGATGTTTCATAATCAACACAACGGACGTCAGCGTTTTATATACTCAGTGCGGACAATTTTATATTTGGATCATCATGTCTAATACAACGTAGTGTAAGCTGATAACATTCAAGTACTGAAAAGTAACATTCAACTGCTTGTATTGATACCGTCCTCACTCAGCGCTAGCCGACGCTAGAGCCACCTAGCGGCTGGACCATACAAACTCCACAAGTCGCGTCACTTTCTCTTCTAAACGCTATGTTATTATTTTGTGCTGGAAATTTTTTCTACTCCTTGTCCAGACGTGCTTGGAACTTCAGGATGAATTTCTTGTGCTTCACTACACAGAATGCCATCGAACACTTTCGTTTTCAGAGCTGCACTTTTCCTGGACCATTAATCAGCTCCTAATTACGGCAACAGATCGAGATACTTGTCAATGGCACACTCACAGCGCGCCTCTTCAATCTCAAGTTAAGAGTTAAAAGCTATGAGTCATGCCGCTTGAGCTAAGCTCATCAGCATGGATATTCTGAGGTAACAATAATAATAATAATAGTATCGTATGGCCTCGTGTGCTGGGTGCAAGCTTTGTTATTTGATACCAAAATGGTAGCTTGCATGTCGAATTTAGTTGTTCCTTGGAGCACTATGAAAGTCAAGGAGGTTAGATATCTAAGCTCCTTGAACACTATAGCGTTTTCTAGTAGAGAAATGAGGAACTTTGTGTTGGCGGAAAATCTCGAGATTAATTTTGCGATCATTAACACGGCCTACTGAATTCAAATGGGTTCCTTGACATACCAACATCGTATGACATGGTGTCGTACTTTTTGCCGCCTTTCAAAAGTCACTTACCACGGCCAGGAGCGAACCTGCAAGCTTGGGGTTAGTAAACCGACACGCTGACCACTCACCCACCGTGGCAAGTTATATTATGTGGTAAAACTACACTATTTCAACAAAATGATTCATTACTAACACTAATGCATAAATGCATTACCGAAATACCAGTAAAATTATTTATAAATATTGCGTTTTATCACGACGTCATCACGAACTAAGTACAACACTCAGCTACAGGTTTTCATAATTATATCACCAGATGGCAGCACCTTTCGTTTCAAAATTCCTAGCCAAGGGAAATGAATACTTCAATCAACACAACTGGTGTGATAAACTCGTCTCTCACGCTGGGGTAACTCCTCAGTACAGGCTTATTTGAAGTACTGTGGAGATATTAGCCGAGCAGTTAGCCGAGCTTCCCCTATATTATTTTATTGACAACGGTTTAGCCATCGTAAGCTTAAAAGGGTATTTTTTCTATTTCAATGAACTACGACCTATATCCGTTTTCAGTCTCAACATGATGGGTTAAAATCACTGACTGGACTATCTATATCTATCTTGTTATAGCTACATAATACGCTATGGTGTATGTTTCACAACACTGAAGCTCCTAAACCAGAGGGAGGTAGAAGGTGTGGTTTGTACCAAAATCATCCAAATCGTCTCAATAGTACAGGAAAAATCTTGCATTTCTTGAAAAGTCAACCGAAAGATATTTATTCGTTTATAAAATGCATTTAAACAAATAAACAAGACGATGGCCCCTGCCTGAACAGTATCGCGTACAGGCCGCATAACACTCGGACCGGGCGGGTAGTCTGTACACATGGGGCGCACACAACCCATTATGCGAGAGTTAAGGCACGGGTCCGCTAGTGAAAAATGAAAATCCACAGCCTGCTTCCAGTCTCCGACCGGGTCAGGAATGGAATGAATGAAGCCCCCATCTAGCGGCGAGGATATGAACTGTGCCGGCTGCCGAGGCCTGACGCACCCTCTGGGGCAATGATTAAATGAATGACAGATGAAATGAAATGATAGTGGAGAGTGTTGCTGGAATGAAATTCTGACAGGGAAAACCGGAGTACCCGGAGAAAAACCTGTCTGCCTCCCTTTTGTCCAGCACAGATCTCACATGAAGTGACCGGGATTTGAACCACGGACCCAGCGGTGAGAGGCCGGCGTGCTGCCGCCTAAGCCACGGAGGCTTACGGGTCCGCTAATAATAATAATAATAATAATAATAATAATAATAATAATAATAATAATAGACCTAATAGACAGCTTGACATCATCTTCAGCAACCTCTGAAGCTCACTACTTCAGTTGTAACCATGACACCGACATAGATCGATGTCCCCACTACTTTCAACTTGTTAGCATGATGGAAACAACCTACAATATAACTACCCCAGGCCCTAGTAGACATACTAGTTATTTTTCTCGGTCATCGGATTCTGGGGGACCGAGAACATCATGCGGGAATGTATCGGAGCTTCCCAAATCTCTTCGCCCAAAATGCAAAACTTTCATTGGTAGCTTAAACATCAACACACTTCGGAAAACTGGCAAGTTAAAACAATTAACAGACATGTTGGATAACTTCAACATCCAAATTTTAGCACTACAGGAAACCAGATAAACGGATGAAAATCATTTTGAATCAGGAAATTATAAAATTTATAAAGGCAAGCCAGCAATCTCCCTCCATATGAAGCCACTACAATTTGGCACTGGATTTGCTGTCAGAAAAAACATTATAAACTCAGTGCTTAACTTTTCCTCGCCTTCTGAAAGAATTTCAACACTATCCGTTAAATCAGGGAACAAAGCTTATACGCTTATTAATGCGCATGGACCCACCAACAACTACAATCGTAAAGATCCACAAAAGGTGGAAGACTTCTGGGAACTGCTGGAAGAAACTACAGCCATCATCCCAAATCATCACATAAAAATCCTATTGGGAGATTTTAATGCCCAAATTGGTAGAGAAAGGAAATTCAGGACCATTGTAGGACTATATCCAGCACACAATAGAACTAATAAAAATGGAGAAAGATTACTTGATTTTTGCAAAACTTTTGATCTCAAACTAATGTCAACACATTTCCTGGCACTTCCACACAAGAAAAAGACCTGGAGATGCCCTAATTTTCACTTAGGAGAATTTCAAATAGATCATGTGGCTATTTCCAAAAAGAATCAAAAAGAAATTATGAATGTCAAAGTCAAGAAAGGAGTCATTGACTCTGACCACCATCTATCCTTAATCAAGGTAAAATTTCAACCAAACAGATCCAAACCAAAAATAACAAAAATCTGCGCGTCGATCCAGAATTTCTTAAACAGAACGCCAGTACTTTCCAAGAAAGTATCCCTACTCACGATTCTTCTGGCTGGTTAGAACTCAAAGATATACTTTCGAAAGCTTCTCAAAACATTGGCACACCGCCCAGGAAACGCAAGCATAGGTGGTGGAACGAAACCTGTGACAAGGCTATAAACTTCAGAATTAAAGCCTGGCAGAATTGGAATTCTCACAAAACGGAACAAAATTGGCACGAATTCACCAAAGTACAGAAACAAACCTCTAAAATCATCAGATCTGAAAAACGCAAGTACGATCACTACAGATTGGCTGAAATTGAACAAGATTTTACTAAAAACAATACACGAAACTTCTACAAAACCTTCAGAGAAGAATTATCAAATTATCAGGCACCCAGTCTTTGCTTCAAACGCCCGGATGGGACATTGGAAACAAATAATCAAGAAAATTGCAAACTTCTAGCAGATTATTTCAAGGATCTTTTAAACTGTGAATCCCCTAAAGAACAACTCATCTTTGAAAAACAAACATCCAACCAAGATTCAGAACCCCCAACATTGGAAGAAATTAAAGAAATAATCCATGGACTCAAAAATAATAAAGCCCCAGGGGAAGATGGTATAATTGCCGAAATGCTAAAGATAGGTGGTGAGAACGTAGCCCGGAAAATCCACTCAATTCTTGAGAACATCTGGATCACCGAAGAAATACCTGAGGATTGGAAATGTGCGCTAATCCATCCACTGCACAAGAAAGGGGATAAAACCAACATCAATAATAATAGAGGAATTTCCTTGATACCAGTTATTTATAAAATTTTCTCCAAAGCCCTGCTCACTAGACTTGAGAAACAAACAGACCGTCTGATTGGAGAATACCAGGCAGGTTTCCGAAAAGGAAGATCATGTACGGAACAAATTCTCAATCTCAAAACTATCCTACAAATGCGCAAAACCAGACAGACAGTCATTACCTTTGTAGATTTCAGAAAAGCATATGACTCTATAGATCGTCAAACACTTTTCAATACTCTAGAAGAATTTCAAGTGGATAGAAAAACAAGAGAATTAATCAGACAAACACTAACTGGCACTACGTCAAAAGTTAAATTCCTCGGCGAAATATCTGAGCCTTTTGCAATTAACACTGGGGTCCGCCAAGGAGACGGATTATCTCCGTTACTGTTCAGCCTCGTACTTGAGAAGATAATCAGGATCTGGGAAAAGGAAACTAAGGGAATAACCCTTGGCAGACTACTCAAAGATAGAATTCATGTACATTGTTTGGCCTTTGCTGATGACATAGCAATCCTTTCTAATAACAGACAAGAAGCAATTCATTCCATTGAAAAATTACATGAAATTGCCATCAAAACGGGACTTCAAATTTCTTATGAGAAAACTCAGTACATGGAAGGAGCCTCACGATACTTAGACGGACAACCTATGAGAACTAAATTCGGCAAAATCTTTCAAGTGAACGAATTCAAATATCTGGGAGAAATTATTCAGCCCTCTGGTTTAAACCGTGAAGCAAATAAAGAGAGAATTTCCAAATTACAGAAAGCTTACAGAATCACTTGGAATAGGTATAACAAAAAATCAATATCACGGAAAGCAAAACTTAGACATTATAATACAGTAATCAAACCGGAGGCGTTATATGCATCAGAAACCTTAATCATTGGTGGCAAATCTTTAACCAAAGAGATTGAAAAACAAGAAAGGAAAATTTTACGAAAAATTTTTGGCCCAGTTTTTATAGAGGGAATCTGGAGGAAGAAGTCATCCCAGGAAATATATCGCCAATGTGAAAAAATGTCTCATACTTTTTGGAAAAGACGATTGAAATTTTACGGGCACATTATCAGAATGAACAATGGCAGATTGACTAAAAGAATTCTCAACTTGGCCCTCTCAATAAAAACCAAGAACAGCTGGCTACGTGAAATTGAAACAGATCTCCAGGAAATCAACATTTCAGACAATATTATACAGGACAGATGCAAATTCAGAACCCTAATCGACAATCACCAATTTGAAGACAAACCCAACACCAGGGCCACCATAACTTGGACAGAAGTCCGAAGAAAGGCGCTCAGCGAGAGGATGAAGAGATTTTGGAAGGAAAAGAAGGCCAACACATCAGCTAAACAGGTTCAACCGTGCTCCTGAGTCGGGCATAACGATGCAAGAAGAATAATAGACCTAATGTTAGTCTAATAATTAGAGATCAGAGAGATTGAAACAAATGTGGGTAGAGATGAAGAAGACATTTAGCAGGAACTGAACTATTGATTTAACGTATGAAAGTGCTATTCGATTAAATAATAATAAATAATAATAATAATACAACAAACAATAAAATAAATAAATAAATAAATAAATAAAATTCGGATGAATAATTCACTGCTGGGGTTAATCACTCACCACGGATTTGCTATTGATTTGTCTATTTCTGTATAAAGCAATGCCACTCCATTTATTACATTTCTGTGAAAGTGTGAAAATGGCTGTAAGGTTATCACGGAACCAACAATGACTGTAAAATTTATCAATGCGCTTAAGGGGGTCAAGGGGTACCCTAAAATGTTTTCATACAACTTACACTTGCGATATGTCGTACAGAAGGTCTATTATATCTACAAACAACAACATTACTTTCAAGAATTCCTGAATTTAAATAGTATTCTTTTCGGCTTTTTGGAATTGGGGCCATTGGAGGCTAAAAAACCTGAATTTTCATGCACCACAGGCCTTTATAACTTATTAAAGGGGTCTTACTGTGGATGGGGTCTTTACAACGATGAATATCAGTATTTACTGTATGTGACGTGTTCCTGCGCTTCGTCTACAAGGTTTTCAATTTTATTTTCAAGTCAGGAAATACACATTAGGTGAATTTAGTTTGAGAGCACATTTTAACTTGTCATTTTTGTGTCGACAAACGGGTTCATCGTAAGGATGGTTTTGTTTGATACTGTGTGGTTGATATACAGGCTGTAAAAAAGTCCTGCACCAAACTTAAATCCCGCATGCGGGTGGGGACAGGGAGTAATTTGAGATAGGGAACCCATGTGCGGAACTCAACCGTTACGCCCCTATGAGCGATTTTAGTTATGAACACATTTGGCAACGTCGCGTGCTACCCACGGCAGAGGACCGATTACCGCTCACAAGTCAATCTATCTATAGGCCCACCTCGTGGCTCAGTGCCAAGCCGTTAGAATCTCTCACTGAGGTGACCGCTTTCGAATCCCCCATCTGACAGTGCAGATTTTTTGTCTTCGACTCGTTTGTATTTGCATCAATTAATTACTACATAGGGCTAGATTTTGTTTCTAATTTCGTTTTAAAAGGAGCTACATTATACGCCGCAATTTTGCGTTTTAAAAGAAAAACAAATTGGTTCTATTCGTTGCCGATTTATTTCTTCACTGTAGGATTTTGTTTGGACACAAATGATCTCTTTGTTTTTGTCGTAATTGCTGTATGATTGTTTCGCAATTTGAGGTAAAGGCCATAGGCGGTTACTTTACAAGCAAAAGATTGCGAGTTTAAAAAAGGTACAGTGAAGATACAGAGACAGGTTCAGCGATCGTTGGAACTGAGGACATTTAATTAAGATTCTTAAAACATTCTTGAAACGTCTACCTGAAAACATCATGCTTATGGTAATTAAGTTGATCCATCATCAAATTACTCGGAGGGAAAAAAATCAAGTTGGGTTGGAAGAAGGATTCGAACCCCAGCGTGGAGTCACCTACGCCTGAGGGTCGAGTGCTTTACTACTGAGCCACGAAGTGGGACTGGAGCTAGGTAGACTTGTGAGCGATAATCGGTCCTCTGCCGTGGATAGCACGCGACGTTGCCAGAAGTACTCATAATTAAAATCGCTCATAGGGGCGTTACGGTTGCGTTCCGGACATGGGTTCCCTATCTCAAATTACTCCCTGCCCCATCCCCATTCGGAGTTTAAGTTTGGTGCAGGACTTTTTTTTACAGCCTGTATACATATTTGGACATCTGGGTGACAAGTTGTTGTCAATAGAGTTAGTTTGTCTCGTCGCCACTAGGTGCCTTTGCTCTCGCATATATACAGTATATATACTAAATACACCTATCTACATGATTGTTTATTCAATTTCCAATTTTGGATCTTTTACGCGTTTTGGTATGTATTCTGACGGATGCAAGCAAAAAGTGGATTTGTCTCTCTGTCACTCTGTGTATCCTTATGTACGCCTATAACTCGTGTTCGGATGCTTGGAGCATCGTAAAATCGGGTATGGTATCCATGAGAGTCAATACACCAATCATTTGTAAAACTCTTCACCGTATTTCACATAGAAGGGTGGGTATAGGGAAGAACTTTCAAAATACATGCTAAAATAGGCAAAATATAAAAATTATCTTAGAAGGACGACCAAAGCATAGGGGTAGCCATTTCATCATTTCCGCTCAATCCGTTTCTCACCAGTCAAATATTTTGCTCAACCGAATAAAGCATTTTTCAAAGGCCACGATCGACAGATTTACCATTCCTGATGAATTCGTTCTTCACCAGCCCTCATATTTTTGGTCAACCAATCATGCGGTGGCTCTACCGGCAAGCCCCTATGTTGCGCTTCTCAATGTGAGACACAAAATTCGGGAGTCTATAAACATAAAGGGTCTCCGAAAACCATATTTTGAGGCGCTTAAATTAACAGTGTCTGTGATATTCCGCTCTGATAAACTTATGAAGGAATGACAAGCCCCTAACCATTGCAAAAGTAGCTCAATTGATAACGTCTGGTTATTAATACCGAAGACCGTTCGAAAAACGGGTACTTCTGTTAGTATAGTTATAGATACGATGCATGTTAGGTAGGAATGTGGTTATAAATATTGCTCATAACTTCAAGCGTAGATTTAACCAGTGGTAGTAAAATTATCGATAACATCTCGAGGGGAATTTAACTCAGGGATTAACATACTGAAAGTTTATGGTGTGGAAGTATCCTTCCCCAACAACACCACTCAGTATCAAGAAACACAAAGTGAGTGCAGAGAAAGGCATGTAGACGATGCTATTCACATACTTTGTTAGCACGCACAACCTTAGGTCACGAAACGCTACTACAGTAATAGTGAATGCACAGTGTCAATTCTCGTAGCTCAGGCAAGAATCAATCTATACGTACCTAGGTAGTATAAAGAAAATTCACTCAGTTTTCTCTGTCTGTTTGAAACCGCTAATCTCAGGTAGTACTGACGGATTTTATTCCCGTTTTCTCCAATAGATAAAGTGTCTATCGAGGAACATTTATGTGTATGACACCGAAAGATTCTTGAGCTGAGTCTCGTTTTACCCCCTTTTTCATGGTTTATTCATCAGTTTAGGGGCTGCGACAACGCGGTAATGCCCCCATGTACTATGGCTGTGTGTAGAATCTCTCTGATAACCGGTGTTAATTGTGATGGCTGTATTAGTGTATGTTATCTGCAATTCAGGTAAGAACTGAAGAGCAGACAAAAAAATTCAAATAGTTCCTACTTTCGCTGCCAACTGCTACCGTCAAAGACACCTAGCGACGAACCTGGTTACTATATACCACCGCAACCGCACCTGCCGGCGAACGTTGGAACTGAATCAGTTAATTGATTCTATCCTACAAATTTAGCTTCACACAATTGTAGTTTGTGTAAGGATCTTTTCTATGCCATATAATACATCTCCTGCACCCACCGGCTTTACTTCCCCTCCGAAATAAGGCATACTGAGGTATTTTTAACGCTCTTAAAAATTCGACGACTTCGGCCGGGCTTGAACCCACGATCTTGGGCATGGAAGCTCAGTATGCTACCAACAACGCCACCGAATTTGCTTAAAATTGATGAAGGAATAGCTAAACGTTACCAATGACAACGCCAACTAAATTATATTTTTTAGAGTATCTTAGCTGTCACGGTTGACTGTCCTGGATATAGGCTAGAATAGACGGTACATTATCCAACAGAATTTTCGAATTCTTTGACTCCTCCTCAAACTGTTTTTAAAAGTAAGTTTCTCTCGAACATTACTCCGCTACCTAAACCTGCCAAAATTGTACGACACAAGATTGCTAATAAAAATGCTAAAAACATTTCCTACCTGATTGGACGATCCTCACTGGCTGTAGAGCCGGTGAAACTGTTTAGGTCTCTAGAACACCAATAATAATAATACCATATGGCCTTGGGTGCCGGGTGCAAGCGTTGTTATTTGCACCCAGAGGCCAGCTTGCAAGTCGAATTTTGTTGTTCCTTGGAGCGCTATGAAAGTCAAGGAGGTTAGATATCTAAGCTCTTTGACACTATAGCGCTTTCTAGTAGAGAAAGGAGGAACGTTTGTGTTGGCGGAAAATCCCGAGATTAATTTTGCCATTATGAACACGGCCTACTGAATTCAACGGGTTCTTCGACTTGCCAACAACGTATTAAAAACGTTTCGTGATTTTTGTCGCCTTTCAAAAATCACTTACCATGGCCAGGAGCGAACCTGCAAGCTTGTGATTGGTAGTCTGTCACGATAACCATTCAACCACCGTGGCAAGCTAGAATACCAATGATACCCACAAACCTACCATTTTAATTTTAAAGGCTCCAATTTCCAGTAAAAGTACTCGTATGATTCAGTATGACCATTAATAAAGCATAGGGCCAAGCTCTAAACGTTTAAGATCTAGAGCTGAACGTTGAATGCTTTTCTCATGGTCAACTCTACGTGGCCCTGTCGCGTGTTACTTCCAAAGAAAATTATTTGTGTTGGTCTCAGATGGAGAGTCACGGTGACTCAGTATATACGGAGTTATTTAATATGCAAGGCCTCCCGTGCGAAGCCGGGGCGGGTCAGCTAGTCACAAATAAAATAATAGACGGTTTGTTGTTGCTGTTGGTCCATCCAGGGACTTGGTGATATCATGACCATTATCCCCGAGTACTTGGGTGTGTCTGATACGATGGTGATGATAATTGTTGTTTTAAGTGAACATTATTTAATGGTACACATTAAACATATAAATTAGCATTTACAAGAAAATAAATATTAAAATCAATTTTGATGAGAAGACACATTTTTAACGTTAAGCAAAATTATAAAATGTTCTGGTTTACAAGCTAATACAGTATTTAAATTTGAAATCCAAACAAGAGCAGGCTGCGTTGCATCATGAAAGCCTTTCAGGTTCCCACAATAGGCTCGAAGGCTGCAGTCCTCCACAATATGCTGGATGGTATGTCTTTCAATTCCACAGCCGCACTGAGGCGAGGAAGCCTTATTCCACTTGTGAAAAAACATCTAGGTTATCGACCCCTAATGATTTGGGTTATAGTGACATTGAAAGATGACATGACTTACTTTCTAAAACAAGAAAAAAACTAAAGGACAAGGGAAAAGAAACACACGCATGAGGAAAAGAAACGCCCTCAGCATTTGCAGAATGAGAACTGAGGAATTTGGAAGGAAAGAGAGTCATGAAAGGCAGATAGGAAAGGGAAAGAGGAAATAGTCCACCCCAGAGTCACTGGAAAAGGGGGTAAAACAGGACCGAGCTCAAGAATTTTTCGGTGTCGCCAACTCCCAAACTCACCAGCCGTGAGAATGTAGCACTATTCGGGGGGCAAAATAAATGGCGGAGAAACACGCCCTCTGCCTCCTTTCGAGCCTTAAGCAGAAGGCAGGATATATCATGAAGAGAGAAGAAGAGGTATGACCCCTCGAAGAATGAGGGATCAGGAAAGATGAGACAAGAGCCAACTAAGGCGGGATAGGGGTGGCTTCGGTGGCGTAGTTGGTAGCAAGCTGAGCTTCTATGCCCAAGGTCGCGGGTTCAAACCCGGCCGAAGTTGTTGGATTTTCTTTAAGAGCGTTAAAAGAATCCCTCATTATGCCTTCCTTCGGAGGGGAAGTAAAGCCTGCGGTCCTATGTCATAGATTTGAAAATGAAAATCCACAGCCTGCTTCCAGTCTCCGACCGGGTCAGGAATGGATTGAATGAAGCCCCCATCTAGCGGCGAGGATATGGACTGTGTCCGCTGCCGAGGCCTGACGCACTCCTCTGGGGAAATGATTAAATGAATTACAGATGAAATGAAATGATAGTGGAGAGTGTTGCTGGAATGAAATTTTTGACAGGAAAAACCGAGTACCGGAGAAAAACCTGTCTGCCTCCGTTTTGTCCAGCACAGATCTCACATGGAGTGACCGGGATTTGAACCACGGACCCAGCGGTGAGAGGCCGGCGTGCTGCCGCCTAAGCCACAGAGGCTTACTCCTATGTCATAGATTTATGGAATGCAAAAGAACCTTCCACTAATTATACTTGTGTGAAGGTAAATTATAGGTTAGATTTGACTAAAGCTCTTAGGTTCCAACGTTCATTGCCAGGAGCTTACTGCGGAGGCATCTAGTAACAAAGTTCAGAACTAGTTGTTGTTGGCGGTGGCATTTGGTAACAAAAGTAGGAACTACTTGACAATTTAATGTATGCAGTCCTTTTTGAATTAAAACAGATAGCACACACTAATACAGCCATCACAATTAACACCGGTTATCAGACAGATTCTACACACACACAAAGTACACGGGGCTACATGATCACGTTGTCGCAGTCCCTAAACTGAGGAACCAACCAACCAAGGCGGGATAGGAAGAGAACAAGAGTTGACCAAGGAAGGTTGATAGGAAATATGACAGAGAGAAGACTGGTGCAAGTAAGTGGAAGCAATACCAGACTCAGCCCCGGAGGGAGGGTGGGTCTACGACCTATTTGATAATTTTAGTTCCATATTTCGTGCCTATAATGTATTGGATGCTGGAAGGTGTTGTGGTTAGTATGAAATGAGAACAGAAACACAACTTCTAACCATCACCACGTTTACTCAGTCCAAGAAGGTCACATACAAGTCAACACAAACAATAGTAAACACAAATTACAATCAGAAAGTCCATGGATGATAGTTGTGAGGAGAGTTGCAAGTAAGAATTCAATTCTCCACAGAAGGTATGACGTCACAAATGTAAAGTTAAAAAAATGACGATCAAAACAAATGATTTGGATTCAACACTCACTTATGATGCCAGCTCAATGAGCGTAGCCATATTGGTGTGTCGAAGAGAAATGGTCTGCGTTCGATTCCCAGCTCTGACAAAAATATAATTTTCGTTTGAAGGCTGGAATAGGGCACACTCAGCCTTGCGAGGCAGAACTGAGAAGAGGTGGGTTCGATTCCCAACTCAGCCATTCCAAAAGTGATTTTCTGTTATTTTCCACTTATACGCCAGGCGAATGCCGGAATGATACCTAAATTAATGCTGCGGCCACCTCCAACTCGAATCACAGCCCCAATTGCAAACACACATACTAGTACGGGCATCACAATGACACGGTTATTAGACACATCTTACACACACCCAAGTACACGGGGCTAAATGGCCACGATGTAGAAGCCTCTAAAATGAAACAACAACAACAACAGCAACAAGCATGTGATAGCTTGCCAAAAAATTCCAATTTGGAAAAGCTACTCCTGCATTGACCAGCCTGCGCCGTGGTGTTGGGGTAGCGCCTGACTCTCACCCGGAGGACCTGGGTTCGAATCCAAGCTCCGTCGGGGATTTTAGAAAATAATGTGAGGATTAGAACAGGGTGCATTCAGCCTCGTGAGTACAATAGAGTAGCTGTCTGACAGTGGGGCAGCGCCCCGGTCACGAAAACCAAGATTAACGACCGAGGGGAGAGCTGACCACACGTCACTCCATATTATGGAGGTCAAATGGCTGGGCAGCGGTCGTTTGGTAGGCCTAGGCCCTTCATGGGCTGTAGTGCCAGGGGTTATTAGCCTACATTCGATATAGAAGCACCAAAAAACGGTAATGAAATCGTTTATTAAAACACAAAATATGATACATTCGTACTAAAGAAGTTATTTACTTTTCTGTCTTGTTCTGCATTCGTGGCGTAGTGGTACCGAGCTGGCTTTATAGTGAAGTGTTTCGTGGTTCGAATCCCCGTGGTTTCGTTTATTTTTACTTCGTTTTTTGTATTAATTGGTTCATAACTACTCACACGTTATAATGTTAAGCATATATTGTGTGTATTTGCAATCGAAAAGATTATATAATATGCTGTACTCATAAAACCACACATTTCAACACTCGACTAGAGCTATTTAAATCTTTGTTCTTGATCCGCGGTTTGAGTCTATCGTTGTTATTTTTGTTGTTGATTCTTTGGGGGTTTTGCGGCATCATGGTCTTGTAGCCCAGTGTACTTGGGTGTGTGTAGAAGTTGTCTGATAACCTGTGTCACTGTGAGGTCTGTAGGCTTACTAGTGTGTGTACTTTTATACGAGGCAGGATTTGGGTAAGAAGCTGTTGTTGTTGCTGTTTCATTTGAGATTCATGGACATCATGGTCATTTAGACCCGTGTACTTGGGTAAGTGTTGAATTTTGTCTCATAACCCATGTTATTGTGATGGCTGTATTAGTGAGTGTATATATCCTCCAGGTGAGGATTCAATCAATCAACGTATAATATCCGTATAGCACGTTGTATTTCAACAAGCTACTGCAATCAACATTCAATTATACTCCTTGAAGAGGACAAAACGTTATAACTAAACCCATGCATTTAGGAGATAGTAGGCTATATGTTCTTTACTGAACATCTTGTTTTATATTACTCCTGCATTGACCGGCTTGGCAACCTCCGTTCTATCGTGATAGTCCTACGAGTTACATGCCTCTTACACCACAAGGTAATTGGATCCCGTACATCATAGTCACTGAAGTTACGAACAATTGAATGTCTTAAACTAGCGTTCCATTTCGTGCTATTACATTGCATGCTACATAACAAGGGAGATATCGACGATAGAATTTCTCAAAGTTTAATAAGGTTTCATTACAGACTTACAGATACGTCACTCAAAGCAAGTGGTAATAGAACTATTTATAGTGAGTTTCTGATGAAGGGTACGGTGTTAAACGTGTTGCTCTTGTTTTAATTGAGGGGCTTGAGGCGTCTAGGTCATCAGCCCTGTGTATGTTGAACTTGCCTGATAACCTGCATTTATGTGACGACTGTAATAGTAAGCGTAACTGCGTAGGGAACAGGATTGAGGTAGGAGCCTCGGGACTTGAAGTACGGTACTATCACCGCATTTGCCTGGTGGGAGTGTGGAGAAACCAAGGGAAAATCACACTCAGCATAACCGCTTTCAGCGTCGGGATTCGAACCTGCGACCTCCGGACTTGCTGCAGCTGCTCTCGCGGCCGTGGTGCACGATTTAACGAGCACGGCTATGCCGCAGGACCCAATGCATATAAATACAAACATCTTCTAAGTGATTTGAATAAGTTAATATTTTTTAAAAATTATTATTTTACTTTTTATTTTATTTTTTAGCGTATAGCTTTAAGTGCCGCGAGTGTCCAAGGACCTGTTCGACTCGCCAGACTTTGTAGCTGCTTCCAGGCGGACACTCATGGGGTGAGCTACATGTACCGTCGCGTGTGGAGTCTTGTCTGGGGCGGAAGGTTTGAATGTAAGGACGAAGTGTTGGAAATTAGCGGCTGTGGCCTATAGTTAGGGACCAACCCCGGCATTTGCCTGGAAGGAAGATGGGAAACCACAGAAGACCATCTTCAAGGTTGCCGGCGGGTGGATTAGAACCTCCTCGCCTCCCGGATGTGAGCGACTGCCTGCAGCCACCCCGTAAGGACCACGGCTAACTCACCCGGTAATTATAATAATAATGTTACGACTGTGAGTTTGTTTCATCGCTCGCCGCATGAGTCACAACTGCCCCCAGGCTGGGCTGTGTTCTGCCTCAGTGTATTGCGTGCGCCTTATGCAACAGGACTACTAGGACAAAGGGATGGTCCAGAATATTCGTGACTCAGCCAGTGAAGGAAACCTCGAGAAGCCGTGAACCCTGGATGGGTCGAAGCATTTATTGAGTCACCGGCCTGCTATATAAGAGCGACCTGTCAAGCAGTTGTTGTTGTGTTTTACGAGCTAGTGCGAGCGTTTATCCTGAGCGACAGAAGTGTGGTGACTTGCGAAACCCCTAGTGAAGCCGATTCTCTTGACAGCGAAGGGAGTGAGAAGCATACAGGGGACTGCCTGTGTTTTGAGCGAGTGTGCGTACCTAGTGCGACAGAGGTCATTGTGGTGAGTTGCAAAACAGTGAGTGACAGACTTAGTGCAGCTATTTCCAGCCAGCGTACGGGACCGGACTCATTAGCACGGATTAACTTCTGTTGTTTTTTGACAAGTGAAAGGGGGCAAGAGCTCTCCATAAGGAAGAGACTTGAGGAAACTGGAGTAAGGTTCTAATTGCTTGTATTTGCTGATGAGTAGTGTATCCTTCGGGCCACAATAAAGTTAATTATTTCTTTAAAGGAACAATCAGTGTTGTGCTTCAACCCACCGTAATCAAGTTAACAAAAGTGCCACTAGGGGGTGGCACGTAACACTAATAATAATATCGTATGGCTTCGGGTGCCTGGTGCAAGCTTTGTTATTTGACGCCCAAAGGGCAGCTTGCATGTCGATTTTTTTGTTCCTTGGAGCGCTATGCATGTCAAGGAGGTTATATCTTAGCTCCTTGACACTTTTTGTGTTGGCGGATATTCCCAAAATTAAATTTGCCATGATGAACACGGCCTACTGAATTCAAATGGGTTCTTTAACATGCAAACAACGTATGACATGCGTACCGTGATTTTTACCGCCTTTCAAAAATCACTTACCTTGGCCAGGAGCAAACCTGCAAGCTTGGGGTTGGTAGCCCGACACTATAACCACTCATCCACCGTGGCAAGTTCAGTGATTTGTGAAATTGGAAGATTATTAGGATTATTGTGTGTATTTGTATACATAGCCTAATTTTATGATCCCCGCAGTGTAACCGAGTGCGTTAAGTTGCGTATCATGATTAAAAGATCGAATTCTAAGTCAGAAGATCGAAAGTTGGAATTCCAGTGCTGACAACACCCATCCTGAGCATGCTTTCACACCGCGGTGGTCCATACCCCCACTAGTCAAATGCAGAGATGGCACCGTATTTGAATTCCCAAGGCACCTACTTCATCACATAAATACAGGTTATCAGACAAATTCAATGCACACCCTATTACGCTGGTCTGATGTTCACGTATCCGAGCCTCTCAAATGAAGCAACAACGAGAACAGATTACAATGTGGGTGGGCATGGAGGCAAACAGAGTTCGTACGGTATTGTGCAGCATAATCTGTCCATACTTACTGCAACTGGTTCTCGAGATCTTGTGTACTCATCAGTTTCTGCAGTTGGTATCCAGGTGGTCCCAGACATCTCCGATGGTGACAAATCTGGGGATTGGCTGGTTTCATTTATGATTGACAAAATGCACTGAATAACATTCTAATATGTTGTTGTAATTACCCCACTTTCCCTTACTTGTTGGTATTCGTTATCCAAGAACAAGCCGAAATGTTGTTCGTTATAACTAACCATAACTAGTAAACGAAACTATTTTCCTACACGTACCAACTGTCACTTGCTAACCAGAAAAAATCACATTACATAATTATACACATCTTATAGATTTCTTTCCCTTTATTTATCCCATCAAACGGATAATTAAGAAGTCATAAGTCTAAACTTAACAGTGTTTTAAATGAAATGACTGTGAGTTTGACCCATTTTAATACAAGAATACCTGAAGTTACAATGTTCGCTAACAATGTTTTTGACTAAACTTATACTGGAATAACATCCAAAGAATAGATTTTATTCTAATAAGATTAGTAGAAGAAAGGCTCTTCTGTGACATTGATACCATGTTAAGTGCATAAGCCCTGGATTACAGGAGTTGCATAAGATATTAAACAGATTCTACGAAATGTTACATTAACGACTTGGGCGGATCTGCCAGTACTGAAACCCATAACCAGCATGAAAATACTCTTGAATATATAAACCAATGGTTAACGTGTAACTGCTAAATAGTTTGTTATTAGAAAATAATAGCACAAACATTGTTATTGATTTAAGGAGCTCTGAAATTACATTCTGTTACGTCACAATAAGTTACGGACCCTTGACATTCTGAGGCATAATTTCTTCATGACTCAATTTTAAGACTACATTCCCAACTAGAATTTCTATATTTCTCTCTATTATTCATTATGCCCCCCTCTAGATTCTTAGTTTTCTCTCTAGTGGACACTTCACATACAAATATAATTGTATATATATTTGTAAATAATCTATTTCTTCTACCACGGTGGGTGAGTGGATAACGTGCCAATCTACTAACCCCAAGCTTGCAGGTTCGCTCCTGACCGTGGTAAGTGATTTTTGAAAGGCGGAAAAAATTACGACTTGCTTGTCATACGATGTTGGCATGTCAAATAACCCATTTGAATTCAGTAGGTCGTGTTCATAATGGCAAAATTAATCTCGGGAGTTTCCGCCAACACAAAGTTCAACATTTCTCTACTAGAAAGCGCTATGGTGTTCAAGGAGCTTAGTTATCTATTATCTAACCTCCTTGATTTCCGTAGTGCTTCAAGGAACAACGAAATTCGAATTGCAAGCTACCCTGTGGGTGTCAAATAACAAAGCTTGCACCGGGCACCCGAGGCCATACGATATTATTATTATTATTATTATTATTATTATTATCATCACACGATAAATAAATAAATAAATAAATACACATAAAACCATTTGTACGAAAGCAAAACAGGTGTTGCAGTGTCAGAGAATACCTCGGAAAAATCTTTAATTCCAGTTTGTTGCTAAAATACATGTCTTGATATAAAAAATCCATTTTCACCGCAACTATTCAACATGCAAAGCAGGAAGTTTTTAGAAGAAATTCCTCCTTATATTTGTTATGTTTTACCAAAGCCGTTTTCGAGATGTACTTCAGTTTAATTTTGTCTCAAGGAAATGTTCATGAAAATAATACCATTTTTAAACTTTCCAAGAAAAATCAAAAACGTTCTTATTTTCAAATAGCCTGTATTAAAGTAAGACGAGAACATCAAGGAACTTCCATGAAAAAATGCAATAAAATCCTGTTAATAGTTTCTGAGGAAATGATAAATAAAGCGTTGAAAATTAACATGGAGAGCATAGGACATTCCAGCTCCCCTTAAGCTCACGAGCTGAGGTGGGAAACAACTCGATGTCTCTAAGATTAGAAATGAACACGCTACTCCTGTTGTGACTGGACTTCTTGTTTGTTTATTTATATACAGTATATATGTTTTACTGCGCTAATTATCCCTCCCAGTGTGCCCTCAGAGTATATTTTTGCTATAGGTTGGCAGCCCTTCTAAGAACAGCAGAGTCAAGCAGGATTATGGCTATTTTTGACATTCTCAGTACACCATGAACATGCCGGCTAGTCATTACCAGGGACCGGAATTTTAGGTTTTTAAAATTGTCATTTTTGGTTTTCAAAATCAAATCAAATCAAATCAAATCAAATCAAATCAAATCAAATCAAATCAAATCAAATCAAATCACATCCACCTTCAACCTACAGGACACACGGCAAATTCCAGCGGATATCTACTCCACGGAAACACTACAGACAGCACATGGAAAGGCCCAAACTTCGAGCTCAGACATGTACTGTATATACGAGATTCGCCGCCCACGGTGTTCACTGGAAGACTGACTGTCAACACACACCGGTTGACAACTGCAAATGCAACCTGTGTGGATTGAAATGTACGCAGTACCACCTGAAGATCTGCTCTAAAAGGACAATTACACTCGCCAATTACGACAAAGACCTATAAATTCATGTAAACGCGTCTTAAGTGCACGTTGTGCTTTGTAAATAATAAACAAAAACATAAAATGTTTAAAGTGTAGCAAAAGTTAACATAAATTACGCAAAGCTTAAAACTAATGCCTAATTGTTAGACAACCTGATTGCAACGACAGTGTAAATATTTTACATAATGATACGTCATCAAACTATCACCGAGAACACTTTTAGGCGACATTTGCTCTCGGTAATTATGTTAATTATTCAAATTCAATACAACCAAGGTTGTCAGAGGTGATTTTCACAGTCTAGCCCGCTTGATTAATTTTGTATATTTAGAATAGCCTATAGGATTCTTGGAAATAATAAGAGATTTATCACCATTTTCCTGACAGTAAATAACCAATTAATAAGATATACGCTGAAAAGTGCTGAAAATATTAGAATTTTCTGGCAGGTAGGATTTCTCTCAAACAACTAGAGCTAGGAATAAACACCATCTTCAGTTTTATTTTTAAAAATTATGGACTAAACATTCAAATGTACAATAAGTGGAACACAGCTGCAGTTAGGTATTTTTAGGTACTTGCATGTAATTTAGTTTTTTCTTAGGTGCTATAGAATTCATGAATATGGCTCTTTTTAGTGTGATTCGGAAAAGTATTTAAGTGTTGTTTTATTTAGAAGTAAGGAAAAAGGAGGCAAAAACCTAAGAATTCGGTCCGAAGTCATTACCTCATGCCGTAGGCCAATCGTGCACGCTTCCGTGGCAACATAGACCTGCCTTATTCAGTGTTTAATAGTATTTTATGTTCGACGATGTCGATGTGTAAGTATTATATGTCAGAAACCTGCTTCATAATGGGGGTCATTAAAGTACTACTTTTCATTATAACACAGTTTTTTCAACCAATCAGAGCTCAATATCTTCATTCATTGACTATTTAGGTAAGCCACTGCCAGCGAGGTAAGGATAGCTCTCCCATGCAACAAAATCCAACATGTCGGACATGAATTACATACATATATTGGATCAACCATTGTAGTTACAATGCATAAACGAACTGGGCAATATTGCAAAAGAAATAGTACTGTACCTTAATATCCGCAACTCCAATTTCTACATATTCGTAAGATTTCGCCGTCAATTTTAGTGAACGCTGTTGTTGATACAAACCAAGACCAACTGCAATCCTCAGACCTTAATGTAGAAAAAACATGGTGGCGATGGTTGCCCTACCAATAGCTTGTCATCGGGGTTGTCACAGTTCGTGTAAATTATTATTTTTACTCATCTAAGGGCATAAAAGATATCACAAGACGATACTAGGTTCCGAAGTAATATGCATCAATAATTTAGACTTACCTGAATTAATTTATCTATATAGTGCTGGCCTCGAATTATAGGTTTCATCGTCTTCACCCAAAGGCAAGCTACAATAGTCTCACTGTTTCTGTGGTTGTATAAGGAGCTTTTTGGCGAGTTATCACGATTTATATATAAGTTCAGTAATTATAGATTAATATTATTAGCATAAAATCAAACAGATTCTGAAGTAGGACAGAAGAAAGTACCCGGTTACTGTCCCAGCACATGCAGAGTATTTGTGTACTCAGTCGGAATGAGAATAGTTGACTGAAATAATCGAACCAACGCTATATACAATTCAATTAAGACCTCTCGTAGAATTGTCTAAAATCTCGACTAAAACATCGCACCGAATTAGTTGATTGAAATATCCAAAGAAGTCGCCGTGTGGATATCTGAACATAATTATGGAGATTACCACACACAAAGGACACGATAATATGTTACCATCTAACCTATTAAACATTCGCTGTTACCGTTTGGAATAGTTGTACGCTGGAAATAGTAGATTTAGTAAAGTAGTGTAGGTAGGAAAGCACCATCTCCCTCTTACGGAATTATCGCGGCACACCATCTCGCAATATAAGTACATAATTGGCAAGTTATTACCCACAACACTTTATTACACACATCATAATAAAAAATATCTTGCAAGCTGTAAGAATCACAAAAGTATGAATAATGACGGAACACAATGAGTTCACTGTTTGGCACAGGGGAAACATCTTCCTTCACAAATAAAACAAAAGTTCACTGTAATATTTGGCGTGTATACAAGGCAGTGTAGGACATCTGCTAGACTGGTATGGATTTACGGAGACACATGAAGCTGAGCGTTGAAGATAACGACAACGGTTTGATCTTGCCGTAGATGCTCGTTGAGTTTTCCCTTTACGTACTTAAGTTCGACACTACCGGTACTGAAGTGCACTAAGCTATTATTATATTGTCACTAACTAGCAAATCATTGCGGTGTATATTCTTGAGGCACTTCTATTAATGCTTTAGTCTTAGGTACTTCAACATCTGCAGTAAGTGACACAATGCCATCCGTCGACTGAACAATCATCACACAATCGAACCAGTCCATAATAAGCGTATTATCACATATTTACACACGATTGCAGTACCGTACATTAACGCGAACTGGACTTAACAGACATACTGAAGATACAAAATATTATAGATGAGCAATAGTTTATCCCAACTTTCATCAAACGATGCTAATCAAAGCTAATATTGTATCCCAGCAACGAATGTAAACAAACAATATCTCGGGCTTCCGCATACGCCATTTTCACACTTTCGATACCTGCATTAAATTAAGGTCTGAGTATTGTAGTTGGTCTTGTACAAACACACCAGATCGTCATGGAGAAAGCAGGCGTACGACTTTAGTTCCACGGAAATTATAAGACAACTCTCGTTTCGTTAAATGGATTTCTTAAACGAAATGTTTCCGCCAGATGTCATGAATGTTCTATGTGGGACTCCATTGATTTGCATTCCGTTGACATTCCACACGCATCGAATTTGAAGAATAACAAATTGATAATACGATACTTTTTAATTTTAAAGCGTCTGTAACAGTCTATTTGGTGTTATTTGAAGTAAATAACAAAATGATCCCACATGGTAACTTAGCGCTACCTTTTGCCGCTAGTTCAGGATATCCCTAATGTTGTTGTTGTTTGAGTCTTCAGCCTTTTGACTGGTTTGATGCAGCTCTCCATGCCTCCCTGTCCTGAGCTAAACGTTTCATCTCTACATAGCTACCACACCCTACATCCAAGGCAATCTGTTTAACATATTCTAACCTTGGTCTACCCCTACAGTTCTTGTCCTCGACCCTTCCTTCCATAACTAAGCTTGCTATTCCTGGATGTCTTAGTATGTGTCCTACCAACCTATCTCTTCTCTTCATTAGCAGTCGCCAGAAACATCTCTCCTCTCCCACTCGTCTTAATACCTCTTCGTTTGTAACCCTATCTACCCATCTGATCTTCATCATTCTCCTGTAACACCACATTTCAAATGCTTCAATTCTCCTCTTTTCAGCTGCACCAATAGTCCAAGTTTCACTTCCATAGAGCGCCACACTCCAGACAAAGGCTTTCAAAAATGACTTCCTAATACCTAAATCTATATTCGATGTCAGCAGATTCCTTTTTTGTAGAAATGCTTTCTTTGCCTGAGCCAACCTACTTTTTATATCCTCTTTGCTTCGACCATCACTGGTTATTCTGCTTCCTAAGTAACAGAAGTCTCCTACTTCCTTCAGCTTTTCACCTGCCAATTTGATCTCCATAGAGGTTTCTGATTTATTTCGGCTGCATTCCAGTATTTTTGTTTTACATTTATTAATTTTCATCATGAATTCTTTCCGTAAGACTGAGTCCATACCATTCAAAAACTCATTCAAATCCTCAGGCTTGTCGGCCAAGATGACGATGTCATCAGCAAATCTCAGAGTTGAAATTATTTCTCCTTGAATCTTCACTCCCACTTTACATTTTTCTCTAATTTCCTTCATTGCTTGTTCAATGTAAAGATTGAAAAGTATGGGTGATAAGTTGCAGCCTTGCCTTACACCTTTCTGAATACCAGCTTCTCTCTCGTGTCCTTCAACTCGAATGACTGCTGTCTGGTTTCTGTATAGATTGTATATCACCCTCCTATCCCTGTACTTTATTCCAATGGATTTCAAAATGTCAAACAATTTAGTCCAATCAACGTTATCAAAAGCCTTTTCTAAGTCTACAAAAGCCATGAACGTTCTCTTATCTTTCCTTATTCTACCTTCCAAAATCAGCCTAAGACTTAGTACAGCTTCCCTTGTTCCTACATTTCTCCTGAAACCAAATTGGTCTTCACCCAACTCCGTTTCTATCTGGCTTTCAATCCTCTTGTAAATTATTCTAGACAGGATCTTTGAAGCATGAGTAATCAAGCTGATTGTACGGTAATCTTCACATCTGTCAGCTCCCACTTTCTTTGGTATAGGGATGATTACATTCTTCTTGAAATCAGGGGGTACCTCACCTGTCTCATAAATCCTACACACCAAGTGAAATAACCTGATCAGACCTTCATCTCCTATGCAGCGTAGCAACTCAATCGGTATATCATCTATGCCTGGTGCTTTGTTCCTGCTTAAGTCTTCCAAAGCTCTATCAAATTCTGATCTCAATATTAAATCTCCTTTCGCATCCTCATCAATTTCCTCCTCCCTTTCCATTACATGATTCTCAATCTCCTTTCCCTTATACAAACTCTCTATGTAAGCTTTCCATCTCTCAACCTTTTCTTCCCTATCTGTTAGAGGCTTTCCATTTTTGTCCTTAATATTACAGCACTTAGTCTTCTTTTCCCCAAAAGTATTCTTAATCCTTCGATAAGCTGTGTCTACTTTTCCTAATTTCAGACAATTTTCTATACCTGCACATTTCTCTTTCAACCATTCTTCTTTTGCTTCCTTGCACTTCTTGTTAACCTCATTTCTCAGACGTCTGTATTCTGCTTTCCCCTTTTCGTCTCTTACATTCTTGTGTTTCCGCCTTTCATCCATCAATTCTAGTATATCCTGAGTGATCCACGGTTTTCTACCTATTCTTTCTTTCCTACCAATGTTTTCTTCTGCGGATTTTGTTATTTCATTCTTCAAAAGTGCCCATTCGTCTGCAATTGAAGTTTGTTTAGGGTTTTTCATTAGTCCTTCCTTTATACTCTTCTTGAATCTTTCGTTTACATCCTTCTCTTTCAGTCTGTCTATTGCCCACCTTTTTGGCTTTTGACTTTTCTTCAGTTTCTTCAACTTTAATCTGCATTTCATTACAACCAGATTGTGGTCAGAGTTTATGTCAGCACCAGGATATGTTTTACAATCCAAAATCTGGTTTCGAAACCTCTGCTTGACCATAATGAAGTCGATTTGGTAACGCCCTGTATCTCCTGGTCTCATCCATGTGTATATTCTTCTATTGTGGTTATTGAATAAGGTGTTAGCTATGACCAACTCATGCTCGGTGCAGAATTCTACCAGCCTGCTTCCTCGATCATTCCTTTCACCTAATCCGAAACCTCCTACTATCTTCCCTTCTCTCCCTTTTCCTACCACAGCATTCCAATCTCCCATTACTATAACATTCTCATCACCCTTGATATACCTCAGAATTTCGTCTATTTCTTCGTAGACCTTTTCAACATCCTCATCATCAGCTTGACTGGTAGGCATATAGACTTGTACCACTGTGGTGCAGGTAGGTTTAGTATTGATTTTTGCTACAATAATCCGTTCACTATATTGCTCATAATATTCCACCCGCTGTCCAAGTTTCCTACTCAATATGAGGCCAACCCCTGCTTGGCCATTGTTTGATTTAGTGCTAATGACCCTATAGTCTCCTGACCAAAAGTCCTGTTCTTCCTGCCAGCGCATTTCACTAATCCCAACCAAATCCAACCTCAACCTATCCATTTCCCTTTCTAAGTTTTCTAACCTTCCACTTCCTAGCAGACTTCTAACATTCCACGCTCCGATCCGTAGAATGTCAGATTTACTCTTTGTCACTTCTGTGATGTTAACCCCCTCTCGAGTAGTCCCCACCCGGAGATCCGAACGGGGGACTAGTTTACCTCCGGATTGAAATTTTACAAGGGAGGAGGCCATCATCACATGTAATTATGCATAGAGAGGTGCATATCCTCGGGAATAGCATACGGCTGTAGTTTCCCGTTGCTTTCAGCCGTGCAGCAGGACGCAGTGTAGCCATTATTTGGCTTATATTATCAATATCTTAACCGTCAATAAGACTAGTAAAGAATTGATTTATTCTGAAAGGCTGCTACCCCCTTTCAGAATAAGTAAAGAGCAATTCTACTAACAAAAATACTAACCGTCTACCGTACTAACAATTAAATACCAAAATTCTACTAACGAAAAAAATACTAAAGTTCCACCAACAACAAATACTACCACTAAAACAGTCTGTCACCAGGCACACTCACATGCACCCTCACACATCACAGTCTACTGAAACAATGAACTATAACTAATAAACAATGCAACTGCTACCAGACACACTCACACACCACAGTCTAATAGAACAATGACATATATCTAATAGACAAACTAACTACCTACTTACAACTAAAACTAACTACATACTTACTGTACTGTTATTTGAATTGACAATATTTACAAAATGCAATTTAGTTAGAAAATACTTACAAAATGTAATTTAGATTCAAAACAGTCACAAAATGCAATTGAGAATAAAAATACTTACAAAATACCCACCCTACACAATATTGGCATTTATCGAAGGATTGATGGGGGATAAATGGTAAGGTTACATTGTTAGTAACTTATTTAAGGTGACTATAATATTTTAAAATATACTGCAACCGTTCAATATCCCTAATGTACAATAAACAATGTTTCAAAGCCTTGGAAACATGATATTGAGAAGGTCTTTGATCCTTATTGGGAACACAGCGCATGCGCTCTGTTCACTAAACTTAACTCAGGTGATTGAATTTCGACAGATATTTATGAATATTTCTGTTCGAATATAAAAGAAAGTTATAATTAACGCCCAACATAAACAGTCGTATGCAACTCCCCTATAATGGTAAGTAAGACACTCGTATGGAAATTGTAAAACTCGCTTCGCTCATTTTATAAACATAATCGTGTCTTAATTATTGCCATGATAGGCTCGTTGCATAATGTAGCCTACTAGTATTTGTACATAATTTTGAATATATCTATAGTTATTTCCATGCATTGATTTCATAAGTGTGTTTCGGTATTTGATTCCTTGCGTCGTGATTCTGCACCACCACTGCACCACTGACCTATTACATGCTACCAGAGAAATTGCGTTGCTAACAACTTCTACAACACAGAGTGGCGTTGTCTGTTATAGCTATGAAAGATTTTAACGTAGACGACGAGGAAGGTAGGATATAAGAGCTATTGTGGTGCTCGCTAATGTTAGGTTGCCTTTATAAGCTCCATCAACAAATTACTGGATAATGAGAGATTGATCTCTTTATCACTGAGGTGCAGCAAATTAGAGCCAGCGAGGCACACAATGGCGCACACACAAACATACGATCGATCTCCTATTGTCGTGCTGTCAGCCCGATTGGATGTTCCTCAAGAATAGCCACGTGTCACCGCACTGGATTTACAGCTTTTATAATGAGAAATGGTTGTAATTTTAAAAGACCAATTGCAATACTTTTGTTAGAAATGGCTTAGGATTGAAGAAGGGGATGTAGCATTCTTGGCACCGAGGGCTGTAACTTCTGATTTACGAGGAGTGATCAGAAACTAAGGATACAAAGTCTGCAGTGCAGTGAGTTCAATTTATTTCATACAACCAATACAGTACATACTGCACATTAGGGCAGCTTCGGTGGCGTAGTCGGTTGCATGCTGAGTTTCTATGCCCAAGATTGCGGGTTCAAACCCGGCCGAGGACGTCGGATTTTTTAAGAGCGTTAAAATCCCTCAGTATGCCTTCCTTCGGAGGGGAAGTAAAGCCGGCGGTCCCATGTCATAGATTTATGCCACGTTCAAGAACCTTCCACTAATTACACCTGTAATTATATAGGTTAAGAATGTAAACAACGCTCTTAGGTTCCTACGTTCGTTGCCAGGAGCCGACTGCGGTGGCGTCTAGTAGCTAAGTTCTGAACTAGTAGTCGTTGGTGGTTGCGTTTGGCGGCAAAAGTAGGAACTATTTGAAAAATTCAAAGTTTGCAGTTCTTACTTGAATTTAAAAAAAACAGATAACACACACTAATACAGTCATCACAATTAACACTGGTTATCAGACAGATTCTACACACACCCAAAGTACACGGGGCTACATGACCGTGTTGTCGCAGCCCCTAAACTAAGGAACCAACCAACCAACTGTGCATTAGGTTATTTTTGGACATAGTATTTTGTGTGGGGTGTGGTCTCTTATGTTCGGGAACATGGACAGTCAGACAGAACAAAAATATTTAGAAAGTTTTGAAATGTGGTTATCGAGATGAATGGAGAAATTGAAATGGACCGATAGAATGAGAAACGAGGAAGTGCTAAGAAAGGTAGGTGAGAGCAGTTTCATCAGGATGATACAGAAGAGGAAAAAATCTTGGATGGGTCACATACTACGTAGGAATTGTCTACTACAAATAATCATGGAAGGAAAGAGAGGGAGAGGAAGAAGAAGGCTTGGAATGATAACAGATGTGAAGAGTACTAAAGTTTGGTGCTTTTCAGTCGGTCAACACGAATGTACCCAAAAGAGTTGGGTTATAGTCTACCTTAATCCTGGAAAAAATTACACGAGATTAATAAATACACTAGGATGACCAGTTTCGATCGTCAAGCGATATTCATCAGATCCGTTACATTTAGGCTGAAAAATCTACAATTATTTAGTTGCAGTGTTGGTAATGCAACTAAATAATTGCACATATTGTGAATATTTACACCTATATTTTCAAACATAGATTTTGGTTTAGTCACTTGTCTCATCGTGGAATGAGTTTGAATATTCTCTCATGGTAACAATCCTGTCCTTGAGTGTTCAGCCACGTTATCGCCAAGTGTTTCACCTCCTCGTATGAAGCGAATTGTCGACCTCCGAGGTGCTCCTTCAAGATAGGAAACAGGTGAAAGTCACTTGGAGCGAGATCTGCGCTGTAGGGAGGGAGATCAATGGTGTCCTAGCAAAACCGCTTCAACAGCGTGGTGGTCTTCTGGGCTGTATGAGGTCGCGCGTTGTCATGAAGGGTGATGGCTTGCCACGGTGGGTGAATGGTTATCGTATCGGACTACCAACCCCAAGCTTGCAGGTTCGCACCTGGCCATGGTAAGTGATTTTTGAAAGGTGACAAAAATCACGACACACATGTCATACGTTGTTGGCATGTTAAAGAACCCATTTGAATTCAGTACGCTGAGCTCATAATGACAAAATTAATCTTCGGATGTTCCACCAACACAAAAGTTCCTCCTTTCTCTACTAGAAAGCGGTATAGTGTCAAGGAGTTTAGATATCTAACCTCCTTGACTTTCATAGCGATCCAAGGAACAACAAAATTTGAAATGTAAGCTTCCCTCTGGGCGTTAAATAACAAAAAGCTTGCACCCGGCACCCGAGGTCATACATAATTATTATTATTATTATTATTATTATTATTATTATTATTATTATTATTCTTATAAAGGATGATGACACCCTCGGAGAGAAGTCCTGGCCGCGGTTACTTGTTTCACCCATAGAAATCAAGCGGATCTCTTCGTGAGACCTGTTTTCCAAACCAGTCCCTATTAGTTGTGGCACTGCCGGTGATGATTCGCTGAAACTCTGCACAGGTACCAACAGCATGTATTCGAATTACCTAACACTACTAAATTCTGTATAACAGATGAAACTTCAGGAATATCTGATTACCCCTCGTATATGTTTGATAACAATGAATCCACACATGGGTGGGTAAAATTTTATGGCAGGCGTTCTCAACATTTTCAGCCAAGTTTCGATTTTTGCAAAAAATGAAAGAAGACATGAGATCTACACAGGGCCAAAAAGTGTGTGTACTCTGAATCTGTCTCTCCCTATCAATTCAAACACGGTGATACCAAATTAAACGAAATTTGGTACAGAGGTAGCACTAGCAATGGGCACCTCAGTGTCATGTTTTATATCGCCATCATCTTCACCAAAACTGAATGGTGGCCACTCAAACGTTCAAAACGTAAAATCAAATAACGACTAAATTGATCATCCGATTTCTACCAAATTTGGTAACACCATACAACATATGGGACACGTCTTTTGCCCAAACTACAAGGTCATCAGACGTACCATTTCAGGATGGCGGCCGTGTGAATTATGCAAACTTTATAATCCACAACATGGGGACCCACCAGTTCTCATTATCGAACCGAGAATCGTGTTAACTGTTCTTAAGGACGTGACACGTTCGAAATTAAAAGTTTATATTGTAATACTATAATGCAGAAAGGATTTTATAAAGCTGAGCCGTCTCTGTTACAAGGCAAGATGGCAGCTGATATCTTGTGCCTGACCTATATTTCACTAGTTTGAGTATTGCATGCAATATGGCCTGTTGATAGATATAATATAAACGTTGTATGAAATGCTTTATACATAAATAATATACTCCACTGAAGAAATAGTTTAGTCTAAATTATTATTTGCTAATAAGTTGTATGTAAGTCATTTGATATCAGCCAATTTTCGTTGACACGTTTGGATGCGTGGTAAAGCGTTAGCCTTTCACCCGTATGGCTGGGGCTCAAATCCTATCTCAGTTGGTTTTTTATATTTATTATTTTGTAATTACTCAGACGTTTTAAAATGAAGCGTTATATTGTGCATATATATATTTTAGTCGTTTACCCTCCAGGTGGTGGAACCCACGGACTCAGTGAGGGAACTCACCACTACCGCCTCTACGGGCAGTGTCCTAGAGCTGGGAACATCGACTCGGGAGGGATACAACTGGTGAGGTGGGATTGGCACCTCGCCCAGGCAGCCTCACCTGCAAAGCGAACAGGGGCCTCATGAGGGAAGGTAAGGGATGGTGAGGATGGATAGGCAAGGAAGAGGGAAGGAGGCGGCCGTGGCCTTGAAGAAGGTACCATCCCGGTATTTGCCCGAAGACGAAGTGGGAAACCACGGAAAACCACTTCGAGGATGGCTGAGGGGGAATCGAACCCCCTCTACTCAGTTGGGCCACCCGAGGCTGAGTAGACCCCGTTCCAGTCCTCGTACCACTTTTCAAATTTCGTGGCAGAGCCGTGAATCGAACCCAGGACCTCCGGGGCGGCAGCTAACCACGCTGACCGCTACGCTACGGAGGCGACTATTGTGCATATTACAATGGAAAATATATATTTAATTAAAACAAAATTCGCCAGCGGATCTGCACGAGACATCTAACAGAAATCAGGTGAATTATTATGGCCAACTGAATGCGAACTGCGCACTAGCCCACAGATTAACTTTCAGCTTTAATTGAATAGTTTATTTTTATGGCCGCTAGAATGTACTCGCCCTATTAGGATTATCTTCTTCGATACGTCTCCTCCATAAGTCACGACTGGTCTACGTGGTACTCCATTGATTAGCATACCATTGGCATTCTATACGCATCAAATTTGAAGAATGACAAGTTGATAATATGATACACTTTTCATTTTTATTTTTTATTTTAAAGCGTTTGTATCAGCCTATTGTGTGTTATTTGAAAATGTTATTTGAACTAAAGAACAAAACGATCTCATATAGTACCTGAACTCTAACAGTTGGTGCTAGTTCTGGATATTAATTAATAATTGTATTGCAGCCAAATAGCAATCGAAAATAAAGAATGAACATGTACGCTAAAATTGCACTCTGGGGATTTGAATTGCGTAGTCTTTGACTACAAAATTCTAAGTGGTAGCATTCACATGCTTGTTCACGTAGTCGGTATACACACGTCACTGTAGGGTCTTGAAAAGATTTGTTAATACTATTAAGGTGGTGAAAGCCATGCACAGCCAGACGTGTACACACATGCCTCAACTCAAAGTTGGATGTTGCCCACGTCCGGTCGATTATGTCTCCAGATCCATACAATTCTTGAGATTTATTTTCTTTCTTTCTTTCTTTCTTTCTTTCTTTCTTTCTTTCTTTCTTTCTTCAATGATGGTAGTATTTTTTTCGAGGTTCTGATGTTTGGTAGAGGTAAATAGTTTCTAGGGGCTTCAACCAAGAAATGATTCTATTATACTCTTTGATAAAGACATGAGTTATAACTATACTCAGACATTTAGGAGAAAGTAGGCTATAGGTTTTTACTGAACATCTTGCTGAGACTGTGATTACCTCCCTCATGCCATACCAAGTACCTGAGCACTATTAAATCAAACATAATATACAATTTATAATACACTAGTGCAACTAATATGCTCCTCTCGTTCCTTTGCCTCTCTCTTCGTCCCTCAGAAGTGCTGAGATTCCCCACTCACCAGGCATGCTGCAACTGGTTCTTTGAATCGTGCAGATAAGACAAATTTATGTGTGGACAGACGAGTCAAATCAGCATCGTTCGTGTTACTCATAAAAGAGGGACGTCCAGATTTATTAACTGTATAAAAATTCGCAAAATGATGAAATTTCTGATTGTCAAAACTTGTTGGTTGGTTGGTTCCTTAGTTTGGCTGCGACAGCGCGGTCATGTAGCCCCGTGTACTTTTGGTGTGTGTGTGTAGAATCTGTCTGATAACCGGTGTTGTGATGGCTGTATTAGTGTGTGTTATCTGTGATTCGGGCAGAAGGACTGAAGACGATTAACTTTTTCAAGTAGTTCCTACTTTTTCTACCAAATGCTACCGTCCACCACACCTAGCTGCGGACGTGGCTAGTAAGTGCCATCGCAGTCAGTACCTGGCGGCGAACGTTGGAACTACGAACCTACACATTTTTGCTTCCACAAGTGTACGGTAGTTAGTGGAAGGTTCTTTTTCATGCCATAAATCTATAACATGGGACCGACGGCTTTACTTCCCCTCCGAAGGAAGGCATACTGAGGGATTTTTAACGCTCTTTAAAATCCAACGACTTCGGCTGGGTTTGAAACTGCGATCTTGTCAAAACTTGTATTGAAAAAAATATTCATTTAAAGAGCACCAGGTTGAGAACGCCCGTATTATTGAAAACGTATGCAGCATGTGAGTGGACAGTATATTGTTGGCCATTGCATTCACTCTATTGAGAGGAAGCATACGAGAGTGCAGAATGCCCACTGCGTTCAATGCTTCCGGAGCACTATTTAGTGAGCACCTAACCTCACCGTGGCTCCTTCACTGCTAGAGATTTGTCACTCCACAAGGAAGTGATGATGATGATGATAATGTTGATGATGATAATTGTTGTTTTACGGGGCCTAACATTGGGCTATCGTCCTATATGGCCTGGGTGACAGCGAAAATGACAATGAGACGGAAACCTTAACTAAAACTAACGGAGATTGAAAAACTGACAAAAGATTGAAAAGACACACAAAATGTAATTTAGATTGAAAATACGCACAAATTGCAGGTTAGAGAAAAGAAAAACTGACAAAGTGCAATTTAGATTCAAAATACTCACAAAATGCAATTTAGATTCAAAATACTTACAACATGCAATTTGGATTGACAATAAGTACAAAATGCAATTTAGATTGAAAATACAAAATGTAATTGAGATTCAAAATACCTACAAAATGCTCACCTACAAAATGATTGAAAATACTTGCAAAATGCGGTTTTTGGTTGAAAATACTTACAAAATGAAGATTTAAAACATTCACAAAATGTAATTTAGATACACGGGGAGCCAATTCACAGAAACAGTGCGGGAGTCGTAAAGAGAAAATGAAATACAGTGACAAGAAAAAGAAGGCTGATCCCTAGAGGAAGGAGGAACCAGGAAAAATGAGAGAAGGGCCAATTAAGGCGGGAATGGAAGAGACTCCCTTGGTCTCAGATACCCTAATACCTTCGGGGCCGGAAGAGAACAAGAGTTGACCAAGAGAGGTTGACAGGAAAGAAGACGGAGAGGAGACCGGCACAAGTAACTGGAAGCAATGCCAGACTCAGCTGAGGTCCCGTGGTCGCCAACCCACATCCCACAAGTTGTGAGCCCCTGGGGGGCCACAAGGAAGGCTGCGCTGTCCTAGACTCTCATTTCCCGGATACTGTGGACATTTGTAATGAGACAAGGCGTGGATTCATTGTTAAATAGACGTGTCACCAGTCCACAGACTTCCCCCACCACCCACTCACGATTCCATTGCATAAGCCGCTAATTTCTTGATGTTCATGGTAGACGTCGTAATGTGTGGCTAGAGTAATATGTATTCTTTGTCGAAATAGGGTATCTAATTATGTCGCTATATACCGCTGAATAGTGGCAGAGAGGTCTTGGAATCTGACCTTGCCTGGCGGACAAATACAATCTTCTCGTCTTCCAGTGAGCTTGGATCTCCTAAAATGTACGAATATTCTTGCATTGCCACCACTACCAACACTGCTTCACAGTACAGGTTGAGGCAAGTTTTCCTAAAAGGTCACTCCTCTTCAGGCAGTCCAACACATCGGAGAGTCTCAACATTTTCCAGTTGTTGAAACTTACCTCGTATGCTTCGAGGCAGTATGCTGAAGAAATTCTTCTTGGCATTGTGCCCTGTCTGGGTGGGGATTTTATTGCTACATAGGACGGGCTCGATAGCCGACGACGAATACACTCAGTCTGGACCCCTTGGGGGATAGCAGCTATGTGCTACGTCCCATATATGAAGTCATATCCTTCAGAGCAAAGTTACGACATTATGCCGCTGTGATTAAACCGGAAGCTCTTTATAGTTCTGAATGCCTTATTTTAAACAAAAAAGAAAGGAGAAACAGAGGAGTTAGAAAAGAAAGAACGAAGAATCCTAAGGAAAATATTGGGGCCAGCTCAGAGAGCAGATGGCTTATGGAGGAGACGGAGGTATAGTAACTTGTACAACCAGGCGGAGAAACTTACGGACACGATGCGTAAGAGAAGTATTACATTTTATGGCCACCTCACACGAATGAGCAACAATAGGTTAACCAAAAGGATATTCAACTACATTAGCAAATTAAAGTCCACCACAAAATGGGTTGAGGAAGCACGAACAGATCTTAAAGAAGTTGGCATCACTCAAGAAGATATTCACAACAAATCATTGTTTCGAAGGAAGGTTGATAAATTTGAAAGGTTTCAGTAAAAACCTAGCTCAAAATCCAAGATCATCTGGTCTGAAGAAAGAAGAAGGAGACTTAGCGAACGCATGAAGAGATTCTGGGAGGAGAAGAAGAGATTGTAAAGTCAACCGATTGTTCAACGCGGTCCACAGTAGGCAAAAATCGACAGAAGAAGAAGAAGCGCATTGCAGTGCTTCTTGGATAAAGTTTTTAGGGCCTTTGCGACATCGTGGTCATGTAGCCCCGTGTACTCGGGTGTGTGTAGAATTTGTCTGATATGCTGTGGCAGTATGAGGTCTGTACAATTGTGAGCATTTGTAATTGAGTTAGAATTGGGGTAGGAAGCGGCCGTTAAGCTAGATACCATCCCGATATTTGTCTGGAGTGGAAGAGAGAAACTATCGAAAAACACTTCCAGGATGGCAGAGGTAGGAATTGAACCCGCCTCTTCTCAGTTTTGCCTCACGAGTGTACCCGGTTCCAGCCCTCAAATCAGAATTGAATTTCTCGGTAGAGCCAGGAATCCAACCTGGGCCACCGCGATGACAGCAAAGGTTGCTAGTCACCACTCAACGAGGCGGACGCATCTTGGATAAAGGAGTTAAGACAGCTCGCATTGCTGTTATGTTACCAACCATCTAATTTTTTAGCCTACTTTTCACACTTTCAAACAAATACGAAAAAGGAGACGTATGAGAATACCCGGGCAGATGTGTGTGTGGCTGTCTGTGTGTGTCCCTATCAATTCCTAAACTACTGCGGCTTCGGTGTCGTAGTTGGTAGCATGGTGAGCTTCTATGCCCAAGGTCACGGGTTCAAACCCGGCCGAAGTCGTCGGATTTTTAATAGCGTTAAAAATCCCTCAGTATGCCTTCCTTCGGAGGGGAAGTAAATTAGTTATTGTTGTTTTAAGGGGCGGAACTACGAGGTCATCTGCCCCAAAGAGGGGAAGTAAAGCCGGCGGGCCCACATGTCATAAATTAAGGCATGAAAAAGAACCTTCCTCTGCCTACACTTGTGTGGAGCCAAAATTTGTAGGTTAGAATTGATAACGCTCTATTAGTTCCAACGTTAGCTTGCCACGGTGGGTGAGTAAATATCGTGTCGGTCTACTAACCCCAAGATTGCAGGTTCGCTGCTGGCCGTGGTAAGTGATTTTTGAAAGGCGGCAAAAATACGATACGCATGTCATACGATGTTGGCATATCAAAGAACCCATTTGAATTCAGTAGGCCAAGTTCATAATGGCAAAATTAATCTCGGGAGTTTCCGCCAACACAAAGTTCATCATTTCTCTACTAGAAAGCGGTATAGTGTTCAAGGAGCTTAGATATCGAACATCTAACTTTCTTGACTTTCATAGTCAAGGAACAACGAAATTTGACATGCAAGATACCCTCTGGGTGTCAAATAGCAAAATTTGCACCAGGCACCCGAGGCCATACGATATTTATTTATTTATTTATTTATTTAGTTCCAACGTTTGCTCCAGTTGCTGACTGCAATGCCATCTAGCAGCCAAGTCCGCAAGCTAGGTGTCGTGGACGGTAGCATTTTGTGGCAAAAGTAGGAACTACTTGAAATTATTGTCTGCAGTCCTTATTGAATTAAAACAGGTACCACACACTAATACAACCATCACAATTAACACTGGTTATCAGACAATTTCTACACACACCCAAAGTACACGGGGCTACATGACCGTGTTGTCGCAACCCTCAAACTAAGGAACCAACCAAACCAACTGCTGCAGCTATCGAAACCGAACTTAGTATGAGTGAAGATCTCTAACAGGACATTTCACGTCCATAATTCAAAATGACACCAATGTTACCAACTGCTGAAAAATAATCATTGAAATTTCAACAATTACCACCACTATTGTTATAGTTTTAAAACACAATTTAACTTGTGTAATTTTTAGTTTTGTATCAAAATAACTTTCTACAATATAGCGTTCATCTCGCAGAGTTTCGTACGGTCAAGCAGTATCATGCCATGTTATTGAATGTAAGCCGCGCTCAAATATGCACGTGCAATACTCCGACCTGCTGAATATGGATGTTCCGGCTTGGATGGAGGATTCGTTTCGGATGACTTTGATTGCTCCCGTGATCACATTACATACGGTTATGTTGAGAGAGATCAAACAGTCAAAGCGAGGCAAATATTACTGATAGCCACACAATTATAAAGTAAGCTCTGATATCTTACAATTTTTATCTATAGCTCCATCGGTAGTAATTAGTACAGTATTTACCTCAAGACCACGGAGTCAGATGTGCGGCTAAGCAATAAGATTTTTATTTTAAATCGAGTTTACCCTCCAGGGTGGTGGTTCCCACGGACTCAGAGAGCGAACTCACCCCTACCGCCATATTTCAGGCAGTGTCCTAGAGCTGGGAACATCTAATCAGAGTGGATACAACTGGTGAGATGGGATTAGCACCTCTCCCAGGCAGCCTCACCTGCAAAGCGAACAGGGGCCTCATGAGGGAAGGGAATGGAATGCTAGGATGGATAGGCAAGGAAGAGGGAAGGAGGCAGCCGTGGCCTTACAGTAGGGACCATTCCGGCATTTGCCCGAAGCCGAATTGGGAAACCACGGAAAACTACTTCGAGGGTGGCTGAGGTGGGAATCGAACCCCCTCTACTCATTTGGACAACCCGAGGCTGAGTAGACCCAGTTCCAGTCCTCATACCACTTTTCAAATTTCGTGGCAGAGCCGGGAATCGAACCCAGGACCTCCGGGGCGGCAGCTAACCACGCTGACCGCTACGCTACGGAGGCGACTAATAAGATTTATTAAAGGGCAATAATAATAATAATAATAATATTCTTGGCTGCCACAGTGGAGACCCGGCTCTACAAGAAATGTATTTCTCGTCTGAGGGCTGGAGCGGAGTACACTCAGCCTCGTGAGGCAAACCTGGGAAGATAATGGTTTCTGATTCCTACCTCACCCATCCTGGAAGTGGTTTTCCATGGTTTCCCACTTCTACTCCAGGCGAATGCCGGGATGGTTCCTAACTTAAGGCCACGGCCACTTCCTACCCAAATTCTATCTCAATTACAAATGACTGGCTGCGTGGCTCAGCGGTAACGTTCTCGCCTTCTGTTCCCGAGGTTGCAGGATCAAATCCTGGTACAGTCAGTTAGCATTCAAGGGTGCGTATTGGTGAGGGAGCCGTGTCAGTAGATTTACTGGCACGTTAAAGATCCCCTTCGGGGCAAAATTTCGGCATCCCGGCGCGGCGTCTCTAATAGCCTCAGTAGTTGAAAGGGACGTATAACCATTAACATTATTATTATTATTATTATTATTATTATTTTACACGTTACAGGCCTATTAGACCACGCGAAGCAATCATGACTTTTTGTTCTTCCTATCTTTCCAGTACTCTTTCATTCGTGCACTAAAGGCCCTCTTCCTTTCTTCGGTCCACTTTGGTCTTTGGGCTGTAGGTGCAGCTCTCTCTGACAACACTTCCCACTTGTATACTTTGTGTTTAAATACGCTTTTGTCTATGACGTCTTCTCGGTCGACTTGTGCTTTTACTAGATCAATTTTGACTTGCATCATCCAGGGTGTAGTAATCTTGAGCCGCTGTATGTATCTAAGAATTTTGTTGGTGAGTCTAGTTTGTGGGAGTCTGCTGATGTGGCCATAAAATTTTAGTCGCCTCTTTCTGAAGTCTGCTGCGAGGTTGGACAATTTCTCTGTGGTGTCTCTGGAGTGAAGCCTGTATCCTTCATCTGTGTGCTTTGGTCCAATTATTTTCCTTATTATTTTTCTTTCCTCTGTGAGGATTTTTTCCAAGTCGCCCTTAGTGTGTAACGTCAACGTCTCACTAGCATAAAGCACCTCAGGTTTAATAACCGTGTTGTAATGACGAAGTTTAGAGAATGTGGACAGACATTTTTTGTTGTAGACACTCTGTGTCTTGTATAAGGCTCTCTTCATTTTCATTAACCTAGTGTTCTGCGCGATTTTCTCTTTTCCCGTCGGTTAAAGCACTTCACCTAGGTATTTAAATTGGGCGACTCTATTGATCTTGCCATATTTCGTGTTTAAATTCTGTATGTCGAATTTCGTACAGAAAAACTCTGTCTTTTGGAACGAGATCTGTAGTCCTACTTTTTCGGCGCACTCTTGGAGTTCTTCTATCTGTCTGATTGATGTGGTTTCGTTATCTGAGAGTAGAGCCAGATCATCCGCGAAGGCTAGACATCCAACCTCCAGTTCGTCCTTTGGTCGTCCTAGTCGCACTGGTCTCCAGTAACCTTGAAGTCTCAGCTCTTTCTCCCATTCCTTGATAACTTTGTTCAGCACTAGGTTGAAGAGAAGCGGAGAGAGCCCGTCACCTTGGCGAACACCTGTATTGATCTGAAATGGTTCTGAGATTTCCCCCATGAATTTCACTTTTGATGTCGTATCTGTCAGTGTCTGTTTGATCAATCGCAAGGTCTTGCTATCCAAACCTTGCTCGTGCAAGATGTTGAACAATGACTGACGGTCAATGGAGTCATATGCCTTCTTGAAGTCAACGAAGGTACATATAACTGGAGTATTCCTGAGGGCTTTGATTTTCAATATACTTTTTAGGTTGAAGATTTGTTCCGCGCAGGAGCGACCAGGACGAAATCCCTCCTGGTACTCGCCAATCATGTGTTCCAGCTGGTCCCGAGCCCTTTGGAGTAGGCAGGTTTTTCAGTAGTTCGGCCACTATGCCGTCTTCACCAGATGCCCTGTTGTTCTTAAGTTTGATGATGTGCCTGTGAACTTCCTCTTGTGTCGGAGGTAATGAGTCTGCGTTCATGACTGTAGGTTCTTCCTCTGAGAATCTCTCTATTGGTTCTGGACAGTTGAGAAGATCAGAGAAGTATTGTGCCATCACCTTGCAATTCTCCTTATTCGTTAGTGCTAATTTTCCATCACATTTTATTATTATTATTATTATTATTATTATTATTACAATTTCCCATACTAGTACAAACCTCACAGTGACACTGGTTATCAGACGATTTCTATACACACATGGGCCTACATGACCACGATGTCATAAAGCCCCTAAATTAATCCACAGAAATAACTACTGAATTTCCTAACAATATTGATAAATGTTTTTGCGAATATTCTTGTATGTGATTTGATAGATTAGTTGGATTTGTAGATTTTTATGATTGTATGCTGTTTGTTGCATTGTATTCGATTACTACGTTCTTTTTAATGGATGTTAAATTGCATTGAACACGCCTTGGTCAGTAATGAGCCTGTCTTTTATAAAATACTTCGTTCAATATTAACCTAATAAATAGCAATACGTTGAAGTACTAAATAATTCGGAGCCTTAATCTGAGGGAAACATAATAATAATAATATTAATAATGTCACGTTAACAGCTGTTCTACTACCAGAAGACATTAATGGACCTGGCAGGTACAGTACATTGGCGCAGGACGCGCAGCTGACCATTAATTACGAGTCCCATCTGATCAAGCCCTGCTCTCTAATTGCCCCGCTACCTAATCCTACAGAATGATTAGTAACATCCACTCCTCTCTTGATTAATCTTCATTGATTAAACTACTCCTTCCTTTAATGCTGCCTCTACTCAATTGAGACGCCGAGACTTAGATCTCGAGGATGGAGATACACAATGCATGGTGGGTGTCCTAGGGGAAAGGGGCAATGTTCTGTAGTATGATGGTACCGGTCATTTTCAACCTCATTTATCGATCAATTTATGGTATGGTATTGTAAATGGTTCACCTGGGAGAATAGTGGAATCAGCGATGGCAACAATAAGTGTTGGGGACCGATTTATGATTAGAAGCTTTTCAGGCGGTCAACACGAATGTGTCAAAATTAAATTGGGCTGGGATTACAATTAATTTCCTAGTGTCTGAGAAAATTACATGAATTATTTATACACTTAACCCTTAACGTGTTTTACCGGAATATTACGCAAGCCATCATCAGTTTACATTTAATTACGATAGGTGGGCTGGATCAAAATGTTGAATGGTGATAAAGCAAATGGAATGGACTGTAAATCATATTAGGACTGAATCATATCACGAATGCATAGAGTTTTATTAACTATTTAATTACACTAATTTTACCAAAATCCAGCACGATGACGACATCAACACACAGAATAATAACTACATAAGAACAAAGAAAAAAAACAAGATGTTCAGTAGAGAACATATAGCCTACTTTCTCCTAAATGCATGGGTATTGTTATAACTCTTTGTCCTCTTCAAGGAGTATAATTGAATGTTGGTTGTAGTAGCTTGTTGAAATATAACGTGCTATAGGGATATTAAACATGAATATGAGGTGCCCTTTGCTAGTGCTACCTCTGTAAAAAAAAATCATTCAATTCGGTTTCACCGTGTTTGAATTGATCTGGGGAATGGATTTGCACACATACATGGCCGCTATTTGCAAACTATTGGGCTGATGACCTTGTAGTCAGTCATAAGATGCTTTCCACAAAAAGGCATGTTGTTGCAAAATCCGGTAGAGATCAAATTATTAGGATGGTCGAAATTTGATTTAAGCTTTTAACATTTGGGTGGCCGTCATTCCGTTTCCGTCAAGATGGCGGCGATATAAAACATGACACTGAGGTGCCCTTTGCTAGTGCTACCTCTGTACAAAATTTCGTTCAATTCGGTTTCACCGTGTTTGAATTGATAGGGGGAATCGATTTGCACACATACTTGGCCACCATCTGCAAACTATTGGGCTGATGATCTAGCAGTTTGGTAGAGATCGGATGATTAGGTTTGTCGTAATTTGATTTAAGCTTTGAACATTTGTGTGGCCGCCATTACATTTCCGTCAAGATGGCGGTGATATAAAACATGACACTGAGGTGCCCTTTGCTAGTACTACCTCTGTACCAAATTTCGTTCCATTCGGTTTGACCGTGTTCGAATTAATAGGGGCAATCGATTTTCACACAAAGATGGCCGCCATCCGCAAACTATTAGGCTGATGACCTATTAGTTTGGTCAAAGGATGCTGCCCCCATAAAGGTATGTTGTTGCAAAATTTGGTAGAGATCGGATGATTATGTTAGTAGTAATTTGATTTAAGCTTTGAACATTTGTGTGGCCGCCATTACGTTTCCGTCAAGATGGCGGCGATATAAAACATGACACTGAGGTGTCCTTTGCTAGTGCTACCTTTGTACCAAATTTCGTTCAATTTGCGCTCACCGTGTTCGAATTGATAGGGGGGGGGCAGACATTCAGAGTACACACACACACACACTCACACACACACATACACACACACAGACACACTTTTTTTTCGCCCTGTAGTGATCTCATAAGTCTACTTTCATTTTTTCAAAAATCGAAAGTAGGCTAACAAGGACTATAATATTAGATTGGCTACCAGATGGGGCAGAACTGTTGATTAGTTGTCCATATAGCCACTGGTGGGCTTAGCTGACGTCCAGTCTCCAATCCAGCGCCACCGACGTGTGGTTTGCCAACACACTGCCCCCACAAGAAGCAATCCTGAACAACAACCAAAATTTAATTATACTCCTTGAAGAGGAAAAAGTGTTACAACTAAACCCATGCATTTAGGAGAAAGTAGGCTATGTGTTCTTTACTAAACATCTTGATGTTACTGTAGATTAAAAATACTAATTCACAAAATGATACAATTTCTGACTGTCTAAATTTGTAGCCTAATGAAATCATTATTATTATGGTTCCTGTAACTGAATTTGAAATGAAGAATGGATCTCAGGGGAATTTGTGCTCGCGAACACTTTATAACTCGTACTGTCCCCGTATATTCTAGAGGCGGTCTGTTGGATATCCGCAGCACCAGCTGGATTCGTAGACCCTGACTGCTCCGGCGCAAAATACTAGTCAAGGATCTACCTCCAACTAGACCCTCGCGAATATACGTTGTGGAAATTACAATACAACTGTGAATTACACGAAAAATACACTTAGCTCGCGGTAAAACACCTACCTTATTCTCGGGGATCTCGTGGTCAGCCTCTCTGGACCTATAATGGGTATCACAGTTGCATCTCCTTATATCTAAAATAATTCATGACGACACGGCTTCTAATAAAACTAAACGATTTAATAACAAAATGTGAACTAGGGCTAAACATTCACACAACAAAATAAAATACACACTCCCATTCGCTCATCTCTACACTCACGCCACTGATAAAACTGCGTTCTATCAACATTATGACAAAATTTGGTGTAGCTTGTGTCCATACATCAAGCTGTACAATGGTTACACACCTCTGTGTATTTACATTCTTCTGGCACGCTCCCAAGCACATATGGGCGCTCGGCGCACGCAACCCTCGCCACGTGTCCGATGACATAACATTCACCGCTGCATTCCCAGTCTGGCTAGTTTATAAAAAGAAAGAGCGTGAGCCGTGCGGTTCGCAACAACTCTCCCCGTTTGTGTGGCCTGGCCGAGCTATGGCCTTGGTTGAAACGAGTTTTAAAGAAGTCCTCGCTATTCCCGCCTGGTCCACAAATGTGCTCTCCATAACAATAAAAGCTGTGTTAAAATGAAGTAGATTCACGTCAGACAAAACCGTGAACTGTACTCAAATCCTACATGCTACTGGCATAAAACTTCTACACACATTAACATTCATACTCTCGCATTGTGACGTCCCAATGGAGTTCATTTCATTCGCACTGAACAAGAAACAAACCACATACTGTCACATACTCATTCATACTCTAACCTCTACGTTAAACGAACTATAAACTTCCTATTCCTAACATGTTATACACTCGATTGGCAAATAATAAAGATTAACACTAAAAGAATTTATAATGACGCTTATAGCACCAGCTATAGTCCTTTCAAAGTAATAGCGTCTCAATACACTCGAGCCTGTGCTCGGATCTAGCAGTTATGTCAAATACAATGAACTGTGATCCTTTATATCTTCTACATCACCAGAAATAACCACCACCAGTCTCTCGTCTCTGATCTGGTGTCAAAATAGTTTTAAATACATTCGACCACTGAAGGTGAAACATATGCTGTTCCATGTTTAGGTTTAATAATCTCGATAAAAGTATAGCATAACAGCTGTCATCATCAATTTCCTGTTCCAATTGCAACCGTGACCCTTCCTGTCCTCTCTAAATCCCAGGTCGTGTATAACAAAATAAGGAGTACTCTCTACTCACACTTTAATGCCATGCCAATCCAAGTCATGCCCACGCAATGACTGTACTATAAAATGCGGAACACACCTTCGCAATAACCTCGTATGCCAACTACATACGGAAATACATAAAAAACCACTATCAATGAGTTATCAACTCCACTACTTTCAACCTGGCATTCCTCACAAAAGGGCATAATTTCTCAGCGTTGTCACCACAATCGCTGGTCTCTTGAACAATAACAACAATTGTTAAATTATTAATTTATACATCTTAACGACCTTTGGAATTCTCGATACTGACCTCCTCACTTAATACTCTTGAAACGATACTCTGATAAGTATAAACTGTCGTGCATACATATAATAAAAATACTACATCTCATCTTCACACATCTGGGTTCGACTTTAATCGAGGAAGGAATATTATGTCTACAATGTGACATGATATTACTCCTCGTAAATATTTAATCACATCATATCTATGTGTTTGTGTCCAACAAGAATCTATCACGACGAGGACATCGAACGATAACTACCCTAACGTCGGATGATAATTAATCTTCCAAGAAGATTCTAGCTTCCAATAAATTAAATGACTGAAAGTTCATAGTTTTCTTCAATAAAAACATACAGTTAGTCATATTGGTATTCTCTTCAATCAGAACGAATGTCTATGAGTTCTGACGATAATAATCGTGTCCACGTTAAATGTTTATTTTCCACAATGTGACATGATATTTCACAATATATCACTACCAAGTTCTTCTTTCTTGACGTTTCTTCTCGACGGATAAAATGCCCAAATTAAACTAATAAAAATTAATTTAATGGGTAACATAGACGAAAATGTCTATCACCTGCATTCAGAATGAATACAAAAACGTCGAAAATAAAATTACTGTTCCTTAAAGGAAATGACAAAAGCTTGTTCCTCGAACAAGTAAATAATCTCAGTTCAGAAACTGGATTCATAACAAACGAAGTTAATAGCGTCGCAAGACGATCACTATAATACATTTCGAAGAATAAAAATGCTATACATGGAGTACATAAATACTGCATCGAAATATGGATAAAGGATTTGCTCAGAAAATGTCACTACAAGCTCTAACCACAAGGTTAGTGAACACTGCTACCTAGTCTCGAAGTCTAGAAGATCAAGATAGAGTATAACAAAGTACTCGGATGTTACATCTCCCAAAGATCTGGGCTGGATCTTAACTCGTCTCCACGAACTCGTGACCTCAGGAAAGGAACGAATTCCCCCACTGGAAACAGCAAGCTCCGACCGGAATCGAACTGCGGGTCTCCAATCCTCATCTTCCTTGTGACCGGGATAACCCTGGACCGCTTGATAATCTTGATGTTTCTTCTATCTCCGTCACAGCACAGTCTCATTATAACAGTGAGTAGCGTCGAAAGTTCTGCTTTCCACTTCAAAAGGCATTTGAAGAGAAAGTCTTGGTCCTCACTCGTATAACGAACATTCATGTAGATGGAATCTGAACATCGTTCTGTAGTCTCTGATGTTAATGTTGAGCTCATGTTTGACAAGAGTGCACTAGAATAGAGTTGTGCATCAGGTCTCATGATCGCTCACTATGTAGACATTCACGAACAGTCTCCTCTAACGAAGCTCCATCGTTGACTATATTGCTTCTATCTGCCTATACTCCTGGCGCACATAATAATTTAGTCCATAATAATCTTCATAATACTAGACTGAATATTGTTCTTCACTATGGAATACATCTCCATCCTAAGTGTTGTAATACAGTTCCACACAAGCTATATTAATATGCACTCGTACTCACTTGTGGCTGTTGCCTGAGCTGCAGTCGCTCGGACAAAGTGTCTTATCGCGCTAGAAAGAAACACTTTTCTCGCGCTTCACAAAACTGCTTATAGTTGCTGAAATACTTCTCTCAAACTTCTGAAAGTTCGTAATATACAATATCTGCTAGTCAGCTACAATATGTAGTTGAAATAAAATCTCTGAAGCCGATCAGACCAAAGTGATTGCGGTACATGTGAACCTCGCAACTTCACCTAGATTCAAGGCGCGGTCGTCTCCTAATTCCGCCCTTGCTTAAGCCTTGTCTCCACGAGTCACCTTCTACTAGCTCGGTGAAACACTCGGAACTCCTTTCTCTTCCAATCGCACACGTCTGACCTCTTCGACGTTCAGATACACAAGAGTCCCGGTGCTTGGCGTCTCCCCTCCAAGTCTACCGATTCTAGCCGCCTTTTCGAGTTCCCTCTCGAATTCGCGCGGGCTCTAGCAAATCGCTTATTCCTTCCAATAGCAACCTGCTATTGATTTATAAAATATTTCCAATATTTTATTATCATATTCTTCTCTTTTCCAATATAAAATTCACTCTCTAAGGGCTTAAATGAATTAAATATCCATAAAAATTTAGTTGCTGGAACTCCCGTCTTCTCTAAAACTTCTTCCTATTGGCTGTAAGCTCATATCCAATGGGATAATTTATAACAATATTTAAACAAATCCTGGGAATATTCGCTGTTGCTATGTCGATTCCAAGCTTCTAGAAACTTCCATTGCGCAATACAATCACGTGACGGAATTTCCCTCCTTGCTCGACGTCGCCTCACGACTGGTTTCTGCCAAGTTCCAGCCATCATTTCCTTGGTTAAATTTTATCATGGGCTTCGAAATAAAATGTATTATTCCCATTTTCATCCCTTATAATTCATTTTACGGGGGCAGTACGACGAGTGCACCAAATTTCATTTAAGGAGCACCATGTTGAGAATGCCTGCTTTACACAATAATCTGACGTAACGAAAAATATCAGTCAGTTCAGGAATATTTCAGACTTAAGGGAGTCGCATTGTTTATTCGAAAATGGGAAGTTCTTAAGCCGATTCTAGTAAATTAGTTAGGTATTTTAGGAATACGACATTCACTGTAAATGACATAACAAAAATTAAAAATAAAATATTAGTGCACCAGCCTAGTTTGTCCAAATACAGGGTCATCGAAAATAATGCCAACATTTCAAAAAAATATAGCACCGAATCCCTTTATGTTGAACGTGTAATTCTTTCACTGAACGCCAGCTGGTTAAAGTAAGTTTTGTTCTGGAGGGGACGTGACCATTCTATGCGCACACTAGATGCGCAGTAGCCATGGTCGGCCGGGGGCGCGCGCGCCAATGTCTGCACCGCCCGTCAAACTGCACCCGATTACAAAGCTGTCATTCGATGGTTTAATCAGTTTAAGGAAAAAGGGACTGTAGAGAAAAATCTAGGCCAGGCCGACCACCAACATCAGCATTGAACGCACGCTTTCCCAATGGCTGGATTGGTACGTGAAATCATTTCAGGAGTAACTGTCAAGATGGCGGCAGAAATTCGCTCCCGCAGGTGCTCAAAATCCCGAATTTTTTCTTCATACACAATGTTTTCAATGTATCCCTAGAAAAAATCCAAAGAGGTTAGTTCAGGACTTCATTGGCGTGCGCCCGCCCCCGGCCGACCTTGGATACTGCGCATCTAGTGTGCGCATAGCAAGGTCACTTCCCCTCCAAAACAAGACTTACTTTAACCAGCTGGCGTTCAGTGAAAGAATTACACGTTTAACATAAAGAGTTTCGGTGCTATAATTTTTTGAAATGTTGGCATTATTTTTCGATGACCCTGGTTTGTCTCCGCAACAACATCAATGAGTGATTTAGCCACCTTTGCACCGGAGATCCGCAGCTAACGAATGGCATGTATGGCATCTCTTAGTAGTCCTTATAGACACATTTTGTCCAAACTTAAAGTAGTGCTATTTGCAGTTGGGATAGTTATTAAAATAATTGTAGTTTACGTATGGTACTGTACCCTTATATCTCGTGCGGTCAGGTACTGGGATTCGAACTCGACATCATCGTGCTGTCTCCTCCTTCCGCCGATGACTCTTCTGATTGAGATGGGATAGCCCTTTCTCTTTTCGGCACCGGGTAATTCCCTGGTCGCCCTCGTACATGAATAACTTGCAGTCTTCTTGCCCCATAGTGCCCTGTAGATCGTCATTTGAGATGGTAAAATGACTGATGATTGTAAACTTTCTATTACGGGAGAGATGAGATGTTAATCTCTCCCGAGATGTTGATGTTAAGTCATTTCAGATGTTCTTGATGCCATCATAGCGTTGTTCCCATAATTGTTTAGGCGTTCATCACGACGCCTGTAGAATATTCATGAAATTCCTCCCTCAACATTTGAATTTTTATCATCTTGAAGCTGTAGCTTTGTCGCATAAATTTAATATTGTTTCCTCACTGAATATCTATGTTAATATTACATGCACATAACTGAGTGCCTTCAATGAATAATTCTATCTCTTTCGTTCAACTTGGAGACTAGTTCGTTGTAACGTCCTTCTACTTCGAAGTCGTGGTTGATAAGAGCCTCGCTTCCTCTCGTCTTTTCTCCGCGTCTTTTTTTCCAAAAACCGCGTCCTTTTCAATCCATGGCTCTGATTGGTTGCTTATATTAATTGATCAAACTCTTCATTAATAACTTAAGAACTCGGCTGTAATTATATTCAATCGTTCTTAATTATCATTTAACACTCTTCATGATGGTTTAATGTAATAACTTTGTCCTAGTAATTATATATATTAATTACTCTGTTGGTGTTAATTTTAATATGCGGCTTCCCATTGGTCATGGTCGCGTGTTGGTCTCGCGTCGGCTCCCTCTTCTTTCTCTTGCCACACGCTTAGTTCCTCTCCCCATTCTTTTTCACTCGGGCGTCCTCGTGACTGCTCGGGTTCTTAGTCATCCTAGCGAAGCTTGTTCCGAGTCCACTTGCGACTACTAATTTGCTATTGGCCTGCCGAATTAACTCAGTTAATTCACTCTCTAACCAAACCAGTTTTGTGTTCGCTTCCAGCATCGATAAATTTTAACATGGGCTAATTTAGAAAACTTTCCACTACATGTATAATTCTCTGTCTCGTCTCCCCAAAAGCGTACAGTACCATAGAAGTAACATTGTAATAATGATTATATCTATATTTTAGAACATGATCTCAACGGTAGAATTCTAATAGGGTACTACAGGATCAAGCGCCATTTTGATTATTAGACTAGCAGAAGTACCCGTTCTTCGATCGGTGTTCGTTGTTAACACCAGACATTATCAATTGAGCTACTGTTGCAAAGGTTAGCGGTTTGTCATTCCTTCAAGTTTATCAGAACGAAGTTAGTTTTCTGGGAATATCACACACACGGTTAATTTAAGGCCCTTAAAATGTAGTTTTCGGAGACCCTTTATAGATTCCCGAATTCTGTGTCTCACATTGAGAAGCGCAACATATGCTTCGGTCGTCCTTCTAGGATAATTTTTATATTTCGCCTATTTTAGCATGTATTGAGAAGTTTTTCTCTATATCCACCCTTCTACTGTATGAAAAGTACGGGGAAGAGTTTAATAAATGATTGGTGTATTGACTCTCATGGTTACCATACCTAATTTTACGATGAACCAAGCATCCGAGCACGAGTTATAGGCGTAGGCTACATAAAGATACAAAGAAAGACAGACAGACAATTCTATTGTCTACAACATATTACCCAGATATCCAAATATGGGTATATCTACCACACAGTATCAAACAAAATCATCCTTACGATGAACCCGTTTGTCGACAAAAAAAAAATAGTTAAAATGTGCTCTCAGACTAAATGCACCTAACCTGTACTTCCTGACGTGAAATAGAATTGAATGCCTTGTAGACGAAACGCAATACACGTCACATTAAAACTGACCCTCTACATTGTGGTAGGTGCCCATACACAGGAAGACCCCTTCCATAAATTATAAAGGCTTGTGGTGCATGAAAATTCAGGTTCTTTTGCCTCAAATTGCGCAAATTCCTAAAAGCCACAAAAACATGCTGGTTCAATTCAAGAATTTTTGAAAATAATGTTGCTGTTTGTAGATATGATAGACCTTCTGTACTATATGTCGAACGTGAAATTTGCATGAAAAAATTCTAGGTTACCCCTTGACCCCCTTAATTGCATTGATGAATTGTACAGTCTACGTTAGTTCCGTGATAGGGCCTAACCTTATAGCCATTTGCAAACTTCCACAGAAATGTAATAAATGGAGTGACATTGCTTCTTACAGAAATAGAAGGAAAGTTGTGAGCCACCCCTTGATATAATGTTCTCATGGTTACCGATTTGCATTCCATCATTAGTTTGTTAAATTAAATTAAATTAGTTTTCTGGGAATATTTCAGAAACTGTTGGATTTAGAGCCTTATAATGTAGTTTACGAGGACCCTTTAGGGCCCCCGAGTTTTGTTTCTGGCACCAACGGGATTTGTCTTGTCGTTGTACGCCATAATATAATACTACTAATAATATAATATAGAGAGAAATTATAACACCTATTTTTTTTATTATCAATGCAGCCAATGGCCATGTACTTTTCTTTTCAGGACGGGTCAGGGAAAGGATATTATCAGAGAAAGAAGCATTCAATAACGCATGAGCAAAATGAAAATGGCCTACCATTTAACTAAGGACATCTATAAGAAAAGGTCTATATCCCTCAACGCAAAACTAAAACATTACTGCAGTGTCATCCGTCCGGAGGTCTTGCATGCTTCTGAATGCCTCACGATGAACAAAAAAGGCTTGGTCGAGAAACTGGAGGCCAAAGAAAGAAAGAATTTGAGAAAGATATTGGATTCCATCAAAGACAATGGGGAATACAGAAGACGGCATAAACATGAACTATATACTCATGTGAAGAAGATAAGTAACGTTATCCGGAAGAGAAGGATACCATTTTTTGGGCATGTGAAACGAATGAGCCCAGCGAGACTGACCAAACGCAACATAACTTACTTTCAGGAGAGGAAAACAAAATGGGCCTGGTTCATAGAACTGGATAAAGATCTGAAAGATGTGGGGATTACACCAATAGATATTCAGGAGCGCGTCCAACTCAAAAGAAAACTTCAAGCTTGCAAAGGTTTCCAAGAAAAACCGAAGCTGAAAACGGGAAAGATTTGGACCCAGGAACGGAAGGAAGTCCACCGAGAACGAATGCGGGCGTACTGGGCAAACATCAAAGCCAGTAGGAGACAGTGGGAATTACGCGGTCAATAGATGGCCTATACGAAATGAATGAATGAATAATATGGGGATAGGAATATAATAGACCTGCCGTACCACACCCGCAGGTGTAAATCGCGTGAAAAAATTCTAGAGTAACCCTTGATCTCCTTAAGCGCGTTAAACGTATTGATGAATTTTACGGCTTAATTTGGTTCCGTGATAACCTTCTAGCCGTTTTCAAACTTTCACACAAATGTAATTAATGGAATTGCATTGCGTCTTACAGCAATAGATGGACCTCTGAGAATCTGTTGTCATGGTTACTGGCTTGCATTTGTTCATTAGTTTATTAAATGAAATTAGTTTTCTGGGAATATCTCAAAAACGGTTGGTCCAAGGGCCTTAAAATGTGGTTTTCGGGTACCCGAGTTTTGTCTCTCACATTGAGGGGCTGAAAATGAGCTTTGTCTCGTCCTTCTACGCCTATTTCAGCATGTATTTTAAGGGGGGTAGGCCCCCGTCTATGAGGGGTACGGAGAAGAGTTATATCAATGATAAGTTTCGTGCCTCTGATGGATATCTGTACCAAATTTTACGTTGGTACACCCAGCCGTTCTCGAGTTATAAGGGAACAAAGTTGTCCACAGACGAACAAACAAACAAACAAACAGACAGACAAAAATAAATATTTTCGCGCGCAGCCATCAAAAACAGTCTGAAATGCGTAAACAACTCAATTTTCCGTAGAAATTCAGAGAAAAACAGACAAACTTTCAAGAGAGATATACTGCACCGCTCGGTGTTGACCGTGTTTTATTGCACAAATTTAGGTTTCACTCGCTAACCGTTGGAGATATACGAAAAGTGATAAGGACCTTTCGGATAGAAAATTAAATTCTAAAGCTCATGTGTGCCATCAAAAGTTTGCTATTTCTTAGCGTTCTCTTTTTATTTGAAATGGAAATATGAAATTTTGAAACCAAAGGGTGTAGTGACGTCACAAATGTCGGTTTTACTCGCTAACCGTTGGAGATACACGAAATGTGATAAGGACCTTTTGGATAGGAAATTAAATTTCAATGCTCGTTTGTGCCATCAAAAGTTTGCTATTTCCTACCGTTCCCTTTTTATTTGATATGGAAATATGAAATTTTGAAACCAAAGGGAGTAGTGACGTCACTTAAATGGTCGCCATTTTTTAATAGTACAAAATTTCGAAATCAAAAGTATCCTATAGGTAAACCTGGTAAATCAGCTACATCCATGAGAAATTTCATTTAAATCGGACCAGTGGTTCTTACGTTATTGAGTAACACACAGACAGACAGACAGACAGACAGACAGACAGAAAGACAGACACACACCATTTCATTTTTAGCCTATTTTCGATTTTTGCAAAAAATGAAAGTAGACTTATGAGATCAACACAGGGCGAAAAAAGTGTGTCTGTCTGTGTGTGTGTATGTGTGTGTGTGAGTCTGTGTGTGTGTGTGTGTGTGTATGTGTGTGTGTGAGTCTGTGTGTGTGTGTGTGTGTATGTGTGTGTGTGAGTCTGTGTGTGTCTGTGTGTGTGTGAGTGTGTGTACTCTGAATGTCTGTCCCCCCCTATCAATTCGAACACGGTGAATGCGAATTGAACGAAATTTGGTACAAAGGTAGCACTAGCAAAGGATATCTCAGTGTCATGTTTTATATCGCCGCCATCTTGACGGAAACGTAATGGCGGCCACACAAATGTTCAAAGCTTGAATCAAATTACGACTAACCTAATCATCCGATCTCTACCAAATTTTGCAACAACATACCTTTATGGGGGGAGCATCCTTTGACCAAACCAATAGGTCATCAGCAAAATAGTTTGCGGATGGCGGCCATCTTTGTGTGAAAATCGATTGCCCCTATTAATTCGAACACGGTCAAACCGAATGGAACGAAATTTGGTACAGAGGTAGTACTAACAAAAGGCACCTCAGTGTCATGTTTTATATCGCCGCCATCTTGACGGAAACGTAATGGCGGCCACACAAATGTTCAAAGTTTAAATCAAATTACGATTAAACTAATCATCCGATCTCTACCAAATTTTGCAACAACATACCCTTATAGAGGAAGCATCCTTTGACCAAATGAATAGGTCATTAGCCTAATAGTTTGCGGATGGCGGCCATCTTTCTGTGAAAATTAATTCCCCCTATTAATTCAAACACGGTGAAACCGAATGGAACGAAATTTGGTACAGAGGTAGTACTAACAAAAGGCACCTCAGTATCATGTTTTATATCGCCGCCATCTTGGCGAAACGTAATGGCGGCCACACAAATGTTCAATGCTTAAATCAAATTACGACTAACCTAATCATCCGATCTCTACCAAATTTTGCAACAACATACCCTTATAGGGGGAGCATCCTTTGACCGAACGAATAGGTCATCAGCGTAATAGTTTGCGGATGGCGGCCATCTTTGTGTGAAAATCGATTCCCCCTATTAATTCGAACACGGTGCAACCGAATGGAACGAAATTTGGTACAGAGGTAACACTAGCAAAGGGCACCTCAGGGTCATGTTTTATATCGCCGCCATATTGACAGAAACGTAATGGCGGCCACACAAATGTTCAAAGCTTACGTTAAATTACGACTAACATAACCATCCGATCTCTACCAAACTTTGCAACAACATACTGTACCCGATACCTAGTTTAGGCTATCGGCTACGCCAGCAGACATTAAGCCGTAGTTGAGGTTTTGGGAAGAGTTAGGAAAAGATAGCGCACCGATCGAGTCAAGAAGAATGTCAAGATGACGTAGGAGGTCTAGGATCAAGGAGGCACTGACATCTGTAAGAAGATGGAATTATGGATAGAGATGTGAAGCTTTATTGAAATATGTATGGAATATAGTATTTAAACATCTTAGAAGAGGATATATAACATGCATTATATGTGGAAATAATTGTAAGGAAGTCAGATAACCCTTATGTTATTTTATAACGGAATAGCCGAGATGATGAGGGTTCGAGACTATGATCGTGACGCGAGAGCACAGTGGTGGGGGACTACACCACGTGTCTGCGCCAGGCAGATAAGAGTGAAGACAGTGCCAGCACATTCAGTGGAGCTCTGTCAGTCGAGCAAGTAGGGTCGAGCTCTGTAGCGCAAGCGAGACGCACGGTGAAGGTCGCGTAGCATGCCGAAACTGTCACGGCAGAGTGTAGGCGACAGTTTCAGCATCGCCGGGCAGCGAACGCCAAGCAGGTCATTGATCCAGGCGGACTTGCCGAGGAAGCAATCACAGACGGCCGGGATATGTTAGAACAGCACTGCAAGTAGTTGGAGACTTTATTACAAGCTACATTTCAACGCAGTTTGAACACAGCTTTTATGAATAACTTTATGGCTATGCTTTTCCATAACGCATTCAAAGTTACTTGAACAATTTCAAGCAAGCGGAATGTCATAAGCATAGGCACTGATGAACATTAGATCGTGCATTAGTGAAATTTATTTCTTATGCAGTTTCATGAATTACCAAATACAGACAACTACAGGGTGTTTCGCAAACTTGAATACTCTTATGTGAAATTTTATTTTACGAAAGTGAGACTTAGCAGTTATTAGAGATTGATCTTTCAATACTCAAACTGATCATTCAATGGAACAGTGGCGTAACTTAGAAGAGGAGTAGGGGGTCCGCTGTTTCCATGAACTATTTTCGAGAGGAGTTGGACAATATCCGCTATGGGTAATCCGAAGTTCAACATGTCAGAGTAGACGCAGATAGAGACAAGATGGCACCGCAGAGCGATGGATTCGATTCCTGACGAGAGGAGGTCCACCAGCTGATTCACTTGGGATTTCGAAGGCAATCGTCATTTCATGGATGGAATGATATTCACGCCGATCTTTCGAGAAATTCATTATGTAGGGAAAATCGACGATCTTGGAAATTTAATAACAGCTGATTATGAAAGGTACTGTAAGAGTTATATCTACCTGATACGATTATTTTCATGAATACTGGGCACACATGTATATTTTTCTAATAGGAGTGATACGATTATTAAGACATGGTTTGACTTTATATTCTTCGAATTTGCTAGAATATGGAGTGACCATATGATATGGCAGGCATCATTATACGAAATTCTCACCATTGGTTGGCTTTATTAAGCAGATGTTTGGTCTTTTAGACATTTTTCCAGCTAGGATATTTTTCATGAATAGTTTTTTTTTGTGTAACGAGTATTTCGAACTCGTGATCTGCAATTGATTATCTAAAATTACTTCGTCAGTTCATTGCATACTAGCGAGTGTGTATTATTCATCAGTAGGGATTTTTTCCATTGGATTGTTTGGAGATATTAAGAAGTTATTGACTTTAGTGAATGAACATCGCTTTTATATGACAACTAGAAACTTGTTGATTCCTATCTGGTACATTCACTCATATAGTCTACGAGATGGGGTCTTTCGTATTTATACGATTGTATGGTGGTACTCATCTTACCCATCGTTCAGGGCAATATCATCCAAGTCGACGGGGCGAGGTCTTTCGTATTTATACGACTGTACGGTGGTTATACATCTTACTCGCCATTGAGGGACTCATTTTTATCATCCGAATGTACATGAGATTGTAAGTGAATCAAACAAGGAACTACTAGTCACATATCAGTCGAGATTTTATTAAATAAAGTAACGATAAATGTCATCAGGATTGCGTTTAGTAATTCTTGTTTGCCAATCCAATATTTTGTTGCTATACTCTTTTGAGAGTAATTTCAGTTTAACAGCTGTTACAGCTGATGCTTTGATGAGTTTATAATTGTGTTTGATACCTTTGAGAAGGATTTAAAGTAATTGAATCTTGTAAGATGAATCATTAATGGTCAGAATTATTTTAAGGCAGATCAGTATTTCAGATTTTGATATGAGAGATTATAGCACATTGGTGTTTTTCTGTGATGTGAATTATGAAAATTGTAAGAGAATTTATGCTATTTGAAAGCAGATCTTAAATTACTGAGGTAATATATTTTTTTCCAATTGTTTAAGAAGTTGTCTAGATGTGATCAGATTAATTACAGTTATCGGAGATTGTGTGCGTTGATAATTTGAAGCCAGTTATATATTTTTTGTAGATCATGCAACATGGTTAAGTGGAGTTTGTGGTAGGCATTTTGTGGAAGTTGCCAAGTGATAGTAGCAATGTTGCTAATGTATTTTGAAGCAGACATGAGGTCGTCGTACCCAGTCTAGCGTAATTGTTGAGATTCATGCTGTATGTGCTGAATATTTATGGAGTTTTGTGGAATAATTGTTGTATTCAAATGTGATATTTGAAGTATTGAGGAAATGTAATGTCGTTGTGGATAGTTAGATCCAACGTGATGTCGTGGAGGCAATAATATTTTTTGGCATGATAAATTAAATACGAGATATAACTTGGAAGTAATAAAACTGTAAGACAACGTTCTATAAACCATATTAAACAATTTGTTAGGAAATTAAACAAATAAATGAAGTTGATAATACAAGATTTTCTGAAAATAATAATTAACGAAATAATAATCTGAGATTTAAGCATATTAACGATCTGACCTAAAGAAATAAAAATCAGAATGACTAGATGAAATAATGAAAATCTAAATAACCAGAAGATTAAAATTTAAATAAATTGATAAATTAAATTTTGGAATAAATCAATGAATTAAATAGATGGATGAATTAAAGATTGGATAAATTAAACTGATTGAAATAAATTAATAGACGATTGTAATGATAATGAATTAAATAGATGGATGAATTAAAGATTGGAGAGATAAACTGATTTAAATAAATTAATAGACGATTGTAATGATGATGAATAACTGAATTAGAAGGTGATAATTAATTAAAGAAGCTGATGATTAATGAATTTATATGGAATTAAATAAATTTAATTGAGAGATAATTTGAAGGAATATGTAGAATCTTGAGTTGAAGATTTAAATAATTAAATGGTGGTGAATTAGTGATTCTGACAGGAATATGTAGAATTTTGAAGTGAGAATTAATGTGAGAAATATTTAATTTTGATGATGACGATAACGATGACCAATGAGCCATGAATTTTCTGTAATTCACAGATAAGAGATTATGAATGACAATGTAAATAGTGTAAATTAATTATTCAATGTTTAGGAGCATTTGACTAACATGTTCAACAGTTAAATTATGCCATGCAAACCATAAAATACTTGATGTTTAATATATGTGATTATAATATGTGTATGTTTAGACAGATTAATAACTTTTTACAAATCCACATTTATGATGTTAAATTAAAGAGAAATTAGGTCTCAGGTTTCACAAATGTCAGTGACGAAAGACATAGTGCTACAGTGATCCTGAGAACCCAATAGAACTTTAGAGATTTTTCTTGTTATGTGGATAAAAATAATTTTGGATTAGAAAAGAGATGGTTCGATTTTTGGACAATGACAATTTAACGTTGGCATTCGACCATACTCTTAGGTAGGAGTTATATTTAAAATGTCTGTCTGACTATCAAAGTAAAATAAATTTGTTTTTATCTTAGTTGTGATCTGATGATGGTGTGATGTTCCTTTTTCTTTCCTTGTCTTGAGTAAGGCTTATCCGGAAAGGAAGTGGTTTGCTAGGAATTCAGTTGATGGCGCCCATTTATATTTGCATTATTTCTATTAAACTTAAGCCCGTAACGACCCTAGAGATACTTTGTCTCGTGATACCCACTGCTTTTTCGATAACTCAGCTGAATTTCCGACACATTCCTTATTTGACTAGAGGTTCATTTAACTCCGCTCTGTCCTGGAACTCCAGGAATGCGATGTTATAGCAGATGGTTCATCGCATCCCCAGGACGAACGGGTACAGAGAGAGAGGGAGAATTGGCTTTATCCAACTTGTGGGGCTTCGATTTTGTTTATTCTATGGAATCACGTCAGATTTAGATTACTGAGAGATTGATCTCAAGTTCATTTAATTGTGTTACAAAATTTATTAAACTTAATCAGACAATGTACTTGTGTGCCCATTCCAGTGTTCATGTTAATCGTATTAGTAATATCATGTTAGTTATAAGACATTTTTTCCTATACCCAAGTGAATGCAGGAATTGAGACATTGTGATGTGTTGTTGTCTAACGTCTCTGTATAAAACGTATATTGAAAATATAATTATGTTGCCAGAAGATTTAGCTAATGTGTTAGGAGAGTTACAGACGGGTATGTCTGGTATTGCAGAAACTATTTCTAAGATGGAAACGGAAGTTAAAGAACAGATTAATAATTCAGAAGCTAGATTAGAAGCTAAATGTAAAGAAAATGTGCAAGCATTACAAACTAGTACTGAAGAAAATTTAAAATCATTACAGGCTAGTAACGAAGGCAATCTGAACGACAATTTAAAGTCATTAGAGACTAGGTTACAGTCAAATAGCAAAGATGAGTTGATGTTATTAGAGACTAGGTTACAGTTAAATAGTGAAGACAATTTTAAGTCATTAGAAGAAAGGTTACAGTCAACTAGTGAAGAAAATTTAAAATTATTACAGTCAAATAGTGAGGATAATTTTAAGTCATTGGAAGAGAAATTACAAGCTCGTAGTGAAGAAACTAACACTGAATTAGAAAACAAGTTAACTAGATTAGAGAATAGTTTAACTTTAAAGAATAATGAAATGCTAAAGACTTTACAATTGGACATAATTGCAGTAAACATGAAAGGAGAGGAAAATGTTCAAATATTAAGAAAAAATATTATTGAATTAGAAAGTAGAGGAGAAGAAAATATTTTTACTTTAAGAACAGACGTTATGTCCATACAGAAAGACATTAAATCAGATGTATCGAAGTTGAGATTCGACATCGATGGTTTAGTGGCAGATGTAGGCAAAATTCAAGAGTGGTCTACCGAAGTATCTTTCGAGACTAAAATTAAAGGTCTAGAAATGAATCTAGGTAATGAGATTAAAGATTTAAAGACAGTAATTGGGACCATTAAAGAGGAAGTCTTAGGAGAGGTTAATTCTAATTTAAAATCATTAGAAAATCAATTGCAGAAAGATATTAGGAAGATAGACGACGATATAGAGCAAAAGGTTAATGAGAACTTAGCTTTGTTCAAAAATAGAGTCGGTGCAATTGTGGAAGAACGGTATAGTGAGGTCGATGCCGAAGCAAAAGAGAAACGTGAAGGGTTAGATGAAAAATTAATCGCAGGTATGGCAAACTTAGAAGCGAGGTTTACGGAGAACAAGGAAGCGATGAAGATAGATTCAACTCTATTTAGAACAGATGTTGATCTGTTAAAGGAACAAGTCGCGTCAGTAAAGAACACGTGCGAAGGCAAAATTGACAAGATAAAAAACGATTTAGACGAGAGTAACAAAACGCAGAATGTTACGTCGCTAGATGAATTGAAAACTCAGGTCAAGTCCGTGGAGAAATTAGCAGAAGACAGGATAACTAGACTAGAATCCATGTTTAACAGTTTCACCAGTCAGAATATAACATCAGGGGAAACATTGATAAATCAGACAGCGATAGATCGCAGTATGACTAATCAGGAAGCTAGCATGGGAGAAGACCGTCAAATGCAACCGAATGTGACATTCGAAAGGGCCAGTTCAACCCCTCAGGATAATCCAAGTTCGAATAGGAGTACGTTGGGTCCAAGCGAACGATACTCAGGTCCAGTCACCATTATTAGGAATCTGGATGACAAGCCGAGAAAGTTTTCGGGAAATACCGGAGTCACACCAGTCCAATTTCTGCGAGATATTCGAGACTACATGGCGGAGCATAGGGTAGCCAAAGAAAGAGAGCTAAGGATAGTCGAACGCGCCTTAGATGGGTCTGCGCTTACTTGGTTTAGAGCGTCCAGAAGCAATTTTGCGAACATGGAGCAATTTGCCATAGCTTTCTTGGGGAGATTTTGGAGTGCCGAGGATCAACTTAACGTAAGAGCGGAAATGTACTCAAAGCGCTATTCTACGTCACATCCGACACATTATGCAAATTATTTCACGTCACAGCTGGCTAAATTACAGTTTCTGATTCCTCCATTGCCAGAAGAAGAGCTTTTGCAAGCTATAGCGAGACAGTTACAGATTGAGGTACAGCGATCACTAATAGCGTCGGGAGCCAATACACTTGAGCATTATGACGACATTTTACGGCGATTGGACTATACAAGCGCACAAGTTACGCCTAGAAATACCAGAAACGACAATAGAAACACGCAAGAAGTGAATGCGGTAGTCGTAGCCAACGCAGCTCAAACGGACAGAAGAGATTCCTGGGAAAACCGATGGAACGAAGGGAATCGAGGAAACATCCGTAACGCTCGAGGAAATGATCGATATAGAGGACCATATGAGAGGCCATACGATCAAGAAGCAAGAGATAGCCGATATAGGAATTATAACCAGAATTCCAGATATCAAGACAGGAATCGATATAACAATAGATATCGGGGCAGAAATAACTGGAGCCAAGGTCAACAGTATAATGGGAACGAAAGGCAGGATGGCCGAAGAAACGATCCTAACGACAGACGAGATAATCGTGGATATGAGAGGTCGAGGCAAGAAGATACACAGCCTAGTGCACCACCCGAAGAGACAGTGAGAGATGTCAATCGAGCAAGCACGAGTGGCGAAGGAAGAAAAAACGTCAGAATGGATACTGATGAAGTTGTAGGAACTTTTAATGCAGCTAGCATCAGGAAATACCATCATGCTGAGTAAGGGAATTGTAGAGCTATCGTGTACATGTATTATATATAGAATGCCTGAGAGAGTATTTTTTTTCTCAATCCTGATAAAAAAAAGGAGATGTACGAGAGAGATGTACCCGATACCTAGTTTAGGCTATCGGCTACGCCAGCAGACATTAAGCCGTAGTTGAGGTTTTGGGAAGAGTTAGGAAAAGATAGCGCACCGATCGAGTCAAGAAGAATGTCAAGATGACGTAGGAGGTCTAGGATCAAGGAGGCACTGACATCTGTAAGAAGATGGAATTATGGATAGAGATGTGAAGCTTTATTGAAATATGTATGGAATATAGTATTTAAACATCTTAGAAGAGGATATATAACATGCATTATATGTGGAAATAATTGTAGGAAGTCAGATAACCCTTAAGTTATTTTATAACGGAATAGCCGAGATGATGAGGGTTCGAGACTATGATCGTGACGCGAGAGCACAGTGGTGGGGGACTACACCACGTGTCTGCGCCAGGCAGATAAGAGTGAAGACAGTGCCAGCACATTCAGTGGAGCTCTGTCAGTCGAGCAAGTAGGGTTGAGCTCTGTAGCGCAAGCGAGACGCACGGTGAAGGTCGCGTAGCATGCCGAAACTGTCACGGCAGTGTAGGCGACAGTTTCAGCATCGCCGGGCAGCGAACGCCAAGCAGGTCATTGATCCAGGCGGACTTGCCGAGGAAGCAATCACAGACGGCCGGGATATGTTAGAACAGCACTGCAAGTAGTTGGAGACTTTATTACAAGCTACATTTCAACGCAGTTTGAACACAGCTTTTATGAATAACTTTATGGCTATGCTTTTCCATAACGCATTCAAAGTTACTTTAACAATTTCAAGCAAGCGGAATGTCGTAAGCATAGGCACTGATGAACATTAGATCGTGCATTAGTGAAATTTATTTCTTATGCAGTTTCATGAATTACCAAATACAGACAACTACAGGGTGTTTCGCAAACTTGAATACTCTTATGTGAAATTTTATTTTACGAAAGTGAGACTTAGCAGTTATTAGAGATTGATCTTTCAATACTCAAACTGATCATTCAATGGAACAGTGGCGTAACTTAGAAGAGGAGTAGGGGGTCCGCTGTTTCCATGAACTATTTTCGAGAGGAGTTGGACAATATCCGCTATGGGTAATCCGAAGTTCAACATGTCAGAGTAGACGCAGATAGAGACAAGATGGCACCGCAGAGCGATGGATTCGATTCCTGACGAGAGGAGGTTCACCAGCTGATTCACTTGGGATTTCGAAGGCAATCGTCATTTCATGGATGGAATGATATTCACGCCGATCTTTCGAGAAATTCATTATGTAGGGAAAATCGACGATCTTGGAAATTTAATAACAGCTGATTATGAAAGGTACTGTAAGAGTTATATCTACCTGATACGATTATTTTCATGAATATTGGGCACACATGTATATTTTTCTAATAGGAGTGATACGATTATTAAGACATGGTTTGACTTTATATTCTTCGAATTTGCTAGAATATGGAGTGACCATATGATATGGCAGGCATCATTATACGAAATTCTCACCATTGGTTGGCTTTATTAAGCAGATGTTTGGTCTTTTAGACATTTTTCCAGCTAGGATATTTTTCATGAATAGTTTTTTTTGTGTAACGAGTATTTCGAACTCGTGATCTGCAATTGATTATCTAAAATTACTTCGTCAGTTCATTGCATACTAGCGAGTGTGTATTATTCATCAGTAGGGATTTTTTCCATTGGATTGTTTGGAGATATTAAGAAGTTATTGACTTTAGTGAATGAACATCGCTTTTATATGACAACTAGAAACTTGTTGATTCCTATCTGGTACATTCACTCATATAGTCTACGAGATGGGGTCTTTCGTATTTATACGATTGTATGGTGGTACTCATCTTACCCATCGTTCAGGGCAATATCATCCAAGTCGACGGGGCGAGGTCTTTCGTATTTATACGACTGTACGGTGGTTACACATCTTACTCGCCATTGAGGGACTCATTTTTATCATCCGAATGTACATGAGATTGTAAGTGAATCAAACAAGGAACTACTAGTCACATATCAGTCGAGATTTTATTAAATAAAGTAACGATAAATGTCATCAGGATTGCGTTTAGTAATTCTTGTTTGCCAATCCAATATTTTGTTGCTATACTCTTTTGAGAGTAATTTCAGTTTAACAGCTGTTACAGCTGATGCTTTGATGAGTTTATAATTGTGTTTGATACCTTTGAGAAGGATTTAAAGTAATTGAATCTTGTAAGATGAATCATTAATGGTCAGAATTATTTTAAGGCAGATCAGTATTTCAGATTTTGATATGAGAGATTATAGCACATTGGTGTTTTTCTGTGATGTGAATTATGAAAATTGTAAGAGAATTTATGCTATTTGAAAGCAGATCTTAAATTACTGAGGTAATATATTTTTTTCCAATTGTTTAAGAAGTTGTCTAGATGTGATCAGATTAATTACAGTTATCGGAGATTGTGTGCGTTGATAATTTGAAGCCAGTTATATATTTTTTGTAGATCATGCAACATGGCTAAGTGGAGTTTGTGGTAGGCATTTTGTGGAAGTTGCCAAGTGATAGTAGCAATGTTGCTAATGTATTTTGAAGCAGACATGAGGTCGTCGTACCCAGTCTAGCGTAATTGTTGAGATTCATGCTGTATGTGCTGAATATTTATGGAGTTTTGTGGAATAATTGTTGTATTCAAATGTGATATTTGAAGTATTGAGGAAATGTAATGTCGTTGTGGATAGTTAGATCCAACGTGATGTCGTGGAGGCAATAATATTTTTTGGCATGATAAATTAAATACGAGATATAACTTGGAAGTAATAAAACTGTAAGACAACGTTCTATAAACCATATTAAACAATTTGTTAGGAAATTAAACAAATAAATGAAGTTGATAATACAAGATTTTCTGAAAATAATAATTAACGAAATAATAATCTGAGATTTAACCATATTAACGATCTGACCTAAAGAAATAAAATTCAGAATGACTAGATGAAATAATGAAAATCTAAATAACCAGAAGATTAAAATTTAAATAAATTGATAAATTAAATTTTGGAATAAATCAATGAATTAAATAGATGGATGAATTAAAGATTGGATAAATTAAACTGATTGAAATAAATTAATAGACGATTGTAATGATAATGAATTAAATAGATGGATGAATTAAAGATTGGAGAGATAAACTGATTTAAATAAATTAATAGACGATTGTAATGATGATGAATAACTGAATTAGAAGGTGATAATTAATTAAAGAAGCTGATGATTAATGAATTTATATGGAATTAAATAAATTTAATTGAGAGATAATTTGAAGGAATATGTAGAATCTTGAGTTGAAGATTTTAATAATTAAATGGTGATGAATTAGTGATTCTGACAGGAATATGTAGAATTTTGAAGTGAGAATTAATGTGAGAAATATTTAATTTTGATGATGACGATAACGATGACCAATGAGCCATGAATTTTCTGTAATTCACAGATAAGAGATTATGAATGACAATGTAAATAGTGTAAATTAATTATTCAATGTTTAGGAGCATTTGACTAACATGTTCAACAGTTAAATTATGCCATGCAAACCATAAAATACTTGATGTTTAATATATGTGATTATAATATGTGTATGTTTAGACAGATTAATAACTTTTTACAAATCCACATTTATGATGTTAGATTAAAGAGAAATTAGGTCTCAGGTTTCACAAATGTCAGTGACGAAAGACATAGTGCTACAGTGATCCTGAGAACCCAAGAGAACTTTAGAGATTCATCTTGTTATGTGGATAAAAATAATTTCGGATTAGAAAAGAGATGGTTCGATTTTTGGACAATGACAATTTAACGTTGGCATTCGACCATACTCTTAGGCAGGAGTTATATTTAAAATGTCTGTCTGACTATCAAAGTAAAATAAATTTGTTTTTATCTTAGTTGTGATCTGATGATGGTGTGATGTTCCTTTTTCTTTCCTTGTCTTGAGTGAGGCTTATCCGGAAAGGAAGTGGTTTGCTAGGAATTCAGTTGATGGCGCCCATTTATATTTGCATTATTTCTATTAAACTTAAGCCCGTAACGACCCTAGAGGTACTTTGTCTCGTGATACCCACTGCTTTTTCGATAACTCAGCTGAATTTTCGACACATTCCTTATTTGACTAGAGGTTCATTTAACTCCGCTCTGTCCTGGAACTCCAGGAATGCGATGTTATAGCAGATGGGTCATTGCATCCCCAGGACGAACGGGTACAATACCTTTATGGAGGGAGCATCCTTTGACCAATCTAATGGGTTATTAGCCTAATAGTTTGCGGATGGCGGCCATCTTTATGACAAAATTGATTCCCCCTATTAATTCGAACACGGTGGAACCGAATGGAACGAAATTTCGTACAGAGGTAGCACTAGCAAAGCGCTCCTCAGGGTCATGTTTTATATCGCCGCCATCTTGACTGAAACGTAATGGCGGCCACACGAATGTTCAAAGCTTAAATCAAATTACGATTAACCTAATCATCCGATCTCTTCCAAATTTTGCAACTGCATACCTTTATGGAGGTAGCATCCTTTGACCAATCTAATAGGTCATTCGCGTAATAGTTTGCGGATGGCGGCCATCTTTATGTCAAAATTGATTCCCCCTATTAATTCGAACACGGTGAAACCGAATGGAACGAAATTTGGTACAGTGGTAGCACTGGCAAAGGGCACCTCAGTGTCATGTTTTATATCGCCGCCATCTTGACTGAAACGTAATGGCGGCCACACGAATGTTCAAAGCTTAAATCAAATTACGATTAACCTCATCATCCGATCTCTACAAAATTTTGCAACTACATACCTTTTATGGAGGGAGCATCCTTTGACCAATCTAATAGGTCTATCGCCTAATAGTTTGCGGATGGCGGCCATCTTTGTGTCAGAATCGATTCCCCCTATTAATTCAAACACGGTGAAACCGAATGGAACGAAATTTGGTACAGAGATAGCACTAGCAAAGGGCATCTCAGTGTCATGATTAATATCGCCGCCATATTGACAGAAACGTAATGGCGGCCAAACAAATGTTTAAAGCTTAATTTAAATTACGACTAACATAACCATCCGATCTCTACCAAACTTTGCAACAACATACCTTTGTGGAGGGAGCATCCTTTGACCAATCTAATAGGTCATTAGCCTAATAGTTTGCGGATGGCGGCCATCTTTATGTCAAAATTGATTCCCCCTATTAATTCGAACACGGTGGAACCGAATGAACGAAATTTGGTACAGAGGTAGCACTAGCAAAGGGCACCTCAGTGTCATGTTTTATATCACCGCTATCTTGACGGAAACGTAATCGCGGCCACCCAAATGTTAAAAGCTAAAATGTAATTACGACCAACCTAATAATCTAGTCTCCACCAAATTTTGCAACACCATATCTTTATGTGGGAAACATATTCTGACCAAACAGCAAGAACATCAGCCCAATAGTTTGCAGATGGTGGCCAAGTATGTGTGCAAATGGATTCCCCCTATCAATTCAAACACGGTGAAACCGAATTGAACAAAATTTGGTACAGAGGTAGCTCTAGCAAAGGGCACCTCATATTCATGTTTAATATCCCTATAGCACGTTGTATTTCAACAAGCTACTACAACCAACATTCAATCATACTCCTTGAAAAGGACAAAGAGTTATAACAATACCCATGCATTTAGGAGAAAGTAGGCTATATGTTCTTTACTGAACATCTTGTTATATATTAGTACTAGCAGAAGTACCCGTTCTTCGAACGGTGTTCGTTGTTAACACCAGACATTATCAATTGAGCTACTGTTGCAATGGTTAGCGGTTTGTCATTCCTTCAAGTTTATCAGCACGAAGTTAGTTTTCTGGGAATATCACACACACGGTTAATTTAAGGCTCTTAAAATGTAGTTTTCGGAGACCCTTTATATATTTCCGAATATTGTGTCTCACATTGAGAAGCGCAACATATGCTTCGGTCGTCCTTCTAGGATGATTTTTATATTTCGCCTATTTTAGCATGTATTGAGAAGTTTTTCTCTATATCCACCCTTCTACTGTATGAAAAGTGCGGTGAAGTGTTTTATAAATGATTGGTGTATTGACTCTCATGGTTACCATACCTAATTTTACGATGCTCCAAGCGTCCGAACAAGAGTTATAGGCGTAGGCTACATAAAGATACAAAGAAAGACAGACAGACAATTCTACTGTCTACAACATATTAGCAAGATATCCCAATAAGGGTATATCCACCACACAGTTAATAATATTATTATTAACCACACAGTATCATACAAAATCATCCTTACGATGAACCCGTTAGTCGACAAAAAAAATTAGTTAAAATGTGCTGTCAGACTAAATTCACCTAACGTGTACTTCCTGACGTGAAATAGAATTGAAAGCCTTGTAGACGAAACGCAGTACACGTTACATAAAAACTGACCCTCTACGTTGTGCTAGGTGCCCATACACAGGAAGACCCCTTTCATAAATTATAAAGGTTTGTGGTGCATGAAAATTCAGGTTCGTTAGCCTCAAATTGCCCAAATTCCTATAAACTGCAGAAAATGCTGGTTCAATTCAAGAATTTTTGAAAATAATAGATCTAATAGACCTTCAGTACTATTTGTCGAACGTGAAAATTGCATGAAAAAATTCTAGGTTACCCCTTGACCCCCTTAATTGCATCGATGAATTGTACAGTCTACGTTAGTTCCGTGATAACCTTATAGCCATTTGCAAACTTTCACAGAAATGTAATAAATGGAGTGGCATTGCTTCTTACAGAAATAGAAGGAAAGTTGTAAGCCTCCCCTTGATAAAATGTTCTCATGGTTACCGATTTGCATTCCTTCATTAGTTTGTTTAATAAAATTAAATTAGTGTTCTGGGAATATTTCAGAAACTGTTGGATTTAGAGCCTTATAATGTAGTTTTCGAGGACCCTTTAGGGCCCCCGAGTTTTGTTTCTGGCACCAAGGGGATTTGTCTTGTCGTTGTACGCCATAATATAATACTAATAATAATATAATACAGGGAGAAATTATAACATGTATTTATTAAAATTATTATTGCAGCCAATGGCCATGTACTTTTCTTTTCAGGACGGGTCGGGGAAAGGATATTATCAGAGAAAGAAGCATTCAATCACGCATGAGCAAAATGGAAATGGCCTACCATTTAGCTAAGGGCATCTATAAGAAAAGGCCAATATCCTTCAACACAAAACTAAAACATCACTGCAGTGTCATCCGTCCGGAGGTCTTGCATGCTTCTGAATGCCTCACGATGAACAAAAAAGGCTTGGTTGAGAAACTGGAGGCCAAAGAAAGAAAATTTTTGAGAAAGATATTGGATTCCATCAAAGACAATGGGGAATACAGAAGACGGCATAACCATGAACTATATACTCATGTGAAGAAGATAAGTAACGTTATCCGGAAGAGAAGGATACCATTTTTTGGGCATGTGAATCGAATGAGCCCAGCGAGACTGACCAAACGCAACATAACTTACTTTCAGGAGAGGAAAACAAAATGGGCCTGGTTCATAGAACTGGATAAAGATCTGAAAGATGTGGGGATTACACCAATAGATATTCAGGAGCGCGTCCAACTCAAAAGAAAACTTCAAGCTTGCAAAGGTTTCCAAGAAAAACCGAAGCTGAAAACGGGAAAGATTTGGACCCAGGAACGGAAGGAAGTCCACCGAGAACGAATGCGGGCGTACTGGGCAAACATCAAAGCCAGTAGGAGACAGTGGGAATTACGCGGTCAATAGATGGCCTATACGAAATGAATGAATGAATAATATGGGGATAGGAATATAATAGACCTGCCGTACCACACCCGCAGGTGTAAATCGCGTGAAAAAATTCTAGAGTAACCCTTGATCTCCTTAAGCGCGTTAAACGTATTGATGAATTTTACGGCTTAATTTGGTTCCGTGATAACCTTCTAGCCGTTTTCAAACTTTCACACTAATGTAATTAATGGAATTGCATTGCGTCTTACAGCAATAGATGGACCTCTGAGAATCTGTTGTCATGGTTACTGGCTTGCATTTGTTCATTAGTTTATTAAATGAAATTAGTTTTCTGGGAATATCTCAAAAACGGTTGGTCCAAGGGCCTTAAAATGTGGTTTTCGGGTACCCGAGTTTTGTCTCTCATATTGAGGGGCTGAAAATGAGCTTTGTCTCGTCCTTCTACGCCTATTTCAGCATGTATTTTAAGGGGGTAGGCCCCCTTTTATGAGGGGTACGGAGAAGAGTTATATCAATGATAAGTGTCGTGCCTCTGATGGATATCTGTACCAAATTTTACGTTAATACACCCAGCCGTTCTCGAGTTATAAGGGAACAAAGTTGTCCACAGACGAACAAACAAACAGACAGACAAACGAAAAAAAAAATCGTGCGCATCCATCAAAAACAGTCTGAAACGCGTAAACAACTCGATTTTCCGTAGAAATTCAGAGAAAAACAGACAAACTTTCAAGAGAGATACATTGCACCGCTCGGTGTTGACCGTGTTTTATTGCACAAATTTAGGTTTCACTCGCTAACCGTTGGAGATATACGAAAAGTGATAAGGACCTTTCGGATAGAAAATTAAATGTTAAAGCTCTTGTATGCCATCAAAAGTTTGCTATTTCTTAGCGTTCTCTTTTTATTTGAAATGGAATTATGAAATTTTGAAACCAAAGGGTGTCGTGACGTCACAAATGTCGGTTTTACTCGCTAACCGTTGGAGATACAGGAAAAGTGATAAGGACCTTTTGGATAGAAAATTAAATTTCAAAGCTCATGTGTGCCATGAAAAGTTAGCTATTTCCTACAGTTCTCTTTTTATTTGACATGGAAATTTGAAATTTTGGAACCAAAGGGTGTAGTGACGTCACTAAAATGGTTGCCATTTTTAGCCTATTTTCAATTTTGAAAAAATAGGCTTATGAGATCACCTTTTGTCCATGTGTGTGTGCGTGTGTGTGTGTGTGTGTCCCTAATAAAATCTAAACGGCTGGAGCGATTTCAATAATACTCGGTAAGCTCAAAGCACTACTCCCGGCGACCTCGACCGTGCCCTTCAAATTTTGTTACGTCTCACCAATCCAACATGGCGGCTGTGCGAAGTATTTCACTAGCATTCCATATCTCTGAAGCTATTACCAATATCGCCCTGAAATTGTGTACGATGATAAAGGGCACTACTAGAAGTTCACCTATGAGACTTTCAAAAACCTGGTGACTACAAAACCACATGGCGGTCAAGCGAATTTGAGACTTTTAAATAGACTTTTCTCGCGATTTAACTATCCAAACGTAATGAAACTTGGTACAGCAAATGTTTATACACATTGTAATGCACTGGAGTCTAATTTAGTTCAATTGTGTACATAACCTCAAAATGGCGGCTGTGCGAAAATTTTAACTTACATTCTAAATCTCCGAAACTATTACAGATACCACCCTGCAATTTTGTACGGTGACAAAGGGTACTGATACAAGTTTACCTATGTATATTTCATAAACCTGCAAAGTACAAAACGAACATGGCGACCAAGCGAATTTCAAATGTTTTAATAGACTTTTCTCGTGATTTAACTCTCTGAGCGCTGTGAAATGAGGTACAGTAAATGATTTTGCAGATTGTAATGCACTGCCATCTAATTTAATTAAATTGTTTACATAACCTCAAGATGGCGGATGTGCGAAATTTTAAAATTAAGTTATTATTTCTTGTGTCGTAATCATGCGATCGAGGTGAAAGTTTGAATAATGAACCTAGGCAATAATTGAGCTTGAATGGTACATAACTCTATGGCCTATACATATAACAATCCTAACTGGCGAGCTTCCGAAATATTTATACTGTTCTCAATATCTATGAATCTTTTACAGCAACCAAACTGAATTTGTTTATATTCATAGAGACTATGAACATATGTTCACCTAAAGGACTTTCAGTAACCTGGTGAGCACAAATCCAACATGGCGGCGACGCGAAGTATAAATATTTAAATGGACGTTTCTCGCGAATTAACTATCCGAGTGCCGTGAAACGTTGCACGTTAAATGCTTATACAAATGTTGATCCACTGGCATCTAATTTATTTCAATTGTTTGCATAATCACAAGATGGCTGCTGTGCGTAATTTTAAAATCTCGTTTTTACTTCTTGTGTTCTAATCATGCGATTGAAGTTTGAATACCACACGTACACAATAATCTTAATGTAATAGTACAAAAATAAAAATCCAACCTGGCGACCATCTGAAATATTTAGACGGTTCTCAATATCTACGAATCTGTTACAGCAATTAAACTTAAATTTTGTATGTTGATAGAGGCAATTAACATTAGCAGGATATATGAAAATAGGCTGTATAGTTCTTCACGGAACTACTTGTTTAATAGTGCAAAATTTCGAAATCAAGAGCATCCTATATGTAAATCTGGTAAATCAGCTACATCCATGCAAAATTTCATTTAAATCGGACCAGTAGTTCTTGCGTTATTGAGTAACACACAGACATACAGACAGACAGACAGACACACACCATCTCATTTTTAGCCTATTTTCAATTAAAAAAAAAGGCTTATGAGATCACCTTTTGTCCGTGTGTGTGTGCGTGTGTGTGTGTGTGTGTGTGTGTGAGGTGTGTGTGTGTGTGTGTGTCCCTAATAAAATCTAAACGGCTGGAGCTATTTCAATGAAACTCGATAAGTTCATAGCGCTATTCCCGGCGACCTCGACCGTGCCCTTCAAATTTTGTTACGTCTCACCAATCTAACATGGCGGCTGTGCGAAATATTTCACTAGCATTCAATATCTCCGAAATTATTACGGATATCGCCCTGAAATTGTATACGGTGATAAAGGGCACTACTAGAAGTTTGCCTATGAGACTTTCAAAAACCTGGTTACTACAAAACCAACATGGCGGCCAAGCGAAATTGAGACTTTTAAATATACTTTTCTCGCGATTTAACTATCCAAACGTAATGAAACATTGGTACAGCAATTGTTTATACACATTGTAATGCACTGGTGTCTAATTTAGTTCAATTGTTTACATAACCTCAATATGGCGGCTGTGCGAAATATTTCACTGACTTTCTATATCTCCGAAACTATTACAGATATCACCCTGCAATTTTGTACAATGATAAAGAGTACTGATACAAGTTTACCTATGTATATTTCATAAACCTGTAAAGTACAAAACGAACATGGCGACCAAGCGAATTTGAAATATTTTAATTGACTTTTCTCGTGATTTAACTCTCTGAGCGCAGTGAAATGTGGTACAGTAAATGATTTTGCAGATTGTAATGCACTGCCATCTAATTTAATTCAATTGTTCACATAACCTCAAGATGGCGGATGTGCGAAATATTAAAATTAAGTTTTTATTTCTTGTGTCGTAATCATGCGATCGAAGTGAAAGTTTGAATAATGAACCTAGGCAATAATTGTCCTTGAATTGTACATAACTCTATGGCCTATATATATAACAATCCTAAATGGCGAGCTTCTGAAATATTTGGACGGTTCTCAATATCTATGAATCTTTTACAGCAACCAAACTGTTTTTTTTTAATTTTCATAGAGACTATGAACATATGTTCACCTATAGGACTTTCAGTAACCTGTTGAGCACAAATCCAACATGGCGGCGACGCGAAGTATAAATATTTAAATGGACGTTTCTCGCGAATTAACTATCCGAGTGCCGTGAAACGTTGCATTTTAAAAGCTTATACAAATATTGATCCACTGGCATCTAATTTATTTCAATTGTTTGCATAATCACAAGATGGCTGCTGTGCGTAATTTTAAAATCTCGTTTTTACTTCTTGTGTTCTAATCATGCGATTGAAGTTTGAATACCACACGTACACAATAATCTTAATGTAATAGCACAAAAATAAAAATCCAACCTAGCGACCATCTGAAATATTTAGACGGTTCTCAATATCTACGAATCTGTTACAGCAATTAAATTGAAATTTTATATGTTGATAGAGCCAATTATCATGAGCAGGATATATGAAAATAGGCTGTATAGTTCTTCACGGAACTACTTGTTATATATTAGTATGATGATTGGTTGTGATATACGAGTTTGCTCGATTGTGTACCTCCAGAAAAAATAAAATTATAATCCCTGTTACCGATATAAAGGTTTTCGTGTAAACTCGCTGTTGGAATTTGGTCAAAACACTTACCAAGGCAGCACACTTACTTTGTTTGAAGATTATTTACACAGTGAGCAAATAAAATACATACATTTTTTGTAGTTACGGAAGCCGGTAGATTTAGGTGACCGTTAATCTCGCGATCATGAGCCACAGGACCTCTTTTTACGAGGAATCCGAACCACTGGACATGGCATTTCACTTCGAAAATCGTACATGTATGAACCCGGTTTACCTTGGTGAGAGGCAGACAGCTTGACCACAGCACCAACACGCCTCTAGTTTGCTTTGAAGCAGTCCCTATTTCATCCTATAGAATGATCATTAATCCATGCCATAAAGAAATAGTTTTACAATACTATTATGAAGAAATTATTTGACTAGCTTGAAATTCGAAACAAAGTACATAGTGCTAAAATGTGCCGTTGTGCAGTGTATGAGAATTACACCTGAATATGCAGCATTGAAAGAACTAGATACAGGCAGGTAATGGAAATCTCAGAATGTAGATAGTACCACTTTCTGAGGAAATGAAACTCGAGGGCTCCTCTTCAACCTCAATGGAATCAACATATTGGTCTTATTATCACAAGGTATTGGTTTCCCTCTTCACTGGGAATAGAGTTATATTCTGTATCGGGGTTACAATCTATTGCTACATTCCTCAAATATACTTTCGCAGTTCGCTCTGTAAGTCTTCGTTTTTTCCTTTTTCATTCTTTCTCTCCTTACTTACTTCCCTCCTTCATTGATTATTCCTTCCTTCCTTTCTTTCTTTCTTTCTTTCTTTCTTTCTTTCTTTCTTTCTCCTTCATTTCTTTACTTCCTTCTCCTTTCTTTCTCCTTCTTTTCTTCCCTTTCTTCCTTTCTTTCCTACCTTCATTTCCTTCCTTCTCCTATCTTTCCTTCTTTCTTCCTATCTTTCATTCCTTCTTTACTTCTTTCTCCTTTATTTCTCCTTCATTTCCTTACTTCCTTCTCCTTTCTTTCTCCTTCCTTTCTTCCCTTTCTTCCTTTCTTTCATTCCTTTATTTCCTTCCTTCTTTCTTTCTTTCTTTCTTTCTTTCTTTCTTTCTTTCTTCCCTTCTTTCCTTCCTTCTCCTTTCGAAACCCTTCATTTCTTTACTTCCTTCTTCATTCTTTCTTCCTTTCTTTCTTCTTCATTTCTTTCTGCCTTCCTTCTCCTTTCTCCTTCTTTTCTTCCATTCCTTCCTTCCTTTCTTTCGTTCTCCTTCCTTCCTTTCTTTGTTTCTCCTTCCTCTTTCCTCCCTTCTTCTTTCTCCATCCTTTCTTTCGTTCTCCTTCCTTTCTTTCTTTCTCCTTCCTTTCTCCTTCCTTTTTCTTTATTCTTCCTTCCTTTCTTTTCTTCCTTCTCCTTCCTTTAATTTCTTCCTTTTATTTTCTTTCTTTCTATCTTTCTTTCTTTCTTTCTTTCTTTCTTTCTTTCTTTCCTTCCTTCTTCCTTTCTTTCATTCCTTCTTTACTTCCTTCTCCTTTCTCCTTCATTTCTTTAATTCCTTCTCCTTTTTTTCTCCATCCTTTCTTTTCTTCCTTCTCCTTTCTTTCTCTCTTTTCCTTTATTTTCTTCCTTTATTTTCTTTCTTTCTTTCTTTCTTTCTTTCTTTCTTTATTTATAAACAGAAATAAGCTGACGTATGGGTATATACAGTACCAAGTGTCTGTGAGATACTGTAGATTGAGAAAATAATGCGAAATGGAAAAGATTTAGGATATCAGAGGGTAAAGAAATGCGGCACACAAGCAGTGAGAGCCTTCCCTATAGAACGGAGCTTCGGATGCGCAGAGAATCGGCCGGGCCACTCTGGCTAGCCACCTGTTGAGCAAGGCACTGGTGCTAGCAGCAGCGTAGCGCCCAACTACTTCAACCCATTTACACTTTTTAGCCTATTTTCAATTTTGAAAAAAATAGGCTTATGAGATCACCTTTTGTCCGTGTGTGCGTGCGCGTGTGTGTGTGTGAGGTCCCCCCCCCCCCCCCGCTAATAAATTCTAAACGGCTGTAGCGATTTCAATGAAACTCGGTAAGGTCATAGCACTATTCCGGACGACCCCGACCGTGCCCTTCAAATTTTGTTACGTCTCACCAATCCAATATGGCCGCTGTGCGAAATATTTCACCAGCATTCAATATCTCCGAAACTATTCCCGATATTACCCTGAAATCTTTTACGGGGATAAAGGGAACTACTAGAAGTTCACCTATGTGACTTTTGAAAAACTGGTAACTACAAAACCAACATGGCACCCACGCGAATTTGTGACATTTAAATAGACGTTTCTCGCGATTTAACCAACCAAACGCAATAAAACTTGGTACAGTGTATGTTTATACACATTGTAATGCACCGACATCTAACTTCGTTCAGTTGTTCACATAACCACAAGACGGCGGATGTGTGATATATTTCACCGGCATTCTATATCTCCGAAACTATTAGCGGTATTACCCTGAAATTTTGTGCGGAGATAAAGGGCTCTACTGGAAGTACATCTATAAGACTATCAAAAACCGGTTAACTACAAAATTAACATGGTGGCCAAGCGAATATGAAAATTTTAAATAGACCTTTCTCACGATTTAATGTTCCAAACGCAATGAAATCTAGTACAGGAAATGATTATACACATTGTAATGCACTGGTATCTAATTTAGTTCAATTGTTTACATAACCTCGAGATTGCGGCTGTGCGAATTTTAAAATTAAGTTTTTATTTGTTGTGTCGTAATCATGCGATCGAAGTGAAAGTTTGAATAATGAACCTACGCAATAATTTTCCTTTAATGGTGCATGCCTCTATGACCTATACATTTAACAATCCAACATGGCGACCATCCGAAATATTTTGAAGGCTCTGAAAATCTACGAATCTATTATAGCAATCAAACTGATTTTTTTAAGTTCATAGGGGCTATGAACTTAAGTTTACCTATAGGATTTTAAATAACCTGGTGATCACAAATCCAACATGGCGGCGACGCGAAGTATAAATATTCACATGGACGTTTCTCGAAATTTAACCATCCGAGTGCAGTGAAACTTGGTACAGTAAATCATTATACGAATGTTAATCCACTGGCATCTAATTTATTTCAATTGTTTCCATAACCACAAGATGGCAGATGAGCGAAATTTTATAATCTCCTTGTTACTTCTTGTGTCCTAATTATGCGACGATTGATGTTTGAATGCTACACGTACACATTAATCTTCATGTAACAGTACATAACTCTAGGACCTACATATATAAAATCCAACATGGCGACCATCGGAATTAGTCGGTTCTCAGTATCTACGAATTTATTACAGCAATCAAACTGAAAGTTCGTATGTTGATAGTGGCAGTTAACATAAGTAGGATATACTTATGAAAATGGGCTGTATAGTTCTTCACGGAACTACTAGTTTTATATTTTATTTTAGCGTATGGCTTTTAGTGCCGGGAGTGTCCGAGGACATGTTCGGCTCGCCAATTTGTAGCTGCTTCTATGCGGACACCCACTGTGTGAGCTGCGAGTAGCGTCGCGTGTGGAGTGCTGTCTGGGGAGGAAAGTTTGAATGTAAGGATGAAGAGTTGGAAGGTAGCGGCTGTGGTCTATAGGTAGGGACCAACCCCGGTATTTGCCTGGAAGGAAGATGGGAAACCACAGAAGACCATCTTCAAGGTTGCCGGCGGAGCGACTGGAACCTCCTCGCCTCCCGGATGTGAGCGACTGCCAGCAGCCATGCCGTAACGACCATGGCTAACTCACCCGGTATTGCAAGCAGATAAGCTCTGGTTTAAATACTCCCGTGGAGAGTGATTCAATCTCAAGGTTCAGCGTGACGCAGGTTTACAAGGGAAAAGTTAAAATAATAAGGGATCTCTTGAGGGCAAGGGCAAGGGCAAGAGGTCAATATGAGACCTCAATAACATTCTAAGAAAATATTACAGCGTTAAGCAAACTTTCCTGACAAACAAGTCAACAAGATAGTGCGGGTGGCTGAATGGTAATGCTGGCGGTGGTTGATTTCACATTGCAGTAAGAACAGAAAATGAAATAACAAGAATGTAGTTTGAGAGGGGCTTGGTTCTATACCAGACAAGGTACATAACTCACTCACTGTAATTCATGCCAGGGGCGTATATACATTTTTTTCGGGGGAGGGGGCCGACTATCCTGGAAAATTGTAAGTATTCTCAGGGAATTGTCACCGCAAAATACCCAGAAATATCAACCAATATCTTAGAGCATATAACTTTGTGTAATTATTTTAGATAAGATTCAAAGTTTATATAGCCTACAATATTACTGGCAATACAAAAAAGTTGTAAAATACAACACAACACACGAATAAAATGTTGTACTTAATGAACTTTTTTATGATCTGTGGAGTATGAATGGCATATATCTAAATATTTGTCAATTTACTAAGCAGAAAGGTTAACTGTTTTTTTACATGTATTTCTCAAAAACATACTGTGGAATTCACAGCTTTACCTCACAAGGCTGAGAGCACCCCGAGTTAGTATAATTTCAATTTTAATATTGTTTATAACTTAGCCGATAAGTTAAGATTAGGGTACAACCAAATTTACAATTATTTTATGCTCTTACCAAAGCAGTACTTTCTTAATTTTTATTGGCTTTTTTTCGGGGCGGGGGGGGGGGCTGGAGCCCCCTCAGCACCCCCCCCCCCTTATATACGCCTCTGACAGTAAACGTGCCAGCAGAATATTCACTGAATGTATGTCTACCCCTTATTATTCCCGTTTTTCCAACGGGGTCGGGGATGAGATGCGATGGAAGTCTTAGTGGCGATGGTTTTTTCGGCCGGATGCCCTTCCTGACGCCAACCTCATGAGAGGAGTTAATGAGAGATGAAATGAATGATGGTGAATGAAACTGGGCAAGGAAGTGGAAGGAAGCGGCCGTGGCCTGTCAGAAGGTACCGTCCCAGCATTTGCCTGGTGTTGAAAATGGGAAACCACGGAAAACCATTTCAAGGACGGCTGACGGTGGGGCTCGAACCCACGCGTCTACCGAGTCAGCAGAGAGCTTGGCCCCATGACCTAATGCTGCGCTTTAGCCAGCGTAGCCACTACTGTCGGTAGAATATTCACTGAATAATTTACATTAATTAAAAGAACGTAAAATCGCGTATCTGTACTTTGAATCGTTTTGACCAAAAAAAAAAAAAGTTTTGTTATCAGTGGCGGCCTTTGAAAGGTTGTGGGACAAAAGCCCCCAAAATACATTTGTCTGTAGACACTTATTATTTGTACAGTATTATTATTGTTATAGGTTATACTCCTACTAACTATTCTAGTAGCAGTGGTACTTATCCTCTCTGCTGCCACTGCTATTGTCACAACAATGGCTGGTGCGAACATTATACATATTACGAAAGTCGCGATTTGTTTAAATTATTCTCCTTTGCCTCTCAGAAAATTTGTTAAATTTTGATAAATTTAATGACAGTTGATCAAGATGTATTTTTTATGTATGAGAGCGGATTATATGCATCCAATGGGACTTTATAGTCCTATGTATGTAATCTTAAAACAGACAATCAATCAATCTCTCTCTATCTCTGACCCAGACAAACAACACACAAATAAAAAATTTTACTTAATGAGTATGAATGGCAAATATCGAAATATTTGACAATTTTCTAAGCAAAAAGGTAAATAGTTTTATTTTTATTATTTTTTATTTTTTGTATTTTTGTATTTTACAAGTTGATAATTTATTTCTGAAAAGTACCGTACTGTGGAATTCACAGTTTTGCCTCACAAGGCTGAGTGTACCCCGTTCCAGCCCAAATTTCTTGGTACAGCCGGGAATCGAATTTGGACCTCCGGGGCGGCAGCCAAGAATGCTAGCCACTACACGACGAGGTAGTCTAATTTCAATCTTAATATTGTTTATAACTTAGCCAATAAGTTAAGATTAGGGTACAACCAAATTTACAATTATTTCATGCTCTTACCAAAGCAACATTTTCTTCACTTTTATTGGCTTTTTTCGGGGGGAGGGGGCTGGATCCCCCTCAGCCCCCCCCCTCTTATACACGCCTCTGATTCATGCTCATTGATATTTCGTTTCAGCGGAGTTATTTCGTTCTCGAGAGCCTCCAGAGTACGCGGATTGTTTCTGTATACATTTTGTTTGAGGTTCCTCACAAGTGAAAATCGCCCGGTGCTGAAACTTACGAACTCATTTACTGGAAGACTTCTTCTTGAGAAGATAAGTTTCCACTGGGAAAATTCGGTGTTTTGTTCCATACCTAACCATGTTTACGGGATACGAGATAGCCTACAGTACTTCACAGCAAGTCGTAATTATCTGAAGTATGGTATCTAGCCAGCTCCGTATGTAATAAATGCAATGCCAGCATTTTCCCGACGCGCTGTTGTGTAGCGGTAGATGCTAGGCAACTGGCGCTGACTCAACGCTCTTCACCTGTCCGACGACGCTTGCTAACCTTCGTTCTATAGCTCTCCCTGTACCATGACAACAGTACAAACATATGGGTGATTATAATAATCGGGCCAGCTACTGTTCATAGTGGGAGTGAAGATTCAAGGAGAAATAATTTCAACTCTGAGATTTGCTGATGACATCGTCATCTTGGCAAACGCGCCTCAGGATTTGAATGGGTTTTTGAATGGTATAGACTCCGTTTTGAGAAAAGAATTCATGTTGAAAATTAATAAATGTAAAACAAAAATATTGGAATGCCGCCGAAAGAAATCAGAAACCTCTATGGACATCACATTGGCAGGTGAAAAGCTGAATGAAGTAGGAGACTTCTGTTACTTAGGAAGCAAAATAACCAGTGATGGACGAAGCAAAGAGGATATAAAAAGTAGATTGGCTCAGGCAAGGAAAGCATTTCTACAGAAAAGGAATCTGTTGACATCGAATATACATTTAGGTATTAGGAACACATTTTTGAAAACCTTTGTCTGGAGCGTCGCACTCTATGGAAGTGAAACTTGGACTATTGGTGCAGCAGAAAAGAGGAGAATTGAAGCGTTTGAAATGTGGTGTTACTGGAGAATGATGAAGATCAGATGGGCAGATAGGGTTACAAACGAAGAGGTATTAATACGAGTGGGAGAGGAGAGATGTTTCTGGCGAATGCTAATGAAGAGAAGTGATAGGTTGGTAGGGCACTTACTAAGACACCCAGGAATAGCAAGCTTAGTTATGGAAGGAAGGGTCGACGACAAGAATTGTAGGGGTAGACCTAGGTTAGAATATGTCTAACAGATTGCCTCGGGTGTAGGGTGTGGTAGCTATGTAGATATGAAACGATTAGCTCAGGACAGGGAGGCATGGAGAGCTGCATCAAACCAGTCAAAAGACTGAAGACTCAAACAACAACTACTGTTCATACATTTTTATATGATATGTACGTTGCCAGTAGTTTATTTACAAGCCTTGTATTCTCACGATGAAGGCTCCGGAATAATTCGGTGATTAGTGAAGTAATATCCGTGGAGCTCTTCCCAGTGATCCCTTCCATGTCGTCCACATAGCGCCGCCGTCCGTACGCTGTGATGAAGAGTAATAGCCGTCGTTAATAAACGTCTCCCTCGCGTCATCCCGTTTGCGAGTGCAGCCTACTACAGCAGTATTTCATAGTATCAGTAAGTGGTTTTTAAATATACCTCGTGGTGTAGTGCCTAGCATTACTGGCTGTCACCCCAGAGGTCCGGGCTCTGCCAAGAAATTTGAATCTGGTGTGAGGGTTGGAACGGAGTACACTCAGCCTCGTGAGGCAAAACTGAGCAGGGCCTTAGCCATCTTGGAAGTGATTTTACGTGATTTCGCATTTCTACTCTTGGCAAATGCCGGGATGGTTTTTTACTTAAGACGAGGGTCGCCTCCTTCCCAATCCTCACCTGAATTACAAATACACTAATTCCAAAATTTCACACACACCCAAGAACACAAGGAAACATGACCACGATGCCACAAATCCCCTAAATATATCAACAACAACATCACACGGAATGTCTGCTTTTCTTAGTTTAGAAAAAGAAGAGCACATTTCGTTTAAGCCGTAAGACGGTTTCTTTTAAAATAGTTATGAAAATTTAAATTTCAAAAGAATTAATCTCAGAGTCAATGGCTCGTTAGCTTCTTAGGAAAGTTCGCCTCATTGCGTAGTGGCTAGTATTCTTGGCTGTCACTGCGGAAGCCCGGTTTCGATTCCCGGCTCTGCCGAGAAATTTAATTCTGATCTGAGGGCTTGAAAGGGATACACTGAGCCTCGTGGTTTAAAACTGAGAGGAGGCGGGTTCGATTCCTATTTCATTCATGCTGGAAGTAGTTTTCCGAGGTTTACCACTTCAACTCCAGGCTAATGCCAGGGTGGTGCCTAAATTATGGTCACGGCCGCTTCCTACCCAAATCCTACCTATTTACAAATACACACACTGCTGTCGGCGCAGAAATTATGTGCACCCGAGCTTGGAGATAAATAGCAAAATAACCAAATGGCCTACAGAAAAACAACTAACACCACCAGTATCCTTCTTTATTTCTGCGTTGAGAACTCCTAAATATACGGTCATGCCTGACAGTGGTGGCCTAATGGCAGCCTATCTTACAGGGGAATTGTCGCTCTTGTATAGGCGTCGGCGGGATTCGCCATCGGCAATGCCATTTTAAAAGCTTGTCAACACACCCACACAAGGGCGACTGATGCCGTCATGACGTCTCAGCCTTTCCAATAGATGCAGGTAAACAGCGCTCCTGCACGGAATGCCAACCGCAGCGCTGCAATGGCGTAATATCACAACGGGTATTACTTAAAAAATGCCCCTCGTAATTATACATTTAATATTGTATTTTTTAAATATTGGCCTGTTTTAATTTTTAGTCATCTGGCTACTTACAAACTTTCATTGGACTATTTTTGTTTTTTAACTTCCTTCTCGTGCCTCACTGGCATTGGGAGAGCGTAGGTTCGAATCCCACCTCGGGCGTCCTAAAACGGTTTTCATGGTTTCCCATTTTTGCCATCAGGCAAATGGCGAGACGGTTCCTTCCAACAGGTCCACGGCCGACTTCCTTCCAAAATGCCTTTCCTAACTCTTCTTTAATTAGACCCAAGTTAGCGGTCGCCTGGTCGATTAGCCTGTCACCATCCCCAGTTATTGTATCTGATAGTCTATTTATATTGATTTATATTTAGCGTATGTCTTTTTTTAAATCATTTTAAATGATCTTGTCGTCTTCATCGTTACGCTGGGGTCTGGCGTTACGTTACGGTGACGGACGAAATGTACTCAGATGCACTGAGGTGTGTGGCGTCGTAGTACCGCTCGGTGCATGTGTACCCCGACAATCTCTACTTCGTTAGTATAAGACAAATATCCCCGATTCTTGGATGTCACGGGTAATCTCGAGAACCACTGGATGGATTTTGATGCGGTTTTCACCATTCTGTAAAGTATATCTCGAGGAAAGATTCTGTAGAAAATAATTTATGTATGATCAAAGGAAGCCAAGCAGTAACGATTTCAGTGAAAAAGTCGAAAACAAAATTGGCGTCCGTGCGCTTCTTAAGCTTACGCTGGTCAAACCATTAAAAATATCAATATACTATGAGCGTAAGAATTGGTCAGCTTGAAAAGTTCTACAAAACAGTCCGGGAGAGCAACATCTTCAATACAACGCCCACTATGAGTGTTTTTAGACTGGATGGAAGGGACAAGTCCCCGCGTGCTCTGGTGTGCGTGCGGCATCCCCCGCGCAGAACCTTGCTTTGCCCTTGGTTTGCACTTGCCCTTCGCGAGTAATTTGAAACAAGATAAGCAAGATAAGTATTATGCAGATAATTTTCTAACATGTCAAGGGTCTCCAGCCTTTCTAGCATTTTTCAGCATTTGTAGCATTTAAATTAATACAAAGTCTAGTCTTTCAGACTGACTGTCACTTTTTTTTAGTGCCGGGAGTGTCCGAAGACATGTTCGGCTCGCCAGTTTTGTAGCTGCTTCGAGACGGACACCCAAAGGGTGAGCTACAAGTACCGTTGGGGAGGAAAGTTGGAATGTAAGGACGAGGAGTTGGAAGGTAGCGGCTGTGGCCTATAGTTAGGCACCAACCCCGGCATTTGCCTGGAAGGAAGATGGGAAACCACAGAAGACCATCTTCAATGTTGCCGGTGGGGGGATTCTAACCTCCTCGCCTCCTGGATGTGAGCGACTGCCAGCAGTCATGCCGTAACGACCACGGCTAACTCAATTGTATCTGATGACTAAGTGTGACACCGCCCCTTGCGACGTAAGAGGAATGATCCCTCGCCGAGTCCGTGAGTGATGTCGAGCTGGGGGGATAAGAGATTAAAAAAAACTTACATGGGACAGATGGTATCGATGCTTCGCTCCAAAAAACAATCATCATCATCATCATCATCATCATCATTTCCATGTCAAGCCCTGAGAGCTTTCAATATTCATTAATCGTTTCTGAATGAACTCAGAATCATTTATACGTAGTTCTCTAATGCTGGATAAGGAGATGTAAGGACGCAAAGATCCTAATTTTTTATCCTCAGGGTTTACATTGTGTTCTAAAGTTCACATACGCACAGCTCAAATTTGACAAAAAGTCAATTAGACTTGATCAAATTTTAAATTGTACTTTGGTGCATTAATACCCGTAAATTCATGTTGGGATTTGAAGAAGTGATCAAACGTTAAACGACAATGAAGATAATATTGACGGCCTTGTTCACTATCTTGCCTCGTTCAAATAAATTCTAGAACAGAAGTCTAGTGGTTGACTTCTCTTTGACAGCTTTAGGTTTCCTAAACGACAATTCAATTCATTCTCATGAGACTCAGTTGGAGGGATGTCTTGATCTCTGGATGCTATTTCGCCGTATCCCTCGCTTGTTCCCCTCCACCAGGGGATGGTAAGATTGTCCCGTGTAGAATGATTGGAGGCAGTATTTTTGTCCAGTTTATTGCTTTATATTTTCCTCAGTATATGACATTTGTCAGACAGAGACCCCAAACTATGCATAGTTGTCGCTATATTTTAATAGTTTGGTGTGAATAAGAATACATGTTATAATTATTTGAATACGTGTCCATTCTATTTTTTCAGGTCTATGGAAACACCAATATTACAATTATTGGGCACAATCGTGTTACCTAGTGAAAAGCGATTCCCTGGCTAGCGTACGCGGAATCTGCGCAGTGAAGACATTTCACGATACTTCCCTCACTAACACATATTGTTGTTGTTGTTGTTATTGTTGCTGCTTCATTTAGAGGTTTGGGCATCATGGTCATCATCCCTGTGTACTTGAGTGTGTGCGAGGAATTGGCCTGATAACGTGTGTTATTGTGGTGGGGAAGACAATGTGGTGGTGATTAAGAGTTTAATGGACGAAACATCTAGGTCATTTGTCCCTAATAATAATGATAACAATAAAAATTGAAACGACTACTAACTACTGGCACATGTAATTTTCCAACGAATAAAAAAATATATGAAAACAAGATGTTCAGTAAAGAACATATAGCCTACTTTCTCCTAAATGCATGGGTATTGTTATAACTCTTTGTCCTTTTCAAGGAGTATAATTGAATGATGGTTGTAGTAGCTTGTTGAAATACGTGTTATACGGATATTAAACATGAATATGAGGTGCCCTTTGCTAGTGCCTCCTCTGTACAAAATTTCTTTCAATTCGGTTTCACCTTGTTTGAATTGATATGATGAAACGATTTGCACTCATATATGGCCGCTATCTGTAAACTATTGGGCTGATGACCTTGTAGTTCAGTCAAAAGATGCATCCCACAAAAAGGTATGCTGTTTCAAAATATGGTAGAGATCAAATGATTAGGTTGGTCGTAATTTGATTTAGGCTTATACCATTTGGGTGGCCGCCATTACGTTTACGTCAAGATGGCGGCGATATAAAACATGACACTCAGGTGCCCTTTGCTAGTGCTACCTCTGTACTAAATTTCGTTCAATTCCGTTTCACCGTGTTTGAAAAGATAGGGGGATCTGATTTGCACACAAACATGGCCGCCATACGCAAATTATTGGGCAGATGACCTCGTAGTTCGGTCAAAATATTGTTCATACATAAAGGTATAACGTTACAAAATTTGGTAGAGATCAGATGAAAAGGTTGGTCGTTATTTGATTTAAGCTTTGAACATTTGGGTGGCCGCCATTACGTTTACGTCAAGATGGCGGCGATGTAAAGCATGACACTGAGGTGCTCATTGCTTGTACTACCTGTGTACCAAATTTCGTTCAGTTCGGATTCACCGTGTTCGAATTGATAGGGGGGGGGGGGGGACAGACATTCAGAGTACACACACACACTCACTCACTCACACACACACACACACACACACACAGACACACAATTTTTGGCCCTGTATTGATCTCATAAGTCTACTTTCATATTTTGCAAAAATCGAAAGTAGGCTAAAAATGAGTGAAAGAAAAGACGCTGTCCACAATCTCATTGGCTCTTAGAAAAGTGGGGAGAATTAGTGTCGTCTTCTCCCCCATAGCGCTGTAACGAAATGATCGGAGCACTTCGAAAAACTTCGGATGTCCCGAGCTCCTGAGGGAGCAATAGTGTCATGTTTCGCCACATAGGAAAATGATCGAAGTACCGTAGGTCAAAGAAATCTTATTCACACGTTGCTAAGTGAATCCAGAATAAAACTTCTTAGCAGGGCCAGGAATCGAACACGGGCCTCACGAATGACAGCCAACAGCGCTAACCACTACACCACGAGGTGTTAATTATGAAAAAAAAACTATTTCTAGGAACAATATGACTTTATTTCCGAATGAAATGATTTGGCGGTTGGGTTTCTTCGGGATCATTTACCTTGTGTGTCAAATATCAGCAACTTTAGTGATGCCTCGGTTCACTCACTCCCCTTGATACCTTGGATTTGATTCCCGGTCAATGCATGTGAGATTTACAAAGTGAAGTACCACGTCCTGTGGTTTGGATTCCATGTAAAAATGTGAGGTCCCATGGCTCATGATCGCGAAATTAACAGTCACATAAAACTAAATACTTCCTTACTTTTTAGCCTACTTTTCGCATTTTGTAAAAATGAGGAAAATTAGACTTATGAGATTGATCCGGGAAAATGTGTGTGTGTGTGTGTGTCTGTCTGTCTGTCTGTCTGTCTGTCTGTCTGTCTGTCTGTCAGTCTGTATGTCTGTCCTGTCTGTCCTTCTGTCTGGGTGTGTGTCCCCCCCCCCTATCAACTCCTAAACGGCTGTAGCAATCGAACCCAAATTTGGTATGAGTAAAGATCTCTATCTGAATATCTCAATGTCGTATTTGAAAATGATGTCAGTGCTACCAACTGCTGAAAAGTTGCAATTGAAATTTCAGCTCCTTGTTGTATATCTTGTAAGGTATGCATGGGAGCGATACCAAAATTGGCACACATATAGATAGTAATATTTCGGTTTAATTCCCAGGAGGCCATACATGACAGTGTTGCCAAAATTATTCTAAGCCTGCTAATAAGTCGAATTTTTATTTGCATATAACTTCTACACTATCAATTGGATTTCAACCAAATTTCGTATGTACTATGTGTAGATATACAGATATGACTGAGCGTAATCTTAAGAGCCAATAGGGCTGCCAACGGTTAATAAATGCACTCTCTATTGTTTTTATCCAAGTACCAATATATCAGAAAGTATGCAAGCCGACAGCTTTAAACTATACACACATATAGTACCTGACATTCTAGATTAATTTGGAGTAACTAATGGACCTCAGTACTACCAACATGATTCCAATCCTGCTGATAGGACCAATTGTAAATACATGTAACGTCTATACTATCAATTGGATTTCAACCAAATTTCGTATGTGATATGTGTACTATGACAGATATGACTATGCGTATTCTTAAGAGCAACCAGGGCTGCCAACTGTTAATAAATGCTGTCTGTATTTTTTACCCTAATATCAATATATCAGAAAGTATTCAGGCCAACAACTCTAAACTTTGAACATGCATAGTACCTTACATTCTAGATTAATTTGGAGTAACTAATATACGTCAGTGCTTCCAACATGATTCTAAGCCTGCTGATTGGTCCTATTTTAAAATACATGTAACATCTATAGAAATAAATGGATTTCATCCAAAATTGGCACAACAATAGTTCATAATAGTTGAGATTATTTCTGACTAACACATGCAAGACATTGTTGCCAACATGATTTTACGCACGCTGATAGGTCCAATGTCTAACTACATGCAACGTCCATACTATCCATTGGAATTCAACCAAATTTTGTATTCTCTACCTGAAGAGATGGAACTAAGAATATATTCAGTAACCAGGGCTGCCAACTGTAGTGATCTATTAGGCTGCATTATGGCAATTATATTTCGAACTAATTAGAAATTTCGATATTACCAACTCAATTTCGTCATTCTAATTAGGTTCAGATAGAATAATCATTGGAATGAATCTTACTTTTCGAGAAAAGTAGGCTCATTAGTTCGTCACGGAACATCTTGTTATACTTTAGAATCCACCTCTGCATTTAATTATAACAACTTGACAATAGCACAGTGTAAATTGCGTACTATTAAAGCCCAATCCCATATGATTTGGTTATACTCCAACACAACAGAAGCTATTTCTGCAAGGGAAGAATGAACGGATGTGACTAGCACTATAAACCTTGTTGAGAGGAAATTGTGTCGTCACACAATCTCCTGTCGCGAACCGCAGGGTCCTGTTCTGCCCTGTTGCCATGGCAACCACGAGCCTATTACCTTGTGAGCGTGTTACGTCTCAATTAGGCTATGTCCCACGATCAAGGTCACCTTGGTGTCCATCTGTATAGTTTATTAAACCCCCAAACTTTCACTTCAAATAGCTCTACAAATCACGAGGAAACCCACAATGACACCCACAGACGGTCTCTGCCCCAAAAAAACACAAAGCACGGCGAATACTTAGGAAGTGTGGCAACTATCACTGATAAAGATTAAAGTATTAAAGTACCCCCCAAGAAAAGAACTACATATATAGGCTATTAACTACATCTTGAAGAAAAATGACAAGTATGTTATTTTCATTTTTAAAATTTGATTTGTATGGATATCCATTTTAATAGTGATTCATTTTATTCAATTTTAACATTAATATTTCTTTTGTTATTAGATTTAAGTTATTTTATAATAGTTTGACTTAATTCCTAATTAATTTCTTGTTTAGCTGAAGATGGCCTCATTGAAGGCCGAAACATGTCCTATTTATATAGAATTATATATAAATTGAGTATTGATTTGGCGTATTAGTTGAATAGTTGATTACATATATATATATTATTATTATTATTATTATTATTATTATTATTATTATTTAGTGCATGGCTCTTAGTGCCGGAAATGTCCAAGGACATGTTTGGCTCGTCAGTTTTTGTAGCTGCTTCTATGCGGACACCCACGGGTTGAGCTACAAGTGCCGTCACGTGTCGATGAGATGAAATGAATGAAGATGAATGAAACTGGGCAAGTACATTCTCAAGTAGTTCCAATTTTGGCTACCAGAAGTCACTGACACTCAACGGCGAACGTTGGAACTTGATAGAGCGTTTCTAGCTAAATAACCTAAAAATTTAGCCTCGCACTACCAATTGTAGTGGTAGGTTCTTTTAAATGCCATAAATCTATGACATGGACCCTCCGGCTTGTCTTCTCCTCCGAAGGAGGGCATTGAAAGATTTTAACGCTCTTAAAAATCCGACGACTTTGGCCGGGTTTGAACCCGCGAAATTGAGCATAGTAGTTCACCATGCTACCGACTACGCAAATGAAGCCATTTCTCATGTAGTCCATAGATTGATTCTTTGAATTGGATGAGGATAAAAGCATTCAACCACTGAGTTTTCAGTGCGAAACATAATTAGCACCCCTTAGTTTTCTCCATCCCTCCCTATATTACTCTGCTAAGGTCCCATTCCAGTTTTGTACCGAAAACAAGGTCCCATTAGCACCAACCTACACATTTGGGGTACCTACATGTTCAGCATAACCCAATGCGTAAGCGAAATGCACTCACTTACTCTTTAAATGCCTCACAATTAAATAAATACCTTAAAACATGTATATTTACAATGAAATAATGAAAGAATGCAACACGGTAACCATGGTAACAGAATCTCACAGGTCCATCTATTTCTGTAAGATGCAATGCAATTCCAATTATTACATTACTGTGAAAGTTTCCAGGTGGTTATAAGGTTATCACTGAACCAAATTAAGCTGTAAAATTCACCAATACATACAGTATAATGCACTTAAGATAGTCAAGAGGCACTCTAGAATTTTTTCACGCAATTTTCACGTGTGAGTGTGGTACGAAAGGTCTTTATCACACGACTATATAGGGTCTCTGAAAACCACATTTAAAGGCCCTTAAATTAACAGTGTCTGTGATATTCCCTGAAAACTAACTTCGCTCTGATATACCTATGAAGGAATGACAAACCCCTAACCACTGCACCAGTAGCTGAATTGATAAAGTCTGATTATTCACACCAAGGATAAATCAGTCATAGCATTCATGATTGAGATTTTGCTAAGTGTACTCTTTACAACTAGAATATTTGCGGGCTAAGCCGCGACGGGTAATGCTAGTCTTCTATAGTCCGTAACAGATATTCTATACACCTTAATCACTTGTATTTTTTCAGGTTATCATTTGCATATTTCAGTTGTACAGAATTTTATTGTGTCCATCCACAATATTAATTGTCTACGACGGACATAGTTAATAGCTAAAGGTTCATCGGATTTTAGTAAGATGTCTCTACAATCCGGCCCAGCTTGGATCAGTGGGTTGCCGCCAGTGGCTTGCTGCTACTAAGGGTAAACATTGACACGTCAGGCTTACACGATAATCTCATTGGCAATGTTTCCATAAACCCAGACCCACCCATGTAATCAGGCCAAACTACTGCGGGGTCTACTACATGAATGCCACCTGTATTTACAGTAGCTAGGAGTGTCTATTTTAGTGACTTCCTCCTAGTGTAGCAGCTAGCACTATTGTCTGTTGCTCCGGAAGCCCGGGTTCGATTCCCGGTTCGGTTAAGAAATTTAGTTCTGGACTGAGGGCTAGAACGGGTACACTAAGCTTCGTGAGGACAAATCTGAGAAGAGGTGGTTTGACTTCCACGTCATCCATCCTGAAAATGTTTTTCCGTGGATTCCACTTTTAGTCCAGGAAAATGCCGCGATGGTTCCTAACTTCAGGTGACAGCCGCCACCTTTTGCAATCATCACCTAAATTACAAATTCACATTCTGCTACAGATACCACAATAACACCGGTTATCAGACAAATTCTACACACACCCAAGAACACGGAGCTAAATGCCCATGATGAAATGAAACAACAACACAGCTGTTTTTAGCGAGGAGTGTGTATTTTAATCGCCACGGAGGTCCGGGTTCGTTTCCCGGCTATGCTAAGAAAATTAATTGTGGTCTAAGGGCAGGAAAAGGGTACACTCAACCTCGTGAGGCAAAACTGAGAAGAGGTGGGTTCGATTCCCACCATAGCCATCCTGGAAGTGATTTTCCGTGGCTTCCCACTTCTACTCCAGGCTAATGCTCGGAACGGTTCCTAGTTTAATGCCACAGCCGCCTCCAGCCCAATCCTCACCTGAATTACAAATGCACACACTGCTACAGACACCACAATAACACCGGTTATCAATCAAATTTGACTCACACCCAAGTACACTGGGCTAAGTGACCACGATGAAATGAAACAACAACACAACTGTTTCAGAGAAGAGTGTCTATTTTAGTGGTGGTGTTCTATAGAATTTGGTTGAAGCTACAACGGACACTCCTCGATGCTCCACGAGATTTTTGATGTGTAACATCTTTCCACTCGGTTGCTGGATATTTTTGTGGGAGTGATTTTAAAAAATGGGACGGAAGTGGATCGGACGGAAGTGTGTAAGACGCACTTCCAGCTGGATCGCGATCCAGGGATGCGATCCAGCTGGCAGTGGTACCATGTGGAATGTATATCACATCTGGATTACTTCAGGTTTGGAGGCGCCATTACAAATATTTCTACAATAAATCACCTTCAAATTGTCGTTCTTAGGTGTAAAAATATTCATTATATCATATTTGCTAAAAACAATCATGAATTATTAAGAGTCTGTTTTCCAATCTCTGGAAAAAGGTGATGGGCATCCACTCCCCGAGTAAGTTTGCTCAACACTTTCTACTGAACGGTAAACCCTCATGCGAACTCTGGTGCCAAGTGATTGAGACACAAACCACATGTTAAAAGTCTTCGCATGAGTAAATGATGATATGCTTTAATAATGAAGCATTGTAACTAGTCGGCAAAGCCGGTATTGTGTTTCTGCACAATGTCTATTCAGATATTAACCCTCATTGCGGTAATGCAGTGATCAATGTAAGATATATCGAGTTTTAGGTAGATTTCATTAGAAAGCTAACTATTGCAATAGGTACCATCTTTCGACTTCCGGAAAATTTCGACATATCTTCGCGTTTCACATCCCCCAGACCCCAAAACCACCGTCAGTTCAAAAGTTTATATATAATTTATGTATATACAGGGTGTAATTGATATAATGGAAGTCCGTTACACTGGCGTTAGAAGAGACTATTGTAAGCTTCCTGGGTAAAAAATTGTCACATATATTTAAATTGAAAATTTATCATTAAAAAGTCAATGTTTTTAGGCTTTTCCGAAATTCTTCAAACAGAAGGTGAGGCAGCAGGCTGGGGTAAACGGGGCGGGGCGAGGTGGGGCGATGCGCGGAGGAGAAGTTGTTACTTAATCGGAGCGTTGACCTTACTAGTTGAGGGGAGGTATCAGCTGTTACGAGGAAATGAGCGATACCCATCTCGTAAGAAAATTTGTATTGTTGTTGTTGCTGTTGTTGTTGTTGTTGTTGAAATTGGACGCAATGTCTTGGGACGTTATGACCGGCAGTATTGTGTAGCTTACTTTGGAAGTGTCATTGCCGTCCGGCACTTTAATGAAATACGGTGTGACAAAATTCCGACATCCCGTATTCTGTTCAGAACTAGCATTTAAGGCGAAAGGAATACACTTGATGTTTTGTTTGAGAGGCTTGGCGATTTTGGTCATTTAGCCCCATGTGGTTGGGTGTGGGAAGAATTTGTCTGATAACCTGTGTTTTTGTCGTTTCTTTAGTTATGTGGGTGTTTGTAATTCAGGTGAGGATTGGGAAGGAGGCGGCCGTGGACTTAAGTTAGGAACCATCCCAGCATTTGTCTGGGGTAGAAGTGGGAAACCATGGAAAACTACTTTCAAGATTTAATACTAGTATGGTACCACATGTACATAGTAATAATAATAATAATAGCCAGCCTTGTGGTGTTGGGGTAGCGTGCCTGCCTCTCACCCGGAGGCCCCGGGTTTGATTCCCGGCTCCGTCAGGGATTTTAGAAACTGACGTGAGGGCTGGAACGGGGTGCACTCAGCCTAGTGAGGACAATTGAGTAGCTGTCTGACAGTGAGGCAGCGCCCCGATCACGAAAACCAAGATTAACGGCCGAAGGGACCCGGTGCGCTAATCACGCGTCGCCCCAATATCTGCAAGCCAAATGGCTGGGTAGCGGTCGCTTGGTAGGCCTAGGCCCTTCACGGGCTGTAATGCCAGGGATTATTTATTACTTTTAATAATAATAATAATAATAATAATAATAATAATAATAATAATAATAATAACATTAAAGCAAATATAGCGAGTTGGTTGGCCCTATCAAAAGGCAATGGCATTTAGAACGGGTAAAGACCATACCTATCATTGTCTCAAATACGGGCGTGATCCGAAATTCCTTGCTCCAAGACCTTAAAGAACTGGTTCTGGATACTCAAATTGACAAACTAATGCAGAAGGCAGTAGTTCTCTCAACAACCCGAATCGTCTGGAAATTCATGGGTAGCGATTTCGACTTTCCAGCTTAGAAGTTGCTGTTTCAGTAGCAATAGTTTGGTTCCCTGAAGCCCGTATAGTTATGTTGTGATGTACCAGCAATGTGTTATATGTACTGTATAAAACAATAATAATAATTAAATGATAGTGAGGCTGTGAGCTCAGGTATTAGAGTGCTATCCTTCTCGAGGGTTCGATCTAGTCTGAGTCATGTAATACATGAAGGTGAAGAAATACGACAGACTTATGCCGATGGATGTAATGGCACGTACATGAAATTCTGTGAACACAACATTCCGGAATCGCGACATCCCCGCCAAAAATAAAAGTAGTGTGTCCAACAACATATTACTATTATTATTAATATTATTATTGTTATTATTATTATTATTATTATTATTATTATTATTATTATTATTATTATTATTAGTGTACACTTTATATGAGACTATATCTTTACTGAATGTTATTTATTTTTAAGTAGGGTTCCAATTGTTTAGGACGTTCAGTAAATAAATATTTTTGGTAACAATAATGATGGAAGAGACTTGAAAGCTTGTTGTGATGGTTGTTGTTAATTCATTTTAGGGGCTTGGGACATTTGTTTATCAGCACCGTGTAGTTGGGTGAGTGTTGGATTTGTCTGATAAACTGTGTTTCTGTGGTGACTGTAGTAATATGTGTAGCTGTAGTTATTAGGGTCGTGAATGAGGTTGGTGCTCCGGAACTCCAAGTACCATACTATCCCGGCATGTGCTTGGAAAGCGCGTGGAAGAATCCAGGGAAATCCAAACTCAGGATAGCCACTGTCGGTGCTGAGTTTGGACCTTCAATTAACGGACTTGCTGCGATCGTGGTGTACGATTAAATGCGCATGCCTACACCGCGGGGGTAGGCATTCCAACTTGGGGCTCGTGGGATGCCACGGGAAATCATCATGTGGCTGCAGATGGTGGGAAGTAAGGAAGCTTGTGTTTTTACATGACCGTAAATTTCGTGATCGTGAGCTACTGGACCTCCTTTTTATGTGGAATCCGAACCACAGGACATGACATTTCACTTCGAAAATCTCACATGCATTGACCGGGAATCAAACCTGGTCCGCCGTGGTGAGACGCCAACAGCTGGACCGCTGCGCCATCACGCCCCGAATTGCATATCGGCCGTTGATGGTTAGCTGCCTCAATACTAGCACCCCATGAACATGATGATAATAATAATAGTCTAATAATAAGAAGAAGAAGAGTCAGCATGTGTAGCTCTGATGTTAGATCGCTAAAAATAAAAGTCTGGCAACTCGACATACCAAATAAAAAAACCATAAAGGAACTTAGGTTGGTTCCATAGTTTAGGGGCTGCGACAACGTGGTCAGGTAGCCCCGTAGAAGTTAGTGTGTCTAAAATTCTATTATTTCTATCATTAGTACAGCAGTAGTAACCTGGTATAATAATAATAGTATTATTAATATTTTTGTTACGGTTGTTGCACTGTCTTCACACAAAGATAGACCAACAGTTTCTTAAATTAATTTACCATATCTTTAGGATTTCCATTTTCTATGCATAGGCCATGAGGATGGCAAAATCCTAAACAGATCCACCATCACTAGTCATGTAGCCACTCCCCATGAAGGTGTGAAACAGCTGTTCATAGGCTCGGTTTGTGTATTTCAATGCCATTGGCAGACAAGACGAGGAGGTCACTCAACTTCAGACTCTTGTCAACATTCCTTAGCGTTGGAGGGGAGGCCGACGGGGAGAAGTCTGCTGTACTGCTGAGGGGAACGAAGTGTAAACCCGTTTCCAAGACATTGACCGACGATTTTTGTGATTTAATTCCACTTACACTAATTAAAATCCGACTGAATTTCATGAAGATCTTTGCTTAGAAAACCATCTTCTATCACCAGTGTAAAGGACTTCCATCATATCAAATACACCCTGTATATATACAAGCCTATGAACAGCTGTTTCACACCTTCATGGGGAGTGGCTACATGACTAGTGATGGTGGATCTGTCAAGGATTTTGCCAGCTTCATTGACTATGCATAGAAAATAGATATCCTAAAGATTTGGTAAATTAATTTAAAGAACTGTTGGTCTATCTTTGTGTGAAGATAGTGCAACAACTGTAATAAAAATATTAATAATACTAATAATAGTAATAATAGGCTTTTAGACACACTAACTTCTTTTATGTTTCTTTTTGGTGTGTCGAGTTGCCAGACTTTAATGTACGTAGGATCTCTTGTATGTGATATGAAATCCATGGACATGATCGTAGATCCCATTCATTTACTACATGACTGAACGTAGATCGCACCCTCGGGAAGGTTAGCACTCTACCACCAGAACTACACATACGACTCTTATTATTATTATTATTATCAGACTATTATTATTATCCTATTATTATTATTATTATTATTATTATTATTATTATTATTATTATTATTACTATTATTATTATTATAACACTGTATTATAACAATGTATTTGTATTTTATTTTCATTTTCGTGTATTTTCATATGTATGTACATTAATGATTGACCAATAAATCAACACCCCCCCCCTTCTCCAGTTTATGGCCACCCCAGGGCTGGAGATGGGATGGGACAATTCACAATATGTACATGTGGTACCGTACTAGTATTAAATCTTGGAAGTAGTTTTCCATGGGTTCCCACTTCTACCCCCAGGCAAATGCCGGGATTGTTCCTAACTTAAGGCCACGGCCGCCTTCTTCTCAATAACCATAACCACTGGCATTGCAGCCCATGAAGGGCCTAGGCCTACCAAGCGACCACTGCCCTGCCATTAGGCCTGCTGATATTAGGGTGACGCGTGGTCAGTGCATCGGGTCCCCTCAGCCATTAATCTTGATTTTCCTGACTGGGGCACTGCCTCACTGTCAGACAGCTACTCAATTGCCCTCACGAGGCTTAGTGCACCGCGTTCCAGCCCTCACGTCAGTTTCTAATATCCCTGATGGAGCCGGGAATCGAACCCAGGGCCTCCGGGTGAGAGGCAGTTGCACTGCCCCAACACCACAGGGCCGGCGCCTTCTTCCGAATCCTCACCTGAATTACAAATACCCACATTACTACAGAAACCACAAAAACACAGGTTATCACACAAATTCTACCCACACCCAGCTGCATGGGGCTAAATGACCAAAATCGCCAAACCTCTCAAACAAAACATCAAGTATTTTACTTCCGTCTTAAATGCCTAGTTCTGAACAGACTAGGGGATGTCGGAATTTTGTCACACTGTATTTCATTAAGTGAATGTTTTTAGTATTTTCAGAAACTAGTCAACAGGAGGTCCGACACGGACGCCAATGATACACCAGGGCTGAGTATCGAAATTATTTTATACATGAACACTTACAAAGTAGGCTACACAATACTACTGGTCCTAACGTCCCAAGCCATTGCGTGCGTTGTCAACAACAACAACAAGAACAACGGCAATGCACATTTTCTTACGAGACGGTGGCGAGTGTCCTCATAACAGCTGATAGCCTACCACCCCTCAAGTCAACCGGTAAGGTCAATGCTCCGATTACGTAACAACTTCCCCTCGGCGTGTCGTCAAACCTGGCCCCGCCTCGTTTCCCCCAGCCTGCCGCACCACTTTCTGCCTGATTAGTTACTGAAAAAACTAAAAACATTGACTTTTTCATGATTAATTATCTATATATTTAAAACACTAAGCTGTTTTTTGTACACACGAGATTGTGAAAACGACTTAACCGATTGGCTTCGTAAGACATTCTAACGAAAGCTCTTGGCATGCAGATTTGCAGAGTTTCTTTAAAAGGAAAATATATGTTACGGTATATTTTTAAATGATTAAGGAAATATGTAATATTTGTCACTCCCGCGCATGCGCACAATGGCCTTTCTCAACAAGGAAAATGGCGATTCCGGTCGCGTCTAACTGAGATCTTTGTTCATGAGAATTAAAAAGGATCTCCAATAATGTTAGTTATGTTATTACAATGTGCATTGAAATAGAATTATATTAAATAAACCACGAATTGAAAGACATAAACTGCAGGTTGAGTGTGTATACTGGTTAGATAGCTTAATACTGGAGTGAAACATAGTTGTCTGGATGGCTAAGGGGATAAGGTTACTGGCCCGAAATTTGTATTATGCATGATCGAGAGGGTTCGATTCCCACCTCGGATATGTTTTTTTATTTTCATTTTCTTCCTTCCTACGATTGGTATTGCATTGTAGAAAGCTCTTGGCATGCAGATTTGCAGAGTTTCTTTAAAAGGAAAATATTGACACTCTCGCGCATGCGCACAATGGCCTTTCTCAACAAGGAAAATGGCGATTCCGGTCGCGTCTAACTGAGATCTTTGTTTATGAGAATTAAAAAGGGTCTCCAATAATGTTAGTTATGTTTTTACAATATGCATTGAAATAGAATTATATTAAATAAACCACGAATTGAAGGACATAAAGTGCAGGTTGAGTGTGTATACTGGTTAGATAACTTAATACTGCAGTGTCACATAGTTGTCTGGTTGGCCAAGGGGATAAGGTTACTGGCCAGAAATTTGTATTATGCATGATCGAGAGGGTTCGATCCCACTTCGGATATGTTTTTTTATTTTCGTTTTCTTCCTTCCTACGATTGGTATTGCATTGTAGAAACATATTTCACTTTTATCATTCCCGTCAAGTAACGAATTCTCTGTTCCCATCGAGAGGGTTCGATTCCCACCTCGGTTATGTTTTTTTTATTTTCGTTTTCTTCCTTCCTACGATTGGTATTACATTGTAGAAACATATTTCACTTTTATCATTCCCGTAAAGTAACGAATTCTCTGTTGCCATCCTTTGCATGGTCGAGAGGGTTCGATTCCCACCTCGGATACGTTTATTTATTTTCATTTTCTTCCTTCCTACGATTGGTATTACATTGTAGAGATATATTTCACTTTTTCATTCCCGTAAAGTAACGAATTCTCTGTTGCCATCCTTTGCATGGTCGAGAGGGTTCGATTCCCACCTCGGATATGTTTTTTTTTTGTTTTCTTCCTTCCTACGATTGGTATTAGAGTGTAGAAACATATTTCACTTTTATCATTCCTGTAAAGTAACGAATTCTCTGTTGCCATCTATATATTTAAAACACTAATGTATTTTTTGTACACACGAGATTTAGAAAACGACTTAACCGATTGGCTTCGTATGGCATTCTAACGAAAGCTCTTGGCATGCAGATTTGCAGTGTGTCTTTAAAAGGAAAATATATGTTACGGTATATTTTTATATGTTTAAAGAAAAAGGTAATATATGTGGCAATTGCGCGTTGCCACAATTGCGTTTCTTCATGAGAGAAATGGCGGATAAAAGATCCACCGTATCGTAGTGTGATCTTTGTTTATGAGAATTGAAAAGGGAAATATCGCTTATGTTGTATCCCGATATATACTGGAATAGAATCATGAAATAAGGGAAATATTGATGAACTGTAACTGGCAGTTGAGTGCGTTTGTTGTTTACGTCACTTAATATTGCACTCTAATTTCGTTGTCTGGGTGGCTCAGCGGCTAACATTGTGGACAACGAAATTGATTATGCATCGTCGAAGGAGTTTGATTCCCACCTCAGACATGTAATTCTATTTCCCAATTATTCTATCTTGCAATTGGTATTACATTGTCTAAACATATGTTACGTTTATTATTCCCGTAAGGTAAGAAATTCTCCATGATTTACGTTGCCAGATACTTTTAAATTGAAAATGAAAATCGGCACAATCGCTTCGCCTTGAGAGAAAATTGTCGAACATAATTCATTTGATGGACTCAGACATCGTGGTCACTCAGCCCTGTCTACTTTGGTGTGTGAGTGTAAACCTTTCTCTGATAACCTGTGTTAATGTGATGGCTGTATTGATGTGTGCATTTGTAATTAGTATGGGGAATAGGGAGTTGAGAATCATGAAATAAGGGAAATATTGATGAACTGTAACTGGCAGTTAAGTGCGTTTGTTGTTTACGTCTCTTAATATTGCACTCTAATTTCGTTGTCTGGGTGGCTCAGCGGCTAACATTGTGGACAACGAAATTGATTATGCATCGTCGAAGGAGTTTGATTCCCACCTCAGACATGTAATTCTATTTCCCAATTATTCTATCTTGCAATTGGTATTACATTGTCTAAACATATGTTAGGCTACGTTTATTATTCCCGTAAGGTAAGGAATTCTCCATGATTTACGTTCCCAGATACTTTTAAATTATTAAATAAATATCGGCACAATCGCTTCGCCTTGAGAGAAAATTGTCGAACATAATTCATTTGATGGACTCAGACATCGTGGTCACTCAGCCCCGTCTACTTTGGTGTGTGAGTGTAAACCTTTCTCTGATAACCTGTGTTAATGTGATGGCTGTATTGATGTGTGCATTTGTAATTAGTATGGGGAATGGAGAGTTGACGACTGAGGCTTTAAGTTAGGAACTATCCCGGTATTTGCCTGGAGTGGAAGTGGGAAACCACGGAAAACCACATCCAAGGTTGTTGAGATGGGAATCAAATTTTGCTCTTCTTAGGTTTGCCTCAAGAGTGCGCCCCGTTCCAGCCCTCAGACCAGAATTAAATTTCTTGGCAGAGCAGGGATCGAACCTGGAATCTGGGGCGATAGCTCAGAATGTAGCCTTAAGACTGGGCTTCCCTGTGTTAATACGATCTTTGAAAAACACTGAACATATAATTCTAAAACTCCCTCCATTACGGTGGCTGGCGAAGTGAGTCCATGCTCATTCCAGTAGTGGCGAAGTGATTCTATGCTCCCTTGCATAATTTACTGTCATGGAAATGCAAAGTATTGTACCTTCAACAGGTGATGGAAATTGATTATTTAGAGCAGTTTCATTCTGTTTATTTCAAAATGAAGTTCGTCATCCTGAGTTGCGTTTGCAAGCAAATTGCAAAAATTGCAAGGATTTTATTATTGGCGATCAGTCTCATCGCATTCTCATCAGCAACCAACTTGAGAATGGAAGTCTCTGAACTTAGTTGTATAAGTGAATATTGTTGTTTATTGATTATTTTTTTAGAGTACATAACAATGAGTCTAACCACGCAGTTGATTTTGGCAATGGAAGTAAGTTATTATTTGCTATTTAATATTTGGCAGCTGCGTTGATGCAGGCCACTATAGTGTTATTTAATAAGCTATGACGTTAATTTGGGGAGAAATGCTACTATAAATAAACCCATTTTACGAAATAGAACATTAGCCGCAAACAAGTGGGAAATCGGAGAAAAATACGAAGCCAATTTTAAACTCCAATATGAATACGGCATTTCAGATACAATTCCAGATACTATACCGTTACAGTGTAGGGTCCTTGACGAACAAATTTAAACATTGTTCTGCACTGTATTTCTCTTGAGAGAAATCTTCACTTGGTTACTTTGAGCTTTGCTGTTGTAATGTAAAATTAATCTGACTAAATATAAAACATTTGACATGCTGCAACAATTATTTTTCACTGGAGATGATATCTCAAGGAATTTCAGAGAGACTAATCGGCAGTACAATGCTATGTCCTTCGTTTCATTTGGTGCCAATGTTACTGTGCCACACCCATACGGTCCACATTGTTTTAAGATGTATGGAGGTGCACATCATCGCATTTCTTCGTTATATTCCAAAATTATATGTGACGGTTTGCGGCCAGTTTTATTAGACTCCTCCGAGTTCTTGAATTCCTTGGAACTAAATGACTTGCCTCCACATATTCCAAACGCTTGAACCGTTATGCTGCTTAGAAATCTGAACGTTTCCCAAGGGCTCTTAAATGCAACCATATTGCTTGGATTTGGAAATAATAAATGCAGTTAAAATTAGGCAGAGAGGTTGAATCCTTCTACTTGATTTAACAGCATCCGATAAAACACTATCATTTTGTTTTAAGAGGCAATATTTTCCAATTTATTTGGCATACTCTGTCACAATCAATGAAGCTCAAGGGAAAACTCTGGAACGTATAGGTCTCAATTTGCCTCATCAATTTTTCAGTCATGGCCAGCAGTATTTTGCAATGTTGAGAGTGCAATCTTTTGACGCCCTTATAGTTTCAATAGAGCCAAAAAATCATCGTACAAAGAATATACAGTAGGCCTACATAAGAAAATTCTTCAGTAAATATTTTTCTATTGACCGTCATTTTTGACGGGTTTCAACTAGTCAATTTTAAGATAAGTGACAATTTTTTTTTTACCTAGGAAGCTTAGAATAGTCTCTTCTATCATCAGTGTAACGGACTTCCATCATATCAATTACACCTTGTATATATATTAAACCCTTTGGAAAATAGCATGTAGACAAGATTCAAAATTTCGGGGTCGTAATGGATTCTTGTGAATGTGATTTAGAGGTTTTGCTATCAACATAACTTCCAAGGTTCATAAGGTTAACTTATTATTATTATAAAGCCAAGAAAAACAACAGGATCTACTAACAAATGAAATTTATTAACTGAATCAAACATAAAAGGTAAACTATAACCACCCTTTTATTGTTCACTCGCGTGAACAGATCTGATACTGACCAGCCTGACGTACCATGACGACACGGTATGACAGCTGTCAACAAGCATTGTGACGGCAATGTCACCTAAATCAGAGTAACAAAGAAAACGGATCACAAGATCCAAAAATAACAAACAAATAAAATAGTACAAAAATTTAATATTTATGAGCGACACGGGTTTTAAGACTAGTTCAAGTAATGAGCATTTTGACGGGCGCTCGTTTCCGACCAAAACAGTTGGTTCGGGAACGGACTCCGTACTGCGAAGGATGAATTACGGAAATGTGGGAACAACAATTACATATTTATATACACTACTGACATGCTCTAACCTTAGATTACCACAACCAAATACACGTGTGTATTATTTAAAATAAGGGCTGCGGAATTACCGTCTTATACCTTAAACACTAGGATAGCATAACATGACATGAACAAGTTTGGCCGGTTGCCAAATTATATTTATATGAATACAATGGCCTTGAAAATAAGAGCCAACAACAACAAAATACAACTTTTAATTTTCACGCCGGAAAGTTTGGCGTTTTAAAACAATGAACAAATAAGTCGTAGTAATGATAAAAGAAACTTGGATCGACAACATGGCAACTTCCCAAATTAAACCAAATAAAATAACCTTAACTCATTAGGCTTTCAAGCAAACATAACGTGTCATAACGAGCTGGAGACAACCGGGCCTGTTATCGCATCACCGAGAGAGTGGCTGATTTCTTCCCCCAAGTAGTAATTAGTGCCATGCTAAATATAGATTCTGGCCCATAGCCAGCGTACAGCACCTTTGCTAATCGCCACCTGTTAAACGCGTACAAATAAATAACACATTATCTCAAAACATCCTCTCAGGGATTTTTAAGAATACATTCCCAGGTCAAACTTATCCCCACGGATAACTAGTTTGCCGGAATGATATCGTAGTCATGGACAGGCTTTACCTCTCCTCATCATCATCACTTACACCCAAAAACACGTGGCACATTTCTCGAAGATCTCGTCGTAGCATTAATCAGCACACCCCTCAGATAATGACACACAACATGTCCAAATGACAATAAAGAATAAATAACAGGATCAGTCCTAGCCCGAGTTATCAAAGCAACAAAATGCAAATATTCCCCCCACGTAGTAATTAGTTTAACATATCATTAAATCAGTCCATTTATCATTGTCGTTCCTAGGTTCTCATTCACGGCTACACTTTTTATAGATACGTTAATCGATGCGGCCGTTTCGCAATAAGAATTACGTATACATAAGGAAAACATTTATATTACAAAATTTACTGTACAACATAATTGTCACGCAATGCCAAAATTTACTACACGCATGTCAGTTAAGAAATCAAACCCTAAAATTTAAATTAAACCACACAAATAAAATCTATACAAAGTTCCACACATCTCTCGCGATTCCCCTCGTCCAAAATCAATAAATCAATTTTTTAATACTCATCACTTAAACTGCTTTCCAGAGGCCTCCCGCCTCGTCAATTCCCATCATTAGGCCGTTAGCCCATAACACTGATGGTAATGGAGGATGAAGCTTGCTGTCTTCTCTCCATGGTCGACATTTTGCTGCTGTTAACACACAAATATATCAAAGTTTTTAAACTGTTCTATCTGCGTTCTAAGTATTTTATTTCCTCAGATCGTCCTATGCAGAATCGTCGACTTTCCCTATTCTATGGCTAATTGCCATCTCACAATTTATGAAAATTTCCAACTTCGTTGCCGACACACAACTATAATTTTAAAACCATATCGTCTTAAGGACGTCTTAAAATGACTGTCGAAGAATAATTAGGAGTGCCCCGATTCATCTCAGACATGTGTATATATACAGAAAGCCTAAAGTTTCAATGGTGGGAGAAAAACAGCTCCTCAATATTTTAAGTAATGGGCCTATAATTATGTGTGACCTCTCAAAATTCTTGTATTTTCTCACAGGTCGCGAATCTGCCGTCGAACAAGCAAACCGATCGCTAGATCTTTTTATATCCGATTGCCGCGCAAAACACACTGACGCTATGTTCTGGCGTCATGTTTTCTTATTGGTCAGATAAGTTGGCGTTGGAGCTCTGACCTTACAAATCCCGCCCTTATTTTGACGTCACGACTATTCTCCTCTCTCTCACTCCTTGCCTTGTACGCAGCATTTTGCCCTTCGATGGTCACGTACGCCACAGCGTCATATCTGATTTTCTCAGAAATCCAAGAATAACATTGGTTGTGAAACTATTGGTCATTTCCAGCCAGCACGTAGCCTGTCTTACCAAGTCCAGATTTCTAGCTACATCAATATTACTCAAATATCCAGCATATCATGTATTTAGTATTTCCATCGTTTTTATTAATATGAAACATTATTATTGGACACAATGATAAGGGTTCATCCGACCCCTAGTTGATGAAATTCGAACTCAAATGAAGTCGAATTTCACATCCCCTACTTTTCTGGCTCAAATTTGAAGTTGCTGGTCACCCTCAAAATATAATGACTGCCCGCCTCTGTCTGTTTCAGTAGCCGTCTCGTTCCAAACTCATTAGGAAATTCCTGTATACTTATGCCCTCCGGCCTCTTTCCTTGCTACTCGTCTCCCCTCTCACTCTTTCAAAACATCAACATATTCATTAACGACTTCCGCCTGAACTTGTAAACACGTCAGAGCTGTCTTTTGAGCGCTTTAACCACTAGAGTACCCCCGTATCTTTTGTTGTATGTTATCACGCGAATGTTTAATTTGCTGCAGTAACATTATTTCTCGGTTCGTATGGCTCTCTCTGATGATACAATTTTAAATTTGAGATATTATACACTGCCATGTTTCCTGTGCTCACCTCTCGGACTCTGTAGGCGTTGTTACCTAAGTTCGTAACCCCTAGTTGAACTTCCTTAAGCCGCTCCTGTCTCTTCTCCATTTTACCGTGATGTCATCTCCTTCTTCTCCCCCGCGTTGCCATCTTCTTCCTTCTCCCTTCTTCTTCTCCTATTCCCGTACAATAACTTTTTTTTACCATATTTCGAGACCCTTGCCTGACACGGTCTGCGAATCTCTCCTGCTATTCTTCTGTTTCCTATTGTCGGCTGCTCTATTTTCTTCTTCTCCATGCAGCTCCTCCAAATATCTCTGGGTTTCTACATGCATGGCCTCCAACATTTGATGTGTTCCGTTTTCCTCCTCGTGGTTGTCGGGATTCTTCCGCCGATCTATCGCTCTTTCCCATTTATCATTATTTCCTTCCATGTTACGTGGCTCCTCCAGGTACTGTTGCGGGTCAGCGTGTCTCTCGTTCCAATTTCTCTGATCATCCCTTGGATCCGATTGCTCGTTAAACCGCTGGTTATTTTGTGCGTTATATTGTTGATTGTAACGCCTATTGTCTCTGGGCCTATATTGTTGATTATAGTGTCCTCCACGCCATCCTCGATTGTAAGGTGCGTTATTATTATTCCTATTGTTTGACGTTTGGTATCTCCTATTATCTCGCCACTGCTGATTGTTTGTGTTCCGGTAGCGGTTAGTTTCTTCCTGATTGTTATGGTTTCTGTCCCTATTTTCGTATCTCGGTTGAGATCTCGGCTCATATTCTTCGGTGCTCTGCCGTCTTTGGTTATCCCCGGTGTTTGTAGCTTGCGACCTCGTGTTTTTGTTCGGTGTCTTGACTACTTCGACTGCATTAACTAACTCTATCTGTCTCTTCTCTCTCGGGTTGATGTAATTAGTGGTTTCATCTATCTTCCTTAATACCTCTTCTGCCTGGACCACGGTCGTAATATTTGCCGCCACCAAGAATTGCTGAACGCTAATAGGCATCTGTTTTCCTATAGTAGTTATTAGCTCCATTTCGCTAGGGGGATTATCAAGATCTTGCAATTTGACAAGTTGCATGGCGAAAAAATCTGCATATTTCGTCTGATGCGTGGAATGGTATTTACGCGAGTATAAGTCCATTCGCAAGCTTTGTTGATACGACCCACTCCAGTATTTGCTTAGGAAGGCCTTGTGGAAACCTTCCATTGATTTAAATGTGTCCTTAAATCCAAGATACCAGGTAAGTGCTGAGCCCGCCAAAAATTTTTCAACCATTCTTAATTGTCGCGTTGAGCTAACATTTTGGTCCGAAAAATATTCTGTCAGTTCCCTTAAGAAAGCTTTAGGTGTCCCTCCGCTCTCTGGTAAAAACTTATTCGGTTTAAATTCGTTTCCACGGATGACTTGTATAACTTGCGTGGGAAGTTGTGTGTTTTGAGGTGTCGAGCTACGACCCTCATAATTCTGGAATGCTTGCGTGTCTACCGTTCTTGGACTTTGCCCAAGCTCGTGGCTGTCTATTGTGTGCTCTCTTTCCGCATTCTCCCCTTTCCCTTTTTCCATTAGTGTCGCAAACATCGTATTATGTCCAAGTGACTGCAACTCCGATTTTATCATGCGGTCCTCTTGAATTTGAAACCTTAACTTCATATTTTCTTCTAACGCCTGTATTTTCGCGTTATTTTCCCCTAGCTTCTTGCTTACTGCGAGCCGTTCATCTTTCGAATCAGCGCTCATCTTGGTCCAATCTTTCCTAATAGTATCCTTCAATTTAACAAAGCGTTTTTCGACTTCCTGTTGATTAGCCTCCTGATTATCTTCAAGTTTATCTATCCTTTCTCCCAGAGAAATGTTGTTCTGTTCTAATGTTTGTTTAATTTCTTCCTGGTCAATTTCTAACTTTTTCCATTTCTTAATTGATTGTATTTCTAATTTGTTGAGTTCCGTCACTAAGCCCGTGATATTGTTATCTACTGTAATTATCTGATCTTGCATACCCTGTGTCCCTCGTTCGATCATCTCAAACCTTTTTTCTGAGTTTGTGTGTGCTTCTTTGATTTCAGATGAGCTGGTCAAACACGCTTGCTCGATTTGTGCTAGTTTTGCCATAACAGTCTCATCCATTCCTTTTATTTCCTTTTTAAACGAATCTTCGATACCTTTTATTATTCCTAATTGTTTGGTATTGTTAGTGCTAACGTCCTTTGCTAATTGGATTAGCTGTTCTTTTGTGTGCTCTTTGATTTCTACCGTTAGCGCAGCTAGATTTTGAGTGTTCCTTTCGTCTTGTGCGTTTAACATTTCATTGTTTTTCTCAGACTGCCTATGTAATTGTTCACTAACCAGAATGTTTTGTGTAGCGATTTTCTGATTTATATTCTCGTTAACTTCAGATAGTTTTGTGTTTAACTGTGTCTGTATTTCTTCCGATTGTTTATTTATAGCAGCTAACTGTGTCTGCATTTCTACACTATTTGCCGCTAACTGTGTCTGCGTTTCTTCATTATTTGCCGCTAACTGTGTCTGCGTTTCTTCACTATTTGCCGCTAACTGTGTCTGTATTTCATTGGTTATGTCCTTTCTCATCTCACTAAGTTGTTCTCGCGTACGAGCGGATGCTAGTTCAATCACTTCGCGAATTTCTCCCAGAGTTGCCATCACAACAATAATATATTTGAGACATAGGGAAATGACATAAGGGCGGAGCCCTGGATACGCGCGCTCACACATATTAAATATACACACATTAACCCTTTACATACTCAGTTCATTTACTTTAAATTACTCCCACAAACTATAGCATCACTGAGTATAATTTACTTATTATTCCATTTAATTTTAACCCTTTGATTCAGTTATAATCTTCCTGACCTTACTTTACTTACAAATTTTAACCAATTAATAGAGTATTAATTAGTTTTTAAGGTCTAACCTTCCTGTCAAATAATTCTTTGAGTTTGGCTTTTCTACACAAAGCTAATTTAATTTTATTGGGCGCCTGGAACAGTTTGTTCTAATTTTAATCAAAGTTCAAACACTTAACTTGTTCCACATTTACTTTATTGCAAACTCCATGACTTTATATTTTCAAACATTTGGCGGTACTATCTTCGCCTAACTTACGTTAATAAACTTATCACATGCCGGTGATCTATTTTTTTACTCTAAAACACAAATGCCACACGTTCGGAAGCCAAAGTAACTCTTATAAACCCTTTGGAAAATAGCATGTAGACAAGATTCAAAATTTCGGGGTCGTAATGGATTCTTGTGAATGTGATTTAGAGGTTTTGCTATCAACATAACTTCCAAGGTTCATAAGGTTAACTTATTATTATTATAAAGCCAAGAAAAACAACAGGATCTACTAACAAATGAAATTTATTAACTGAATCAAACATAAAAGGTAAACTATAACCACCCTTTTATTGTTCACTCGCGTGAACAGATCTGATACTGACCAGCCTGACGTACCATGACGACACGGTATGACAGCTGTCAACAAGCATTGTGACGGCAATGTCACCTAAATCAGAGTAACAAAGAAAACGGATCACAAGATCCAAAAATAACAAACAAATAAAATAGTACAAAAATTTAATATTTATGAGCGACACGGGTTTTAAGACTAGTTCAAGTAATGAGCATTTTGACGGGCGCTCGTTTCCGACCAAAACAGTTGGTTCGGGAACGGACTCCGTACTGCGAAGGATGAATTACGGAAATGTGGGAACAACAATTACATATTTATATACACTACTGACATGCTCTAACCTTAGATTACCACAACCAAATACACGTGTGTATTATTTAAAATAAGGGCTGCGGAATTACCGTCTTATACCTTAAACACTAGGATAGCATAACATGACATGAACAAGTTTGGCCGGTTGCCAAATTATATTTATATGAATACAATGGCCTTGAAAATAAGAGCCAACAACAACAAAATACAACTTTTAATTTTCACGCCGGAAAGTTTGGCGTTTTAAAACAATGAACAAATAAGTCGTAGTAATGATAAAAGAAACTTGGATCGACAACATGGCAACTTCCCAAATTAAACCAAATAAAATAACCTTAACTCATTAGGCTTTCAAGCAAACATAACGTGTCATAACGAGCTGGAGACAACCGGGCCTGTTATCGCATCACCGAGAGAGTGGCTGATTTCTTCCCCCAAGTAGTAATTAGTGCCATGCTAAATATAGATTCTGGCCCATAGCCAGCGTACAGCACCTTTGCTAATCGCCACCTGTTAAACGCGTACAAATAAATAACACATTATCTCAAAACATCCTCTCAGGGATTTTTAAGAATACATTCCCAGGTCAAACTTATCCCCACGGATAACTAGTTTGCCGGAATGATATCGTAGTCATGGACAGGCTTTACCTCTCCTCATCATCATCACTTACACCCAAAAACACGTGGCACATTTCTCGAAGATCTCGTCGTAGCATTAATCAGCACACCCCTCAGATAATGACACACAACATGTCCAAATGACAATAAAGAATAAATAACAGGATCAGTCCTAGCCCGAGTTATCAAAGCAACAAAATGCAAATATTCCCCCCACGTAGTAATTAGTTTAACATATCATTAAATCAGTCCATTTATCATTGTCGTTCCTAGGTTCTCATTCACGGCTACACTTTTTATAGATACGTTAATCGATGCGGCCGTTTCGCAATAAGAATTACGTATACATAAGGAAAACATTTATATTACAAAATTTACTGTACAACATAATTGTCACGCAATGCCAAAATTTACTACACGCATGTCAGTTAAGAAATCAAACCCTAAAATTTAAATTAAACCACACAAATAAAATCTATACAAAGTTCCACACATCTCTCGCGATTCCCCTCGTCCAAAATCAATAAATCAATTTTTTAATACTCATCACTTAAACTGCTTTCCAGAGGCCTCCCGCCTCGTCAATTCCCATCATTAGGCCGTTAGCCCATAACACTGATGGTAATGGAGGATGAAGCTTGCTGTCTTCTCTCCATGGTCGACATTTTGCTGCTGTTAACACACAAATATATCAAAGTTTTTAAACTGTTCTATCTGCGTTCTAAGTATTTTATTTCCTCAGATCGTCCTATGCAGAATCGTCGACTTTCCCTATTCTATGGCTAATTGCCATCTCACAATTTATGAAAATTTCCAACTTCGTTGCCGACACACAACTATAATTTTAAAACCATATCGTCTTAAGGACGTCTTAAAATGACTGTCGAAGAATAATTAGGAGTGCCCCGACTCATCTCAGACATGTGTATATATACAGAAAGCCTAAAGTTTCAATGGTGGGAGAAAAACAGCTCCTCAATATTTTAAGTAATGGGCCTATAATTATGTGTGACCTCTCAAAATTCTTGTATTTTCTCACAGGTCGCGAATCTGCCGTCGAACAAGCAAACCGATCGCTAGATCTTTTTATATCCGATTGCCGCGCAAAACACACTGACGCTATGTTCTGGCGTCATGTTTTCTTATTGGTCAGATAAGTTGGCGTTGGAGCTCTGACCTTACAAATCCCGCCCTTATTTTGACGTCACGACTATTCTCCTCTCTCTCACTCCTTGCCTTGTACGCAGCATTTTGCCCTTCGATGGTCACGTACGCCACAGCGTCATATCTGATTTTCTCAGAAATCCAAGAATAACATTGGTTGTGAAACTATTGGTCATTTCCAGCCAGCACGTAGCCTGTCTTACCAAGTCCAGATTTCTAGCTACATCAATATTACTCAAATATCCAGCATATCATGTATTTAGTATTTCCATCGTTTTTATTAATATGAAACATTATTATTGGACACAATGATAAGGGTTCAATATATATATCTTTATATATATAATTCTTCGACACGTGTGTATGTGACTGAACTCCTCCTAAACGACTGAACCGATTTTGATGGAATTTGGTATGTATATTAGGGTGGGTCCATGTATGGTTTAGATTCAAAATCTGACTCGGTAGGTGGAATGAACACAATTTTAGAACCACAAATTACACACAATTTTAGAACCACAATATTCAGTCAAAAACAGTCGTCATGGAAACCACTAGCCTTGGCCTTCGTGAAAGCTGATGTCTTTGAACGGTTTGTCTCTGCACGTTAGAGCCACCTGGTTGCAACCTGTGCAACTACCGCCATAACATACACTCCGCCCGTGGCGAAAAGTTGTGTTTTATACCAAAGGTGGCAGTGATGTCGAATTCTACTGTTTGTCTCTGCACGTTAGAGCGTTTCAAAGTCCCGTATGCGTTCATATACCATTCATCCGATTGCCATGAAACTTGGGTGATATGTTGAGTGAGCTCCAGGGAAGGTGTTTGGCTTAGTAAATCCATTTTACAATAGATAGCGCACGAATAGATTCAACAAATGAGCGACGACGCGCGCAGCGTTTCAAAAATGTCCCATATGCGTTCAAATACCATTCGTCCGATAGCGATAAACTTGGGTGAGATATTGTGTACACTCCAGGGAAGGCTTCTGGCTTAGTAAATCAATTTCACATTAGGTAGCGCACGACTAGATTCAACAAATGAGTGACGACGCGCGAAGCGTTTCAACAAAATCCCGTTTAGTTTATATTCCATTCATAGATTGAGATGAAACTTTGATGAGTTGTTGTGTACACTTAAGTGAAGGCTTCTAACTTGGTAATCCATTTCACAGGAGGTTGCGCACGAGTAGATTCAACAATTGAGTGGCGACGTGCGAAGCGTTTCAACAAAGTCCCGTATGCGTTCAAATACCATTCGTCCGATAGCGATGAAACTTGGGTGAGATGTTGCGTACACTTACGTGAGGGTTTCTAACTTAGTAAATCCATTTTACAATGGGTAGCTCACGAGTAGATTCAACAAATGAGCAACGACGCGCGAACTTTTAATCAAAGTCCCGTATGCGTTCATATACCATTCATCAGATTGCAATGAAACTTGGGTGAGATGTTGTGTACACTTACGTGAGGGTTTCTAACTTAGTAAATACATTTCACAGGAGGTTTCGCAAGAGTAGATTCAACAAATGAGCGACGACGTACGAAGCGTTTCAATAAGGTCCCGTATGCGTTCAAATACCATTCGTCCGATTCCGATGAAACTTGGGTGAGATGTTGTGTACCCCCATTCGGAAGGTTTCTGGCTTAATACATCCATTTTACAATAGGTAGCGCACGAGTAGATTCAACTAATGTGTGACGGCACGCGAATCATTTCAACAAAGTACCGTATGCGGCCGTATACCATTTATCAGATTGCGATGAAACTTTGGTGAATTGTTGTGTACACTCCAGGAAATGTTTCTGTCTTAGTAAATCCAGTTTTTAATAAGTAGCGTACGAGTAGATTCAACAAATGAGCGACGGCGCGCGAATCGTTTCCACAATGTCCGGTATGCGGTCATATATCATTCATACGATTGCGATCAAACCTTGGTGAATCCTTGAGTACACGCCAGAGAAGGTTTCAGGCTTAGTAAATCTACTTTACAATAGGTTGCGCATGAGTAGATTCAACAAATGGGTGACGGCACGCGAATCGTTTAAAGAAAATCTCTTATGTGTTCATATATCATTCATCCGATTCCGATGAAACTTTGATGAGTTGTTTGTACACGCCAGGGAAGGTGTTCAACTTGGTAAATCCATTTTACAATATTGGTAGCGCACGAGTAGATGTAACAAATGATTGACGACGCGCGAAGCGTTCCAACAAAATCCTGTATGCGTTCATATACTATTCATCGATTGCGATGAAACTTTGATGAGTTGTTGTGTACACTTACGTGAAGCTTTCTAACTTAGTAAATCCATTTCACAGTTGGTAGAGCACGAGTAGATTCAACAAATGAGTGACAGCGCACGAATCATTTAAACCAAATCCCGTATGCGTTAAATGCCATTTATCAGTTTGCGATGAAACTTTGGAGAGTTGTTGCGCACGCTCCAACGAATGTTTCTATATTAGTTTATTCAATTCACGATAGTTTAGAGGCAGTTAACAGAAATTGAAAAAAATATTGTGTATCCTAAAGCACTTCAAGAAACAAAGTTACAACACTTTCTTTGATTGGCAGGACAACGTCTGCCGGGTCGGCTTGTCTTTATATATATAATTCTTCGACACGTGTGTATGTGACTGAGCTCCTCCTAAACGACTGAACCGATTTTGATGGAATTTGGTATGTATATTAGGGTGGGTCCCTGTATGGTTTAGATTCACAACCTGACCCGGTAGGTGGAATGAACACAATTTTAGAACCACAATTTTCACACAATTTTAGAACCACAATAAAAAGTCAAAAACAGTCGTCATGGAAACCACTAGCCTTGGCCTTCGTGAAAGCTGATGTCTTTGGACGGTTTGTCTCTGCATGTTAGAGCCACCTGGTCGCAACCTGTGCAACTACCGCCATTACATTCACTCCGCCCGTGGCGAAAAGTTGTGTTTTATACCAAAGGTGGCAGTGATGTCGAAATCTACTGTTCGTCTCTTAGAGCGTTTCAAAGTTCCGTATGCGTTCATATACCATTCATCCGATTGCCATGAAACTTGGGTGATATGTTGAGTGAGCTCCAAGGAAGGTGTTTGGCTTAGTAAATCCATTTTACAATAGAGAACCCACGACAAGATTCAACAAACGAGCGACGACGCGCGAAGCGTTTCAAAAAGGTCCCGTATGCGTTCAAATACCATTCGTCCGATAGCGATGAAACTTGGATGAGATGTTGTATACACTCCAGGGAAGCCTTCTGGCTTAGTAAATCAATTTCACATTAGGTAGCGCACGACTAGATTCAACAAATGAGTGACGACGCGCGAAGCGTTTCAACAAAATCCCGTATGCGTTCAGATACCATTTGTCCGACAGCGATGAAACTTGGGTGAGATGTTGTGTACACTTACGTGAGGGTTTCTAACTTAGTAAATCCATTTTACAATAGGTAGCTCACGAGTAGATTCAACAAATGAGCAACGACGCACGAACTTTTAATCAAAGTCCCGTATGCGTTCATATACCATTCATCCGATTGCAATGAAACTTGGGTGAGATGTTGTGTACACTTACGTGAGGGTTCCTAACTTTGTAAATCCATTTCACAGATTTCGCACGAGTAGATTCAACAAATGAGCGACGAGGCGCGAAGCGTTTCAAGAAGGTCCCGTATGCGTTCAAATACCACTCGTCCGATGGCGGTGAAACTTGGGCGAGATGTTGTGTACACTACAGGGAAGGATTCTGGCTTAGTAAATTCATTCTACAATCGGTAGCGCACGAGTAGATTCAACAAATGAGCGACGACGCGCGAAGCGTTTCAACAAAATCCCGTATAAGTTTATATACCATTCATCGATTGAGATGAAACTTTGATGAGTTGTTGTGTACACTTACCTGAAGGTTTCTAAGTTAGTAAATCCATTTCACAGGAGGTTGCGCACGAGTAGATTCAACAAATGAGTGACGACGTGCGAAGCGTTTCAACAAGGTCCCATATGCGTTCAAATACCATTCGTCCGATCGTGATGAAACTCGGGTGAGATGTTGTGTACACTCCAGGGGGAGGCTTCTGGATTAGTAAATCCATTTTACCATGGGTAGCGCACGAGTAGATTCAACAAATGAGCGACGACGCACGAACCTTTAAACTAAGTCCCGTATGCGTTCATATACCATTCATCCGATTGCAATGAAACTATGGTGAGATATTGTGTACACTTACGTGAGGGTTTCACAGGAGGTTGCACACGAGTACATTCAACAAATGAGCGACGACGCGCGAAGCGTTTCAATAAGGTCCCGTATGCGTTCAAATACCATTCGTCCGATTACGATGAAACTTGGGTGAGATGTTGAGTACACCTTACTGAAGGTTTCTGGCTTAATAAATCCATTTTACAATAGGTAGCGCACGAGTAGATTCAACAAATGAGTGACGGCCGCGAATCATTTCAACAAAGTACCGTATGCGTCCATATACCATTTATCCGATTGCGATGAAACTTTGGTGAATTGTTGTGTACACTTCAGAAAAGGTTTCTGACTTTAGTAAATTCATTTTACAATAGGTAGCGCACGAGTAGATTCAACAAATGACCGACGGCGCGCGAATCGTTTCCACAATGTCCCGTATGCGTTCATATATCATTCATCCGATTGCGATGAAACCTTGGTGAATCATTGAGTACACTCCAGAGAAGGTTTCAGGCTTAGTAAATCTATTTTACAATAGGTAGCGCATGAGTAGATTCAACAAATGGGTGACGGCACGCTGATCGTTTAAAGAAAATCCCGTATGCGTCCATATGTCATTCATCCGAATCCGATGAAACTTTGATGAGTAGTTGTGTACACGCCAGGGAAGGTGCTCAACGTCGTAAATCCATTTTAAAATATTGGTAGCGCACGAGTAGATGTAACAAATGAGTGACGACGTGCGAGGCAGCCAACAAAATCCTATATCCGTTCATATACTATTCATCGATTGCGATGAAACTTTGATGAGTTGTTGTGTACACTTACGTGGAGTTTTCTAACTTAGTAAATCCATTTCACAGTTGGTAGAGCACGAGTAGATTCAACAAATGAGTGACAGCGCACGAATCATTTAAACCAAATCCCGTATGCGTTATATGCCATTTATCCGATTGCGATGAAACTTTGGAGAGTTGTTGTGCACGCTCTCACGAATGATTTTAGATTAGTTAATTCATTTCACGATAGTTTAGAGGCAGTTAACAGAAATTGAAAAAAATATTCTGCATCCAAAAGCACTTCAAGAAACAATGTTACAACACTTTCTTTGATTGGCAGGACAACGTCTGCCGGGTCAGCTTGTATATATATGTATATCAGTTTCTTGTGGACACGATAACTGCTGTAATTTTGCACCAATCCCTTTGAATTTTTTTTACCGAATATGTATACCTATAAAATCTCGGTCGAGTTCGTTACTGGGCTAAATCGGTCGAAAGGGGTGAGAATAGGGGCCTTTTTTTTTTCGAAAAAGTGAAATATTGCTATAACTCTCTTAATATGTGAAATATCGAATCCGTTCAACGTTCATACTATGTGTCGGATAAAGCCTAAAAATTTATGTTTGAAGAGTTTTTATAGCACCAACCATTGACCAAAGGGGTGGGAAAAAGTGGGTTTTTCGGGAAACATTAATCATATCTCTCTTAATTGTCACAATATCAAAACCGTACAAAATGGGCAATATTCCCCTAATAATTACCTAAAACTTTTGTCTGAAAGAATTTTTGATATTACCGACCATTACGCCAAGGGATGAGAAAAATGATTTCGGAATTATAAGAAAATGCCAAGAGCTATCAGAGGTTGCCATGGCAACACTACTAAATTGATGAGGGATGAGCCATCAGACGTTGCCATGACAACGCACTTGCACGAGATCAGATTCAGATTTCCATCTGACTAAGTGTGAAGCGGCTTCGGTGACGTAACTGGTAGCATGCTGAACTTCTATGCCCAAGGTCGCGGGTTCAAAGCCGGCCGAAGTCGTCGGATTTTCTAAGAGCGCTAAAAATCCCTCAGTATGCTTTCCTTTGGAGGGGAAGTTCCAACGTTCGTTGCGAGTTGCTGGTTGTGGTGGCATCTAGTAGCCAAGTTCACAGCTAGGCGTCGTTGACGGTAGTATCTGGTAGCAACATTAGGAAGTACTACTTGAAATTGACCGTCAGCAGTCCTTACCTGAATTACAGACTAATACAGCCATCACAATTCACACCGTTTATCAGACAGATTCTACACTCACCCAAATTACACGGGGTTACATGACCGCATTGTCGCAGCCCCTAAACTGAGGAACCAACCAAAATCTCTGCGGGAGATAAAATTTTGCGTGAAGACGTAACAGACTGTTAGATAGTTACACATCAGTGTCGAAACCTTGCATAAGGACAGTGTGACCACAAGTATAAAAATGGACCCCAAATGACAAGAAGGTTACCGTCCCCATAAGACAATAATATGTTTAAAATGTGCATAAAATGACGAAAAACAAAGTTAATTAAGCTCCAATTATAAAATACTTTCTCGCAATAAATGAGATCTGATCCTTCTACGAAAACCTTCATATTCTGCCTATTTTCGCCTATCCCCAAGTTTGCCCGGTGAAATCTACCTCCGCCTTCCGGCGTGCAGAGAGGACTTTTTTAATACGGGAATTGGGCTAGCATTTCATGGACCACTATAGGAATTCCCTTTACTGTCAAGTAGGCGTATTCATAACTAATTTAAAATTCAATTCCACGCAGGAACATTATCGAAAAATAGCAAAATACCTGTATTAATGGAGCATAAAAATACTTCCATATTATTACCGGCACGTGAAAATGAGTAACTGTCTTCTACTCTAAATTTCTGTGGTTGTAATGGCTGAGTTGATAGCATCTTAGTCTGCGTATCATGAGGCCATAGTAGGATAACATGTCAGATGTTACACGTCATATGCGACTACTGTAAGGCTCGTATTATTTTTTGGGAAGGAAGCTGATGCTAAGGGAACATGTGCAATACATTTCTGTGAAATCTCACTCCACGTCGTAGCCGTGCATGTTGAGGCACGCACCACGAATGCGACGCAGAGCTTCAACAAGTTTTGTAGATCAGAGGTTTGAATCCCACCGCTTACAGGGGCCATCTTTAATACGGGTTTTCCCAGTCCCAGACTCCTCCAGGCCTTGAGAGGCCTTCGTACTTCAAGTCCCAGGTCACCTATCCCATTCCCCGGCCATAATAAGTACAAAACAACATTTTAAATTGCTTTTCAGTTTGTCAACATAATTGTAGCCTACCAATAGTCATCTCAAGCACTGGTGAGGTTCCTAAACAACTTCTGCAAGGGCTGGACATTAACTGGTGTAAATTAATACAGAAATCTGTGATATTGCTACAACTTGGATAGTTCGTAAATTCATTGGCAGTGATCCAAACTAAGATGATGAGTTTGCTTTGATTCAAGGTAATCTGAATACTTGCTTTGTATATTACCATACAATGAGCTGACAAAAACGCTAATAATATAATATCTAGCGGACCCGTGCGAAAACTCTCGCATAATGGGCTGTGTGCGCCCCATGTGTACTGACTACCCGCCCGGCCGTATTGCTATGCGGGCTTTACGCAACACAGTTCTGCAAGGGGCTATCGTCTTGTTCATTTGTTTAAAAGCACTTTATAAACAAATAAATATATTTCCGTTGACTTTTCAAGAAATGCATGATTTTTCCTGTACTATTGAGACCTAACTCCCTCTGGTTTAGGAGCTTGAGTTTTGTGAAACATACACCTTAGTGTATTATATAATAATACTAGCAGGTACCCGCGGCTTCGCCCGCGATCAAGACAATGGGGACGATGCATTATTGCTGATAATTGGTCTATTCTATTACAGCAATCACGGCTAAAGGTGGGTCAATTTTAATTCTGAATATTCTGATGCATACAGTATATTGATATGAGCAGCAAAGTGGGAATTTTATAGAGTTGTGAAAGTCTGCAGGGCTCGATGTTACATTATGCTAACACATTTTAAAATTACGTCTTCTGCTGAGACATAACGATTTTGTTGTCCGGATGCTCGCGAGCACGCCACTTACAGTTGCCCATGGGAAAAAATGGTTATGTCTAAATGTACACGTGCTACTGTTAAGTGTGTGTCATTGCGCTTTGTTAAAGAAATTGCGAATATTGTTTGAAGAGGGAACTACACTCTTGCACACTGGAATGGCAAATCTATCGGAATATGGGGAATTAAACGTATTCTTCCTTAAGCTATTCTGGATGTAATTTTGCCATACTTCATGATGATTTGAACGTCAACATATCGCAATTAATAGACCTATAGTTAAATATCTCTCACCTTGGCCGCTGATCTACAGTACATTATGCAGTCTCTTCCAGTGTTACATCCCAGGGATTGAAATTCTCCAAAAACAGTTTTGCCTCACATGCCTCTCTAAGTAATTAAAATTGCCGATTGTTGTTCCTTGAGTCTTCAGTTTTTTAACTGGTTTGATGCAGCCGTCCATGCCTCCCTCTCCTGAACTAATCGTTTCATCTCTACATAGCTAACACACCCTACATCCGAGGCAATCTGTTTAACACTTTATTGAAATAAGTTTGCCCAATTCCTCAGTAAGAATAATTAAGAAAAAATAATAATTTAATGTGACAGCCGGTAGAATACGACACATCCGTCTGTGATTATGGGTTGCTGATCTTGGTAAAAAACGAAAAAGAGCAGATCAATATTGGTAACAGAAATATGCAGTTAACAAAAAACAAATTTATAAAGAAAATGAAAGCATACCGTGCAAAATAGAAAGCATCTTGACATTGTAAATTAGCGTAAAGATACGAAAGCTCGCTTACAACAACCAGCTCAAAGAGTATATGTTTAGACTCAAAATCATGATCGTATCCGACTGCAAAAACCACCTCTAAAAATAAAATATATCTCATTTTAGGCGTATCATTGCGAGGAGCAAAGTTCGTGAACCGAACCTCGCGTTTTAGGGCCCTAAAACGAACGGATTTCGAGATATTGCCAGAAAACTATCCCCGGTCTGCGAAATTTCAGCGGTTGACATAGTAACGTTGATCTGTTTCTTCGAGGAAACACAGTTATTAGGGATTATCTCCGAAACCGTTCATTTTAGGAACTTAAAAAGTGTGTTTCGGGGTCCCTACAGGTCCTCCGAGTATTGTTTCTCGTATCTGGCGGCTTAAAATGAGCTAAATCCTATATTTGTACCGACTGTCCTTGCTCAGTGCCAAAGGGCCGAAAAAGGTCACTTACAAATTGAATTTTAAAAATCGTTTCATAATGAACCTCTACATACTCGGATCAACCAACATGCAAAATTTCAGCTTTCTAGGTCTAGTGGTTTGAGCCCTGCGTTGATGAGTAAATCTTGGATGATCAGTGCCAAAGGGCCGAAAAAAGTCACTTACAAATTGAATTTTCAAAAACCGTTTCTTAGTGAGCCTCTACATACTCGGATCAACCAACATGCACAATTTCAGCATTCTAGGTCTAGTGGTTTGAGCCCTGCGTTGATGAGTAAATTTTGGATGCTCAGTGCCAAAGAGCTGAAAAAAGTCACTTACAAATTGAATTTTCAAAAACCATTTCTTAGTGAGCCTCTACATACTCGGATCAACCAACATGCAAAATTTCAGCTTTCTAGGTACAGAGGTTTGAGCCCTGCGTTGATGAGTCAATTTTGGATTATACATAATAGATAATTACATTTAAACACCCTACTACGGTCACTACAGAAGCACACGTATACAAATACAAGGGGCTGACTAAAGTGTCATAAGCTCGTAAAGTAATTGAATAAGAAGAATAAAAGAATAATAATAATAACGTTTTTGGTTTTACGTCCATTTTAACAACTGTGGCTTTTAGAGACGCCAGAGTGCCAGAATTTTGCCCCGAATGGGATCTTTAACGTGCCAGTAAATCTACTGACACGGCTCCCTCGCATTTGCGCACCTTCAAATGCCAGCTCTACTGCCCCAGGATTCGATCCTGCAACCTTGGGCAATAATAATAATAACGAGAAGACGAAGAACTTGAGCAATGAATTATCGTTCACATTATTATTATTATTGGTGAAGTAGATTCTGTGGTAGACTAATCCTTATTTTCATGATCTTCATGTGCCCCGGCTGGAAAAGTATCTGGAAACAAATTCATTGGCTAATAATTATTATCCCTCGACGTGACAGTATTCAATTGCCCTCTCTCACTGAGTTAGGCGCGTAATTGCTCGTATAAACCAAGTAATCCATTAAGGTCCCTTGCGACATTAGATGGTAAGGAGCTGCACACTTAATGAGAGGCAGAGCATGGAACGCTTGAAACAAGACAGGAGACGTCTTTCCAAATATGCTAACAGGCCATATTGTATCCAAGAAACAATCTTACCGTTAACCAATAGTCTACTGTACACAAGCTGACATATCTCACGCAATTACGGATGATTAGCGACTATTTTTTCACTGTAATAAAACAAATATATTGTACCATTGTTGGTGTTGCCTATAACTACAATAATGCGATGTAAGTTCATAAAGCAACTAAATGCTTTCTATGTGTGTTTCGTTTTAATTTCTAGAGAATTAGAAACCAATTTTCGTTAAATCTCTTTATTCTTCTTCTTCTTCTTGTTTATCTTCTTCGTTGGTTATAATTTTCAGTACGATCGATCATGGCACAAAGTTACGATAACGCTTGTTGCGAAAATTCTACTAGTGCAATTTAAATTTGTCAGATTAACTCTAGTACATTATGCAATGAGCCTATAATGGCAATAATTAAGACACGAGTGTATTTATAAAACGAGCGTAAGCGAGTTTTATAATTTCCATACGAGTGTCTCAATTAGGCGAGTTGCATACGACTGTTTATGTTCGACGATAATTATAACTTTATTATATGTTTTAACATAAATATTCATAAATATCTGTTGAGAGTCAGCCACTTGAATTTTGTGATCGGAGTGCGAGCGCTGTGTATGATATCTCTGTCTTTCAAGCTCTCTGACCGACCGACGCATGCGCTCTGTGTGCTTGCAATGCCATATTATGCAGGCCATATGTTTACATCTGCCGTCCCTCACTAATATTGTCACCGAAGTCGTTTGAAAGCAATGCGCTGTGTAGAAATTGGAGTTGGTGATATTAAGGTACAGTGCTATTTCTTGTCTCATATTCGCCAGTTTATTTACGCGAACATATGGACGGTGCGTATTCCATGTCGGTAATTTATATAGAAAGATGTTGTGTTTATGTCCGACGTGTTGGATTTTGAGCGCATGCGCGAAGGTATCGTTACCTAATTGGTCAATGACCGAGCTCTGATTGGCTGGAGAAACTGTATCGTAATGAAAAACAGTGTTATAATGACTATCATTATGATACAGTTTTCTGACAGATAATGATTACATTTCGACATTGTCGAACATAAATAATTTTATGTCTTTCCAAAGGAGTAAAAAAGAAGTGAAAAAAGGTACGGAATATAAAGGCTTCATATGTGAATTCTGTTGAACCAATCGGAATAATCTTAACATCGTTCGAAAGCTCTTGCTGAGGGGATTTAAAATATAAAAGTGGCAAAATAATTGGAAAACCCACCAGAAAAACACCCCAGAGGTGCAGGTTCGATTTACGGCTCTGGCAAGAAATGTATTTCTTGTGTGAGGGCTGAAATGGGGTACACTCGGCCTCGTGTGGCAAAACTGAGAAGAGGTGGGCTCAATTCCTACCTCAGCCATCCTGGAAGTGGTTTCCGGTGTGTATTCCGACTTCTACTCCAGGTAAATGCCGGGATTGTTTCTAACTCCTTTCCATTCCTCACCTGAATTACAAATTCACACACCATTACTTACATCACAATAGCACAGGTTATGGGACGAATTCTACACACACCCAAGTACACGGGGCTGGCCACGATGTCCAAGCCCCTCAAATGAAACAACAACAACAACTTCTTCTGTTCGTCTCGGTGTGTAGTGGCTAGCATTCTTGGCTGTCACCGTGGAGGCCCAGGTTAGATTCCCGGCTCTGCCAAGAAATTTAATTCTGGTCTGAGGGCTGGAACGGGGTACACTCGGCCTCGTGAGACAAAAATTATAAGAGGCAGGTTCGATTCCCATCTTAGCCATCCTGGAAGTAGTTTTCCGTGGTTTCCCACTTCTACTACAGGTGAATACCGGGATGGTTCATAAATTAAGGCTACGGCTGCCTCCTTCCAAACCCTCATCTGAAGTACAACTATTTACATTAATACTGTCATCACAATATCACAAGTAATCAGATAATTTCCATACACACCCAAGTACACGGGGCTACATGAATGAATCAATGAATCAATAATAACAACTTTATTTAAGGTGGCGCTAACTTAGGTTGTGGTAATGTATTGGCTTCTCAACATATTGAATTATCAAACGGAGTTTGTTTGGAGCAAAAATGTTAAGATATTTACAAGATATGGGCTTTTGAAGTTTGTCAATTTTGGCAATTATCTACCAATTACTTTTGGAGGCATTTCTTTCATTGCCATTTCCCACTGCTTCATCTTCATCCAAACAAGGTGCATTATCTCAGAGAGTACCACACCGATTTACTTGAAAATGTTCGTAGTATTTTTATATGCGTATGTACACCAATCTGACCTAGAATATAGGTCCATTATTTATGTACCTTGAGAGAAGATAATTAGCTTAAAATACATATCTAGATTACAGGGGAAAAAGGAGATAAGTCAGTAAATGGGATAAAATGAGTTAAGAACATAACCAAATAGCATGAGTGGCATATTTTGTATGGGATACATTGCAGAGCAAAAGGAAGGCTAGTTAGTGAGAAACTTCATGTTAAAAAATCACCTACAGAGGAAGAGGGAGGTAAGTAGATTGGAAACAGGGAAAAAGGGAGGCAAGTCATAATATTATTGTATGTATTAGAATGCAGCTTTACAGACTATGGAGTGTGGTAAGTGTGGCAACACTGCTGGAATGTTATTTATATGCTGTATTGTTGGTTATGTTTGTGCTAGACAATTACGCCTACAATGGAATACTGTTATTATGGCAGTAATTGTTGTGTGCCAGTTAAAGTTACAATATGGATGCAGAGATTGAAGGTGATCAATAACCGTCTACAACTTATGAAAGTAGTAAGAAGGGGAAGAGTTTTGGTAGGTCCAAGGATACAAACAAAAAACTGAGATCCCAGTGTCATGAAATTGGTGATCCTTGTAATTGTAGGTTAAAGTGTTTCAACAGTATTGACGTAAAGCAACAAAATAAAATCATCAACGACTTCAATAGTTTACAGTGTTGGGAGAAACAAACTTATTGTTTTTAAACTTTTGACATAAATTCATTCAAATATTAACCATGATTCTAGGTTGGATTGCAAGCCATTAACTCTCCTGTATTTAGCTTCAAATCTTCAACATTAATAGTTAAGTAATAAATGTACTTCTTGATTAATATTTTGTTTTAAAAATTTCATTAATTGTACTGTTGGTAACAGTGAAATATATTGATTTTTCAGTAACAACTAATTTGATATTATAAAGGTAGATTCACTTAACACGATGAAAAACTTTCATACAATTTTCGAAGTGAAATGCCATGTCCTGTGGTTCGGATTCCACGTAAAAAGGATGTCCCGTGGCTCATGATCTCTAGATTAATGGTCACGTTAAACTACAAGCTTCCTTCCTTTTCATATTAAGAAGTTGTGATGTTTCGTTCAAATATTCAGTTAGTGCCTTCTTAAACGTGGGGTATTAATGGGTGGCTTGTTATATAAAATTAGTTTTAATCAATCTATTAAAATGAAATGGTATGTGCTGAGAGCAGTGGTTTATTGAATTGCTGTGTTAGTGTTTGTAAGGACTGATTTTACCTTTAATCAAACATTGTTATTGAGTGCAATTGTGACTATTTGCTCGTCCTACACATTAACTCTACGTTGATTACTCTTGACTCACTTTATGACGTCCCTGTTTACTCTGTCCGCTATAATGTGGTGAAGAGTAAACAAGTCATTTGAACCATATTACTGTACTGCGGAGGATTTGCGCCATATCGACTTAATATTAACTGAAAGGGTGTACAATTTTTTGGACACACTTACAAAGGTTTTTCACAACTCATTCTACTTATGGTATTGCATTTCAGGCTTTAATTAAATGAAAAAAATCCACAGCCTGCTTCCAGTCTCCGACCGGGTCAGGAATAGAATGAATGAAGCCCCCATCTAAGCGGCGAGGATATGAACTGTGCCGGCTGCCGAGTCCTGACGCACTCCTCTGGGGCAATGATTAAATGAATGACAAATGAAATGAAATGATGGTGGAGAGTGTTGCTGGAATGGAATTTTGACAGGGAAAACCGGAGTACCCGGAGAAAAACCTGCCTGCCTCCGTTTTGTCCAGCACAGATCTCACATGGAGTGACCGGGATTTGAACCACGGACTCAGCGGTGAGAGGCCGGCGTGCTGCCGCCTAAGCCACGGAGGCTGTCAGGCTTTAATTAAATATCGAAAGATATCGGCTAAGCAGCCGGGAATATAAGATTTCTCGGTGAAGAGGTGCGCAAAAACGTGAAAAGCATTTGGTAGAATGTGCGTGGTTTCATCACAGTATTTAAACATGTTATTAACGTGTTAAAAACATTTTTATCCTATTTTCATTTTTGAAAAAAAAGAATTCTTTATTATCGTATGGCTTTTAGTGCCGGGAGTGTCCGAGGACATGTTCGGCTCGCCTGAGTCTGTAGCTGCTTCCAGCGGACACCCATACAGTGAGCTACAAGTTCCGTTCAATTTCAAGTGGTTCCAACTTTCGCTACCAGATATCAATGATACCTAGTGGTGAACGTTGGAACTTTGATACAGCGTTCCGATAAAATATAACCTAACAATTTAGCTTCGCACAAGTTTAGTCTGTGGAAGGAGCTTTTAGATGCCATAAATCTATGACATGGGATCGCCAGCTTTACTTCCCCTCCGAAGGAAGACATACTGAAGGATTTTTAACGCTCTTAAAAAATCCGTCGACTTCGGCCGGGTTAGAACCCGCTAACTTGGGCACAGCAGTTCAGCATGCCTCCAACTACGCTACCGAAGCCGCTTAGAAAAGAATAGAAATAGGCTTATGAGATCACCTTTTGTGAGTGTGTGTCCCTAATATAAACGGCCCAAGACATTTCAATGAAACTCGGCAAGTACATACTACCATCCCGACCGACCTTCACCGCCCCTTTCAAATTTTAATACATTTTACCAATCCAACATGGCGGCCGCACGAAATATTTCACTTGCATTCTATATCTTCGTAACAGCTGCCAATATCACCATAAAATTTTGTACGGTGACGGAGGTTTCTACTATAAACTCACCTATGTAACTTTCAAAAACCTGTTGAGTACAAAACCAACATAGCGGCTAAATGAATTTGAAACATTTAAATGGACATTTCTCATGATTTGACCGTTCGAACGTAGTGGAACTTGGTACGGCAAATGTTTATAAAAATTTTAATCCACTGGCATGTAATGATTTTTTATGGTTATAGAAGAATATTTACTAAGTACATATTTGTGACTTTCCAAATCTTGAGGAACACAAACACAATATGGCGGCCAAGTGATTTTCAAATGTTTGAAATGGTTTTTCTACCTATCTAATCACCCGAGACGAGTGATGTTAAGAACAGCCAATCTATATTGAGAGCTTACTGTAGTACAAAGACATTTCATGTTTAATTATCTTCAAAAGTCCAAGATGATATCAGTTCGAAATTTTGAAACCTTCTTTTATTTTATTTGAAAAGAAGATTCGTATCATAGGTTATTATAATAATCGCAATCTAATGGCACTAAATTCTGTAGGTTACTTTTCGTAAATCAGAGAGGCCGTGTATTTGACTTTTCTTAAATTAAACTTCCATGATGCGTTCCAGAAAGATACCACCTCGCGGGAGGAGTCTTATTCACCGATACTGAAAATTATACATTCTAGCACATACTTCCTCAATGCAATGGTGTTGGTGGAGATATAGTTCGTGTAACAAAAGTTATTTAGTATACAACACATGAAAAATCCTTTTAATAGCCGGGGGAGTTTTGAAAAGAAAATATGAAATATGAAAATAGGCTATTTAGTTATTTACGGAACTATTTGTTTAGTGTTGTCTTAGTAATAGAAATTTAATGCTTTTCAGTCGGCCAATACTATTGTACCCAATAGCAATGGGTTGTTCCTTAATCTTAAAAATACTTGGCAATAAACATATGTCTCATTGCTCGACAAACACAGGCAGTTAGGATTGTGGGGGAAAAGGCCAAGGAAGATAAGAGATAACGTAACAAGACAGGAAATTCCTTCCAGTTCAGTGCAGGCAGCAGCACGGGAACAGGCCACACATCGCACAAACAGCTAAGTGCAAAATCCACAATAATCTGACCATTAAAACAATCACATAATCACACTAAGCAAGCAAACTGGAAAGTCAATCACCTCCATCAGTATCTCAACAAAGTATCACATAATTTGACTAGTTGTGTTAATTTAATGACTAATACAACTAAATATGTGTATATATTGAAAATATCATAAGATCATAACCCATACTTGTAAATATAGATTTAATAGCCTAAGTGTAAAGAATGTGATGATGATCACTTGACGATCGAAACTGGTCATCCATGTACATTTTTTTCAGGATTAGGGAACCACCCATTACGATAATGGATACAATCTTGTTGACTGACTGAAAAGCATTAAATTTTGATTTAAACATGTCTAGCAGATTTTGTTGTTGCTCATTTTAGAGGCTGCGACATGGCGGTCATATGGCCCCAAGTATTTTGGGTGTGTGTGTAATTTGTGAAATGACCTGTGTTATTCTGATGGCTCTACTAGTGTGTGTGTTTGTGATTCAGGTGATGATTGGAAAAGAGGCAGCCGTGATCTAAAGTTAGGAACCATCGCAGCAATTTCCTGGAGTAGAAGTGGGGAAACCACGGAAATCCACTTCCAGGATGGCAGAGGTGGGAATCGAACCCTCCTCTACTAAGTTTTGTCTCACGAAGCTGAGTGTATCTCAATCCCCCGCCCTCATACCAGAATTAAAATTTCTTGGCAGAGCCGGGAATCAAACCTGGAACTTCGGGCAGACAGCCAAAGAATGCTAGCCGCTGCACCACAGTGTGGTCTACGAGGCTAAGTGAACCATTTTCAGACGTCATACAGTAATTAAATTTCTTGGCAGAGCTAGGAATCGAACTTGGACCTCCATAATGACAGCCAAGAATCCGAAATAAACAGTTAATGTATCGCGGTGTAGCCGTACGCATGAAATCGCTCACCACGACCACGATGGAGAACTGCATCAAGTTCAGAGATCAGAGGCTCAAACCTCGATGCTGACAGTGGCTATCAGGAATGTGATTTTCGCCCGATTTTTCTACAATTCCTCCAAGAAAATGCCCACATAATCCATTATTTCAATTCCCAGGGCACCTACCCCCATTCCTTACCTTAATAGTTACGATCAACACAAACACAGGTCATCAGACAGATTGAACACTCATCAAAGTACACAGGGCTGATAACCAAGATGTGCAAAACCCCTAAAATGAATTAACAACAGCAAAGCTTCTTGTTTTCCGTAGCCGTTATTTACATTTCTAGATACGACTGCCGCTGAACTTCGCTGCGCCAACGTTTGTTGATAATAGCACCTGGAGTCTTGCCGGACGAGCAGGGGGGCATGGTGATGACTAAAGCTCGGAAGTTCATGCACTTTTAAATGAATAAATATGCATGCAAAAATGCACTAATTATTGGTAAAATATGCATCAAGTTTCAAAAAATATGCACTATGAAATAACTACGGCAATTACGATCGCTCCGTATTCTTTAGCATTTCTATTTTGAATATAAAGAAAATATGAACAGATGGACATTTACAGTAACTACACCTTTTCTTTAATATCTTAACTAAGTAACAGTTCTAAATAGTAGGAAGTGTAATTTTCTGGAACTTCAAGCGGTGCTGACCATCAATAATTATTTTATTATGTTAATTTTAAGTGTAACCAATATAGAATTTTAATGAAAATAATTTTACGATATTTACCTAGTGAATGCTGAATAAAAAGAATTGATATTGACCTGCAAAAAGGACTGAAACGTACTAGGTATTAAAATAATTTAAGTATTATTCTGTGATAGAATCTCGGAGTCCGAATCGAAATACTGTATACGACTTTAAGAACATTAAGGAATAACAAGCGCTTCAGAACAACAGGAAATTAGAATATACGTCCTTCTCAAGCAGAGATATGCATTTAAACAGGCAAAGGAGAAAAATATGATGTATTGTGCCAAAATGACCAAAATATCCAAAAATATTATTTTGCATGAACTTCCGGGCCTTAGTGATGATGTAGTGCATTGTGCACGTACTTATGTTAAACAGACGTTATATTGTGAATTGTGAACGAAAAATTAATGATAATGGACGAATTTAGAATGGTGTATTTCAACAGCACAGCTAAGCTTAATAGGAGTTCATTTTACCATGGAGAGTAAAACGATGAGAGGCTTCTTGACGTGAGCCATATACCTCCTGCGCGACTGTACCTGCCAACCAAGCAAACTGACATAATTACATTGGTAAGCAACGAATAGTTTCCACCTCGGCCACTGGAAATCGTATCCTGAAAGCCTAATAACCTCGGGAATATGAGCCACGAAATCTCCATTTTACGTGGATTTTGGACCACATGACGTGATATTTTACTCTCACGTGCATTAACTGGGAATCGAACCTGGTCTACCTCGGTGAAAGATCAGCAGCTTGACCACTGTACCATCACGCCCCCTCACAACAACAACATTAATTGCGGCAAGATCGCAAGGCTCGCCAGAGCAGAGTAGTCAATATTACTCGAGAAAGCCTTGTGAAATGTTTTGTTGGTAGGTTCCCTGGTTTTGGGGACTGCGACAACGTGGTCATGTAGCTCCGCGTAGCCTACTTCGGGTGAGTAATTTGTCTGATATCCGGTGTTAATTGTGATGACTGTATGAGTGTGTGTTATCTGAGATTCAGGTAGGACTGCAGACGATTAATTTTTTCAAGTAGTTCCTACTTTTGCTACCAAATGTTACCGTCCACGACACCTAGCTGCGGACGTGGCTACTAAACGCCATCGTAGTCAGAACCTGGCAGTGAACGTTGGAACTAATATAGCGTTATCAAACAAACCTACACATTTTAGCTTCCACAAGTGTAGTTAATGGAAGGTGCTTTTTCATGCCATAAATCTATGACATGGGACCGCCGGCTTTACTTCCCCTCCGAAGGAAGGCATACTGAGGGATTATTAAGGCTCTTAAAAAATCCTACGACTTCAGCCGGGTTTGAACCCACAATTTTGGGCATAGAAGCTCAGCATGCTACCAACTACGCCACCGAAGCTGCTGTGAATGTTTAAATACTCGTATATTTGTCCAAGTCGTCTCCAAGAGCTTGGCCGAGATAGAAACTGCTATCCTTGGTGAAGTTGAGTTTCCGCACGATCTGGTCCGCCACTTGATCGCTTCGCAAGTCAAGCTGAAGACAGGCTCATTACTGGCTCATCTCCAGGGAGCAAGTTGAGGGGGCGGGGGGCTAATATACTGGAACAGCCCGCATTACGAGCGTGCGCGCGCATCTTCTGTGTGAGCAATCTACAATACACTCTCCTGTAATTAGAATAGGTCTTGGTGAAGTCCCCCACTAATGCTCCAGGAAATCGAGGTTTCATTACCATCATGTAGTACGGTTCACCGACCTTTAATAACGTGAATTAGAATATAGCTCCAAGTGAATACAAATTGATCATGAAGCCGACTCTGCTATTGCTACTTTGTTGAGTTGTGAATACTCCAGCGAAGGTTTCTAACTTAGTAAATCCATTTTACTATGAGGTAGCGCACGAGTAGATTCAACTAATGTGCGACAGCGCGTGAATCGTTTCAACTAAGTCCCGTAGGCGTTCATATACCATTCATCCGATTGTGATGAAACTTTTGTGAGTTGTGTACACTCCTGCGTAGGTTTATGAATTAGTAAAGCCATATTAAAATAGGTAGCGTACGAGTAGATTCAACAAATAGGTGACGGCGCGCGAAACGTTTCAACGAAGTCCCGTATGCGTCCATGTACAATTCATTTGATTGCGATGAAACTTTGTTGAGTTGTTGTGCACGTTCCCATGAATATTTCTGAATTAGTAAATCCATTTTACAAAAGTTTAGAGGCAGTTAACGGAAAAAGAAATGAAATTGTATCCAAAAGCACTTCAACAAACAAAGTTACAACTGCAACACTATATTTGTTTGGCATTGCAACACATGTCGGGTACAGCTAGTTTTAAATAAAACCGTTAAATAAAAATGCGTCCAGCCCGCATAACAGTGAAGTTGAGTGGGTGGTATATACACATGGGGCGCTCACAAGTAGGCCTTCCCTATTGACGTCCGAAACGGGGGAGGAGCTTACGGTCAGCTGTTTGCAATATGGCGGCGAGATAGTGACGTGAAGTAATTGGGTGTGCGTTTGTTATGGCTTCTAATTATTTATGATGGCAAAATACTACATATTTTCTTTCATTGATAGACATATTTTTATAATCAATTTAAATGCAGTGCCTAATTACTACCAGTTAAAAACATTACCCACATGTAGATAGTTAATTTACTGTCTGCTGTTACATAGGCCTATATGAAGCCTGTACTTGGGAGCCTAGCGGCATCGATGTTTTTATTAATTTCACAATATATATATATATATATCTCACATAACACAAAGGACGACTCCCTGATAATAAATTGAATCAAGCAACCCTGAATTTGCATGAATGTTTTGGGTTCAAAGAAGCGTTACTTGAGATGCTCAAATCATACTTCAATATTGCAAATATTGACCTACATACTTGCTGTTCAAAGGCAAGAATATTAATTTATTAATCTCTTGCCACAGGCAAGTTAAAATGGAGGCATCCTCTTTATCAATATATTTAATTAAATGTTTAAAATACAGATATTTAACAAAGCTGGAGCCTCCATTTGAACTTGTCATAAGCAAACGGAACAGATCAAAAACTACACTTTAAGCCAAACCAAATTCACTCCTCAGCTCGACATAATCCATAATACCAATTAAAACCTATAAGAAACATACTCTCTTACTGTTGTACAACTTTCAACTAACTATTCGCACTCAAAACTGAAAAACCCTGAAATGGGAACTAATTAAACTTAGAATAGCCTATGCCGATCCGGTCTCCTGCTACATTACCGCATATGTATACTTAACATCAATATAACTTCAAAATTATGGCTAAGTGACCTATCTGCCTGAGTAGTATAGGTGTTATCGGCCTGCCTGGGATGATGGGTCACCAAACCGGTACTTAAAACTAAGATTTTACATTTTAATTAACTAAATTCAACAGTAGGGAGATCATAGCCAAAAACACAATCTAAGCCAAATCATACTTCAATGACCTACATACTTGCCGTTCAAAGGCAAGAATATAAATTCTCTGGCAAATTAAGGCTAGGAACAGCATTTTTCTTAAGTTTTCTAACCATTCGGCTATTGTCAATCGGAAGAACCCCTAAAATAAGTTTACGAAGAGCGGATTACATTCTATGTACGGCACAGAAGTAATAGGCTACAAGTTTATCAGTATTTTTGATGTAGCTAAATCCATGTAAATACAAATTAGAGACAAGAACTATCAATAATCAACAGTACCGGTGGAAAGAAGTCGTCTTCACAAAAATGCACACTGCACACTGTCATGTAACATATAACACGTTTTCCAATTGACAGCGCCGAAGCCCATCTTTCTCTCTGAACTTTTTGTACAGGAAAGAAGTGAAGATATTTCGTACCCGTTTTATACGATTTGCAACCGTATACAGAGCAGTACCTCCTCGAATTTGACAAATTTCTTTCTGTTTACTTCACGACGTCAATGCTTCACCATCTAAATAAACCACACCAGTCACAATGTTACAGCTTCAACATTCTACCGCGTGGCTGCGCCATCCAACTTTTCTGACGTCAATAATAATGTTATTTGTTTTACGTCCCCTTCATAATAAGTCCCCTATTATCAAATAGTGCCAATATTTTTCGAAAATGCCTATGCGGATATTGTGCTGCATATTTTGAGGGTTATCATCATCATAGTTAGCTGCCGCCCCGGAGGTCCTGGGTTCCATTCCCGGCTCTGCCACGAAATTTGTAAAGTGGTATGAGGACTGGTACGGGGTCTACTCAGCCTCGGGTGTTCCAAATAAGTAGAGGGGGTTCGACTCCCACCTCAGCCATCCTCGAAGTGGTTTTCCGTGGTTTCCCACTTCATCTTCGGGCAAATGCCGGGATGGTACTGTCCCCGTTATCCGGATAGTAGGCTGTCAGATATCCGCTCCCTCAATCGGATTGCCAATAATCAAACGCACCGGCACAGCTACATCAATGAAAATGGCACTGACAGATACTATCGAGATTAGAGCACAATAGTTAACAAGAAATTATTGTGGAACACACCAAAATATACGGGGGTTCATACTTACCTTTACTTACCTCTTAAATTTATCTCGGGGACTGGGTTGTCAACTGGATCACTTAAAGTATGCCCACACAATAACCTCCACCATGAGATTAAAAATGAACCATAACGAAGACGAGAAACTTTAAACTGCACAATAATTTATTTCACATAAAGAATGAATTTAACAAAAATAAAACAACAAAATCCACGTGGCAATCAGAAGCCATCGACCACATAACCATGTCCTCCTGTCGGACTTGTATACTCTACATACAATGTTTCAGCTTTCTCAAGCTCAAAATAACGTAAAAATAATAATGCACTTGGAATGGAAACGGGATTTGGGACGAGACACATATAGCAATTGTTTTGCGTGTTTATATACTTCACATTTTATTTATAGCCACAAGGCTATTATGTAAACGTCCTTGGCCTCTATCATACAGTTGTCCGGGCCAGCTGCAATGCACCTGCATCGTCAAAGTGGACTCACCTGTCCGTTCAACCCTAGCATAAGCGAGTTCCATCAGAGCTTAGCTCTCCTTTCAAAACACGTTAAATGTCCACATCTCAACTGAAATATTATCACGCAAATCTTTTAAATGCTCCATTCAAACACCAGTGGAATACTCCAACAATCCCAAATCATATTTAATTGTTCAATCCACTTGCTTAATTAGCGTTGTTTAGAGTATAATAACAAAACTCCAAATGTTAATAACAAAAGTTCATTAATTATTTATAACAATAATAAATTGTTTATAACAATGTCAAACGACAATTAAAATTTTATACACGCCTCTATTAATCCCTTTCATTACAAATTATTTAACAAAGATATTTACAAAATTATTTACAATATTATATTGTTTATATTATTTATACAAGAAATACATTAAACCACACGTTTATCCGGTTGATAATTACTCAAATTGTGTTGATATAATCGACCAATGAAGGTTAGTTATATTTAAATGTCAAATTCAGGTTTAATAAGGTTTAATAAGGTTTAATAATTATTATTAATATTTGTGACGGTAACCTCCATTCAAAATCTTCATCTCAAATTATTTAACACTCTTGTTAACTTTAACAGTATTTTCACATGAATAACTTTCAAAGAACCAGGACAATACATTCAGCGGAAAAATACTTCGCTCAAAACGCACAAAATTGCTCAACAATAGGCCCAGAATTCATCATATATCTTCATATATATGGCATCAAAATCATCCAAATTACATACAAAAACCTCCACTCATAAATTCAACAACTTCATTTATTACTGTGGGAACCTCCTTCATTATTCAAGGGCATTACTCATCAGCGACTTTTACAGGTCCACTGAACTAACGATTATACATCCATTGTTCCTCTTCAAAAATTCTTATATTCATCAATTGTATTAATGTCTGTTATTATTTAACCTTCGTGGGTTTCATTCATGAATCGATATGAAGTAAAAATTTGCCAATCACAAATAAATTTAATAGCAAATACGATTAGACACTCCTCCCTGGTCTATCAAAATTGAGATTAATATCTTCAAAGTAATGCAGTATAAAAATACTATCTTCAATCAAAGTTCATCTAAACTGCATAAATAGTCGAATAGAACACAATTAGACTGTGGAATGCAAACATTATTGTTCCAATCTATAATTGGGAAAAATTCCTATCAAATGTTCATTACTATAGTGTATTCAATAAATCGTATTCAAAGTTCATTTTTCATAAAATTGTCTATAATGCAATGATAAATGTCTATGTTGCAATCATGTTCATAAGACGACTAGTATTTCAAAGATCGTCGATAACGTATTAGATTTTAACGCTCTAAAATCATTTAATTATTCTTCTTTCTTGAGGATGACAGAAAATTGGTCAAAGTAATTTACTGAATAGAATTACTTTAATAAAATGACACGCTGTCTGAATTCAAATCTGCCATAGCAAATCATTAACTTTACAGTCAAATCGGGACTACAAAAATATGCAAATTATTGAAAGAATCTAAATTATCAGTCTCAACTGATCCAAAATTATTTAACTATGCCAATGACATAACAATGTCTCAACAAATCGTAGAAAAAGGCATAAATCATCGAAGTGTACTGAGTACAGAAATATCAATCAAGAAAATGGGGCAAAAGATAGGACAGAAAATATGGGAAAATGGTTGCTCAGATATCGCTACATGACTCAAATAATACAAGAAACGTTCACGACTACCTTATCTGTTGATTGAAGTTCTAGAGGAAAGTTTTCAAAGAAAACTGCTGTTGGTTCCATTTCACCAGCGTAAAGATGTGCTCCGTCCTCGAACCTGGAATCAGCGTCCTCGGAGAATCGAACTGCTTCCTTCTCCGGAAATTGCACTGCTCCATGTATACGAAAGACATCCTTCTGGCAAAACTCTTCTTTATGAGCCGGGTCCACCCTGGCCTTTCTTGAAAGTTCCCTGAAGTTCCAGTCGTAATTCGCCATGAAGTTTATTGCAGTTATTTCCGCAGAAATATTCATAATCGTGGAGTATGATGATATTTCCACTGTCATTTGATATAATTCAGCGATGGATTCACGATGCATGAGTGTAGTTGGATGTTCACTACATGCTCGCTTTTGTAGAATGACGATTAACGAAGTTCCATGCTGTTACTTCACTCCATCGATATATGTCCCAATTGCATTAAAGCCTTAGCCTTCCATCTCAACTTCTGTTATAATCATTGAAAGCACTGCAAGATTATAATGTTCCATAGTAGAATGTATCGTTGTATTACCAAACGTATTCTCCAATATCACGGTTGTAACACGTGTCAGCCGTAGTGTATACTGTGGAAATTTAAAAGTGCCTCTCAGGTGGCGAGAAAATCACTTTTGTCTGCAGCCTTAAAATGCCAATATCTTTCAAAATAAACTCGTGAAATTGTTCAAATGTTCTACACACCTCAATGTTGTACTGCCCAATTGAATTATAATGAAGGCAGAAGTTAACTCTTGATATCTTATCTGGTAGAAACGTTAATGTGAGCGTTTCAACTTCACCTAGTTTCGAACAGCGTAAAATGGAACTGCTCCGTGTTCGTTCGATGCGCCGGGCTTTAACCACACGCTAAAGACAACTTGCTTCACTTATTCACTCGACAATGACTATCTGACATCAGAAATATATATGCGGTATCAGCGGTATGAGAGATATGAGAGCTCCTCTGTCCTGTGCACGACCTTCTATCAACTTCTTAAGGGGCGTATCCATCCCTTCCATAGTTCGTTCCTCCGTCATTGCTAGAAGTTTTAACTTTGGCTATACTTGACGGATTCTCAAATTTCAAAAACTCAAAATTAATTTCTTCAAAATTCCAAATCAATGCCATAACTGAAAATAGTTTTCCACAAATCTGCATGCCAAAAGTAATTAAATATCGTAGTTTCAGCAATCTCCGTCTTCCTTCCAAACTATCGTTCATTGGTTCGAGTCTCTCCTCCAATAGCGTAACTTCTTCCTTAGCACAATACCTTGTTTCCTGCGACTGCGTCGTAAATCTAAGATCTTTCTCGAACAAAATCATGACGTCACCAAGAATCTCAGCTCAACCAGCCTACTTGCATGAATTCTACGTTATCCGTGCCTACGTCATGAATATACACGTCACAACTATGACATTCATAACTTTATTCATATTTGCCAATACAGCCATCGTGGTCTCAATATAATTCAATTTACGGGGGCATTCTCCCTTCACCACGTTTTAAAAACAGTTGCAAATTGTTTTTAAACTCTGTGTTATAAATATCTCAATTCACTTGAACACGAAATTGAATTATTATTGGCTTACTCTTGTATGATATTTCTTCTATGTTCCTTAATCATAAGTCTCTTCTTCTCTGGTTTGTGTGTGGCTAATGCATTCTCTCCTCTCTACTTTCTCTTCTGTCCTGTATTTCTGTTTTCCAAGTTCTGATGACTTGTAGAAGGACCAGGATCGATCACTACATCCTGTCTTTTCTTTTGGTTTTCAGCTTCCTTTTCTCGCAATTCCTTCAGATACTGCTGACTTTCTTTCTCTCTCTCTTGATACTTGTCGGGTGTCATAACCTGACCTTGAGAATTCTGATTCTGATTCTGATACTGGTTATTTCTATTGTAGTTTCTATTATAACCATTGTTGTAGTATCTACCTCTTCCGTTGTTATAATTCCCTCTATTATTATTCCAGCCTCGTCTTTGCTGATATGGACGGTAACCTTGGGATCTGTTGTTGCGGAAATAATTATTCCTGTGAGGACCTACATTTTCAGTTTTTTTTTTCATCAGGCTTATCAGTTTGCTGCACTTGATCCATGTAGACCGTATTAACGTCTTTGAATTCGTGCCTCTGACCTTTTTGTACCAAATTTGGCATTGGACTCGTGTAGTCAAGCCTTCTCAATAATTCGTCCATACTGGTCAAATCTCTGATATTTGACGATATGATCAGTCTTCTTACCTCCACAGGCAGCATACGTGAAATCGCATCTATCAACTGCTCTGTTGACAATGGGGGTTGCAAAAATCTCAAGCGTGATAACTGGCTCGTGAAGAAATCAGCGTACCGTGTTGGAAGAGTACCTGAATACTTCCTCGAGTATACCTCAGCTCATAATGAATTCTGAGCTTCTATTGACCAGAATCGTTTTATCAGTGCTTCTGCAAATTCGTCAAAATTGCTGAAAGTGTACCGAAATGCTCTAAACCATTCGAGGGGTCCTCCAGCTAGAAATCTTTCTACGATTCTCATCTCTCTCTCTCTAGGAATGTGGGCTTCTATGAAATAGTCTTTAAGATTCCTGATATATTCGATCGGTGTGAGACTATCAGTGTTGCCAAATTTTTGAGGTTTGTCTTCAAAATTCCGGATGACTGTCACATTTCTCGGATATGAATCCATATAATGTTTCCCACTATCACGATACTTCCATTCAGGTTCAATATTTCTATCCTCTTCTTCTTCCCTGAATCTGGATATACGTTCCTCAGGACTAATATCTCTCTCTTCTGTAGCGAGGTTACATCTTCTCACGTAATTTCTATCCTCTTCACCAGTCAATCCTTCAATATCCTTGTCTGTGATTTCCGTGATGATTTTCCTAATCAACTCTTCCTTATAGGTTTCCATCATGCTAGCTTCTCCTAGTTTCAAATTCTGCAGTTTGCTCGTAGTTTCATTAACATCAGAGACAACCTTATGAATCTGTTCCTCTAACGCAGTTTTTAATGCTTGCACGTCCTGACCTATTTGAGTTCTATCCTCTACCTGCTTTTCGGATAGCGAATCCATCCTTACATTCAAGTCTTTCCTAATCTGTACTACTTCATTATTAATGTCTACTTGTGTACTGGCAAGTTTTCTTTCAATTCGCTCCTGAATCTGATCTACATGTTCCCCACTTGACCTGTTCCATTCCTCTTTCCAAACCGTTACATTTGCAGTTAACATTTCCGCGATATCTACCTCAATGTCTTCCTTAAGTAAACGATTGTGATCTAATACTTGGGTTCTCATGACCTCTACATCGTATTTTAAACCAGCTAAAGAAGCTGTTGTCCTAACAGACTCGTCAACTAACTGAGTTGTTAATGCACTAATGTTACGAGTACAAAGCGTTTTTTGAAGTTTCAATTTCTTCCCTAACTTTGTTAACATCAGTCTGAACTTTAGCAATGTCTACAAAAACAGTATTGACTTCTACTTGTATCTTATTGATATCGCTTTGCATATCATTAACATCTGAATGAATATTATTGATGTCAACTTGAACATTTGACACATCAGTTCGAGCATTTCTAACCTCTCTTTGAATTTCCTCTACTTTGTCTTGTACAGTAGCAACATCATTCCTAACAACAATTACTTCAGCTCTAGCACATGAAATATCACCCCGGACATTGGCAACATCAAGATTCAACATAGTAAGATCTTTCTGTACCTTAGAAACATCAATTTTAACATCAGAAACATCTTTGTGAATGTCACTCATGGCATTATCGATTCCCTGGGTATTGATCTGTAAACGCGACACGTTATTTTCTAGGTTTGCAGAACTGGTCTGAAGAACTTTCAAACTTTCATCCATTCTACTAGCATTCTCCTCCATTCTAGCAGACATATTACTAGCATTCTCCTCCATCATCTGCTTCATACTGCTATTCATGCTAGCTTTCATCTCCTCCAACATCATTCTTAGACTCTCATCTGCCATTTCAATAATATTTCAATAATAAACTGCTTTAAGGACATACATCAAACAGAGCAAAATAACAACATCTGAGCAACATTTTTCACCATATATAAGTTTTGAGCAATTTTCTGTCTTAAATCTAACTTATAATTACCTTATAATTAACCTTCGTAGACACTTCATGTTGAAATAAACTCAAGCACATGTTCAAATTTCTTTGGTTCATTTTAAAATATCCTAACACAAATAATTTACATTTACAATCCAAATAGTTTAATTTTATCTTTAATATGACTACACATGTCATAAGTCGGTCAAATAAAATAAGATTCCAGATCATAGGCGATTTTTCTAAGTTTCCAGCCTATTTAACCTCTCTCAAGTTGTATAAGATCTGATCTTTTCTGAGTGTAATTTTCCTAATACAATACAACATTTTATTCCTATATAATCACACTCTCAAATTCTACAATTGGCTAAGACATCTAACAAAGAATCAACCTCTTTATTTGAGTCTTCACAATCCCTTTGACATCGATAACTTGGTAATCCAATGTTATTCGAACACTCGACAAAAATTGCGGTGCCAATTCTACTGCAATAACTTGGTAATCCAATGTTTTGCTGATCGTGCCCCACACGTTGATTGCGCCAATCCTACTGTCCCCGTTATCCGGATAGTAGGCTGTCAGATATCCGCCCCCTCAATCGGATTGCCAATAATCAAACGCACCGGCACAGCTACATCAATGAAAATGGCACTGACAGATACTATCGAGATTAGAGCACAATAGTTAACAAGAAATTATTGTGGAACACACCAAAATATACAGGGGTTCATACTTACCTTTACTTACCTCTTAAATTTATCTCGGGGACTGGGTTGTCAACTGGATCACTTAAAGTATGCCCACACAATAACCTCCACCATGATATTAAAAATGAACCATAACGAAGACGAGAAACTTTAAACTGCACAATAATTTATTTCACATAAAGAATGAATTTAACAAAAATAAAACAACAAAATCCACGTGGCAATCAGAAGCCATCGACCACATAACCATGTCCTCCTGTCGGACTTGTATACTCTACATACAATGTTTCAGCTTTCTCAAGCTCAAAATAACGTAAAAATAATAATGCACTTGGAATGGAAACGGGATTTGGGACGAGACACATATAGCAATTGTTTTGCGTGTTTATATACTTCACATTTTATTTATAGCCACAAGGCTATTATGTAAACGTCCTTGGCCTCTATCATACAGTTGTCCGGGCCAGCTGCAATGCACCTGCATCGTCAAAGTGGACTCACCTGTCCGTTCAACCCTAGCATAAGCGAGTTCCATCAGAGCTTAGCTCTCCTTTCAAAACACGTTAAATGTCCACATCTCAACTGAAATATTATCACGCAAATCTTTTAAATGCTCCATTCAAACACCAGTGGAATACTCCAACAATCCCAAATCATATTTAATTGTTCAATCCACTTGCTTAATTAGCGTTGTTTAGAGTATAATAACAAAACTCCAAATGTTAATAACAAAAGTTCATTAATTATTTATAACAATAATAAATTGTTTATAACAATGTCAAACGACAATTAAAATTTTATACACGCCTCTATTAATCCCTTTCATTACAAATTATTTAACAAAGATATTTACAGAATTATTTACAATATTATATTGTTTATATTATTTATACAAGAAATACATTAAACCACACGTTTATCCGGTTGATAATTACTCAAATTGTGTTGATATAATCGACCAATGAAGGTTAGTTATATTTAAATGTCAAATTCTGGTTTAATAAGGTTTAATAAGGTTTAATAATTATTATTAATATTTGTGACGGTAACCTCCATTCAAAATCTTCATCTCAAATTATTTAATACTCTTGTTAACTTTAACAGTATTTTCACATGAATAACTTTCAAAGAACCAGGACAATACATTCAGCGGAAAAATACTTCGCTCAAAACGCACAAAATTGCTCAACAATAGGCCCAGAATTCATCATATATCTTCATATATATGGCATCAAAATCATCCAAATTACATACAAAAACCTCCACTCATAAATTCAACAACTTCATTTATTACTGTGGGAACCTCCTTCATTATTCAAGGGCATTACTCATCAGCGACTTTTACAGGTCCACTGAACTAACGATTATACATCCATTGTTCCTCTTCAAAAATTCTTATATTCATCAATTGTATTAATGTCTGTTATTATTTAACCTTCGTGGGTTTCATTCATGAATCGATATGAAGTAAAAATTTGCCAATCACAAATAAATTTAATAGCAAATACGATTAGACACTCCTCCCTGGTCTGTCAAAATTGAGATTAATATCTTCAAAGTAATGCAGTATAAAAATACTATCTTCAATCAAAGTTCATCTAAACTGCATAAATAGTCGAATAGAACACAATTAGACTGTGGAATGCAAACATTATTGTTCCAATCTATAATTGGGAAAAATTCCTATCAAATGTTCATTACTATAGTGTATTCAATAAATCGTATTCAAAGTTCATTTTTCATAAAATTGTCTATAATGCAATGATAAATGTCTATGTTGCAATCATGTTCATAAGACGACTAGTATTTCAAAGATCGTCGATAACGTATTAGATTTTAACGCTCTAAAATCATTTAATTATTCTTCTTTCTTGAGGATGACAGAAAATTGGTCAAAGTAATTTACTGAATAGAATTACTTTAATAAAATGACACGCTGTCTGAATTCAAATCTGCCATAGCAAATCATTAACTTTACAGTCAAATCGGGACTACAAAAATATGCAAATTATTGAAAGAATCTAAATTATCAGTCTCAACTGATCCAAAATTATTTAACTATGCCAATGACATAACAATGTCTCAACAAATCGTAGAAAAAGGCATAAATCATCGAAGTGTACTGAGTACAGAAATATCAATCAAGAAAATGGGGCAAAAGATAGGACAGAAAATATGGGAAAATGGTTGCTCAGATATCGCTACATGACTCAAATAATACAAGAAACGTTCACGACTACCTTATCTGTTGATTGAAGTTCTAGAGGAAAGTTTTCAAAGAAAACTGCTGTTGGTTCCATTTCACCAGCGTAAAGATGTGCTCCGTCCTCGAACCTGGAATCAGCGTCCTCGGAGAATCGAACTGCTTCCTTCTCCGGAAATTGCACTGCTCCATGTATACGAAAGACATCCTTCTGGCAAAACTCTTCTTTATGAGCCCGGTCCACCCTGGCCTCTCTTGAAAGTTCCCTGAAGTTCCAGTCGTAATTCGCCATGAAGTTTATTGCAGTTATTTCCGCAGAAATATTCATAATCGTGGAGTATGATGATATTTCCACTGTCATTTGATATAATTCAGCGATGGATTCACGATGCATGAGTGTAGTTGGATGTTCACTACATGCTCGCTTTTGTAGAATGACGATTAACGAAGTTCCATGCTGTTACTTCACTCCATCGATATATGTCCCAATTGCATTAAAGCCTTAGCCTTCCATCTCAACTTCTGTTATAATCATTGAAAGCACTGCAAGATTATAATGTTCCATAGTAGAATGTATCGTTGCATTACCAAACGTATTCTCCAATATCACGGTTGTAACACGTGTCAGCCGTAGTGTATACTGTGGAAATTTAAAAGTGCCTCTCAGGTGGCGAGAAAATCACTTTTGTCTGCAGCCTTAAAATGCCAATATCTTTCAAAATAAACTCGTGAAATTGTTCAAATGTTCTACACACCTCAATGTTGTACTGCCCAATTGAATTATAATGAAGGCAGAAGTTAACTCTTGATATCTTATCTGGTAGAAACGTTAATGTGAGCGTTTCAACTTCACCTAGTTTCGAACAGCGTAAAATGGAACTGCTCCGTGTTCGTTCGATGCGCCGGGCTTTAACCACACGCTAAAGACAACTTGCTTCACTTATTCACTCGACAATGACTATCTGACATCAGAAATATATATGCGGTATCAGCGGTATGAGAGATATGAGAGCTCCTCTATCCTGTGCACGACCTTCTATCAACTTCTTAAGGGGCGTATCCATCCCTTCCATAGTTCGTTCCTCCGTCATTGCTAGAAGTTTTAACTTTGGCTATACTTGACGGATTCTCAATTTTCAAAAACTCAAAATTAATTTCTTCAAAATTCCAAATCAATGCCATAACTGAAAATAGTTTTCCACAAATCTGCATGCCAAAAGTAATTAAATATCGTAGTTTCAGCAATCTCCGTCTTCCTTCCAAACTATCGTTCATTGGTTCGAGTCTCTCCTCCAATAGCGTAACTTCTTCCTTAGCACAATACCTTGTTTCCTGCGACTGCGTCGTAAATCTAAGATCTTTCTCGAACAAAATCATGACGTCACCAAGAATCTCAGCTCAACCAGCCTACTTGCATGAATTCTACGTCATCCGTGCCTACGTCATGAATATACACGTCACAACTATGACATTCATAACTTTATTCATATTTGCCAATACAGCCATCGTGGTCTCAATATAATTCAATTTACGGGGGCAGTACCTTCTTCAAGGCCACGGCCGCCTCCTTCCCTCTTCCTTGCCTAACCATCCATTATCTTCCCTCATGAGGCCCCTGTTCGCTTTACATGTGAGGCCGCCTGGGCGAGGTGCCAATCCCACCTCACCAGTTGTATCCACTCCGATTAGATGTTCCCAGCTCTAGGACACTGCCCGTAGAGGCGGTAGTGGTGAGTTCCCTCGCTACGTCCGTGGGTTCCACCAACCTGGAGAGTAAACGACTAAGAAAAGAAAAAGATCATCATCATATAGCAGGTGAATCAGCTGCCCCTAATACTATTGCTTTATGTAGGCCTAGGCCAACTAGCCTCGATATCAGGAAGGTCGATATTTCTCTGCTTGCATCCCGTATGGTACAAACAAACTGCAAGCATATCCTGCAATCGATATTGAACACTTGTTATTTCCCCCATTGATGTGACTACAGACGAATACGAGGGAAAACTAATACTGTTCAGTACCGATTGCAGGATATGCTTGCAGTGCATTAGTACCAAAAGGGATGCAAGCGGAGAAATCGACCTTCTTGACAACACGCATTTGTTGGGCTGCATAAAACAATATTACTAGGGGCAGCTGATTCTCCCGATATATAAAACGCCAAGCTATATGTTACACAAATTTCAGGCTCTTAAACCAGAGGCAGTTAAAGGTGCGGTTTGTGCCAAAATCTTCCAAATAGTCTCAAGAGTGAAGGAAAAGTCGAGCAAAGATTTGGGCCCAATAATCAATGATATAGTGGAAATTGTTTAGTAAGACGCTAAGAAATTTAATATATTTAACTGGAACAAGATTTATTTCAATTTAAAGTCCAATTTAAAAAAATCAATATTGAGTATTACTCTTATGCATCTCAAGGTATATGTGTAGGCCTATGTGATGCCGGAGACTAGTTTTACTCATTCTAATACTGTACATATTTTACGAGGAAAGTGGAAACTCTTACATATGACTCTTGAGAACGGTTTGCACTCCTCAAGCCTCCGGGATTCTTACCCACTAAAAACCACACACAATCCTCTAGATAACATCCATCCCAGGACCACTTACGTATTACTTCAGAATGGTATCGTTTTCTACGCTTCTCGAACATCTTCTTACTTCTGTATTAATACGCAATCCGTAGATCGCAGCCTTTCTCCCTTAAGTCTCCCACTTTCTTCTTATGTCGGACAACCGTTTCATCCCAGCTGTACTGGTTCCTTAGCGTAATTTCGACGATGATGTCTGGGGTTATTGTACCAACGCCGGTTTCAAAATGCCGTCCATCGAACGCAGACGAAGAACGTATGCTATACAGGGCGCCAGGAAATGTTCTCCGCAGTGACTACGGGCTTCTGCCAGAGCTAGCATCATCAGTTTAGTTGGCAGCACGGTGTCCTTGACAGGGTGAATCCCACACGTATGGGCTGTAGGCTGTCGAAATCGTCAGTGTGTATTGCAATAAGCGAGCATGTGTGTCATCAGCACTTCCAGCATCAGTTATGAATGGCTGTGGTGAGTACAAAGTTTACTGTTTGTTTGTTATGAAGCAAGTGACAGTCGTGCTGCCAACGTAACTGCTAATGCTAGCTCTCGCAGTAGCCCGTAGCCACTGCGAAGAACATTTCCTGGCGCCCTGTACATTATCTGGATAAGTTTCGCAGTAAATGCATACCGAACTCCTTACTTTGGTCATCCGATAGAGGTACCCATTGCCAGGCAACATCTGAGTCAGATAGTATTGATCTCACCATGCTACCCGTTTGTCCACTCAATCAAACTCGGTATCAGCCGAACCGTCCATCTTCCTCTGAGATCAGCATTCCACCATTGCAGCCAAAGCTCCATCTTACGGACCATCCTATTATTATTATTATTATTATTATTATTAATAATAATAATAATATTAATATTAATAAGCCCGGAGCCTCATCTCGTAAGTGATGAGGAAGGAGGAGGGGGAGGAGTAACACCTCGTCAAAAACCTGGGTCCATCTGGCTCCGGATGGTAGCACCCTGTAAGGGCCCCTGCCTAGGGTTACTAGGTGAAAATTGGTCAACGGTCCTGATGGCGGAAGAGGAATCTAAGATTCCCAACGATGGATGGAGCGGAAGAGCCAGGTGGCTTCCCCACCAATAAAGAACTCTAAATCCAAAAGCGTTTGTTCCCAGATTGGGCGGCTTATGGTCAGCGTCTGTTCACCAAGTGGTGCGGCTGTAAACATACTCCAGGAACTAACAATCCCTGGTTCTAAGAAACCTAGTGGATAACCACTAGACCCCATTTCTTACAAGTAACCATGGCGCGTGCAAATAATAACAGCAATACCCCAGGTGGTAACCAATCCACCCGTCAACAGACGGCACCCGGGCATTCGGACTCTGGGGGACCCGGGCAACCACGGCCACAGAGAAAATCGGATTTCTCTGGCAAACTTCCCCATAAGACACCAACATACTTAGGCACTATTAACATCAACACTCTCATACAGCCTGGAAAGTTGCACAATCTAGTGACAGAACTCGATAGACAGAAGCTTCTAATCCTCGCGCTGCAGGAGACACGTATCACAGATGAAGATACCATGGACTACGGCAATTACCGCTTGTTCAAGAGCAAGACTGACAGACGCGGTGCCAAAGGCACTCAACTTCTGGGGGTGGCCTTCATGGTCCACAAGTCCATAGTCAAATCCTTAGAAGAAGTTACTCCAGTAAACAACAGATTGATGACCATGCGCTTCCGGTGCGCCAACAAAAAATACACACTGATCAACGCACACGCCCCCACTAACCAAAGTAACAAGAGCGATCCACAGTCCGCAGACAAATTCTGGTCGACCCTTGCCCTTGACACAGTGATGTCCAAAGTCCCCAGGGATGACGTCAAACTCCTCGTGGGCGACTTCAATGCATAGATCGGTAGAGAAGAGATGTGCAGGAAAACAGTCTGAAACTATCCTGAAAATAAATTCACAAATAAAAATGGCACACGTCTCGTAGAACTCTGCCAGCAGAATAACCTCAAACTCATGTCAACATCTCTTAGAGAACACCCTAGAAAACAGAAAACCTGGCGTTCTCCAGTCCAGCAGTTAGGTGAGTTCCAAATCGATCATGTGGCAATCTCATATCCAGTACAGAAGGAGATTCATGATGTACAGGTACGTAGGGGAGCCAACATTGACTCTGACCATTACCTAACCCACGTCAAGGTCAAATTCACCCCCAAAGAGAACTTTCTGTAAGAAAACCCCCCTACCAAAATTTGACACAAAAAAGAACGCAGACTCTGGAGAGAAGGAAGCCTGGGAAAAAGAACATGCCAATGACTGGCAAAATTTCCACCGAAAAATCATAGAAACAGCACAAGCTCTCATTCCTTTGAAGAAGAATTCCAAAAATCCTTGGTGGGAATTTTGATTGTGAGAATGCACTCATTACCAGGAAATTGGCATATCAGAAATACAACAGTAAACAATCCCCAGAAAATTTACAGCCCTTCCATGAAACACGAAAAACAACCGCAAAAATTATCAGACAATCCAAGAGGAGATACCTGAAGGAACAGCTGGACTCCGTTGAGGACAACTTCCGTAACTACAACGTAAGGGACTCTACAGAACGTTTGCATGACACATCAGAGGGTACACAACACCAAACCTTTGCTTCAGAAAAAGTGATGGAAAATTTGCTCTAACGAATAAGGAGAATTGCAAGGTGATGGCACAATACTTGTCAGAAATTCTCAACTGTCCAGAACCAATAGAGAGATTCTCAGAGGAAGAACCTACAGTCAAGAACGCAGACTCATTACCTCCGACACAAGAGGAAGTTCGTAGGCACATCCTGAAACTCAAGAACAACAGGGCATCTGGTGAAGACGGCATAGTGGCCGAACTACTGAAAAACCTAGGGCCACACTCACTTAGGGAACTCACACAGATTATCACTGACATCTGGACATCAGAAAAGCTACCAGATGAGTGGAAATGTGCATTGATCCACCCATTACACAAAAAAGGCGACCGCACTGACGTAAACAATTACAGGAGCATTTCACTATTACGAGTTACGTACAAGATCCTCTCAGCGTGCCTACTCCAAAGGACTCAGGACCAGCTGGAACACAAGATTGGCGAGTACCAGGCTGGATTTCGTCCTGGTCGCTCCTGCGCGGAACAAATCTTCAACCTAAAAAGTATATTGAAAATCAAAGCCCTCAGGAATACTCCAGTTATATGTAACTTCGTTGACTTCAAGAAGGCATATGACTCCATTGACCGTCAGTCATTGTTCAACATCTTACACGAGCAAGGTTTGTATAGCAAGACCTTGCGATTGATCCAACAGACACTGATAGGCACGACATCAAAAGTGAAATTCATGGGGTAAATCTCAGAACCATTTCAGATCAATACAGGTGTTCGCCAAGGTGACGGGCTCTCTCCGCTCCTCTTCAACCTCGTGCTGAACAAAGTTATCAAGGAATGGGAGAAAGAGCTGAGATTTCAAGGTTACTGGAGGCCAGTGCGACTAGGACGACCAAATGACGAACTGGAGGTTGGCTGACTAGCCTTCGCGGATGATCTGGCACTACTCTCAGATAACGAAACCACATCAATCAGACAGATATAAGTAATCCAAGAGTGCGCCGAAAAAGTAGGACAACAGATCTCGTTCCAAAAGACAGAGTTTGTCTGTACGAAATTCGACATAGAGAATTTAAACACGAAATATGGCAATATCAATTGAGTAGCCCCCTTTAAATACCTAGGTGAAGTGCTTGAACCGACGGGAAAAGAGAAAATCGCACAGAACACTAGGTTGATGAAAATTAAGAGAGCCTTATACAAGACACAGGGTGACTACAACAAAAAATGTCTGCCCACATTCACTAAACTTCGTCATTACAACACGGTTTTTAAACCTGAGGTGCTTTATGCTAGCGAGACATTGACGTTACACACTAAGGGCGACTTGGAAAAAATCCTCACAGAGGAAAGAAAAATAATAAGGAAAATAATTGGACCAAAGCACACAGATGAAGGATACAAGCTTCACTCCAGAGACACCACAGAGAAATTGTCCAACCTCGCAGCAGACATCAGAAAGAGGCGACTAAAATTTTACGGCCACATCAGCAGACTCCCACAAACCAGACTCACCAACAAAATTCTTAGATACATACAGCGGCTCAAGATTACTACACACTGGATGATGCAAGTCAAAATTGATCTAGTAAAAGCACAGGTCGACCCAGAAGACGTCATGGACAAAAGCGTCTTTCGACACAAAGTATACAAGTGGGAAGTGTTGTCAGAGAGAGCAGCACCTACAGCCCAAAGACCAAAGTGGACCGAAGAAAGGAAGAGGGCCTTCACGAATGAAAGAGTACTGGAAATACAGGGAGAACAAAAAGTCATGATTGTTTCGCGTGGTCAAATAGGCCTGTAACGTGTAAAATAAATAAATAAATAAATAAATAAATAAATAAATAAATAATAATAATAATGATAATAAACCCAATAATTGTATCGTGTACTGGTGTTGTAACCAAAACTCTCCACAGTAGTCTATCCATATTGAATCTGTATACGCAGATATATATTGATCTACAGAAGGCAGTTCTGTTAAGTTCAGGAAGTTCCTTGGTTACAATATCCTGGTCGAACACTCAGCAAGGCTCGATGATTCAGACGGAAATTTAGCTCATCCTATAAATGAAGGAGACTCGTGAAGAGTGCGTGCATGACATGGATGTACAGTAATGTGAAGTCTCTGAACAGTGTAATATAAAAACGTACCTCAGTACAGATGGTTCCTTGCTAAGACCAAACCAGGCTGTAACATAAAATGTAGCCGGTATTTGCCGTGATAATGATGTCAAATAATAAATGATAATAATAAAATTAACAATTTTGCTTGTAAGCCTATTGTAATCCATTCCGTATATGTGACCATAGAATTTTTCAATTTTTTTTTATGAATATCATGTGGCGTCTCTTTCATCCAGAGCCCGTTTACATATTATGGTCGGGGCGTGGTGGCGAAGCAATCAAGCATGACACTTTTACCTCTTTAAATCGCGCACCACAGCAACGAGGGCAGCTGCAGCAAGTCCTGAGATCGCAGATTCGAATCCCGGCGCTGGCAGCGGCTATCTGAGTGTGGGTTTTCCCCAGGTTTTTGCACACTACCTCCATGCAAATGCCGGGATAATACCTTACGTCAAGTCCCGGGGCAGTTACACACACTACTACAGCCATCAAAGGAATACAGGTTATCAGATACGTTCAACACACACCCATGTACTCGGGGCCGATGACAAAGATATCCCAAGCCCATCAATTGAGTTAACAGCAACCTTGAAATTCTTACATGCACTAACTGAGAATCGAACGTGCACCCTTCGATGAGAGGCAAGCATCTTGACTGGGTGTGTGAAACTCTATCTAGCGGCTTCGGTGGCGTAGTTGGTAGCATGCTGAGCTTCTATGCCCAAGATCGCGGGTTCAAACCCGGCCGAAATCGTCGGATTTTTTAAGAAGGTTAAAAATTCCTCAGTATGCCTTCCTTCGGAGGTGAAGTAAAGCCGGCTGTCTCATGTCATAGATTTATGGCATGTTAAAGAACCGTCCACTAATTACACCTGTGTGAAGCTAAATTACACACATCAAAAAAAGTTTTGCATCACCTCGGTTCCCAGATCTCCGGCATATAGACGTTGACTGTGTATATTGTATCCAAGATACAGTCCCTTTGACTGTTCATAGATGTCACTAAAACTGCTCAAAGATGTAAACAACCATGCATGAGCAGGGCCTATTAGACGGAGGGGGTACGACAGCCGATCAGTTCTAGTCATTCCACCAGGACGAAGGTACGCTGCTCATGTTGTCTGTAGTTCTACCATGCCTAGAAGGTCAATACCGCAGTTCGATCGCGTCCGCATTGTTACTTTGTGTCAAGAAGGGCTCTCAACAAGGGAAGTTTCCAGGCGTCTCAGAGTGAACCAAAGCGATGTTGTTCGGACATGGAGGAGGTACAGAGATACAGGAACTGTCGATGACAGGCCTCGCTCAGGCCGCCCAAGGGCTACTACTGTAGTGGATGACCGCTACTTACGGATTGCCGCTCGGAGGAACCCTGACAGCAATGCCACCATGTTGAATAATGCGTTTCGTTCAGCCACAGGACGTCGTGTTTCAACTCAAACTGTGCGCAATAGGCTGCATGATGCGCAACTTCACTCCCGACGTCCATGGCGAGGTCCAGCTTTGCAACCCCGACACCATGCAGCGCGGTACAGATGGGCCCAACAACATGCTGAATGGACCCCACGGAATTGGCATCACGTTCTCTTCACCGATGAGTGTCGCATATGCCTTCAACCAGACAATCGTCGGAGACGTGTTTGGAGGCACCCTGGTCAGGCTGAACGTCTTAGACACACTGTCCAGCGAGTGCAGCAAGGTGGTGGTTCCCTGATGTTTTGGGGTGGCATTATGTGGGGCCGACGTACGCCACTGGTGGTCATGGAAGGCTCCGAAACGGCTTTACGATACCTGAATGACATCCTCCGACCCATAGTGCAACCATATCGGCAGAATATTGGAGAGGCATTTGTCTTCATGGACGACAATTCTCGACCTCATCGTGCACATCTTGTGAATGCGTTCCTTCAAGATAACGACATCGCTCGACTACAGTGGCCAGCATGTTCGCCAGACATGAACCCTATCGAACATGCCTGGGATATGTTGAAAAGGGCTGTTTATGGACGTCTTGACCCACCAACCACTCTGAGAGATTTACGCCGAATTGTCGTTGAGGAGTGGGACAATTTGGACCAACAGTGTCTTGATGAACTTGTGGATAGTATGCCACGACGAATACAGGCATGCATCAATGCAAGAGGACGTGCTACTGGGTATTAGAGGTAGTGGTGTGTACTGCAATCTGGACCACAAATGCTGAAAGTCTAGCTGTATGATGGTACAACATGCAATGTGTGGGTCTCATGAGCAATAAAACGAGCTGAAATGTTGTTTGTGTTGATCTCTATTCCCTTTGTATTTAAAGGTTCCGGAACTCTTGGAACCGAGGTGATGCAAAACTTTTTTTGATGTGTGTATATAGGTTAAACATTTGACTAACGTTCTTAGGTTCCTATGTTAGTCGTCAAGAGCCGACTGCGGTGGCATCTGGTAGCTAAGTTCTGAACTAGATGGTCGATGACGGTGGCATTTGGCGGCAAAAGTAGGAACTACTTGAAAAAATCTATGTCTGCAGTCCTTACTTGCATTAAAACAGATACACACACTAATACAGCCATCACAATTAACACCTATTATCAGACAGATTCTACACACACCCAAAGTACACGGGGCTACATGACTGCGTTGTCGCAGCCCCTAAACTGAGGAACCAACCATCCAACCAACCAAACTCTATCTGGATCTGTATCAGACGTGATGGCAATATTAGTGTGTGTAGTTTTAATAGGGGCTAGGAATTAGGTTTGAAATGGTTGTGACCTTAATTTACGTACCACTTACGTTACAGGATGGCAGGGTAAAAGTGAGGAAACAACGGATAACCACTTCATAGGATGACTGGAATGGGAATCGCATCCCACCTCTTCTCCGTTTTGTCTCAAGAGTGTATCCCGTTTCAGCCCTCAAAACAGAATCGAAGTTCTTGGCAGAGTCGGAATCGAACTCGGACAGCCATGAATTCTAATAATAATAATGTATTGGTTTTATGTCCCTTTTAACTACTGTGGCTTTTAGAGGCGCCGAAATGCCGGAATTTGGCCCCTAATGGGATCTTAAACGTGTCAGTAAATATACTGACACGGCTCCCTCACATTTGCCCACCCTCAAATGCCAACTGGCTGCGCCTGAATTTGATCCCGCAACCTCGGGCTTAGCAAGCGAGAACGTTACCGCTGAGCCACGCAGCCAGCCCATGAATTCTAGTCACTACTCCACGAATGAGGCTTTTGGCGGTCCAGGGCTCCATATAAGATGCCATACCGAATTTTCCAGAAGGGTGAGTGGAAAAAACCCGGGCCACAGTAGTCCCGGGTTCGAACCTGTGATATTCAAAGTTGCGACGGTTCCCTACTTATTAGCTAAGCTGAGGGTTTGCAATATTTTATTAACGCAGGCAATCTATATCTATCTATATATTTAAAACACTAAGGCGATTTTTGTTACCACGAGATTGAGAGAACGACAGAACCGATTTACTTCGTAGAGCACTCTAACGTAAGCTCTTGGCCTGTAGATTTGCAGAGTGTCTATAAAATAAACTAATATATTACGGTATATTTTTAAATAAATATAGAAAATAGCAGAATTCTTTCCCCTCACGCATGCGCACAATCTGCCTGGGCTCATGACAAAATGGCGGTGAGAAGTCCATTTAAATGTAAGTTATTTAATAAGCTTCCATGTAATTGAAAACATACATTAACCAAGTTCTGACAATAAAATATAATAACAGTATGAACATATACGAATTTGCAATATTGATTTTATTGATAATGAATTGGATTATTTTCTTCAGATACCGGCTTTTGAAGATACTAAATGGTTGCGTCTGCGACTGGACGAGAGTGCGTGTATAGCTATTTGGTTAAGGCGATTGCCTGTGGATCCAAGAATCACTGGTTCGATCCCGGCTCCCGCCAGTATTTTTATTTTTTTACTACTGAAATATTGTTTTATCAAGGAGTATTAGTAAGGTTTTATGTCAGTTAAAGATACATATTTCTACATTCCCTCTCAATACGTTTTATTTCCGTTTTGCCTTTGCATTACAGCATGTGGTCAAAAGAGCTAATATCTGCCATCAGTTCCAGTAACTGACAACAGATGGCAGTGCCTCGCCCATATAGTTCCAGTAACTAACAGATGGCAGCACCATTGCATCGATATATTTAAAACACAAGACATCGCGCGTTTTCACGTGAGGGAGAATTATAAAGGAGGGGAATTTTTAAGAAGGGAAACGTTGAAGAACATTTACTGACAGTTGAGTGTGCAGGCTATGTTGTTTATGTACCTTAATATTGCAATTTCTTCCCAATGCTTCGGTGGTCAAGTTGGTAGCATCCTAGACTAAAAGTTATAATTATGCATCGTCGATATACTCTTAAATTATTAGAGAAAAGGTAGTTTTCCAGGCCCTGGCGCGTGTCCACAATTGCTTTCGCCACGAGAGACACTTGGCAAACATAATTCGTTTGAAGGGCTCCGACATCGTGGTCACTTAGCCCCGTGTACTTTGGTGTGTACGTGTAAAATTTCCTCTGATAACCCGTGTTATTGTGATGGCTTCATTACTGTGTGTATTTGTAATTAAGGTGGGAAATGGCAAGGTGACGGCCGAGGCCTTAAGTTTGGAACCATCCCGGTATTTGTCTTGAGTGGAAGTGGGAAACCACAGAAAACCACATCCAAGATTGTCGAGGTGGGAATCAAACCTTCCTCTTCTTAGTTAAACCTCAAGAGACTGAATGTGCCCCGTTTTTGCCCTCAGACCAGAATTAAATTTCTTGGCAGAGCAGGAAATGTAACACGGGTCTCCGAGGCGATAGCCAAGAATGGGTGGGCTTCCATGTGTTAATACGATTTTTGACATGCACGGGACATAGAATTCTAAAACTGCCTCCATTAGGGTGACTGCCGAAGTGAGTATTGAGTTTAGACCTATGCTCATTCCAGTAGTTGGCGAAGTGATTCTATGTTCCCCTGCAAAATGTACTGCCATAAACTATAACAGGTGATGGAAATAGCTTATTTAGAACAGTTTTGTACTGTTTATATCAAAATAAAGAACGTGATTCTGAGCTGCGTTTTCAAGCTATTGCAAAAAATTTCGCTGGCAGGAACAATTATAAGGAATTTATTTTAAGCGTTCAGTCTCATCGCATTCTCCTCACCAACCAACTTGAGTATGAAAGTCTCTGGACGGTCATGTTGAACTTCATTGTATAAGGCAATTGTTTAATGATTATTTGTTTAGAGTACTGAATCTAACTACGCAGTTGATTTCGGCAATGGAAGTATTTTTTGCCATTTAATATTTAGCGCCTCCGATATTGCAAGACACTATAGTGTTATCGAATAATACGAAGCCACATTTAAAATCCAATATAATTAGGCCATTTCAGAAACAATTCCAGATGTTATGCAGTACAGTGTAAGGTCTTTGACGATCAAATGTAAACGTCGTTCTACATTGTATTTCTCTTGCGTAAAATCTACGCGCGGTTACTTCGGCCTTTACTGTTGTGATTGTAAAATTGATCTACTGGAATATAAAATATTTGCCAAGCTGCAAAAATGTAATGATATTAATTTAAAAGTCATTGAACTTATATCCAGTAGTTCAAAAACATACATCAGCGTTAACAAATTGGCGAACATAATTCATTTGATGGACTCAGACATCGTGGTCACTCAGCCCCGTCTATTTTGGTGTGCGAGTGTAAACTTTTCTCTGATAACCTGTGTTAATGTGATGGCTGTGTTGATGTGTGCATTTGTAATTAATGTGGGGAATGGGGAGTTAACGACCGAGGCTTTAAGTTAGGTATTTGCCTGGAGTGGAAGTGGGAAACCACGGAAACCAAATCCAAGGTTGTTGAGATGGGAATCAAACTTTGCTCTTCTTAGTTTTGCCTCACGAGTGCGCCCCGTTCCAGTCCTCAGACCAGAATAAAATTTCGTGCAGAGCGGGGATCGAACCTGGAATCCGGGGCAATAGCTCAGAATGTAGTCTTAAGAGTGGGCTTCCCTGTGTTAATACGATCTTTGACAAGCACTGAACATATAATTCTAAAACTCCCTCCATTACGGTGGCTGGCGAAGTGAGTCTATGCTCATTCCAATAGTAGCGAAGTGATTCTATGCTCCCTTGCATAATTTACTGTCATGGGAATGCAAAGTATTGTACTTTCAACAGGTGATGGAAATTGATTATTTACAGCAATTTCATTCTGTTTATTTCAAAATGAAGATCGTCATCCTGAGTGGCGTTTGCAAGCAAATTGCAAAAATTGCAAGGATTGTATTATTGGCGATCAGTCTCATCGCATTCTCATCAGCAACCAACTTGAGAATGGAAGTCTCTGAACTTCATTGTATATGTGAATATTATTGTTTATTGATTATTTGTTTAGAGTACATAACAATGGGTCTAACCACGCAGTTGATTTTGGTAATGGAAGTAAGTTATTATTTGCCATTTAATATTTGGCGGCTGCGTTGATGCAGGCCACTATAGTGTTATTTAAAATGACGTTAATTTGGGGAGAAATGCTGCTATAAATAAACCCATTTGACGAAATGGAACACTAGCCGCAAAAAAAAGTGGGAAATCGGAGAAAAATACGAAGCCACTTTTAAAATCTAACATAAATATGGCATTTCAGAAACAATTCCAGATACTATGCCGTTACAGTTTAGGGTCCTTGACGAACAAATGTAAACATTGTTCTGCACTGTATATCTCTTGCGAGAAATCTACACTTGGTTACTTTGACCTTTGCTGCTGTAATGGTAAAATTAATCTGAATAAATATAAAATATTTGACAGGCTGCAACAATTATTTTTCACTGGAGATGATATCTCAAGGAATTTCAGAGAGACTAATCGGCAGTACAATGCTATGTCCTTCGTTTCATTTGGTGCCAATGTTACTGTGCCACACGCACACGGTCCACATTGTTTTAAAATGTATGGAATTGCACATCATCGCATTTCTTCGTTATATTCCAAAATTAAAAGCGACGGTTTGCGGCCAGTTGTATTAGACTCCTCAGAGTTCTTGAATTTCTTGGAACTAAATGACTGGCCGCCACATACTCCAAACGCTTGACCCGTTATTCTGCTTAGAAATCTGAACGTTTCCCAAGGACTCCTAAATGCAACCATATTGCTTGGATATGGAAATAATAGGTGCAGTTAAAATTAGGCAGAGAGGTCTAATCCTTCGACTTGATTTAACACCGTCCGATAAAACACTATCATTTTCTTTTAAGAGGCAATATTTTCCAATTCATTTGGCATACTTTATCACTATCAATAAAGCTCAAGGGGAAACCCTCGAACGTATAGGCCTCAATTTGCCCCAACAATTTTTCAGTCATGGCCAGCAGTATTTTGCAGTGTTGAGAGTGCAATCATTTGACGCCCTTATAGTTTCAATAGAGTCAAAAAATAATCGTACAAAAAATGTACAGTAGGCCTATATAAGAAAATTCTTCAGTAAATATTTTTCTATTGACCGTCATGTTTTGACGGGTTTCAACTAGTTGTTATTTATCTTTCTTCCATGACGGGTCAGCGAAGGGACGTAATGAAAGGAACCGTCCCGGCAATTGCCTGGGGGTGAAAATAGGAAACCATGAAAACCATTTCCAGATGGCCGAGTTGGAATTCGAACCCACGCTCTCCCGATGCCAGAGAGGCACTAGGTAGCGTGTTAGTGCTCTCGGCTACTGTAGCTGGTTAAGCTGAGAGTTTAGCCGACTAGATGTGCATTTATTGCCGTCTCGAAGCACGATCGCTCACCACCTCGGTGTTTACCGCGCGATGTAATTAAACGGCTCTAGGGACTTGGACTAGGAAGTTGACACTATTTATTTTTCATTAAGGTTCGTAATTCTCCCTCGACCACAATCTCTCCTCCTGTTAATCTCCTCTCTGCTATTTGCAAGTACCTCAGGCAATTACTGGGCTGGTTTGGGAAGATAAGGAAGCATTCCCTTCTCGTGATAGTCGTACGCTCACCGCTGCTGTTCATCTTCATTATGTAGGGACTTCACCCATGTGCTATACAAGGTGTTATATACTTAACCCTCAAGCACACGCGTCAAATTTTAGGACGCAGGCACACGCGTGGTAATTAGTACATTCAGTGTGCATGCATTGCATTGCATGTTCCATTTGATGCATACTGTTTAATGAAAGTACTAATTTGAGTTTGTTTCTCGACTTATCTACGAGTATACAGTGCATTACATTTGGCGTATTAATGTCCAGGTATTTCATTACAACCTATAAATGAATATTTATTGCAGCCAAGTTGGCATAATGGACAGTTATAAGGTGTGCTTACAAATAATTATTACAGGTAGATTAATCTATACTCTATTCAAATATGCTCTTTGTCCGTTTGCTGCAATATGTTATGTGGTATTTGTCGCAGGGGTTATTGCACAGAGAACATAAATATGCATTCTTCATTCGCTACATGGTATTTAACATTTCTACAAATCTTGTGGTGGGAACCGTGGATGGCGAGTCTTGTTATCACATGTCTCATCTCCTGGTTCTCGTTTGTCCATCTTCTGTCCACCATTGCTTTTCTTGCGTAGAATTCGAGTGGGATTTCGTTCTGCTTCTGATGTCTTATGTCAAGGAGTTTCTTCATATGCTTGGTAGATGGCAGTTGTAGTCATAATCGGAGATCTTCGATGTAGTGTGTTTCTATTGTTAGGACATATGCCAGCCTGGACGGGGACGATAATGCAATTCCTAGCACTCTTTTCAGGAAAGAAGCCTTTACTTTAGAATTGTGATTAGGTCTGTCATGGTTAGCCATTCCCATATGAGTTCTAGACCATATGTAATGACGGGGGTTATTTTCGCGTGGTAGAGAATCATTGCTGTTTGTAAATACAGTTTGGTAATGTTGTTCAATCGTACATTCCTGTAATGGCTGCTGCTGCTCGTTCCTTTATGTGCAGTCTAAAGGATTGGCAAGTTGTCTGTAGGGTGAGACCGAGGTATTTGTAGGAATTGACTGTCTCGAGTTCAGTGTCTCCCAGGATCATTGGATAAGTTGAGTTATGTTATGAAATACATTACCCATTTGGACAGCTAGTTCTACGGAGCTAACCAATCCTCTGTCTTGTTCGAAGTTGTTGATTTTACCATGTATAGTTCTTTTTTACAGTGATCGACCATCTGGAAACGACATATTACAACCAACTAATATGATTCAACAGGACTCTTTCCAAGGTTAGATGACTTCATCGTTTTAAACTTGTATGCGTTGTTCCATATCATTATACCTGGCTAGAAGCAACATCCCATGCACTCAGCAGAAACGTCCGTTTCACTATCTTATATATTAAAATAGTTTGCAAAAAATTTCACCCTTTACTAAAACTGAAATATCTCGGGAAGTATTTGCGCTACGACGGCGTTTGTTGTCTTGAAAATGAAAATCCACAGCCTGCTTCCAGTCTCCGACCGGGTCAGGAATGGAATGAATGAAGCTCCCATCTAGCGGCGAGGATATGAAGTGTGCCGGCTGCCGAAGCCTGTCGCACTCCTCTGGGGCAATGATTAAATGCGTGACAGATGAAATGAAATGATAGTGGAGAGTGTTGCTGGAATGAAATTGTGACAGGGAAAACCGGAGTACCCGAAAAAAAACCTGTCTGCATCCGTATTGTCCAGCACAGATCTCACATGGAGTGACCGGGATTTGAACCACGGACCCAGCGGTGAGAGGCCGGCGTGCTGCCGCCTAAGCCACGGAGGCTCACGTTTGTTGTCTTAAAATGTTAAAATAGTTTTCAAAAAAATTTCAGCCTTTACTAAAACTGAAATATATCGGGAAGTATTCGCGCTACGACGACGTTTGTTGTCTTAAAATGTAATGCCCGTCAAGCACCGTCGATTGATACCCACCTTACTTGATTATATCATTCTAGTATTAAAATAATTGCGAATATTACTGCCATCAAGGTCTCACGAAAATAGAATCGAATGACTTAACGGGCATATTGTCGCTAGGCGACAACGACTAACACTGTATCATGGTTATTCAACGCCACCTCAATAATAAATCCAACTTGATATTAACAGAGAGTTCCCTAATTACGTCATGATATCGTTAACTTCTACCTGCTCCACTCGGGCGCTAATGTCGCATGTATCCATGCATGATATCGTTAACTTCTACCTGTTCCACTCGGGCGCTAATGTCGCATGCATCCATACAATAAGTAGAAGGGGATTCTGTGCACGTAATTTAATTAAAACTTCTCAAAGAATGGATTACTTTGAGACTGAAATACTCATGCACAATCATCAGTCATTTTGTTAATGACACTGTCATGTCAACATCTATTTGAATGACAACAAATACTGTATACGAAAGACAACTAATTTCACGAAGATGCTGCTACAGTCGAATGCTGGAACCGCCATTTTGTATTGTGTATCCGATCTTTCTGTTATATTGTCTTTGGTCTCACCAGCTACAAACTGTCTTCTTTTCCTTTCATCATTCGTCCATATAGGTTGTGTGCTCAATCAATACAATGAATCATATTATTATGATGAAAGAGAGGCGACACTCAATTACAAATGTTATAAAGATTAAATGTGACGCAGGCGCGGATCTAGAGTTTGGTTTTGGGGGGGGGGGGTCAGAGATTCGATCTAGAGTTTGGCTTTGGGGGGGGGGGGGAGGGGGTCAGAGAATCGAAATTGTTAAGAAAAATGGTATCACTAAAAACGCAATCACAAAATAACCAAACGTACAAAACCAGACCAAATTTTTAGCAAGCTTCATGGATAGAAATTTGATGCGTTTAGCGCACCAAAAATATTCGTACAAATTGCAACGGCTTGTTTTGCGACTCTTACATCGAGCTTCGAGAAAAGGATCAAGGTACGTTACAGTTTCGGCAAGTCGAGTTGATACCGACAAAGGGAGAAAGTCACAGCTTAAATTGCCAACCAAGCTTGCAGTTTGGACGTCGGCAAAAATTTTTGGTGCGAAAAAAGACCCAGTTTCCTATCCGTGCATTGCTGCACATTCATCGTGACATCACTATAGACATCGATTTGGTAATCACAAGGTTTGCTAAACAAAATAGACGAGTTGATTTTGTTGTATAACTAATAGTTTTTATACAAGAGGTTTGAAGTTGTAAATATGTACAGTTGTAACAGAACATAATAATTCCAATAAAGATAATTCAGTATTGAATAAAATGAAACAAAACTGTTTTTCAGTTAAAATTCGTTAAGTTTTATTTGTCTGGTAATTGTGTTTTCGTTTTTTGAGTTTGCAAAAAAATTTGGTCTCCGTTTGGTGGGGGGGGGGGGGGGTCATGACCCCCGTGACCCCCCCCCCCCCTGGAATCCGCGCCTGATGTGACGGTAATTGTCTGTTGAGGTCTTTGGCATATTGTGAGTACAACAATCAGAGTTTATTTACACAGGTTAGAAAGCGAATTGTAAAACATGTTACAGACAAGTGGAATAATTATTATTCCTTTATTGTTGGCAACAGCGATATGTACGAAACTGCTATCAAAACGAGCGATGATTACAAAATGTATATGTCTACGAATGGTGTTCATGGAGGTCATGTTGAGTGTGTTGTCGCTGCTCAAGTTTGCAAAATGGATATTTATTCGTGGATTACTACTGTCGTATGGAAGGTGACCGGTTAAAATATATACGTCATCAACAAACGAAGTTACGAGTTGATACATATGCCGGTTTAGCAGACGCCTTGCATGTACGAGCAGGAAATGAAAATCTCAGAGTCGGTCGTATTTTAGTTTTGCCATCTTCTTTTACAGGTAGCCCAAGGAAAATATTGCAAAATTATCAGGATGCGATGGTGATAGTGAGGAAGTTTGGAAAGCCAGATTTATTCATTACGTTCACCTATAATGCGGGCTGGCCAGAAATACTTAACAGCATTCATCTCTGGGAAACGGCTAATAATAGACCTGATATTGAAGTGAGAGTTTTCCATTGCAAAGTAAAGGAATTGCTACAATTGATTAATGTTAAGGACATTTTCGGTAAAAGCATATCTATATACAGTGGAATTTCAAAGACGAGGTCTCCCGCACATCCATTTACTCTTAACATTAACGGAAGATTGTAAGTTTCGAGAAATTTCTGACATTGACAGTGTGGTGTCAGCCGAAATACCAGATCTCGAGGATGAAGCGCTATACGAGTTGGTAAGGCGTCATATGGTACATGGTCCTCGCGGATCTTTGAATCCTTTTTTCAGTCTGTATGAAAGATGGCGTATGTAAGAAAGTTTTCCCTAAACAGTTTCAGGAAGAGACCAAAGATAATGCCAATGATTATCCTTCGTATAGGAGAAGAAATAATGGACGGATTATTATAAAAACAATTCGAGGCATTGACATTGAAATCGATAGTCGATTCATTGTTCCCTACAATCACAATCCATTTCTTTTACTTTACTTGCAAGCTCATATTAATGTTGAAATATGTTTAAGTGTTCGGAGTGTTAAATACATCCACAAATATCTTATAGTATATTAAACTCCACAAGTATGTGTATAAAGGTCATGACTGCTGCATTGTTAAAATATGTCCTCAAGGCGAAACGGTGAACTACGATGAAATTACTTCTTTCCTAAATGTTGGTCCAACAGAAGCCGCATTCAGGATATTTTCATTTCACATGCATGAACAGTCACATTCTATCGTGCGATTACCAGTTCACTTGCCAAACTTGGAAAATATCTATTTTAAAAATGATAACGCTCCCGATATGTTACTTCAAGAACAGTTGCGCAACACGGAATTACAAGCGTGGTTCAAGTTAAATCAAGTTTCGCAAGCCAGAAGTCCGTATATATATCCTGAAACACCAGTACATTACGTCTGGAATAAGAGCAACTGCCAGTGGCAAAAAAGAAAAAAATGTTTCAAAAATAATAGGCAGAATGTATAATGTTTCGCCTACAGAAACAGAAAGGTATTACTTACGCCTGTTATTGCTTCACGTCATAGGTGCTACAGCTTCCAGGATCTACGAACATACAAAGCAGTTGTCTATTCTACTTTTAAAGAAACCGCCAAGGAGCGAGGTTTGCTGATTGAAGATTCTGAATGGCAGCGTTGTTTGGCAGAAGCGTCACAATTTCAGATGCCTTCTCAGTTACGACAACTGTTTTCTTACATATGTATCTTTCAGACCCCTTCAAATGTAAGATAGTTATGGGACATTTTCAAGAATTCATTATCAGAAGATTATCTGCAGTTTCACGAACCTAACATTGCATATCAGTTCACTCCTATACATATGTCTAATACATTAAAGCTCCATGGTCTTCCCATTACTTCTCTCGAATTGCCAGCTATTATTGATAATTTCCCTCAGACAAATTTACCAATGAATTATCCAAAACTTAATGTGGATCAATTAATTCGGATGATAAACCAAGCAAATGGAAACCCATCGGCTATAATTACAGAAATTTTGGGGTTAGTACAAAACAGCAATGAAAGGATGAGTAATGCATATTTCATTGACGGTCCAGGGGGCACCGGGAAAACATTTCTTTACCAATGCTAGATTCACAGTTGCACAAATTTGGGGTTAAATGTAGTTTCTGTTGCATGGACTGGTATTGCAGCAATGTTACTACCTCATGGGCGCACTGTTCACAGCCAGTTCAAGTTACCTCTACATTTACATGAAAGTATCAGGAATAAAAGTGAACAGCAAGGAAGCATTTTATATTCGTTCAGCAAAACTTATCATCTGGGATGAAGCCCCTATGGCTAATAAGCACACGTTGATGTGTGTAAATCGGTTGCTCAAGGACATAATGAATAACGACGTGCCTTTCGGAGGAAAAATTATCATCGTAAGTGGAGATTTTAGGCAGGTATTGCCTGTTGTGCCTCACGCATCTAAAGCAGCATCAGTCCAAATGTCAGAGTAAGATTCTCTCCTTTGTGGCCATTATTCAAAGTTTTTAAACTCAACAAAAATATGCGAGCGGATACAGATCAACGTGACTTTGCAAACTTCTTGAAACAAATTGGTAACGGTGAATACCCTCACGTCGATGTAGAAAATTCAGAATTAGTCCCACGCTGAAATTATTTCACGCTTTTCAAAAATAGTGATTTTAGCACCTAAAATGAACATTGTAAAGAAATCAATGACAAAGTTTTAGACCTAATCCCAGAATCATCGAGAACTTACATCAGTGTGAATAATTTGATTACTGAAGATGAGAGTGAACTTCTACAATTCCCAATAGAAACTTTAGACAGCATAGGCATAAGTGGATTGCCACCTCATATCCTTCGACTAAAAGAAGGCTCAATTGTGATTTTCTTGAGAAATATTAATGTTACCCAAGATCTGTTGAAAAGCACTAGACTGTTGGTTTGGAAGATGCATGACAATTGCTTACACCTGGAAATTATTATTGGCGTAAATGTTGGAAACAATGTCCTACTCCCTCACCTTGACCTTAGGCCATCAGATACTTCTATGCCATTTTCCTTCAAAAGGAGGCAGTTTTTAGTACGTTTGGCTTTTTGTATAACTATCAATAAAGCTCAAGGTCAAACACTAGTTCAAGTAGGCATTTATTTACCTCAACCGGTGTTTAGCCACGGACAATTTTACTGTATGCCGCACTATCGCGAGCAAAATCCTTTCATGACGTCAAAGTTCAAATAGAACCAAAAGGCAAGTGAACAGCAAATGTCGAATGGAAGGGAGTACTACTAGAATTTTGAAACGAATGTTGTGGAGGAGCACAGACCTCAGCAAACGGGGCACAGATTAAATAACAATTATACAAGGACGTCCGCATCCCTAATACGATAACTGTCCTGTGGTAATGGTAAAAAGAAATACTATTGTCCTACATCGGTGATTGCTATCCTACATCCTGTTATTTCATTCCCTCAGTTCTAAAACAAAGATATACTTAATCAAATTTACAGCTTAATAAATATTACTTCCTTCTGTGTGAATTATCTTTTCATTTCTCATCAATCGCCTTTACTTACTATTCTATCTGTAGGGGTGGAGGCGATAGCTGTCTTTACAGAGATGTGCAACTTATTAGAATCGATGTCAGTTTTCCAAAATTGCATTTTTACTTTTCACGGTTTAATGCACTAAGTATGTTTACAAGGCGATGAAATTACTTCAAAAGTTTAACCAAGACTCCTAATTATATTTTCATTTAAGAAAGTCAAATTAAAATGATTCTTTTAGAATTTCCACTAACAGAGGAGCCTTGCAAATGCAAAATGCCACACTTTTCGTTTTTATTACTTCACTCTACTTTACGTGTGAATTTAGAGTGGAGGGATATGGGGTCTTTTAACTGATGAACGCTATTGAACTATTCAAAGATTCATGAACTATGTATTGAAATCACCTGACTTGAATTCTAAAGTCAATGAAAAATTGAAAATGGACCCAGCTCAGATATCCCTTGGAATCCAATAAGCTGAAAGTTTCCAGACGCAATTCCTTATGGGAAAAGGTGTAATTCTACGGGAGAGAAAACACTACTAAATAGGACAACAAAAGAAGTTGGTCAATAAAATGATTTTGAATAAAAGTAATTATGACTAATTAAAATTATTTATTTAATTCTATTAATTTGCACACCTCTATATGTTAACCAAGATTTACATCTCTGAATTGAAATATGAGAGACCCATCTTTTATTTTAAATTTATACCATTGTTCATAAGTAGACAAAACACCAAATTGTACCGCTGTATCCTTAAATTGTGTGGATATCTCTATCTACTTACAAGGGGAGGATACGATGCATGGGTCACCGATTCAAACCATCTTTAGTACACGTGTAGGACTTGACCAGGCGTATATCAGGTGCAAGTAGTAAGGTGCGCTTCTCAGCCATTTCCGAGAAATTAATTAATTGCAATTACAGTGCGGTGTCTATGTGCGTATGTGCGTTGTACGCTAACAATTTCTCAATGAGCGCGTGGTGTAGTGGTAAGAGCCCTGATTCGTAAGCGCGGGATCGCAGGATCGAATCTCTCCGGTGAGTCTTTATAGATTTTTTTATACCATTGGCAATCTCCAACCAATACCCATAGTATGAGTCACTGCTTGCGGGGTATCTGACGGTTCATAGACGTGCAATGAACGGAACAGACTGGGTCTTCAATGTATAAATGTATACATATAATATAATACACCTGACCGTGTATAGAAAATACCAATGTATTTGCAATGCTGATACTGTACATTATGTAATGTCACAAACGTTGACCCCCATACGATGATTTCAGAATCTCTTTTCCCGCACACATAACACGTTATTACAATTAACTGCAAAATAAACATTATTCACGACACCTACAGTTGTACGAATTGCCAATGTTTACAAAAGAAAAAAAAACACAACACACTGCATAAGATCACCGGGGGGATTCGATCCAGCGAACGAGCGCTTACGAAGCTGGGCTCGTACCGCTGCACCACGCGCTCGTTGGCTTCTTGCTAGCGTAGAACGGACATAGACACCGCACTGTAATGGCAATTAATTAATTTCCCGGAAACGGCTGAGAAGCGCACCGTACTACTTGCACCTGATATACGCCTGGTTATGCACTACACGTGTACTAAAGATGGTTCGAATCGGTGATCCATGCATCGTATCCTCTCCTTGTTAGTATAAAACAAAGTTCCCAATTCTTGGATGTAACGGGTAATCTCGAGAGCAACTTGATGGATTTTGATGCGGTTTTCACCATTCTGTAAAGGATTTCTCGATGAAGGATTAGGTAGAAAAACATTTATTTATGACCAAAAGTAGCCAAGCATTTACGATTTCAGTGAATTGAGTTGAAGAAAAACCTAACGTTCATGTGTCTTTTAAGCTTACACTGGGTAAACCGTTAAAAATATCGATATTCTATGAGATATGTTCAGCATGAAAAGTTCTGCAAAAAAGTCCGCGACAGCTCCCACATCGACCACTGTAAGTGTTTTTAAGTTTTCATTTCTTCCAGCAATCTCCATTCAGTGGAAATTAAAATTACTAGCTTCAGAGTGAGTTTTCGAGCTTGCGAGCGACCTATCACCCTAGCTTCAGCTAGCATCAAACTGCCGAGTCGTGTCGAGTTAATTCTTCAGAGAAGAGTAGGGTAGCTTATGTGTTTGGAGTTAGCTGTTCACCTCGGCTTTTCAGAATTGCGTCTGGAACCTGACGTCCGTGCGCCTTTTAAGCTTATGCAGGGTAAATAGTGGGACACAAACACAGAGGACAGGCAGACACCCACAGATTTGATATCATAAGTCTACTTCATCATTTACCCAAAAGTGACGGTACCGTAAATGTCTGTTCAGGTCACTAGCATGAAGACATGCAAATGTCATATGGACAGAAGTGTTGTAGGATTGTTGAAGTGAATGCTGCGGAGCAGCACGGGTCTTCTAGTTATCTTTAATCTTTTTTCTTTCATATTTTTTCTAAATATTTTTTGACGTTTAATGTATTTAAATTCGATTTTTTTAGTAAGGATATCCATTTTCTGCGACTTCGTTGGCGTAGTTGGTAGCATGCTGAGCTTCTATGCCCAAGATCGCGGGCTCAAACCCGGCCGAAGTCGTCGGATTTTCTAAGAGCATTAAAAATCCCTCAGTATGCCTTCCTTCGGAGGGGAAGTAAAGCTGGCGGTCCCATGTCATAAATGTATGGCATGTTAAAGGACCTTCCACTAATTACACTTGTGTGAACCTAAATTGTAATTAAACATTTGACAAACGCTCTCAGGTTCCTACGTTCGTCGTCGGAAGCCGACTGCGGTGGCGTCTGGTAACCCAGTTCTGAACTAGTAGTCCTTGACAAGGCGTTTGGCGGCAAAAGTAGGAACTCCTTGAAAAAATGCAATGTCTGCAGTCCTTACTTGAATTGAAAACAGAAACACACACTAATACAGCCACCACAATTAACACCGGTTATCAGACAGATTCTACACACACCCAAAGTACACGGGGCTACATGACCGCGTTGTCGCAGCCCCTAAACTAAGGAACCAACCAACCATCCATTTTCACTTTGGTATTTGTTAACATAGTTTTTATGATTATTTTCATTATTTAATCCACGCTGACGAGGGTATCATTGTTATACCGAAACATGTACGTTTTAATTATTAAACTTCTTAGTGTTTGACAAGGCAAATTTTATAATTTGAGATTAATATCAGTCAACACGGATAATATTTAACGGTTAATGTCTATGCATTTTTAATAAAGTGGAAATAAATAATAGTTCTGCTTAGGTCTACTGTAACACCACCAGACCGTTCATAAGTTAAACGGCTGAAAAGAAAACTAAATTTCACTTGCAATAACTACGACAAACACAGAAAGAAATGCCCGTGTTGCTTGCAATTCACATTGGTGTGATTTATTTTACTTACACAAACACACGCGTTGGGATGGAATCGACCCCAGTCAGTTATTACGACGTGAACTGTCTGACTGTCTCACAGGAAATGGTTGAACTTGAGGGAACGCGCGAAGAAGACCTGTATAGAAAGGTACAGGGTCATTATGTGTGTACACGCCAGTAAACACGGCAAGCTAAGCCGGCTGTGACTAGCGCAGATCACGGCCCCGCGTACCCGGTTCATCCGGTGGTTTGGCGCGCACTTTCACACTTTTACCAAACATGTTCAATAATGTGTACTTACAGTGCTCATAGGCGATGCTGAAAATGTCCTCCCTCTCTTGTAACACACACCTTATTTATTTTATCGTATGGTGAGTACAACAAGGAATTCGTAAGTCCAGGTCCAAGTTCTTCAACCACACAACAGCACTTTCTGATAGATGAAATAGGTCACTGGGGCTTCCGGAGTGGGCATGAAGAGGGCAACGCAGGATGACATGGTCCATGGTCTGCTCCTCTCACATTGGAGAATCCATCCAGCCCCACTTATGGCGCAAGAAATTACAGCGCCCATGCCCAGTTCTCAGTCTGTTGAGACGACACCATAGTTTTCTTGGGAGGTCACATCCATTAATTTTCCAAGTTGGATTTATCTCATGAGCATTAGTACCAGATGTTGAATTTGACCACTCTTCCTGCCAGCTCCGGTTTAGGTTAAAATTGTCCCTCAAGAGTCGGCCGGCCAATAAACTTGCTGGTCTCCTAGATCGAAGTCGTTGTGGCGATGGGTAACACAATTCCTTGTGAACTGGTAATGAGGGAGATGACCGGGTCTTCTTTGCTTCTCTCAGCAGAGCTTCCTTTCTCCTCAGGTGGGGTGGTGGGATATGGCTAAGAACGGGTAACCAGTGGCGAGGTGTAGACTTGACAGTACCAGCTATGCAACGCATGGTTTCATTCACCTTAGTATCTATGCACAGGTGCACTTTCCAGCCATACAGGGGCAGAGTATTCCGCTGCAGAGTAGACAAGACTATTACCCAGTCAGCCGAGGCTCCCCATGAACTACCACAAAGTTTGTGTAGGATGTTATTCCTTGTAGTGATTTTGTGAGAGAGCTTGGTGAGATGTTCTTTGTAGCTTAAAGTTCTGTCCAGGGTGACTCCTAGATATTTCGGGAAAGGGTTGTACTTTAGTTTATCACCAAGAAATAAAACAGATGGCTCGAAGGTAGCGAGTCGGTTGCTAAGATGGAAACATGAAACCTCAGTCTTAGACATCTTCTTATGAAAGAATGTCTTTCAACTCTTTTATTATTTACGGAGCCTGTTCCCGTGAATCGTTTAGCGAGCCTCCTAATTGTCCTGGTATTAGGCACAGGTCTTCATGGAAACTTGATTCGAAATTTTTGTCTCCTTTCAGAACAAGATTTTCTGCTTTTCATACACGAATTATGGATACACACACACGTTCGCTCAATGTGAACTGGTGTCTAGGCATGACCAACAATCACAGTAACCACAATACTCACTAAACGTGCAACACAAACGTATAAGCTTTGCAAATACACGGCCATATGAATGACAAAACGCGTGTGAACTAACAATATGAGTCAGCGGAGAGGGTTATTGCACCGGCTAAACCATGTGTGAGCAGCCGCGATCTGCGCTAGTCACAGCCGGCTTAGCTTGCCGTGTTTACTGGCGCGCACACACATAATAACCCTGTACATGGACGGAGAATAAACTAAAAATTATTTGTACATTTCATAAGAAAATGAAACGGTCTGGGGTGGATTCCATCTCAGCACGTGTGTTTGAGGGTTAACAGGTATGATACACAGTACAGAGCTCAGGAAGAGATTTCCTGATTGACCTAGGTGGATGTGTAGTTGCTCCCCTGGTTGTATTTCCAGTTCTGTAATAGAGAGTATATGTCATGTTCTTCGGTTCTGGATTGGGGTGATCTCTGTATAGGTATGGCATTGAATATTACATGTAATGTATGAGACTTACACACATCATAAAGCATGTGGCAGGTAATCACGATATCTCAATCCCCTAAATGACACTGACCATAAAGAATACTGTACAGTATGTTCATTTTTCTGAGCGCGTTTCCTGATGTTGTTCCACTTCATTACAGCAAGAATGATGGGTAGTTCTCCGGCTTTAAGAGAAACATTCTTGGATAGTGTTTCTTTTAGAGAAACGTTCTTGGATAGTGTTCCTTTTAGAGAAACATTCTTGGATAGTGTTCCTTTTAGAGAAACGTTCTTGGATTGTGTTTCTTTTAGAGAAACGTTCTTGGATTGTGTTTCTTTTAGAGAAACGTTCTTGGATAGTGTTCCTTTTAGAGAAACATTCTTGGATAGTGTTCCTTTTAGAGAAACATTCTTGGATTGTGTTTCTTTTAGAGAAACGTTCTTGGATTGTGTTTCTTTTAGAGAAACGTTCTTGGATAGTGTTCCTTTTAGAGAAACATTCTTGGATAGTGTTCCTTTTAGAGAAACGTTCTTGGATTGTGTTTCTTTTAGAGAAACGTTCTTGGATTGTGTGCCTTTTAGAGAAACGTTCTTGGATAGTGTTCCATAAGAGTTGGATAGTGTTCCTCTAGAGAAACTTTCGCGGATAGTGTTATTTTAGGGAAACGTTCTCGGATAGTGTTCCTTTTAGACAAACATTCTTGGGTAGTGTTCCTTTTAGAGAAACATTCTTGGATAGTGTTCCTTTTAGAGAAACGTTCTTGGGTAGTGTTCCTTTTAGAGAAACATTCTTGGATAGTGTTCCTTTTAGAGAAACATTCTTGGGTAGTGTTCCTTTAAGAGAAACGTTCTTGGATAGTGTTCCTTTTAGAGAAACATTCTTGGGTAGTGTTCCTTTTAGAGAAACGTTCTTGGATAGTGTTCCTTTTAGAGAAACATTCTTGGGTAGTGTTCCTTTTAGAGAAACGTTCTCAGATAGTGTTTCTTTTAGAGAAACATTCTTGGGTAGTGTTCCTTTTAGAGAAACGTTCTTGGATAGTGTTCCTTTTAGAGAAACGTTCTTGGATAGTGTTCCTTTTAGAGAAACAGTCTTGGGTAGTGTTCCTTTTAGAGAAACGTTCTCAGGTAGTGTTTCTTTTAGAGAAACATTCTTGGATAGTGTTCCTTTTAGAGAAACGTTCTCAGGTAGTGTTTCTTTTAGAGAAACATTCTTGGATAGTGTTCCTTTTAGAGAAACGTTTTTGGATAGTGTTCCTTTTAGAGAAACGTTCTTGGATAGTGTTCCTTTTAGAGAAACGTTCTCAGGTAGTGTTTCTTTTAGAGAAACGTTCTTGGATAGTGTTCCTTTTAGAGATATATTCTTGGATAATGTTCCTTTTAGAGAAACGTTCTTGGATAGTGTTCCTTTTAGAGAAACGTTGTTGGATAGTGTTCCTTTTAGAGAAACGTTTTTGGATAGTGTTCCTTTTAGAGAAACGTTCTTGGATAGTGTTCCTTTTAGAGAAACGTTCTTGGATAGTGTTCCTTTTAGAGAAACATTCTCAGGTAGTGTTTCTTTTAGAGAAACGTTCTTGGATAGTGTTCCTTTTAGAGAAACGTTTTTGGATAGTGTTCCTTTTAGAGAAACATTCTTGGATAGTGTTCCTTTTAGAGAAACGTTCTTGGATAGTGTTCCTTTTAGAGAAACATTCTTGGATAGTGTTCCTTTTAGAGAAACGTTTTTGGATAGTGTTCCTTTTAGAGAAACGTTCTTGGATAGTGTTCCTTTTAGAGAAACGTTCTCAGGTAGTGTTCCTTTTAGAGAAACGTTCTTGGATAGTGTTCCTTTTAGAGAAACGTTCTTGGATAGTGTTCCTTTTAGAGAAACATTCTTGGATAATGTTCCTTTTAGAGAAACGTTCTTGGATAGTGTTTCTTTTAGAGAAACGTTCTCAGGTAGTGTTTCTTTTAGAGAAACGTTCTTGGATAGTGTTCCTTTTAGAGAAACATTCTTGGATAGTGTTCCTTTTAGAGAAACATTCTTGGATAGTGTTCCTTTTAGAGAAACGTTCTTGGATAGTGTTCCTTTTAGAGAAACGTTCTTGGATAGTGTTCCTTTTAGAGAAACGTTTTTGGATAGTGTTCCTTTTAGAGAAACGTTCTTGGATAGTGTTCCTTTTAGAGAAACGTTCTCAGGTAGTGTTTCTTTTAGAGAAACGTTCTTGGATAGTGTTCCTTTTAGAGAAACGTTCTTGGATAGTGTTTCTTTTAGAGAAACATTCTTGGATAGTGTTCCTTTTAGAGAAACGTTTTTGGATAGTGTTCCTTTTAGAGAAACGTTTTTGGATAGTGTTCCTTTTAGAGAAACATTCTTGGGTAGTGTTCCTTTTAGAGAAACGTTCTTGGATAGTGTTCCTTTTAGAGAAACATTCTTGGGTAGTGTTTCTTTTAGAGAAACGTTCTTGAATAGTGTTCCTTTTAGAGAAACGTTTTTGGATAGTGTTCCTTTTAGAGAAACATTCTTGCGTAGTGTTCCTTTTAGAGAAACATTCTTGGGTAGTGTTCCTTTTAGAGAAACGTTCTTGGATAGTGTTCCTTTTAGAGAAACATTCTTGGGTAGTGTTCCTTTTAGTGAAACGTTCTTGGATAGTGTTCCTTTTAGAGAAACATTCTTGGGTAGTGTTTCTTTTAGAGAAACATTCTTGGGTAGTGTTTCTTTTAGAGAAACGTTCTTGGATAGTGTTCCTTTTAGAGAAACATTCTTGGATAGTGTTCCTTTTAGAGAAACGTTCTTGGATAGTGTTCCTTTTAGAGAAACATTCTTGGGTAGTGTTTCTTTTAGAGAAACGTTCTTGGATAGTGTTCCTTTTAGAGAAACGTTTTTGGATAGTGTTCCTTTTAGAGAAACATTCTTGGGTAGTGTTCCTTTTAGAGAAACGTTCTCAGGTAGTGTTTCTTTTAGAGAAACATTCTTGGGTAGTGTTCCTTTTAGAGAAACGTTTTTGGATAGTGTTCCTTTTAGAGAAACGTTTTTGGATAGTGTTCCTTTTAGAGAAACATTCTTGGGTAGTGTTCCTTTTAGAGAAACATTCTTGGATAGTGTTCCTTTTAGAGAAACATTCTTGGATAGTGTTCCTTTTAGAGAAACGTTCTCAGGTAGTGTTTCTTTTAGAGAAACATTCTTGGATAGTGTTCCTTTTAGAGAAACGTTCTCAGGTAGTGTTTCTTTTAGAGAAACATTCTTGGGTAGTGTTCCTTTTAGAGAAACGTTTTTGGATAGTGTTCCTTTTAGAGAAACATTCTTGGGTAGTGTTCCTTTTAGAGAAACGTTCTCAGGTAGTGTTTCTTTTAGAGAAACATTCTTGGGTAGTGTTCCTTTTAGAGAAACGTTCTTGGATAGTGTTCCTTTTAGAGAAACGTTTTTGGATAGTGTTCCTTTTAGAGAAACATTCTTGGGTAGTGTTCCTTTTAGAGAAACGTTCTCAGGTAGTGTTTCTTTTAGAGAAACATTCTTGGATAGTGTTCCTTTTAGAGAAACGTTCTCAGGTAGTGTTTCTTTTAGAGAAACATTCTTGGGTAGTGTTCCTTTTAGAGAAACGTTTTTGGATAGTGTTCCTTTTAGAGAAACATTCTTGGGTAGTGTTCCTTTTAGAGAAACGTTCTCAGGTAGTGTTTCTTTTAGAGAAACATTCTTGGGTAGTGTTCCTTTTAGAGAAACGTTCTTGGATAGTGTTCCTTTTAGAGAAACGTTCTTGGATAGTGTTCCTTTTAGAGAAACGTTTTTGGATAGTGTTCCTTTTAGAGAAACATTCTTGGGTAGTGTTCCTTTTAGAGAAACGTTCTCAGGTAATGTTTCTTTTAGAGAAACATTCTTGGGTAGTGTTCCTTTTAGCGAAACGTTCTTGGATAGTGTTCCTTTTAGAGAAACGTTTTTGGATAGTGTTCCTTTTAGAGAAACATTCTTGGGTAGTGTTCCTTTTAGAGAAACATTCTTGGATAGTGTTCCTTTTAGAGAAACATTCTTGGATAGTGTTCCTTTTAGAGAAACGTTCTCAGGTAGTGTTTCTTTTAGAGAAACATTCTTGGGTAGTGTTCCTTTTAGAGAAACGTTCTTGGATAGTGTTCCTTTTAGAGAAACGTTTTTGTATAGTGTTCCTTTTAGAGAAACATTCTTGGGTAGTGTTTCTTTTAGAGAAACGTTCTTGGATAGTGTTCCTTTTAGAGAAACGTTCTTGGGTAGTGTTCCTTTTAGAGAAACGTTCTCAGGTAGTGTTTCTTTTAGAGAAACGTTCTTGGATAGTGTTCCTTTTAGAGAAACGTTCTCAGGTAGTGTTTCTTTTAGAGAAACATTCTTGGGTAGTGTTCCTTTTAGAGAAACGTTTTTGGATAGTGTTCCTTTTAGAGAAACATTCTCAGGTAGTGTTTCTTTTAGAGAAACATTCTTGGGTAGTGTTCCTTTTAGAGAAACGTTCTTGGATAGTGTTCCTTTTAGAGAAACGTTTTTGGATAGTGTTCCTTTTAGAGAAACATTCTTGGGTAGTGTTCCTTTTAGAGAAACGTTCTTGGGTAGTGTTTCTTTTAGAGAAACGTTCTTGGATAGTGTTCCTTTTAGAGAAACGTTCTCAGATAGTGTTTCTTTTAGAGAAACATTCTTGGGTAGTGTTCCTTTTAGAGAAACGTTCTTGGGTAGTGTTCCTTTTAGAGAAACGTTCTTGGGTAGTGTTCCTTTTAGAGAAACGTTTTCTCAGATAGTGTTTCTTTTAGAGAAACATTCTTGGGTAGTGTTCCTTTTAGAGAAACGTTCTTGGATAGTGTTCCTTTTAGAGAAACATTCTTGGATAGTGTTCCTTTTAGAGAAACGTTCTTGGATAGTGTTCCTTTTAGAGAAACATTCTTGGGTAGTGTTCCTTTTAGAGAAACGTTCTTGGGTAGTGTTCCTTTTAGAGAAACATTCTTGGATAGTGTTCCTTTTAGAGAAACATTCTTGGGTAGTGTTTCTTTTAGAGAAACATTCTTGGGTAGTGTTCCTTTTAGAGAAACGTTCTTGGATAGTGTTCCTTTTAGAGAAACATTCTTGGGTAGTGTTCCTTTTAGAGAAACGTTCTTGGATAGTGTTCCTTTTAGAGAAACGTTCTTGGGTAGTGTTCCTTTTAGAGAAACGTTCTTGGGTAGTGTTCCTTTTAGAGAAACGTTCTTGGGTAGTGTTCCTTTTAGAGAAACGTTCTCAGGTAGTGTTTCTTTTAGAGAAACATTCTTGGGTAGTGTTCCTTTTAGAGAAACGTTCTTGGGTAGTGTTCCTTTTAGAGAAACGTTCTCAGATAGTGTTTCTTTTAGAGAAACGTTCTTGGATAGTGTTCCTTTTAGAGAAACATTCTTGGATAGTGTTCCTTTTAGAGAAACGTTCTCAGGTAGTGTTTCTTTTAGAGAAACATTCTTGGGTAGTGTTCCTTTTAGAGAAACGTTCTCAGATAGTGTTTCTTTTAGAGAAACATTCTTGGGTAGTGTTCCTTTTAGAGAAACGTTCTTGGGTAGTGTTTCTTTTAGAGAAACGTTCTTGGGTAGTGTTCCTTTTAGAGAAACGTTCTCAGGTAGTGTTTCTTTTAGAGAAACGTTCTTGGATAGTGTTCCTTTTAGAGAAACGTTCTCAGATAGTGTTTCTTTTAGAGAAACATTCTTGGGTAGTGTTCCTTTTAGAGAAACGTTCTTGGGTAGTGTTCCTTTTAGAGAAACGTTCTTGGGTAGTGTTCCTTTTAGAGAAACGTTCTCAGGTAGTGTTTCTTTTAGAGAAACATTCTTGGGTAGTGTTCCTTTTAGAGAAACGTTCTTGGGTAGTCTTCCTTTTAGAGAAACGTTCTCAGATAGTGTTTCTTTTAGAGAAACGTTCTTGGATAGTGTTCCTTTTAGAGAAACATTCTTGGATAGTGTTCCTTTTAGAGAAACGTTCTCAGGTAGTGTTTCTTTTAGAGAAACATTCTTGGGTAGTGTTCCTTTTAGAGAAACGTTTTTGGATAGTGTTCCTTTTAGAGAAACGTTCTCAGGTAGTGTTTCTTTTAGAGAAACATTCTTGGGTAGTGTTCCTTTTAGAGAAACGTTCTCAGGTAGTGTTTCTTTTAGAGAAACATTCTTGGGTAGTGTTCCTTTTAGAGAAACGTTTTTGGATAGTGTTCCTTTTAGAGAAACATTCTCAGGTAGTGTTTCTTTTAGAGAAACATTCTTGGGTAGTGTTCCTTTTAGAGAAACGTTTTTGGATAGTGTTCCTTTTAGAGAAACATTCTTGGGTAGTGTTCCTTTTAGAGAAACGTTCTCAGGTAGTGTTTCTTTTAGAGAAACGTTCTTGGATAGTGTTCCTTTTAGAGAAACGTTCTTGGGTAGTGTTCCTTTTAGAGAAACGTTCTTGGATACTGTTCCTTTTAGAGAAACATTCTTGGATAGTGTTCCTTTCAGAGAAACGTTCTCGGATAGTGTTTATAGAGAAATTTTCTTGGATAGTGTTCCTTTTAGAGATACATTCTTGGATAGTGTTCCTTTTAGAGGAACATTCTCGGATAGTTTTCCTTTTAGAGAAACGTTCTTGGATACTGTTCCTGTTAGATAATCATTCTTGGATTGTGTTCCTTTCAGAGGAACATTCTTGGATAGTGTTCCTTTTAGAGGATCATTCTTGGATAGTGTTCCTTTTAGAGAAACGTTCTCGGATAGTGTTCCTTTTAGAGGATCATTCTTGGATAGTGTTCCTTTTAGAAGATAATTCTTGGATAGTGTTCCTTTTAGAGAAACGTTCGCGGATAGTGTTCCTTTTAGAGGATCATTCTTGGATAGTGTTCCTTTTATAGAAACCTTCTTGGATAGTGTTCCTTTTAGAGAAACGTTCTTGGATAGTGCTCCTTTTAGAGAAACATTCTTGGATAGTGCTCCTTTTAGAGAAACATTCTTGGATAGTGTTCCTTTTAGAGAAACGTTCTTGGATAGTGTTCCTTTTAGAGAAACATTCTTGGATAGTGTTCCTTTTAGAGAAACATTCTTGGATTGTGTTTCTTTTAGAGAAACGTTCTTGGATTGTGTTTCTTTTAGAGAAACGTTCTTGGATAGTGTTCCTTTTAGAGAAACATTCTTGGATAGTGTTCCTTTTAGAGAAACGTTCTTGGATTGTGTTTCTTTTAGAGAAACGTTCTTGGATTGTGTGCCTTTTAGAGAAACGTTCTTGGATAGTGTTCCATAAGAGTTGGATAGTGTTCCTCTAGAGAAACTTTCGCGGATAGTGTTATTTTAGGGAAACGTTCTCGGATAGTGTTCCTTTTAGACAAACATTCTTGGGTAGTGTTCCTTTTAGAGAAACATTCTTGGATAGTGTTCCTTTTAGAGAAACGTTCTTGGGTAGTGTTCCTTTTAGAGAAACATTCTTGGATAGTGTTCCTTTTAGAGAAACATTCTTGGGTAGTGTTCCTTTAAGAGAAACGTTCTTGGATAGTGTTCCTTTTAGAGAAACATTCTTGGGTAGTGTTCCTTTTAGAGAAACGTTCTTGGATAGTGTTCCTTTTAGAGAAACATTCTTGGGTAGTGTTCCTTTTAGAGAAACGTTCTCAGATAGTGTTTCTTTTAGAGAAACATTCTTGGGTAGTGTTCCTTTTAGAGAAACGTTCTTGGATAGTGTTCCTTTTAGAGAAACGTTCTTGGATAGTGTTCCTTTTAGAGAAACAGTCTTGGGTAGTGTTCCTTTTAGAGAAACGTTCTCAGGTAGTGTTTCTTTTAGAGAAACATTCTTGGATAGTGTTCCTTTTAGAGAAACGTTCTCAGGTAGTGTTTCTTTTAGAGAAACATTCTTGGATAGTGTTCCTTTTAGAGAAACGTTTTTGGATAGTGTTCCTTTTAGAGAAACGTTCTTGGATAGTGTTCCTTTTAGAGAAACGTTCTCAGGTAGTGTTTCTTTTAGAGAAACGTTCTTGGATAGTGTTCCTTTTAGAGATATATTCTTGGATAATGTTCCTTTTAGAGAAACGTTCTTGGATAGTGTTCCTTTTAGAGAAACGTTGTTGGATAGTGTTCCTTTTAGAGAAACGTTTTTGGATAGTGTTCCTTTTAGAGAAACGTTCTTGGATAGTGTTCCTTTTAGAGAAACGTTCTTGGATAGTGTTCCTTTTAGAGAAACATTCTCAGGTAGTGTTTCTTTTAGAGAAACGTTCTTGGATAGTGTTCCTTTTAGAGAAACGTTTTTGGATAGTGTTCCTTTTAGAGAAACATTCTTGGATAGTGTTCCTTTTAGAGAAACGTTCTTGGATAGTGTTCCTTTTAGAGAAACATTCTTGGATAGTGTTCCTTTTAGAGAAACGTTTTTGGATAGTGTTCCTTTTAGAGAAACGTTCTTGGATAGTGTTCCTTTTAGAGAAACGTTCTCAGGTAGTGTTCCTTTTAGAGAAACGTTCTTGGATAGTGTTCCTTTTAGAGAAACGTTCTTGGATAGTGTTCCTTTTAGAGAAACATTCTTGGATAATGTTCCTTTTAGAGAAACGTTCTTGGATAGTGTTTCTTTTAGAGAAACGTTCTCAGGTAGTGTTTCTTTTAGAGAAACGTTCTTGGATAGTGTTCCTTTTAGAGAAACATTCTTGGATAGTGTTCCTTTTAGAGAAACATTCTTGGATAGTGTTCCTTTTAGAGAAACGTTCTTGGATAGTGTTCCTTTTAGAGAAACGTTCTTGGATAGTGTTCCTTTTAGAGAAACGTTTTTGGATAGTGTTCCTTTTAGAGAAACGTTCTTGGATAGTGTTCCTTTTAGAGAAACGTTCTCAGGTAGTGTTTCTTTTAGAGAAACGTTCTTGGATAGTGTTCCTTTTAGAGAAACGTTCTTGGATAGTGTTTCTTTTAGAGAAACATTCTTGGATAGTGTTCCTTTTAGAGAAACGTTTTTGGATAGTGTTCCTTTTAGAGAAACGTTTTTGGATAGTGTTCCTTTTAGAGAAACATTCTTGGGTAGTGTTCCTTTTAGAGAAACGTTCTTGGATAGTGTTCCTTTTAGAGAAACATTCTTGGGTAGTGTTTCTTTTAGAGAAACGTTCTTGAATAGTGTTCCTTTTAGAGAAACGTTTTTGGATAGTGTTCCTTTTAGAGAAACATTCTTGCGTAGTGTTCCTTTTAGAGAAACATTCTTGGGTAGTGTTCCTTTTAGAGAAACGTTCTTGGATAGTGTTCCTTTTAGAGAAACATTCTTGGGTAGTGTTCCTTTTAGAGAAACGTTCTTGGATAGTGTTCCTTTTAGAGAAACATTCTTGGGTAGTGTTTCTTTTAGAGAAACATTCTTGGGTAGTGTTTCTTTTAGAGAAACGTTCTTGGATAGTGTTCCTTTTAGAGAAACATTCTTGGATAGTGTTCCTTTTAGAGAAACGTTCTTGGATAGTGTTCCTTTTAGAGAAACATTCTTGGGTAGTGTTTCTTTTAGAGAAACGTTCTTGGATAGTGTTCCTTTTAGAGAAACGTTTTTGGATAGTGTTCCTTTTAGAGAAACATTCTTGGGTAGTGTTCCTTTTAGAGAAACGTTCTCAGGTAGTGTTTCTTTTAGAGAAACATTCTTGGGTAGTGTTCCTTTTAGAGAAACGTTTTTGGATAGTGTTCCTTTTAGAGAAACGTTTTTGGATAGTGTTCCTTTTAGAGAAACATTCTTGGGTAGTGTTCCTTTTAGAGAAACATTCTTGGATAGTGTTCCTTTTAGAGAAACGTTCTTGAATAGTGTTCCTTTTAGAGAAACGTTTTTGGATAGTGTTCCTTTTAGAGAAACATTCTTGCGTAGTGTTCCTTTTAGAGAAACATTCTTGGGTAGTGTTCCTTTTAGAGAAACGTTCTTGGATAGTGTTCCTTTTAGAGAAACATTCTTGGGTAGTGTTCCTTTTAGAGAAACGTTCTTGGATAGTGTTCCTTTTAGAGAAACATTCTTGGGTAGTGTTTCTTTTAGAGAAACATTCTTGGGTAGTGTTTCTTTTAGAGAAACGTTCTTGGATAGTGTTCCTTTTAGAGAAACATTCTTGGGTAGTGTTCCTTTTAGAGAAACGTTCTCAGGTAGTGTTTCTTTTAGAGAAACATTCTTGGGTAGTGTTCCTTTTAGAGAAACGTTCTTGGATAGTGTTCCTTTTAGAGAAACGTTTTTGGATAGTGTTCCTTTTAGAGAAACATTCTTGGGTAGTGTTCCTTTTAGAGAAACGTTCTCAGGTAGTGTTTCTTTTAGAGAAACATTCTTGGATAGTGTTCCTTTTAGAGAAACGTTCTCAGGTAGTGTTTCTTTTAGAGAAACATTCTTGGGTAGTGTTCCTTTTAGAGAAACGTTTTTGGATAGTGTTCCTTTTAGAGAAACATTCTTGGGTAGTGTTCCTTTTAGAGAAACGTTCTCAGGTAGTGTTTCTTTTAGAGAAACATTCTTGGGTAGTGTTCCTTTTAGAGAAACGTTCTTGGATAGTGTTCCTTTTAGAGAAACGTTCTTGGATAGTGTTCCTTTTAGAGAAACGTTTTTGGATAGTGTTCCTTTTAGAGAAACATTCTTGGGTAGTGTTCCTTTTAGAGAAACGTTCTCAGGTAATGTTTCTTTTAGAGAAACATTCTTGGGTAGTGTTCCTTTTAGCGAAACGTTCTTGGATAGTGTTCCTTTTAGAGAAACGTTTTTGGATAGTGTTCCTTTTAGAGAAACATTCTTGGGTAGTGTTCCTTTTAGAGAAACATTCTTGGATAGTGTTCCTTTTAGAGAAACATTCTTGGATAGTGTTCCTTTTAGAGAAACGTTCTCAGGTAGTGTTTCTTTTAGAGAAACATTCTTGGGTAGTGTTCCTTTTAGAGAAACGTTCTTGGATAGTGTTCCTTTTAGAGAAACGTTTTTGTATAGTGTTCCTTTTAGAGAAACATTCTTGGGTAGTGTTTCTTTTAGAGAAACGTTCTTGGATAGTGTTCCTTTTAGAGAAACGTTCTTGGGTAGTGTTCCTTTTAGAGAAACGTTCTCAGGTAGTGTTTCTTTTAGAGAAACGTTCTTGGATAGTGTTCCTTTTAGAGAAACGTTCTCAGGTAGTGTTTCTTTTAGAGAAACATTCTTGGGTAGTGTTCCTTTTAGAGAAACGTTTTTGGATAGTGTTCCTTTTAGAGAAACATTCTCAGGTAGTGTTTCTTTTAGAGAAACATTCTTGGGTAGTGTTCCTTTTAGAGAAACGTTCTTGGATAGTGTTCCTTTTAGAGAAACGTTTTTGGATAGTGTTCCTTTTAGAGAAACATTCTTGGGTAGTGTTCCTTTTAGAGAAACGTTCTTGGGTAGTGTTTCTTTTAGAGAAACGTTCTTGGATAGTGTTCCTTTTAGAGAAACGTTCTCAGATAGTGTTTCTTTTAGAGAAACATTCTTGGGTAGTGTTCCTTTTAGAGAAACGTTCTTGGGTAGTGTTCCTTTTAGAGAAACGTTCTTGGGTAGTGTTCCTTTTAGAGAAACGTTTTCTCAGATAGTGTTTCTTTTAGAGAAACATTCTTGGGTAGTGTTCCTTTTAGAGAAACGTTCTTGGATAGTGTTCCTTTTAGAGAAACATTCTTGGATAGTGTTCCTTTTAGAGAAACGTTCTTGGATAGTGTTCCTTTTAGAGAAACATTCTTGGGTAGTGTTCCTTTTAGAGAAACGTTCTTGGGTAGTGTTCCTTTTAGAGAAACATTCTTGGATAGTGTTCCTTTTAGAGAAACATTCTTGGGTAGTGTTTCTTTTAGAGAAACATTCTTGGGTAGTGTTCCTTTTAGAGAAACGTTCTTGGATAGTGTTCCTTTTAGAGAAACATTCTTGGGTAGTGTTCCTTTTAGAGAAACGTTCTTGGATAGTGTTCCTTTTAGAGAAACGTTCTTGGGTAGTGTTCCTTTTAGAGAAACGTTCTTGGGTAGTGTTCCTTTTAGAGAAACGTTCTTGGGTAGTGTTCCTTTTAGAGAAACGTTCTCAGGTAGTGTTTCTTTTAGAGAAACATTCTTGGGTAGTGTTCCTTTTAGAGAAACGTTCTTGGGTAGTGTTCCTTTTAGAGAAACGTTCTCAGATAGTGTTTCTTTTAGAGAAACGTTCTTGGATAGTGTTCCTTTTAGAGAAACATTCTTGGATAGTGTTCCTTTTAGAGAAACGTTCTCAGGTAGTGTTTCTTTTAGAGAAACATTCTTGGGTAGTGTTCCTTTTAGAGAAACGTTCTCAGATAGTGTTTCTTTTAGAGAAACATTCTTGGGTAGTGTTCCTTTTAGAGAAACGTTCTTGGGTAGTGTTTCTTTTAGAGAAACGTTCTTGGGTAGTGTTCCTTTTAGAGAAACGTTCTCAGGTAGTGTTTCTTTTAGAGAAACGTTCTTGGATAGTGTTCCTTTTAGAGAAACGTTCTCAGATAGTGTTTCTTTTAGAGAAACATTCTTGGGTAGTGTTCCTTTTAGAGAAACGTTCTTGGGTAGTGTTCCTTTTAGAGAAACGTTCTTGGGTAGTGTTCCTTTTAGAGAAACGTTCTCAGGTAGTGTTTCTTTTAGAGAAACATCCTTGGGTAGTGTTCCTTTTAGAGAAACGTTCTTGGGTAGTCTTCCTTTTAGAGAAACGTTCTCAGATAGTGTTTCTTTTAGAGAAACGTTCTTGGATAGTGTTCCTTTTAGAGAAACATTCTTGGATAGTGTTCCTTTTAGAGAAACGTTCTCAGGTAGTGTTTCTTTTAGAGAAACATTCTTGGGTAGTGTTCCTTTTAGAGAAACGTTTTTGGATAGTGTTCCTTTTAGAGAAACGTTCTCAGGTAGTGTTTCTTTTAGAGAAACATTCTTGGGTAGTGTTCCTTTTAGAGAAACGTTCTCAGGTAGTGTTTCTTTTAGAGAAACATTCTTGGGTAGTGTTCCTTTTAGAGAAACGTTTTTGGATAGTGTTCCTTTTAGAGAAACATTCTCAGGTAGTGTTTCTTTTAGAGAAACATTCTTGGGTAGTGTTCCTTTTAGAGAAACGTTTTTGGATAGTGTTCCTTTTAGAGAAACATTCTTGGGTAGTGTTCCTTTTAGAGAAACGTTCTCAGGTAGTGTTTCTTTTAGAGAAACGTTCTTGGATAGTGTTCCTTTTAGAGAAACGTTCTTGGGTAGTGTTCCTTTTAGAGAAACGTTCTTGGATACTGTTCCTTTTAGAGAAACATTCTTGGATAGTGTTCCTTTCAGAGAAACGTTCTCGGATAGTGTTTATAGAGAAATTTTCTTGGATAGTGTTCCTTTTAGAGATACATTCTTGGATAGTGTTCCTTTTAGAGGAACATTCTCGGATAGTTTTCCTTTTAGAGAAACGTTCTTGGATACTGTTCCTGTTAGATAATCATTCTTGGATTGTGTTCCTTTCAGAGGAACATTCTTGGATAGTGTTCCTTTTAGAGGATCATTCTTGGATAGTGTTCCTTTTAGAGAAACGTTCTCGGATAGTGTTCCTTTTAGAGGATCATTCTTGGATAGTGTTCCTTTTAGAAGATAATTCTTGGATAGTGTTCCTTTTAGAGAAACGTTCGCGGATAGTGTTCCTTTTAGAGGATCATTCTTGGATAGTGTTCCTTTTATAGAAACCTTCTTGGATAGTGTTCCTTTTAGAGAAACGTTCTTGGATAGTGCTCCTTTTAGAGAAACATTCTTGGATAGTGCTCCTTTTAGAGAAACATTCTTGGATAGTGTTCCTTTTAGAGAAACGTTCTTGGATAGTGTTCCTTTTATAGAAACGTTCTTGGATAGTGTTTATGGAGAAATTTTCTTGGATAGTGTTCCTTTTAGAGATACATTCTTGGATAGTGTTCCTTTACAGAAATGTTCTTGGATAATGTTCCTTTTTTGGAAAACGATTAACGTTCCCCTGCAAGAGTTTCTGTTTCAGAAAACGGATCTCGTAAAATTTTCCTTTTTGAAGGGATACGTTCCTGTAATTGTACAGAAATTTCACACTCGCAGATCATATACATTCGCATAACCACTGTTAACCATGATTTCCTAAGCAGCTGAATTATCTAAAACAGCAAACCCTATAGGCTATATTACAGTTTTTAATTTCTTTGTTTCGTACTTAGGAAGTCATTAAGGCAGTTCATTATATTTTATAGGGGGATAAGCTCTACAAGTTTTGTTCATAAGGTCCCTGAATAGATCTCGGGCAGCGCACTGTGGTGATAATGCCGCTATCTTCAGAGCGGGTTGAGAGCAATTTACAAGTCAAATTCTGATTATCATGGACTTTCATCTCGCCCATTTCTGCGGTAAACAAGATCCAAATTGTTCCTTACACACAAACGTTCTTGCATAGTTAACAAGAGCTTCATTACAAGGTCAGGTACCAGAATAAAACAATCTGAGACGCGCGAAGAAATCTTATTACTACACTCACTTGTATGCAAATAACAGATGAGCCACGCTGTGCGAATTTAAAAGAGGTATTTGTTTGTTCAAGCCATGAGAAATCCTGTCTTAAGTTTTCTATTAAAATTCTTGAATAATATTGATTAGAGTGTTATTGTGGAGAACCTATTCCTTTCTCTCTTATTGCTGATATGTGGTGATCTTGGCCAAGGAATCAATCGATATTTCACAAACCATTTACTCAAATATCCCAAAACTGCTAGGTCATGGACTTTTGGCTTAATTTCTGCTTGTCAATACCCCTCATTCTACTATTATGTTAGCCATAGGCTCACTTTCAGTGTTATCTAAGATTCCGGCGGGCGAAACGTAAATCAGTATCATGGATATTGATGGTCTATTTTTGGATTATATGCATAGGGCTAAGAAACCCCATTTGTTGCGTACAATCCGCTCTTTTATATTAAATAGCATTGCAATACATTGCACAAAATAACAATACTTAAAATAATTACCTAATAAACTAAGTATTAAATATCATGATGCGCTTACAGAGAGCCTGTAACCATCTAAACATATCATTAAAATCTAGGGCCCGGATGTTGATGACATGTCATCTTTTTACTGAGCTGTTTAAAACAATGCTGAAGTACATAGAGATTCCGGACGGGCCATCCCGTATTCAAATATGTCATTTTTATTTTGCATCTTTTTGCATTTTTCCTATTTTTCCATTTTAAAGGCATTTTTTAAGTTTGGTAGATTTTTTTGGGTCTTATTTTAGAGAAATCGGCCTTTTGAGATGATTTTATTTTCCAATTTAGTCATGTCACAGCTTTATATGAGGGAGTTACGTGTCTCAGAGTTATGAAGAAGCAAGTAGCTGATACAAGATAATTTTAAATATTGAAATACTGTATTGATTCCCTAGTTGCTAGTCCTAGCAACAATCGTGGCGAAATTGCTCCGGGTATTGTATTAATACTGAAACAAGTGCTGGGCAAAAACACCAGGTATAAAACATTCTGCAAAATCTCAGACATTCTTTCTGGTGAAAACTACTGCATGGATGGGATTGAAGAGGATTCAGTAGAAAACGACCTTCCTCACTTCAAGTACGCTCCGATCAAATCAGTTGATGTTGAACGCAGCATTTCGATATATAAATACTTGTTGGCTGATAACCGCAGATCATTTACATTTGACAAAATCAGAATGACATGCATAGTGCAGTGCAACTCAGACTAAAGTGTACATAAACCTTTTGTTAAGTGCAAGAAATCTATTTTGATTCTCCATTTTATAGTACATTTTTCGAATTTTTGAAATATTTGTGAGTTTATTATTATAAGATCATTTTCTCCATTTTATACTGCTTTTTTTCGAATTTTTAGGTCCTTTATTACAGTCATTTTTGAAAGTTTTAAGTGCATTTTTTAAACTTGTTACGGCATCCACATCCGAGTCCTATTAATAACCATCCAATAATGTATGGTGTCTCCTGAGTACTGAGCGATATGAATTCTCGTAAGCATACAGATTATACAAATTATAAATATGTGATGCACTAGTTCAAGGATTCAGGGATCCATACTACTAATAAAAGTGACGTGTCGTTAGGAAGTGCATCAGGCAATAATAAACGCTAATCGCATGTTCTATAGTCTGAATAACTTATTTATATCTCGTCTATTATTGCCGAAGAATAAGATTCAGCTACTGTCATCGCGGCAGGAGATGGCAGTTGAACACGCTGTGACGGGGTGCGGGGGGGGGGGTCTTGCAGTACGCTTGCGCGGCCCACCTATTCCTAAGTTAAATATATCGGCTTGCCGCATGCCAATGGTTGTCATTGCAGCAGGCGACACTCAGCCACTGAAAGAAGGAATGTGCTGAGTGAGTGAAGCAAGTAGTGATCAACTGAATGTTTTTGGAATGCGCGATACGCAGTGAGCGGGAAGACCTCTGCAGTTCAAACCCGACTGCCAACTCCTGACGCGATATCAGTATTAAAAAAAATCCACAGCCTGCTTCCAGTCTCCGACCGGGTCAGGAATGGAATGAATGGAGCCCATATCTTGCGGCGAGGATATGAACTGTGCCGGCTGCCGAGGCCTGACGCACTCCTCTGGGGCAATGATTAAATGAATGACAGATGAAATGAAATGATAATGGAGAGTGTTGACAGGGAAAACCGGAGTACCCGGAGAAAAACCTGTCTACCTCCGTTTTGTCCAGCACAGATCTCACATGGAGTGACCGGGATTTGAACCACGGACCCAGCGGTGAGAGGCCGGCGTGCTGCCGCCTAAGCCACGGAGGCTGTGTCGATATCAGTATATATGACACAAATGCGGCCGGTACTTTTGTATGGTTGTGAAACCTGGGCGACATTAGCAACAACCGAAGAAAACATCTCTGTCATCGAGAGGAAGGTACTTCGAAAGATTTATGACCCGTTTTCAATGCCATGGAAGGTAAATGGGAACGAAGAACGAAGGATGACCTGTATCAGCGGTTTGGAAAACCACAAATTGGCCGAGTACTAGGACAAAAGAGGTTACAGTGGTTTGGCCACATCTTTCGAGCTGATGAATCCATCCAAAACCGAGTCCTTCATTCACAACCTGCTGGAAGATGCCCAAGGGGACGTCCCAGGACGCGATGGAAGGATCGAGTATTGGCAATACTTCAGCAAGTGGAGCCGAATGCGGTCGAAGATGAAGCTAGAGACCCGCAGGGTTGAAATGTTATCTGCAGTAGATACCTCCTTCTTCGTGACTGATTCCTTTGATATAAGTTTTTCTCTTCCTTTTCTTTCTTTTGTTCTTCTGCTGTAGGCCTTCAATGTCCATAAATGCAATAAATGATGATGATGTGATGCATTACATATAAACGATTTATTGTATTTAAAAGTACAAGGGTGAGGTATCTGCATTGTGAACTCTGTAAATCAGTTGCTTTGGCTGTGGACTGATTCGATACGCAAAATCCATCGTTAAGATATGCTGGGCATTTCTGTTTAAGAATATTTATGGTCAATAATGCTATTGCCAACAGTCTGCGTTCATTTATTTTAAGACACTGCAGATGAATATGTTAGTTGCTCCTGTTTACGAACGTCAAGAATGAATTTAGCACAGGCATTTTGAGTACGTTGAAATTTTGTATACACCGTGCCTGAATATGAGAGTTTCAGAGGAGGGGAAAACGCAAATTTTTCACCTCTCCCTCTCTGAATTTGTTATTTTTTTTGTTGCTGCATCAAACTCAAGATATTTTATATTGAAGAAAATTCATTTAAAACAAGATGTTCAGTAAAGAACATATAGCCTACTTTCTCCTAAATGCATGGGTATTGTTATAACTCTTTGTCCTTTTCAAGGAGTATGATTGAATGTTGGTTGTAGGAGCTTGTTGAAATACAACGTGCTATAGGGATATTAAACATGAATATGAGGTGCCCTTTGCTAGTGCTACCTCTGTACCAAATTTCGTTCAATTCGGTTTCACCGTGTTTGAATTGATAGGGGGAATCCATTTGCACACATACTTGGCCACCATCTGCAAACTATTGGGCTGATGTTCTTGCAGTTTGGTCAGAAAATGTTTCCCACATAAAGATATGGTGTTGCAAAATTAGGTAGAGACTAGATTATTAGGTTGGTCGTAATTACATTTTAGCTTTTAACATTTGGGTGGCCGCGATTACGTTTCCATCAAGATAGCGGTGATATAAAACATGACACTGAGGTGCCCTTTGCTAGTGCTACCTCTATACCAAATTTCGTTCCATTTGGTTTCAGCGTGTTTGAATTAATAGGGGGAATCGATTCTGACACAAAGATGGCCGCCATCCGCAAACTATTAGGCGAATGACCTATTAGATTGGTCAAAGGATGCTCCCTCCATAAAGGTATGTAGTTGCAAAATTTGGTAGAGATCGGATGATAAGGTTAATCGTAATTTGATTTAAGCTTTGAACATTCGTGTGGCCGCCATTACGTTTCAGTCAAGATGGCGGCGATATAAAACATGTCACTGAGGTGCCCTTTGCTAGTACTACCTCTGTACCAAATTTCGTTCCATTCGGTTCCACCGTGTTCGAATTAATAGGGGGAATCAATTTTGACATAAAGATGGCCTCCATCCGCAAACTATTAGGTGAATGACCTATTAGATTGGTCAAAGGATGCTCCCTCCATAAAGGTATGTAGTTGCAAAATTTGGTAGAGATCGGATGATTAGGTTAATCGTAATTTGATTTAAGCTTTGAACATTCGTGTGGCCGCCATTACGTTTCAGTCAAGATGGCGGCGATATAAAACATGACACTGAGGTGCCCTTTGCTAGTGCTACCTCTGTACCAAATTTCGTTCCATTCGGTTCCACCGTGTTCGAATTAATAGGGGGAATCAATTTTGACATAAAGATGGCCGCCATCCGCAAACTATCAGGTGAATGACCTATTAGATTGGTCAAAGGATGCTCCCTCCATAAAGGTATGTAGTTGCAAAATTTGGTAGAGATCGGATGATTAGGTTAATCGTAATTTGATTTAAGCTTTGAACATTTGTGTGGCCGCCATTACGTTTCCGTCAAGATGGCGGAGATATAAAACATGACACTGAGGTGCCTTTTGTTAGTACTACCTCTGTACCAAATTTCGTTCCATTCGGTTGCACCGTGTTCGAATTAATAGGGGGAATCGATTTTCACACAAAGATGGCCGCCATCCGCAAACTATTACGCTGATGACCTATTGGTTTGGTCAAAGGATGCTCCCCCCATAAAGGTATGTTGTTGCAAAATTTGGTAGAGATCGGATGATTAGGTTAATCGTAATTTGATTTAAGCTTTGAACATTTGTGTGGCCGCCATTACGTTTCCGTCAAGATGGCGGCGATATAAAACATGACACTGAGGTGCCTTTTGTTAGTACTACCTTTGTACCAAATTTCGTTCCATTCGGTTGCACCGTGTTCGAATTAATAGGGGGAATCGATTTTCACACAAAGATGGCCGCCATCCGCAAACTATTACGCTGATGACCTATTGGTTTGGTCAAAGGATGCTCCCCCCATAAAGGTATGTTGTTGCAAAATTTGGTAGAGATCGGATGATTAGGTTAGTCGTAATTTGATTTAAGCTTTGAACATTTGTGTGGCCGCCATTACGTTTCCGTCAAGATGGCGGCGATATAAAACATGACACTGAGGTGTCCTTTGCTAGTGCTACCTTTGTACCAAATTTCGTTCAATTCGCATTCACCGTGTTCGAATTGATAGGGGGGGACAGACATTCAGAGTACACACACTCACACACACACAGACACACAGACACACACACACACAGACTCACACACACACATACACACACACAGACAGACACACTTTTTTTCGCCCTGTGTTGATCTCATAAGTCTACTTTCATTTTTTGCAAAAATCGAAAGTAGGCTAAAAATCTTATTGGTCTAGGATACAAAATTCTATAGGAATAACATTTAATCTGTTCTAAAATGTTACGTAAATTTTTTTCTTCTTGTCAACCCCCTCCCTCCCCCAACATTTAACAAGTAGTTCCGTGAAGAACTATACAGCCTATTTTCATATATCCTACTTATGTTAATTGCCACTATCAACATACACAATTTCTGTTTGATTGCTGTAATAGATTCGTAGATATTAAGAACCGACTAAATATTTCGGGTGGTCGCCATGTTGGATTTTATATATGTAGGTCCTAGAGTTATGTACTGTTACATGCAGATTATTGTGAACGTGTAGTATTCAAACTTCAATCGCATAATTAGGACACAAGAAAAAACAAGGAGATTTTAAAATTTTTCACAGCTGCCATCTTGAGGTTATGGAAACAATTGAAATAAATTAGATGCCAGTGGATTAACATTCGTATAAGGATTTACTGTACCATGTTTCACTGCACTCGATGGTTAAATTGCGAGAAACGTCCATGTGAATATTTATAATTCGCGTCACCGCCATGTTGAATTAGTGATCACCAGGTTATTTAAAGTCCTATAGGTGAACTTAAGTTCATAGCCCCTATGAACATTAAAAAATGCAGTTTGATTGCTAAAATAGATTCGTAGATATTCAGTATCGTCTAAATATTTCGGATGGTCGCCATGTTGGATTGTTAAATGTATAGGCCATAGAGTCATGTACCATTAAAAGAAAATTATTGCATAGGTTCATTATACAAACTTTCACTTCGATCGCATGACTACATCACAAGAAATAAAAACTTAATTTTAAAATTCGCACTACCGCCATCTTGAGGTTATGTAAACAATTGAACTAAATTAGATACCAGTGGATTACAATGTGTATAAATATTTCCTGTACCAGGTTTCAGTGCGCTTGGAACATTAAATCGCGAGAAAGGTCTATTTAAAATTTTCAAATTCGCTTGGCCGCCATGTTCGTTTTGTAGTTAACCGGTTTTTGAAAGTCTTATAGATGGACTTCCAGTAGTGCCCTTTATCTCCGTACAAAATTTTAGGGAGATACCGCTAATAGTTTCAGAGATATAGAATGCCGGTGAAATATTTCGCACATCCGCCATCTTGTGATTATGTAAACAATTGAACGAAGTTAGATGTCGGTGCATTACAATGTATATAAACATATACTGTACCAAGTTTCATTGCGTTTGGTTGGTCAAATCACGAGAAACGTCTATTTAAAAGTCGCAAATTCGCTTGGCCTCCATGTTGGTTTTGTAGTTACCAGGTTTTCAAAAGTCACATAAGTGAACTTATAGTAGTTCCCTCTATCACCATAGAAAATGTCAGGGTAATATCGGTAATAGTTTCGGAAATATTGAATGCTGGTGAAATATTTCGCACAGCCGCCATGTTGGATTGGTGAGTCGTAACAAAATTTGAAGGGCACGGTCGAGGTCGCCGGGAATAGTGCTATGAATTTTCCAAGTTTCATTGAAATCGCTCCTGCCGTTTAGATTTTATTAGGGGGGGGGGGACACACACACGAATCACACACACACACACACACACGCACACACACACGGACAAAAGGTGATCTCATAAGCCTATTTTTTCAAAATTGAAAATAGGCTAAAAATGTAGCCTCCACATAGAAAATTCTCTGCGGATGCCGATTATCGTTTCCTCAAACGGGGATAAGTGAAAGGAACTAAAAAATTTCACAGATACATTGTTACTCGGAATATTAGTATTAAACGATCCTCATAATTAGGGAAAGAATTGCTGTGAGGAATTGGCTGGTTAGATACCCTGGCCTCCTCGATGGATTATAAACTTATCTGGTTATTCTTGTTACAATTGCTTTTGGTGTAATAAATGTGCCTGCCATTTCTGGCCGATCGTATTTGCGTGAGAATTTGAATGCAAGTCTAGACAATATCGCGTGACATTTCCAGCACGGTATGTACGTTGTCAGCTCGAGTAGAACACTGAGACTTGAGTGCACTACACGAGGAGACATTGCGCATTTCATTTGCACTGGCTACAAACGTATGCAGGCTCGCTGTGCGAAAATATACCGGCCTAGGAATGACCCATGTATACATAACGTACAGTAGATATTGGCAGCTTATGACAACAACTTCTAGGTCATATCCATCACCAAATAAGAAAAGAAAAGTCCCGTGACAGAGCAAATTGGAGGACAGCCTTTTAGAGAACAGTCTTGCCGTCTAAATAGCTCATAGTTGAGCAAATTATACTAATAGGATGTTCCGTGAAGAATAATGTAGTGACTAACATTCGTGTCTATAGCAAGAAATCAACGTAGTTTGATATTTTTCAGTCGGTCAACACGATTGTACCGAATTGTGGGTTAATCCGGAATGATGAAAAAAAAATACACCAGTTTCGATCGTCAAGCGAGCATTATCAGATCCATTACACTTAGGCTATAAAATCTATGTCCGAAAGTATGGGTGAAAGTATTCACAATATATAGGCTACACTTATTTAGTTGCAGTATTAGTTGAGATAATGCAACTCGTCAATATTTGTTAGTTATAGTCTATGTGATGTTTTGTTAAGAAACTGGATTTGGTGGTTGACTTCAAAAATTAGCTTGTGTAGAGTGACTATGTGAAGGATGTTAAATGGTCAGTTCAGAATGTATTGTATAGGCTACTTATCTGGATAGGTCTTGCGCGGTCCTGGGGAGAGCAGTTAACTTCGTCACTATCTGCTCCCAACTGAAACACCATCATGCAATTTATTTATTTATTTATTTATTTAGCGTATGGCAATAACAAAACTGAATTACAACATAATCAATATACAAAATTAATTTAACTAAGTCATTAAATTTATAAATTAATATCTAAATTCTCTAAGCCTCCGTGGCTTAGGCGGCAGCACGCCGGCCTCTCACCGCTGGGTCCGTGGTTCAAATCCCGGTCACTCCATGAGAGATCTGTGCTGGACAAAACGGCGGCAGACAGGTTTTTCTCCGGGTACTCCGGTTTTCCCTGTCAAAATTTCATTCCAGCAACACTCTCCACTATCATTTCATTTCATCTGTCATTCATTTAATCATTGCCCCAGAGGAGTGCGTCAGGCCTCGGCAGCCGGCACAGTTCATATCCTCGCCGCTAGATAGGGGCTTCATTCATTCCATTCCTGACCCGGTCGGAGACTGGAAGCAGGCTGTGGATTTTCATTTTCATCTAAATTCTCTATCCATTGAAGGGCTGCCTCTGTCACTTCATAGATATTGTTAAGATTTCCAGGGTACGCTCGACGGCTGCAACTTGATATAATGTGTTGGATGGTCTGATGTTCACTGCCACAATCACATTGGGGAGATGGGACCTTTCCCCAGCGGTGAAGACTCCCTGCGCAGATGCCATGGCCTGTTCGAATCCTGTTAATTGTCTTCCATGCATGTCGCGGGAGTTCCATGCCTGGTGGCTTTGTAGTGGTTCTTATTAGAGTCTGATGTTCCACGTTATTAGTTCTACTCCACATTTCCGACCACTTCTTGTTCATGTTAAAGCCCATTTCTTGTAACGATTCTGCCAATATTATGGATGGCCGCCTAGATTTTAATCTACTCCTTTTAAGCATGGGAACGTCAGAGTGAATTGGGAGCTGTGGATTTTTAATCAATTTTTCATATTCCTTGAGAAGGGCATTTTGTCTTCGCAAATCTGGTGGAGCAATATGACTTAAAGGTGGGAGCCATTGTAGAGGAGTAGATCTAATGCATCCTGTTATTGTCCTCATTGCTGTATGTAATTGCACAACAATTTTCCTCACATGAGGGCTATTAAGCCATACTGGGGTGCAATATTCAGCAGCAGAGTAGACAAGACCCAGGGAAGAGCATCTTAAAGTTGTAGCTGTTGCACCCCATGAACTTCCACTCAATCAATGTAATTTTAATAAATGTTCTCCAGTCGGTCAACACGAATGTGCCCAATTGTAATGAGTGTTACTCCCTACCCCTGAAAAGAATTACATGAGATTAAAAAATCAATTGGATTACTAGTATCGATCGTCACGCGATCATCATCAGATCCTTTACATTCAGGCTTTAAGTGTTGTCTACGATTACATAGGCGAATATATTAAACAATATATGACCGAATCCCAAACATACTGCCAATACAACTCTTAAAGAAACGAAGCACTAAGCCCCTTAATAATAATGTCAACAGCGTATGGAGACTTGTAGACTACATTGTTAAATAAGGGCTCTAGGAGTTGGTTGGTTCCTCAGTTTAGGGGCTGCGACAACGTGGTCATGTAGCCCCGTGTACTTTGGGTATGTGTAGAATCTGTCTGAAAACCGGTGTTAAATGTAATGGCTGTATTAGTGTGTGTTATATGCAATTCAGGTAAGGACCGCAGACGATCAATTTCAAGTACTTCCTACGTTTGGTACCAAATGCTACCGTGAAAGTCACCTAGCTTTGAAATTGGCTACTAGATGCCACCGCAACCTGCACCTGACAGCAAACGTTGGACCTTAATAGAGCGTTAAATCAAATCTAACCTACACATTTATCTTCACACAATTGTAGTCGGTGGAAAGTTCTTTTACATGCCATAAATATATGACATGGGCCCGCTGGCTATACTTCACCTCCGAAGGAAGTCATGCTGAGGGTTTTTTACGCTCTTTAATAATCCGACGACTTCGGCCGGGTTTGAACCCGTGATCTTAGAATTCTAGCGACAGAAACGAGATTTATCTGGACTATGAATCAATGTATCAGAATAGACAAGATCAGAAATGAGGTACACAGAGAAACTGCTGGTATCAGGGTTCCTGTTACCAACCTTCTAGGATAGTTAGTTATTGGAGTTTTGAGGGGTGGAACAGCGAGGTCATCCACACCCGGGAAAATTGAGATAAGATAAGATAATATACAAGGGAGAAGTTATAAGAGATTAGAGATAAGATGAGCCCGTAGATCCCTGATGGGCAAAGGCCTCCTACCGGGGTGGTAGGAGGTGGCTCAAGTAGTCTCCCAAATTAAATAACGCATGGAAGATGATAATCATGATAAAAGTTTCAGCCGAAAAAACATCAATGTTGAAACAGGAAACTTACCTTACTTATAGGGATTTAGATGTTGTTGTTAATTAATTAATTAATTAATTAATTAATTAATTAATTAATTAATTTTTGAGGCCTGGGAAATCGTGGTCATCAGCCCCATATAGTTGGATATGTGTTGAACTTGCCTGATAACTTGTATTCCTGTGTTGACTTTCGTAGTGTGTGTAACTGTATTCGGGACAGGGATGGGGTAGGCACCACGGGACTTGAAGTAAGGCACTATCTTGGCATTTTCCTGGAGGGGACGTGGAAAACCCTGGGGAAAAACACACTCAGGATAGCTGCTGTCAGTGCCGGGATTCGAACCTGTGATCTCCGGACTTGCTGCAGATGTCCTCGCAGCCATTGTGCTCGATTTAATGAGCATGGCTACAGCACGGGGTAGGTAATTAGAGGTTTGGGATAGCTAACTGATAATATTCTCCGTAAGTGACATTCTTATGGCGTGCCATCAAAACTACCTCCGTGGGTTGAATGTGGTCCGTAGGTTGCCTATTGAGAAGTTAAGCTCAATCCATCTCACGAGGTAACCCGAAGTACGGTACTGTAAATACTGTACTGTCAATTTTGGCAGAACATCCCAACTTCTTCTTCTTCTTCTTCTTCTTACCATTGCCGTATTCTATCGAATGTTGGCGGTCATCATGGATATTCTAGTTATCGAGTCTACCACTCGGAAAAGAGTCGTTGTGTTCATCCCATACCAGTCCCTGAGGTTCTTCAGCCATTAGATTTTTAACCGTAGACACTGAACTACAGTAGTACCACTATTTTAGCCTATTTTCATTTTATGAAAAAAGAGGCTTATGAGATCATCATTTGTCCGTGTGTGTGTGCGTATTTGTTTGTTTGTTGGTTGGTTTGTTTCTGTATGTCCCCCCTAATAACTTCTAAACGGCTGGAGTGATTTCAATGAAACTCGGTAAGGTCATAGCTCCATTTTGGCCAATCACGACCGTGCCCTTCAAATTTTATTACGTCTCAGCAATCCATCATGGCGGCTGTGCGAAATATTTCACCAACATTCAATATCTCCGACACTATTACCGGTATCACCCTGAAATTTTGTACGGTGATAAAGGGCACTACTAGAAGTTTACTTATGAGACTTTCAAGAACCTGGTAACTACAAAACCAACATGGCGGCCAAGTGATGTTGACACATTTAAATAGACTTTTCTCGCAATTTAACCATCCAAACGCAATGAAACTTTGTACAGCAAATGTTTATACACATTGTAATGCACTGGCATCTAATTTAGTTCAATTGCTTACATAAACTCAATATGGCGTCTGTGCGAAATTTTAAAATTAAGTTTTTATTTGTTGTGTTGTAATCATGCGATCGAAGTGAAAGTTTGAACCTACGCATTAATTTTCCTGTAATGGTACATAACTCTATGGCCTATACACAACAATCCAAAATGGTGACCATCCGAAATATTTAGACGGTTCTCAATATCTGTAATGTTTTATGTTCATAGGGACTATGCACATACGTTCACCAATGAGACTTGCAATAACCTGGTAAGCACAAATCCAACATGGCGGCGACGGACGTTTCTCGGGATTTAACCATCCCAGTGCATTGAAAGTTGGTACGGTAAATGCTTATAGAAATGTTAATCCACTGGCATCTAATTTATTTCAATTGTTTTCATAACCTTAAGATAGCAGCTGTGCGAAATTTTAAAATCTTGTTTTTACTTCTTGTGTCCTAATCATGCGATTGAAGTTTGAATACTACACCTACACAATAATCTTCATGTAATAGTACATATATAAAAATCCAATATGGTGACCATCCGAAATATCAGGCGGTTCTCAATATCTACGAATATATTACAGGAATCCAACTGAAATTTTGTATGGCAATAGAGGCAATTAACAAAAGTAGGATATATGAAAATCTTTTCACGGTACTACTTGTTTATATAAACGTTTACAAACTAATACATATTAGCACTGTGTTTGACATCAATCATCTTGTCCACTGTTTACAATCATCTTTCTCTACAACAACGCCTCCATAGTAACAACAAAGCACTCAAATAGCTCCTACCAACACCCAAAAACAAAATGTTATTTGTGGTTGATCGGGACCTTGATCTTATTATCTGGTTAAATACTGTAGCTTAGTTCATAGCTACTTGATGAGTGGACTGTATTTGGCGTATTGAATAAATAGCAATTCATAATGTTTTGCCATTAACATTATACCGCATATACAAGTCGAATGGTACTCCGATGTATTGAATGTGCAGGAAACTAACACAAGTTTTAAATAAAGGATATTGTGATTTATTCCAAACTGAAACGTGAACATATTAGACAGGAAAATTCGACAACATTTTACCAATATGATCAGATAGTACAGACTTTGAGTTTTTTTTTTGCTCCTTTATAAGCTTTACAGAAAAATGAAATTTCCCATTCTGTTTTAAAGGCTGCTGCTTCACCACTCCATCCTTTTTTTTCTTGGAATGATGATCTGGCATGTCCACTGTGAAACTGATTTACTTACATGCTGTCAACAAAGCGCATTGGACTAGTTTAGCGACTGATGGATCGGCTGCTCACTTCAGCGCGGTGGGCAGACCGCGCGTTCAGCCAGCCAAGCTCCTCCCACCACTTCCGAAACTACCTTTCACCAAAGCGCTCGGAGCACTGGCATAGAGCGTGGCCGGAACGCTAGCGCTCGGAGAGTGCTGAGTGGATGGCCCTGACTAGACTCAGACTGTGGTTACTGTGGAGCTTTTGCATTTTAATAAAGGTTGTTCTCGCATCCCTATAATGAGCTGTAATATGAACATAATAAAATTATAATACTCCTTTTATTGATAAAACTTCCGTACATTGATTATTATCATCTCGAGGGGAATCCTTCAACCGCTTGGTGATGTTAAGATCTACCGCTTACAATGAAGACAATCGAGCGCTCTCCGTAACAATAAGTAAGGCGATACGTCAGGCTGGAAGTTGCTGCGTTGTAGTTAAAGTTTTCAGATAATTTGTGGCGTAATTTAGGGAGGGACTAGCGAGACATAGTAATTACACAAGATGTATCATAAAATAGGAGAGGAAGGGGTAATCCATAAATAGTGAGTTCACTGCTCTAGTGTGACCTCAGAAACTTGGGTGTAGCGTGCGGCAACTCAACTCGAAGCTTCCTGGCAATAACTTCTACTGCTGATTTTACATGAAAATTATGGAAGTAACTACAGTACAGTGTTGCCAATAATTTAGTAACGGGATCGCAAAAACTATCACTTAAGGGGAGCCAGAATGTCCTATGCTGTCAGGGTTGCCACATTCCTGAAAACAAAATAAGGGAAATTGGTGCGTGACATAATCGACTACTGAACTTTCTTTAAGAATGACTCTACACAAGTTATACTTACATCACAGGGAAGTTAATAAACATCGTTACGACAGATTTAGGTATTAGGAAGTCATTTTTGAAAGCCTTTGTCTGGAGCGTGGTACTCTATGGAAGTGAAACTTGGACCGCTGGAACAGCAGAAAATATAAGAATTGAAGCGTTTGAAATATGGTGTTACAGGATTCATGTGGCAAATCTTTCACATAAATCAATGGGAAGTAGTGAGTACTGTACATGTTGGAATGGACAGCCCTGACGGCCCAAGCACTCTAGACAGGTGGGAAGCAGCCGCACGTTCCAGTCAGCCTATACGCCCTGCCTCACTACTACTCCCAAGTACCACAGGGATGTCCAGCTCCGCCAGTCCTCATGCCTGCGTACCAGGATGTCAGGTACGATTTCGAAGCCTTGTAGTTCAATCTGGCAGCTGACTTTCCACACGTTGTCCTCTTATAGTACAACGATTGCGTCCACTAAGTTTCAAGATGGGTTTTGATCTATCTTACCTGATACTTCCCTTGTCAGAAATCTATTTCAACAAGACACTGGGATCAAAAAGTCTTTCGCTAAATGACGAAACGGTGACAGTTTCGGTTTTAAGTCGAGGTATACTCCGACACGTGATCACCTTTCTTGCTTATTAAAAATGTTCTTATGTCTAATAGATGGAAATCTATGAATCTGGAGAGAAATGTAATGAAAAATAGAGAGTAAAATAAAAATTGTGGGTTTAATAATTGGAACCAAGGTGTTGGAAAAGTGTATGGAACGTAGTTTTAAGAATGAGCCATGAAAATAAATGAACCATTAGAAAGATAAGAGTCCATAGCTTAATATGTCGTAAATGCGAAATGTTGAAAATTTTGAAGATTTTCATCATTTTGGGGCCTCTTAATTAAGCACAGGGTCATCGAAGTATAATGCCTAGATTTTAAATTATTGCTATAAAAACACTCTTAGAGGTAATGTAATGGTTTTAGCCTTAACCCTTTATAGGTCAGCGGTGAGTACTGTATATTAACCACCTTCTGTCAGGACAATTTACATTGCTAGTTAGTTAGTTAGCTGGTTATTTTTGTTTTAAGAAGCGGAACATTGAGGTCATCTGCCCCAATTTATATTGCCAATGATGCTGATGGTTGTACCTTTCAGCCATATTTCACCGAATTTTCTTTAGAAGTGTTAATATTTCTAAAACCAAGTTCAGTAATATTTCTTTAACTCCTTGATCTAAGGTGTTTGACATTTTTGAATAGTAAAAACAATTAAAATTGAAAAGTAGGGAATAAACTGTATTAAAAATTAGATTTAAAATAACAAATTACAATTTTAATCATTTAAAATTCGTAAGGCGTAGCGGTCAGCATGGTTAGCTGCCGCCCAGGAGGTCCTGGGTTCGATTCCCGGCTCTTCCACGAAATTTGAAAAGTGGTTCGAGGACTGGAACGGGATCTACTCAGCCTCGGGTGGCCCAAATGAGAAGAGGGGGTTCGATTCCCCCTCAGCCATCCTGGAAGTGGTTCTCCGTGGTTTCCCACTTCGTCTTCGGGCAAATGCCGGGATGGTACCTACTGTAAGGCCACGGCCGCCTCCTTCCCTCTTCCTAGCCTATGCATCCCAATCTTCCATCCGTTCCCATCCCTCATGAGGCCCCTTGTTCGCTTTGCAGGTGAGGCCGCCTGGGCGAAGTGCTGATCACACCTCCCCAGTTGTATCCATTCCGACCAGATGTTCCAGGCTCCAGGACACTGCCCATAGAGGGTAAATTGACTAAATAAAAAAAATCGTAAGATTGAGACAATGAAAATAATATAAAAATGATAATTATAAAAACAAACATGAAAATACAAATTTAAAAAAGTAACAATAATAATAATAATAATAATCATAAAACTTAGGCTAAAATAGATAATTAAATTTCAATAAATACAAATAAAATACCATATCTTCAATAATACCCTGCCCTATACGCCTAAAGGGATTACATGCGCGGAAAAGTTTGCTCCGTTTGTTGCTCTGTAGACGAGCGTCGAGTGTATCGCGTACCGCGCGAGGATTGTGAGGCATGAAAATGACACACTGCCCAGTCTGTTGTCCGATATCTTCTATTTGAGCGAACACAAACTGTTCAAGCATGTCGAGGTAAATTAAGCTTGTAATTGTTTCTTCGGCGGAAAAGAAAGATCCAATAAATTGGTCATGAAGTTTATTTATTATTTTATTTAGTCATTTTACCCTCTAGGTTGGTGGTTCCCACGGACTCAGCGAGGGAACTCACCACTACCGCCTCTATGGGCAGTGTCCTGGAGCCTGGAACATCTGGTCGGGTGGGATACAACTGGGGAGGTGTGATCAGCACTTCGCCCAGGCGGCCTCACCTGCAAAGCGAACAGGGGCCTCGTGAGGGATGGGAAGGGATGGATGACTGGGATGGATAAGCGAGGAAGAGGGGAGGAGGCGGCCGTGGCCTTACAGTAGGTACCATCCCGGCATTTGCCCGAAGACGAAGTGGGAAACCACGGAAAACCACTTCGAGGATGGCTGAGGTGGGAATCGAACCCCCTCTACTCATTTGGACCACCCGAGGCTGAGTAGACCCCGTTCCAATCCTCATACCACTTTTCAAATTTCGTGGCAGAGCCGGGAATCGAACCCAGGACCTCTGGGGCGGCAGCTAACCATGCTGACCGCAACGCTACGGAGGCGACTTTTACTTATTTATTTATTTATTTATTTATTTATTTATTTATCGTATGGATATTAGTGCCGGGAGTGTCCGAGGACATGTTCGGCTCGCCTGACTCTGTAGCTGCTTCCAGCGGACACCCTTAGGGTGAGCGAGAAGTTCCGTTCAATTCCAAGTAGTTCCAAGTTTCGCTACCAGATATCAATGATACCTAGTGGTGAACGCTGGAACTTTGATAGAGCGTTCTGAAGAAATCTAATCTAACAATTTAGCTGCACACAAGTTTAGTCTGTAGAAGGATCTTTTACATCCCATAAATCTACGACATGAGACCACCGGCTTTACTTCCCCTCCGAAGGGAAGCATACTGAAGGATTTTTAACGCTCTTAAAAAATCCGACGACTTCGGTTGGGTCTGAACCCGCTATCTTGGGCACAACAGTTCAGCATGCTACCAACTACGCCACCGAAGCCGCGTCATGAAGTAACCCGCACCACACATTGAAACACATTTCACGTTTGCAGAGCAACAGACGGGGCTCGCATTAAAACGTAGTAAGGTTTGAAAAAATATGTTATCTTTTCCACGCATTTCTAGGCTAAAACCATTACATTGCCTGAATATACACTGCCCTCCAACAAAAGCGTAACACTTCATATTGGTAGGTAGCTTAGTTAAATTCCACGTTGTCTATAATTACCACATTTTTACAATATTTATTGACTGGCAAGTGTCCTGTGAAAGTTACTGAAGGAGAATCAACAATCCAGTAGGTTACTTTTAACGCAATTGTAATCCCCTGAAACATTGGTGAACGCTCCCGCGCATTTCTTATTAATTTCGTGCCATTAATGAAAACTATTATTTCGCCTTTGCACCTTTGACGCTGATTGATGAATAACTGAGGATTACCGGAGAGGTTTCTGTAACATAAACAACTCCTCAACATGCCTTTAAGTCCCGTGGACTGTGCGAAAGCAATAGCATTGGAGAACGATAGCCGTAGAGCCAAAGCGTTGAATACGTCTCCCAAAATCGTTTATCAGGCTGGGAAACGTTTTCGGAATCATCATATTATGCCTTTGGAATTTGCATAGAAATATTCTTTCCCTTATTCTGTAATGAAATTTTGTAAATGAACTAGATTCTGCTCCGTTAAACTGGGATTAATTTTAAAACACCAAGTGTTATGCTTTTTTCTTGGAGGGCAGTGTATAGACTATAAATATAAACAAGCTTTCCAGTTGTATAGTATAACACTATTGTGCAGTTGTAGAGTAACTTGTTCAGTTTGAATATGTTGTCCGCTGAACGTATGAGACGTATGCGTGTACGTCTACAGGAATAAAATAATTTCAATTTTATTCCTGTTCTGGGTTTGTACTTGTCCCTGCAACTGCAATACAAAATTAGCTAACTTTGTTTGTCAACAACATCATAAAGAAACTGATTTACAGACCAATCCTCATGCAAATTGCGAGTGTTGTGAACACGTGCTCGCCTGTAATATAACCTCGTCAGAGAAATTAACAAGTATTCATCATCTAGATATGAGAAACATATCCATGATTCGATGTTCCACATTGTAGTGAAGGAAATTCTATTTTTTTTCTTAATGTTAAAAAAAATATCTTAGCAGACAAAGTTGGGGCCTCCATCGTAACAAAAAAAAAGGCCAAATTAAGCAATTTCCTCAATTGTGCTGAAGAATGGTTTCAAATTGTGAGTCTATCAAACTGAAAAAACAACTTTCAGAAATCACTTCCGGCCTAAATGCAGTTTCGGAAAAATAGCCTAAAATAACTCGTTTCTTTAGGCTACTTGTTTTCTTTTTGATTCAAACCCTAGCAAAATTAACTTATGTCCTTAGTTCAATACCCTGAGGCGTTTTTTGATTCTTGGAAAAATCCAGTAATTATTTATAAGGACTAAAGTCAAACTCTACATTGATTCACACTAGCGCTCATAGTGGTAGAAAAGACAAAGTACTAATCTAATCGACCGGATATGGTAGAGTGTCATTGACTAACACTATCGCTCCTAGTGGTAGAAGAGGCAAAGTACTAATCTAATCGACCGGATATGGTAGAGTTTCATTGACTAACACGATCGCTCCTAGTGGTAGAAGAGGCAAAGTACTAATCTAATCGACTGGATATGGTAGATTCCTTGATTAACACTATCGCTCCTAGTGGTAGAAAAGACAAAGTACTAATCTAATCGACCGGATATGGTACAGATTCATTGACTAACACTATCGCTCCTAGTGGTAGAAGAGGCAAAGTACTAATCTAATCGACCGGATATGGTAGAGATTCATTGACTAACACTATCGCTCGTAGTGGTAGAAGAGGCAAAGTACTAATCTAATCGACCGGATATGGTAGAGTTTCATTGACTAACACTATCGCTCGTAGCGGTAGAAGAGGCAAAGTACTAATCTAATCGACCAGATATGGTAGAGTTTCATTGACTAACACTATCGCTCGTAGTGGTAGAAGAGGCAAAGTACTAATCTAATCGACCGGATATGGTAGAGTTTCATTGACTAACACTATCGCTCGTAGCGGTAGAAGAGGCAAAGTACTAATCTAATCGACCAGATATGGTAGAGTTTCATTGACTAACACTATCGCTCGTAGTGGTAGAAGAGGCAAAGTACTAATCTAATCGACCGGATATGGTAGAGTTTCATTGACTAACACTATCGCTCCTAGTGGTAGAAGAGGCAAAGTACTAATCTAATCGACCGGATATGGTAGAGTTTCATTGACTAACACTATCGCTCGTAGCGGTAGAAGAGGCAAAGTACTAATCTAATCGACCGGATATGGTAGAGTTTCGTTGACTAACACTATCGCTCGTAGTGGTAGAAGAGGCAAAGTACTAATCTAATCGACCGGATATGGTAGAGTTTCATTGACTAACACGATCGCTCCTAGTGGTAGAAGAGGCAAAGTACTAATCTAATCGACCGGATATGGTAGAGTTTCATTGACTAACACTATCGCTCGTAGCGGTAGAAGAGGCAAAGTACTAATCTAATCGACCGGATATGGTACAGATTCATTGACTAACACTATCGCTCGTAGCGGTAGAAGAGGCAAAGTACTAATCTAATCGACCGGATATGGTAGAGCTTCATTGACTAACACTATCGCTCGTAGTGGTAGAAGAGGCAAACTGATAATCTAACCGACTGGATATGGTTGAGTTTCCGGTGAACAATCAAAAGTCTACCGCGTGTCATCTTGCCGGCATCTCATAAGGAACGTTTAGTGTGTCTTTTACGTTTGGAAAAGTGGAGAAAACAATGTAAATAAATTACAAATGCACCTTAAAAGGAATAATGTCCATGGAGGGTCTAGTCTATGACATTATAGGATGATTGGTTGGTTTCTCAGTTTAGGGGCTGCGACAACGCGGTCATGTAGCCCCGTGTACTTTGGGTGTGTGTAGAATTTCTCTGATAACCGGTGTTAGTTGTGATGGCTGTATTAGTGTGTGCTATCTGTGATTCAGGTAGAAGGACTGCGGACGATTAATTTTTTCAAGTAGTTCCTACTTTTGCCACCAAATGCTACCATCCACGACACCTAGCTACGGACGTGGCTACTAAATGCCATCACAGTCAGCACTCGGTGGTGAACGTTGGAACTAATAGAGCGTTATCAAACTAACCTAAACATTTTAGCCTCAAACAAGTGCATTAGTGGAATTTTCTTTATCATGCCATAAATCTATGACAAGTGACCGCCGGCTTTACTTCCCCTCTGAAGGAAGGCATACTGAGGGATTTTAACGCTCTTAAAAATCCAACAACTTCGGCCGGGTTTGAACCCGCGATCTTGGGCTTAGAAGCTCAGTATTCTACCAACTACGTCACCGAAGCCACAAAAAGGATATTTTAACATTGAGTTGCTTGCCTGAAGGGCTAAAACTGTGGATTTATTCTTCTTCTTCTTGTTTTTTCTCACTAACCCCAATTATTAGAAAATCAACAACAAAATCAACACAATAGGTGATGGGGGTTTATGATATTGTTTATGAACTGCTGATATGTTAAGTTTAATATTGGACATATCCTGAATCGTGTGCAGTATTTCGTCAATACCACCTCTTTTGTTCAAGAAGGTAGAGCCAGTTGGAGCTAGGAAACAATGTCATTGTTCTGTGAATAAGTACATTAGAACCCATTTTAAACACGTATAGGCGTTAAAGGCGCAAACATTTTTAAATTTCCGGCACATGATTGTCGTTAATGGCCCATCAAAAAGCGTCCATTAGCGACACGGTTTCATCAGGCGTTAGGTCTCTCACTCTTTAGAACGTGTGGGCTAAATATGTCAACAACGTTAATACAGAGTTATCGGACAACACTTTTACAGCAATGCTTGCCACGGTGGGTTAGTGGTTATCATGTCGGACTACCTACCCCAAGCTTGTAGGTTCGCTCTTGGCACTGGTAATTGTTTTTTGAAAGGCGACAAAATTCTCCCTTAATTAATTGTTAATTTTGACGAAACGAACTATATAATACACCCGTGTACTTGGGTGTGTGTAGAATTTGTATGATAACTTGTGTCATTTATTTATTCGTATCAGAAGCATTACTATAATTATATGTTCACATTAGAACTCTTACTGGATTAAATACATTTTATGCAAAGTCACACTAAACAAACAAGAGTCTATATTACTTTTGCCCAGAAGTTAGCGACATCCAGTGCATTTTCTCTCGCCTGAAGCAAATCTTGTACTCTGCATGTTTGAGGGCACCTGCTGCACTGCAACAAATGAGACGTAGTCTGGATTACACCACATTCACACAATGAGGACTCGATGTTGAAACCCCACTTCTGCAGGTTACTTTTACATCTTGTCACCCCTGCCCGTAATCTGTTCAGTGATCTCCAGGTTCTCCATTCCTCCATATGACCAGGTGGTAGTTCTTCACTAGGTGTCAGCCATTCTTCGGAGCGATTGCAGCTTGCACGCCACAGATCGATTCGGGATTGCTGAGGTATCCCCTTAAGAGCCTTGGTAGTTCTGAGGAAACTTTTCCTTGATTTGAGTCTTGAAGTAGATGGCCTGTATCCATACAGAGGGTGAGCTTTAGATGTTACCGCCTTCTTCTTCTCAATTTTTGCTGCAATCTCACGACGAATATTAGGAGGGGCAATGCCAGCAAGACTGTACAATTTATCCAAAGGAGTAGGCTTTAGACATCCGGTAATAATGCGACAGGTATCGTTTAGAGCAGTATCTCTATTCCTGGCGTGGGTTGACTTGTACCATACTGGGGATGCATATTCCGCAGCAGAGTAACATAGAGCAATTGAAGAGGTTCTCACAGTATTGGGATGTGTCACTATGATGTCTGTACTAGTGTGTGCATTTGTAATTGAGGTAGATTTGGGAGAAATTGGCTGTGGCCATAAGTTAGGTACCATCCCAGCATTTTCCTGGAGTAGACGTGGGAAACCTAGGTAAACCACTTCCAGGATGGCTGATATAGAAATAACACCGTCTGTTCTCAGTTTAATCTCACGAGGCTGAGTGTACCCCTTTCCAGCCCTCAGACCAGAATTAAATTTCTTGGCAGAGCCGGGAATCGAATCCGGGCCTCCGTGGTGACAGCCAAAAACGCTAGCAAATAACCTACGCAACGAGACAGACTTGATAATTTGGGATTCGATCGATATCTGCATATCAGTATGCAGAAAGCAGCAATTTTAGAGACCAGCTCCATAGTTCGCAGGCCCCGTGGTGTTGGGGTAGTAGGCTTGCCTCACAACCGGAGACCCCGGGTTCGATTCCCAGCTCCGTCAGGGATTTTAGAAACTAATGTGAGGGCTGGAACGGAGCCTAGTGAGGACAATTGAGTAGCTGTCTGACAGTGAAACAGTGCCCCGGTCACGGAGACCAAGATTACCGGTGACCGCACGTCACCCCACAAACTTGAGACCTCATGGCTGGGCAACGGTCGCTTGATAGGCCTAGACTCTTCAAGGGTTGAAGCGCCACGGGGTTTGGAGGGGGGGGGGGTATTCATAGTTCGTTCGTCAATTTACCAACATCAAGAACTCCACTTCATCTTACGGCAATACTAATAATTCAGTCTGACACTAAGAATAGTTTTTCTTCTTCTTCTTCTTCTTCTTCTTCTTCTTCTTCTTCTTCTTCTTCTTGCGTTACGGCCAACTAAGGACCACGTTATTTCAACTGGTTTCTGCTTTGAGCTTTAACATTCGCCCAGTACTGCCGCATGAATTCTCCATGTTGTTGCTTCCTTTCTTCTGTCCACTTCTTGCCTGTTTTGAGCTTAGGTTTCTCTAGGAAACTCCGGTGAGTTGTAAGTTTCACGTTCCAGTACATCATCACTTGTAATCCCAATTTCTTTCACATCTCTGTCAACTTCAGTGAGCCATGCCCCCTTTGTTTTCTTCTCTAGAAAGTATGTAAAGATCCTGTTTGTCAACCTTACAGAGCTCATTCGTGAAATGTGGCCATAAATGAAATTCTTCTTTTTCTCATCACATCAGTTATTTTTTCTACACATGTGTAGAGCTCGTGGTTGTGCCGTCTCCTGTATTCATCGTTTTCTTTTACAGGGCCCAAGATTTTCCTGAGAATCTTTCTTTAGCTTCTAGTTTCCCCATAAGTCCTTTTCTATGCATTGCAAGGCATTCTGCAGCATATAGAGCCTCTGGGCGGATGACAGTTTGATAGTGTCTTAGCTTGGCATTTAGGGATATTGATTTCTTGTTGTAAATACCCTTTGTTAGATGATATGCCATTTCCATTTTTCTGATGCGCGATTCGAAAGCAGCCTTCTCGGATGTGTTGGGTTCTATCCACTCGCCTAGATATTTGAATGATTGAGTTTGCTTAATGCGTCCCTCTCCTATGTCTAGCTCCTTGGGTGCTTGTTTAATGTTAGTAATAAACAAGGTTTTCTCAAAGGAGATCTTAAGGCCTACTTTTGCAGCTTGAGTGCTGAGTTGCTTGATCTGCACTGCTGCCGTGCCAAGGGAATCTGAAAAAATTGCAAGGTCATCTGCGAAGGCTAGGCAATCAACCGTCAGATTCAGATTTTTGTAGCCCAATCTGACTCCATTTACGAACCCAATGTTGTTCAATTCTTTGCGCCATTCTCGGATGACCTTCTCAAGTGCGCAGTTGAAAAGCAGAGGTGATAATCCGTCTCCCTGCCTTACCCCGGTTCTGATTTCAAAAGCTTCTGAAATTTCTCCCCTAAATTTCACTCTGGAGGTGGTGTTAGTCAAGGTCTTCTCAATGACTTTTCTTGTTTTATTGTCCAATCCCAGTTCCTTCAGGATTTGAAATAGGGAGAATCGATCAATGGAGTCGTATGCCTTCTTGAGATCAACGAAGGTCACCACAAAATCTTTAGATCTAAGCTTTAGATATGAAACAATAGACTTAAGATTCATGACCTGTTCAGCACATGATCGTCCTTTCCTGAACCCTCCTTGATATTCTCCCAATTGGGAATCTAGTTGTTGTTCTGCCCTATTTTGAAGGACTTTTGAGAGGATCTTGTATGTTATTGTAAGGAGAGAGATTCCACGGTAGTTGTTCACATCCATTCGGTCACCCTTCTTATGAAGAGGGTGAAGTAGAGCTGAGGTCCAGTTGCTAGGGAGTTCCTCCGTTTCCCAAATCTCATGAATAATCTCAGTTAACTTATCGACAGCCTTGTCGCCAGCATGCTTCCATAATTCAGCAACTATGGAGTCCTCACCTGGTGCTTTGTTGTTTTTGAGTGAATGGATGATCTGATTAATTTCTTCTTTTGTGGGTGGGGTGGAATCTGGGTGTACGTACGGATTGTCTTCGAACTGAAATGTTGATTCTGGAGCCTCGCAGTTGAGGAGAGACTCGAAGTAATTTGCCAATATTTGGCAGTTTTCCTTGTCATTATAAGCAACTATTCCATTTAGGTCCCTGAAGTGTAGGCTAGGTGGAGCATATTTACTGAGATTCTGTTTAAAAGTTCTATAGAAATCCTGGGTGTTATTCTTCTTGAAGTCTAGCTCAATTTGTGCCAGCTTGTTCTTGTCAAAAGCACTTTTTACACCTCGAATAGTTTTTGCAGCCTGTTTTCTCATACATAAGAAACTTTCCCAGTTGTCTTCACTCTTCTGTGAGTTCCATCTCTGCCATGCAAGTTGTCTGAGCCTTATTACCGCCTCACATTCACTGGTCCACCAGGCATGCTTTCTGCGTTTTATTAATGGGACTGTTTCCTTAGCTGCTGATACTATGGCATCTCGTAGTTGTTCCCAGTTTTGTGGATCCAGTGTTTCAAGCTTCTGAGTGAACTCATCATTAGACTGTAGCTTTTGCAAGTCAAACCTATTCATCTTTCGTCGCTGGACCTTTCTAGTATTTCTCGGAATGAGTTTAACTTTGATTTTAGAGAGGTAATGATCTGAATCTAGGTTGGCACTTCTAAGAACCCTCACATTCTGGATCTCTCGATGGGCTTTACGTGAAATAGTGACGTGATCGATCTGAAACTCACCAAGGTTGGAATTTGGGGATGTCCATGTTTTCTGTTTCCTTGGCAGATGTTTGAAAGCTGTGGATTTCATAACAAGGTTGAATGCCTTACACAGTTCCACAAGTCTCTCTCCATTATTATTATTATTATTATTATTATTATTATTATTATTATTGCTGTCGTTTCGGCCATCTACGGACCACGCTATTTCAACTGCCCTTGTACATGTCTTTGCGCTTGGGGCTTAACGTTCACCCAGTATTCCCGCATTCGTTTCCTATGCTGTTCCTTCCTCGCATCAGTCCATGTCTTGCCAGTTTTTAGCCTACTTTTCACATTTTGCAAAAATGAGGAAAAAGTAGACTTATGAGATCGGGCAAATGTGTGTCTGTCTGTCTGTCTGTCTGTCTGTCTGTCTGTCCTTCTGTCTGTCTGTCTGACTGTGTGTGTGTCCCCCCCTATCAACTCCTAAACGGCTGCAGCAATCGAAACAAAATTTGGTAGGAGTAAAGATCTATACCTGAATATCTCACGGCCATATTTGAAAATGATGTCAGTGCTACCAACTGCTAAAAAATCGCAATTGAAATTTGAGCTCCATGTTGGATATCTTGGAAAGTATGAATGGGAGCTATTTCAAAATTGGCACACGTACAGATCATAATATTACAGTTTAATTTCCAGGAGGCTAAACATGGCAGTGTTGCCAAAATGATTATAAGCCTCCTGATAGGTCCAATTTTTAAATGCATATAACTTCTATAAGTTACTATCAATTGGAATTCAACCAAATTTCGTATGTTGTATGTGTACATAACCAGATATGACTGAGCGTATTCTTAAGACCTACCAGGGCTGCCAACTGTTAATAAATGCTCCTAATTAATTTTATCCAAATACCAATATATCAGAAAGTATGCAAGCCGACAGCTTTAAACTATGCACACGTATAGTACCTGACATTCTATATTAATTTGGAGTAACTTATATACGTCAGTGCTACCAACATGATTCTAAGCCTGCTGACAGGTCCAACTTTAAATACATGTAACTTCCATACTATCATTTGGATTTCAACCAAATTTCGTATGTGCTATGTGTACCATAACAGATATGACTATGCGTATTCTAAGGAGCAACCAGTGCTGCCAACTGTTAATATGTGCTGTCCCTATTTTTGTTACCCTAATATCAATATATCAGAAAGTATGCAAGCCAATAGCTCTAAACTTTCCACACGTATAGTACCTGGCATTCTAGACGAATCTGGAGTAACTAATATACGTCAGTGCTGCCAACATGATTCTAAGCCTGCTGATAAGTCCAATTTTAAAATGCATGTAACTTCTATACTAACTAATGGATTTCATTCAAAATTGGCACAACAATAGATCATATTATTTCAGATTATTTCTGACCAATACATGCATGACATTGTTGCCAACATGAATTTACGCGCGCTGTTAGATCCAATGTTTAACTGCATGTAACGTCCATGCTATTCATTGGACTTCAACCAAATTTTATATTTTGTACCTTAAGAGACGGAACTAAGAATATATTCAGTCATCAGGGCTGCCAACTGTAGTGCTCTATTAGGATACATTATGCCAGGTATTCAGTATTTCGAACTAATTGGAAATTTCGATATTAGCAACTTAATTTCGTCATTATTCTAGATAGGTTCATATTCTGTAGAATAATCATTGGCATGAAAAGTAGGCTGTATAGTTCTTCACGGAACTTCTTGTTAGTTATGGCTTTTCTTGGAATCCATGATGTTCTTGGAGTTTCGATTTTAGTGGAACACGTTTCTGGCGACATGATGCAGCCCGCACTGCCAGGCAACAATAGACTTAGGTATTATTGAAGCTGTTCGGGAGCGCTTGTTCTTTCGACTTACTGAACAAAAATCACTTATTATTATTATTATTATTATTATTATTATTATTATTATTACCAATCGTGGTAGCTGCGCGTGCTGAGGCACAAGGTTATGGGACCAGGATAACAGAATCCCGAAGCTTGCCCTTGAATACTGTCCTATTGGAAGAGTTGGCAAGAAAAGTGAGGTCGGAACAGGTTAATAGCCAAATCCATGAAGAGGAGGGAAGTAAGTAAGTAGGCTAACTGTCAATTTATACTTTCCAGTTGGTCAACATGCTTTTTGCATAATAACTTTGCGTGGGGTTGCACTATATAGGCTACATATAACACTGATCTTGAAAAATTAATCATATATTAATATTAGCAGTAGTGCCCTGCTTCGCCCGGTGGATTTATTTGTTTTAAGGATGATAATGAATACTACTACAGAACTGGAGCGCTCAAGGATAAGGATCGGAAAGCACCAACGCATATTGCAGCTGATAACTTCAGTACACTGCACCAACACCAACGCCCTTATACACTTATACAGAGACATACTATTGTCATGATGATAACTGTTTTAAGGGGCCTAAGAAATATTTTTGCACTAATTACTCCCCGTGACTGCAATTTATAAGCAGCTCGCAATTCGGCACCAGAACACTGGTAGGGGCGACATGATGCAGCCCGCACTGCCAGGCAACAATAGACTTAGATATTATTGAAGATGTTCAGGAGCGCTTGTTCTTCCGACTTGTCTGTCTGTTATGTAGTCAGCCCGAAGGCTGGTTGGATCCTCAAAAAGTACCACCGTTAGGTTATGTGGGTAGATACCCCACAAAAACCCAAGGCAGTGCTATATTGAGGCGTACTATGCAAGATAAGGAGTGAGGTAGTTAGCCACTGCTTTCCTCACTGAGTCAGAACAGCAGTACTAACCCTATGAGTAGAACCTTTCACAGCATTCACAGGCACTGATTGTGCCCTGAATGTCATTACTAAGCACCACCCATACCTCAGTAGCTTCCATATAATCACAGCCATACTGAACAAAAATCAATCTTTAAGGTTACCTGATAGGTGTAGCCCAAGGCTACAAAGCCTAAACTATTCCTCTTGAATCTGGCACAAACACAAACAAACAAACTCTTCAGCTTTATTATATTAGAATATATTATTCACTGATAAATAAGGAGAGAATTTAGGATTACGAGTTTTGACCGCCACGCGATCATCATCAAATCCTGATCACTAGGGTTGAAGTTTAAACTTACATACACATATTTATAATTGCGATTTCTATTATACTTCAGTGTAATTTGTCTTCATTGTGTCAGTACTTATAATTCGCAATGAATCTAGTTATTTAACAAAGGTTATTCTATAATGTTGTGTTGTAGGTTTAATGGTTATTATGCACTTGCAAATACACTGATGGTTAAAAAAAAACATCACTTGAAAAAGTCAACATTATTTTCATTCAAATCATAAACATGAACGATATCGGCCTAGTAAATCCCTCAGTATGCCTTCCTTCGGAGGGGAAGTAAAGCCGGCGGTCCCATGTCATAGATTTATGGCATGTTAAAGATCTTTCCACTAATTACACCTGTGTGAAACTAAATTGGATAGGTTAAGAATGTAAACAACGCTCTTAGGTTGCTACGTTCGTTGCCAAGAGCCGACTGCGGTGGCGTCTAGTAGCTAGTTCTGAACTAGGCAGAGTAGTCGTTGACGGTGGCGTTTGGCGGCAAAAGTAGGAACTATTTGAAAATTCAAAGTTGCAGTCTCTACATGAATTAAAAAACAGATACACACACTAATACAGTCATCACAATTAACACCGGTTATCAGACAGATTCTACACACACCCAAAGTACACGGGGCTACATGACCGCGTTGTCGCAGCCCCTAAACTAAGGAACCAACCAACCAACAGTACATACTGTAGTTATAGCATGAAGGTAATGTTAATTGGTTTCCTGGATGCATTACCATTCTTCATATCATTGTTTCGCTTAACAATAGCGATTCTTTGATATGATGCTATTTCCCGCGGAGAGATGTGCGCGCCATCGCTATCGTCAACAATGCAAGGTTATATTATTTTTTCTTTTGCCACTTTTGACATAGGAAAATATCAATACAGCCATATCCTCAGTTGTCCTTGTGCAATTCAGAAACGAATATACCCTAGAGGCCTGAAGATGTTGCCAGGGCAGAGGCTCTGATCGGAAATGGTGGCGCACACATCCTTCCGTGGGAAAGAGAGTTAAGTGAAACAATGACATCCAGAAAAACAATTAACCTTACTTTCATGCTATAAACAGTAACTTATGAACTAGGCCCAGAGCGTTCATATTTTATGATTTAAATTACAGTATTTTTCAAGTGGTCAGTTTTCTTTGCCGGTCAGTGTTGTTAAGCGACACAACAAAAACTATATAAATAAAATTTACGAGCCTTGTAGTAGTCGCATATGATGTGTAACATGTGACATGTTATCCTGCTATGTGTGGCCCGGGAGCGCAAATCCCTTGTTGACAGTGAGCTCTGTTGGTCATTGAAATAACTACTTGTAAAACTCCAGTGCCAAATCCTGACCGTAATGAATCATAATTGTTATTTGCCAGGGCGAGAGCAATCCACTGCCTACTTGATGCGAGCTGCGCTCTATACCGGCCAGTTAGTAAACCCGTGCCAGCGATGTTATTGAAAATAGCCTCGTTTTACCGATCGGCGCACTGCCAAGTATAGGCACGATTAAAAATTAGGTGTGCAGAAGGTATATTAAATGTGTTTCTCCCAGTGATATGTTTAGACCAAGGAAGTTTCAATTATTGTTAGTAGTCGGCGTTAATATACTGAATTCCTACGTTGTTTGGAATGTTTGTTGATGCGATATAGATTCCACATAGCCACATGGCCGACAGTACATCCAGTGCTTACATTAAATAAGAATAAAGCAAAAGTATGGAGATTTAATAAATCGTAATTGTTTTCAGCAAATATGACAAAATGAATATTTTCTCACCAAAGAACGACAACTTGAAGATGATTTATTGTAGGAATATCTTAAATGGGGTCTCCAAACTTTGAACTAAACTGTATGCGATATACATTTGCCATAGCCACATGGCCTACAGTACGTCGTTGTACTGATCTCCGCCATCACGCGCGCTCATTCTTTCCGTCCCATGCACTTCCGTCCCATCCATTTCCTTCCCATCCACTTCCGTCCCTTTTCCAAAATCACTCCCACAAAAATGTCCAGCTACCGAGTGGAAATATGTTACACAACAATAAATTATTAGAATATGTGGGCCCACACTGATTTTATGAGTACTTATTTATCCGTTAGAATAATCCATTTTCACGCCAGGTCTTTGGTAAGGTGTTCACTTGTCGCTCGACTACTGTTCACTCCGCAGCACGGTCGTTGCACAGGTTTTTACTTGTCGCTAGCAATCCCCCCTTATTTATCAGTGAATAATATTATTACGTGCTTCTTTTTTATTCAGGATCAGTATTATGCATATAGTGAAACCATATTGGACAAAAAGCGTGTTGACGATATAAAAGTACGGTATAAATATAAAATGATAGTTTGTACAGGTAACACTGGAAAATAACTTCAAAACTTGTTGTTGGTGATAACGGGGCATTGAAATATCAAGGTCATGTAGCCCCGTGTACTTGAGTGTGAGTAAAATTGTCTGATAACCTGTGTTATTGTAATAGCTGTATTAGTGTAAGTTTTTGTAATTCAGATGAGGATTAGGAAGGAGGTGGCCGTGATCTTAAGTTAGGAACCATCCCGGCATTTGCCTGGAGTAGAAGTTGGAAACCACAGAAAATCACGTCAAAAATGGCTGAATGGAAATTGAACCATCCTCTTCTCCGTTTTGCCTCACGAGGCTGTGTGTACTCCGGACCGACAGCCAATAATGCTAGATACTACACCATGAGGTGATCTCGTAAGTAAGTAAGTAAGTAAGTAAGTAAGTAAGTAAGTAAGTAAGTACAAGGTCATCGAAAAATAATCCTTAGATTTTAATTAATTGCTATAAAAAACTATTAAAGGTAATGTAATGGTTGGTTCCTTGGTTTAGGGGCTGCGACAACGCGGTCATGTTGCCCCGTGTACTTTTGGTGTGTGTAGAATCTGTTTGATAACCGGTGTTAAATGTGATGGCTGTATTAGTGTGTGTATTTGTTTTTTAATTCAAGACCAGCCGCGGAGGCAGAGAGCGCTAACACGCTACCTCGTGCCTCGCTGGCATCGGGAGAGCGTGGTTTCGAATCCCACCTCGGCCGTCCTGAAAATGGTTTTCGTGGTTTCCCAGTTTCACCACCAGGCAAATGCCGGGACGGTTCCTTTCAATAGGTCCACGACCGATTTCCTTCCAATATCCCTTCCCTGACCCGTCCTGAAAAGAAAAGTACATGGCCATTGGCTGCATTAATAATTTTAAAAAAATCAAGTAAGGACTGCAACTTTGAATTTTTCAAATAGTTCCTACTTTTGCCACCAAACGCCACCGTCAACGACTACTAGGCATAGTTCAGAACTAGACTACTAGACGCCACCGCAGTCGGCTCTTGGCAACGGACGTAGAAACCTAATGGTTTTATCCTAAAAATGCGTGGAAAAGATAACATATTTTTCATACTTTAGTAAGATCCAATGTGAACTCCGTTTGTTGCTTTGAAGACGTCTAATGTGTAGTCCACTTCGTGCCACGTGGAGTAGTCTAACAGTAGAGATGGCGGCAGCAATTCGCTCCCGAAGATGCACCAAATCACGAATCTTTTCTGCGTAAAAACTTTTTGATGTACCCCCAGAAAAAAAATATCCAAAGGGGTTAGATGTGGACTTCTGGCAGGCCAGGTAATGAGGGCTTCTCTGCCAATCCAACCGTTTGGAAAGCATTCGTCGAGTTTATCGCGTACTAATCCGCGCATACCAAGGCCACGCTAATGCATTGAACAAAACTAGTGGACCCGTGCGAGAAATCTCGCATGTTCATAAACCACACTTTCCCCAATAGGCTTATAATGAGAGTCTTGAGGAGAAAGTTTATGTTTTTATTTCAACCAAATGATTATAGAACGCTATTTACATTTCAGTTAGAATTCCAAGTTCTACGTTCCCTAACTTAAGAAGGCAATCACTGAAAAATGGATCATCATAATACTCACCGGTTACTCGATATTTATGAAATTATACGATTTGAGTACTCATTCCTTTGATTTACTGTTCCTGAAATCCATGCAAAATGATAAAGGAAAGACCTCAGATTGTTAAAATGACATGAAACAGGCGTCATAGCGACCAAAATGTGAAGTGGACAGCAATTATGGAGCGTATTTTCATACAGCAACAATATCTGCAAATCGTACACTTCGTACATTATTTTTAAAGTAATTTTTTAAAGAAATTATAGATATTTATGAAATTAGAGTGCAATTCATCACTGCTAATGTCTATTGTCTTTCATTTGAATGCTCATTCGTCACGATCGGTCGCTTGTGAGCGCCGCAGGAGTGATCTATAGGCTACTACTGAAATAAAATATCGCTATCCAGTTCCACACAGTGAAAGATTCACTTATTTAACATAAAAAGTTTCGATGTTATAATTTTCTTAATCTAGGCATTGTTTTTCGATGACCCTTTATAACTAGGATTGCCCATAGGAGACACGGTGGTATCATTCATCATTGTGAGTATAAGCTGTCGCATTGCAGGGCGGACACGGCGCATTGTCTTACAAAGCCCGAGGCTTTTCTGTGGCTCACTGGAACTCCACGTGTAGAACTGACACAAATAGGGAGCTTTGCATTGCACGACAGGTCTTGTCCTAGAATAGGGCTGGACTTGTGTTTAACCTCATCCACACGTTACTAATCAGATTATCATGTCCACACTGCTGCAATATTCTTAAATACAGACAGTCACAAACAGATATATTGAGATACGCGAACATGTTTGCTAGACGAGACATGAGAATTCCATCATTTATTTATTTAGCGTATGGCACATTAAAACATTAAATCATCACATACATGAAATTTGAAACAAATTTCAGCTATTAAAGTGCAACTATCTACATAAATCTATATACAAATATTCGATTTCATTTTGTAATAGGATTTTTTGCAGTATGTGACATTTCGATCTACGAAGGTGGATCAAAACGTTAGTTGCACTAACGCGCTGCAGCAGCGCGCTGTGTGTCGCAAACGTGGGCACAGCGGAGAAAGGGACAGACACTGCCCACACATCTGTTAGGCAGGTCGCTGTGGTGTCTCGTCTTGTATGATGTGAATAGCGACCAAAAGCAATGGCGCGTTGACTGGACGTTCACTCCAAATATGAGGTGCGTGCGACAATCCGATTTCTATGGGCCTAAAGGAAGAATTGCACGAACATTCATCGTGAAATTAGTGCTGTGTATGGGGAGCGGGCCATTTCCCGGTAAGGGATCGTAAAGTGGTGTCAGCAATTCGAAGCCGGACGCATGGATTTCACGGACGAATATCGCGAGGGCAGGCCCGCAACGTCCAGGATCCGTGCAAATATCAACAGAGTGAATGAGATCATTAGAAAGAACGGTGGTCGACATTCCCAGACCGATGAGGAGGTGAAGGCCGCTGTCTCCGTGTGGTTGCAGAACGCTGGAGGAACTTTCTATGCATCCGTCATCGACGAGTTGGTTGTGCGTTCGCAGAAATGTTTGGAGTCTCTTGGAAACTATGTGGAAAAGTGGCGTTACATTGTATGTCGTTATAAGCGTGTTGCTGTTGTATAGGTGGTGTAATAAATGGTCATAACTGGGAAGTGCAACTTATTTTTTTGATCTGCCCTCGTACTTATGACTTCTATGGTTCTTAGCTGGAAAACCCTGAGAAGGGCTATTTGTATTCACGTTTTGTGATATCAAGCAATATTTTAGCCAGGAGATCACTGGGATTGTCTGGCTGCCTAAACTCCTTGGTGTAGATGTTTCCCACGGAGTGACCGTTCTTTAGCACCACCCAGGAGACACCTGTAGCTTAAGGAATTTTACGAACGCGAACATTACTCCACTAATGATTGTGTTCGAGAGAGGTAGACGGCTGAAAGATAAAATTATATAGGTACTGTATGTTCAGGATTGTGTGCGTATCTTTTCAAAGTAACGTACCAAAATAGTAACCGAATTTCCGTTACAGTTGCTTTGTGCGAGGAATAACTGAGTGTGGAATATTTTGGGATGGAGCAACATATGAAAAGACGGAAGTAAATTGGATAATAAATGTGATAAACACATGGGGAAGATGGAGACACTGATGGACAGAAGAAAGAGGAAAACGGGTTCTCAACACGATTATAAGATTATAAAGAGTTATATTGTAATATTAACGGTGTATCCAGATGAAAATGCAGCCGCTTACAACTAAAAGAGGAGCTTGTAATTCAATTCAATTTATTTCAATTTATTTCTTGTCCATAGAACTTAGCAGTTGTTAGACAACGTCATGGTATACTCTAAATATTTTAGAATAGGACTGTCCAACCTACGGCCCGTGGGCAATATACGGCCCGCGAAACTATTTTGTCCAGCCCGGCGCTCGGCGTCCGCGCCGTGTCGCCAAAACGTTAAAAACATCTAAAGCCAACTGGACAAAGCAGTGCACGCACCCCTACCCGAGGTCATTGACTCACTGATGAACACTTAAAATCCTTATTAATGATTGATACAACTAAGTTCGATCCTAAGTGGAGAGAAATTTTAAGTACCTGTACAAAGATTTTCCAGCCGTCGCACTAAACTAAATTATGGTGAACTTTATTTCATAACTTGATTAATAATGGTGTCAGATGAACATAAATATTCACTTTTTGTCATCCATGCTGTATGAGTGTGTGAATATCATCATACTTCTAATTTAAAGGGATTTATTAAAAAACATTTAATATTTTTTTGTATTTAATTTTTTATCCGCTATAAATAAATATAGAAAACGGCAACAATACTAAGCTCATACAACCACAAAACTCACCATGTTGCACCTATATTTAAAATCCATACCCACAAACCCCCCGGAGTGAGATTGGCCCGCAAGGTCCCCCAGCTACTTACAATTTGGCCATTAGTTAAAAAAAGGTTGGGCACCCCTGTTTTAGAACCTAAAAGGTTCATTCTGGTTCCGTATTGATGAACTAATTGAGTAATAAATAAGTTAAAAGTTCCGCCTAATCAATACTTTTATCATTTTAAATGATTTAGTCGACTTCGTCGTTACGTTACGGCAACGTCACGAAATGTACCGAGAATGCACTGTGGTGTGTGACGTCATAGTACGATGTAGCAACCGAGTTCCAAGAAGGCAGTGCGAGAACAGAGTTTCAAGAAGGCAGTGCGAGAACAATCAAGTAGGCAGTGAAGAAACAAAATAGAATCTTGAAACTCTGTTTTCGCACTGCCTTTTTGGTACTCGGCTGCTAACATTTAAAATGATATAAAGCCCAGTCTTTCAGACTGACTATCAGTCTCTTTTTATTAAATAAAGATCACTGTGCGGTCATTGGTGGGACATGTTTCAAGGTCCAATATTTTTTGTCCCCTACAAAGCCAACACTTTCTTTGAATGGCATTGCAACGCATGGCGGGTACAGCTAGTATAATAACAAGCATATATTACTTTTTTAAACCTTTATTAATACATTTATTTCAGCCAAATGGCCTTATTGGTGTTATCTATGAGATAACTGTACATAATTTACAATTAGTAAAGATGAACCACATATATGAGCATTAGGGTTTGCAATATTTCAATAATGATTATGTTCTCTAGGAACATTTGCCAAAGTGATAGAGCTCGCACTGTACTGCGCCAGAATTTATTTAAGGCCATTACCAAAGAACCAATCTGGATATGAACCAAGACCCAGGAAAAATAAAAGAGTGGACTAAAATCTTTTATTCATTAAAATTCCTGAGATATTGGAAAATCTGTGTAGAAATTAGTGAAATACTATGCATCTTATACAATTATGGAAGGCAAGAAGAAGGAATGATTTAAATATGGATATATATTTATTATATGAATGTGGGGAGGTCCACATTGTGAGAGACATCACGCCACATGCAGCGAGAGTTACGTCATGAAGGAGGAGAAGGGACGAAGGTCGAACTACGGACTGAGAAAGGAGAGGTGGTAGAAGTTACGTCACACCACGAGAGGGGAGGCAGAGTGAGTAACTTGCCGAGCGCAGAGAGCCGGACAGTGGAGTTCTTTCCAATTTGAGATTTCATCGAGTTAAGACCTCGAGAAGAAGCTAGTATTTGTTATAATAGTGCCACGCTTTATGAAAGTTGGAAGAAGAGTGCAGTACAGTAGACTGTAACTTGCGGAGCAAGCTACATTTTCACGCAAAACAGCACAGCATATAGCTGTATATTACAGTGTTTCAAACAAAGTTGTTATACATCGCATAAAAACATTTCTACGAGAAGAGATTTACGATTATTACGTTTGAACGCATACGTGAACATTATATAAAAATGCAAGTTATAAATCAGCAACGGGGAAGTCAGAAATGTGTCATTAGTGAAATGAGAATAACCATGTGCTAAGCTACATCATAGGGAAGTGGAAACTACAAAGATGAACAGTTGAATTCCAGAATTCACAATTATGGAAGGCGCAGCAGAACATCCACGTGATACGCAAAATCACAGAACGAACCTCTACTTTTCTACAAGAGTTCTTATACATCTGGTATACTCGCAAACACTTGTATGAACGACGATTTTCAACCTTGAGAAGAGATGTCAATACTGAAGAGATGGGGAATCGAAGGATGAGCCAGGCGACGTGCAGTGAACGGGAGAAGGAGTGCAGACGGAGCAGGCTGTTTCAAGGCTAGGTCGCTCACCCGAGCATGTCACCGACCTTGTTCCACTGGGGGAAGTATCCAGCTGGTTCCGACACAACCGGTCTACATAGCTGTGGGCGATGCTCAAACACGCTTGGTTTGGCAGGCGAGACAAAGGTATTCCCAAGACCAGATTCAACTCAAGGTAGAGAAGAAATTGCTTTATATTTCGTAGAATTGTAGTTATGTTCTGTGTTTATCCTAATTGACCAACCGTATAATTTTGTCAGTATAATTAAAATTATGTAGATTTTGAAGTAGTAATATTTTTCGTTAATTTCTTAGGAGTCATATTTTCTTGTTCTTGAAAATTTCAGTCACTTGGACGAAATTTTGCATAGCGCTGTTATCAACGTTAAAGTCATTTCAGAGTAAAATCGTGTAGAATTATTGATATTTGCGTTAGATTTAAACTAAATTAAATCTGTTTTATGCGCAGCGATGGAAGGTATAATGAACAAATTAAAGAATGTATAGTGAACTATTTAAAAGGAGTATAATATTGAACGAATTAAAGAAGGAGTATAATTGTGAATGAATTAAAGAAAGTATATTAAACCAAAGTCAAGTACCGCATATTTAAAAAGTTATGTCACGAAATGTCAAAATATTTCGACAACTCATGATGTTGATTCGAGTGTCAGAAATTTATTTTCAACCAATTATGAACGAAATTGAATTGTTATACGACACAAAGTCTGATATAAAAATAATTAAATGCTTGATAGATGATTAAACTAATGAATATTAGATTCACAGTAAAGAGACAGATAGATATGTAGATCTATGTTGAAGCGTGATGAACCACATTTTCTAATAACGAGAGTATTGCAAGAACTTTTATACACATATGTCCAATGGAAATTTAGAGCATTAAAAAGCCCAGATAAATTTGTTAAACAAATATTTTCACGGAAGGAAGATAAACTTATATCATTTGTTAGAAATATGAATTCTTACTGATAAATCTTTAAAGGTTGTAATAATGTAAAACTGAATTTAAACACGTGAAAAGAAAGAGTTAAGAAAGTTTAATCACAGGGTGATCTAAAAGTAGATGTACAGAAATTTATTGCAGAAGTGGAATTATAAGCACGAGGCGAAGTTGTATAAGGATAGAGAAGAGTGTTAGTAAGAAAATGCCTTGAAATGGGAGTTTAGATTTGAAATACCGTGCAAGAAAGGATATGTAGACGTAAATGAGTTACGTATTTTTACGAAAGGAGACTGAGGAGGAGTCTCAAGTTTTTCTAGTACTGATCGCAGCGATTGTGAAGTTATTTGAGTGTATTAAAGGAAAGTCCTGTACAGGGTGTTTAAGAAATAATGTGATTGTTGTATAATTATGGAAGAGGAGTGTGAAATGAAGGTCAAATGCCATGCACTTCTAGTATTCACGTTTATCAGAGATTTATTAACAGAGTAAAGAATTTCAGGAATTTTTCAAGTTTTATAATCAAATGGGAAAAGACAAAGTCAGAACAGTGTTTAGCTTAAATGTTTGTCACTTATGTTCTATTGATATAGACAAGTATTTATACTTTCAACCGATAGAGTTGCGGTGTGTGTTTGTTTGTTTGATTGTTAAGGAAGTTGAGTGATGAAGACTCATTTGAGATATAGACAATATAATCTTTCGACACAATAAAATGTAGATTTGTGCGAACCATGAATTAGTGTAAATATGAACATAGTTAATGTTGAATAATTTTTCTTAGATATGGAACTACGGTTCAGAGATGAAACGGATTTGTATAAAATAGGGTAATGCTTAATATCACGCCGTTTCACAATTTTCTTATTTTATCAGTGCCACGTGCAGTTTATTTTGGAGAGTATTTTTATTGCAGTGTCAGGGAGACACCATTTACAGGCAGGAAGTCAGTTTTATTGTACATTTCTTAGCACAATAAACGGCTGGCGCTCCTTAGCGATTCAGTCAATTTTTATCATAGCTGACATCTTTTTCATTGTCGTCATCGCCGAAAATAGTACTGCTAGGTATGGATACCGGCGCTCACTATAGATTAACCTTATCACCCCTCGAGATTGGAGTTTCTCGATTTGCTCTAAATGTAAATGATAGTAGAAATTTGTACCTAGGCTGGTAGTACTATTTTCTTACGAATAATATCTATCCTATGTGTTCCTGAAATTCCCAATTTTTACTTAGCAGACAATGGTAAGTTTGTGAGCTGGGTATTTACATGTCTGCAATCCTTTACAGTGCAGCGGATATAGGTATTGATTGGTGAATTCGGGCGCAGTACGTTGCACAACACACACACAATGTGCAGACGAGTCGTGAAATCCAAGGCGTGTGCATAGTTTGTGGTAGAATCCATGTGTTTCCAGCCTTTTCAAGGCACTTCTAAGGTCGTTGTTTCACCAGTCCAACTATGATTTAAGTCAAGTGCATCGCTAGGAAAACTGGGAAAGAAAGTCAAAGTGTAACAGTACAAAATAAGACAAAACAAAACGTACAATTACCATGCACAATCCTAATGTGATTAGCTTACCACATTAGTGAAAACGAGCTACCCTTTTATAGGAGGCCTTTGCACTTTATGGGACATTCGAGGCTGTACTTTATTCTTTATTCTTTATAACTATGATTCAGCATGGCATCTGTTGCGTAAAAGTCCGGGTCGATCTCTGCCCGATTCATCTGTCTGGTTAGAAGGAATGAATTTCTGTTCTTGCCTTGTGGATGGAAGCTGCAGTCTAATTCTCAAATCCTCTATTAGGAAGGTTTCTTTGGATAGTTCCTATGCAAGCCTTGAACGTGATATCATAGATAATCCTAGCATTATTTTAGAAACCTAGCTTTTAACTTTTATAGAGTTTAATGTCGGTTATTGTTAATATCTTCATGATGAGGGTATGTAAATTGTTTCAAAATGGTTCTCCTTCACTAGTTATAATGAGCTGTTCAAACAAAGATATCGCAAAAAATGTTTTCTTCAATAATTGCCTATGGAAATAACATGTTTCAAAACATTTTTAGTCGCAAGTGTGATCTAACAACTCATTAACAGTATTATTATTATTATTATTATTATTATTATTATTATTAGGCTATCACTCGTGATACAAGTATGATTGTCTTCCAAGGTACGGTTATACAAATCTTCGCTGTAAACCAATATCAGTCCTAATCATATTTTATGAGTTCTTTGGTGACTGTACAGTCCAATCCAAGAACCGCAGACTCTTCCACAATATTGGCACACAAGTTCCTGAGCAGCCAATTGATCTTGGGGGTTGATCATTCTGCGATTCATGCGTTCTTTTCTGGCATTCCTTTTTTTTTTTTTTAGCTTGAAGCCTTATTCTCTCTTGCTCGAAGAGCAAGTGGACTTGATAGACGTTGCGGCGCCACTCTGATCGGATGGATGCGACAGCCTCCCAGTTTGCTGTATCAATTTGACATTTCTTCATGTTGGTCTTCAGAACATCATTATAGCGTTTTTGTTGCCCACCCTGCTTTCTCTGACCGACATTCACCTGGCAATATAAGATTTGTTTTGGGAGGCGGGACTCAGGCATGCGTACTACATGTCCTGTCCATCGAAGTTGGTGGCGCTAACGTAGGTTAGGTGTTAAAATAAACTTTTTCTTGTTTCATGTTTTGGGTTCTCAACATATTGAACTATCATAGGAAGTTCGTTTGGAGCAAAAGTGTTAATTTCCAAATATGGGTTTGGAAGTTTGTCAACTTAGGCAAACATCTACCCAGTCTCCACCTTTACAGACATTTCCTTCAGTCATTTCCTATAATTTTTATGTAGGTAGTGAACCCATATTAATCTATCGATGAATAAGTATTCATGATTTTATTATTATTATTGCTGATGCCCAGGCAGTACATGTTGAAATTGACGAAAGGGGAGCCAAGGTAGTGTGTTGCAATGATTACAACAGAAGCAAGCTTGGTAGTTATTCCTGAGGACGACCGGTTAAGCCGAGTTCAAGGACAAATTTTGTAACAGCGCGCACCAAAATTGAGTAACGTTTCAACCGACCCAGGATTGAATCACCCAATCAGAAGAGACCACGCCAAAAGCCACGCGGTAAGTTGTGTACCCTGGAAAAACGCGCGAAAACGTATATCTAAAGATCCGCCGATCCCAATTAATTCTGCAATAGTGCACTGAGACGTTTGGATAAAATGATGAAGATTGATACTAGTCCCAAGTTTGTGTGATGAAAACTCCAGATTATTTTTTCAAATTCTCCCCACTCTACCTCATTCTGTCAGTTTCCAATAAATTGATCGGTGAGAAGCTGTTTCGAGGACAACATTATTGAGCTCTGGTGAGCAAGGTTCACGTCACTCTGCGTCACGATTTTCAAACGCTAATGAGCGTACTTTACTAACATTTTACTTTGTGCTCAGGTGAGCAAGGTTCACGTATAGCAGTAGAGATCTCTAGGCGAGATAAGGACTGCAAGATAGTCATGTTTAAGACTTGTTTTCAAGCCAGTGGCGATGAGTTTGAATTGTGTAATTTTATGTAAATTTGTGTATAATATTTTTGAGTGATATTTGTGCGTGTGATAAGCAAATGCTAAGATAGGGCAAGTCTACGATCAGTTATCGCATTAGGACATATTCGTGAGTGAAAGTAGTAGCTCACAGCGATTATAGCTAGACAATATTATTAACATTGAACATTTCTGTCCAAGAAACTTCGCCAAGATGTCCGACGTTTGGTCATGTGATGGATTGATGTGCATCGCTTCAACAACGACGTCGACGATGGAGAGCTAAATTTCCCGTAGGGAACTGCACTGGGACGGAGGTTAATGTTCTGCAAGCTGAGACGGTGGTGTACAAAAATTGATTTACTCCATATGTAGTTAGATAAGGCGCGGGAACATTGTACATAGTTCATTCATTCTTTTTCTTGTGTTTAGATTTTTTTTGTGCTGACACTATCATCTTTAAATGTACGTTGGCGCGTGGCCAAAATTTGTTTGTTGTATATTTTTCTTTGGAGTCATATTGAGTGTACACGGCGCGTGTATTTGATTTTATCCATGCGAATGCGAAACTCGTTACATTCGGTAAGTGGTGCTTTATTAAAGTTCATTTTGTTACAGGAATGGGAGGTAATTATCGTAGATGTTTAAATGAACAGGTTATTACTCATACTAGGGTTGCCGAGCGCAACAAATTAAGATGTAACTGTAGAACACCTTAGTTCTATTTTTTTTAGCATTTTTTTTAGTCCTTTTCAGGTTTGTTAGTCACGGACTAGAACGGAAGCGCAAGCTGGTGGAAAAATATCTATGTCATTTATTTCAGGTTTCTGTCAAACCCATACGTGTGATTCTGTGTGTGTTCTTGTGTCAGGTGTGTGTATTGATTCTTCGTGATGAGGGGTAGGTGGTGCTACCGCCCTCATATTGTTGTTGTTGTATTTAGATGGAAAGGCAGAGCGCTCCTCAGAGGCTACTGTACCTTGTCCAGTGTTGTTTCTTGGATTTCCTAGGTGAAATGCTGAGATATTTTATTCTGACACACACACGTATATTGTGCTTTGGGAGCACGCTTCTTCGAGACTCGATCCCGTGCCATGGGAGGTCGAGGTTATTGACACGTGGGTTGACAGATGTGCAGAGTTCCACATAGCGCTCGTCTAGGTTCGGTGACTCATTGTTAGGCAGTCCTGTTGGCCGACTGACCCATATAAGCTATCATTAGCAAACCTGTTCTTTTGTGATGGTCATTTGGACCGTAATTAATTGGGGAGTTCGCCATGTCTGTTACGAATTATCGTATATCGTATGGATGGAATATTGTTTTAATGATGTAAATGTTGGCTTTCAGCCTAGTGATTTTCTATGACTCAGGTCATGTTTGTCTGTTGTGACACCCGTGTGGTGTAGTTGTATTTACTTGTAAAAATTACAGGCGGTCATATATGTATTTCATTTGTTGGTCACGTGTTAATTTACTTGTGTTGATTTTAAAAAAGTCCTCTCGGCACGCCGGAAGGCGGAGGTAGATTTCACCGGACAAACTTGGAGATAGGCGAAAATAGGCAGAATATGCAGGTTTTCGTAGAAGGATCAGACCTCATTTATCGCGTGAAAGTATTTTATAATTGGAGATTAATTAACTTTGTTTGTCTTCATTTTAAACATATTTTAAACATTTTATTGTCCTACGGGGACGGTAACCTTCTTGTCATTTGGAGTCCATTTTTAGCCTATTTTCAATTTTGAAAAAATAGGCTTATGAGATCACCTTTTGTCCGTGTGTGTGCGTGTGTGTGTGTGTGTGAGAGAGGTGTGGGTGTGTGTCCCCCCTAATAAAATCTAAACGGCTGGAGCGATTTCAGTGAAACTCGGTAAGTTCATAGCATTATTCCCGGCGACGTCGACCGTGCCCATCGAATTTTGTTACGTCTCACCAATCCAACATGGCGGCTGTGCGAAATATTTCACTAGCATTCAGTATCTCCGAAACTATAACGGATATCGCCCTGAAATTGTGTACGGTGATAAAGGTTACTACTAGAAGTTCACCTATGAAACTTTCAAAAACCTGGTTACTACATAACCAACATGGCGGCCAAGCGAAGTGGAGACTTTTAAATAGACTTTTCTCGCGATTTAACTATCCAAACGTAATGAAACTTGGTACAGCAAATATTTATATACATTGCAATGCACTGGAATCTAATTTAGTTCAATTGTTTACATAACCTCAAAATGGCGCCTGTGCGAAATATTTCACTGACATTCTATATCCCCGAAACTATTACAGATATCACCCTGCAATTTTGTACGGTGATAAAGGGTACTGATACAAGTTTACCTATGTATAATTCATAAACCAGTAAAGTACAAAACGAACATGGCGACCAAGCGAATTTGAAATATTTTAATAGACTTTTCTCGTGAGTTAACTCGCTGAGTGCAGTGAAATGTGGTATAGTAAATGATTTTGCAGATTGTAATGTACTGCCATCTAATTTAATTCAATTGTTTACATAACCTCAAGATGGCGGCTGTGCGAAATTTTAAAATTAAGTTTTTATTTCTTGTGTCGTAATCATGCGATCGAAGTGAAAGTTTGAATAATGAACCTAGGCAATACGTGACCTTGAATGGTACATAACTCTATGGCCTATACATATAACAATCCTAAATGGCAAGCTTCCGTAATATTTAGACGGTTCTGAATATATATGAATCTTTTACAGCAACCAAACTGAAATTTTTATGTTCATAGAGACTATGAACATATGTTCACCTATAGGACTTTCAGTAACCTCGTGAGCACGAATCCAACATGGCGGCGACGCGAAGTATAAATATTTAAATGGTCGTTTCTCGCGAATTAACTATCCGAGTGCCGTGAAACGTTGCACGTTTTAAATGCTTACACAAATGTTGATCCACTGGCATCTAATTTATTTCAATTGTTTGCATAATCACAAGATGGCTGCTGTACGTAATTTTAAAATCTCGTTTTTACTTCTTGTGTTCTTATCATGCGATTGAAGTTTGAATACCACACTTACACAATAATCTTAATATAATAGTACAAAAATAAAAATCCAACCTGGCGACCGTCTGAAATATTTAGACGGTTCTCAATATCTACGAATCTGTTACAGCAATTAAACTGAAATTTTGTATGTTGATAGAGGCAATTAACATGAGCAGGATATATGAAAATAGGCTGTACAGTTCTTCACGGAACTACTTGTTATACTTGTGGTCACACTGTCCTTATGCAAGGTTTCGACACTGATGTGTAACTATGTAACGGCCTGTTACTTCTTCACGCAAAATTATATCTCCCGCAGAGATGTTGGTTGGTTCCTCAGTTTAGGGGCTGCGACAACGCGGTCATATAACCCCGTGTACTTTGGGTGAGTGTAGAATCTGTCTGATAAACGGTGTGAATTGTGATGGCTGTATTAGTCTGTAATTCAGGTAAGGAATGCAGACGCTAAATTTCAAGCAGTAGTTCCTAATGTTGCTACCAGATACTAACGTCAACGCCACCCAGCTGTGAACTTGGCTACTGGATGCCACCTCAATCAGCAACTCGCAAAGAACGTTGGAACTTCCCCTCCAAAGGAAAGCTTACTGAGGGATTTTTAGCGCTCTTAGAAAATCCGACGACTTTGGCCGGCTTTGAACCCGCGACCTTGGGCATAGAAGTTCAGCATGCTACCAGTTACGTCACCGAAGCCGCTTCACACTTAGTCAGATGGAAATCTGAATCTGATCTCGCGCAAGTGCGTTGTCATGGCAACGTCTGATGGCTCATCCCTCATCAATTTTGTAGTGTTGCCATGTCAACCACTGATAGCTCTTGGCATTTTCTTATAATTCCGAAATCATTTTTCTCATCCCTTGGCGCAATGGTGGCTCATATTAAAAATTCTTTCAGACAAACGTTTTAGGTAATTATTAGGGGAATATTGTCCATTTTGTACGGTTTTGATATTGTGCCTATTAACAGAGATATGATTAATGTTTCCCGAAAAAAACATTTTTTCCCACCCCTTTGGTCAATGGTTGGTGCTATCAAAAAACGTTTCAAACATAAATTTCTGAGCTTTATCCGACACATAGTATGAACATTGAACGGATTCGATATTTCACATATTAAGAGAGTTATAGCAAAATTTCATTTTTTCGAAAAGAAAAGTCCCCCATTTTCATCCCCTTCGACCGATTTAGCCCAGTAACGAACTCGTCCGAGATTTTATGGGTATACATATTCGGTAAAAAATTCAAAGTGATCGGTGCAAAATTACGGCAGTTATCGTGTCCACAAGAAACTGATATACATATATACATATATTACATAAATTATATATAAACTTTTGAACTGACGATGGTTTTGGGGTCTGGGGGATGTGAAACGCGAAGATATGTCGAAATTTTCCGGAAATCGAAACATGGTACCCATTGCAATAGTTAGCTTTCTAATGAAATCTACCTAAAATACTGCCGTCAACGACGCCTAGCTGTGAACTTGGCTACTAGATGCCACCTCAATCAGCAACTCGCAACGAACGTTGAAACTTCCCCTCCGAAGGAAAGCAAACTCAGGTTTTTTAGCGCTCTTAGTAAATCCGACGACTTCAGCCGGGTTTGAACCCGCGACCTTGGGCATAGAAGTTCAGCATGCTACCAGTTCCGATACCGAAGTCGCTTCCCACTGACATATGAAAACTGAACGTGATCTAGTGCAGTGGCGTTGTCATAGCAACTGCTGATGGTCATCCCTTATCAATTAAAAGTAAAGTTGTCATGGCAACCTCTCTTGGCACTTGGCATTTTCTTATAATTTAAATCATTTTGTTCACCCCGTGGCGTAATGGTGGGTCATATCAAAAATTCTTTCAGACAAAAGTTTTAGGTAATTATTGGAGGAATATTGTCCATTTTGTGCGGTTTTGATATTGTGCCTATTAACAGAGATATGATTAATGTTTCCCGAAAAACCCACTTTTTCCCACCCCTTTGGTCAATGGTTGGTGCTATCAAAAAACTTATTTGACATAAATTTTTGGCACTTATCCGACACATATTATGAACTTTGAAGGGATTCGATATTTCATGTATTAAGAGAGTTATAGCGATATTTCACTTTTTCGAAAAAAGCCCCCCATTTTTACCCCCTTTGACCGATTTTGCCCATTAACGAACTCGACCGAGATTTTATAGGGATACATATTATGTAAAAAATTCAAAGTGATTGGTGCAAAATTACGGCAGTTATCGTGTCCAAAAGAAACTGATATATATATATATAGATAGATAGATAGATAGATAGATACATATATACATAAATTATATATAAACTTTTGAACTGACGGTGGTTTTGGGGTCTGGGGGATGTGAAACGCGAAGATATGTCGAAATTTTCCGGAAGTCGAAACATGGGACCCATTGCAATAGTTAGCTTTCTAAAGAAATCTACCTAAAAGTCCTAATTTTAGGCATTAATGTTTTTTTTGCTACTGCAGTTCTTGATTCCAATTTCAAGCGGAAATTATTTGTTGTTTATTTAGTGTAGGAAGTGTCAGATTAATTTAAGTAGTGTATAGTTGGTTCCCCGCGTCTGTCTAGCTCTAAACAATACAGATTCGTCCTCTGAAGGTTTACCGGATGTTGACGAATCTCGCATTTATTTGTACTCATCGTTAAGCATGTAGAACAGCCGCACACGTACACAATGTCATTGAAGCATTTGGGACATTTGGTCAAATTTATAATCTCTCCTGAGATTAAGCCTAGTTATGGCAAGTAATTTATTCAGTTGGGAGTCATTTGGGAGTTTTGTTTTGTTTATTTTTACTTGTAAATAGTTGATCTATTATTAAATTCATTTGTTATAACCCTGGTATTCACTTCTTCCTGCATGTTATTTTGTTATGTGTTACCCTGCATGCTAATGAAGCGCTTTAACAACAACTTACGAAATGGACTGTTACACCCCCCGAAACTGAGTCTCATAAGCTTCTTTGCAAGGGTTCATATATCAAAAATGGCTGCCAAAGTGGGACTGTTGTTGTTGTTGTTGTTGCTTTGCTGATCTCATACTTATTTCGCTGAGAAATAATGCCAGGTCAAGCGGGCAAGTGTAAATTCAGTAAATTGAGGCGATGTTTTACCGCCATGTGCATTAGTAAAATCACTGAGTTCTTAAAGTTAGAAATATTGAACAAGGTTAGAAGTTGATATTGCATTTGTTGTTAACTTGTTCTGGCGCCCAGCATAAAATTAGAAAATTTGTATATTATTGAACTCAGTCAAAGCAGGAAGGTGTTGCCTTATTAGCCTACTTTCGATTTTTGCAAAAAATGAAAGTAGACTTATGAGATCAACACAGGGCGAAAAAAGTGTGTCTGTCTGTGTGTGTGTATGTGTGTGTGTGAGTCTGTGTGTGTGTGTGTGTGTCTCTGTGTGTGTGTGTGTGTGTGAGTGTGTGTACTCTGAATGTCTGTCCCCCCCTATCAATTCGAACACGGTGAATGCGAATTGAACGAAATTTGGTACAAAGGTAGCACTAGCAAAGGACACCTCAGTGTCATGTTTTATATCGCCGCCATCTTGACGGAAACGTAATGGCGGCCACACAAATGTTCAAAGCTTAAATCAAATTACGACTAACCTAATCATCCGATCTCTACCAAATTTTGCAACAACATACCTTTATGGGGGGAGCATCCTTTGACCAAACTAATAAGTCATCAGCGTAATAGTTTGCGGATGGCGGCCATCTTAGTGTGAAAATCGATTCCCCCTATTAATTCGAACACGGTGCAACCGAATGGAACGAAATTTGGTACAGAGGTAGTACTAACAAAAGGCACTTCAGTGTCATGTTTTATATCGCCGCCATCTTGACAGAAACGTAATGGCGGCCACACAAATTTTCAAAGCTTAAATCAAATTACGAATAACCTAATCATCCGATCTCTACCAAATTTTGCAACTACATACCTTTATGGAGGGAGCATCCTTTGACCAATCTAATAGGTCATTCGCCTAATAGTTTGCGGATGGCGGCCATCTTTGTGTCAAAATTGATTCTCCCTATTAATTCAAACACGGTGAAACCGAATGGGACGAAATTTGGTACAGAGATAGCACTAGCGAAGGGCATCTCAGTGTCATGATTTATATCGCCGCCATATTGACAGAAACGTAATGGCGGCCACACAAATGTTCAAAGCCTAAATCAAATTACGATTAGCCTAATCATCCGATCTCTAGCAAATTTAGCAACAACATACCTTTATGGAGGGAGCATCCTTTGACCAAACTAATAGGTCATCAGCCTAATATTTTGCGGATGGCGGCCATCTTTGTGTGAAAATCGATTCCCCTTATCAATTCGAACACGGTGAAACCGAATGGAACGAAATTTGGTACAGAGGTAGCACTAGCAAAGGGCACCTCAGTGTCATGTTTTATATCACCGCTATCTTGACGGAAACGTAATCGCGGCCACCCAAATGTTAAAAGCTAAAATGTAAATACGACCAACCTAATAATCTAGTCTCTACCAAATTTTGCAACACCATATCTTTATGTGGGAAACATATTCAGACCAAACTGCAAGAACATCAGCCCAATAGTTTGCAGATGGTGGCCAAGTATGTGTGCAAATTGATTCCCCCTATCAATTCAAACACGGTGAAACCGAATTGAACGAAATTTGGTACAGAGGTAGCACTAGCAAAGGGCACCTCATATTCATGTTTAATATCCCTATAGCACGTTGTATTTCAACAAGCTACTACAACCAACATTCAATCATACTCCTTGAAAAGGACAAAGAGTTATAACAATACCCATGCATTTAGGAGAAAGTAGGCTCTATGTTCTATACTGAACATCTTGTTTTTACATTTAATTAACTTCTGTTAATTGGTGTTGTTCGTAAATTCTGTTGGTTAGGAATTTAAAAGCAGATCACAAGGGAGTTATGTTATTGTTTGGAAATAAGAGTCTTTATTCAGTAAAATTTTGAATACTGAACATTTTATTAAATTAGAATCAGTAGCATTTAAATATCAAGACATGTGTGCGTGTGTATGACTGAATTACCAGTGCATGACCCTGTTTTTCTCTGAGTATATATTTGTGTGTTGTGCGATGGCTAGCATCGAAGAGATCAATGTGTTGTTAGAGCAGATGTCTGTGCAGATGTCTGCGAAAACGGAAGAACAGTTAAGGAATATGAGGGAGGAAATGAGCGGACACAGTGATAAACAATTAAGTGACATTACGGCGCAATTACAAACCCAGAAATTAGACAGTGACAAACAATAACAGGATGTGAACAGTAGCGTTACGGTCCAATTGCAGGTCCAGAAATTGGATACCGATAAACAGTTACACGAGTTGCGGGAGAATAATAATAATAAACAGTTGAATGAATTAAACCATAAACTATCAGAGCAGGCAACAATACAAACAGTGCAGTTAGAAAAGATCACCCAGGAAATAAACCAAAGTACTAGGGTAGAATTAGAGAAACTGGCAGGTGAGGTAGCGGAAAATAACTCAAAGCAATTAGGAGAAATTAAGAAGTCAGAATCTAAATTCGACAATAAACTTGTACAATTAGATGAAATGGTAGCCGAAAAATTAAAACAGATTGAGACAGCATGCGTAAACAACACGGCTGGAATAAAAATCACGCAGGATGAACTACAGGGGCAATTTGAGAGACTAGAGTCCAAGAACGAGAACATACAGGAGCAGATTAATTCAGTCGATATTAACGTACTCGAATTAATAAAGGAACACGACAAGCTTGAAGTAAAAACGGAGAAAGAACGGATGCACTTGCGCGAAAACTTGGAAGACCAATTAATTAAAACCCAAGAGCAAATACGAGAAGAAATAGGAGAACAGCTAAGTAAGAATCAGGAAGAGGTAGGAGAACAATTAATCAAAACCCAGCAGCTGATACAAGAGCAAATGCGAGAAGAGCTTGAGAAGAATCAGGAAAGGAGCGAAGAAAAAATTTGTTTGAAGAACAGGATCCGGAAAGATTGGGAACAGCAGGTGAATGAAACTAAAGGAGATAGGCTGACGATCTTAAAGCGGCTAGGCGATTACAATTCTAGGATGCAGGCTTTGGAGGAAAATATGAAGTCCAAACTCCAAGAACACACAGATCTCATAATTAAGAACGAGATAAGGTCCTTAGAAAACGCTACTTTATTCTCTACAGAAAACATAGTAGGCAAACAGGGAAGCATTGGAAGTCCGGTGGGCTCGAAGCTGGCTGAGGATACAGGCCGAGGTCAGAGTCCAAAGATAACGTGCGACACATTCCAACACTACAGAGGGGAGACATCAACTCCACAACCCGGCTTGGCACCTGCCCAAGTGATACAAGTAATTAGGGGGAACGACTTTAAACCCGACAAATTCAGGGAGAACTCAGGATCCACTCCTAAAGCATTTTTACGTCAGCTGGATGACTACTTTAACGATCAACACGTCAGTCCCGCAAAACAGCTGCGGATGGTTAAGAAATGTTTGGAGGGCCCGAGTTTAATTTGGTTCCAGAGTTTCAAATACACATTTAATGACATGGCCCAGTTTAGAGAGGCATTCTTGAGAAAGTTCTGGAGTCCTTCTTTGCAGCAGGGGTTGAGGATGGATCTATACACCAGGAAATATCACAGTACACATCCCACCAGATTTTCCGAGTTCTTTAGCCAACAGCTGGTTAAATTCCGTGATTTTGACGACCGGCCTACAGAGGAAAACATGGTTTTAACCATCAGTAAGCAGCTTCCAATGAATATTAAGCAGTTTTTAATGGCCGGTAATATCAAGACCGCAGTTCAGGCCGAGGAGATACTCCGCCATTTGGATGAGACGAGTATGGTCAGTCCACAGACAGGGAGACGGAACATGGAGTGTGTAAACACAGCTGAAGTTGTTCAAGGGCATCAAACTAATCACAATCAAAATAATCAACCCAAGACACAGTCTACCGGAACGCAATTCACGCCCAGACGGCAGGAGTTCGATGGCCGAAACCAATACCATAACAACAATAGGAACTTCCAGAATCGCCGTGATAATTATAATAATAATAATCAGAACAATCACAATCAGTGGAAGTACCAGCGAGAGTATACCAACTGGAGGGGAAATCCAAGGCAGGGTAGACCTTACCAAAGGAAAGGAGAAGGCAGGTGGAACAATACAAGGAATTATCGGCAAGATAATCAAGGGGACTATCGCAATGATTGGAACGAGCGGTACGCTGAATCACAGAAATATTTGGACGAGTTAAATGCCGAAGAAACAGAGAAAGAGAAGTGGGGGCGTGCGATGGCGAATAGGCAAAGCCCAGATAATCACCAAGGAGCGGGGGCGGAAAGCTTATTACGGCAGCAGGAGAGACGCGATGACAACCGGCGGAACTCAATGAATGTGTCCCAGGATTTAAAAAAACACGATTGAACCAAAATCAGATAGCCTGAGAACGGAGGACACCAGGGAACGGGAGGAGTTGATTGTTGCAAACATAGAAGAGTGGGTAGCATTCCCGGACGATTGCCTGGAGGAAGTGGTGAAGGACCGAGACAATGTAATCAGACAATTACCGATTAGTTATGCACGTATTGGAGGTATTAGAGTGAGGTGCCTGATTGACACGGGTAGCCAGGTGAGCTTAGTCACGGAAGTATTGTTGAAAGAAATTGGAAATAAACAAACCGTCCCAATTATGCCTGTACCATTAATGAAAGTCCGTGGGGTCATTCCTGACAAGACCATAGTTTGCAAGCACCAAGCATATTTAGACCTGGAGATATTAAACCACACATTTTCGCAAACTTTCATCGTGATACCAAAGATGAATTATAATGTCATTCTGGGAGCCAACTTCATCTGTGATTTTCATGCTATAATTGACTTACATAATAACACTGTGAGTTTCAAACAAGTCGAGGGGTTGAGTCATGTGGGTCTGAACATGGAAGAGAGTCCACTAGAGAGAGAGGCGAATACTTGGGTCATTGAAGAATGCACTAATGAGGCGATCGAAGATAAGAACTTGACGGAGGGACGAGTAAGCCAGACAGCGGTGGTTGAAATTGACAGTCGAGATATTTCGCAGGAACTTTGGGTACATTTGGCGGAAGAAGAAATTAGCGGGTCCAAGTTTGAAATTTTACTTCAGGAGCGACTTAAGGAGGCAATAGTAGGGGAATCTGACAGAAGAAAATTAGAAGAAATTTTGAGACATCATAAGGGAGCTTTCGTCACGATTCCTGGAAAAGTTTTAAATTTCCAGTATGCCATGCAAGTTACCGACTGGACCCCATTTAAGAGTAAATTGTACCCGATCCCAGAGAAACATTTTGCTCAGGTGAAGGACATTATTAGTAACTTTTTAGATTCCGGCATGATAAGAAAAGCAGCAACCCCATACTTAAATGCAATATTGGCTGTGGCCAAGCCAAATGGATCAATTAGATTATGCCTAGACGCTCGGGTTTTAAACAGTAAACTGCTAGTTGAGCATGACCAAGCACCAAGGATCAAGGATGTATTGAAGGGCTTCCGTGGGAAGAAGATATATTCTAGCGTCAACCTAACGAATAGTTTCCACCATCTTGAACTTGAGGAAAAATCCCAACTATTGACGGGGTTTTTATTTGATAACCAAAGCTATATCTGGTCTCGCATGCCCTTTGGTGTAAAAACAGCTGGATGTGCAATGATAAGAACACTAGACAGGAATCTGGCTGAGGAGGTCAAGAGCTTCACTACGAGATATGTTGACGACATAGTTATTGCATCAGAAACAATGGAGGAACACTTGGTAAACCTAAACAAACTATTGGACAACTTGAGAACCATGAATTTCAAAATTAATTTGAAGAAATCGCACTTTTGCCAGAGCGAGATTCTGTATTTGGGTCACATAATTGATGTTGAAGGCATGAGACTTAATCCGGCGAAAATTGACGCAATCAATAAATTCCCCACACCAACTAAAGTAAAACATGTGAGAGCATTTTTGGGAGTGACAGGTTTCTTTAAGGAGAATTGTCCTGGATACACGGAAACAGTAGCACCGATGCAAGAGATGCTAAAGAAATCAAATCGATGGTCATGGAATGAGGAGTGCGACAGGTCCTTTAGAGCCACGAAAGATCTACTGGAGAATTGTGTGAAGCTAGGGTATCCAGACTTCGAGAAGAAATTTATAATTCAGGCAGACGCTTCATTGATTGGAATCGGTGCCATGCTGTACCAAGAGGACGCTGATGAACCCAGGAAACGATCATATTTGGCATTTACGAGTCGTAAATTGAGGAAGCACGAGAGGAACTACACTGTGACAGAGCTTGAGTTGCTAGCGATTTTGTACTCACTTCAACGATGGCGCAAGATGATCTTTGGATATTCCATTGTTGTCAGAACTGACCACCATGCGCTGACGTTCTTATTCAAGATGACGATGGCAAGTGAAAGAGTTACGCGTTGGTCCATTTACATACAGCAGTTTGACATTACCACAGAACATTGCCCTGGAAGGATGACCATCATACCAGATGCTCTAAGCAGGAATCCTGAAGATGAGAACGAGATAGCAGCGGATGTTCACCACATAGCACTAACACCTAAGGATCGTGGATTTTTGGAGAAGCTGAAAGAAATTCAGAAGGAACAAGAAAAGGACACATGGATGATCATGATGATCAAGTTTTACAAGAAGGAACTACAGCCAGATTCACATGAATATCGAGAAGCCCGTGCCAAGGAAGCGAAATTTCACTACTTGAATAACCTTTTGCACAAGTACGTGGATGAGGATCACACCAAACTGCGAATTCTAGTTCCAGCATCATTACAGAGAGGATTGACGAGGCATGTCCACGATAGCCTAGCACATATCGGCACGGACAAAACAGAAGCGACAATAGGGGAAACGTTTACTTGGCCTAAGATGCGATACACCATTGTGGAAGTAATCAGAACAGGTGACGCGTGTCAGCGCACTAAACCAAATAACTTCATGTTGAAACAACCTCCAAAACCATTATTACCTCAAAAACCATGTGAGCTGGTCGCTATTGACTGTTTTGGCCCTCTAGGTAAGGGAAAACGAGGATGCCGACACCTTCTTATACGTGTCGATGTGTTTTCCAAGATGGTAGTATTATGTCCAATCCAGAAGACGACATCAAAGAAAGTCCTCAGCAGAATTCAGAACAAAGTCATTCCGATGCTTGGGAAGCCGGAATTCATCTTATCGGACCATGGTACTTATTTTACGAGCAATGTTTTTAGGCAAGGTCTAGAGAGCCTAGGGATAAAGCATGTTCTGTCGAGCATTCGCCATCCTTGTGGAAATCCGAGCGAGAGAACGATTCGCTGTGTTGCCAAGTATTACCGAGTCATGATTCCTAATGATCATAATAAGTGGGTTGACAAAGTAGGAGATATTGAGATGTGCATGAACACTACAAAGCACGAGTCGACAGGTCAAGTCCCACTAGTTGTACACCACAACAGGTTGCCTGAGAGATCTTGGGACAAGATTATTCCATGCCCAAGGGATCCGTTATTAGCACATGAGCTGCGAATTCAGCGAACAAGAGAGCACATGAGGAACCAAGCGGACCGAAGACTGAGGAGATACAGAGGAAAGAAATTTCATCGTGAATTACAGGAACAGGAACTAGTGCTTGTTCAAAGACCACCGATTTCTGATCCCAAAAACAAAGTATTTGCCAAGTTCTGTCCAAAATTTATTGGCCCCTTCCGCATCATTAAGAATTTGGGTAACAATGCTTACAGACTTGAAGAATTGAGCACTGGCGCTAAATCTGTCTTCAATAGCGCTAATCTCAAGCCGTATTACAGAAGGGAACCATTTGACGAATAACCAGGACTATGAATGCAGATCATTATTGCAGAATTTTATTGAGAGCCAACACTCAAATATACGTGGCCATGTAGTACCTGGGTAGAGCGAGCTTTGTTTGTAAACAAGACAGCTGGTCCGGCAGGAGTTGTAATCGTGCGAGAGAGAGGGGAGGTCCGGCGAGACGTGTGAATGACATTGCAGCGTGGAGCGCGCACACTAATTGGGTCAGTGGAATGTACACACAGGCACACGAGTGAGGTACGTAAGAGATATTACCTTTACCACTGTGGATATTGTTTTTAAAATCTAAATCAATCACTTGCTTCGAATTTCAAAACCTTGCTGAGGATAAATGAACACTTATAAATCTATCGATGAATAAGTATTCATGATTTTATTATTATTATTATTACTGATGCCCAGGCAGTACATGTTGAAATTGACGAAAGGGGAGCCAAGGTAGTGTGTTGCAATGTTTACAACAGAAGCAAGCTTGGTAGTTATTCCTGAGGACGACCGGTTAAGCCGAGTTCAAGGACAAATTTTGTAACAGCGCGCACCAAAATTGAGTCAAGTTTCAACCGACCCAGGATTGAATCACCCAATCAGAAGAGACCACGCCAAAACCCACGCGGTAAGTTGCGTACCCTGGAAAAATGCGCGAAAACGTATAACTGAAGATCCGCCTATCCGAATTAATTCCGCAATAGTGCACTGAGACGTTTGGATAAAATGATGAAGATTGATACTAGTCCCAAGTTTGTGTGATGAAAACTCCAGATTATTTTTTCAAATTCTCCCCACTCTACCTCATTCTGTCAGTTTCCAATAAATTGATCGGTGAGAAGCTGTTTCGAGGACAACTTTATTGAGCTCTGGTGAGCAAGGTTCACGTCACTCTGCGTCACGATTTTCAAACGCTAATGAGCGTACTTTACTAACATTTTACTTTGCGCTCAAGTGAGCAAGGTTCACGTATAGCAGGGGAGATCTTTAGGCGAGATAAGGACTGCAAGATAGTCATGTTTAAGACTTGTTTTCAAGCCAGTGGCGATGAGTTTGAAGTGTGTAATTTTATGTATAATATTTTTGAGTGATATTTGTGCGTGTGTTAAGCAAATGCTAAGATAGGGCAAGTCACGATCAGTAATCGCATTAGGACATATTCGTGAGTGAAAGTAGTAGCTCACAGCGATTATAGCTAGGCAATATTATTAACATTGAACATTTCTGTCCAAGAAACTTCGCCAAGATGTCCGACGTTTGGTCATGTGATGTATTGATTTGCATCGCTTCTACAACGACGTCGACGATGGAGAGCTAAATTTCCCGTAGGGAACTGCACCGGGACGGAGGTTAATGTTCTGCAAGCTGAGACGGTGGTGTACAAAAATTGATTTACTCAATATGTAGTTAGATAAGGCGCGGGAACATTGTAAATAGTTCATTCATTCTTTTTCTTGTGTTTAGATTTTTTTGTGCTGACACTATCATCTTTAAATGTACGTTGGCGCCTGGCCAAATTTGTTTGTTGTATATTTTTCTATGGAGTCATATTTAGTGTACACGGCGCATGTATTTGATTTTATCCATGCGAATGCGAAACTCGTTACATTCGGTAAGTGGTGCTTTATTAAAGTTCATTTTGTTATAGGAAAAGGAGGTAATTATCGTAGATGTTTTAATGAACAGGTTATTACTCATACTAGGGTTGCCGAGCGCAACAAATTAAGATGTAACTGTAGAACACCTTAGTTCTAATTTTTTTTAGCATTTTTTTGAGTCCTTTTCAGGTTTGTTAGTCACGGACTAGAACGGAAGCGCAAGCTGGTGGAAAAATATCTATGTCATTTATTTCAGGTTTCTGTCAAACCCATACGTGTGATTCTGTGTGTGTTCATGTGTCAGGTGTGTGTATTGATTCTTCGTGATGAGGGGTAGGTGGTGCTACCGCCCTCATATTGTAGTTGTTGTTGTATTTAGATGGAAAGGCAGAGCGCTCCTCAGAGGCTACTGTACCTTGTCCAGTGTTGTTTCTTGGATTTCCTAGGGGAAATGCTGAGATATTTTATTCTGACACACACACGTATATTGTGCTTTGGGAGCACGCTTCTTCGAGACTCGATCCCGTGCCATGGGAGGTCGAGGTTATTGACACGTGGGTTTACAGATGTGCAGATTTCCACTTAGCGCCCGTCTAGGTTCGGTGACTCATTGTTAGGCAGTCCTGTTGACCGACTGACCCATATAAGCTATCATTAGCAAACCTGTTCTTTTGTGATTGTCATTTGGACCGTAATTAATTGGGGAGTTCGCCATGTCTGTTACGAATTATTGCATATCGTATGGATGGAATATTGTTTTAATGATGTAAATGTTGGCTTTGAGCCTAGTGATTTTCTATGACTCAGGTCATGTTTGTCTGTTGTGACACCCGTGTGGTGTAGTTGTATTTACTTGTAAAAATGACAGGCGGTCATATATGTATTTCTTTTGTTGGTCACGTGTTAATTTACTTGTGTTGATTTTGAAAAGTCCTAATTTTAGGCATTAATGTTTTTTTTTGCTACAGCAGTTCTTGATTCCAATTTCAAGCGGAAATTATTTGTTGTTTATTTAGTGTAGGAAGTGTCAGATTAATTTAAGTAGTGTATAGTTGGTTCCCCGCGTCTGTCTAGCTCTAAACAATACAGATTCGTCCTCTGAAGGTTTACCGGATGTTGACGAATCTCGCATTTATTTGTACTCATCGTTAAGCATGTAGAACAGCCGCACACGTACACAATGTCATTGAAGCATTTGGGACATTTGGTCAAATTTATAATCTCTCCTGAGATTAAGCCTAGTTATGGCAAGTAATTTATTCAGTTGGGAGTCATTTGGGAGTTTTGTTTTGTTTATTTTTACTTGTAAATAGTTGATCTGTTATTACATTCATTTGTTATAAACCTGGTATTCACTTCTTCCTGCATGTTATTTTGTTATGTGTTACCCTGCATGTTAATGAAGCGCTTTAACAACAACTTACGAAATGGACTGTTACACCCCCCGAAACTGAGTCTCATAAGCTTCTTTGCAAGGGTTCAGTAGATTATCTAACAAAGTACAGCACTGTTCTACTCGACATTTTCACAGTATCTTCCTATGCACATTTATATTAATTTGATCTAGAATAAAGGCTGCAGTATTTATGTAGCTTCAGAAAAATGCATTGATTACATATCAGAGGGTTTTAATTTTTTTTAAAGAACATGTCAAATAATAAGTTTCAAGAACTTGAACCAATATTCTAGATTGGATTGGAAGCTACAAACTCCTGTTTAAGCGTACTTAGTTTCAGATCATTAACTTTAATAACTAAGCCATAAATGTACCTTTTGCTTAATATTTTGTTTTAAAGAAATCATTAATATTGTAATGTTGGTAACAGTAAAGGATATTGATGTTTCAGTAACTTAACTATTTTATCTTATAATAGAATGTACATACATTTTCGAAACCATTGATTATTATTAATAGGGCTCGGATCGATATGCTCGATAAAATCTCCAGATATGCTCGAAAACCATGTGTTTTATGCTCGATAGATATGCTCGAAAAAACCATTATATGCTCGAAAAACCCATTATAAACCCATTATATGCTCGATAGATATGCTTGAAACCCCCAATATATGCGATTAAATACGCAGAATTTGCTCGAAAAACACCGTAAAAACTGTTGAAAGGAAAGTGAAACGAAAAAACCAATAACCTACCTTTAAATATGAGCTTTATTTTCTAATTGTATGTATGATACACTGCAGTATACTCGCATTCAAGTTTTACAAGTATATATAAGAGAAGTGCTCTTATAAAAGATACAGTTTAAAAGTTCATTTACAAAATGTTCATAATTAGGTGAGTCAATGAAGTAGATCTGCATTGGTCTGTACAACAAGAAATTTTCGATGTTTTCAGTTTTGAATGATTTTTTAAATCGGTCAATAAAAGTTTCAATGACGAGAACGTCCTCACAAAAGGTTAAAAGCCTGCGGTTCTATTATTCGCACCAGATAGGCTTTTCAATAATTATTTCTGTTTTCGAAACTTAAGGATTGCCAGGGCCCGAATTCGGGGGAGAATTCGAAGAAAAACAAAACTATTTAGACGAAAACCACAAGCATATGCATTTATATGCTTCTATTCTGAAAACCGCGGTTTTATGCATTTATATGCTCGATAAATTTCAATTCTGTTGGTCCCAGAGAGGTGAAAATACCACAGAAAGGCTTCTTTCAATGTGTACTATTCAGGAAAAAAATAGGCAAATATGCTCGAATCCGAGCCCTAATTATTAATAATAAAAATAATAATAATAGTAGTCTCCGTGGCTTAGGCGGCAGCACGCCGGCCTCTCATCGCTCGGTCCGTGGTACAAATCCCGGTTACTCCATGTGAGATTTGTGCTGGACAAAGCGGAGGCAGACAGGTTTTGCTCCGGGTACTACGGATTTTCCTGTCACAAATTTCATTCCATCAACACTCTCCACTATCATTTCATTTCATCTGTCATTTATTTAATCATTGCCCCCAGGGGAGTGCGACAGGCTTCGGCAGCCGGCACAGTTCATATCCTCGCCGCTAGAAGGAGGCTTCATTCATTCCTTTACCTGACCCGGTCAGTCGACTGGAAGCAGGCTGTGGATTTTTTATATTTCAATAATAATAATAATAATAATAATAATAATGAAAAAATGAAAAATCCACAGCCTGCTTCCAGTCTCCGACCGGGTCAGGAATGGAATGAATGAAGCCCCCATCTAGCGGCGAGGATATGAACTGTGCCGGCTGCCGAGGCTTGACGCACTCCTCTGGGGCAATGATTAAATGAATGACAGATGAAATGAAATCATAGTGGAGAGTGTTGCTGGAATAAAATGTTGACAGGGAAAACCGGAGTACCCGGAGAAAAACCTGTCTGCCTCCGTTTTGTCCAGCACAGATCTCACATGGAGTGACCGGGATTTGAACCACGGACTCAGCGGTGAGAGGCCGGCGTGCTGCCGCCTAAGCCACGGAGGCTTTAATAATAATAATAATAATAATAATAATAATAATAATAATAATAATAATAATAATAATATCGTATGGCCTCGGTGCCGGGTGCAAGCTTTGTTATTTGACACCCAGGGGCAGCTTGCATGTCTAATTTCGTCGTTCCACGGAAGCTATAAAATTCAAGGAGGTTAGATATCGAAGCTCTTTGACACTATAGCGCTTTCTAGTAGAGAATGGAGGAACTTTGTGTTGGCGGAAATCTCGAGATTAATTTTGCCATTTTGAACACAGCCTACTGAATTCAAATGGGTTCTTTAACATACCAACAACGTATGACAAGAATGTCGTGATAATTGCGCCTTTCAAAAATCAATTACCACGGCCAGGAGCGAACCTGTAAGCTTGGAGTTGGTAGTCCAACACGTTAACCACTCACCCACCATGGCAAGCAGTATTAATATTATCCATATTTTTTGTAAAAATATGGATAATATTAATAATATTGCGGACCGTGAAAGCCCTAATCTACAAATTGATTGAGTGGTTTGGGTGGTAGGAACATATTAAGAAATTGAAGTAGTTTGTTAAATTATTCAGTTAGTGCCTCCGTAAATGACATAATTCCATGTGTCTAACCTCGTCCATCCTATTACATTACTTAATACTAAACTGGTTTAACCTTCTTCATTATCGTTTTGTTGTATGTGAGTTGTCTAAAATTCTTAGTCTTAATGATAATGAAGCCCCCTCACCTTTTTAGTGTCCTTTCGATTCTTGCAAAAAATGAAAGTAGACTTATGAGATCTATACGGGCCGAAAGTGCCAGTCAGTCTGTGTGTGTGTGTGAGTGTGTATATCTGTCCGTCCCTATCAATTCAAACAAGACGAAACTAAATTGAACGAAATTTGGCACAGAGGTAGCTCTAGCAAAGGACACCACAGTGTTATGTTTTATATCGCCACCACCTTGACGGAAACGTAATGGCGGGCACCCAAATGTTCAAATCTTCAATTCTTATAAATTACGACTAACCTAATCATCCGATCTCTACCAAATTTTACAAAAATGTACCTTAATGAAGGAAGTGTCCTTTGCCTAAACTACAAGATCATCATCCAAATAGTTTCAAAATGGAGGACGCATGAATCATGCAAGTATTATAGCCTAGCCGTTACTTACGATTCATTAAGACCCGGCCTCACCAAATCTGTTTATCGCACAGAGGGTGTTTTAAACTGTCCTCAAGGAGGTGACCCGTAGGATATTAACATCGTATAATAGCATTATACCATCGCAGTGACTAACAGGTCAGGCCGACGGTGCCGTATCGTGCTGGGCCGTGCCGTCCCGTTGAGTCAAAATGGAGTCTCTTGCTTGGTCACTAGTCCATATTTTAGGTGAGGATTCAATCAATCAATATATAATATAGCACGTTGTTAATTCACCAAGCTACTACAACCAACATTCAGTTATACTCCTTGAAAAGGACAATTTGTTATGACTATACCCATGCATTTCGGAGAAAGTAGGGCATATGTTCTTTACTGAACATTTTGTTTTGTAGGCCTACATAAAAGCGTGTTATTTTGTGATAAATCTCCCAGGTAATTTCTTTTAGGTTAGGGTCTTTAAATTCTTGTTTTTCCGCCTAATGTAATGGGGCACAATTTGTTTTGGTCAACTGGGAATCTTACTATAATAGTCCTGTGGATACTGTGAAAGTAATACTGGTAGGGTCAGTGCTGGTGCACTTACTCATTGAGGAAAACAATGGAAGGGGCGGGGAGGGGGAGGGGTGGGGGAGGGGTACTTTATGAGTATACAGCCAACCTCTGGACTGATAACCTGACAGACAAGCTCGAATTCTCTTCGTGATATTTTGTTAAATAAATTACTTGTGTATAGGCCTTATTAAAATGCTAAGGGTTAAAACTTAGGAAAATCTATAAACATGCGGTGTTTCAAAGTTTTGGAATAGAAATAAATTTATTCATCCGTTGGGTCCATTGTATGTGCAAGGGAATTGCCAAAAGAAATTCGGCTTGTGGTGACGTAATTTTCATTCGTTTGCTCACGTTTGGTGTATTGTTTTGTGTAAAGAAGCCTAAGCATTCTATTTCGTGGTAGATTGTAGATTCATGAAGAAAAATATAGTGTACTGAAAGGTTATAGGTTCTCTACACAAGCACGTGATTAAACGTTTCACTCAAGCGTGATTAAAAGTTTTCCCGAACGTGATTAAAGGCTCTATGCAAACTTGATTAAATGATTTACTGAACGTGGTTAAAGGATTTACCTAAGTGTGATTAATGTTTTCCCGAACGTGATCAAGGTTTTACTCAAGCGTGATTAAATGCTTTACGGAAAGTGGCCAAAGGTTTTACTTCAGCATATTTAAAGGTATTACTGATTCATGTTTAGAGGTTTTAAATGTTTCACCTACGCGTGATTAAATGTTTTACCTAATCGTGATAAAAGGCTTTGCATAATCGTGATTCCAGGTTTTTAAGGATTATTGAAGCGTGATTGAAGGTTTTACTTAAGCGTGATTTATGGATTTGCTGAGCGTGATTAAAGGATTTACATAAGTGTGATCAAAGGAATTGCTGAGCGTGATTGATTAAAGTTTTAACCAAGCGTGATGTAACTGTCGGTTTCAATCATACGTGCATTTCGAGAATTAATTCGAGTATCTGTGAATGGGCTGTTTCCACAATTTGGACTAATTATTAAACGACTAATTAGTGACGTGAAAGCTTGAACGGTGTGGCTTCACTGCTACTGACGTAGTTAACCACTCCTACGAATAGAAACAGAGAGAAATTGATGGGGAAATGTAACTTTATAGTGTGGGATAACATGAAACGAGAAGTTGACTGCCAGCGCTGCAAGCCATACTCTTGAGCTAAAACTTTGTTTGATGTACAAGTTGGTGGTCGTTTCTGAGAGGCGCCGGCCAATTAGTCCTGTCTCAAATGTCAGGTGAGCAACAGACGTCATACTTGTTACCCTGACAGACGGAGGAGCGAGTACACAGTGCACAAACAAGTCACATTCTCTGTTGCACAGTTTTAATTAATAAGTTCTTGTTGTTGCTGCTGATCCAGGTAGAGATAGTTAACAACACAGCTGCAAACTCTAGCACATGCAGTAACGTCACCAGAATATTCAACCGAGCCTCCCGGGGGATCACAATTCATGGGACGTGGGTAGGCGACCACGGGGCCTCAGCTGTGTCCGACTTTGCTTCCACTTATTTGTGCCGGGCTCCTTTCAGTTAACTTTGCTGACGGCCTCCCTTGGTCAACACTTGTTCTCTTCCGATCCGGACACGGTATTAGGGTATCCGAGGCCTAGGGAGTCTTTCACTTTCCCGCCTTAATTGACCCTTGTCTCATCTTTCCTGATACGCTCATTCTTCTAGGGGTCAGCCTTCTTTTTCTTTTCATGATATCTCCTGCCTTCTGCTCAAGGCCTTCAAGGAGGCAGGGTGTATGTAGCTCCACCACGTACGGTGCACCCGGAATAGTGCTACACACTCAAGGGCTCACGACTGGTGAGTTTGGGAGTTGACGACCATGAGAGATTCCTGAGCTGGGACGGTTTTCCCCCTTTTTCCACTGTCTTTGGGGCAGGCTCTTTCTCTTTCCTGTGTGCCTTGCATGGCTGCCCTTCCCTCCAAGTTCCTCAATCCTCATTCATCGTGGATTGAGGGCATTTATTTTCCTACTGTCCATTATTCCTTTCCTTTCCTTTCCTTCCTTCCTTCCTTCCTTCCTTCATTTCCTTTCCTTTATTTTCCTTCCTTTCCGTTCCTTTCCTTTCTTTTCCTTCCTTCCTTCCTTTCCTTAATTTTCCTTCCTTCCCTCCCTTTCCTTTCTTTTCCTTCCTTTCCTTTCATTTCTTTCCTCCCTTTATTTTCCTTCCTTTCCTTTATTTTCCTTCATTTCCTTTCTTCTCCTTCCTTTCCTTTGTTTTACTTCCTTCCCTTTCCTTTCTTTACCTTCCTTTCCTTTCATTTCCTTTCAATTCTTTTCCTTCCTTCCTTTCCTTTCTTTTCCTTCCTTTACTTTCCTTTTCATTACTTTCCTTTCCTTCCTTTCTTTTCCTTCCTTCCTTTCCTTTCCTTTCTTTTCTTTCCTTCCTTCCTTTCCTTTCCTTTCCTTTCTTTTCCTTCCTTTCCTTTTATTTCCTTTCCTTTCCATTCTTTTCCTTCCTTCCTTTCCTTTCTTTTCCTTCCTTTACTTTCCTTTATTTCCTTCCTTCCTTTCCATTCCTTTCCTTTCCTTCCTTCCTTCCTTCCTTCCCATTCCTTTCCTTTCCTTTATTGTCCTTCCTTTCCGTTCCTTTCCATTCTTTTCCTTCCTTGCTTTCCTTTCTTTTCTTTCCTTTACTTTCCTTTTCGTTACTTTCCTTTCTTTTCCTTCCTTCCCTTTCTTTTCCTTCCTTTCCTTTGCTTTCTTTTCCTTCCTTGCCTTCCTTTACTTTCCTTTCCTTTTTTCCTTCCTTCATTTCCTTTTCTTTCCATTCTTTGCTTTCCTTTCCTTTCTTTTCCTTCCTTCCTTTCATTTTCTTTCTTATCCTTCCGTCCTTTCCTTTCCTTTCTTTTCCTTCCTTCTTTACCTTTCCTTTCCTATCTTTTCCTTCCTTTCTTTTTATATTTACGTTATTTGTTAAGCCCGTAGTTAGTTTTAGTTGTGGGTTTTATGTAATCATCTTTCATTTTCACGATCACCCAAACCATTAGGGGCTGATAACCTAGATGTTAGGCCCTTAAACAACAATTATCATCATCATCGTCATCATCATTATATAACACTCAGGGTGGCACAATGAGGGGTGGGTACTATTTATTGAGGATGGGGTAGGGGACGGGCGATGATGGCGACAGATATTACTAGTTTCTAAATCTAATGAAAAAAATGGCAAAAAGAATGGCATTTGGATGGGATTCTACTCCACCGAAGTAATGGTGAGCAGAACATGGACCAACACGAATCAGGATCTTTGACTTAGTGTCAACTATTTAGCAGTACATGGATATCATCACAAGATTTGCAAATCATAGTTCTTCCATCAACTTGATAATTGTGTGTTCGAACCTGTGCTCGATACCACGCAGCAGATTGCACTTAGCGTACAAGGTCTATAATAGACTACTGCACAAACTGAAACAATTCTGCATATATAAACAACTAGCAACCCGACCCTGCTTCGCCGGGGAACAATTATGAATGCTTTACGTGATAAGCGCTTTATTGTTTTCAATGTCAATGAACAACGACCAATATCCGTTTTACGTCTCGGCATGATGAGTTATAATCACTGACTGGACTATTAATTATTTTATCATAGAGATGCATGTGCGACAAATTCTTGTCAGACGTAATTTAAGAATGGCGGGGTAAGAATGGCGGGGTGCATGACACACAAATTCCCCTTCCGTCCAATCTTAACTTGACTGTGAATTTCGCGGAACGAAAAGTTCACAGGCGAAATGAAGAAAAGCCGAGTTGCTCTCAGGGAAACTCCAAACACAACCACTAGTCTCTAAAGTTTTTTACTCAACACAACTCGACAGTGTGCAGCTGGCTGTAACTGGGGCAATAGGTTCGCCCGCTAGCTAAGCTGTAACAGGGATGATAAGACTCACCCTTAGCTAGCTCGTAAACTGTCGCCTCAGTAATTGAATGGACACGGTTGGAACGTAAGAACACTTTTAGTGGGCGATGTATTGAAGATAGACATATGCCCTCGCGGATTTTTGTAGAACTTTTCATGCTGAATAATTCTTACACTCGTAGTAATTAGATATTTTTAACGGTTTGCCCAGCGTAAGCTTACAAAGCGCTCGGACGCCAGTTTTTTTTTCGACTTTTCCACTGAAATCGTTACTGCTCGGCTTCCTTTGATCATAAATAAATTATTTTCTACAGAAATCCTCCTCCAGATATCCTTTACAGAATGGTGAAAACCGCATCAAAATCCATCCAGTGGTTCTCGAGTTTACCCTTAACATCCAAGAATCGGGGACTTCGTTTTATACTAAGTAGATATTGGTGTACTTAAATTTCATTAAATCAGTTGTTATTGAGAGCTTGCCTTTGAAATAAATATTGAAATTAGCACGTGAATATTCGTAGACATATTTAATAGTACTGTAGTAGCACCCGGCTTCGTCCGGTGGATTTATTAATTTGTTTTTTGGCTGATAATGGACACTTATTGAACTGAATAAAACTAATAGAAGAAAAGTATTATTATTATTTAATTTCCAAAGTGCAGTGCACCCTATTTTACCATAAGGTATGTTAGGGTTGTAATTAACTCAAAATATACAATTTCTGTGATAAAATCCAATACATAAACAACTAAATAGACATGAACAAAAATGAAAAAATAAAAGTATGATATGTACAATCCTAAATACTAGAGTACTAATATTTAAAATACCAGATCATAATATCTACAATACGCGTGTTAAACAGCAGACAATATCAAGTTATATGTATTTAAATACATGATCAATAAATTCCGAAAATTGAAACGAGCAGCATTTTTTTTTAAATATGAAATTTAGTGTTTTTTCGAAATAGCAGATGCAAATTAACAAATGCATCTTAAGTTCAAAATAAGTTGTTCCGTAACGAAATTCCTAGGGGTGTCGTTTAATTCAAGCATGTTACGTCATAATGCCAACATATAACAACCAGACGGCCGCTCGCTACATATTCCTCACTGCTCTCGTCTAATGCGCCCCATTGCGTTATGAAACCTAAGCTTCGACGGCATTGCCACCAGCTTCTCCATAGATTAGTATTATGTCCGTGTATTCGTTGTTGCTGAATACATTGTCAATATGCTGCCAGCAACTGTCGTGTTCTTGTACCAGACATGAGCCTATTACGCTATCAAATTCGAAATTTCATAACGCAATGGGGTGCATTAGACATGTAGCACTTAGGAACATGTAGCGAGTGGCCATCCGGCTGTTATCACTTCGTATTCTGACGTAACCTGTCAGCATGCAGTGTGATCCCTGTGGAAATTGCTTATTATGCATCCCATACAGCAGTGGTGTATGTGAGACACTTATAAGTAGATTTTACGGCGCAAATGAGCCACCTGGTATATACCTCGCCACGTTCCCCTCATGTATGTGGCTGGTTGCTCTTGCTGTCCCAATCCCCTCAAATGAATTCACAATAACAACTGTCCTGACCAATCCTCCAGGCTAGTGCTGACTAAACATGCATATTGAACGAAAGTCAACCACTCACAAATTCATTTACATTAAGAGTATGTTATAGATTACCACCATTTCCTTAGGATTACATCGTAGCCAATGTGCGCGTCTACGGTGCAAATCAAGTCCCGGACTGAAGGAAGCGAGCAAAGCCATTGAATGCATAATGAACAGCCACAGCGTTCTACTTCATTTCTGCAAACCCAGCTCAAAAATCTCCATACATTTGCATTCCCATAACGCTGTTTAAATATTGTTTGAAACACAAGACGAAGATGAAGTGTTAGTTTGTCGTGCTTCAACTTAATGAAGCAGCGGAATGCTACATGAAGCAGCCCCTGCAAGTTATCAAGTCTGGCCCGCACTTCTCCGCTGTGTAGCGTGTACATAAACACCGAGGAGAGAAGGTAAACAAACTTACCCGCATCATGCTGCAAGCACTAAATCCAGGTCTGAATGTGCACAGATCACATTTTCCCAACCATTTCATTAAATAATAATAATAATAATAATAATAATTTTAAAAATTATAATAATGTTATATTTCGGAGGACGAGAAATGAATTTACTCATTGTATGTCTGGCTCCTGAGTGCAGTCTACCGACTATAACTCCCCCGTTACTTCTGAACACTAGCCTGGAACCGTTTATCACATTACATCAAGCTAGAGTCACTTTATCTTTGCCCGTTGGGCACACTTCCATAGTGAATTATCTTCAGTGGCGATCCACATCTGTCTTCTTTTTTCGGATTATATTTTCAACAAAACTAGCTACCAGCTTCCAATTTTCTTCATTCTGTAGCATCACCGCAATGATACCGGGTGAGTTAGCCGTGGTCGTTACGGCGTGGCTGCAGGCAGTCGCTCACATCCGGGAGGCGAGGAGGTTCGAATCCCCCTGCCGGCAACCTTGAAGATGGTCTTCTGTGGTTTCCCATCTTCCTTCCAGGTAAATACCGGGGTTGGGCCCTAACTATAGACCACAGCCGCTACCTTCCAACTTCTCGTCCTTACACTCAAACTTTCCTCCCCAGACAACACTCCACACGCGACGGTACTTGCAGCTCACCCCATGGGTGTCCGCATAGAAGCAGCTACAAACTGGCGAGCCGAACATGTCCCTGGACACTCCTGGCACTCAAAGCCATACGCTAAAATAAAAACAATGCAACAATGTTGTTATGAGATATCTGTGTTCAAATGTGGTCTTGAAAAACTGTCTATTTTGGACCTACCGTCCACAAGAGAAGAAGGTGTTCTAAGCATTATCTAGTTCATTAATACAGTAGATGCAATCTGGTGAATCCACGTTGACCCATCTTCTTAAGATAAGAACAGAAGTACACATGCCCAGTCGAGAACTGAGTGAGAAAATAAACAACGTTACCATGTTTCCCCTCCGTCCAAACCTGCACCTGAGGGATCAGTCTTTTAGTCCACTGACTTCTATTTCCATGCTCCCAATTGATCTGCTAATTATGAATGGTTGCTGTTCGTCTTGCATTTTGTACACCCATCTCAGATTTCTTCCAGTAAATGTCCTTGCGTTCTTTGGCAATAAAGAGATTGTAGGTACCGTAACAGTTTAGACATTTACAGCACAATGTCCAGGGTATTCAGCCAGTTAACAGCATCATATTTGATGAAAGGTAGGTGCAACAAAGCTGAATCCAGGTAATTAAAATCTGAAATGAAGTTGGTTTTGATCTTCAAAATGTGTTTCCTGTTATAGCACTCCATCTACGGAATGGACGTTGGAAAATTTTGAGAGGTAATTGTTTTTAGATAAACTTATGCCCTCAATATTAAGTTGGAGGATATTAAGATAAGGACCTATACTCTTTGCTGATGTCTGGTTCTGAAAAGAACCGTTTGGATTATGATCCATGACCCTCTAATTGCTGGGATATCCGTAAGCAAAGCTTTAGGTTCAGCAGCCAATGCTCTCGCTTACTTGATGGTTATACCACAGGCTTCGGTGGCGTAGTCGGTAGCATGCTGAGCTTCTATGCCAAATATCGCGGGTTCAAACCCGGCCGTAGTCGTCGGATTTTTTAAGAGCGTCAAAACATTCAGAATGCCTTCCTTCGGAGGGGAAGTAAAGCCGGCGGTTCGGTATCATAGATTTATAGTATGTAAAAGAACCTTCCACTAATTTAACTTGTGTGAAGCTAAATTTGCAGGTTAGATTTTGTTGAAATGCTCTAAGTTCCAACTTTCACCACTAGGGTGTCCTCATTGAAGCAGCTACAGCCTCTGGCGAGCCGAACATGTCCTCGGACACTCCCGGTACTAAACGCCATACGCTAAATAAATAAATAAATAAATAAATAAATAAATAAATAAATAAATAAATAAATAATAATGGTTATACCTACGGACGTGAAGCAACGATCGTTTCCCATTTTCTTCGAGGGAAACTGTGGGGAAATCTACAAAAGACAGAATCCAAGCTTCTGGACTTACAACTGTGCAGGATTCTTACCTACTAAAACCCCACAAACCCTATACTTGGCTTTAGGCCACCCCGGAACTGCCTGTTCAGCCTTACTACAGGGTGGAGCCACTGTTACGACCAGATCTCTCAGTCAATTTCATTTAACTTGATGATAATCAAATTACTCATCATCATCCTCATTGTCTTCAGCAACCAATCTTCTCGGTTCCTCTTCGTTGTTTGTTTTTAGCAGCTCAGAGATGTAGACAGCAATCGGTGCCCAGCTCTCTCTGCTGAGCATTTTATCCACCACATTGTCTGGTGTAATGACTCCAACTTTTGTCTCCAGAAGCCTTCGAGAATTTCTCCACCTCAAACATGCAAATAATAATAATAATAATAATAATAATAATAATAATAATAATTCGCAAAAGAAGACTCTCCTTTTATGGACATTTAACACGAATGAACTCCGGAAGATTGTCCAATCGAATCTGTGTCTACTCTGTGGGAAAGAAGACCAAAGGGATCTGGTTTACAGAGGTGTATAAATACCTACAAGAACTGGGGATATCACATGAGGACATCTTGGAACGTGACTCTTTGAAGAAGAAACTTGGGGAGATACAGAGTTTTCAGCCAAAATCTATATTGAAAAACGGCAAGAAGTGGATCGACGAACGAAAGGAAACTCACCGAAGAAGAATGCGTGAATATTGGGCCAATGTGAAAGAACGAGGGAAAAGCAGTTGAAATAACGTGGTCCATAGACAACCGAAACGATTATAAAAATAATAATAGTAATAATAGTATTATTATATTAATGATAATAGACCAAATAAAACAGTGATTCTTCCACAAGCAACCAACGCAGCCGAAATAAGGATGATAGACGATCATTTCAAAATTAAGGATACAGAAAAGCAGTAACGATGAATTCACAGGAAGATTTACGGGGCAGTCAATAAAAGCGGCATTTTGACGAAGAGACCTCAGAACGAACTTTATCAAAAGACCAACACATTAACGGAAGAAATCAGAAAACGCCGATCAAAGTTTTACACACACATCTACAGGTTGGGAACCTCCAGAACGGCAAATAACCTACTTAACGCCATAACAGAGAGTAAATATGGCACGGAATGGTTGAAAGAGGTCCAGAGGGACCCACAACAGATCAACATACGAAATCTAGAGGACCGCACCGAGTGCCGGAATAAAATCACAAATGTTACGTTTGAGCAAAGAACATCTCAACAACCTGCAAAAAATGGACTGCTGAGCGGAAGAAGGAGCATCCCGAGATTATGAAGAAATTTTGGGAAGAAAAGAGGGTAAACGCCCGAAGATGAAATCGTGAATTCAAGTTCAATCGCTCTCCTAAAGAGGAGCAATCGATATAGAAATAATGATAATAATAATACTGATAATAATAATACTGATAATAATAATACTGATAATAATAATAATAATATCGTATGGCTTCGGGTGCCGGGTGCAAGCTTTGTTCATTCATGTCGAATTTCGTCGTTCCTTGGAACGCTATGAAAGTCAAGGAGGTTAGATATCTAAGCTCCTTGACACTATAGCGCTTTCTAGTAGAGGATGGAGGAACTTTGTGTTGGCGGAAAATCCCGAGATTAATTTTGCCATTATGAGCACGGCCTACTGAATTCAAATGGGTTCTTTAACATGCCAACAACGTATGACATGCATGTCGTGATTTTTGTCACCTTTCAAAAATCAATTACTACAGCCAGGAGCGAACCTGCAAGCCTGGGGTTGGTAGTCCGACACGTTAACCACTCACCCACCGTGGCAATATATCATGCTTATGGACAAAATAAATACACACACAATGTTTAATTACCATTGCTATGCCAAAAACACACAACATTCAACACGTGTACAGTCAAAAATTCTGCAAATAAAGATGATGTGGGTTCAAGAAAAGACAACTGTTTTACCGCTTGTCCTCTCAGCAAAAGGTGTTGTACCAACATCTCTGAAGAGGAACTTCCCATCAATACAGGGACATGTGTTCAGAAATCTGTCATTCTTAACACTTGCTCAACAGTGTTGGAAAGCTTTTAAACCTCCCCATTACAAAAAATGAAATCGGAGATCTACAACTTTCAGTAGAATGTCGTTTGTGATCGTTTCCCGCCTTCTGTAACATTAGGCGTGTATACAAGAGAGAATAATAGTAGTTATTTATTTATTTATTTATTTATTTATCGTATGGCTTTTAGTGCCGGGAGTGTCCGAGGATATGTTTGGCTCGCCTGAGTCTGTAGCTGCTTCCAGCGGATACCCTAAAGGGTGAGCTACAAGTTCCGTTCAATTTCAAGTAGTTCCAACTTTCGCCACCAGATATCAATGATACCTAGTGGTGAACGTTGGAACTTTGATAGAGCGTTCTGACGAAATCTAACCTAACAATTTTGCTTTATACAAGTTTAGTCTGTGAAAAGATCTTTTACATGCCATAAATCTATGACATGGGACCACCGGCTTTACTTCCCCTCCGAAGGAAGGCATACTGAAGGATTTTAACGCTCTTAAAAAATCCGACGACTTCGGCCGGGTTTGAACCCGCTATCTTGGGCATAGCAGTTCAGCATGCTACCGACTACGCCACCGAAGCCGCATAATAGTAGTAATAACAGAGTGCGTCGGGCCTCGGCAGCCGGCACGGTTCATATCCTCGCCGCTAGATGGGGGCTTCATTCATTCCATTCCTGACCCGGTCGGAGACTGGAAGCAGGCTGTGGATTTTTCATTTTCATTATTATAACAGAACTGGGCAGATCCAGGATATCTCATAAATAAACTGGAGGTAATTGATATGAGGGTGGGACGGATGATTGTTGGAACGGTTTCATGAGCACAATGGCTGGAGGGTACTGGAAATGAAGAGAGAAAAACTAAGTTGGAAATGAACACGCTAGATAAGACTGTTCGAGCCACCTCAGAAGGTGGGGTCATGTGTTGAGAATGGGGAATTAACTCTCTTATTGAAGGTAAAATGAGCAGAGGTAGACCTAGGAGGTGATGGTTATATTCCGAGATCAACGATTTTGAAGTGAGTGGCATGGAAGTAGAGGAACCCGCAGTGGTAGGCTATGGAACGGGGTACACTGAGCCTCGTGAGGATAAACTGCAATACGTGTACAGTTGCTGTACACCTCAGCCATCCTGGAGGTTGTGGTTCACTTACTTCTACCCGTGGATAATGCCAGGCCACGGCCGATTCCTTCACAATCCTCACCTGAATTACAACACTACACACTACTACAGACACCACAATAACGCAGGTCATCAGACACACTTTATTTATTTATTTATTTATTTATTCATTTAGTTGATATTTTTGGTTTATATATTTATTTTTATTTTTTTAAATTTATTTATTTAGTTAATTATTATTTATTTATTTATTTATTTATTTATTTATTTAGTTAGTTAGTTATTTAGTTAGTGATTTATTTAGTTAGTGATTTAGTTATTTAGTTATTTAGTTACATATTTATTTATTTAGTTATTTAGTTATTTAGTTAGTGATTTAGTTAGTTAGTTATTTAGTTATTTATTTACCTAGTTATTTATTTAGTTATTTAGTTAGTGATTTAGTTAGTTATTTAGTTAGTGATTTAGTTATTTAGTTATTTATTTAGTTATTTATTTATTTATTTGTTTATTTAGTTAGTTAGTTATTTTGTTAGTTATTTAGTTAGTGATTTAGTTATTTAGATATTTAGTTAGTTATTTATTTACCTAGTTATTTATTTAGTTATTTAGTTAGTGATTTAGTTATTTAGTTGGTGATTTACTTAGTTAGTTATTTTGTTATTTAGTTAGTGATTTAGTTAGTTAGATATTTAGTGAGTGATTTAGTTAGTGATTTATTTATTTATTTATGTATCTAATTATTTATTTATTTATTTATTTATTTATTTATTTATTCCCAAACCCACATACATAGGGCTGAATTAGCACAATGTCCAAGCCTCTCAAATGAAACACTACCGACAGCTAAATGAATCAACAAAAATTCATGGAGGGGTTTCACACTATTTATGTCAGGAAAAATACATGTCATGTAGCTTTGATATACACCAACGTTGTTATTCACATCGCACTGTGTATACATTTGTTTTGTTATATTAATTTTCAATTAGCGTGAAATTGCAATTACATTGTTCTTTATCTCTTTGTCGGTATATAGAAAAAATTTACATTGATCAAGTACTGCACAACTGAATTGCTAGTTCTATTTCGCGTTTGCCTCACTGATATTGATCACCATACAATAAATACTCTCACCCCTCTGTCGGCAGACTGGCATAGGCGTTTGCCTAAATATAGAGAGTTTTTAAACAATTTTTTCAGTGTTTCCTTACACAACCTGCTCTAATAAAAGCTCCCCAAAAATTACAAAAGTTAATCTTGAGATTGGTGATTAGCGAATGGTTCCACATACAGAACAGTGGATGTCAGAACATTTTGGACACATTCCACAATTCAGATCTTTCAACAAGTAGACAATGTTTTTGTATGTTGCAGTTCTAGCTTTTTACCTTCATCTCATCAGAGTACTCGATAGTTCACTTTTGCATATTAGTTTACAAATAATTTACAACCAGCGTGTCTCCCCAGGGTCTCACATCTAGTGGGACGTGGAATGGCGACCACAGGACCCCAGCTGAGTCCGGCATTGCTTCCACTTACGCGTGCCGGGCTTCTCTCCGTCGTCTTTCCAGTCGGCCTCTCTTGGTCAACTCTTGTTCTTTTCCGACCCCGACGGTATTAGGGTATCCGAGGCCTAGGGAGCCTCTTCTTTTCCCGCCTTAATTGGCCGTTCTCTCATCTTTTCTGATCCCTCATTCTTCTAGGGGCCTTCTTTTTGTTTTCATAATATTTCCTTTTCTCTTTCAGATTCCCGCACTCTTTATGTGATTTGGCTCCCCGTTTATCTAAATTCCATTTTGTGAACATTTTGAATCTGTACTACATTTTGTGGGTATATTCAATTTAAGTTGCATTTTGTAAGTATTTTCCATCTTAATTGCAGTTTGCGAGTATTTTCAAGCTCATTTGTATCTTGTAAAGATCGACAATATAAATTGCTTTTTAGTAAGTCTTTGATTGTTGGGGTACCATTTTTGTTAGTATTTTGAATATCAATTGCATTTTGTATGTATTTTGAACCTAAACCACAGTTTTCAAGTATTCTCAATGTAAATTGCATTTTTTAGAATGGGCATTTTGTAAGTATTTTGATTCTCAATTGCATTTTGAGAGTATTTTGAATCTAAATTACAATTTGTAAGTATTTTCAATCTAAATTACATTTTGTAAGTATTAAGAGAAGCCTCCGTGGCTTAGGCGGCAGCACGCCAGCCTCTCACCGCTGGGTCCGTGGTTCAAATCCCGGTCACTCCATGTGAGATCTGTGCTGGACACAGCGGAAGCAGACAGGTTTTTCTCCGGGTACTCCGGGTTTCCCTGTCAAAATTTCATTCCAGCAACACTCTCCACTATCATTTAATTTCATCTGTCATTTATTTAATCATTGCCCCAGAGGAGTGCGTCAGACCTCGGCAGCCGGCACAGTTCATATCCTCGCCGCTAGATGGGGGCTTCATTCATTCCATTCCTGACCCGGTCGGAGACTGGAAGCAGGCTGTGGATTTTCATTTTCAAGTATTAAGAATCCAAATTGCATTTTGGTTGGTTGGTTCTTAAGTTTAGGGGCTGCGGCAACGCGGTCATGTAGCCCCGTGTACTTTGGGTGTGTGTAGAATCTGTCTGATAACCGGTGTTAATTGTGATGACTGTATTAGTGTGTGTTATCTGTTTTTTAATTTAAGTACAGACTGCAACTTAGAATTTTTCAAATAGTTCCTACTTTTGCCGCCAAGCGCCACCGTCAACGACTACTAGGCCAAGTTCAGAACTTAGCTACTAAACGCCACCGCAGTCGGCTCTTGGCAACGAACGTAGAAACCTAAGAGCGTTGTTTACATTCTTAACCTATCCAATTTAGCTTCACACAGGTGTAATTAGTGGAAGGTTCTTTAACATGCCATAAATGTCGCCGGCTTTACTTCTCCTCCGAAGGAAGGCATACTGAGGGATTTTAACGCTCCTAAAAATCCGACGGCTTCGGCCGGGTTTGAACCCGCTATCTTGGGCATAGAAGCTCAGCATGCTACCAACTACGCCACCGAAGCCGCTTATATTATTTTGTGAGTATTTTCCATCTAACTTCCTTTTGTCCGTTTTCCCACTCTAAACTCCATTTTGCGTGCATTTTCAATCTTTTGTCAGTATTTTCAATCTCCGTTAGTTTCCGTTGTGATTTACATCTCATTGTCATTGTCGCTATCACCCAGACCATTAGGGGCCGATAACCTAGATGTTAGGCCCCTTAAAACAACTTTTATCATCATCATCAACAACTAGCGTGTGATATTTGTTTTCACCTGTACGTCAGTGTCGAAATGCTGACAGAAAGACAACAAAGTGAGCAACACCAGTCTCATCGCCCTTGACGATCCTGTCGAAGAACTCGTCGTCGTCATTAAGGTACCGCTGCAGAAATGTCAGTGCTGCTCCTATGCTCTGCATTTTGTGGTCGGGTGTCAGATTTTTAGTCTACTTTCGATTTTTGCAAAAAATGAAAGTAGACTTATGAGATCAACACAGGGCAAAAAAAAGTGTGTCTGTCTGTGTGTGTGTGAGTCTGTGAGTGTGTGTGTGTGTGTGTGTGTGTGTGTGAGTGTGTGTACTCTGAATGGCTGTCCCCCCCCCTATCAATTCGAACACGGTGAACGCGAATTGAACGAAATTTGGTACAAAGGTAGCACTAGCAAAGGACACCTCAGTGTCATGTTTTTTATCGCCGCCATCTTGACGGAAACGTAATGCCGGCCACACAAATGTTCAAAGCTTAAATCAAATTACGACTAACCTAATCATCCGATCTCTACCAAATTTTGCAACAACATACCTTTATGGTGGGAGCATCCTTTGACCAAACTAATAGGTCATTAGCCTAATATTTTGCGGATGGCGGCCATCTTTGTGTGAAAATCGATTCCCCCTATCAATTCAAACACGGTGAAACCGAATGGAACGAAATTTGGTACAGAGGTAGCACTAGCAAAGTGCACCTCAGTGTCATGTTTTATATCGCCGCCATCTTGACAAAAACGTAATGGCGACCACAGAAATGTTCACAGCTTAAATCAAATTACGACTAACCTAATCATCCGATCTCTACCAAATTTTGCAACAACATACCTTTATGGAGGGAGCATCCTTTGACCAATCTAATAGGTCATTAGCCTAACAGTTTGCGGATGGCGGCCATCTTTGTGTCAAAATCGATTCCCCCTATCAATTCGAACACGGTGAAACCGAATGGAACGAAATTTGGTACAAAGGTAGCACTAGCAAAAGGGCACCTCAGTGTCATGTTTTATATCGCCGCCATCTCGACGGAAACGTAATGGCGGCCACAGAAATGTTTACAGCTTAAATCAAATTACGATTAACCTAATCAACCAATCTCTACCAAATTTTGCAACAACATACCATTATGGAGGGAGCATCCTTTGACCAAACTAATAGGTCATTAACGTAATATTTTGCGGATGGCGGCCATCTTTGTGTGAAAATCGATTCCCCCTATCAATTCAAACACGGTGAAACCGAATGGAACGAAATTTGGTACAGAGGTAGCACTAGCAAAGGGCACCTCAGTGTCATGTTTTATATCATCGCCATTTTGACGGAAACGTAATCGCGGCCACCCAAATATTAAAAGCTAAAATGTAATTACGACCAAGCTAATAATCTAGTCTCTACCAAATTTTGCAACAACATATCTTTATGTGGGAAGCATATTCTGACCAAACTGCAAGATCATCAGCCCAATAGTTTGCAGATGGTAGCCAAGTATGTGTGCAAATCGATTCCCCCTATCAATTCAAACACGGTGAAACCGAATTGAACGAAATTTGGTACAGAGGTAGCTCTAGCAAAGGGCACCTCAGTGTCATGTTTTACATCGCCGCCATCTTGACGGAAACGGAATGACGGCCACCCAAATGTTAAAAGCTTAAATCAAATTACGACCATCCTAATAATTTGATCTCTACCAGATTTTGCAACAACATGCCTTTTTGTGGAAAGCATCTTATGACTGACTACAAGGTCATCAGCCCAATAGTTTGCAAATAGCGGCCATGTATGTGTTCAAATCCATTCCCCATATCAATTAATACACGGTGAAACCGAATTGAATGATTTTTTTTAAAGGTAGCACTAGCAAAGGGCACCTCATATTCATGTTTAATATCCCTATAGCACGTTGTATTTCAACAAGCTACTACAACCAACATTCAATTATACTCCTTGAAAAGGACGAAGAGTTATAACAATACCCATACATTTAGGAGAAAGTAGGCTATATGTTCTTTACTGAACATCTTGTTTGGCATCAACTTGGCACAAAAATTATTGAACTGCATGTGTTGATTGGCAAGTGCTTAGTGAGCTTAACATGAAAGTTACACGCTGGTTCCATTCCCAGGTCGCAGACTTCTTCGACACAGGAATACAACAAGATGTTCAGCAAAGAACATATAGCCTACTTTCTCCTAAATATATGGGTATATTTATAACTCTTTGTCCTTATCCCTAAAACCTCCTCTACCACCATTCAGTGTTTGTTTTCTTTTATATTGATAATTAGCCAGTAAGTGTCAAAATCAATATTATATACTTTATGATGATTGAATAACAAAACTACTAACTTACTGTAATGCCTTCACGTCCGTTAATCTCTATATTAAGCCAGCCTGCAAAGTTAAGAATCTTCCGTTTTGGGTACCTTCCCCTTTAAAAATCCGCGCCGATCACAGTAGGTTGGTGTTGCGACCTAGCAGTGAATTAATATTTATCTTGTACGCCTCTGTGTGTTCAACGAGCAGGCAGTTTAAAGTAGCCAGGAGGGAGGCGATCCAGCTGGCAGTGTTTAAAGGTAATCGGAGCGCGATCGTGGCTAATAGTTGAACTACCAGTATTACAAAATTGCCATACTTCAGGAGGCCAGGTATTTACACAGCGGTATGTTTGGAACAATATTACCCACATAACCCACAAGAGGACAGCACCGTACAGAGACATTAAGAAGGCTGTGGTTGATAACAACGTGTATCTAGTACTTCTATTCTCCTTTTCCTAATGTCTTCTGTTTATGTGCAATGCTGGGACTGTGATTTTATTAATAAACGAGTGTATACATTAGCCTCCCCTTTGAGCTAAATGGCATTTTATTCAGTATCTGTGGAAAGAGCTTGTGCACATCATTTGTAAAAGAATTCAAGAAAAGAAAGTTATCTGTAGCAGTATTCGAACCCCAGTCAACTGCGTGACAGACTAACACGCTAGCCCAGAGCTAACCATATCCTTAACATCATGGCGATTTTAACTGATATATTAGATACAACCTGTTGGCAAATAATGACTTAAAATAAACTGTTTCTTCACTGCAGTACATCTTCATTTTAGATCATTTCATACAAAGTTTATATTATTGTATCAGTAGGGTATATCACATACAGCATACTAAAACTACTGAAATATAAGACAGGCTCATGAGGACAGCTGCCATCTTGTCGTGTGGCAGATACGGCTCAGCTCTTTTAAGCCACTCATACAGAATAATATTATAATATTAAATTATAATAAATAACGGATCACGACCTTCAGGATAGCTTAAACCACCCTAGGCTTGATAATCTGAATTGGTGGGTCTTAAGCTATTGATTATAATGGTTGCATAATTCACACGGCCTCCAACCTGAAATGGCAAGGCCGATGACCTTGAAGCTTGGATGAAAGGCGCATCCTATATATAGGTATGTTGTCACCAAATTTGGTAGAGATCGGATGATTAGTTTTGCCGTAATTTGAGTTTACGTTTTGAACGTTTGAGTGGCCGCCATTCAGTTTTGGTAAAGATGGCGGCAATATAAAGTATGACACTGAGGTGCCCTATGCTAGAGCTATGTAGCAAATTTCGTTCAATTCGGTTTCACCGTGTTCGAATTGATAGGGGGGGACAGACATTCAGAGTTCACACACTCACACACACACACACACACACACACAGAGACTCACACACACACACATACACACACACAGACAGACACACAATTTTTCGCCCTGTGTTGATCTCATAAGTCTACTTTCATTTTTTTTGCAGAAATCGAAAGTAGGCTAAAAATTGATCCCACGATATAACAGGTGTCTGTCTCAATTCTGGTGGTGATTATGTGGAAAAATAGCTCCAACATTGCTGTATCTGGTGCTTTATTTATTTATGCTTAAGGCATTGTATACAAAAACGATATACTATTTACATATATACAATGTATATATATACAGGGTGTCATTTATGTACTTGAGTACCCTTATGGGACTTGTAGGGGAGGGGCATAGGATCAATTTGAGATAGGGAACCTGGGGTCATAACGTCCTCCTAACCCCAGAAAACAGGTTTCTTTCAGGCCCTCCACTCCTGTAAAGTAGGCAAGCACACCATGTGTAACCCTGAGGTGAGGCACTCTTTCCCTATCAACGGTCTTGGCGCGACCACCACTCAACGCTGTTTGGAAATTTTTCTCCGTACAATCTTTTTGCTTCCGCGGCATTTCCGTCGACGCGCCGTAGCAAAGGAACGTATCGGTGTATTCATCAAACGAAAACTGATGAGGTGGAGGCTCAGCCATCGTTAACTTGTCCACCACCAGCACATTCTGGGTCAAAATGCAGTCTCCTATGGAGCGTTGTACTCTGAACTGAAACTGCCGTCTCGTCTGTGGTGTCGTGTCTGTGTCATGTGACCTAATCATATGACTAAGACCCCTCCTTCCCCTCTACAAAATATGAAGGTATGGCACCCCAGGGGAAACGAACCCGGGACCACCGGGGCATCGCGCCTCGCCGCTATCCTCTGCGCTGACGCAGCGTTGAGCGATAGTCGTGCTAAGTCCTTTGACAGCGAAAGAGTGCCTGACCTCAGAGGAACACATGGTGCGCTTGCCTACTTTACAGGGGCGGAGGGCCTGAAACAAACCTATTTTCTGGGGTTAGGAGACCGTTACGACCCCAGGTTTCCTACCTCAAATTGATCCTATACCCATCCCCTACACGCCCCTTAAGGGTACTCAAGTACATAAATGACACCCTATACAACAAAAAGGGAGCAAACCATTAAAACAATCAACTTAGCCCTACAGATTTCACAGCTGTATGTCCAGTTCGTCTAGAAGCCTCCGTGGCTTAGGCGGCAGCACGCCGGCCTCTCACCGCTGGATCCGTGGTTCAAATCCCTGTCACTCCATGTGAGATCTGTGCTGGACAAAACGGAGGCAGACAGGTTTTTCTCCGGGTACTCCGGATTTCCCTGTCAAAATTTCATTCCAGCAACACTCTCCACTATCATTTCATTTCATCTGTCATTCATTTAATCATTGCCCCAGAGGAGTGCGTCAGGCCTCGGCAGCCGGCACAGTTCATATCCTCACCGCTAGATGGGGCCTTCATTCATTCCATTCCTGACCCGGTCGGAGACTGGAAGCAGGCAGTGGATTTTCATTTTCATGTCCAGTTCGTCTAGCCACTGTATGGCCTGAGTAGATGTCACCAGAAAGTCGTCCATTGATCCAGAGTACGCCCTCCTCGGACATTCTGCTACAATATGGTGGATGGTTTGATTCACTGCACCACAGTCACAGGTGGGGGAAGTTCGCATGCCCCACTTATGAAGCAGTAAGCCACATCGCCCGAGCTTGGTTCGGATTCTGTTGAAGGCAACCCAAGTCCTTCGTGGGAGATCAAAACCAGCCGGAGGGTGCTTGATGTTAAATAATGGCTGCCACTCCTTCGGAGCTGTGCCGTTCCAAACAGATTGCCATTCTGCTTTTCCATTATAGCTTCTGCTGGTGAGCAACTGTGCCGTCTGATCTGGTGGTGATCTCGATTTTAGCGCTTGAATCCTACAACTATGTCCTGGTGGATAGGAAGGGCTGTGTTTCATTTTATTTTCCTGTACTCCCATACCAGGTAGTTGAGGCGTCTTATATCTGGAGCCTCAATATGACTCAACACAGGTAACCAAAACAGAGGAGTAGATTTAACGGTGCCGCTGCTAATACGCATGGTTTGATTCACGACTACGTCGATCTTCTTAACATACGGACTGTTTAGCCACACTGAAGAACAATGCTCTGCTGTAGAGTACACTGGTGCTAATAAGGGTTTTCATGTAACAAGTTTTGTTCTAATTTAAAAAGAATACATGAACAAAGCGACCAGCGAATTAAGCGACCATCACGAAATACGCGAACTAAGCGGCCAATCTACCCTGACTCATGGAATACCTGAACAAAGCGACCATCGAATTAAACGACCAGTACGGAATATGCGAACTAAGCGGCCAAGCTACCCTGACTCAGGCCCGTCACATCGCCCGAAGTCATTCAACCGGGTTATTCCCAACCGGTTTATAGCTATACCTGCCCCTAATTCTGACATTGTATCACTCCCACCATAACTGTTCTATCCCTCGTAACCTGAAGATCGTGTGATTTAGATAATGAGTTGTGTCAGTGTTTTGTTGATTTGTGCTATCAGTTTTTTATCAGTTTGCTATTATGGAACTTACTACAACTAACAAAGGTAAACAGTGAACGCTCTATGACGGTTACTCTTATACTTCGAGCGACAAAATTTCTGAAGCCGGATAATGTCTCCGATGCCTGGTTGGAGATCTACTCCCTGAAACCAGAAAGTGAGAATTTAACTGCGTTCTTTGATTATTTCATTGAAAATTGGATTGAAAATGAGCAAAATGACATACAGCAATGGAACTGCCACAGTAGCCGACATAGGACCACAAATGCAGTTGAAGGGTGGAACAATAAACTAAATAGTATGTTTCAAAGACCAAACCCCAGAATCAAAGAACTGATCCAGTGCTTAATGACCGAAGCTGAAAACTCAGCATGCATGTATATGAAATTACAACTGAATCTGGAAGGAAAGCGAAGAAAACTCAAATACAGAAAAATGGATGCGGGTATTGAAAAAACAATGAAGAAGTATGAAGAAACGGGTGACGCAATGGCATGTCTCTAAACCCTCTCCTACCTTCAAAAGTTGGATTAAGTTCACGATCATGAAAACACTCTGTAAATGTATGGTTATATATCTGTAAATATTGCTTTTTAAAACATTACAAAAAATGTACTGATGACGCTATTTTAAAGCTGATTTTAAACACGACTAAATAATAGAAATCAGTGTTGGAGGAAGAATTCATTGTCCTCTCAGGTAAAGGTAAAAAAAAAAAAATGAACTGACGACGCTGTTTTAAAGCTGATTTTAAACATGCCTAAATAATAGAATAATAATAATAATGGTTTTGGCTTTACGTCCCACTAACTACTAAAATTCCGTGGTGGTCGCTTAGTTCGCTGGTCGCTAAATTCACAGAAGTGTTGACCTTCGAGGCGCAGGTAAAATTTCGTGATGGTCGCTTAGTTCGCTGGTCGCTTTTTTCGCGACACCTTTAAAAAGTAGGGAAAATTATTTTTTTGGATGGTCCTCGTACGTGACCCTTGCCGATAGATAGATCGATTGAATGTCAGCCGAATGAGCCAGAGATCACTGGATTTAGAGCATCAAATATATTTCATTTAAAAGAGGTTATTATTTTTCAGTTTTATTGCGCATTAGATTCTATACCCAAAAAGCAATTACTTCCAATGGTAATATGCAAACGATTACAGGATGTAGTTAACAAATAATACTCCATTGAGAAGTGGATAATTAATAGGCGTCTAATTATTGTGATGGGATTATTAATTCATTTGCATATCGTATCTACTTACCCTCACTAATTTTGAACTCATATCAATTTCATCGAACATTTGAACTGGTTCCAAATATAATTGGCAGTTGGTAGCGTGGAATTTCAGTACAATCACTGCCAAATTTTTTATTATGAAAATGTATATAAACACACACACGCACACAGTAATAGAACATATTCAAAGGCACAAAAATTCCAATGTAGAGCAATGTTCAACATGTGCATTTCATTTAAATTAAATAGGCTCCCTATGGTTATTTTGGCCCACACTGTACTGCAGGTGAACTCAACTTGGTGCCCTTTAAATGACATTTGATGCTCTCATCATATGAGCAGGCTTTGGTGGCGTAGTTGGTAACATGCTCAACTGCTGTGCCCAAGATAGCGGGTTCAAACCTGGTATAAGTCGTCGGATTTTTTAAGAGCGTCAAAATCCTTCAGTATACCTTCCTTCGGAGGGGAAGTAAAGCCGGCGGTCGCATGTCATAGATTTATGGCATGTGAATGATCCCTCCACAGACTAAACTTGTGTGAAGCTAAATTTCTAGGTTTGATTTCGTTGGAACGCTCTATCAAAGTTCCAACGTGCACCACTAGCTATCACTTCCTCGGACACTCCCGGCACTAAAAGCCATACGATGAATAATAATAATAATAATAATTAATAATAATGAGCAAAACAAATGCTCGCGAGCACAAGCTCACCTGAGATCCATTCTTCAATTCAAATTCTGTTCCACGAACCGAAATATTAGGGTTTTCATTACAAGGAATTACAGAAATATTATTATTTTGTGAAATAGTATTTTTAATATACAGTAAAAACAAGATGTTCAGGAAAGAACATATAGCCTACTTTCTCCTAAATGTATGGGTATAGTTATAACTCTTTGTCTTTGAAAATCCACAACCTGCTTCCAGTCTCCGATCGGGTCAGGAATGGAATGAATGAAGCCCCCATCTAGCGGCGAGGATATGAACTGTGCCGGCTGCCGAGGCCTGACGCACTCCTCTGGGGCAATGATTAAATGAATGACAGATGAAATGAAATGATAGTGGAGAGTGTTGTTGGAATGAAATGGAATGAAATGTTGACAGGGAAAACCAGAGTACCCGGAGAAAAACCTGTCTGCCTCCGTTTTGTCCAGCACAGATCTCAGATGGAGTGACCGGGATTTGAACCACGGTCTCAGCGGTGAGAGGCCGGCGTGCTGCCGTCTGAGCCACGGAAGCATCAATTCTTTGTCTTTATCACCTCCTAATTTCTTCCAATTCGAAGTGCAAATTGGCACACTGGATTTGAGGAGTGGCGTTCAAATAATTTACCCCAGCATTTTGCAATTTCATCAGCAAACACTCCAAACAACGTAGGTATTCAGTATATTAACACCGACTACTTACAATAATTTAAACTTCGTTGCTCTAAACGTATCACTGGGAGAAACATATTTAATATACCTATTACACAGCTAATTTGTAATCGCGCACGGCTAACGAGAAAGACAGGTCATGGCGCGTAAACCAAACCCTTCTGTGACGTAGGCAATTTACTGCTTGATGGTGCTTGTACGTTTAAGTCGAGAGCAATTCATAAGCAGCAGAAATGCCATATTTTATATCAATCTTCATAAAATGGACGCAGTTTAGATGTTCCGTGTGTTTTCAAACACGATAAATTATACTGTATAGGTTTGCAAAACTACGCTTGTTGAAGTTACTCCTTACAAAAATCCACGCGAACTAGAACTCAAGGGTTCGTTGTGCCTTTAATAGCTGCAACGAACAGGCTACATTAAGTCGAGTTGTAGATTATGTGACCTTCGTTGTGAGTTAAATTGTGTGCACACATGAGTATAATAAAATTAGATCAAAGAATCTTGCAGCACAGTATAGATATCATTAACTTATTGTTGTTTCAAGGGGCGGAACATAAATTAATTCGTTTATAGAAGAGATCTGCGGAATACACTACTCACCGAATAACGATTTGTATCAATACCTTCTATGAAGACAAGTGATAAATTAATACCACCGGGTGAGTTAGCCGTGGTCGTTACGGCATGACTGCTGGCAGTCGCTCACATCCGGGAGGCGAGGAGGTTCGAATCCCCCGCCGGCAACCTTGAAGATGGCCTTCTGTGGTTTCCCATCTTCCTTCCAGGCAAATGCCGGGGTTGGTCCCTCACTATAGGCCACAGCCGCTACCTTCCAATTCCTCGTCCTTCCATTCCAACTCCCCTCCCCAACGGTACTTGTAGCTCACCCATTGGGTGTCCGTCTCGAAGCAGCTACAACACTGGCGAGCCGAACATGTCCTCGGCAACTCCCGGCACTAAAAGCCATACGTTAAAAAAAATTAATACCAACGTTTATACAGGTTCAATGATGTAGACAAGATGACTAGGTACCACACCGGCAATAAAACGAAGACCAGGCAGTGGTGCAACAGAACTACATTGCTGACGTCACGAAAACTCACCAGAGCCAGTCATTCTCGTTGGCCGTGATAATCGCGCCTTATCTTGGGGATGTGTACCCTCTATCGGCAAAAAAATAACCTTTTCAATTATACTGTAGACATGGGTTCACTACTGGCCGGTGGAGAGCGCAGCTCGCATATAGAAGGCTGTGGTTAGCTATAACGTAGTTCAAGTAATTACTCTTAGATGTCACTCCTATGGTGAATGTTGTTTTAATTAAATATATATTTTCCATTTCAAAATGCACCATATAATGCGTTATTTTATAACGTCTCAGTACTCAAGAAATAATAATAAAAAAATTCAAGCAAAAAAGTCCAACTCTGATAAGATTTGAACCACGGCCAGCCTGAGGAAAGACCAACGCCCTGACCACTCAGCCAATCGTGCACACTCTAATTGATCGTTAGGAACCAATATATATACAACGTTATAGCAAATCATGACTTGGACTAAACGTTTTCTTCACTGGAGTATATTTTAAACCGAGTTCATTTCATAGAAAGTTCATATATTTGTTACCACTAGGCTATTTTGCATGCAACATACTGAAATTAATAAAATATAGGTCAGAACGAGAGATCAGCTGCCACCTTGTCAAATAACCGAGACGACTCAGCTTTTTAAAATCACTTCTAGACTATAATATTACAATATAAACTTTTAATTTCAAACGGGCCACGTCGTTTCGAACAGATTAAACGATTCTTGGTTCGATAGTCGGAATTGGTGGGTCCCATGTTATGGATTATAAAGTTTGCATAATTCACACGGCCACCATCCTGAAATGGTACGGTTGATGACCTCGTAGTTTGGGCACAAGACGCGTCTTATATGAAGGAACGTTGTTACCAAATTTGGTAAAGATCCGATTATTATTTTTGTCGTAATGCATTATTACGTTTTGACCATTTGAGTGGCCGCCATTAAGTTTTGGTAAAGATGGCGGCAATATAAAACATGACACTGAGGTGCCCTTTGCCAGTGCTACCTCTGTACCAAATTTCGTTCAATTCGGTTTCACCGTGTTCGAATTGATAGGGGGGGGACAGACATACAGAGTACACACACTCACACACACACAGACTCTCTCTCTCTCTCTCTCTCTCTCACACACACACACACACACACAATTTTTGGCCCTGTAGTGATCTCATAAGTCTACTTTCATTTTTCGCAAAAATCGAAAGTAGGCTAATAATTGGGCATCCCTGTTTTACGAGCAAAACGAAAGATGCTGATTCAACTCAACTGTCAACACGGAAATGTACCTAGGTATATTATCTGCACGAGTCATGCAAGCAGTTGCAGCATGCCTAGTGAGCGGTGAATCCCACGTTATTTCAGTACTTCTGAGGGGGAGGGAGATAGGAAAAGGAAAGAGAGTATAATGCCTGTTGCATTTACTAGGCCTATCATTATTATTTTCAGCCTACTTTTCACATTTTGCAAAAATGAGGAAAAAGTAGACTTATGAGATCGATCCGGGAAAATGTGTGTCTGTCTGTCTGTACTTCTGTCTGTCTGGCTGTGTGTGTGTTTGCCCCATATCAACTCCTAAACGGCAGCAGCAATCGAAACCAAATTTAGTATTCTAGATAGGTCCATATACAGTAGATCAGTCATTGGTATGAATCTTAAATTTTAAGAAAAGTAGGCTCTTTAGTTCGTCACGGAACTACTTTTTGTAGCATTTGCTCCAGGTGATTTTATAGGCATTTTGTAATTTAGAGATTTTCTCTTCGTTTCACGATTTAATCCATATGGTTGTATGATTTCCCCTAAGTATTTGAAATTATTTACCTGAGGGATTCTTCCAAATTGAGTAATAGGAGGTTGTTTGTCTAAGTTTCGAGGAGGTCCATGTGTCAGGTTTTCTCATATGAAATTTGATGTCCAGTTTTACGTGCAATGTCATGAGGTTTTACAGGGAATGAATAGCCTTGGCTATTGTTCGACAGAATTGCCAGATCATCTGCAAATGCCAAACATTTCAGATGGATTTTATCTTTAACTATCTTACCGATATTAATCCCCTTAATTTCCTTTTCCCAAGTTCGGATTACTTTCTTTAGCCATCTCCCTGTCTGACACCCGTTTTAATAGCAAAAGGATCAGAAATATCTCCTAAGAACTTATCTTTGGACGTGGTGTCAGTCAGTGTCTGTCTGATCGAAATTATTATTATTATTATTATTATTATTATTATTATTATTATTATTATTATTATTATTATTATTATTATATTATTATTATTATTATTACTATAATTACATTGGATTTAATGGTGCTCGGGTGCTGGGTATGGCATGAGGGAGGTGCTTACAATCTCAAAAAGGTCGAGAACGCCTGCTGTATTCTATACACCTCAGAGAAGCTCTGACAATATTTGGTGGTTCTCTGTTTTAAAGTGCATTTTATTCCTTTTTTGCAACAGCACATTTCTTGTCTAGAAGGAGACACGTCCTGTAGAAGCTGGTAGTAGAAAATGTTCCTTGTCAGATGGAAGTATTTGTCGGCGTGATATAAATCTTCCCAGTTGGCAGAACAAGCGAGACAGAGAAGAGACATTTCCCGGCCGGCCCACGAGTAAAAGCTGTCCCAGAGGGATACTCTCTGCAGCCAGTAGGTAGATTGTTTTACACCAGGCTTGTAGCATTCATCTAACGCTCATCCCTTTCTTCAATTAAATCACATAATCACCCTTTATACTGACCGAGGTAGCTTCCATCGCTAAGGCGTAAGGTCAAGGCGTCAGGCCCTACGAGTAATAATAATAATAATAATAATAATAATAATAATAATAATAATAATAATAATAATAATAATAATAATACAAATGTTTTCATATGACAAAAGATATACATAATAAAAAAAACTTATCCTGGAACACTAAATTAAGGCACTATCAAACAGTGGTCAGACCTGAAACTCTGTATGCGGCAGAAACACTTAAATTAACAAGATTTTGTGATTTAGACAAATTAGAGAAGACTGAAAGACGAATTCTGAGAAAAAATACTACGAGCTAAACGAAATAATAACGCAGAATATAGGTTACGACCAAATAGAGAGTTATATTTGAAATGTGAAAAATTAACTGATGTAATGAAAAAGAGAAGATTACAGTTTTTCGGGCACATTTATAGAATGGAAAATAGTAGGCTAACTAAACAGATCTTCAACTTACTGAATAGTTACAAATCTAAACCCACATGGTTCATTGAAATAGACAAAGTTTTGACAAACGCCAGAATTCTGACAGACACAATAGCAAACAGATCACTCTTCAGAGAAACTATTCAAAACGAAGAATGCCAAGAAAGAAAGAAGGAAAGAAAGAAAGATAGAAAGAAAGATAGAAAGAAAGAAAGAAAGAAAGAAAGAAAGAAAGAAAGAAACAAGCAAGCAATTCGCAGAAAGTGGACTCAGAGGAGAAATATGACACTCTAGAACAGGGCCATCCACATAGCGCTCTGGCCGCGCTCCAAGCCTGTGCTCCGAGGGCCTTGGTGGAAGGTACTGTAGTTTCGGTAGTGGTGGGAGGAGCTTGGCTGGTTGAGCAGGCGGTCTGCCCGCCGCTCCGAAGGGAGCAATGTTTGGTTCAACGTACATTTGTGAGCGTTCCTTTTTGGTTCTTAAGCTTACCAAAAGTAAACAACTTGCAACGATCAGCGATAGAAACTTGCGCAATTGTTTACGAATAGCTGTGTACAGAAATATTGTACCCAATTTGGGTAGATTGTTTCCTCCAAAACTAAAAGCTCGTAAAAATGACGGAGCAAAGGTCTCTCAAGGTCTGTACTATCTGTTCAAATTGGTAAAGTGTTGTTGAGTTCTCCTCTCTAATAGGCTATGTTCACATTTCAGTTTGAAATAAATCACAATATTCTTTACTTAACACTTGAGTTCTTTTCCTGCACATTCCATACATTAGGAGTGCCATTTGATTTGTATATGCGGTATATTTTTAATGGCAAAACTGCTCTATCAATATGATGTCAACAAACCCACAAAAGCCGTCGACCGCACGACTGTACGTACGTTTCTATTCAGCGTGGTCCGAACACCGTCCGTCTGTCTCAGGTCTCCTCGCTGCCACAGTGTAGTGTTGGTAGGGGAAGGAGGACTAGCCTGACTGACCAGCGCGGCCGCGCTCTCAGAGCGTAATGGCTGGATGCCCCCGCTCTAGAAGGATAAAGGTAATTTGGAAACAACGGAAATTGAATTCAATGGACAATAGCCCAAGTTGATTCATCGTACCCTCCAACTGGGTTATTAGAAAAAAGAAGAAGAAGAATACAAATGTTACTGATTCTACCTCCCTTTTAACTACTGAGGCTTTTAGAGACGCCGGGGTGCAGGAATTTTACCCGGAAGGGAAACTTAACGTGCCAGGAAGTCTACTGACACGGCTCCCTCACAGAGGGATCATTCCCCTACCGTAGCAAGGACGGTGTCTGGAAGCTGAGCATACTTTGTCAACAGATACAACTGGGGGTGGTGACAGGTCGATCGCCCAGGCGACCGTTAACTTGGGTCTAATTAAGGAAGGGTCAGGGAAGGGATTTTGGAAGGTAGTCGGCCGTGGACCTGTTGAATGGAACCTTCTCGGCATTTGCCTGGTGGTGAAAATGGGAAACCACGTAAACCATTTTCAGGACGACCGAGGTGGGATTTGAACCCAAGCTCTTCCGATTCCAGCAAGACAAGAGTTGGTGCGTTAGCACTCTCGGCCACCGCGGCCAGTTTTTCAGTGTGTGAAAAACGAAAATTTGGTGCTTTTCAGTCGGTCAACACCATTGTACCCAAATGATATGGGTTATTCCCTAATCCTGAAAACAATTTACATGAGATAAATAAATACACTTGGATGACCAGTTTCGAACGTCAAGCGATCATCATCAGATCCATTACACTTAGGCTGCAAAATGTTTATGTCTGAAGATATGGGTGAAAATATTTCCAATATAATTATACACATTTTGACGAGTTGAACTATCTCAACTCCGCAACTAAAGAAGTGTATTAAGGGTCTTTCATATAAAGTAAGAACGGCGAGCGGCGGTTTTGTCATTCGCTGCTGAAGCCGGCTTAACCGAGCTTGTGACGCGCCACGGCCCCCTGCTGTAGTATTGAAAGTGCGCGCATAGTACAAACTTGACCTTGCATTAAGCGTGCAGGTGTTCAGTCGCCAGTCTGAACCACAGCTGCTAACATGGTCAGACAGTTATCATTGCAACATCGTATTTTTGTATGTAAAATTTATTTTAATTACGATTCGGCTCGGCGGGTACGTGATGCATTTGTTCAGCAATTTCCTGATGAAGTGCCACCTTCACTAGCACAGATTCACGTAATTGTAAATAACTTTGACACTACTGGTTCAGTGCTCAATAAAAAACACAAAATAAAAAATCACAAAAAATACAGTGGCATGACTCACTCGCGTCAGCCACACTAGCGGATAACAAACCCGCCGCTTGGCGTTCTTACTTTATCTGAAAGACCCTGTATATTGTAAATATTTTCACCCATATATTCAGACATAAACATTTTCTAGCCCAAGTGTAATGGATCTGATGATGATCGCTTGACGTTCGAAACTGGTCATCCAAGTGTATTTATTAAAATCATGTATTTTTTTTTTTCAGGATTAGGGAATAACCCATCTCATTTGGGTACAATCGTGTTGACCGACTGAAAGGCATCAAACTTTCGATTACTAAGGCAACACTGAAAATGGCTTCAAACACCATATTAATTGTCAGTATGTTTAAATAAGTTGTCGAAAACTGTATCATAATCACGTTTATGTTCGACGATGTCGATATGTAAATATTATATGTCAGAAAACTGTATTATGGTTGGTTGGTTCTTAAGTTTAGGGGCTGCGACAACGTGGTCATGTAGCCCCGTGTACTTTGGGTGTGTGTAGAATCTGTCTGATAACCGGTGTTAATTGTGATGACTGTATTAGTTTGTGTTATCTGTTTTTATCCTACTTTCGATTTTTGCAAAAAATGAAAGTAGACTTATGAGATCAACACAGGGCCAAAAATTGTGTGTCTGTCTGTGTGTGTGTGTGGGTGTGTGTGTGTGTGTGTGTGTGTACTCTGAATGTCTGTCCCCCCCCCCCCCCCTATCAATTCGAACACGGTGAATCCGAATTGAACGAAATTTGGTACAGAGGTAGCACAAGTAAAGACCACCTCAGTGTCATGTTTTATATCGCCACCATCTTGACGTAAACATAATGGCGGCCACCCAAAAGTTCAAATCTTAAAACAAATTACGACCAACCTATACATCTGATCTCTACCAAATTTTGTAACGATATACCGTAAAGTATGAACAATGCTTTGACCAAACTACGAGGTCATCTGCCCAATAATTTGCGGATGGCGGCCATGTTTGTGTGCAAATCGATTCCCCCTATCTATTCAAACACGGTGGAAAGGAATTGAACGAAATTTGGTACAAAGGTAGCACTAGCAACGGGCATCCCAGTGTCATGTTTTATATTACCGCCATCTTGACGTAAACGTAATGGTGGCCACCCAAATGTTCAAAGCTTAAATCAAATTACGACCATCCTATTCATCTGTTCTTTACCAAATTTGGTAACGTTATACCTTTGCATATGAAAAATCTTTCGACCAAACTACGAGGTCAACTGCCCAATAATTTGCGGATGGCGGCCATGTTTGTGTGCAAATCGATTCCCCCTATCTATTCAAACACGGTGGAACGGAATTGAACGAAATTTGATACAGAGATAGCACTATCAAAGGATACCTGAGTGTCATGTTTTATATCGCCGCCATCTTGACGTAAACGTAATGGCGGCCACCCAAATGTGCAAAGCTTAAATAAAATTACGACCAACCTATTCATCTGATCTCTACCAAATTTTGTAATATTATACCTTTGCATATGAGGAATCTCTTCACCAAACTACGAGGTCATCTGTCCAATAATTTGCGGATGGCGGCCATGTATGTGTGCAAATCGATTCCCCCTATCTTTTCAAACACGGTGAAACTGAATTAAACGAAATTTGGTACAGAGGTAGCATTAGCAAGGGACACCTCAGTGTCATGTTTTATATCGCCGCCATATTGACGAAAACGTAATGGCGGCCACCCAAATGTTAAAATCTTAAATCAAATTACGACCAACCTAATCATTTGATCTCTACCAAATTTTGTAACATTATACCTTTATGTATGAAAAATCTTTTGACCAAACCACGAGGTCATCTGCCCAATTATTTGCGGATGGCGGTCATGTATGTGTGCCAATCGATTCCCCCTATCTATTCAAACACGGTGAAACCGAATTGAACGAAATTTGGTACAGAGGTAGCACTAGCAATGGGCACCTCAGTGTCATGTTTTATATCGCCGCCATCTTGACTGAAACAGAATGGCGGCCAACCAAATGTTAAAAGTTTAAATCAAATTACGACCAACCTAAACATCTGATCTCTACCAAATTTTGAACAACGTACCTTTTTCTGGTATGCATCTTTTTGACTGAGCTACAAGGTCATCAGCCCAATAGTTTGCAGATAGCGGCCATATATGTGTGCAAATCGTTTCATCATATCAATTCAAACACGGTGAAACCGAATTGAAAGAACTTTTGTACAGAGGAGGCACTAGCAAAGGGCACCTCCTATTCATGTTTAATATCCGTATAACACGTATTTCAACAAGCTACTACAACCAAAATTCAATTATACTTCTTGAAAAGGACAAAGAGTTATAACAATACCCATGCATTTAGGAGAAAGTAGGCTTTATGTTCTTTACTGAACATCTTGTTTAATTTAAGTACAGACTGCAACTTAGAATTTTTCAAATAGTTCCTACTTTTGCCGCCAAGCGCCACCGTCAACGACTACTAGACCAAGTTCAGAATTTAGCTACTAGAGGCCACCGCAGTCGGGTCTAGGAAACGAACGTAGAAACCTAAGAGCGTTATTTACATTCTTAATCGATCCAATTTAGCTTCACACAGGTGTAATTAGTGGAAGGTTTTTTAACATGCCATAAATCTGACATGGGACCGCCGGCTTTACTTCCCCTCCGAAGGAAAGCATACTGAGGGATTTTTAACGCTCTTAAAAAATCCGACGGCTTCGGCCGGGTTTGAACCCGCTATCTTGGGCATAAAAGCTCAGCATGCTACCGACTACGCCACCGAAGCCGCAAAAGCTGTATTATAATGGGAGTCATTAATGTACTCCTTTTCATTATAACACAGTTTTTCAAACCAATCAGAGCTCATATTTTCATTCATTGACCAATTAGGAAAGGATAACTTCTGACATGCACTCAAAATCCAACATGTCAGACTCGAATTACATGATTTGTAAGTTGACAATATAGCCTATATTGGAACAACCACTCTAGTTACCATGCATAAACAAACTGGGCACTATTGCAAACGAAATAGCACTGTACCTTAATATCTGCAACTCCAATTGCTACACATTCGTAAGATTTCGCTGACAATTTTAGTGAATGCTGTCGTTGACATAAACACACCAGAACGTCATGAAGGAAGCAGGCATATGACATTAGTTCCACGGGAATCCAGCTCTCTGTTCAGTAACTAGAATTCCTACGCGAAACTTTTCCGCGAGATGTCATAACTGTTCTATTCGTGACTCAATTGATTTTCCTTCCGTTGACATTCCATACGAATCGAATTTGAAGAATATCTAGTTGATAATACGATACATTTTAATTTTAAAGCGTTTGTAACAGCCTATTTTGTGTTATTTGACCAAAATAACAAAGTGATCCAACATAGTACCTGTGCGCTATCTGTTGGTGCTACTTCAGGATAAACAATGTTTCAAAGCTTTGGGATTCGTTATTGGGTAGATAACAAATGCTGAGTCCACACAATTCCCAAGAAGTAGAATTCAACCGACAGAATCTCGACAGATATTTATGCATATTTATGTTAGAATATACAATAAAGTTACAATTATCGTTGAACATAAACAGTCTTATGCAACTCGCCTATAATGGTAATTAAGACACTCGTATGGAAATTATAAAACTCGCTTCGCTCGTTTTATAAACATACTCGTGTCTTAATTATTTCCATTATAGGCTCGTTGCATAATGCGCTATTATTATAAAGGGTTTCTTTTTAAGTATCGGCGCAAAGGATCATGTTTTGTATATTTCGGAACAAGAATATAATAAAAAATACATGGCTTATAAAGGGATTTTGTCACCTGGGGTTGGATTTGGAATTTTATGGCGGTATCTGCATTGACTTTAGAGCTTCGCACTTGGGATATGGTGGTTTATTGTGGCTCTCATCTAATGACTTGTTATTCAGCGCTTCCTAGAGCATCGAGAAGTTTGGTTGCAGTAAAGATGAGTGAAGACTGAATGTGCAAGGATGTGTTGTGATACTTTAGCGGCTGTCAATTTGGTTTATACAGTATACAAAATATTGGAAATAAAGTAGCGACGTCTGTTCATGAAAATTTGCCAAAATTCGAAGAACTTCATTTATACTCTTATAAACTTTTAAGTGAAAATGATCTCTCCCTTAACATTAAGTTTACGTTCGTTGCCAAGAGCCGACTGCGGTGGTGTCTAGTAGCTAGTTCTGAACTAGGCCTAGTAGTCGTTGACGGTGGCGTTTGGCGGCAAAATTAGGAACTATTTGAAAATTCAAAGTTGCAGTCCCTACTTGAATTTAAGCAAGTAGTTCCGTGAAGAACTATACAGCCTATTTTCATGTATCCTACTTATGTTAATTGCCACTATCAACATACACAATTTCAGTTTGATTGCTGTAATAGATTCGTAGATATTGAGAACCGACTAAATATTTCGGATGGTCGCCATGTTGGATTTTATATATGTAGGTCCTAGAGTTATGTACTGTTACATGCATATTATTGTGAACGTGTAGTATTCAAACTTCAATCGCATAATTAGGACACAAGAAAAAACAAGGAGATTTAAAAATTTTTCACAGCTGCCATCTTGAGGTTATGGACACAATTGAAATAAATTTGATGCCAGTGGATTAACATTCGGATAATGATTTACTGTACCAAGTTTCACTGCACGCGGATGGCTAAATTGCGAGAAACGTCCATGTGAATATTTATAATTCGCGTCACCGCCATGTTGGATTTGTGATCACCAGGTTATTTAAAATCCTATAGGTGAACTTAAGTTCATAGCCCCTATGAACATTAAAAAATGCAGTTTGATTGCTAAAATAGATTCGTAGATATTCAGTATCGTCTAATTATTTCGGATGGTCGCCATGTTGGATTGTTAAATGTATAGGCCATAGAGTCATGTACCATTAAAGGAAAATTATTGCGTAGGTTCATTATTCAAACTTTCAATTCGATCGCATGACTACATCACAAGAAATAAAAACTTAATTTTAAAATTCGCACTGCCGCTATCTTGAGGTTATGTAAACAATTGAACTAAATTAGATACCAGTGGATTACAATGTGTATTAACATTTCCTGTACCAGGTTTCAGTGCGCTTGGAACATTAAATCGCGAGAAAGATCTATTTAAAATGTTCAAATTCGCTTGGCCGCCATGTTCGTTTTGTAGTTAACCGGTTTTTGAAAATCTTAGAGATGGACTTCCAGTAGTGCCCTTTATCTCCGTACAAAATTTTAGGGAGATACCGCTAATAGTTTCAGAGATATAGAATGCCGGTGAAATATTTCGCACATCCGCCATCTTGTGATTATGTAAACAATTGAACGAAGTTAGATGTCGGTGCATTACAATGTATATAAACATATACTGTACCAAGTTTCATTGCGTTTGGTTGGTCAAATAGCGAGAAACGTCTATTTAAAAGTCGCGAATTCGCTTGGCCGCCATGTTGGTTTTGTAGTTACCAGGTTTTCAAAGGTCACATAAGTGAACTTATATTAGTTCCCTCTATCACCATAGAAAATGTCAGGGTAATATCGGTAATAGTTTCTGAGATATTGAATGCTGGTGAAATATTTCGCACAGCCGCCATGTTGGATTGGTGAGTCGTAACAAAATTTGAAGGGCACGGTCGAGGTCGCCGGGAATAGTGCTATGAACTTTCCGAGTTTCATTGAAATCACTCCTGCCGTTTAGATTTTATTAGGGGGACACACACACACGAATCACACACACACACACACGCACGCACACGCACACACACACGGACAAAAGGTGATCTCATAAGCCTATTTTTTCAAAATTGAAAATAGGCTAAAAAAACAGATACACACACTAATACAGTCATCACAATTAACACCGGTTATCAGACAGATTCTACACACACCCAAAGTACACGGGGCTACATGACCGCGTTGTCGCAGCCCCTAAACTAAGGAACCAGCCAACCAACCAACCGATCTTCCTTGCATTTAAGTTTCAAAAAATGCAAGTAAAATACTTTTGGGTTTATTCTGTGAAAATATTCAAGTGTTACGTTTTATTTTGTCCGCCAGTGTATAATTCAAGAAGATCTTTAACATACTGGTATCAATATATTAGGAAACGTTACCCGGATTCGAACCGTAGCCTCCGTGGCTTAGGCGGCAGCACGCCGGCCTCTCACCGCTGGGTCCGTGGTTCAAATCCCGGTCACTCCATGTGAGATCTGTGCTGGACAAAACGGAGGCAGACAGGTTTTTCTCCGGGTACTCCGGTTTTCCCTGTCAAACTTTCATTCCGGCAACACTCTCCACTATCATTTCATTTCATGTCTCATTCATTTAATCATTGCCCTAGAGGAGTGCGTCAGGCCTCGGCAGCTGCCACAGTTCATATCCGCGCCGCTAGATGGGGGCTTCATTCATTCCATTCCTGACCCGGTCGGAGACTGGAAGCAGGCTGTGGATTTTCATTCACCCGGATTCGAACCACCCAACTTTGGCATCCGAGTCATCTTAGGGTAGGGGCGTGGTGGCTCAGCGGTCTAGCTGTATGCCTCTCACCAAGGCGGACCGGGTTCGATTCCCGGACAATGCATGTGAGATTTTCGATGTGAAATGCCATGTCCTGTGGTTCGGATTCCACGTAAAACGGAGGTCCCGTGGCTTATGATCGCGAGATTAACGGTCACGTTAAACTACAATCTTCCTTCCTTTTCATCTTAGGGTAGGTGAGTTAACTCGTAGAGCTACAGTGTTCGTTAAGTGGCTTCGGCGGCGTAGTCAGTAGCATATTGAACTGGTATGTCCAAGATTGCGGGTTCAAACCCGGCCGAAATCGTCGGATTATTAAGAGCCTTAAACTCCTTCAGTATGCCTCCTTTGGAGGGGAAGTAAAGCCGGCGGGCCCATGTCATAGATTTATGGCATGAAGAAGAACCTACCGCTATAATTGGTAGTGTGTAGCCAAATTTGTAGGTTATTCATTATAAACGCTCTCTCAAGTTCTAACGCTCATCACTAGGTGTCAGTGACATCTGGTAGCATAAGTTGGAACTACTTGAAATTGAACGGTATTTGTACCTCAGCCAATAGTTGCCCACACAGAAGCAGCTACCAACTCTGGCGAGCTGAACATGTCCTTCGACACTCCCGGCACTAAAAGCTATACGCCCAATAAATAATAAGTGTCCGTTAACGTCAATTAGTTTAGTTTAATTCAATTTCCAGTACTTTCTAAAAGAAGTTCAGAGAATTAATGAAGCACGAGCTCGGCGAAAGTGTAACGAACCATGTAAAGGTTGAGAGGGATACAGAGTAGAGTGGGGGTAATTCGATGTATAGAGTCGTTCAGTTGAGAGAAAGTCACTAATGAAACTTGTTCCTGAATAAAAAGAACTTCTTTAGTACGAACCAAAACTTCTCTTGCTCTCTTGTTATAATAAATAGAATTCTGAACTGATATCGTTTGATTTTCTTCAGGATAGAACGTGTCTTTGAGAGTACGTTTGAATAAAGTGAAATTGCTCCACAGGAGCGCACGTGTTCTTACAACTGTTTGGTGCACGCTTTCCTTTCAGTGATAACGTTGGGTCCAGGTAAAAAAAAAAAAAAAAAAAAAAAAAAAAAAGATTGACTGGCTGCGTGGCACAGTGGTAACGTTCTCGCCTGCTGTGCCCAAGGCTATGGTGTCGATTCCCGGCTTATTCAGTTGGCCTTTAAACTTACATTTAAGGGAGCCGTTTCGGTAGATTTACAGGTACCGTACATTAAAGATTCTCTTCAAGCCATAATTCTGGCACTCGGGCCTCTCTAAAGGTCACAAGAGTTAAAACGGACTTAAAACCCATGGAAGATCAAAAAGTGCCATATCCACTAGGAATGTAGGAGACCCGATTAGAGTTCCTGGCATTGTCAAGGATCACTAACCAGGCGTCCTGAGCCGGAGCTGACGTGCTGTAGGGTGGTCAGTTTCTTTCCACTCCTCCTCCTGCCACGGCATTCGGCAAGTTCTCATTTACCATCTCAAGACTGGGAGACTCCGTATTGGATCATTTCTTGGCAGAGCCGGAAATCGAGTTTGGGACCTACGAGGTGGCTGCCAACAATGCTAACCACTGCGCCTATAACATTATTTGAAAAGTAAAAAAAGAGTCCTGTGTGGCTGAGTGGCAAGCGTGCTAGGCTTTGATCGAGGAGTCCCGGGATCGATTTTCGGCTGGGTCGTGGTGGTTATAAACTCCTGTGGTTAATTCCCTTCGCTCGGGGAGAGAGTGTTTGTTGCGACTTCATAAAAGAATACCGAAAATGAAGTACACACAAATGGGAAACCGAAAAAGAAAAGTTGGGGAAAATAAAATAACATGTTATCAAGAAAATATGTTGTTGTTATTGCTTCATTTGAGGGGCTTGGACATCGTGTGGAATTTTGTCTGATAACCTGTGCTATTGTGATGGATGTATTGGTGTGTATTTGTAATGCAGATGAGGATTGGGAAGGTGGCGGCCGTTTCCTTAAGTGAGGAACAACATCAGCATTTGCCTGGAATAGAAGTGGGAAACAAGGATGGCTGAGTTGGGAATCGTCAGTCTTTTCTTAAGCACACCTGTATGTTTGGAGAAAGGTTCAAAGACTGCTGCAGGTAGAAAAGCAATGATACGGTTTATAAAATAATATTTACCATAATTTGTACGCTGTGGTCGGCCCTAAACTTTGAAAGAATGATCACTCCTTCTCATGTAAGAGAACTTTCACTTACGTTTGCTAGGCTCACTCCATGGTGGTTGATTTGTATACGTGTTGTTCATGGCGCAGAGTCTAGATTTCATCCTCCTAGCCTCAACTGATTCCCACCCAAATTTCTTCAACGTACGGGTCACACTGCTCCTGTGATTAAATTCAATGAGCAAAAATCTAGCGGCCTTTCTTACAAGGGATGGTCACGATATGTTGTCGCGCAAATTATATTCATACATTTAACAGAGCAAGTAAATGTATACACAACATAGTCATTTTAGCTGCTATGGGCTATTAGAACAGGAGAAATCAGTCATCAAAGTTACGATGAGAATTCTGTAGCCTATATATGAAAGCGTTATTAAACAAATGGATTGACACAAATAGTCAATGACATGAAACACACTATAACAGAATTTACGTACTTGACGACACTATCGGAGGCAAAGAAAAAGCAAGTCAGCAATAACAGCAGACAGTTCTCGCAGTGCGCATATTTAATGAAAGGAGGTTGATCACAGTGCTCATGGACACACTCTTCCGTTTTTTCTTCTTCGAGGAAAGCCTGTGCACTTTGCTTGAATCAGCTTCTTGATGAATTAAATGCCTTCAGGAACTGTAGAGTTGTATAGCTTTTCATCTCTATTGGCTGTTCAGGACCGAAAGAAGGGATTTAGTTTTGTCTCGAATATCTGGTCTCAGTACTTTTTCTAGGAGTAATTCTTAAATCCCTCTTTCTGTGACCTATTCATCCCTCTCCTGTCAATACCGTTGCAGCATAGCAGCTAAAACTTGACAAAGAGTATTTCGTTCTCGTCAGTAATAAAACACAAAAAGATGTGTTCTTTTCTCCACGACAACTAACGTGACCATCCTTTGTTAGCACCATTTCCAAATCATTGATGAGCCCTACTTGCCATAGGTCCCAAACCACCGAGGCGTATTCCAGAATAGGTCTTACAAGTGACAAATACCTCATTCTTTGGCAGAGGTACTACTTCCTTTTAATACTCTCATTACAAAGTGCAGAGATTTGTATGCTTTAGAAACTTCACAGCCAGCATGGCTACTCCATTTCAGATCATTCCTTATGTGAACGCCCAAATATATGCATGAATCTTCTTCTACAAGAGTATTTCCGAGCCAGTGTTCTATTGAAAAACTTGCATTCGCCCTTTCCCTATTTTTATGAGACTACGGTACATATTCTTGTATTTATTTTCATTTTATTTTCAATCGCCCACTTAATGACCGGGTTCAGGTCATCTTGAAGTACTGCATAGTCCCGTGAGTCATGCATCATTCGATAAATAACACAATCATCCACAAGCAATGGAAATTCGCTGCTAATCTCATTTGGTAAGTTATTTATAAACGCCAAAAACAGCTAGGGTCCGAATACGCTACCCTGAGGACGTGTTACAGCTGTTCCCCACATGTACAATAGGCGCCATATATGACGCGTAACAATACAGTATAAGGATGCACTGTACGTGGCAACAATTAGGACGGATTGTATTCGAAATATAATATCAAGGTGGAACGAACCAACGAAATGGAATGTAACTCGTTACCAAACCTAGGGAGGAAGCGATACTTCATGATAATAAGACCACAATATCGATTCTATTCAGATTGAAATGGAGGCCTCGCATTTCATTTCTTGAGATATTTATATAATCACCCTGAGAGCTCCATTTCCAGATTCCTTCAGCAGTGTTGGCCTAAGATAACAAGAATTTTGAACGGCATTCGTAGCTAAAAGTGAATGCTTTTAAACAATATGCATATAAAAGTAAGTTGTCTTACAACTTAATGTAATTAAATAATCGCAAAGTGTTATACGTCCGGACGGCTTCAAACACAGGGTCTAAAGTGACTTAAATATTGTTTCCTTTAAAAGTATGGGACAACAGGGTCATTAGTCCCGTGTGATTTTGTGAGTGTTGAATTTGACAGCCAGAATGTCCTATGCTGTCCATACTAATTTCCAAGTTCTCAATTAATATTTTCTCAGAAACTATTAACAGGTACAAGGTTGTCCCAAATAATTTCCAAAATGTATCGGTGTGCATTCAGGGTCCCATTTTCCACAAAATATTTGAAATACAATTTGTATGGTGATTTTCGTCGGTTAAATAAAGCAATTTCTTCTTAGTATTATGACGTGTCAATAGGTAGAGCCCTGCGAGGATTAACCAACCGTTATCCGCATCCGCCCGGTACCCGCACGACCGTTATCCGCATTCGCTCCGCATCCACACAACTGTTATTCGCATCCACACGACTGTTATCCGCATCTGCACAACTGTTATCTACATCCACCCCGCATCCGCAAGACTCTTTTCCCCATTCACATGTTTGTTATCCGAATCTACTGGCATTACAATAAAAATGAAAATCCACAGCCTGGTTCCAGTCTCCGACCGGGTCAGGGAATGGAATGAATGAAGTCCCCATCTAGCGGCGAGGATATGAACTGTGCCGGCTGCCGAGGCATGACGCACTCCTCTGGGGCAATGATTAAATGAATGACAGATATAATGAAATGATAGTGGAGAGTGTTGCTGGAATTAAATTTTGACAGGGAAAACCGGAGTACCCGGAGAAAAACCTGTCTGCCTCCGTTCTGTCCAGCACAGATCTCACATGGAGTGACCGGGATTTGAACCACGGACCCAGCGGTGAGAGGCCGGCGTGCTGCCGCCTGAGCCACGGAGGCTTCCGCATTACAATAATATGCATAATTAGATAAAGCATAAATTGGTAAGGCATCATATTTAGACATTTGAGAAAAAGTCGTTCCCTTAGGCTTTGTATAATATATCAAGTGCTATGTTAAAATGAATGTTACACAGCCAGGATTGTAACCCTTTTCTGTTCGGAGTGTTAATTAATGACATAATTTGAATGAGGCGGTTTCGGTGGCGTAGTTGGTAGCATGCTGAGCTTCTATGCCCAAGATCGCGGGTTCAAACCCGGCCGAAGTCGTTGGAATTTTAAGAGCGTTAAAAATCCCTCAGTATGCCTTCCTTCGGAGGGGAAGTAAAGTTGGCGGTCCCATGTCAGATTTATGGCATGTTAAAGAACTTCCACTAATTACACCTGTGTGAAACTAAATTATATATAGGTTAAACATTCGACAAACGCTCTTAGGTTCCGACGTGCGTCGCCAGAAGCCGACTGCGGTGGCATCTGGTAATCAAGTTCTGAACTAGTAGTCGTTGACGGTGGCGTTTGGCGGCAAAAGTAGGAACTATATAGGAAAAATTCAATGTCTGCAGTCCTCACTTGAACTGAATACAGATAACACACACTAATACAGTCATCACAATTAACACCGGTTATCAGACAGATTCTACACACACCCAAAGTACACGGGACTACATGACCACGTTGTCGCAGCCCCTAAACTAAGGAACCAACCAACCAATTTGAATGAGATTAGCTTAAATCATCATCTTACATTTGTCATGAGAAAAACATAACGGAAAAATAATCATCCGGGTCCTAATACTGTTATTAAACAATATCGGATTGTATTCTAAAAACTATCCGCAAATTTTCTCCAAACATAATACGCAGCTTATGCGCTAGCCGTACAGCCATGCAAACTTTATCCGCATGGCGAAAAATGTTCCGAATATCCACGGGTTTATTCTCGGATATCCTCATCCGCGCAGAGCTTTATCTATGGGGCGTTTTATCCAGTTGTAACGATTGTGCCCGGTACACTCTGTCTGGATCCCTCCTGGGTAGCAACTACTTGCTACATCCCATTCATGAAGAGCATTATACTGTAGTGTTTCTTGCGTTAAGGAGCCGTAATACCTAGAAGAAACTTCTGTAAATAATTACCCTGACCGGCAGAGCCATATCATTCTATTCTCGTCAGTGTTTGCAGAGCAGGAACGTTTTGTATGTACAGTATAATGAGAGTGATAAGCTCTACAGATGTTTCTTTTCACATCAATTAGTGGATCACACGATCTGTTTTTATATTGGTTTCGTTACTGATACTCATTCTTCATTACGACACAGTTTATAATGGTAACGTCATTTCAATGTGAGATTTCATTCGTTGAGGTTCCGTCTAACGCGCGATGTGATGATCCTTGTCAATCTTCAAATTTAGCAGTAATTAGACTCAGCAAATATTCGAGGGATTTGCCGTATCTGTTACGGGGTTTTACCCAGGTGCACCAAGTCAGATTCTTTAGTGGGCTCTTGGTAGACCCTGCCCAGATCACCTCTGGGTCAGTCAAGTGTATGAAGCTCATCGCACTTTTTGCTGGGGGAATTAATTATGAGTTTCCTCAACATTATCTCTTTACTACAGAGGTACCAAAAGATGGAGTATATGGTTTCACGACCAAGTAATTCAACCCCAACCACGGAAGAAACCTAAAGGATTTCCTGGAGTTCAATTACTTCCATCTCATATCCAAGGGAAGCCTCCGTGGCTTAGGCGGCATTACGCCAGCCTCTCACCACTGGGTTCAAATCCCGGTTACTCCATGTGAGATTTGTGCTGGACAAAGCGGAGGCAGACAGGTTTTACTCTGGGTACTCCGGTTTTCCCTGTCACAATTTCATTCAAGCAACACTCTCCACTATCATTTCATTTCATCTGTCAATCATTTAATCATTGTCCCAGCAGAGTGCGACAGGCTTTGGCACACTTTATATTCTCGCCGCTGGATGGGGGCTTCATTCCTTCCATTCGCTGACCCGATTGGTCGACTGGAAGCAGGCTGTGGATTATTCATTTCATGTCCACAGGATCTTCAGTACGAGATTATAAGCATAAGTATGAGGAATTATCGTGCTGGAAGCCATTTGTAGCCTATTTTCAATTTTGAAAAAAAAAAAAAAAAAAAAAAAAAAAAAAAAGGCTTATGAGATCAACTTTTGTCCGTGTGTGTTTGTGTGTGTGTGAGAGAGGTGTGTGTGTGTGTGTCCCTAATAACTTCTAAACGGCTGGAGCGATTTCAATGAAACTCGGTAAGTTCATAGCACTATTCCGGACGACCCCGACCGTGCTCTTCAAATTTTGTTACGTCTCACCATTATAACATGGCGGCTGTGCGAAATATTTCACCAGCATTCAATATCTCAAAAACTATTCCCGATATCACCCTGGATTTTTTTTTACGGTGATAAAGGGAAATGTAACGTTTGAAAAACTGGTAACTACAAAACCAACATGGCGGCCACGCGAATTTACGACTTTTAAATAGACGTTTCTCGCGATTTAACCAACCAAACGCAATAAAACTTGGTGCAGTATATGTTTATACACATTGTAAGGCACCGACATCTAACTTCGTTCAATTACTTACATAACCACCAGAAGGCGGATGTGCGAAATATTTCACCGCCATTCTATATCTCTGAAACTATTAGCGGTATCACCCTGAAAGTTTGTCCGCAGACAAAGAGCACTACTGGAAGTTCATCTATAAGACTTTCAAAACCCGCTTAACTACGAAACGAACATGGTGGCCAAGCGAATTTGAAAATTTTAATAGACCTTCCTCGCGATTTAATGTTCCAAACGCAATGAAACTTGGTACAGGAAATATTTATACACATTGTAATGCACTGGTATATAATTTAGTTCAATTGTTTACATAACCTCAAGATGGCGGTTGTGCGAATTTTAAAATTAAGTTTTTATTTCCTGTGTCGTAATCATGCGATCGAAGTGAAAGTTTGAATAATGAACCTACGCAATAATTTCCCTTTAATGGTACATACTCTATGGCCTATACATTTAACAATCCAACATGGCGACCATCCGAAATATTTAGACGGCTCTGAAAATCTACGAATCTATTATAGCAATCAAACTGATTTTTTTATGTTCATAGGGGCTATGAACATAAGTTCACCTATAGGACTTTAAATAACCTGGTGATCATAAATCCAACATGGCGGCGACGCGAAGTATAAATATTCACATGGACGTGTCTCGCAATTTAACCATCCGAGTGCAGTGACACTTGGTACAGTAAGTTCTTTTACGAATGTTAATCCACTGGCATCTAATTTATTTCAATTGTTTCCATAACCACAAGATGACAGCTACGCGAAATGTGAAAATCTCCTTGTTACTTCTTTTGTCCTAATCATGCGATTGAAGTTAGAATGCTACACGTACACAATAATCTTCATGTAACAGTACATAACTCTAGGACCTACATATATAAAATCCAACATGGCGACCATCCGAAATATTTAGTCGGTTTTCAATATCTACGAATCTATTACAGCAATCAAACTGAAATTGTGTATGTTGATAGTGGCAGTTAACATAAGTAGGATGTATGAAAATAGGCTGGAGAGTTCTTCACGGAACTACTTGTTCAGTGTTGCCTTATTAATCAAAATTGTAAATGCTTTTTAGTCGGTCAACAAGATTGTACCCAATTGTAATGGATGTTGTTCTCTAAACCTGAGATTAATAAATTCGCTCGGATTACTAGTTTTGATCCTCAACCGACATTGGTAGCTACGCTCGCTAAAGCGCAGCACTAGGCCACGGGGCCAAGCTCTCTGTGTGGACGTGGGTTTGAGCCCTACCGTCGGCTGTCCTTGAAATGGTGTTCCGTGGTTTCCCAAATTTCAACTCAAGCTAAATGCTGGGACGGTACCTTCTAACAGGTCACGGCTGCTTCCTTCCACATCCTTGCCCAATTTCATTCATTTCATCTCTCATTAACTCTTCTCATGAGGTTTGTGTCAGGAAGGGCATCCGCCCGTATAAACCATCCGCCACATAGACGTTCATCGCATATCATCCCCGACCCTGTTGGAAACGGGAATAACAAGGTTTGGTTGGTTCCTTAGTTTAGGGGCTGCGACAACGCGGTCGTGTAGCCCCGTGTACGTTGGGTGTATGTAGAATTTGTCTGATAACCGGTGTTAATTGTGATGGCTGTATGAGTGTGTGTTATCTGTGATTCAGGTAGAAGGATTGCAGACGATTAAGTTATTCAAGTACCGTACTTATAGTTCCTACTTTTGCTAAAAAATGCTACCGTCTACGACACCTAGCTGCGGACGTGGCAACTAAATGCCATCGCAGTCAGCACCTGATGGCGAACGTTGTAACTAATATAGCGTTATCAAACTAACCTATAAATTTTAGCTTCCACAAGTGTAGTTAGTGGAAGGTTCTTTTTCATGCCATAAATCAATGACATGGGACCGCCGGCTTTACTTCCCCTCCGAAGGAAGGCATAGGTTACTGAGGGACTTTTAACGCTCTTATCTGACGACTTCGGCCGGATTTGAACCCGTGATCTTGAGCATAGAAGCTCAGCATGCTACCTACTACGCCACCGAGGCCGCTGGAATAACCAGGGTTAGCCATACTAGTTTTGATCCTCAAGCGATCATCCTCAGATTCCTTTCACCCATGATTTAAATCTATGTCAACTATAATGTCGGTGGCTTCGGTGGCGTAGTTGGTAGCATGCTGAGCTCCTTCGCCCAAGATCACGGGTTCAAACCCAGCCGAAGTCGTCGGATTTTTATGAGCGTTAAAAATCCCTCAGTATGCCTTCCTTCGGAGGGGAAGTAAAGCCGGCGGTCCCATGTCATACATTTATGGCATGTTAATGAATGTAAACAACGCTCATAGGTTCCTATGTTAGTTGCCAAGAGCCGACTACGGTGACGTCTGATAGCTAAGTTCTGAACTAGTAGTCGTTGACGGTGGCGTTTGGTGGCAAAAGTAGGAACTGTTTGAAAATTGATCGTCTGCAGTCCTTACTTGAATTAAAACAGATACACACACCAATGCAGTCATCACAATTAACACCGGTTATCAGACAGATTCTACACTCACCCAAAGTACACGGGGCTACATGACCACGTTATCGCAGCCCCTAATCTTAAGAACCAACCACTATAATGTCGGTGAAGATATTTACTATACATGACAGAATCCTAAAAATACTGCCAATATAGCTGTTGAAACATCGAAGCGCTAAGGTCCCGTAAATATAAATTTTAATAACATCAACGTGGCTGATAGGCTAATCTACTCGTAAATGATCTCCCACCCTACTCCAAACTAATTCACGAAGGCTCGACTGCTGCTGCTGAGAAATACCTAAAGCAATAAGCCCCTAGATTAGAATTGCTGTATAAGCACTAAATAAGGAAATTGCGACAAGTGTTTTGCAAATTTGATAAATGTTAATTTTATCTGAGTGTGTTTTGGTAATCTAAGTCAATTTGTAATTAGACTACTATGAAACACCTAAGTAAAAGGCCCCCAAGCAATCTTATAATAATAATAATAATAATAATAATAATAATAATAATAATAATAATAATAATAATAATAATAATAAGAAGAAAAAGACGATTGAAATTCTTCGGGCACATAAGTAGACTGCCGAATCCCGACTAACCAAAAGAATACTAGATTACATATCATCACTCAAAAGTACAACACCATGGATGAAAGAAGTACAAAAAGACATGCAAACCGCTATCATAACCGACACATCAGACAGAGACTCCTTCCGTAACAAAGTGAACAACTGGGAAGTCCAACCAGAGGAAGCAAAACATACACCTTACAGACCTCAATGGTCTGACGAAAGAAAATTGGCAATCTCCAAAAGCATGAAAGAATACTGGCAAAATAAGAAGAAGGTCAGAATTGAGTCGAAGTGCTTAACGCTTTCCAATATTGGTAAAATACGCTGTAAATAAATAACTAATAGACTAATAATAATGCCAATAATATACAAGTGTACCTTATCCCGTAAATGTGTGTGCCATGAAACATCAAGGAAAACAGCTCATCAGTGGATGAGAAACCCGACATTGCAGATTGTGTTTGCTCCAACACCTCGTGTTCAATGTATGATATCACCTCAAGAACTTCAGCGTGGCCCGTTGTTTAAAACCATTAATGTCTGTCGTACCTGGCATCTCGCCCTTTCTCCTCGCCCCTCAAGCACATCTGGAAAGTTGCTGCTGTAAAGTTGAACTGTCGAGATAGCTGTAACCAATTATCCAAGTCTGACATAAGTGAGGCAATTTCCAGCTTGGGCCAGACATCTCACACAAGATCACTTTAACAGAATTTCTTCATTGCGTCTTGCATGACATTTCTTGCAACAAACGGATTTTAATATGCATGAGTCTAAAAGAACATTGTGAAGTTTTGACGCCATATTTCAGTGTCGCCTGTACAACGACAGTGCTGTGAACAGGACTATATTAACGGATAAGTAACCATAACCATTTTTGAAATAAGTGTGCACGATCTAATTTATCATATTGTGTTGTGACTCTTCAGGTGAGCGTGATGGCGCAGTGGCTTAGCTGTTCGTCTTTCACCCGGACGGCTGGGGTTCGAATCCCGGTGACAGCGGGGTGCAATTTTCACCTGAAAAATCACGTGGCGTCAGGAAGGGCATCCGGTCTTAAATCCCCGGACAAAACCAAAATGAGCCTGGTTGGCTCCGGCGACCCCAATTAATTGGGAAAAGCCGAAGAAAGAAAGAAAGAAAGAAAGAAAGAAAGTGTTGTGACGCTTCACTATTTACAAGTGCATAATATTCATATGTAGGCTTTATAGAAGAGTTTATTTTAGGGGCTGCGACAACGTGGTCGTATAGCCCCGTGTATTTGGGAGTGTATGGAATTTGCGTGATAACCTGTGTTGTTGTGATGGCATTACTAGTGTGTGTTGTTGCAAATTGGGGATGGGGTTGGGAAGAAGGCGGTCGTGGCCTTACGTTAGGAACTATCACAGCATTTGGTTGGAGTAGAAGTGGGGAGGGGGTGAGGTGAGGTGGAAATCGTACCCAGTTTTGCCTCACGGGGATTATTGTACCCCATTCCAGCCCTCAGACCTGAATTGAAGTTTTTGGCAAAGCCAGGAATCGAGCCCAGGTCTCTGCAGCGACAGCCATGAATGCTAACCGCTACACCACGAGGTGGACGAGTATTTAAGTAGTTCCTTGTTTTAGTTCCAGACTATAACTATGTTTAAATAACAGTGGCGTATTTAAAAAGGAAGGAAATGTTCCTCTCTTCCTACAACAACTGTTTTATTAGCACTTACATACCTCAAAATAACCAAAGATGTCCGAACTATTAGAAATTTACAGTTTACTTTATGGACTGTTATGGGACACCATTTCCCATTTGGGGATTTTAGGATAACCCTCACGATACCATTGTTGAACAAACACGGTAACATATTTTGTACCCCGTGGCATAAAACATGCGCCACGGCCGCGTGGGCAGCTGCAGCAAGTCGGAGTTTTGTAAGCCTCTGTGTATAATGCATTCAGTTCATGTTTCGGCCTTACTAAGGTCTTCATCAGCTTTGTTAACAAGAGCAAACCTAAATTTAAAAAATACGAGCATATTATTCTAAAAACTTAACATAGAGGCTTTTATCTTATGACCGAAATTAGAAAAACTTTACATGTATCTGAAAATACTTATTAAACTAATTAAATGCAACGTGAAATAGTTTAACTTATTTTTTTCATAGTTGTTGAATATAACTATTACCATAATTGTGTAGGAAGCATTAAATCTAGCTAAAAGAATTACGTAATATGTACATATATTTATTCATGTTATAGGAACTCGAAATATCTAAAATCTTACCAAATATTAGCTGCTATGTAGAACATCATACAATTCAAAGCTGGAATTGCCAGATTTACGAAGGGTTAATATTAATGTGAAGTGCGAGAGGGTTAGAGTTCTAGGGTGCATGTGGCAACTAATTACTTTCTGACTCAGATGTTGACAGGTCATGGCTACTTTCGGTGTTACCTTCATCGTAGAGCCAAAGTAAGCAGTCCAGTATGTATTTACTGCGAGAACGAACGAGACGACGTATATCACACGTTCTTCGTCTGCGCTCGTTGGGCATCGTGAAAACAACGACTTGAAGCTGAGGTTGTTCCAAAATCGCCCGACAATATAGTACTGTAGGAATTATGCTGAGGAACGAGCTCAGCTGGGATACAGTCGCTTTCTTCGTTGAGGTGGTCCTTCGTCAGAAGAAGATGGATGGGGACTTGCACGATTTAGTTGAATAAGTCTGCGATCCGCGGACTGAGTATGAATTGAGAAGTAAGAAGGTGCTTGTGAAGCAAAGAAAATGGCTCCCTCTGAAGTAATACGAAAGTGGTCCCGAGATGGGTTTTGTCAAGAGGATAGGGTGTAGTTTTTTAGTGGGTAAGAATCCCACACACTTGAGGAGTGCGGACCCTCCTCAAAGTCTTATGGAAGATTTTTTCACTTCCCTCGTAAAAAAAAAAAAAATTCTAGGGTAAATGGTTATCTCTACATAGTATAAAACAAAGTCCCCGATTCTTGGATGTAACGGGTAATATCAAGAACTACTGAATGGAATTGGTTGGTTGGTTGGTTCCTCAGTTTAGGGGCTGCGACAACTCGGTCATGTAGCCCCGTGTACTTTGGGTGTGTGTAGAATCTGTCTGATAACCGGTGTTAATTGTGATGGCTGTATTAGTGTGTGTATCTGTTTTTTTTTTACTAAATTCAAGTAAGGACTGCAACTTTGAATTTTTCAAATAGTTCCTACTTTTGCCGCCAAACGCCACCGTCAACGACTACCAGGCCTAGTTCAGAACTTAGCTACTAGACGCCACAGCAGTCGGATCTTGGCAACGAACGTAGAAACCTAAGAGGGTTTTTTACATTCCTAACCTATACAATTTAGCTTCATAGGTGTAATTAGTGGATGGTTCTTTAACATGCCATAAATCTATGACAGGGGACCGCCGGCTTTACTTCCCCTTCGAAGGAAAGCATACTAGGAGATTTTTAACGCTCTTAATAAATCCGACGACTTCGGCCGGGTTTGAACCCGCTATCTTGGGCATAGAAGCTCAGTATGCTACCAGCTACGCCACCGAAGCCACCTGGATGGATTTGGATGAGGCTTTTTCCAGTCTGTAAAAGATTTCTCGAGGAAGGTGTCTGCACAAAAATATTCATTTATGACCAAAGGAAGCCGAGCAGTAACGATTTTAGTGAATCGAGTCTAATAAAAATTTGCCGTCAGTGCGCCTTTTAAGCTTACACTGGGTAAATCGTTTAAAATATCTATAAACGATGGGAGTAAGAATTGTTCAGCATGAAAAGTTATACAATAAAAAAAAACATGACAGTACATCTCTATCTTTAATGCATCGCCCACTACAAGTGTTTTTACGTTTTCATCTCAGTGATTAAAAGAGTTTTGTTTTCTCATTCCAGGTAAGTACCTGTTTTAAGAAGACCAATGACGTGGCACATTTCAAGAAGTTCGGGTAAGTTGATGGATATATTTACTGTAACTATTCCATACAATCAGCCAACCTGACTCGAGCCTAATGTCGGGCCATCTAGCGTCGAGGAATGGAAACATGCTGGATGACGAGGCCTGTCACACTCTTCCGGGATGATGAGAGTGTTACTGGAATAGTTTTCCCGTTGGATCAGTGAGTGTACCCAACTTTAGGTCCCAAGAACGCCGATTAGATTCCCGACCAAGGTAGTTACATTTTTGAAGACCCGGAAAAATTCACAGCGCTCGTTCCGTGCGATGTAAGGTAAATTCGGAATTGTTGCGGCATTTTTAGCCTACTTTCGATTTTTGCAAAAAATGAAAGTAGACTTATGAGATCAACACAGGGCGAAAAAAGTGTGTCTGTCTGTGTGTGTGTATGTGTGTGTGTGAGTCTGTGTGTGTGTGAGTGTGTGTAGTCTCAATGTCTGTCCCCCCCTATCAATTCGAACACGGTGAAACCGAATTGAACGAAATTTGGTACAGAGGTAGCACTAGTAAAGGACACCTCAGTGTCATACTTTATATCGCCGCCATCTTTACCAAAACAGAATGGCGGCCACTCAAATGTTCAAAACGTAAAATCAAATTACGGCTAAACTAATCATCCGATCTCTACCAAATTTGGTGACAACATACCTTTATATAGGACGCGTATTTCACCCAAAATTCAAGGTCATCGGTCATGCCATTTCAGGATGGCGGCCGTGTGAATTATGCAACCATTTTAATAAATAGCTTAAGACCCACCAATTCCGATTATCGAGCCTAGGGGGGTTTAAGCTATCCTGAAGGTCGTGATCCGTTATTTATTATAATTTAATAATATAATATTATACAGTATGAGTGGCTTAAAAGAGCTGAGCCGTTTGTGTCACACGACAAGATGGCAGCTGTCCTCATGTGCCTGTCTTATATTTCAGTAGTTTTAGTATGTTGTATGTGATATACCGTACTGATACAATAATATAAACTTTGTATGAAATGATCTTTAATGAAGATGTACTGCAGTGAATAAATCGTTTATTTAAAGTCATTATTTGCCAACAGTTTGTATCTAATATGTCAGTTAAGAACACCTGACGTCATGGATACGGTTAGCTCTGGCCTAGCATGTTAGGCTGACACGCAGTTGACTGGGGATCGAATACTGCTACAGTTAGGTTTTTTTTTCTTGAATTCTTTTACAAATGATGTGCACGAGCTTTTCCCACAGATACTGAATAAAATGTCACTTAGCTCAAAGGAGAGGATAAAGTATACACTCGTATATTAATAAAATCACAGTCCCAGCATCGCACATAAACAGAAGACATTAGAAAAAGGACAATAGAAGAACTAGATACACGTTGTCATTAACCACAGCCTTCTTAATGCCTCTGTACGGTGCTGTCCTCTTGTGGGTTATGTGGGTAATATTGTTCCAAACATAACGCTGTGTAAATGCCTGAGCTGGCCTCCTGAAGTATGGCAATTTTGTAATACTGGTAGTTCAACTATTAGCCACGATCGCGCTCCGAATACCTTTAAACACTGCCAGCTGGATCGCCTCCCTCTTGGCTACTTTAAACTGCCTACGCATTCAACACCCAAAGAACACTGCCATCGTAGTACATTACGATGGCAGTGCATAGGCGTACAAGATAAAGATTAATTCACTGATAGGTCGCAGCACCACCTACTGTGATTGGGGCGGAAGATGATTGGGGCGGAAGATTCTTAATTTTGCAGGCTGGCTTAATATAGAGATTAACGGACGTGAATGCATTACAATAAGTTAGTAGTTTTGTTATTCAACCATCATAAAGTATATAATATTGATCTTGACACTTACTGGCTTATTATCAATATAAAAGAAAACAAACAATACATTGTGGTTGGGGAGATTGTTTTAGGGATGAGGACAAAGAGTCATAAAGATACCCATACATTTAGGAGAAAGTAGGCTATATGTTCTTTGCTGAACATCTTGTTTATAACTTGTGTTGTATATCAGTAGAATTACTTGAAAAATTGTGGCAAATTGTTAAAGCATAATTTGAAAATATTTGCTATAGATTACATAATTGTGAGTAAAGCATTAGTAATTGAAAATAGATCAGCGAAAAATACGAATAAAGAAATTGTTGCATCAGCGGCGACTCTCCTTGGTACCGTTATAATTTGCCGACATTGCTCGGGAGATATGCCGCAACTAAAATAATTAATAACAAAATAAAATGTATGCTAATTTTTTCAACTCTAATACAATCGAGTATTAGAACATACTACAAGACAATATATTTTGAAAACTAGAATTTATCTTTTGGAAATACCCCACCTCGTCAACTCAAACCACGTTTTATTTTAATTCACATGATAAATGTTATGTGTATTTATACAAGCCTTATCCAGATTTCCGGAATCCATTCTTCGTTTTAATATTCGTGCCTGATTTCCATTGCACCGTTTTGCCTTCCTGAATAGTATTTCCTTTGTTTTCAGCGTTTTTACAACTTCTCTTAAATTTTTTTCTCCCACTGAGCTGTTTTGACTGTGCCCTTACGTTTGTACTGAATAGGCATGTCATAACTTTTTATTTCTGAAAATCATAAGAAAATAAAATACTCGAATAGAATACCGGTATCATCTGAATAGTTCAAATGATTCCTGATCGCTTTCAAAATATGACATCCATGAGGTAACTCTCCCTCGTGGCAGGTAGAGACGCCGCACCCTCCTGTTGTTGTACCTCAAGGCTAACATGGCCGAAAATAAGCTTACCATCTACTACAGTAACGGTTAAGACTTATTCTGTACTAAAACAGCTGATTTAAGCGTTTGAAACCAACTTTATGTACGGTACAAGGAAACATTGTCAGGAGGAAACCAACTTTATGTACGGTACAAGGAAACATTGTCAGGAGGAAACATGCATCTCCTCACGTTATCGACTACAATTTGCGTAATATGCGAGCACCGTACCCGCAGACAGTGGTTATTGCTTAGATACCGAAATAGCTTTCACACTGCCATCTAGCTGCAACGATGGAATCTTATGTCTGCAGTGCTTGCGGCGCTTATAGGCCAGGGAGAATAGATTATTTTATTCCCCCTGTATAGGCTTGCCGCAGCGGCATCTATACCGGATTTACGCAATGCTGGTAGAAGATCTCTGGTGCTACATTTAGTGACTTCTTCTTCTTCTTCTTCTTCTTGCCCCGCTTCAAACGGGGTCGGAGTTTCTGGCCGTTCTTTTCCACTTTTTCCTGTCCCACACATCATCTTCCTCTAACTTATTCTCCTTCAGGTCTTCTCGGATATTGTCAGTCCATCTTCTTCTGGATCTGCCCCTATTTCTTGTTCCATCTACAACCAGATCTATTACTCTCCTCCCTACATAGCTTTCGGCCATTCGTATAATATTCCCATATCACAACAGTCTTTTCTCCTGGAATTTCTTTGATGCTTCTGTCACTTTAGCAGTTCCTCTGATTTTCTCATTTTTGATGCGGTCCTTCTTAGTGACACCACTCGTCCATCTAAGCATCTTCATCTAGTTCATTACATTATGACTTTGTAGTAGCCCACGTCTCTGCTCCGTATAACATGGCTGGCCTTACTGCTGTCTTGTAGGCTTTTCCTTTCACTTTTTTGCCGAGTCTCTTGTCACACAGAATTCCAGAAATCCTTTTCCAGTTCATCCAGACCGGCTGAACTCTGTGGTTGGTTTCCGCATTTATGTTGCCATCGTACGACACCAATGACCCTAAAATACTTGAAGTTACCCACAGACCTTAAGCTTGTTCCATCCATCTCCACCAATTCATTCCCCTCGCCTGCAAGGCACAGTTACTCTGTTTTCTTCCTGCTGATTTTCAAGCCATTGTTTTCCAGAGATTTTCTATAGTTTCCAGTCTTTCATCCAGCTCTTTCTTACTGATGCTGCACAAAACAATATCATCAGAAAACATCATGCACCATGGCGCTTTATTTCGTAATCCGTCAGAGAGAACATCCATTACAAGGTTGAATATGTATGGACTCAGTGTGGGCCCCTGATGCAACCCAACTCGAAACTGGTATCCATTCAGTGACTATATGAGAGAATTAATTTAAGGGACACTAGGACTAAGTTTTCGAATTCCTGTAAATATTGAGGTACAATCTTGATATTTTGTTTGCTGGTAGAATGCGGTAGTATAAACATGTGCACCAAATTTGATCAATGTAGCTTCACTAGCTGCATAGAAATTAATTATTATTATATGCAAATTATTCAAATATTCAAAATGTCAAGCGCGTCAAACTGATGTAGATTGCACAATTTATTTTTATTTTTCTAATAACTTATTCTTATAAAACTGACAGTAAAGCGCAGCGTTAGGTCATGGGGACAAGCTCTCTGCTGACTCGGTAGACGCGTGGGTTCGAGCCCCACCGTCGGCTGTCTTGAAATGGTTTTCCGTGGTTTCCCCATTTTCAACTCCAGGCAAATGCTGGGACAGTACCTTATGCCAGGCCACGGCCGCTTCCTTCCACATCCTTGCCCAGTTTCATTCATCTTCATCCATTCCATCTCTCATCCCGACGCGCAGGTCGCCCACGGGCGTCGACTAGAAAGACCTGCACTCGGCCTCTCAGGAGGCTACACGACAAAAAAAATCTTATAAAAATAAAATAGTGCATGGATTTTGAGATTGTATGGTTTACTATGAAGATATATTTTTTTCCCCCCAATGAAGTTTATTTTTTGTAAAATTATTGAAATTTGAAGGTTTAATTTTTTTTACAGGCAAACCAGAACTCCAATCCAAAAAGTAATGCACACGTTTGTGGATATAGTACTAAGGAACAAGCATGTTAATTTACAAGAAAATTGCATTACATCTGTAACGCGTACTAGGTTTTTTACATCAGAAAATGTGAAACTGAGAAAACAGCATTTTTCTTCAAACATGCATATATTTTAATATTTCCACTCAAATTACCCATTAGAATTCTCCTGCAGCATAAGTAACACCTTCCTTCTCCTGTCTTGCAGCCTCCTTCTTCATCTTTGTGACCTTGGTCTTGTGTGATGTGTCTGCGCCGCCCCCCCCTAAATAACATCAGAAACGCAATAAATTTCGAAAGAGTACTAGCCTACCGTCCAATAACTTGTTTATAAACAGAGGTAGACCATGCGTACACTTCTAAAGTCAACACAAATATCAAATAAAGATAAATTGTGCATCTACTGTCATTCTATAAGCGACTAGAAACTCTCATGAAATTAGAAAATACAATATAAATGCAAAATTTCATCATGGTGACCGTTTGAGATATTTATTTATTTATTTATTTATTTATTTATTTATTTATTTATTTTCAAACATTTAAAGTATTAATTTTGTAAAGCTTACGTAGTAAATAGTGTCAATTTTCATCGGTAGATAGTAGCACAATGCAGAGCCAGTAGTACAGAGGGAATTTCAAATCCTTATTCAAACTACTCCGATAAAAAAATGCATAATTGCGTGTACAGGATAATGTACCAAGAGAAAGGGGCGTTTAAATGGCAATGCGACCGGCATTTAAACGTCTCGCTGTGCCTCAAAAATTGGCGGAATGTGGAAAATGATACCGCTAATTGATCCGTTATGGTCAGGGGTACAATAATATGTCAAAATCGAAAATTTGAATTTTTTAATAAAATATGCTTAAAACTCAGTCACAGTGTCCCTTAAAGCTCTGGCCCAGTGTCCCTTAAAACTCAGTCACAGTGTCCCTTAAAACTCAGTCACAGTGTCCCTTAAAGCTCTGGCACAGTTCTCCCAATGGAGGCACATAGAATAATTAGCTGCGGTTAATGACGTCTTTGCCTTTCAGTTGTAAATCCTGGAGTAAGCTATATCCGTAAATAAATATGGGACAATAATGTTAAAATGGCTGCCGAACGTCTTCAGACGCTGTGAAGAAGTACGTGCTAGAGATGCACGATGGGGCACGTGCATGTAGGCGGTGGATTTGAGGAGAGTGGGAAGGAAGTAGGGGCATATTCTGACAGTTATTGTTTACATCGGAAGCGTGAGCTTTGTCTTGAAGTATGGATATGCTGGGTAGAAAAAGCCCATCTGACTCAAACCAAACGTGAATGAGCTTCAAAAGTAACTGACGGTAGCTGCGGCGTTGTCGATTGCCTGTTTACTCGCCAGAAAGAGATTAATTTTCTCGTAAACGGCTAGACACATGAATCAAAACATTTGTCGAATCCCTGGCTAAGACTTTTTCAAGTTTTTCGTATCATGCAATTAGAAGACTTACCGGTACACCTTTAAAACGATATAAAGAGGGGGGTTATGCAAAACAGAGATTTATTATTATTGTTATTATTATTATTATTAAGCCATTGATAAATCCCTGGCTGGCTGCGTGGCTCAGTGATAACGTTCTCGCCTGCTGTTCTCAGGTTTGCAGGATCAAATCCTGGCGCAGCCAGTTGGCATCTGAGAGTGCGCAAATATGAGGGAGCCGTGTCAGTCGATTTACTGGCACGTTAAAGATTCCCTTCGGGGGCAAAATTCCAGTACTCCACCGTCTATAAAAGCCACAGTAGTTTAAAGGGACGCAAAACCAATACCATTATTATTATTATGATAAATCCATTGAAGGGCAAAGGCCTCCAGCTAGCAGGGTAGCACTGAGATATTTTATCAGATGAGCATCTGGTAGCCAAAGTTGGAACTACTTGAAATTGAACTTGTTGGGAGCCCTCGGGCGTTCAATCATAAATACCCAGCTATGGCCATTGGCTGCGATTCATATATAATTAAACTATTTTTAGTTCAATTATAGCACAGTGCTTGTGTTCATACAATGTCAATGTTTGAGCCATGTAGTTTAGGTGGTTCCCAAGAAAATGTGCCAAAATTAACGTTGTACGATAGAGATTCCATTTCCCCACAGGTGTAAAGCTATTTCATCCTTGTAGTATGTCCTATTTTCCTAAATGTGCTATGCTTACAATAGAAATTGTTTGGTACCATGGAATTGTCCGTTTGAATGTAGGATTTAATGGCATTTGATTACAAATAACGAAGCATTTCGCCAGTCCATTTGTCAACAAAGAGAGTATATGCGTTGCAGTCAGATAAACACGCACCCGATGAGAACATACACGAATTAAACACGCACTTTATTTGATTGAGTGTTGGTATTCCTGTTATGGAACGCATTCACTTGAGTGCTCTGTGGTATAACATGCAAGAATGTAAATATCAGTAGACATCCTTTGCTGTGACAGATTATAGTTTTCTGTCAGTCATCAACTTACAGTATGTGATGAAGGTAATCCTCTCAAGGGAAGAATCAAGTGAGACAGGTCGAAACCTATCTTGAAACTTTGTAGACGCAATCGTCGTACTATAAGAGGACAACGTGCAAAAAATCAGCCTCCAGATTGAACTGCAAGGCTCGGAAATCGTACCTGACATCCTGGTACGCAGGCATGACGGCAGGCGGAGCTGGACATCCCTGCGGCACTCGTTCTTGCTGTTGCTTGTTATTGCTGGACACAGTGCAACACGCCCCAACTGACTGGAGCGTACGGCTGCTTCCCACCGGCCTTGAGTAACTGGGCCATCAAGGCTGTCCCTTCCAACATGTACGTTACTCGCTACTTCCCATTGATTTATATGAGAGATTCGCAACATGATTTTGGAGCCTTGAAGTTCAATCCGGAGGCTGATTTTCCGCAAGTTGTTTTCTTATAGTACAACGATTGCGTCCGCAAAGTTTTAAGATAGGTTTCGACCTGTCTTAACTGATACATCCCTTGTTAGAGAATATTACAATCCATGGCAAATTTTTGTTTTGATATCTAGAGGATTTGTGATTGGCCAGTATACGGTATGTCTCTGATTACAGTATGTTCAATAAAGGAGACCATACATGATCAGAATGATAAGCACAACATAGTCCAACTAGTCTAGTGACTAGTACTCTTGGCTGTCACCACCCGGGTTCGATTCCCGGCTCTGTCAAGAAATTTATATCAGGTCTGAGGGCTGAAACGGGGTCCACAAAGCTCAGGTGTGTTTTAATCCCACCTGCACATTCCTGTAAGTGGTTTTCCGTGGTTTCCCACTTCCACTCCAGAGAAATGCCAGGATGGTTCTTAACTGAAATCACGGTCGGCTCCTTTGCAAACCTCATCTGAATAAAAAATAGACACACTAATACAGCCATCACAATAACACAGCCTATCAGAAAATTCCACACAAGACCAAGTACACGGGGCTACATAACCACGGTGTCACAAAACACTTCTGTCTCGGGACAGTCGGATGAGGAGCCGCAAAGATGCGCGCGCACCCGGCAGCGAGGAGCATTTGAATAGCGCCGACTTGAAATGCTCCTCGCTGTCTCATTGTGTGATTGTTACCTACAAGAATTATCCCACCTGCGTACTTGTCTTTCATTCCTGTATGATTATGTTCATCCTCGTCGAACACCAGCTTTTATGACTGAAGTATATCACACGCTAGCATTTCGTGCGCCAAGTTGTAAGAAATAAAACATGGAGGGCGGTTGTCGTTTCGGGGTAACATTTACAGTCGATTTGCATTATTAACGCAAAGCGGTCGTGAAACTAGCTTTAAGTACATTTCAAAATATGCCTGGTACAGAATGAATGCATTCCAATCAATATTTAAGATCTAACTCTAATAATTGGATATTTAACCATACGCACTATTAAGTAGCGTAACAAAACACTGGTAAGTCTGTTGGAAAAGTGTGCAAGAGGTATCGCGCTCACTTGTTGTTTCTAAGATCCCGGGTTCAAGGCTATCCAAGGGCGAAAATGTTTACTTCTTTTTAATTATTTTATTATATCCTCCTCACGTCGTACAACAATATTGCAACTTAGTTTTGTCTACATGATCTACGAGGACGATAGTAAACATGTTTTCTCTCATTTCAAATTCTATTTTCCCTAAATACTGTTTAAAACCATGGACGGATACTATTTAAATAGTTCAAAATTTATCCCAGAATAATAATATTAGCCTATGACACGTTCTGTATTTGGTTGGTTGGTTCCTCAGTTTAGGGGCTGCGACAACGCGGTCATGTAGCCCCGTGTACTTAGGGTGTGTGTAGAATCTGTCTGATAACTGGTGTTAATTGTGATGGCTGTATTAATGTGTGTATCTGTTTTTTAACTCAAGTAAGGACTGCAACTTTGAATTTTTCAAATAGTTCCTACTTTTGCCGCCAAACGCCACCGTCAACGACTACTAGGCCTAGTTCAGAACTTAGCTACTAGACGCCACCACAGTCGGCTCTTGGCAACGAATATAGAAACCTAAGAGCGTTGTTTACATTCGTAACCTATACAATTTAGCTTCACACAGGTGTAATTAGTGGAAGGTTCTTTAAGGGGACACTATAGGCTACCCTAAAATATTTTTTTTGCTCCCAATGATCCAAACTGCACCAAATTTTATTTCCATACGACCAACATCTTTCATAAAGCAAAAAGTGAAAAATTATTCCTTTTAGTTGATCAGTATGGGCAGAAATTACTAAAAGATAGTCTTTTCCTAAAAAAATTGATACCAACTATTTACCACTAAAAATTACTGAAACTTTACAATCTTTTTACACTATGTACTCATTGCACAGACTAATAATTCTGTGCATGGGTTTGGAAAAATATAAAATAGTTCCTGAAATAAAAAATTGTTTCACAAAATTAATTTTTATTTCCAAAAATTAAAGTTAAAAATTATTTAAAAATAAACGATAACTTTTTTAACTAATATGGATGCACAGAATTATGGGAGATAGATATCTTCACATGCTACAAAAATATTATTGAGATTGGTTAATATTTGCTACTGAATGGGAATCTTAAAACTCAGCAATTTTTCTAGGTTTATGCGCTGTCTTGTGTGGGGTTTGCCCAGGAACACCAAGCTGGCTCATCCGTGCATGGACCCCGACCGAGTTATCTACTTCAATAAGTGGTGTGGAAATGATAACGACGAATGTATCAATTTTTTTTTATCGCTAAATAGGTTTTTTTTGTGTTCACTTTTTTCACTGTCGTTGATTTGTTGTTGTAGGTAACAATCTCACAATGAGACAGCAAGGAGCATTTCAAGTCGGCGCTATTCTGATGCTCCTCGCCGCCGGGTGCGCGCTCATCTTTGCGGCTCCTCATCCGACTGTCCCGAGACAGAAGTTCACAAAACCCCTCAGTAAATCGACAACAACATGAGTTCACAAACAGACATTGACTCGTACCCCATGCCTGATTTTGATTCTAACATTACAGTAGCTTGAGGAAACTTTTTCTCAAATGAGTGTGACTAACGTATTGATCAAACGTAAAATGGCAGCCAGATATAAAAGAATGAAAGTAGATACTGATAACTGGACAAAGTTACTGATTGTACTACAAGCAAGGGGGTCTGGGCCGTAAGCTCCAGGTTAGGTTTGTTTTAAATGTAAAACATTATTCACCACTGCAATAAACGCACTATCATGTTTTGAACCAAGCGGCAAAACTAGCGCGAAACAACAATTTTGGTACTACTGAGAAAATGCAATAACACTCTCTAGCGATAAAATGTTCAACTCCTGTATCTTGCTCACATTAGCCATTCCTATTAGTAGGGGAGCCCAAGAGGCTAAATGGGGATTTACTCGAGCGTCATGGGGACCCTTTGGATTCTGAAGATTAGATGCTTAAAAGAAAAAAAAAAGGTTATATGATGTATGCCCTTTCACTGGTGGGGGGAGCGTGTACAGATTTTCAAAAATGTAAAAAAAAAAAAATAGTCACAAAAAATACTTGGGCGCTTCAGATATTAATAGTGTATGCGCCCCACGTGTTTCTGATAACGGATGATTTTAACTACTTCGGCTTGTGGAAATCGGCAGATTATATTATTCCCGTGATTCTTGAATGATTTCCTTCAAAATAAGAAAACATTTAACCGCGCACGAGAATGTCCAGGTGACGTGTCTTTTTTTTAACTTTGCGACTCCCCTATTTCCGTATGTCACGCGCAAATCGTCAGATTATTGAAATGTACACTTTTCTGCACGTAATTAACTCACCTTGACTTAATCTGACGTGCTCGAGTTTTTCTAACGATCGATCTTTTTTAGCCTATTTTCATTTTATGAAAAAATAGGCTTATGAGATCACCTTTTGTCCGTGCGTGTGTGTGACCCTAATAATTTCTAAACGGCTGGAGCGATTTCAATGAAGCACAGTAAGATCATAGCACTATTTCGGCCGACGACGAGCGTGCCCTTCAAATGTTATTGTGTCTCACCAATCCAAGATGGCGGCTGTGCGAAATATTTCACCAGCATTCAGTATCTCCAAAACTATTACGGATATCGCCCTGAAATTGTGTATGTTGATAAAGGGCACTACTAGAAGTTCACCTATGAGACTTTCAAAAACCTGGTGACTAGAAAACCAACATGGCGGCCAAGCGAATTTGAGACATTTAAATACACTTTTCTCGCGATTTAACTATCCAAACGTAATGAAACTAGGTACAGCGAATGTTTATACACATTGTAATGCACCGGAGTCTAATTTAGTTCAATTGTTTACATAACATCAAAATGGCGGCAGTGCGAAATATTTCACTGACTTGCAATATCTCCGAAACTATTACAGATATAACCCTGAAATTTTGTACGGTGATAAAGGGTACTGTTGCAAGTTTCCTATGTAACTTTCATAAACTTGTAAAGTACAAAACGAACATGGCGGCCAAGCGAATTTGAAACATTTTAATAGACTTTTCTCGTGATTTAACTCTCTGAGCGCAGTGAAATGTGGTACAGTAAATGATCTTACATATTTTAATGCACTGGCATCTAATTTAGTTCAATTGTTTATATAACCTCAAGATGGCGGCTGTGCTAAATTTTAAAATTAAGTTTTTATTTCTTGTGTCGTATTCATGCGATCGAAGTGAAAGTTTGAATAATGAACCTAGGCAATAATTGTCCTTGAATGGTACATAACTCTGTGGACTGTACATATAACAATCCAAAATGGCGAGCATCCGAAATATTAAGACGGCTCTCAATATCTATGAATCTTTTACACCAATGAAACTGATTTTTTTTATGTTCATGAGGCTATGAACATATGTTCACCTATAGGACTTTCAGTAACCTGGTGAACACAAGTCCAACATGGCGGCGACGCGAAGTATGAATATTTCAATGGTGTTTCTCGCGAATTAACTATCCGAGTGCAGTGAAACGTTGCACGTTAAATGCTTATACAAATGTTAATCCACTGGCATCTAATTTATTTCAATTGTCTGCATGATCACAAGATGACAGCTGTGCTAAAATTTAAAATCTCGTTTTTAGCCTACTTTCGATTTTTGCAAAAAATGAAAGTAGACTTATGAGATCAACACAGGGCGAGAAAAGTGTGTCTGTCTGTGTGTGTGTGTGTGTGAGAGAGAGAGTCTGTGTGTGTGTGTCTGTGTGTGTGTGAGTGTGTGTACTCTGAATGTCTGTCCACCCCTATCAATTCGAACACGGTGAATGCGAATTGAACGAAATTTGGTAAAAAGGTAGCACTAGCAAAGGACACCTCAGTGTCATGTTTTATATCGCCGCCATCTTTACTAAAACTGAATGGCGGCCACTCAAACGTTCAAAACGTAAAATCAAATAACGACTAACCAAATCATCTGATCTCTACCAAATTTGGTAACAACATACCTTCGTATAGGATGCGTCTTGTGACCAAACTACAAGGTCGTCCGCCATACCATTTCAGGATGGTGGCTGTGCGAATTATGCAAACTTTATAATCCATATCATGGGACCCACCAGTTCCGATTATCGAGCCGAGAATCGTTTTAACTGTTCTAAAGGAAGAGGCACGTTCGAAATTAAAAGTTTATTTTGTAATACTATAGTGCAGACGTGATTTTAAAAAGCTGAGCCGATTCAGTAATAAGACAAGATGGCAGCGGATATCTTGTGCCTGACTTATATTTCACTAATTTGAGTATTGCATGCAATATAGCGTACTGATACAAAATAAATAAACTTTGTATGAAATGCTTTATATATAAATAATATACTCCAGTGATGAAATCGTTTAGTATAAATCATTATTTGCTAACAAGTTCTATGTAAGTCATTTTATATAAACTTTGTATGAAATGCTTTATATATAAATAATATACTCCAGTGATGAAATCGTTTAGTATAAATCATTATTTGCTAACAAGTTCTATGTAAGTCATTTTATATAGAACGATATTCGTTGACACAATTAGCTCAGTGGTATAGTCGTTGCCGAGTGCGGTACGTGTGTGCGCGCTGTGTGACCGCATTGGAAGAGTTTACGGTTCCTAATACCGGTGCTTCCTTAGTTCCACGTGTGTACTGACCTTCCGTGTGTCATTCGGACAATATTTTTTCAAGTAGTGTTCCAGATAGGACAACAAAACCAGAAACCCAGAAAACCCCGCTGAAAATCATGTCCGGATACCAGAGAAAAAACACCGTACGCTGCCAATGGGACAGGCAGAGTTCTCGCCCCTCACCAGGAGAAATTCACCGCTGGATTGGCGATACCCTCCGGTTGACTGTCGACCAAGTAGAAGCCATCCAGTTAAATGCGCACGAAAAAACCATGTACATCAAGGTAATCAGCATATCTATTTATCAGAAATTGTTAAATACTTTTGCGGATCCTATTAAATTTCAGTATGACTCAGGCGAAATGACAAATGTTAAGCTCTCCACAGCGGATTCCAATTTTACCACAGTGCGTATATTTAATGTCCCACTCGAAGTACCCCCTGAAATTTCCAAATCCGTCCTGTCGAAATATGGCACTGTGAGTGACGTCAGGAAAGAACAATGGTCTTCTGCTTATCAGTTCCCGGTGTATAAAGGAATACGTGCCGTCACTATGGAAATCAAGCAAGATATCCCCTCCACTGTGACTTTTGGTGGCCATTCTGGCTATATAACGTATAATGGACAGAAACAGACCTGTTTAATTTGCAATGCTACCACACATCTACGTATTAACTGCCCAAAGAAAATGATTCCCCTCGGTATAACTCCTACACAACAACGACGCGTCCAATACTCGGAAGTTGTGACGCAGCAAACGTCATATGAAAACATGCTCATTGATCAGTCAGCTGGGACAACACCAGAAGTGACCTCGGATACATCTGACGCAGAACTGGTACCTTGCCCTGACCAGAGCTGCGAGCCACAGAGTGCCCCTGTGCTATCGGCAACCTGTATCGCAGCCTTAGAACCAACTATGCCGTCACTACAGGCTGCCACAGAAATTTTGTCTTCACTGCCCCCACCTTCGCTGGTCCCTACCGACTCACTTAAGAATGTTGATCGGGGATTCGAGAACGTCTCTAAGAAGATTAAAACAAATGCCTCGATTGCCGTACCAGCCCCGAAGAATCAAACTGGCTCTACAAACGTTCCCGCAGCTGTGAAAAAGAAACAAAATCTTCATTCTACGTCATCTAGGGACCCACGAACGCTCTCAACCGCTGACAGCCGGCCTATGAATGGCAGTCAAAAGGAACTATCTCAACCTAAATTGACATAGCGCACCAGTATATTTCTCACCTGTGTCTTTTTTTTCCTTTTTCTTTTTTCTCGAGTCCAACCTCCAGTATGTCTAGTACAACTTTTATACTTCTCTTAATGGCGCAATTTCTCACTGTGGCCACTGTGAATATCAATGTAATAGAATGCCCTATGAAATTTCAACTGTTGGAGAGATTCCTTCGAGATGCAGACATTGACATTGCCTTCATTCAAGAAGTTGCTCTACCCTGTTTTCCCATATCTGCCTTCTACAAACAATACATCAATACCGGTAATACGAATAGAGGGACCGGATTCCTCATAAGACATGATATCCCACTCGAAGGTGTGCTATGTCATCCATCAGGACGCATAATATCTGGACACATAAACAATACCACCCTGATAAATGTATATGCCCCATCCGGGTCCAATAAACGTGTGGAACGGAAAATGTTCTTTCAACAGAGTATACTGCCTCATCTGCACGACGTTAAGGAAAAACTTATTCTTGCAGGGGATTTCAATTGTATTCAACGCCCAGAAGATTCCACTAGCTCATACCAAGGTGTCAACCCGGCTCTCAGGACCCTTCTTACCTCCCTACACCTCATTGATGCTGTGGATAGTTTAAGGGTGCCCCTGCCCCATTACACCTGTATAAGTCACAACTCCTCATCACGACTTGACCGCATCTACTTTTCACAGGAACTTATCCAGCCTAGACGATATGAAGTGATACCTGCCAGTTTCACTAACCATCATGCTGTCGTATGTACAATCTCTTACCCCCATCCCATATTTCACATAGGAAGAGGTTATTGGAAGCTGAATTGCTCGCTGTTACTGGAGGAGGAATGCCAAGATATTTTCAGACAACACTGGACTCGATGGGTCCAACAAAAATGCAAATTTCGCGACTGCACAGACTGGTGGGATATTTTAGTTAAACCAGGGATCCGCCGCGTCTTTAAGAACATATCTTACCAACGAGGTCGGGAAAGACGGGATACAGTTGAATTTTACTATCGAGTTCTTCGCCAGCTCCAGCAAAGATCTGATGCTGGGGAGCGTATATATGACCAGATCCGGGAAGTTAAAACCAAGCTCCTGTCTCTACAGCAACGAACGCTCGCTCATATAAACGTGGCTTTAAAAGATCGTACAGTGCTCCCGGACGAAAGTGCAAGTGTATACCATATCGCCAAAGGACAACGTGAGCGGCAACGTAAATATATCCACCGCCTCCGCACCAGTACTGGAAGTGTCGTCACCTCCCCTGACGCTATACGTCGTGAAATATCATTATTTTATCAACGGTTCTACGCTAAGGCTCCCATTGATCCACAGCAGGTGACCCTATTGCTGTCATCTTGCAGTACCCAACTATCTCCGGACAACAAAACTCTGCTCAGCGCGGATATTACGGATGAAGAGATTCACTCTGTGGTTAAACAACTCCCAAACAACCGCTCACCTGGCATTGATGGACTGCCATATGAAATGTATAAACACTTCTGGCCTCTCATTGGCAAAGAATTTTGTCATGTCCTGCGTACCATTCTCCAACGTCGTGCTCTTTGTCAATCACATCACGAGGGTACCATAGTCCTCATACCAAAAACATCCTCTCCCATGGCAGTTGGTGACTTCCGACCAGTTACTCTGCTCTGCAGTGACTATAAAGTCCTTACCAAAGTACTTGCATGCCGATTGAAGACTGTTCTACCTGATATCATTGGTGATGAACAATGTTGCAGTATTCCTGGAAGAACTCTGTTAACAAACTTAGCGATACTACGGGACCTACACCTAAAAGCCGAAATGCTCCCCACTGAGCCAATGAGTTTTCTCACCTTAGATCTTGATAAAGCTTTCGACCGCATCAGTCATGAATACTTGTACATGGTCTTGCAACACTTTGAATTTCCTGAAATCCTTATTGACTACATTCGTATGATAAATTGTAATGCTACGTCTAGAGTGCTCGTCAACGGTTTTCTTTCCCCTCTGATTCCAATACAACGATCAGTTAGGCAAGGATGTCCCCTTTCTATGCTACGTTTTGTCATTGGCCTTGAACCGTTCATTCGGACTACCCAGGTGAAGCTACAGGGTTACAAACTGTCCACACATGTTTTTGGAATGTGCGCCTATGCTGATGACGTATCAATATTGATCCGCAATAAAGAAGACATCTCCCACATCGATAGCGTCCTTCAGCTCTACCATATCGCCTCTGGATCACAATCGAACCCCCCAGAAAACTGCTTTGCTTCCGCTCAATACTAACTCAGTGAAAATTCTTGGCATTACCTGAAAGCAATCGCTTCTGGACACAGTGCAAGCAAACTGGACTAAGGTCATTGCCAAAGTTAGGGGAGTCCTGATCCAATTTGGTCAAAGAAACCTCAATATAGTGCAACGGGTCATGGTCCTCAACGTGTTTGCGCTCTCTAAAATATGGTATGTCGCACAACTTTTCCCACTTCCCAAAATGTTTGAGAGCCAATTGGCAAAATATACAGGTTGGTTTATATGGCAAGGATTTTTGTTCCGAGTACAACGGGAACAGTTGTATCTCCCATCCCGGCAAGGCGGGCTAGGGCTAACAGCTCATGGCATGAAATGCCGTGCACTACTCTGCAAGAACGATATCACACTTCTTTCCCAACATGACACTTTTACGAAAGCGCTATACAAAGATATTCGAAACACAGCCCGTGGTTGTGATAGAGCTTTGCCGAAGATATTTAGGGACCATCAACAGCACCTTCTGGAAACTGTTCGCCAAATGCCTTCAGAGATTGTTCCAACGACGAAAAGTATCTATAACATGTTGCGGCAAGTGGTACACTCCAAACCGCGAATAGAGGCCACCACCCTCTACGTCCATTGGCCCACTGTTGGAAAAATTTTGGGGCTATGACCATTTCTTCTGCTGTACACTCCCAGGTTTTTATCTTCCTCAACGATCTCATCCCAACCGCTCTACGGCGATATACCATCCATCTTGAAGCTTACCCATGGTGTACTATATGTGGTCAAACTGATACGGCTATACACCGCTTCACATCATGCACGCGAGTTGCCTCCACGTGGCTGTGGTGTAAGGGAAAAGTATGTCAACTATTAAATGTGCCCACGGATGACCTTGATGACAGGAAGTTGGTTCGTTTGTCGGTGACCGCCTTCCCCCAAATTAAACAGACTGCCATTGTGTGGATAATGGGCCAATATGTACACTTCGTGATGGACAATGATCAACATTTCTCCTTCCTGGATCTCAGGTATCACCTGCAAAAAGAGCGTTGGAAGCTTAGTGAAAGTGGACAATTGTACGATAAATATGGACACTATCTGGATTTCTTGTGATGTATCAGTATGGTATTTATCATATCTGACAATTCTGTAATTCTGTAAAGAGCTAATAAAAAAAAGTGGTAGAGCGTTAGCCTATCGCTCAAATGCCTATGGTTCAAACCCGATTAGAGCTATTTTTTTGCTTGAAATGTTATATATTTATTGTTTTGTAATGACTCAGATGTTTTAAAATTAAGCGTTATATTGTGCATATTATGGTGTAAAATATATATTTAATTAAAACAAAATTCGCCAGCAGATTTACTCGAGACATCTAGCTGCCAAAAAGGTAACTGCACGTCGACCTACTTATTAACTTCCAGATTTTATTGACAAGTTTCTTCTTCTGGCCGCTAGAATGCACTCGCTCTGTTAGGATTAAATTGTTCGATATTTCACCACTAGATGTCACGACTAGTCTACGTGGGGCTCCATTGATTGCTATACCATTGGCATTCTATGCGCATCGAATTTGAAGAATGACAAGATGATACTACGATACATTTTTACTTTCTATTTTAAAGGGTTTGTAACAGCCTATTGTGCGTTATTTGAAAATGTTAATTGAAGTAAAGAACAAAACGATTTCACATAGTATCTGAACTCTATCGTTGGTGCTAGTTCAGGATATTAATTAATACTTCTATTTCAGCCAAATAGCAATCGAAAATATCCACATAGTTGGTATACACACGTCTCTGTAGGGTCATGGAAAGATTTGTTAATTCAATTAGGGTTGTGAAAGTCATACGCAGCCAGACGTGTAAAGACATGCCTCAACTCAAAGTTGGATGTTGCCCGCGTCAGGCCGATTATGTAATAATAATAATAATAATAATAATAATAATAATGTTATTGGTTTTACGTCCCTTTTAACTACTGTTGCTTTTAGAGACGCCGGGGTGCCAGAATTTTGTCCCGAAGGGGATCATTAACGTGCCAGTAAATCTACTAACACGGCTCCCTCGCATTTGTGCACCCTCAAATGCCAGCTGACTGCGCCAGGATACGAACCTGAAACATACGGTCCAGCAAGCGAGAACGTTACCGCTGAGCCACGCCGCCAGTCCGGTCGATTATGTCTCCAGATCCATAACATTCTTTAGATACTTCTTATCTTTCTTTCTTCAATGATGGTAGCAGTTTTTATCTAGGTTGTGGCGTTTGGTAGAGGTAAATCGTTTCTAAGGTCTTCAACAAAGAATAGTTCTATTATACTCTTAGATAATAACAACGAGTTATAACTATACTCATACATTTAGGAGAAAGTAGGCTATATGTTCTTTACTGAACATCTTGTTTTTCTACAAATTATTCTCTTAAAAACGTATTGTAAGGATATCTATCCATTTTTAGCCTACTTTCGATTTTTGCAAAAAATGAAAGTAGACTTATGAGATCACTACAGGGCGAAAAAAAGTGTGTCTGTCTGTGTGTGTGTGTATGTGTGTGAGTCTGTGTGTGTCTGTGTGTGTGTGTGTGTGTGTGTGTGAGTGTGTGTACTCTGAATGTCTGTCCCCCCCTATCAATTCGAACACGGTTAAACCGAATTGAACGAAATTTGGTACAGAGGTAACACTGGCAAAGGGCACCTCAGTGTCATGTTTTATATTGCCGCCATCTTTACCAAAAGGTAATGGCGGCCAATCGAATGGTCAAAACTTAATAATGCATTACGACCAAACTAATCATCGGATCTTTACCAAATTTGGTAACAACCTACCTTCATATGGGACGCGTCTTGTGCCCAAACTACAAGGTCATCAAACGTACCATTTCAGGATGGCGGCCGTGTGAATTATGCAAAATTTATAATCCATAACATGGGACCCACCAGTTCCGATTATCGACCCAAGAATCGTTTAATCTGTTCTAAGCGACGTGGTTCGTTCGAAATTTAAAGTTTATATTGTAATATTATAGTCTAGAAGTGACTTTAAAAATCTGAATCGTCTCGGCTATTTGACAAGATGGCAGCTGATCTCTCGTTCTGACCTATATTTTACTAATTTCAGTATGTTGCATGCAATATAACCTACTGATAAAAATTATATGAACTTAATATGAAATGAACTCGGTTTGAAATACACTCCAGTGAAGAAATCTTCAGTCCAAGTGATTATTTGCTAATACAGTACGTTATATGTATTTGATCGATAACGCGTGAGTTATGAGTGTACGATTGGCTGTGTGGTTAGAGCTCCCGTCTCTCATGTGGCTGGCCGGGGTTCAAATCCTATCAGAGTAGAACCTTTTTGCTTGATTTTTTTATATTCATTGTTTCTTGAGTACTGAGACGTTATAAAATAAAGCGTTATATGGTGCTTTTTGCAATGGAAATTATATATTGAAAAAACGACATTCTCCACCGGAGTGACATCTACCAGCTTTCAGTTGTACTATGCAGAAACTATAGATTCGAGCAGCGCTCTATACCGGCCAGTTAGTGAACCCAGTCTTAACGACTGCTAGGAGTAATAATACAGTAACATTCGTTTATTCCTTGTGCACAGAGGCGTTGTTGATAACCTCAAAACTTGCAATATGGATGATTTGGAGATGGATTATTTTGTTATGCCGTGTATTTAAGATTAGCCTATAAATTAACGGGTTGCGAAGTTACTTCACTTAGTCCTATATCATTCGTATACGACACAGAACAACAACGTGACGTCAGTTTCTGCTCTGCTCTGATTGGCTATTACATTGCTGCAGTCGGGTAGTTGGCAGTCAAGGATAAAATTCACGACTGCCAACTGCCAGATACCAACTGCAACTTCATGTTGTGTATGGTGCCAATAGTATACACGGAGTCGATTGCGACTGCCGACCGAGGACTACCAACTACGGACTGCCGACTGCGCATTGTAGATGGGCCTTATTAGAGCAACGAAGTTTCAATTATTGTAAGTAGTCGGTGTTTGGAGTGTTTGCTGATGAAATTGCAAAATGCTGGGGTAAATTATAAACTATGGTTTGAACGCCACTGTTCAAATCCTGTGTGCCAATTTGCACTTCAAATAGGAAGAAATTAGGAGATGATAAGGACAGAGAGTTATAACTATACCCATACATTTAGGAGAAAGCAGGCTATATGTTCTTTCCCGAACATCTTGTTTTTCTCATCCCTTGGCGTAATGGTGGGTCATATCAAAAATTCTTTCAGACAAAAGTTTTAGGTAATTATTAGGGGAATATTGTCCATTTTGTACGGTTTTGATATTGTGCCTATTAAGAGAGATATGATTAATGTTTCCCGAAAAAACCACTTTTTCCCACCCCTTTGGTCAATGGTTGGTGCTATAAAAATACTCTTCAAACATAAATTTTTGGGATTTATCCGACACATAGTATGAACGTTGAACGGATTCGATATGTCACATATTAAGAGAGTTATAGCAATATTTCACTTTTTCGAAAAAAGCCCCCCATTTTCACCCCCTTCGACCGATTTAGCCCAGTAACGAACTCGACCGAGATTTTATAAGTATACATATTCGGTAAAAATTCAAAGTGATTGGTGCAAAATTACGGCAGTTATCGTGTCCACAAGAAACTGATATACATATATATACATACATAAATGATATATACACTTTTGAACTGACGATGGTTTTGGGGTCTGGGGGATGTGAAACGCGAAGATATGTCGAAATTTTCCTGAAGTCGAAACATGGGACCCATTGCAATAGTTAGCTTTCTAATGAAATCTACCTAAAATAGGCTTATGAGATCACCATTTGTCCGTGTGTCTGTGTGTGCGTGTGTGATTCGTGTGTATGCGTGAATCCCTAATAACGTCTAAACGGCTGAAGCGATTTCAATGAAACTCGGTCAGATCATAGTACCATCCTGGCCGACCCATACCGTGCCCTTCAAATGTCATTGTCTCTCACCAATCCAAAATGGCGGCTGTACGAAATATTTCACCAGCATTCAGTATCTCCGAAACTATTACCGAGATTACCCTGACATTTTGTACGGTGATAAAGGGCACTACTAGAAGTTCCCCTATGAGACATTCCAAGAACTGGTAACTACAAAAACAATATGGCGGCCAAGCAAATTTGAGATTTTTAAATAGATTTTTCTCACGATTTAACCATCCAAACGTAATGAAACTTGGTACAGCAAAGGTTTATACGCATTGTAATGCACTGGCGTCTAATTTAGTTCAATTGTTTACATAACCTCAAAATGGTGGCTGTGCGAAATATTTCACTGCCATTCTATATCTCCGAAACTATTACAGATATACCCTGAAATTTTGTACGATGATAAAGTGCACTGCTACAAGTTTATCTATGTTACATACAAAAACCTGTAGAGTACAAAACGAATATGGCGGCCAAACGAATTAGAACCATTTTAATAGACTTTTCTCGTGATTTAACCATCTGAGCGCAGTGAAATGTGGTACAGTAAATGAGTATACATATTGTAAAGCACCGGCACCTAATTTAGTTCAATTGTTTACATAACCTCAAGATGGCGGCTGTGCGAAATTTTAAAATTAAATTTTTATTTCTTGCGTCGTAATCATGCGATTGAAGTGAAAATTTGAATAATGAAGCTACACAATAATTTTCCTTTAATGAAACATGACTCTATGGGCTATAGGCCACATATAACAATCCAAAATGGCGAGCATCCGAAATATTTTGTTGGTTCTCAATTTCTACGAATCTTTTACAGCAATCAAGTTGATTTATTTTATGAGAGGCTATGAACATAAGGTCACCTATAGGACTTTCAGTAACCTGGTGAGCACAAATCCAACATGGCGGCAACGCGAAATTTAAATATTCAAATGGATGTTTCTTGCGTTTTAACCATCCGAGCGCAGTGAAACTTGATACGGTAGCCAATATGCTTATACATATTTTAATCGACTGACATCTAATTCATTTAAATTATTTTCATAGCCACAAGATGGCGGCTGAGCGAAATTTTAAAATCCCGCCTTTTTTCTGTGTCCTAATCATGTGATTGAAGTTTGAATAAAACACCTAAACAATAATCTTCATGTAATAGTTCATAAATCTAAGGCCTATAATATAGAAATCCAACATGGTGACCATCCAAAATATTTAGACGTTTCTCAATATCTACGAATCTATTACAGCAATCAAACTGACAATTTGTATGTTGATTGAGGCAATTAATATTAGTAGGATATATAAAAATAGGCTATTTCGTTCGTCACGGAACTTCTTGTTTCTCTTTGTGCAGTAAAAATGTTTGCGTGGCATTTTATCAAATTACCGGTAATGATTAACCAATAGCCTTAATTATATTTTCTCTTAGGAAACTTACAGAAAATGTTTTATATTTATTTTTAGAATTTCCACTTAATGAGGAACCTTGCTAATGCAGAATGTCACATGTTTTATTTGCTTTTCATTACGTTATTCTAGTTTTCCTACGAATTTAGCGCAGAGGGATTCGAAGTATTTTATTACTCCTGGTCTGCTCTTGAACTATTCAAATATTCGTGGGCCATGGATTCAAATCACATGATTAGAGGGTACATTCCAAAGTCAATAAAAGAAGGGAAAACTGAACCTAGCTAGGTATCCCTCAGAATTTCCAATTACGAAAATTTCCCCGCCCAATTCCTTATGGGAAAAGTTGTAAGTCTTTAGGGAGAAAATAACACAAAGTAGGATGATACAAATGAAATAAAATGTTTTTGTATGAAAAATTGTGACTGATTAATTTAATTTAGTCTAATAATTTGCAAGCCTCTGTACACGCTCTCCCAACGATCAATATTGTACAATATAAATTTGTTGAAAATCTCTAGGTCATTTCTAAAAGTCACTAGATTTGTCTGTCGTTAGAGAGAAGTCTGTCGTTAATGAGGCTTTAAAAAGCCACTTATATTACTTAAACAATTCATCATCGAGTTGGAAGTCATTTTTCAGTGTTGCCTCAGTAAACAGAATTTAAATGATTAATTAATCTCAGAGAATGCATAAATACGAGGAGAATTCCGAAAATAAGTGTCATTTTCCTTCCAGGGAGCCTTTATTGCCGAACTGACATGCACCATGGTATCATGAACTCTACACCTTGCACTATTTTTCGACATAGTCGTCACCGTTATTGAGACACTTGTCGTAGCGTGTAATCAGTTTGAAGAAACCACTATGATAAAATTCGGTGCTCTGCGATGCGAGGAATTGTCACACAGCCTGCCCCACCTCAGTATTGGTGTGAAAGTGACGTCCCGAGAGTGCAAGGAGCATGTGAAGGGCCTGGGCACAACCAATACGCAGTGTGGACGCCACGTCTGTCACCGTTATGCGTCTGTTCGCTAACATCATGTCCTGTACTCGAGAAATGCTGTTTTCATTCGTGGATGTGGAGGGACGCCCTCTTCGATCTTCATCCTCCACACTCTGCTGTCCTTCACTGAGCATGTAACACCAGCGACATACCATTTGATGAGACATGATTGCTTAACGGTCTGTAGGCGTTCATGGATGACTGACACTTAGTCCCACGTGCCCATTTAACATGTGACCATCAGATTCCATTGTTTTGAGCCATCTTACAGCGAGGTTTCTTATCCCGCGACAGGGCCAGTCTCTGGGTTTTAATGTGAAGAATTCGACGAGGCCCACATCAACAGCTTCATTGTTTTCAAAATTTCTTCCATTAAGAAATGGTACATGGTACATGGCTTTATGGCCTATACATTTAACAATCCAACATATACATATTCATTCATTTATTTGCAATGGGGGATTATAGATTTATCAGGAGAATTAATTGTCACATGCGATGAAAAATTTGTCTATTATTGCAGCGCTGACGACTCAAAACAGTCGCTCAGTCCCCGTCACCCTCCCAAAGTCATCGTTATAGAGGATCAGTTCGGTCCCAAAGTGATGTGTGTCTGGTGGAATTTTGAAGGAGTGATTCACTGGAAGATTGTTCCAAACGGGCTTGCAGTTATTGCAGATTTCTATTCTCAACAAATGGAACAATTTCATGACATTTTGAGACGGATATACCCAGCATTAGTTAACCGAAATAGAGTTCTCTTGCAGCAGGACAATGTGAGACCTCAAACTGCAGGAACAACCATGGCAAAAATTCAGGAATTGGGAGGAGTTGAACTGCTACCACATCCAGTATACAGCCCTGATCTTGCGCCTCCAGATTACCATCTTTCTCGATCCATGGCCATTCATACTGGATAACAGAACGTACGAAGCTGGATCATAAAGTTAGCGCGCTGTGTGTCACAAACATGGGCACAGTGGAGAAAGGGACAGACATTGCCCACACATCTGTTAGGCAGGTCGCTGTGGTGTCTCGTCTTGTATGGTGTGAATAGCGGCCAAAATCACTGCAATAATAGACAAATTTTTCATCACATGTGACAATTAATTCTCCTGATAAATCTATAATCCATGGGGTTACCGATAAACTGACGACAGGTATCACCTCTACGTTGAGCCTGTTGAGGGGTCAATTCATGAGTTACAGACCCACAGGTTTGTTATTCCAAGTTTCTTAATCTGGTAATGTATGGTATCTTTTGATGCACCAAATTCTTCTGACAGCCTACAAGTACTTCATTGCGGATTTTATTCCAAAACTTTGCATGTATTCTCAATATCCTCTAGTTTAGGTCTTCCAGAACGCGGTAAATCTGTAGTGTTTTCTTCTCCAGCGGAGAAACGTTGGAACCATCGTTGTGTCACACTCTCACTAACAACACCTTCTCCTTCTATTTTACATAATTCTTACAGCCGCGGCAGCAGCTTTGTAATCTTGTTTCCAGTGGTGCTTTAGAAGGACCGTAACCTCCAACTTTGTAATTTCCATTTGTGATTGTGTATCAACAACTGATGACTGATACATTCTCACAATTTACGCATGGCCTCCTGTAAATAGCATTGGCGAACCACAGAAAACTAGTTCTATCTTATATAACCCCAGACTTAAAAACATTACTTATGAGACATTCTAATACCTTTTTTTCTGGTATTTTTTATCCGTATTGACGTTTGATAACAATAAAGAGAAAAAACAGGTCAATACAATGTAAAACATTTATGATATTGTTATGCGAGCATGTTTCGGTACATTAATGGCACCATCTTCAGCGCAGTTATGTATTAAGAAAAGAAATGGACATCCTTACAATATTGTTTTTAAATTACTTAAAAGTTGCTCCGTGTTCACTAATAAATATTACTAGTGGTCTGTATAATTCTCTCTCTCTCTATTCGTTTAGCCGATTCCGACTCTCCGTGACCCCATGTACTAAACTACGCCAATTTCTTCTGTCCTGCACTGCCTCCCGAAGATTTTCCAAACTGGAATTTAGTGCTTCTGTGATGCCATCCATCCATCTCATTCTTTGCTTCCCTCTTCTTCTTGTGCCTTCTATCTTCCCCAGCATTAAGGTCTTCTCTAATGAATCATGTCTTCTCATGATGTGTCCAAAGTAGCCCAGTTTTTGTTTCAGGATTAAGCCCTCCAAGGAACACACTGGTTTAATTTGCTGTAAAACTGACTTATTGGTTCTCTTCGCAGTCCATGGAACTCTTATGAACTTTTCTCCAACACCATAATTCGAAGGAATCTATTCTACGGCGTTCAGCTTTTCTTATGGTCCAGGTCTCACATCGGTACATCACAACTGGAAAAACCATAGCCCTTACTATACGGATCTTTGTTGTTAAGGTTAGGTCTCTACTCCTTAAGACATTGTCTAGATTTGAAAATGCCTGTCTACCAAGTAGTAATCGTCTTTTGATCTCATGACTGCAGTCACCATCGGCAGAAATCTGTGAGCCAAGATAGTTAAAAACAGAGACTATTTCCATTTTTTCTCCTCCTACTTGCCATGAATTGACAGTTGTAGTTGTCATAATTTTTGTTTTCTTGACATTCAACATTAGTCCAGCCTTTGAAATTTCCTCTTTCACTTTCAGTAAGAGATATTTTAAAATCTTCTTCAGTATCAGCCATCAGGATTGTATCATCTGCATATCTCAGGTTGTTTATATTTAACCCAGCTATTTTAATTCCTGTGTCTTCTTCATCTAACCCCACATTCCTCATAATGTGTTCTGCATACAGATTGAAAAGGTAAGGTGACAATATACAGCCTTGCCGTACTCCTTTTTGAATCTTAACACATTTAGTTGTTCCATATATGGTTCTCACTGTAGCTTCTTGATCAGAGTATAAGTTCCGGATGAGGTTAATGATATGTTCTGGTACTCCCATGTATTTTAGTACTTTCCATAACCCATTATGATCAACACAGTCAAAAGCTTTAGCATAATCAATAAAACAAAAATATACATCTTTCTGGAATTCTCTTGCCTTCTCCATTATCCATCGTACGTTGGCGATTTGATCTCTGGTCCCTCTTCCTTTAGGAAATCCAGCTTGTTCTTCAGGTAGCTCTCGGTCTACATACTGGCGTCTATTTTGTAGGATTTTAAGCATGACTTTGCTAGCATGTGAGATAAGTGCTATTGTTCGGTGATTCGTGCATTCTTTAGAATTTCCCTTCTTAGGAATTGGGATGAATACTGAAATTTTCCAGTCTTTTGGCCATTGTTCGGATTTCCATATTTGCTGACATATGGAAAGTAAAATTTTCACTGCACTATCTCCAACTTCTTTGAACATTTCTATTGGAATTCCATCATGTCCACTTGCTTTGTTTTTAGCAATATTCTCTAGGGCCCATTTGACATCAGTCTCCAAAATATCTGGTTCTGGTTCGAAGGGCACATGAACTTCATTATCCATAATACATGGTTCTTTCTTATACAGATCTTTTACATATTCCATCCATCTTTCCTTAATGTCCTCTGCTTCTGTTAGTTCTTTGCCATTTTTAGCCTACTTTCGATTTTTGCAAAAAATGAAAGTAGACTTATGAGATCACTACAAGGCGAAAAAAGTGTGTCTGTCTGTGTGTGTGTATGTGTGTGAGTCTGTGTGTGTGTGTGTGTGTGTGTGTGAGTGAGTGTGTGTACTCTGAATGTCTGTCCCCCCCTATCAATTCGAACACGGTGAAACCGAATTGAACGAAATTTGGTACAGAGGTAGCATTAGCAAAGGGCACCTCAGTGTCGTACTTTATATTGCCGCCATCTTTACCAAAACAGAATGGCGGCCACTCAAACGTTCAAAACGTAAAATCAAATTACGGCTAAACTAATCATCCGATCTCTACCAAATTTGGTGACAACATAACTTTATATAGGACGCGTCTTTCATCCAACATTCAAGGTCATCGGCCGTACCATTTCAGGATGGCGGCCGTGTGAATTATTCAACCATTTTAATCAATGGCTTAAGACCCACCAATTCCGATTATCGAGCCTAGGGTGGTTTAAGCTATCCTGAAGGTCGTGATCCGTTATTTATTATAATTTAATATTATAATACTATACTGTATGAGTGGCTTAAAAGAGCAGAGCTGTCTGTGTCACACGACAAGATGGCAGCTGTCCTCATGTGCCTGTCTTATATTTCAATAGTTTTAGTATGTTGTATGTGATATACTGAACCCTTCAGAAAAGCAGTGTTTATATGTAAGAAATCTTAATCAAGGGGTCGCGCTCAGTTCCTATGTGATGTTTACGTTCGCCAAACAACATGCTCTACTGAGGTAAGGGTCATAGGATATAAACTATAAATCGAGAAAGAAAGGTGACAAGATGTAAAATAATAACAAGATTTAATGACTAATAGTGCATAAAAAGAAATAAACAACAATAAAATATAAAACAATCCTCCCTGAATTTCCCATGATAGGAATATCTATAAATTTGAGGAGTCAGACGGATCTCCCCTTTTATTTAAAACGTGGATCCTGGTTCCACTACCTTGCAATTTGGGTTTTATGTGCGCGTAATGACTAACTACGAGGAATGAGTACTTTGGATGACTGTTCGTTTACAACGGGTTAACAGCCACGATGCTTACGAACAATCATCTCGTAAATCAACGTTTATGGATATGGAACATGACATTAAATAAAACCCTTAAAAAGTAATGCTGACACACGCACTACAAATCTACTATTTACAGGAATCTCCCTGAGACCCTCATTAGCGCGAAGACGCACTTGACTATGAGCTGCCAACACTGGCCAACTTGCTCAACACAAACAAGGAAATACAGCATAGCATATGACTCACGGGTCACTGAATGAAATATAAACATGGAATAAACCAACAACAACAAAAGCCTGACTGGCTGACATTACTTTATATGAACAAAACTGCATGTTAAGCTAACGCTTCGGAGATTATCGTGATTCGTAGGCAACTCCCATTTATTTAAACAATTTTTATCATTGATCAGTTCTTATTCTGTATTTAAAGTTATTACAGAGCCACACAGGCACTCTCCACTAATGACCTGGCTGGCACCCTTCAGTTCGTCTTGTGCAACATCTCCCCTCTTCCTCAATCACCTGTCATTGTCCCACTCCAGTGTGTATAAATACCTGACCAGCTGTGCCGTTATCTCAAGGAATCAACAGCAACAAACTCAACCACTTCAAAATATGGTCAGACATTAATCAAAATATCCAGAATTGCCCTCGCGAGGTCACAATCTGGATTTGTCATCAAGCTGCCTGAAATCAGTCTAAGCTGAAAATCCCGCTTGTAATGACACAAATACACACACTCACACACACACATCTGGGAATGACAATACGTTTTCACACAGATCGGCTGAATGGATGCTCGCCAACAATTAAAAAAATATTAAAACCTACGATAGAGCTGACTGCTCTTCGTCACAAATCACATTGCTCCAAAGGCAATAATCTCATTGAATCTGATCAATAATAAAACAAAAGAAATTAATTACCCTCCAATCTACTGTATAATTATTTTACTTCAGTCCTACTTCTGAAACACAACATATCTCCGAGAGACGTTTTTAACCGCATCGCGTAACATATGCAAACACGGCCGTTCACATAGCTACGTTAGTTACAACAACAAACAAGAAAAGAACCTTCTACTAATAATATATGCGAGCTGTTTCCATGCAAAAGGTGTGTCAGACCAAAACTAAACAGACTACGTTAATCACACAAGAAAATTATTTACAAAACAAGATATGTCCCACACACCTTAAGTTAATTTATCAGATAATAATAAATATTATTCGGTACTCATCCTCAGTCAGCCACCCGTCAAAGAACACCCGCTGCCATCTCCCAACTGGATCCTTCTTATCTCATCTCAACCATCTTGATGGAGTCTTGATATTTCCAGGCTTCCTCCATGGTCAATGATGTCATCTCTCGTGCTGATTCAAAAATTAAATTATTATACACTTGCTGTCTGACTACTAAATTCGCCGTTCGGATACTACTTTCCCCAAAGCTGTCTGTTGGCGAATTATCGAAGATACTGCCCCTACAAATATATTACTGTGACTATCTAACACTGAATTTAACACTTTTAATAATAATTTCTGTGTCCTTCATGACACGCAAGGTATAACTGTCAACGTCCTTAGACGCGCAAAGTATAAAAGCCTGTGTCCACTGACACACAAAATAACAGCCTCCGTCCTCAGACGAACCAAAGTAATAAGCCTGTGCCCTCGACACACACAATAATAATAAGCCTACGTCCGTAGACGCACCAAGTAATACACATGTCTTGGCTCTTCACACCACTTATAAATGAACTGGCCCTAGGTCTTGATGGGGGGGGGGGATTTTATACAAAAATTTCTCGAAATAATGATGGTACAGGAATGAAATAAATATCACTGAACTCGAAAAATAGCGCAGGTCAAGAATATGCCCATTAATCCTAGAATCGATCGTAGAGATGTTGTCTAGGCGATCTCCCGCGTGAATGCTAGCCGAGCGTGCCCACGCTAGACCTGCCGCGCTAAATAGGCATTCTTCTCTCATTGGTTCCCACACTTTCTGTAATTTGGCGGTTTTTAGCAGATCTTGGCGTCGTAGGAGTGTCTATTTTCTTCATCAGCCACTCACGTTACTGCATCATATTTCTTATAGGCGCGAACATCACAATGAACATACCAGAACCATGTCTCACTGCGCGTCGCTTCTATTTTTGAGGCGGCCAACACCTGTCCTTCTGACACATCGCTAGGCTATTTCCTTTCACAGCTAAAGTATTTAGCCTTTTGTCAATCTGCTTCAGGTATGTCCCCGCTGTCTCCAACCAATGCTTGAAATTTCCTCATCTCCGTCTGGCTACTTTCATGATGCTGGTGGAAATATTTATTAATTGAAGAAATAAAACATAGAATCATTTATCCAACAGAGGATAAATGGTTCACAACTCTCCCACTCACAAAATTTCGATCTTAGGAATAAAGTCGACAATTTTTAAAGACTTCCGTAGGCCAACTTGTTTTATTTCAGAATCACCCATTTTCTATTACTTGGTCTAGTCGCTCCTGTCTTGAATGGCATTTACTCGTTTCACATCCTGCTCATAATGACTCTCTCAACTGCTTGCGTGACGCACTGGTGCCTGAGGCAACACTCTGCTCGTCTCGTTAATGTTAGTCAACACCAACTCTACTTGCTCCTTCACGTGCCGTACTCAACTGCTCCCCGTTTACTTTGTTGATATTAGGACGTCCATATATTCAAACTGCATCATTATTTCGGCGCTCCCATGGTTCACTTCTACGATACTTTTTTAGGTTGGCAGCGTTGTAAACTGACATTGTTCCTGTACTCAATTCTTTCACTCTGTAAGCATTATTTCCAAGGTTCCTGACAATAGAATAGGGTCCTATGAACTTTTCGCAGAATTTACTGAAGATCTTCGTCTCTGGGTCCGATGTAGCAGGTCGTTTCACCAAAACAAGCTGGTTGATTTCAAGATCACTGTGAAACCTCTTATTTCTTACTCGCCGTAATCTGCGGTCTGCTTATTTTCTCATGTAGGCTCTCGTCCTCTCAATTCGCAAGTCAGGTGCTATCATTGGATCTTGAGGGCAGTTAATGATGCTTTTCCACGATCTCACTGGATACTCGTTTTTGTGTAGGACCATAGGGATCTGTCCTGTTGACTCGTGTCTGGTAGAATTCATGCATGTCTCTACATCCTTGATTTTATCCACCCATCTGTGATGTTCATTTGGAATGAAGATTCTCAAATATGAAGTTACACACTTAATTGCTCTCTCACTTGGATTTGCTTGAGCATGTCGGATACTGCTTAAAATGTGTTTTATACCCATGTCCTCCATACCTTTCTTGAATTCGGCGCTTGTGAAATAACTGCCATGATCTGATAATATAAATTCTGGTTTTCCAAGAATTGGAATAACTCTATTCCGAATACGACTGAGTACCTGTTTTGAAGTAGTTTTCTGAATGGGGCATACATAATACGACAAACTTAGAAAATACATCAATGCATACTAGTAAGTGTCGGCAACCTCGCCTTCCCTTCGGGATTGGACCGAAACAGTCGAGGGCCAGTAGCTCGCATGGTTTCTGAGGTAGCAATGGTCTAGGATACTGCCTCATTAAATAATTATTGGGCTTTGTCCTCTGACACGGATCACAAGTTGTAATGACGTCACATATAGTTGTTCTCATACGTGGCCATGTAAATGTCTCTCCTATAGTCGCTTCGCACTTGTCTACGCCCACGTGACCGTAACTTTCGTGCGTATGCCATGTCTGTCCTCGTTGTAACGAAGCAGGTACTAATATGCGTAACTTGGTGTGGTCATTATCTACCCATTTGTGCAGCAAATTGTTGACATAAACATATCTTCCTTCTTTGGCTTTCGCTTCTCGAAATGCAGGTGTTCCTGTAGGTAGTTGCTTTCTGAAGTATTGAATTAAAAGCATCATCCATGGTTCCGCTTCTTGTTCTCGGTGTATCTCACGTAACTCCTCCAAGAATTCCCGGTCCTTCGGTGTTAACTCCAAGTGTTGTACCATCGCTGTTTCTTCATTATCAGGCTCTGGGTTCCTGCTGAGTGCATCCGGAATCACGTTCATCTTCCCTGGGCAATGTTCAATCTCAATGCTAAACTGCTGAATATATATAGACCAACGTGTCACACGTTCGCTTGCCATCGACGTCTTAAACAAGAATGTTAGTGCTTTATGATCAGTCCTGACAACAATAGGGTAGCCGTAAATTATTCGTTTCCATTGTTGTAGCGCATGAAGTATGGCCAACAGCTCTAGTTCCGTTACCGTATAATTGCGCTCGTGCTTACGCAATTTTCGGCTGACAAATGCCAAATATGTTTTATGCTGCAGGTTAGCTGGATCCTCTTGGTAGAGCATAGCACCTATACCCACCAGTGAAGCATCCGCTTGGATTATAAATTTGTGCTTGAAATCTGGATATCCTAATTTAATGCAGTTTTCCAATAGCTGTTTTTTTTGCTCGGAATGCCTTCTCACACTCCGCATTCCATAACCATTTATTATTTTTCTTTAGCATTTCCTGCATAGGGGCTACAGTCTCCGTATAACCTGGACAGTTTTCCTTAAAGAATCCCGTTACGCCTAAGGAAGCCCGAATGTGCTTGACTCTCGTTGGTGTAGGGAAATTCTTTATCGCTTCGATCTTAGCGGGATTTGGCTACACTCCCTCCTTGTCAATGATGTGACCCAAATATAAGATCTCGCTCTTGAAGAAATGCGATTTCTTCAGGTTTACTTTGAAATTTGATGCATTCAGGTTGCCTAATACTTTATCTAAATTTTCCATGTGAGTTTCAATGTTGTCGGATGCCAGCAAAATGTCATCAATGTAGCGTACCGTCATCTCCTTAACTTCCTCGGTTAGATTCCGGTCCAGGGCTCGGATTAAAGCACATACCGCTGTTTTGACTCCAAAGGGCATTCGAACGAAGCAAAACGTCTGGTTATCGAATAAGAAGCCAGTTAAAAGCTGTGACTTCTCATCCAATTCAATATGGTGGAAACTGGACGTCAAGTCTACTGATGAATAAATGCTTTTGTTTTTAAAGCCTTTTAATACGTCTCTGATAATTGGCGCTCTGTCATACTCAGGAAAAATGAGTCTCGTGTTGAGATTTCTGGCATCTAAACAAAGTCTAATAGATCCATTTGGTTTTGTGACTGCCAAAATCGCATTTAGATAAGGTGTAGGTGTCTTCCTTATCACTCCAGCTTGTAACATCTCATCTATAATAACCTTGACTTGACAACGATATTTTTCAGGAATTGGATACAACCTACTTTTGAAAGGTGACCAGTCCTCGACTTGCATAGAATATTTGAAATTTAATATTTTCCCAGGTACTGTATCAAATACTGTTTTGTGCTTCCTTAAAATCTCTTCCAATTGCTTTCTGTGTTCACCCCCAAGTTGAATGTCATTAAGCCGCTCCTGTAGTAACTCTTCAAATTGTGCCTCACTGTCGTCTCCTTCCGTTAATAAAGACCATATCTCCCGGGATTCACTCTCCTCATCTAGTTTCACAACAGCCCCTTCTATGATGTTATCTTCTGCCTTTCGTACCTCCTCTTCCGTCTCTTCCGATATTGCTTCCAATGCCCACGAATTTACATCTTTTCCGGTGGTGATTTCATCCATATGCAATCCCACGTTCTTCGGCTGATCATACTCTCTAAAACTGACAGTATTCTTGTGCAAATCTATCACTGCTTGATAGTCACAAATAAAATTTGCACCAAGAATTATATTGAAATTCATTTTTGCCATGATAATGAATGTTTGCCCAAAAGTGTGTTCCAATATGTTCAGCTCTAAGTATGCCTGACGTTTACAAGTGACGGTGCGTTCAGGAATAACACCCCTCACTTTGAGCTGTGGTACGGGAATTACAGGAATATTTTGACTCCGTCCCAACTCTCGAACCAAGGCCTCCGATACCAGACTGAACTGTGACCCCGTATCCAATAAACATCTTATATCAATTCCACCAATCCTTGCGTAAATAATGGGTAGCTGCCTAATTTCATCGTTCCGTGGTTTCACCGTCTCCTCCAGGCAGTCTTCTGGCAAAGCAATCCATTCTTGTATGTTCGCTACTATCCATCCCTCTTCAACTTCCGACTGTTGCGTTTGTAGGCTGTCTCCTTTATCCAAATTTAACATTTTTTTTAAGCTCCGGTGCGACTCCGTTTGTCGCCGATGCCCTTGATATTCCTCTTGTCTCAGTAGACTTCCAGCTTCCTCAGTATGTGTATCAGGATTCTTCATGTTCCCAATGGCTTTTTCCCATCTTCCTAGCTCTCCACCTTGACTAGCGTGTAATTCCTCTAGGTAATTTTGTGATAGAGCGTGCCTATCATCCCAGTCATTTCGATAATTTCGTGGCTCTCCTTGATTTTGGTCTCTTCTTCCTTTCCATCTTTGATTAGCATTGTAATCACCGTATCTTCCATAAGGCCTGTCATTTCTTCGATTTTCACGCCAATGTTGATATCCTCTCTGTTGATACCTATTGTTGCCTTGATATGATCTATTATTGTAGTTATTTTCGTTACGCTGGTATGGTCTGTTTTCTCCTTCTTCCTGGTTTCGCCTAGGTGTGGAAGTGCTTGTATTAGTGCCCTGCGTTTTAGTGTTTGCCTGCTTAGGTTTTATGACCTCTGTCGCATTGACTAACTCCAGCTGTCTTCCTCCTCTATAATGACTATGAGACGTAGTCTCATCTATCTGGCGTAATATCTGCTCTGCATGTATGGCCGTACTAACGTTCGCTGCGACTAGTACTTGTTGCACGCTGACTGGCAATTGCCTCGCTATTGTCATCACCAGATCCGCTTCATTTAAAGGGTAATCAAGGTCGCGAAATTTTAACATTTGCATGTTAAAGAAATCTGAGTATTTTGTTTGCTGGGTGGTTTGGTACTTTCTAGAGTAAAGCTCCATCCTTAGACTCTGTTGTGTTGCGGGCGACCAATATTTGCGCAGAAACGCCAATTTAAAATCTGACATGGTTCCAAATGTATATTTGAAGCTTAAAAACCATGTAAGGACATTTCCTGATAAAAATCTCTCCATCATCCTCAATCTACGTGCTTCAGGTACTCCAGTGTCATTGTAATGGTCTTCAATTTCTTTAATAAAAGCTTTTGGTGTTACCCCTTAATTCTCCGTGTATTTCTGCGGTTTATAATCACTTGAGCGAATTACTTGGATAAGTTGTGTAGGCTGATGACCGTCTTGTGGTGTTGAGCTCCTATCGATATTCTTGCGAAACCCTTCCGTGTTTGTTGTTAATGGGCTCTCCGCCTGAGTCTGACTTCCTGCTGTGCTCGCCTCCGGGCTATTTGAGTCATCCTGCTTGTCTTTCAATGTTCCTGTTCTATATATCGACGATTGCTCTAATGACTTGAGTTCGGCTTTAATGTTCCTGTCCGTCTGTTCTTTAAGCTTGCTCTTCATTTCTTGCTCTAACGCTTGAATACGAGTGTGATTTTCGCCTACTGTTTTAAGAATGGTGGATCTTTCCTCTTTAGAATCGATATTCATTTTTCGCCAATCTTTCCTTATCTGCTCCTTAATCGTGCTTACTTTTTCTTCAATCTGGCTTTTAGTGTCATCCTGATTGCTTTCTATCTGACTCAGCCTATCTTCGATGGTACTCCTTAATTGACTCTGATCCGCTTCTAGGCTTTTCCACTGCTCTGCTGATTTTATTTCGAGACGATCCATATCTTTAATTATGCCGGATATGTTCTCATCTACCGCTGATAATTGTTGTTGAATGACTTTGCCGCTCTTTTCCATCTCCATAAATCGTCCTTCTAACTTCTCCTGAGCTACCTTGACCTCGCTTGTATTCATAGTGCACGCTATTTCAATTTGCTCTAATTTAGCTAACACCGTTTCATCCAAAATGCTAAGTTTTTGATCGAAAATACTTTCCATTTTCTTAATCTGGTCTAATTGCTTTTCATTATTTTTACTCACATCTAGGGCCAGTAATATCATCTGTTGATTAGTGTGATCTTTCATCTCTGCGGTTAGCGTCTCTAACTGTGAATTGATAGTGTCATTAATTTCACTTTTTAATAACCTAGCTTGTTCCGCCTGATATTCATTCTGTTCAATTCTACTGTTATTTAATTGTGTCCGCAATGATTCACTTTGTTCGGATAATTTGTTTATCGACTCACTTTGTTCTAACATAGTATTGTTTAATGCTTCACTTTGTTCGGATAACTTCGCGTTCAATGCTTCACTTTGTTCTACCATAGTATTGTTTATTTGCTCAGACAATTTCGCGTTTAATGCTTCACTTTGTTCTAACATACTAGTGTTTAATGATTGACTCTGTTCTGATAATTTAGTGTTTATTTGTTCAGATAATTTTGTGTTTAATGATTGACTCTGTTCCGCCAATTTAGTGTCCAACAATTCCTGTGTTCTCCTAGCTGCACTCTCAATGATTTCTTGAAGCTGTTCAACCGTTGCCATATTACACACTTTATATGAGACATTAGGGAAATGGCATAAAGCAATGCCCTTTGACACACACATAAAATCCAATGCACATTTAATTTCTTTACTCTACTCAGTTCATTTATTTTTACATTTAATCCCACTAGTCGATTGCATCTCTGAGTAGTTCTAACTTTACTCAATTTAATTTAAACCCAAACACATATTCAGTCATTAAATTGTTATCCTGATCTGATATTAACACTGACTAATTAATAAAGTATTAATTGTCATTTAAGGCTACAGCCTCCTAACATTTTCACGAGTTTGACTTTCTAAACAAATCTAATTTTAACTTTAATCATTGGGCGCCCGGTATCACATGTTACCTTTTACTTTAATTCAATAGACAAAAACGTGAACCGTATTTTACTTTGCAAACTCCTGATTTTACTTTATATTTCACACATTTGGCGGTATCCTCTTCGCCTCACTTACTTTTAATAAAATATCACTTCCCGGTGATTAAAATACTGTCATAACTGCCTGCACTTGCGGCATGTCAGTTTTACTCAAATACGCCACTTAAATGTGTTCCAGCAGCGAACCAGCAATAAAATTACACCTTCATTGTTGCGTCAGTTTGAAAACACAACTACGCTTACACTGACATGTGCAAAATCTTTGCCGTTACACCACAGTGAACCGCCCCACGCTTGGCCGCGCCAGTTTACTCCTATGAACCCTTCAGAAAAGCAGTGTTTATATGTAAGAAATCTTAATCAAGGGGTCGCGCTCAGTTCCCATGTGATGTTTACGTTCGCCAAACAACTTGCTCTACTGAGGTAAGGGTCATAGGATATAAACTATAAATCGAGAAAGAAAGGTGACAAGATGTAAAATAATAACAAGATTTAATGACTAATAGTGCATAAAAAGAAATAAACAACAATAAAATATAAAACAATCCTCCCTGAATTTCCCATGATAGGAATATCTATAAATTTGAGGTGTCAGACGGATCTCCCCTTTTATTTAAAACGTGGATCCTGGTTCCACTACCTTGCAATTTGGGTTTTATGTGCGCGTAATGACTAACTACGAGGAATGAGTACTTTGGATGACTGTTCGTTTACAACGGGTTAACAGCCACGATGCTTACGAACAATCATCTCGTAAATCAACGTTTATGGATATGGAACATGACATTAAATAAAACCCTTAAAAAGTAATGCTGACACACGCACTACAAATCTACTATTTACAGGAATCTCCCTGAGACCCTCATTAGCGCGAAGACGCACTTGACTATGAGCTGCCAACACTGGCCAACTTGCTCAACACAAACAAGGAAATACAGCATAGCATATGACTCACGGGTCACTGAATGAAATATAAACATGGAATAAACCAACAACAACAAAAGCCTGACTGGCTGACATTACTTTATATGAACAAAACTGCATGTTAAGCTAACGCTTCGGAGATTATCGTGATTCGTAGGCAACTCCCATTTATTTAAACAATTTTTATCATTGATCAGTTCTTATTCTGTATTTAAAGTTATTACTGAGCCACACAGGCACTCTCCACTAATGACCTGGCTGGCACCCTTCAGTTCGTCTTGTGCAACATCTCCCCTCTTCCTCAATCACCTGTCATTGTCCCACTCCAGTGTGTATAAATATCTGACCAGCTGTGCCGTTATCTCAAGGAATCAACAGCAACAAACTCAACCACTTCAAAATATGGTCAGACATTAATCAAAATATCCAGAATTGCCCTCGCGATGTCACAATCTGGATTTGTCATCAAGCTGCCAGAAATCAGTCTAAGCTGAAAATCCCGCTTGTAATGACACAAATACACACACTCACACACACACACATCTGGGAATGACAATACGTTTTCACACAGATCGGCTGAATGGATGCTCGCCAACAATTAAAAAAATATTAAAACCTACGATAGAGCTGACTGCTCTTCGTCACAAATCACATTGCTCCAAAGGCAAAAATCTCATTGAATCTGATCAATAATAAAACAAAAGAAATTAATTACCCTCCAATCTACTGTATAATTATTTTACTTCAGTCCTACTTCTGAAACACAACATATCTCCGAGAGACGTTTTTAACCGCATCGCGTAACATATGCAAACACGGCCGTTCACATAGCTACATTAGTTACAACAACAAACAAGAAAAGAACCTTCTACTAATAATATATGCGAGCTGTTTCCATGCAAAAGGTGTGTCAGACCAAAACTAAACAGACTACGTTAATCACACAAGAAAATTATTTACAAAACAAGATATGTCCCACACACCATAAGTTAATTTATCAGATAATAATAAATATTATTCGGTACTCATCCTCAGTCAGCCACCCGTCAAAGAACATCCGCTGCCATCTCCCAACTGGATCCTTCTTATCTCATCTCAACCATCTTGATGGAGTCTTGATATTTCCAGGCTTCCTCCATGGTCAATGATGTCATCTCTCGTGCTGATTCAAAAATTAAATTATTATACACTTGATGTCTGACTACTAAATTCGCCGTTCGGGTGCTACTTTCCCCAAAGCTGTCTGTTGGCGAATTATCGAAGATACTGCCCCTACAAATATAGTACTGTGACTATCTAACACTGAATTTAACACTTTTAATAATAATTTCTGTGTCCTTCATGACACGCAAGGTATAACTGTCAACGTCCTTAGACGCGCAAAGTATAAAAGCCTGTGTCCACTGACACACAAAATAACAGCCTCCGTCCTCAGACGAACCAAAGTAATAAGCCTGTGCCCTCGACACACACAATAATAATAAGCCTACGTTCGTAGACGCACCAAGTAATACACATGTCTTGGCTCTTCACACCACTTATAAATGAACTGGCCCTAGGTCATGATGGGGGGAATTTTATACAAAAATTTCTCGAAATAATGATGTTACAGGAATGAAATAAATATCACTGAACTCGAAAAATAGCGCAGGTCAAGAATATGCCCATTAATCCTAGAATCGATCGTAGAGATGTTGTCTAGGCGATCTCCCGCGTGAATGCTAGCCGAGCGTGCCCACGCTAGACCTGCCGCGCTAAATAGGCATTCTTCTCTCATTGGTTCCCACACTTTCTGTAATTTGGCGGTTTTTAGCAGATCTTGGCGTCGTAGGAGTGTCTATTTTCTTCATCAGCCACTCACGTTACTGCATCATATTTCTTATAGGCGCGAACATCACAATGAACATACCAGAACCATGTCTCACTGCGCGTCGCTTCTATTTTTGAGGCGGCCAACACCTGTCCTTCTGACACATCGCTAGGCTATTTCCTTTCACAGCTAAAGTATTTAGCCTTTTGTCAATCTGCTTCAGGTATGTCCCCGCTGTCTCCAACCAATGCTGTCTACTCATTCAACACTCTTAGGCCACTGCCATCGTAGTACATTACGATGGCAGTGCATAGGCGTACAACATAAAGATTAATTCACTGATAGGTCGCAGCACCAACCTACTGTGATCGGCGTGGATTTTTAAGGGGAAGATACCCAAAACGGAAGATTCTTAACTTAGCAGGCTGGCTTAATATAGAGATTAACGGACGCGAATGCATTACAATAAGTTAGTAGTTTTGTTATTCAATCATCATAAAGTATACAATATTGATTTTGACACTTACTGGCTAATTATCAATATAAAAGAAAACAAACAATACATTGTGGTAGAGGTGATTGTGTTAGGGATGAAGACAAAGAGTCATAAATATACACATACATTTAGGAGAAAGTAGGCTATATGTTCTTTGCTGAACATTTTGTTATCTTTTACCATCCCAAATTTTGCCTGAAATTTTCTTTTGATATCCCTAATTTTCTTGTAAAGTTCCCTCGTCTTTCCCATTCTGTTATTTTCCTCAACTTCCTTACATTGATTAGTTATAAAAATATTCTTATCTCTTCTAGCTAATCTTCTAAACTCTGCATTAAACTCAAACATTGCTGATCTATCCCCTTTAATTTTTGCATTCCTTCGTTCTTCTGCAATTTGCAGTGACTCATCCGATAACCATTTGGCCTTCTTCATATTCTTTTCCTTGGGAATGTATTTTTCTGCTTCCTGCTTAACAGCAGCAGATACTTCTGTCCACAACTCTTCAGGGGTTTTGTCTCCAATCTGTAATGTATTAAATCTGTTCCTGACTTCTACTCTATAATCACAAGGAATTCTTCCCAGGTCAAATCTGTATGATGAGGCAGTTCTAGCCGTTTTCCTCAACTTCAACCGGAATTTTGCAATTAATAATTCATGATCTGATCCGCAGTCAGCGCCTGGCACAATTAGATGCATTTCATACATTGATTCTCAGAAGTTCATGAACTCACAAATATTCACAATTATTCAATTGCTTGTTTATATATATGTTCGACCTTGGCGAAATGTAAATATTATATGTCGGAAAACTGCACTATAATATGTCTCATTATAGTACAAGTTTTAATTTGATACAGTTTCTCCCACCAATCAGAGCTCAAGAAACAGTTGTGTGACCAATTAGGTAAGGATAGCATCGCACCTGTGCAAACTTTCACGGCCTCCTATTTTTAATTTCACTGCGTGGCTAGTGTCATAGTAGGGTACTCGAGGAGGCCATGGTCGAATACAAGGTTTTCTCTGCGTCCTATGTGCTCTGTTCAATGCATAGAACTGGCGAAATCTCGACAGATATTTATGAATATTTATATTCGAACATAGTTATAATTATCGTCGAACATAAACAGTCGTATGCAACTCGCCTATAATGGTAATTAAGACACTCTTATGGAAATTATGCAACTCGCTTCACTCGTTTTAAAAACATACTCATGTCTTAATTATTGCCATTATAGGCTTGTTGCATAATGTACTATTATAACTAGTGAATAAACTCTGATAACTCAGCATGGCGTAGTGAATGGACATGTAATTATGTTATGCAAAGTTCATGGATTCATAACGAGGGACGGGTGAATGAATACCTTCAAAAACTAAATTGGGTGATTCAAGCGCTTTCAAACGTTTCCCAATGAAACCATTTAATTAGTAATGATTGGATGGCTATGTTGTAAAATTCATGCTAATATTTTAAACATGACTTGTTAGCTGTTGAGCTAATCATACGGTAACTTAATTAAATGCGAGAACAAGCTCATAGTTCTACATGACTCTAAACCGTGTGATCATAAGCTCGGGACCTCCTTTGTGCCGGAAATCGCTGGCAATGGGTTTTTATTTCGCAAATCTCACCTCTGATAACCCGGCGTTACACGCTAGGTGTTTTCATGCGCCATTTCTCGCTAGTGAGAGCAGCGCTCACCTTTATATAAATAGGCAATAATATGCTCCTATAAAGATGAAGATAAGTCTATCTAAGTTGCTTGTTTATTTATGAGCACGAAAAATTAAATTCAAACATATACGAAATACGAGTATGCTGATATGAAATTAAAATGAAAACAATGTAATCAAACTGTTACAGTTGAAAATCCACAGCCTGCTTCCAGTCTCCGACCAGGTCAGGAATCGAATGAATGAAGCCCCCATCTAGCGGCGAGGATATGAACTGTGCCGACTGCCGAGGCCTGACGCACTCCTCTGGGGCAATGATTAAATGAATGACAGATGAAATGAAATGATAGTGGAGAGTGGTGCTGGAATGAAATGTTGACAGGGAAAACCGGAGTACCCGGAGAAAAACCTGTCTGCCTCCGTTTTGTCCAGCACAGATCTCACATGGAGTGACCGGGATTTGAACCACGGACCCAGTGGTGAAAGGCTGGCGTGCTGCCGCCTAAGCCATGGAGGCTTCAAACTGTTACAGTTAACATTAGTAAAACGAATGGAATTAGGTCTTTACTGAAACTGCCTCCCTACCTTATAACCTAGAGCAGGGCCATCCAGACAGCAATCCGGCCGCGCTCTTAGCCAGTGCTCCGTGCGCTTTGTTGGAAGGTAGTTTCAGAAGTGGTGGGAGGAGCTTGGCTGGCTGAGCGCGCTGAAGTGTGCAGTCAATCCATCAGTCGCTAGTCTAGTCCAATGCGCTTTGTTGTATGCACCTCGTATGCGTATGCGTGTAAGTAAACCAGTTTCGCAGTGGTCATGACTGAACAGCATACAAAAAAAAGGGAGTGGTGAAGAAGCATTCGTAAAAGCAGAATGGGAAATTTCATTTTTCTGTACAGCTTATAAAGGGCATGCCAAATATTTAGTGTGCAACAGAGATGTAATGTGTTAAAAAGAACACCATTTGTTGTCGAATTTTCCTCTCTAATATGTTCACATTTCAGTTTGGAATAAATCACAATATTCTTTGGTTGGTTGGTTCTTAAGTTTAGGGGCTGTGACAACGCGGTCATGTAGCCCCGTGTACTTTGGGTGTGTGTAGAATCTGTCTGATAACCGGTGTTAATTGTGATGACTGTATTAGTGTGTGTTATCTGTTTTTTTTAAATTCAGGTAAGGACTGCAGACATTTGAATTTTTCAAATAGTTCCTACTTTTGCTACCAAACGCCTCCGTCAACGACTACTAGTTCAGAACGTAGCTACCAGACGCCACCACAGTCGGATCTTGGCAACAAACGTAACAATATTCTTTACTTAACACTTGTGTTCGTTTCCTGCACATTCCATACATTGGAGTATCATTCGATTTGTATATACGGTATATTTGTTATGGCAAAAGAGTCCTATTAATATGTCAACAATCCCACAGGAGCCGTCGGCCGCACGACTATACGTACTGTATCTAGTCAGTGTGGTCCGAACATCGTCCGTCTCCTCGCTGCCACAGTGTAGTGTTGGTAGGGGAAGGAGTGCTAGTCTGACTGCCCAGTGCATCCCGAGCGCAATGACTGGATGGCCCTGACTTAGAGTTATGATCACCTTCGTATACCCCATCTGTATCATTGCAATCTCCCTCATTGTGGGAGTCAACTTCCTCAGCTGTTTTATCCAAATACTGAAGTATTAGATCAGTGGATGTCATCAAAACGTGTAAAATTCTCCAGCAACAGTTAAAGTACATTACTATTGAGAAGGATGGAGGATTGGAATCTGAGGTTTCCCATAGAATCCAATGTGGCTGGATGAACTGGAGGAAAATGAGTGGAGTGTTATGTGACAGGAAAGTGCCTTGCCCAATGAAAGGAAACTTGTATAAGACAGGCCTGCAATAATGTATGGTGCCGAGACATGGACGATCACCAAGGCACAGGAAAGAAAATTGCAGGTGGCCGAGATGAGGATGTTATGGTGGATGTGTGGTGTTATCAGACGAGACGAGATTAATAATGAACGCATCAGAGGAACACTTAAGGTGGAACCACTGAGCAAGAAGATGCAGGAAAGCAGATTCAGGTGGTTTGGATATGTAGAAAGAAGAAATGAAGACTATGTGGGAAATAGAGTGCAGACGATGAAGGTCTCTGGAAGGAGGAGGTTGGGCGACCTAAGCCAAGGTGGAGAGATAAGGTTATCGAAGACTTGAGGGAAACAGGTTGGGCGAGAGGAGATACCCTAAACAGAAAGGAATAGCGGAAAAGAATGAAGGATGGAAATGCCGATCCCAAAGATTGGGAAAAGGTTCAGTTAAAAAGAAGGAGTAGAAGACTTTTGATAAATTCGCTCTAAACACAAGCATACAGTAAGGCCAAATATGCATTTATTACAATGCTTGCAAAATTACTAACACTGCTACTCACTGCCCGAAGACTGCGCAAGCCTCTATAGAGACTATAGAGTGGTTGGACAATTTCGATTTGAAACTTTAAATGTATCAGGTGCCAAGTTGATAGTTTTATAAATGTGCGTTGTTAGTAATGATATTATATAGGCTATTTTGTGTACTTTGTAATGAGCTTAATAATGATAGTAATAATAATAATAACTGCGGAGTGCTCCACTCACCGAAAGATGCGCTGTCGCGTTTAATATTGGAGGAATCTTTGTTTAGAAACACAACGGAAATGACTAACTCCTCCCCTTCCTAACAGTCTGTTTGCAAGGCATAGAAAGTTTCAAAACAAGAGGCCTTATAACATTGCAACAATAAGAATAATTCTACACAAGTGAGCGTGACGCTCACTAAGTAAGTAACCGAGGGTTAAGTAGGAATCAATTCTGCCCGTCCGGCTGGGTAAGATTAACTACTGTCGGGGAAATAAGTATAGATACTAGAGTTTAGAGGTCAATAAAACCTTTACCCTTAGTCTTACATAAGAACAACCTACACCAAAATTTTCCTTGTTTTATTTGTTGTTTAACGATATAGAGTAAATATTTGCATTGTATCTCGTAAAAATTTTATAGCGGATTGAACAAAAAAAGTACCGGTTTCTCTTACCAAGTTCACGGAGCGCTCACTTAGAAGGATCATTACGTTAAAAGTATTGATCGGATCGTAACGAAACTCTAATACCTCTTAAAGCAACTTATTGTTAACGCGTATATGAAGTTTTAATCTGATCTGACGATTCTTTAAATAGTTGTTGTGAATTTTGTAAAACAACTTTTTCTCGGGCCTGGGTGGTCATAGCAGTATGAAATATGGCTTGTTATGAGGCTCATAGCAAAGCAAGGCTAAACGAAAAACTACGTTTTATCTACTTTTGATAATTGCTTTTATATCGATTGATATTTAATCAGGCGGTTTTGTGAGTAGAATGTATCGTAGCAAGCGACGAAAACAATGCGCTCGGTCGAGGAAACTCGTGCGACGTTGCCCTGTGAAACATAATACGCGCGCGTTCCAAGCCGTAAGGTCTGTGAATTTCTGTTGTTGTTGTTGTTGTTTTGTAATTTGTGTTAGGCCGATATTACACTACGAAAGAAATTTGTCAAATAAATTTTATCAAATATTTTATAAAACGGAACTTTTATCAAAGTTATACAAAGCAATAATCACACCATTACACTACATCAAATATTTTATCATAGTTCAGCAAAATGGATGAAGGACAGCTCCTTGTTCACTTAACTGTATTATGGTAGTTGTAGTGACAATACCGGTATAGAAAAGAAACGGAAAGATAAAGTGAATGTCTATGGGTTAAACCATGGGTCGCTCACGTGACAAGGAAGATATTATTTTATACGAGTAAAATCTTGGTGAAGGAGCTGCAGTCCTGCAGTACGAGGACTTGAAAAATTACATTAATTAAAATAAATTAAAAACCATAAGTGAAATTGACGAATTATAATACAAATATTATAATATATATTCGCCTCCGTGGTGTAGTAGTCAGCGTGCTTAGCGGCCACCCCGGAGGTCCGTGGTTCGATTCCCGGCTCTGCCACGAAATTTGAAGAGTGGTATGAGGATTGGAATGGGGTCTACTCAGCCTCGGGTGGTCCAAATGAGTAGAGGGGGTTCTATTCCCACCTCAGCCATCCTCGGAAGTGGTTTTCGTGGTTTCCCACTTCGTCTCCAGGCAAATGCCGGGATGATACCTAATGTAAGGCCACGGCCGCCTCATTCCCTCTTCCTTGCCTATCCCTCCCAATCTTCCCATCCCTCATAAGGTCCCTGTTCGCTTTGCAGGTGAGGCCGCCCGGACGAGGTGCTGGTCACACACCCCAGTTGTATCCCCGATCCCGAAGTTTCAAAATGGAGGCGGTAAATGCGGGATCCATCGCTGAGTCCGAGGGAATAGCCAACCCTGTAGGGTAATACGACTAAGAAAAACATAAATAAAAAATAAAATACACTATAATTCACGTCTATTTAACTTAACTATTTAATTCTTCTTTATATCCTGAAATATGCGTCCCTTATGTAAAGCGCTAACATCCTCTGCTAATTTTACCTACAAGTTAGAGAAACGTGTCTTATTTCATTTCCGCAAGAAGTGAAACATTTCCCAACACCTTTTTTAATGAGGGCTTTGGACCTCCATTGCCAGGTGTAAAAATGGTGTGTCAGCTGAAAAGCTATTATAATAAGATTAATAGCTTGCCACGGTGGGTGAGTGGATAGCGTGTCGGTCTACTAACCCCAAGATTGCAGGTTCGCTCCTGGCCGAGGTAAGTGATTTTTGAAAGGCGGCAAAAATACGACTCGCATGTCATACGATGTTGGCATGTCAAAGAACCCATTTGAATTCAGTAGGCCGTGTTAATGGCAAAATTAATCTCGGGAGTTTCCGCCAACACAAAGTTCCTCATTTCTCTACTAGAAAGCGCTGTAGTGTTCAAGGAGCTTAGATATCTAACCTCCTTGACTTTCATAGTGATTCAAGGAACAACGAAATTCGACATGCAAGCTACCCTCTGGGTGGCAAATTACAAAGCTTGCACCCGGCATCCGAAGCCATACGATATTATTATTATTATTGTTATTATTATTATTATTATTATTATTATTATTATAAGATTAATTGTTTGAAGTAATTTTCACTTTGAGATTATAAGATTATAAAACTGCTCCCTTATTAACCGTCTGAAGAATCACTGCCCGATGAATCAGATGAACTGTCATTTAAGTTTATAACAAGTGGCTCCACAACGGGGACGTCTTCTGTTAGCCCATCCTTTTCCCAGTAATGTTTCTCATCCATTGATCTTCCTCTCTCCGCCTGGTTACTCATATTCACTTTAGCTATTTTATTTTTCACGTAGGACCAAACCAGCTCTATGGGGTTGAGCTCACAATGAGCAACTGTCAGCCAGACAAGTTCGACGTCAGGACGAACATTCTTGATTATCTGTTCCAGCTTCTTTTTAGGTGCCCTGAAGTGAGGTTTGGCGTGAACAATTAGCTCTGCTTTCGTCATACTTTCATACTTTTGGATTCTGGGAGGAAGAGGAATATCTTTCATTGTAGCAGCACATCTCTTCACCGTGGCTATCGACCTTCCAATACACTTGGATACTCTTTGCTAAACCCTCTTATCATTATTACTTTCTCTCTCGCTTCTAAAAAAAACATATTGCACTTATAACCATGGCAAATTCTCCCTCCGTTACCTGCGGTTTAGCTGGCATCTTGTAGGTAATACAGACTGATAGTTGCTGCTTGATGACTCAACGAAGAACAAAGGTCAGAGTTGGGTGTGCGTAGGAACGAGCGCGCAGCGAGTTCGAAATACGGTAGTCAACTGGCAAGATTGCCAGGCTGCTACGGTACTATCGCCGCCCACAATGGTCCGAATAAATGTCAATCCATATAAAATCGATGATCACAAGTAGATAAAATGTAGTTTTACGTTAAGCCTTGCATTGCTATGAGCCTCATAACAAGCCATATTTCATACTGCTATGACCACCCAGGCCGGAGAAAAAGTTGTTTTACAAAATTCAAAACAACTATTTTAAGAAACGTCAGATCAGATGAAAACTTCATATACACGTTAATAATAAGTTCCTTTAAGACGTATTAGAGTTTCGTTACGATCCGAACAATACTTTTAACGTAATGATCTTTCTAAGTGAGCGCTCCGTAAACTTGGTAAGACAAACCGGTACCGTTTTTGTTCAATCTGCTATAAAATTTTAACGAGATACAATGCAAATATTTACTCTATATCGTTAAACGACAAATAATACAAGGAAAATTTTGGTGTAGGTTGTTCTTATGTAAGACGAAGGGTAAAGGTTTTATTGACCTCTAAACTCGAGTATCTATACCTATTTCCCCGACAGTAGATGATCGGGTACTGTAAGTAAGCTGTGAAGTTCTGAAAGCCAACTATGATTTAGAATACTTGAGTTTAAATGATTGTTTCGGGTGATTACTCAACTCAATTGTTGTTGATACATTTACAACTCAATTGTTGTTAATAAATTTAGCGGCTTAGCGACATCATGGTATTGTAGCCCCGTGTACTTGTTGCCCGATATGCTACCTAGCATTAGAGGAACTAAGTCAAGTACTTGGGTGTATGTGTTTTATATCCTGGACTGGCTGCGTAGCTCAACGGTAACGTTTTCACATGCTGTGCTTAAGGTTGCAGGATCGAATCCTGGCACAGTCAGCTGACATTTGAGTGTGCACAAATGCTAGGGAGCCATGCCAGTCGATTTACTGACATGTTAAGGATCCCCTTCGGGGTAAACATTCCGGCTAATCGGCGCCTCTAAAAGCCGCAGTAGGTAAAAGGGACTTAAAACCAATAATAATAATTGACACCGGGATGGCCAGGGGTCCGCATCGCTTCAACAGCAAAATCACCTCCAGATGACATGCCCCAAAGGAAGAACACCTAACGGAGGAAGGAAGGTGGAGAAGGGGAAATGCACAGGCTATTCTACAGACACATCCGATAACTAATAGAATTGTCGCCGACGAAATGATGCCACAACAGTCGCTCAATATTTAAAAGAAAAATTTAATTATCAGAAGGATGCAAGAATAAATGAAAATTTAACAAAATCATAAAAAAAAGGAAGAAACTCTATGGCCAAGACACCCTCTGAAGATGCACGTGGCTTAAGGCCAAAATAAGACAATTATCTTAGAAAACTAGATAAGGCTTTACATGCTTGGTTGCTGAACCAAAACGAAAATATTAAATTTAAAAAAATTAAGCCCAAAGGAAGAAAATCAGTAGACAGGCATTATTAAATGAGAAAGGGCTTGATAATTTACTAAGGAACGCAATACCGACCCGACATGCAGACATCAAGGCCAGGATGCCAAAAAATATAACATGAAATTAATTTAATAAAATAAAAATATGACCACTTTACAAGTCCACCGCTATCACGACGGAGAAAAACTTAAGAACATACACCAAAACACAAAGTTAAACCAACAAGGTTAGTAAAAAACATATTAAGCTAACACCACAACACGTATGAGTCTCCCGGTCGACGCCTAGAGATTACACTCTCAAGACCAGAATGCACTCGGGCCAAACAAAAAACAAACATGGCCACCAAATAGACGACCGCATGTCAAATCGAATTACGGCAAACAATTAGCATAACATTAATTTAAAATCACCAGAGAGAACAAAAGGGGAGGAAAGAATTACGCCTTAACACTATTGACATGAGGCTTATTAGACAGCAACGGATCGTAAAATAAATAAATAATAGGGGGCTATCCCAAAGACTACCAAAACTTAAACAAATAAAAATTTACAACGTAAAATAAACTAGAAACATGTCTCCAGAAAGGTACGAAGGAAAAGAATAAAATTTACATATTTGGTAACGTTGACAAACAGAAATATTAGGCCTACCAGGCAAAACAAAATACAGAATTAAAACATTAATATAAGGCCAATATCGGAGCTCCAAAAACAATATATAAAAAATAATAACGTACCTTAAAACTTCTCTGAGGAGACACAATAAAAATTAAATAATTAACACACAAACCAAATAACGTTATACGGCACTAGATTGCCTCAAAATGGCCCACCCAGCACATGCTTCGTTTGGGTCACAAGCACTCCTGTCTGCATCGAGATGCGATTACTATTCGAATTTCTTCTTCACTGCGAAACGATGAAATTATAGCGTTAAGAGCACAGGCAATTCCTTTTTATCGTATATCCATATTTCGAGGCGGCTAGGGGCCAAGGCCCCCCAGCACACGGAGAGATACTCTTTGACCAGCAGCCGGCTTGTTGTTCTCTTGACAACAGACTATGAAGCTCACAAGATGGTGGAGAATCCAAAGTCAAATACAGCATTGCATTCATGTTAATTGTAAATGACCAATCACAGCATGACACATCAAGCAACAATGTGCATATTATGTAATTATTTTGGCGGTATGATGTATATACAGTCTTTTGTTCAATGACGTAGAATACAATATCCTTCAAATATGTCTCGATTAGGATGATACCAGAAGGCACCACAAACACACTCTAGCGGTAGAAGGTACAACTCCGGCTAGAAGCGCCGCAGTCCGATAGATACTACCATCTCGTGTTCACACGTGGAACCAATCCATCAGGCGGTCCATTTAAAGTCGGGGACACATGAAAAAGAGGGGAGATACACATTTAAAAACGTTGGTACGGGCATTGCACGTAACAGTCTCCCTCCCTTAAGCGTGAACACCGTTCACGAATATGCCTAGGCATAGGCAGTACTCCATAACTAGTCGATTCACCAAGCATGTTTCCAGAAGAAAATGTTCACCAGTTAACTCCAATTGATGGATAAAACCGCATCGTTTTGGTTAGGAAGAGTGCAGGGTCAGATTATCAGTGAAGGGATAATTGATCACCTCGCAAACCACTTAGTTAACAGCTTCACTGTGTCCATAAGTCTTCAGAAACGCAGAACACCAGCACCTGCAGTGCTTTCAGAGTCCGAGACACGTTAGGTAAATTTTCAAAAGGTCCAATTTTGTTACCTTTTGACGAAGTAGGTGGAAGCAATGTGCCAGATATCATGCGACGCGTGGGCAGCCATTTACAAAACGGAAGTTAATCTTATTTCAAAAAAGAGTTTACAGAAATTACTAATTCTTACTACATTTTATAAATGAGAAACAAAGTTGAATTTATATGAAGAAAATATTTCTGACCATGCCCTAGATCCGTGCTCACAATAGTTAATTAAATAACAAGGTTACCTTTTTACAGACTAGTAGTACATTTCAATAATATGCGAGTTGAACGACTATACGTTTAGCAGGAGCTACGGTAGAGGAATGACCACTCAAATTCCCAAGGAAACATGTATATAATTTTACCATGAGTTAGGTCTCCCACCGAGTCCTACTTACATGCTAGCATCTTCTACGAGAACATCAAAATTAGTTACAATTTTACAATTTTACAATTAAATGGGAATTACCCAACAGTTACAATTTGTATCCCAGCAGAGTTTTTAAACCCAATTAAATTCAAAATTCCAGAAGGAACAGATGCCTGAAGGCTTCAATGAAGGTTAGGGATACTCTACATTATACAAAATCATTTTACAAAATTTATGGTAGCATTTCCTTATTAGAAACCTCTCCACCTCGTTTAATGTGCGACAGATGCACTCTGGAAATTTTGTTGGCCTTAGGGTTTCGAATAAGAAGAGTAACCGGAGTCAAGAATGCCTCTACATAACAGGGGTCTTTGAAGCGAGGGGTCAACTTGCTAGAAACTAGATTACTGACGCCCTTGGGCTCGAAATTGCGGACGTACACAACATCTCCAATTTCCAAATCAGTTGGCTTGCGACAGGCATTGTGTCGCTTGGCAATGTGATACCTTAATACTCTCTCTAGCCTTGTCGAATTTCGCCCTCATATCCTCGGGCGTGAAACTGTCTGGAAGGAGATCGTGCAGGTTCCACATATTAGACAACGGAGAATTAGCCATAAACGAAAACATTAACGAAAAAGGGGTGGTTTGCGTGCTCTCGTGAACGGCGGTGTTGAAAGCAAAATTGAGCCAATGCAAATTAGAATCCCACTTGGAATGGTCGTCGTGGTGGAAAGCAATCAGAGCAGAACGGAGATTACGATTGACTCGCTCAGCGAGAGACGGGTTAGGAAAATAGGGAGTGGTGGTTACATGAGAAATAGCATAATCAAATAAGAATTGACGGAACTGATGAGATACAAAGCACCTGGCATTATCTGATACCAGGAACTGACATGGCCCAAAAGATGAAAAGATAGAATTAAGACACTTTATGATGGAACTGGTCGTAGCCTGTCTGGTGGGGAATATCCAACTAAACCGGGTGAAACCGTCAGTGCAAACAAGCGCAAATTGGTTTCCCCGACCAGATCGAGGGAACGGGCCAACATGGTCGATAAAAAGCCTCTCCATGGGTCTAGATGCCGGTTCAGATGACAACAGGCCAACCTTAGTAGAAACCGGAGGTTTGCTAATACTACACGAAGCACAATTTCTAATGAGCCTCCTGATGTCGCCATCCATACTTTGCCAAATGAAGAACTGTCTGATTTTAGCTCGGCCACCAATAGGAGATTCGTGATAGTAACGAAAGATTTCCGGAATGAGGACCGACGGGAGCACAATTTTAGGTAGACGGTCATGACGAGACGAACAACACAATACACCATCCTTTAGAGAGTAGGGCTTGATCACTTCACCAGAATTGATTCGGTCAATTAGGCTAGATAAGGAGGGATCTTCTTTCTGGAATCTCCTCACATCTTCAAAAAGCACAGGGGAATTGCTGAGAACGACATTGACATAATTTACAGCTGATTCAAGGTTTACGGGTTCACATCCTTGAATATCCTCTTCGGCTGTTTCCTCATACATGCGGCTTAATGAATCAGCTACCGCATTTTCGGACCCACGAATATGGTGGACGGTGAACTGGAATGACAGAATCCTAGTTGCCCATCTGGCAATCCTACCAGTTTTACGGGGTTTCCCTAACACCCAGCTCAAGGCTTGGTTATCGGTCTCGAGGAGAAACTTAGTGTGCTCAAGATACATACGGAATTTTTCCAGGGCGAGCAACACTGCTAAACCCTCAAGTTCGTATATGGAATACTTCCTCTCTGCGTCCGTTAAGGTACGAGAAGCGTATGCAATGGGTTGCCTACCCAGATCAGACTCTTGCAGTAGGACACAACCAACACCACGACCAGACGCATCAGTCTGCACAATGAACTGCTTCCCAAAATCCGGAATGGCTAATACAGGGGCGTTAGAGAGCGCAAGCTTAAGATCTTCGAAGGCTGCCTGCTGAGAGGGACCCCACTCAAACTTCACAGCCTTTTTGCGTAATTGATTTAGAGGAGCAGCACGGTCGGCAAAATTACTGATGAACTTACGAAAGAAGTTCACCATTTCAATGTAACGAGCAACACCCTTGGCGTTCTTGGGTGGTTTAAACTCTCTGATGGCCTGCGTACGAGACTGGTCCACGGAGATACCAGATTCGCAAACAATATATCCCAAGAAGGAAATTTTGGGCTTGGCAAAGGAAACCTTGGACAATTTGACGGTAAGGCCAGCGTCACGCAACCGATCAAGTACAACTTTCAGATGATCAACGTGTTCCTCGAAGGACTCAGAATAGATCACCACATCGTCAAGATAGTGGTACACAAATTTGAATTTAACTTCTGATAACACCTTGTCCAGAAGTCTGCTCAACACAGCGGCTCCGGTGGATAGGCCAAACGGGACACGGACATACTCAAACAGGTTCCAGTCAGTGGAAAAAGCAGTAACATGCCTGGATTCCGGAGAGAGGGGAATTTGGAAGTAAGAAGAATTTAAATCGAGGATCGTGAACACCTTCGCGTTGCAAAACCAACTAAAGCATGTATGAAGGTCCGGCAAAGGAATGGATTGTAAAACAACCTTTTGATTAAGAGCCCTATAGTCGACCACTGGCCGAAAACCACCGTTAGGTTTTGGTACAAGGAATACAGGGGATGAGTAGGCAGAGATAGAGGGTTGGATTACACCTTCTTCCAACATCTTGTCGATGATCTTCCGAAGTTCAGCCATCTTGGGCGGGGCAAGGCGATACGGGCTGGAACGCACCGGCACAGAATCGGTTAGCTCAATCTTGTATTCCATCAAATGGGTTACACCCAACATGTTAGTAAATACATCACTATACTCCTGACATAACCTCTTAATGGCATCCTTTTGAAGACTCGTTAAATTTTCCAGATCGAGATCCTCAATAGTCATAGGTTCACTAACTGAATTGACAGCAGGAGAAGATAAAACCGGGTTAAACGATAATTTACTTTGCGGATTAAACTTAAACCATAAGTTGCGAGCACCAAAATCAAGAAGCATACCAACGTGTGACATGAAATTAGCTCCAATGACCACAGAACAAGAAAGATTTCTGGCAACAAAAAAATTTAAACTTCCAAGAAAAATTTAAAATATGGATTTTGACTGTCATACTACCCAAAATATTTAAGTTTGAACAATTTGCCGAAATAAAAGATTCATTGTTAGGCTCTAACTCAGGTAATTTGCAAACACTCTTCATAGATAAAAACCAGACCTCGCTTATAAAGGATGCGACACTACCAGAATCAAGCAATGCAGAAACGGGCTCGTCATTAACACAAATTTCAATAAACGGGGATATTCCTTTAGCCACAGGAGAAATTCCAAAATCATTATTCACTCTAAAACGATTACAATTAGATGACGAGGACACCCGCACCACAGGTTTCACATTATGTTTAGAATTAGGCTGACTTGCCACGACATTGCTCACCGACAGGTTAGGTAGGTCAGAGACATAAGCAGGATTAGCACGTGATGAATTAGTTTTCAAAGAGTTATCAAGATTTTCATTAGTAGGGCGACCAGAAACTTCACACGGTTTTCCCAAATTCTCATGCACAGAAATATTCTTAGAAGTAACATCCGAATTGGTCTCCAAAACATCCCGTCATTGGCGATACACAACTTGGTTAATCGGACACACCTTCTTAACATGTCCCACGCCACCGCACATGTGGCACTTAACATTGGGTCTTGGATGAAACATAACCTTAGGAGGGGGACGAGACATCAAGGAAGGAGGGGGACAAGACATCAAGGAAGGAGGAGGAACATTAGCTACACGAAGGGAATCTGCATGTTTCACAGCCATAGCCTCTATAATGACCTGTTTCAGCTCGACAAATGACGAAGGCCTGGTACACATAGTCATGTATGACCTATATTGAGGTGAAAACCCATTTACAATAGATGACACCAACTGTCGTTCAGTAAAAGGGGATGCAAATACCTGGGCATATACCTTAATGTCACTGACATAGTCGCTAAGTGAATCGTCCAACCTTTGGACACGATATAAGAACTTTTGCTCAAGAGTACTAAGGGCACTCGCAGGGACAAAAAACCACAACACTTCCCTAATGAACATGGCTAAGGACATGCGGAGGTGGATAGCTTCAATCAGCTTATCGCGCAGCATACCGGATGCAACAGGATACAACAGTTGGAAAATCTGATTTTCCGACATCCCAAAAATCGAGGCATGGTTACCCAATTCGACCACTTGCTTTAAAAATAGGACCACCTGGGTAACGTCATCTAGGTTGAAATGCTGCAACTTAGTTAAGAAACTAGAAATAGGGTGAGGAATCGACCCATAATTAACGGTAGGGGAGTACGTAGCATTAGGAAAAGAGACATTGTTACCATGGTAGCTCGCTCGCACACCCTCTACAGGAGACAAAACATTTACATTGCCAGAGAGAAAACTGGGATGCAATGGGTCGGCCGGACCCAGGAAATCATTAGGTGACCTAACATGAGAAGAATGACCGTATGCAGGGTTAAGTGGTCTGGACGAGCCAGAACCAGACAATAGAGGGGCAGGCAAACCACTACCAGCAATCGACCCCAAATCCTCAGACCTAGTAAACAGAGCTGATTAACGTTCAACCCCAGAAGAACTCTCCAAATTCACAAGGTTATCTCTTAAGTCAAATAAATCAAAAGCACTATTATTGTCGGCCATTTTGAAAAACACAGAATGCAGGCAGACAATACAGAAAGAAACAAATTTCAGGAATTACGAGGACAGTTTACAATTTCACAACAATACCATAACTACCAATTACCAACACCATAGATTAAGCTGACACTCGAACACTGCCACAATACTATACAAAATCATGCACAATGCTGCCCAGAACTGCAGACGTCATCGCTTGCTCGGCTCCAGAACAGGAAGCTAAATTACAAAAATTGCCACAAACCACATGGCGAACAGCTTCAGACAGGGCTCCACGATGCCTTCACTCGTAGCATGTAGGCTATCAGAATACTAACAAATCCACATTTCCCATGCCAAGAACACATGTCAGTCACTTACCAAGCTTCAATTTTCACCGGGAATGTTGCATCACAAACAGGATAAAAGCCAGCACAGACACCTCGCTTGGAACAGGTCACTTACATATCACCACATGGATACTCAGAGGCAAACATGAAATCAAACAAACGACAAGGATTAGCATAAAACAATATCGAGTGCACTGACATGACAGATCCCATCAACAACCGCTCCATCAGCATCAGAAGGGTCCATAAAACGAGCCTGCGGGAAAGGAGGAGGGGATGGCTGCAGAAGCGACCACTCGAGCTCGCTCTGCTACCAAAATGACACCGGTATGGCCAGGGTGGATGGGCGTTCTTACCTTTTCTGAGAGGTCCGCATCGCTTCAACAGCAAAATCACCTCCAGATGACATGCCCCAAAGGAATAACACCTAACGGAGGAAGGAAGGTGGAGAAGGGGAAATGCACAGGCTATTCTACAGACACATCCGATAACTAATAGAATTGTCGCCGACGAAATGATGCCACAACAGTCGCTCAATATTTAAAAGAAAAATTTAATTATCAGAAGGATGCAAGAAAAAATGAAAATTTAACAAAATCATTTAAAAAAGGAAGAAACTCTATGGCCAAGAAACCCTCTGAAGATGCACGTGGCTTAAGGCCAAAATAAGACAATTATCTTAGAAAACTAGATAAGGCTTTACATGCTTGCTTGCTGAACCAAAACGAAAACATTAAATTAAAAAAAAAAAATAAGCCCAAAGGAAGAAAATCAGTAGACAGGCATTATTAAATGAGAAAGGGCTTGATAATTTACTAAGGAACGCAATACCGACCCGACATGCAGACATCAAGGCCAGGATGCCAAAATAAAAATATAACTTAAAATTAATTTAATAAAATAAAAATAGGACCACTTTACAAGTCCACCGCTATCACGACGGAGAAAAACTTAAGAACATACACCAAAACACAAAGTTAAACCAACAAGGTTAATAAAAAACATATTAAGCTAACACCACAACACGTTTGAGTCTCCCGGTCGACGCCTAGAGAATACACTCTCAAGACCAGAATGCACTCGGGCACAAAAAACAAACATGGCCACCAAATAGACGACCGCATGTCAAATCAAATTACGGCAAACAATTAGCATAAAATTAATTTAAAATCACCAGAGAGAACAAAAGGGGAGGAAAGAAATACGCCTTAACACTATTGACATGAGGCTTATTAGACAGCAACGGATCGTAAAATAAATAAATAATAGGGCTATCCCAAAGACTACCAAAACGTAAAATAAACTAGAAACGTGTCTCCAGAAAGGTACGAAGGAAAAGAATAAAATTTACATATTTGGTAACGTTGACAAACATAAATATTAGGCCTACCAGGCAAAACAAAATACAGAATTAAAACATTAATATAAGGCCAATATCGGAGCTCCCAAAACAATATATTAAAAATAATAACGTACCTTAAAACTTCTCTGAGGAGACACAATAAAAATTAAATAATTAACACACAAACCAAATAACGTTATACGGCACTAGATTGCCTCAAAATGGCCCACCCAGCACATGCTTCGTTTGGGTCACAAGCACTCCTGTCTGCATCGAGATGCGATTACTATTCGAATTTCTTCTTCACTGCGAAACGATAAAATTATAGCGTTAAGAGCACAGGCAATTCCTTTTTATCGTATATCCATATTTCGAGGCGGCTAGGGGCCAAGGCCCCCAGCACACGGAGAGATACTCTTTGACCAGCAGCCGGCTTGTTGTTTTCTTGACGACAGACTATGAAGCTCACAAGATGGCGGAGAATCCAAAGTCAAATACAGAATTGCATTCATGTTAATTGTAAATGACCAATCACAGCATGACACATCAAGCAACAATGTGCATATTATGTAATTATTTTGGCGGTATGATGTATATACAGTCTTTTGTTCAATGACGTAGAATACAATATCCTTCAAATATGTCTCGATTAGGATGATACCAGAAGGCACCACAAACACACTCTAGCGGTAGAAGGTACAACTCCGGCTAGAAGCGCCGCAGTCCGATAGATACTACCATCTCGTGTTCACACGCGGAACCAATCCATCAGGCGGTCCTTTTAAAGTCGGGGACACATGAAAAATAGGGGAGATACACATTTAAAAACGTTGGTACGGGCATTGCACGTAACAATAATTATTATTATTATCTTATATCCTGTGTTATTGTGATGACTGGATTGGTGTGTGTATTTTCAATTGACGCTGGGATTACGAAGGATGCTGCCGTGGCCTTAAATCAGAAACTATTTGCCTGAAATGGAAGTAGGACACTATCGAAAACCCGTTTTAGGACATCGACCCCATATCTTCTCAGTTCTGCCTCACGAGGCTGAGAGTATTCCGTTCCAGCCAACAGACCAGAGTTAAAATTCTTGGCAAAGCCGGAAATCGAACCCGGATCTCAGGGGTTACATGATTAATTTAAGGGCTTTGTGACCTCGTGTTCATGTAGCCCTGCATACAAGGGTGTGTGTATATAAAAATAAAGAATCTGATAACCTGTGTTATTGTGATGCCTGTATTAGTGTGTGTATTTGTTATTATTATATATGAATTGCAGCCAATGGCCATAGCAGGTTATTTTAATTGAACGCCCGAGGGCTCCCAGCAAGTTTAATTTCAAGTAGTTCAACAATGGCTACCGGATGCCACTATCACTGGCACCTAGCGGAGAACTTTGGAACTTGATTGAGCGTTTCTAACCAAATATAACCTACAAATTTGGCTACACACTACCAATTATTGAGCTTCGGATTGGGAAGGAGGCTACCGTGGGCTTAAGTTAGGAACCATCCCGGCATTTGCCTGGAGTAGAAGTGGGATAGCTACGGAAAACCAATTCTAGGATGGCTGAGGTGGGAATCGAACCCACCTCTTCTCAGTTTTGCCCACAAGGCTGAGTGTACCCCGTTCCAGCCCTCAGACCAGAATTAAATATCTTGCCAGAGCCGGGAATCAAGACTGGGCCTCCGCGGTGACAGCCAAGAATTCTATCATCTACGCTACGAGCCGGACATTAACCGACTTCTATATAACCTAAGGACCAAATAAACTGGCAGCCCCTGAATAAGCGTTGATCTTTTGCGGATATTTCTCCCAATCATGGTCTTAATCGACAGTAGCGGATATTTCCATGCCTAAGGCTAGGACAACAGATTATCAATCTGGGTTCTACAATCGCTCTGCTCGACTCTGGAATGACCTGCCTCATGCAATAAAAGACCATCCTCCACGACAATTTTGCCGCAAAGTGAAGTCTCTAAAGGGTCTAAAAACCCATGTAAATTGAATTCATATACACAGAAGAAAATGGAAATTGCATCACCCAGAAAGAGTGGTGCTACATTGCTGCAATTGAACATGCAGGACGAGTGTGATTCGATGATTACACTTTCAGGTCCCTCTGACCGCAAGTTTGGACAGCAATCAATACAGGATGTGCCCACCACGAGCTGCAATACATTGATGAATTCGGTGAGGCATGGAGTCAATAAGGCCCTGGATCGCTTCCTGAGGAATTGTGGCCCATGCTTGCTGCACTACACGGGTCAGTTGTTCCAGAGTTGTGAGTGGCTGAGGACGGTTGGCCAGTTGTCGACCCATCATGTCCCACACATGCTCAATAGGACTGAGGTCCTGGGATCTGGCGGGCCATTCTAAGGTTGTGATCTCGTGGAGAGCTTCTCTGGAGATGCGTGCAGTGTGAACCCGGGGGCGAGATTGCAATTCCTAGTTCACTTTTAGCATTGGAGAAGGACACGGCTTCCTGATTGACTATTCTGACGAAACATGACTGCACCAAAGGCTTGTGATTAGTCAGCGAAATTATAGGGTACACCCTATCAGCGATGTCGTTCCAGGTTTGAAAAAAATATGTAGAACTCTCCCGCTGTTTTAACTTCGTATGCCTATTTTCTAGTACCCGTATAAGTTGTAATGCGCCAAGCAATACTTGCATGAACATTGTTCCTAGGCCATAAGTTTTTCCGTATCTTCTTAAGTCAAGATAAATCAATACCAGAATGTTTTCCATCGATTAGCTCATTTACTGTGTACGAACGTGGAAGTAGCTAATCATCCACTCCCGATCAAGAATTGTATGCCTATTTCCGATGGCCTGAATGGCAACCACGGGGCCGATAAATGATCTTGCCATTCACCGCACTTCTTGGCTCAAGAAGATACGGAAACACTTATGGCCTAGTAACAATGATCATGCAATTATTGCTAGGCGCATTACAATTTATGAAGGTACCAAGAAAATACAAACTCAAAGCAGTGGAAGTTCTACATACACACATCAAAAAAAGTTTTGCATCACCTCGGTTCCAAGAGTTCCGGAACCGTTAAATACAAAGGGAATAGAGATCAACACAAACAACATTTCAGCTCGTTTTATTGCTCATGAGACCCACACATTGCATGTTGTACCATCATACAGCTAGACTTTCAGCATTTGTGGTCCAGATTGCAGTACACACCACTACCTCTAATACCCAGTAGCACGTCCTCTTGCATTGATGCATGCCTGTATTCGCCGTGGCATACTATCCACAAGTTCATCAAGACACTGTTGGTCCAAATTGTCCCACTCCTCAACGACAATTCGGCGTAAATCTCTCAGAGTGGTTGGTGGGTCAAGACGTCCATAAACAGCCCTTTTCAACATATCCCAGGCATGTTCGATAGGGTTCATGTCTGGCGAACATGCTGGCCACTGTAGTCGAGCGATGTCGTTATCTTGAAGGAACGCATTCACAAGATGTGCACGATGAGGTCGAGAATTGTCGTCCATGAAGACAAATGCCTCTCCAATATTCTGCCGATATGGTTGCACTATGGGTCGGAGGATGTCATTCAGGTATCGTAAAGCCGTTTCGGAGCCTTCCATGACCACCAGTGGCGTACGTCGGCCCCACATAATGCCACCCCAAAACATCAGGGAACCACCACCTTGCTGCACTCGCTGGACAGTGTGTCTAAGACGTTCAGCCTGACCAGGGTGCCTCCAAACACGTCTCCGACGATTGTCTGGTTGAAGGCATATGCGACACTCATCGGTGAAGAGAACGTGATGCCAATTCCGTGGGGTCCATTCAGCATGTTGTTGGGCCCATCTGTACCGCGCTGCATGGTGTCGGGGTTGCAAAGCTGGACCTCGCCATGGACGTCGGGAGTGAAGTTGCGCATCATGCAGCCTATTGCGCACAGTTTGAGTTGAAACACGACGTCCTGTGGCTGAACGAAACGCATTATTCAACATGGTGGCATTGCTGTCAGGGTTCCTCCGAGCGGCAATCCGTAAGTAGCGGTCATCCACTACAGTAGTAGCCCTTGGGCGGCCTGAGCGAGGCCTGTCATCGACAGTTCCTGTATCTCTGTACCTCCTCCATGTCCGAACAACATCGCTTTGGTTCACTCTGAGACGCCTGGAAACTTCCCTTGTTGAGAGCCCTTCTTGACACAAAGTAACAATGCGGACGCGATCGAACTGCGGTATTGACCTTCTAGGCATGGTAGAACTACAGACAACATGAGCAGCGTACCTTCGTCCTGGTGGAATGACTGGAACTGATCGGCTGTCGTACCCCCTCCGTCTAATAGGCCCTGCTCATGCATGGTTGTTTACATCTTTGAGCAGTTTTAGTGACATCTATGAACAGTCAAAGGGACTGTATCTTGGATACAATATACACAGTCAACGTCTATATGCCGGAGATCTGGGAACCGAGGTGATGCAAAACTTTTTTTGATGTGTGTATTTTGTTCAAACCTGGAACGACATCGCTGATAGGCTCCACTCTATAATTTCGCTGACTTATCACAGCCTTTGCTGCAGTCGTGTTTCGTTGGAACAGCCAATCAAGATGCCGTATCGCTCTCTAATGCTACAAGTGAACTAGAAAATGCAATCTCGCAACCCGGGCATTGTCCTGCTGAAACATCCCATTAGCAATGATCGCCATCATAGGGACAACCACTGGATTGAGTACCCTATCAGCGTACTGTCGAGCAGTCATAGTGCCCTCAGCAAGCACTAATTGTGATTTCACATTAAAGCCATTAGCCCCCCAGACCATAATGCTTGGTGTTGGTCCTGTGTGCCTCTCGACAATAAGGTCTGGGCGGCCCGTCTCCCCGGTACGTCGGCGCACACGATTCCGGCGATCACTGCGGGCAAGACAGAAGCGCGATTCATCACTAAAGACGACCCTATGCCATTCGTCGACCCACGTCGATCGTTCTCGACACCAGGCCAGCCTTACACGTCGCTGTTGTGGGATCAATGGAACACCTACTGCACAGCAGATTATGTGTTTATAGCAATGTAAAGTTGTAAATTGTATACGGTATATGTAACATATCAGATTTGTATAGATTTAACGACTGGAGATGGAGACACTGCGGTGTATGTGGGGCTTGCCCTTTATCTATCTGCCGTCCATAAATTGTAGCCACAATTTTTGGTAAATAAATAAATAAATAAATAATAACAATAATAATAATAAGGCGAGATAAGACTCATACAGAGGAGCGTGCCAAGTGGTATAAATTTATAAAACTTTGTACGGTGGACAAGTTATTTATAATGAATGCTTTTAAAAACATAATGTGGTTTTATTGCACATAATTGACTGTAAAACAGGGGTTTCCATAATCATACACAATGGCTGATTATTTTAAACTTTAAACAAATGTAAATCTATTTATGAAGGATATTTTAGGATTGCAACAAATCAAGTGTTTCTTCTTGCGTTAATGGGTGACTTGCAAATGAAATTGATTTTGCCATCTACTAAGCAAATCAGTAAATTGATCGCGATGAGAGTAAAGCATACCAGAACGTTGTCAGAGGTTTCTTCATCCTATTGCAAATAATGGACAGATTCGACAGGAAATGGGCAAAAGCGAACCAAGAACTGCGATCGGTGCTAACCAGACTTTCAGTGCACGGCTATCACCACAAGATATGTAGAAATGACAAATTTCGTGAACCAAACAATGCATGTGTATGCAATGAACATTGTGAAAAATACCACCTAACTACTGTAAATGTCATAAGAGGATTTAGTCAATCATCGACTATAGCAAAGACTAGATCTAAATGTATCAAACATTGTACATAGAATATAAGTCTTTATGTATGCACTTTTGTGCGCATTTTATGTAATAACTCTGTTCAGAGTGACAGTGCAGATATACTTGTGGAACATGTTCACATATGTCCTATTGTTCTATTTCAACTGTAACTCCTTTTCCTTGGCCGTTTGGCTGCAATAAAACTTATAAATAATGGACTGATCAACGACAAAATCCAGGAGATATGGATTTTGATAATAATATTTAGGATTCATACTTCTCAGTATAGCCTAGGCCTACTTTTTATTTTAAATGTTCATAAATATTGCGAGCGTTGAGTTCATGTGAGATTGTGAAATGCAGTTAAAGACATTATTTCTCCACGTAAACTCCGTACTGTTCTAAAGTGTGTCCTGGCGGCTTCAATGGCATAGCCGGTAGCATGCTGAGCTTCTATGCCCAAGATAGCGGGTTCAAACCCGGCCGAAGCCGTCGGATTTTTAAGAGCGTTAAAAATCCCTCAGTATGCCTTCCTTCGGAGGGGAAGTAAAGCCGGCGGTCCCATGTCATAGATTTATGGCATGTTAAAGAACCTTCCACTAATTACACCTGTGTGAAGCTAAATTGGATAGATTAAGAATGTAAACAACGCTCTTAGGTTTCTACGTTCGTTGCCAAGAGCTGACTGCGGTGGCGTCTAGTAGCTAAGTTCTGAACTTGGCCTAGTAGTCATTCTCGGTGGCACTTGGCGGTAAAAGTAGGAACTATTTGAAAAATTCTAAGTTGCAGTCTGTACTTAAATTTTAAAAACAGATAACACACACTAATACAGTCATCACAATTAACACCGGTTATCAGACAGATTCTACACACACCCAAAGTACACGGGACTACATGACCGCGTTTTCGCAGCCCCTAAACTTAAGAACCAACCAACCATCAAAGTGTGTCCAACGAGAGAAGGCGCCACTGTTGCTGTGGTAACGCACGCCAAGATGCCAAATCTTCTGACGCCATTACAAGGGTCTCCAGCATTTCCTATATTGACCATGCTGATTTATCATTATAATGCAGCCAATGGCCATAACAGGGTATATTAATTGAATGCCCGTGGGCTCCCAGCAAGTTCGATTTCAAGTAGTTCCAACGTTGGCTACTAAAAGCCACTGTCACTGTCACTTAGCGGCGAACGTTGGTACTTTATAGAGCGTTTATAACCAGTCAAATATAACCAAATATTATTTGGCTACATACTACCAATTGAAGTAGTAGGTTCTTTTACATGGCATAAATCTATGACATGGGCCCGTCCCCAATTTGCAAATGAAGTAAATGAATAAATAAAAGAAATAAAGCCCATAAATGAAGCAACAACAAAATGTCTTATTGTTGGAGGGCTCCCTATCACATTAGTTTAGGTTTTAAATTCCAAGTTAACCTCGAGAAAGAGGGTGTCCGGGCAACAAGCGAGTTTGGCACAGCTGCAGGGTCTCTTGTAGACACATTACGATCTTCTGCCCACCATACCCTTATAGCGCAACATAAGCGGCCAGCAGGGCTATTTCAATGATAAAGGTGGAGAGGAAGTCGTGGGCTTCACCACCAACTCTATCTAGGCAATTCTGAAACAAATGACTACCATTTCCGTATTCACAGTTGATAAGATTCGCCATTACTTGGATGAGTATGCAACTAATAAATTCCTCTTAAGATAATATGGCTAGAGCCCTGCGCGGATAAACAAAACGTTGTCCGCATCCGCACAACTGTTCTCCGCATCAACTCCGCATCCGCCCGACTTTTTTCCGCATTCACACGTTTGTTATCCGAATCTACTGGCAATGCAATACTATTTTAATTAGATAAAGCATACATTAATACATAATAATAATAATAATGTTATTTGTTTACGTCCCTTTTAACTACACTGGCTTTTAGAGACGCCGGGGTGCCGGAATTTTGCCCCGAAGGGGATCTTTAACGTGCCAGTAAATCTACTGACACGGCTCCCTCGCATTTGCGCACCCTCAAATGCCAGCTGACTGCGCCAGGTTTCGAACCTGCAACCTTGGGCTCAGCAAGCGAGAACGTTACCCCTGAGCCACGCAGCCAAACATACATTAATACAGCAACATACAGTATTTAGAACTTTGAGGAATACGTCGTTTGCTTAGGCTATGTTTGCCATGCGCTATGTTTAAAATGATTTTTATACAGCCAGAATTGCAACCCTTTCTTGTTCGGAGCGTTAATTATGCTTATTGACATAATTTGGTAGTTGGTAGCATGCTGAGCTTCTATGCCCAAGATCGCGGGTTCAAACCTGGCCGAAGTCGTCGGATTGTTTAAGAACGTTAAAAATCCTTCAGTATGCCTTCCTTCGGAGAGGTAGTAAAGCCGATGGTCCCATGTCATGGATTTCTGGCATGTTAAAGAACCTTCCTCTAATTACACCTGTGTGAAGCTAAATCATATAGGTTAAACATTTGACTAACGTTCTTAGGTTCCTACGTTCGTCGTGAAGAGCCGACTGCGTTGGTATCTGGTAACTAAGTTCCGGAATAGTTGGTCGTTGACGGTGGCGTTTGGTGGCAAAAGTAGGAACTACTAGAAAAAATGCAATGTCTGCAGTCTTTACTTGAATTAAAACAGATACACACACTAATACAGCCATCACAATTAACACCGGTTATCAGACAGATTCTACACACACCCAAAGTGCACGGGGCTACATGACCGCGTTGTCGCAGCCCCTAATCTGAGGAACCAACCAACCAACGACATTATTTGATTGAGATTAGCTTAAATCAACATCATAATTTGTTATGAAAAAAAAAGAAGAAAATATAACGGAAAAATATGATATGTCATAAACATCTGGGTCCTAATAACGATATTAAACAAGTTCGGATGGTAACTTATTGTTGTGAGGTTTGAAGCCATTTTTCAGTGTTGCCTAAGTAAACAAAAATTTGGTGCTTTTCAGTCGGTCAACACGAATGTACCCAAATGATCTGGGTTATGCCCTAATCCTGAAATAAATTACATAAGATTAATAAATACACTAGGATGACCAGATTCGATCGTCAAGCGATCATCATCAGATCCATTACACTTAGGCTATAACATCTATGTTTGAGAATACAGGCGTGGCGAAGATAGTTCCACGGTCTTTAGTAGTTGCAGACTCCTGCATTCAATAGCATACACTTTTATCTAGATTTGGCAAAGTCACACAAATATACATGGCACTGACCTCTGGAAGAACATAGCAACTAAAGGGGGAGGAAGGGGAAAACCAATTCCACCCAGCGAACACTCGGGGTTAGTCGACTACAACTGGTGTCTATGGCAACACGCAACTGCTTCAAGTTCCAGTTAAGGAGACAACTCGATAAGTATAAGCTTGCATTATTTCAGTATAACCATAGTTGATTTTGTAAAACCATATAATCACCCCTAACAGACAAATTCCGGATTTTCATCACTATTTTAGAAGTTTACCTAACATTAGATATAGCCTACCATATTTAACATACACCGACTGTTGCATTACCACACTGCAACTAAATAATTGTACATATTGTATATATTTTTCACCTGTATTCTCAAGACCCTTCATGGGCTGTAGTGCCATGGGGTTTGGGTTTGACGTCTAAGAGATGGCATGTTTCGCTCGTGAAGCAAGCATCATCAGCTCCAAATTTACAAGACAATGGCTCTAGAAAACACTACCAAAACCTACAGTGACACCCACTGATAGTCCAAAAACGAAAAATAAAAAATAAAAACCTGTCAGAAACTTAGTAAGTATGGTAATTATTAATAATCTATGAAGGTGTAGCTACTATTTCTGTGATTCACCAAAGCACCAAGCCCCCAAACCACTACAGAATTGTAAACTAATATTCTTTAGTAGTTCCCTATCCAAATGGCTGGAGTCCCATTCCCGGCTTTGACATGAAGCATTTAAAGTCTAATGCGGTGGCTCGAACGGCATACACCCAGCCTGTCGAGGATAAATAAGGAATAATCTAATCTGTTAAATATGTCTTGGAAATGTGACCACAGTCCGGATACGAGCTCGTATCTTCTGCTGTCCATGGAGCAGTTGAGCCATTTCGCCAACGCCACCAACGTTTGATGCAGGGACGCTGTTTTGGTGGCTTCCGGGATGGCGTGGCAATATCTTTCAGAAACTTGACGAAATCGCGCGGCGTAGCCGTGTTTGTTAAATTGTGCACCATGGCCACGAGGGCAGATGCAGCAAGTCTGGAGATCACGGGTCCGATTCCCAGGGCTGACAGAAGATATCCTGTGGGTTTTCTCCAGTTTTTTTTCACACTCCCTCCAGGCAAATGCCGAAGTTCAACACACACCCAACTACATGGGGCTGATGACCACGATGTTCCAAGGCTCTAGAATGAATTATTATTAACCACAATCTAGACGACACACATAGAGCTAACTGTGCGCCAAAGTCTGAACCTGACTTAGAATATTTGAAAGAAATAAAAAGAAATCCTGACTGTGGTTACATATTGAAGTCTTACACAAAACATGTTGGTTATTAAGTAGCCCCGGGTTTGTGTGTGTAATATGTCTGATAACCTGTGTTATTGTGATGGCTGCATTCATGTGAGTGTAATTCAGATGAGGATAGCGAAGGGGCGGCCGTGGCCTTATGTTAGGAACCATCCCGGCACCCTCAGACCAGAATTCAATTCTTTGGTGGAGCCAGGAATCGAGCGCGGGTTCTCCATGGAGACAGCCAAGAGTGCTTGATTTGAACACTCTCATAGTTACGCCCTGTGTAGATTCTATGTGCTCGAAACAAAGAATATCGCGTAAGTACTGAATATTATAAGGTTATTTCCAAAGTGGTTCGTTGTTTCGCACCTGTTGTTATTTGAATCTTCGGCCTTTTGACTGGTTTGGTGCAGCTCTCCATGTCTCCCTGTCCTGAGCTAATCATTTCATCTCTACAGAGCTACCACACCCTACTTCCGAGGCAATCTGTTTAACATGTTCTAACCTTGGTCTACCCCTTCAGTTCTTGTCCTTGACGCATCCTTCCATAACTAAGCTTGCTATTCTTGGGTGTCTTTGTATGTGTCCTACCAACCTATCTCTTCTCTTCATTAGTGGCGCAAGAAACATCTCTCCTCTCTCACTCGTCTTAATACCTCTTCATTTGTTACCCTATCTACCCATCTGATCTTCATCATTCTCCTGTAACACCACATTTCAAACGATTCGATTCTCCCCTTTTCTGCTGCACAAATAGTCCAAGTTTCACTTCCATAGAACGCCACGCTCCAGACAAAGGCTTTCAAAAATGACTTCCTAATACCAAAATTTATATTTGATATCAACAGATTCCTTTTCTGTAGAAATGTTTTCCTTGCCTGAGCCAACCTACTTATTATATCCTCTTTGCTTCGTCCATCACTGGTTATTTAGATTCTTAAGTAACAGAAGTCTCCTACTTATTTTAGCATATAACTTGTCAATTTGATGTCCATAGAGGTTTCAGGTTAATTTCGGCTGCATTCCAATATTTTTGTTTCACATTTATTGATTTTCATCATGAATTCTTTCCTCAAGACGGTGTCCATACCATTCAAACACTCATTCAAATCTTCTGGCGTGTCGGCCAAGATGACGATGTCATTAGCAATTCTCAGAGTTGAAATTATTAGCCTATTTTCAATTTTGAAAAAATAGGCTTATGAGATCACCTTTTGTCCGTGTGTGTGTGTGCGTGTGTGTGTGTGTGTGAGAGAGAGAGGTATGTGTGTGTGTCCCCCTAATAAAATCTAAACGGTTGGAGCGATTTCAATGAAACTCGGTAAGTTCATAGCACTATTCCCGGCGACCTCGACCGTGCCCTTCAAATTTTGATACGTCTCACCAATCCAACATGGCGGCTGTGCGAAATATTTCACTCGTATTCAATATCTCCGAAACTATTACCGATATCGCCCTGATATTGTGTACGGTGATAAAGGGCACTGCTAGAAGTTCACCTATGAGACTTTCAAAAACCTGGTGACTACAAAACCAACATGGCGGTCAAGCGAAATTGAGACTTTTAAATAGACATTTCTCGCGATTTAACTATCCAAACGTAATGAAACTTGGTACAGCAAATGTTTGTACACATTGTAATGCACTGGAGTCTAATTTAGTTCAATTGTTTACATAACCTCAAAATGGCGGCTGTGCGAAATATTTCACTGACATTCTATATCTCCGAAACTATTACAGATATCATCATGCAATTTTGTACGGTATTAAGGGTACTGATACAAGTTTACCTATGTATATTTCATAAACCTGTAAAGTACAAAACGAACATGGCGACCAAGCGAATTTGAAATATTTTAATAGACTTTTCTCGTGATTTAACTCTCTGAGCGCAGTGAAATGTGGTACAGTAAATGATTTTGCAGATTGTAATGCACTGCCATCTAATTTAATTCAATTGTTTACATAACCTCAAGATGGCGGCTGTGCGAAATTTTAAAATTAAGTTTTTATTCTTGTGTCGTAATCATGCGATCGAAGTGAAGGTTTGAATAATGAAGCTAGGCAATAATTGTCCTAGAATGGTACATAACTCTATGGCCTATACATATAACAATCCTAAATGGCGAGCTTCCGAAATATTTAGACGGTTCTCAATAACTATGAATCTTTTACAGAAACCAAACTGAATTTTTTTATGTTCATAGAGACTATGAACATATGTTCACTTATAGGACTTTCAGTAACCTGGTGAGCACAAATCCAACATGGCGGCGACTCGAAGTATAAATATTTAAATGGACGTTTCTCGCGAATTAACTATCCGAGTGCCGTGAAACGTTGCACGTTAAATGCTTATACAAATGTTGAGCCACCGGCATCTAATTTATTTCAATTGTTTGCATAATCACAAGTTGGCTGGCGTGCGTACTTTTAAAAGCTCGTTTTTACTTCTTGTGTTCTAATCATGCGATTGAAGTTTGAATACCACACGTACATAATAATCTTAATGTAATAGTACAAAAATAAAAATCCATCCTGGCGACCATGTGAAATATTTAGACGGTTCTCAATATCTACGAATCTCTTACAGCAATTAAACTGAAATTTTGTATGTTGATAGAGACAATTAACATGAGCAGGATATATGAAAATAGGCTGTATAGTTCTTCACGGAACTACTTGTTTTTTCCTTGAATCTTCACTCCCACTTCAAATTTTTCTCCAATTTCCTTCATTGCTTGTTCAATGTAAAGATTGAAAAGTATGGGTGATAAGTTGCAACCTTGCCTTACACCTTTCTGAATACCAGCTTCTCTCTCATGTCCTTCAGTTCGAATGACTGCTGTCTGGTTTCTGTATAGATTGTAGAGCACCCTCCTATCCCTATAAGTGAAACTGTGTAACACATGCATATGGATGAGACTTAAAAGGAACATTTGCATACATAACTTCAAAATCTTAAGTCTGTTACTTTACAAGCGCTAATGAGTTTATACTTGTAGATCATCTACTGTATAGGCTAGTATTACCCTAATGATGCAACATCTGAGATCCGTGACGTAGTCGTGCACAAACCATTTTTTTTGCCAGCAGAAGAAGTGGGAAACCATGGAAATCCACTTCCAAGATGGCTGAGATGGAAAATGAACCAACCTCTTCTCATTTTTTGCCTCATGAGGCTGAGTGTACATTCTCTAGCCCCCAAACCTGATTTGAATGTCTTGGCAGAGCCTGAAATCGTACCCCGACATCCGGAGCGACAACCAAGATTGCTAACTGCTACACCACGAGGTGGTGCAGAAAATTGGACATTATTACACTTTTTTTTACATCGTTATGCCCTACTCAGTAGCACGGTCGGTTGAACCTGATCAGCTGACGTGTTGGTCCTCCTTTCCTCCCAAATTCTCTTCATCCTTTCGCTAAGCTTCTTCCGTCGTTCTTCTGTCCAAGTTATAGTGGCTCTGTTGTTGGGTTTGGCTCCAAATTGGTGACTGTCGATTTTGGTTCTGAAATTACCTCTGTCCTGTACAATGTCTTCTGATGGGGCAGATGACCTCGTAGTTCTGCCCCTTAAAACAACAATAACTATAACTAATGCCTTCTGAGATGTTGATTTCCTGGAGATCTGTTTCAATTTCACGAAGCCAGCTGTTCTTGATTTTTAATGAAAGGGCTAGGTTAAGAATGCTTTTAGTTAGTCTGTTACTGCCCATTCTAATAATGTGTCCGTAAAATTTCAATCGACTTTTCCGAAAAGTGTGAGAGATTTTTTCACATTGACTATATATTTCCTGGAATGACTTTTCCCTGCATATTCCCTCTATACAAACTAGGCCAAAAATGATTCGTAAAATTTTCCTTTCTCCTTTCTCTATGTCTTTAGTTAAAGATCCACCACTAATGATTAAAGTCTCCGATGCATATAACGCTTCAGGTTTGATTGCTGTATTATAGTGTCTAAGCTTTGCAATTTGGAAATTCTTTCTTTATTTGCTTCGCGGTTTATTATTATTATTATTATTATTATTATTATTGTTATTATTATTATTATTATTATTATTATTATTATTATTATTATTATTATTACATGGACAGTGTTTGAACTTAAATATCTCATGATGACACAATTTTCACTTCTCTCTCTTCTTCCCCTTCTCTTCCCAAATTCTCTTAATCCTTTGACTGTGCTACTGTTTCCGTTGTTCGGTCCACAATGTTCTTGTCTTCATCTTTTAATTTACTTTAAATATCGTACTCTTAATTGTGTTTCTGAATTCTTCTCTGTCTCCAATCATTTGCCTTGTCGATCCCCATCTGCCTTAAGTCTTCATCTATTTAGTGATAGTTAGTTAGTTATTGTTGTTTTAAGGGGCGAAATATATTTCATGATACCAATTAGTTTTCTTGCTTGAGCTGTTTACTACATCAAAGATCTTCTTTGTTAGTCTATCGTTCATTCTCTTTGATCATATCGGTGAGTCTGTCTGTGTACTCGTATAGCTCTTTGGTAGGTATTTTCATCCATATGCCATCTCTATGTATTTATCCCAAATATTTTCTGAGAATCGTGCGTTCTATTTTTTTCAGTTTCTAAGATACCTGATGCTCCAATTGTTGTCATTTCTGACGCATAAAATGCTTCTCGTAATACGACTGTTTCGTAGTGTCTCACTCTGGCCTGTCTTGATACGCCTTTCTTATTAAAATGCGACATGTGAGATTGTACGCTTTCTGAACTTTTACCATTCGTTCTATGTTAGACGCCTTGTTTGATCCTTCTATTTGTATATATTACACTAAATAATTTAATTTTTCAACTCTTTTTATGGATCCATATATCGTATGCATGGTTTGTACATTGCTGGTCTGTCGGTCCATGTATTCGGTCTTCTCGTAAGATATTTGTAGACCTGCTTTGGCAGCTATTCCGTGCAAGCGTTCCAGTGCTTCCATTGCCTCCTGGGTGTTATTGCTGAGTATGGCTACGCCATCCGCAAATGCCAGACGTTTTATGATTGTCTTAGTTTCGCGTGTCCTTCCTAGCTGTATTCCTTTAACTTGTTCCTGCCATTGTTTGATAATCATACTAATATATAAAAATGAGATGGTGTGTGTCTGTCTGTCTGTTACTCAATAACGCACGAACCACTGGTCCGATTTAAATGAAACTTTGCATGGGTGTAGCTGATTTACCATGTTTACATATAGGATACTTTTAATTTCGATATTATTCACTATTAAAAAATGGCAACCATTTTAGTGACGTCACTACACCCTTTGGTTTCAAAATTTCATATTTCCATATCAAATAAAAAGAGAACGCTAAGAAATAGCACCCTTTTGATGGCACACACGAGCTTTAAAATTTAATTTCCTATCCGAAAGGTCCTCATCACTTTTCGTGTATCTCCAACTGTTAGCGAGTAAAATCCCCATATGTGACGTCACTACACCATTTGGTTTCAAAATTTCAAATTTCCATTTCAAAACAAAAGAGAACGATAAGAAATAGCAAACGTTTGATGCATACACGAGATTTAGAATTTAATTTTCTATCCAAAAGGTCCTTATCACTTTTCGTGTATCTCCAACGGTTAGCGAGTAAAACTTAAATTTGTGCAATAAAACACGGTCAATACCGAGCGGTGCAGTATATCTCTACGTACATAAAAAATTAAAGTTTGTATGTTTTTTTCGCAATTTCTACGGAAATTTGAGTTATATACGCGTTTCAGACTGTTTTATTGTGGATGCGCGCGAAAATAATTTTTTGGTCTGTCGGTCTGTTTGTTTGTCTGTGGACAACTTTGTTCCCTTATAACTCGAGAACGGCTGGGTGTAACAACGTAAAATTTGGTACAGATATCCATCAGAGGCACGACACTAATCATTGATGCAACCCTTCTCCGTACCTCTCATATAAGAGGGCCTACCCCCTTAAAATACATGCTGAAATAGGAATAGAAGGACGAGACAAAGTTCATTTTCAGCCCCTCAATGTGAGAGACTAAACACGGGGGCCCTAAAGGGTCCCCGAAATCCACATTTTACAGCCCTAAACCAACCATTTTTGAGATATTCCCAGAAAACTAATTTCATTTAATAAACTAATGAACGAATACAAGCCGGTAACCATGGCAACAGATTCTCAGAGGTCCGTCTATTGCTGTAAGATGCAATGCAATTCCATTAATTACATTGGTGTGAAAGTTTGCAAACGGCTAGAAGGTTATCACGGAACCAAATTAAGCTGTAAAATTCATCAATACGTAAAATGCGCTTAAGGGGGTCAAGGGGTACACTTGAATTTTTTCACGCGATTTACACCTGCGGGTGTGGTACGGCAGGTCTATTATATTCCTATCCCTATATTATATTATTATTATTAGTATTATATTATGGCGTACAAGACGATACAAAGCCCCTCGGTGCCAGAAACAAAACTTGGAGGCCTCGAAAACTACATTATGAGGCTCTAAAACCAACAGTATCTGAAATATTCCCAGAAAACTAATTTAATTTAACAAACTAATGAAGGAATGGAAATCGGTAACCATGACAACATTATCTCAAGGGGTGGCATCCAACTTTCCATCTATTTCTGTAAGAAACAATATCACTCCATTTATACCTTGCCACGGTGGGTGAGTGGATAGCGTGTCGGTCTACTAACCCCAAGATTCCAGGTTCACTCCTGGCCGTGGTACAGGCCGGACGTTTGTTTTAGACGAGTGAAAAATCTTAATGGAAGCCTGGAGGCGAGTTACTACAGTACCTGTGTTGTTATCAGCTGCCACAAGCGCTCCGATGATTGATAAAGCTGTTTCACACTATTGCTGAAGTATAGTCACTGGCAAATATAATGACGTTCTGTTCGTAACTACGTAACGTGTACTTCCGTGTCACACAATACTTCGACGTGGACTGTACTGTCTGCTCAAGTCTGAATTCCATTACATCAGATCGGTGGTGACAAATGTGAAGTGATAGGGTGAGAGAGTGACTGTGTACAGGCTCACCCGCAGGCTTGAAGGTCAAGGGCAATCGTCTAAAACAAACGTCTGGCCTGTACGTGATTTTTGAAAGGCGGCAAAAATACGACTCGCATGTCATACGATGTTGGCATGTCAAAGAACGCATTTGAATTCAGTTGGCCGTGTTCATAATGGCAAAATTAACCTCAGGGGTTTCCGCCAACACAAAGTTCCTCATTTATTTACTAGAAAACGCTATAGTGTTCAAGGAGCTTAGATATCTACCCTCCTTGACTTTCATAGTGATTCAAGGAACAACAAAATTTCGACATGCAAGCTACCCTCTGGGTGTCAAATTACGAAGCTTGCGCCCGGCATCCGAGGCCATCGATATCATTATTATTAGGCTACTCCATTTATTACATTTCTGTGAAAGTTTGCAAATGGCTATGAGGTTATCACGGAACCAATGTAGACTGTATAATTCGTCAATGCAATTAAGGGGGTCAAGGGGAAACCTAGAATTATTTCATGCAATTTCACGTGAGACATATAGTACAGAAAGTCTATTATATCTACAAACAGAAACATTATTTTCAAAAATTCCTGAATTGAATCAGCATTTTTTGCGGCTTTTAGGAATTTGGGCCATTTGAGGCTAAAGAATCTGAATTTTCATGCACCACAAGCCTTTATAATTTATGAAAGAGGTCTTCCTGTGTATGGGGGCCTAACAGAACGTAGAGGGACATTTTTTATGTGAGGTGTATTGCGTTTCGTCTAAAAGGCTTTCAATTCTATTTCACGTCATGAAGTTCACGTTAGGTGAATTTAGTTTGAGAGCAGATTTTAACTAATCTTTTTTTTTTTTTTTTTTTTGTCGACATACGGGTTCATCGTAAGGATGATTTTGTTTGATACGTATGGTAGATATACCCATATTTGGATATCTGGGTGATATGTTGTAGACAATAGAATTGTCTCTGTCTTTCTGTGTAATTTATGTACGCCTATAAATCGTCTTCGGATACTTGGTGCATCGTAAAATTAGGTATGGTAAACATGAGTCAATACACCAATCATTTATAAAACTCCTCACCGTACTTTTCATACAGTAGAAGGATGGATATAGAGAAAAACTTCTCAAAATACATGCTAAAATAGGAGAAATATAAAAATTATCCTAGAAGGACGATCAAAGCATATGTTGCGCTTCTCATTGTGAGACACAAAATTCGCGAGTCTATAAGGGGTCTCCGAAAACAACATTTTAAGGCCCTTAAATTAACAGTGTGTGTGATATTCCCAGAAAACTAACTTCGTTCTGATAAACTTATGAAGGAATGACAAGCCGCTAACCATTGCAACAGTACCTCAATTGATAATGTCTGGTGTTAATATATAACACCGTTCGAAGAACTAATAGTACTGCTAGTACTAATATATAAAAAATGAGATGGTGTGTGTCTGTGTGTTACTCAATAACACAAGAACCACTGGCTCGATTTAAATGAAATTTTACATGGACGTAGCTGATCTACCAGGCTTACATATAGGCTACTCTTGATTTCGATATTTTGCACTATTTAAAAATGGCGACTATTTTCATATTTCCATTTCAAATGAAAAGAGAACACTAAGAAATAGCAAACGTTTGATGGCATTACGAGCTTTAAAATTTAATTTTCTATCCAAAAGGTCCTTATCAATTTTCGTGTATCTCCAACGGTTAGCGAGCAAAACCTAAATATGTCTTATAAAACACGGTCAACGCCGAGCGATGTTAGTCTATGTTAGTCTCTACATGAACTGTTTTATTTATAGAGGTAGTTTGTGGGATCCAAAACTAGACGTGATTTTGAGTCTAATTTTATACTCATTGTGCCGGTTATTGTATGTGAGTATTTGGATCTTTACGCTGTTTCACAATGTTATAGGGCTTTGGACTTTGCACGGTATGCTTTCATCTTTTTTTATCGATTTGTTTTTCGTTAAATGAATATTTCAGTTGGCCAATATTTATCTGCTTTTTGTCGTTTTTTACCATGACCAGAGACCCAAATTCACAGACGTATGTGTCGAAGACTATCGACTGTCACATTAGTTTATTTAGTGTTCATATTAATCTTACTGCAGAACTGCGCAAATATATTTAAATAAAGTAGGTATTTTGACTTTCGCGGCCAATAAAAAAACCCGCACGAAAGTCGGCGTAAACCTAGAAAAGTTGCTGAGTTTTAATTGCTAGGCCCTGAAATTGAATATACAATCATTTTGGAAGCCTTTGTAGGGAGGTGAAAGACTGTTTTAACCTTTAGCACTCGCAGTAAAGTAGCTGAGGTGTTCTAAATAAGAATTTAGATATCGCACAGTCGGCCACTCCTTTGGTAGTCTGCAAATAGACCACAAGAGCCCGCTGATGAACCATCTCTGAGTTACTAGGCGTAATCTCGCACAAGACACGGCATAAACTTGGAAAATGTTTCTGTGATTAATTTGTTTTTGTGATTATTACTTGGGATGTTTGAAGTTTGTTCCGTTACTGTTACTCTTTATCATGGCATGGTACGTAATTTCCGCAATATTACATATTGCGGATATGATAATTGCTATCAAATTTGATGTATTTTTAGCATAATTTTTATTTGTTGAAATATAGTATGAAGACGTTAAACGATAGGTGTTCAATATTTAAGACAGGTTCTTTAACTTTTACTACACAGTATCTGATATTTATTTCCAATTTTTAAACGCACTTTCTCACTTACAAAGCGGAGGCAACAGGCATTTCTCCGGGTACTCCGGTTTTTCCTGTCACAATTTCATTCCAGCAACAATCTCCACTATCATTTCATTTCATGCGTCATTCATTTAATCATTGCCCCAGGGGAGTGCGACAGGCTTCGGCAGCCGGCACAGTTCATATCCTCGCTGTTAGATGGGGATTTCATTCATTCCATTCCCTGACCCGGTCGGTCGATTGAAAGCAGGCTAAGGATTTTCACTTTCCTACCTCTGATTAATAATTTGGTGAGTGAAAATGCATGTAGTCTACACATGTAGTTGGTAACATGGAAATAACATAACTACATTAGGAAAGTATGATTATATATATTAATGACTTAGGCCAGCAAGTACTAAACGGGTACTTCAGCTAGTATTGTCTAAAACCATGTTGAACAAGATTGGTGAGAGCCCGTCTCCTTGTTTTACACCTGTGCGTATCTGGAAGGGTTCAGAAAGGCAGATGATCTCGTAGTTCCGTCCCTTAAAACAACAATAACTAACTAACCAACTGGAAGGTTTCCGAAATTTCCCCCGTGAAATTGATCTTAGAGGTGGTCTCTGTGAGCGTCCGTTACATAAGTGCCCTTGTTTTTCTGTCGATGCCATATTCATTCAGTACTTCAAAGAGCGTTTGCCTTTTCTATGGAATCCTATGCTTTATTTTAAATCCACAAAGGTAACTACAGTGTTTCTTGACTGTATAACTTTCAGGAGTGTTCTCAAGTTCCACCAGATCTGTTCGATGTATGATCTCCCATTACTAAAGACTGCCTGATACTCCCCTATTTGTGGATCTGCTTGTGTTTCCAGTCTGTTCAATAACACCTTAGAAAGTATTTTGCAGGTGATTGGTACTAGCCATTATTATTTGGATCTGTCTTATCACCCTTTTTGTGCAAGGGGTGTATCAATGCACATTTCCATTCCTCTGGCATTTTCTCTGTGACCCAAATTTCGGTAATCTTATACATTAAAATAGTTTTCAAAAAATGTCACCCTTTACTAAAACTGAAATATCTCGGGAAGTATTTGCGCTACGACGACGTTTGTTGTCTTAAAATGTAATGCCCGTCAAGCACCGTCGATTGGTACCCACCTTACTTGATTATATCATTCGAGTATTAATAATTGCGAATATTACTTCCCTCAAGGTCTCACGAAAATAGTATATCGAATGACTTGACGGACATATTGTTGCTAGGCGACAACGACGAACACCGTATCATGATATTCAACGCCACCCCAATAATAAATCTAACTTGATATTAACAGAGAGTTCCCTAATTACGTCATGATATCGCTAACTTCTACCTGCTCCACTCAGGCGCTAAAGTCGCATGTATCCATACATGATATCGTTAACTTCTACCTGTTCCACTCGGGCGCTAATGTCTCATGTATACATACAATAAGTAGAAGGAGATTCTGTGCACATAATTTTATTAAAACTTCTCAAAGAATGGATTAATTTGAGACTGAAATGCTCATGCACAATCAACAGTAATTTTGCTAATGACACTGTCATGACAGCATCTGTTTGTATGACAACAAATACTGTATACGAATGACAACTAATTTCACGAAGATGCCGCTACAGTCGAATGTTGGAACCGCCATTTTGTATTGTGTATCCGATCTTTCTGTTATATAGTCTTTGGTCTCACCAGCTACAAACTGTCTTCTTTTCATTTCATCATTCGTCCTTATAGGTTGTGTGCTCAATCAATACAATGAATCATATTATGATGAATGAGAGGCGACACTCAATTACAAATGTTATAAAGATTAAAGGTGACGGTAATTGTCTGTTCAGGTCATTGGCATATTGTGAGTACAACAATCAGAGTTTATTTACACAGGTTAGAAAGCGAATTGTAAAACATGTTACAGACAAGTGGAATAATTATTCTTCCTTTATTGTTGGCAACAGCGATATGTACGAAACTGCTATCAATACGAGCGATGATTACAAAATGTATAACTTATGTCTATGAATGGTGTTCATGGAGGTCATGTTGAGTTAGTTGTCGCTGCTCAAGTTTGCAAAATGGATATTTATTCGTGGATTACTACTGTCGTATGGAAGGTGACTGGTTAAAATATATACGTCATCAACAAACGAAGTTACGAGTTGATACATATGCCGGTTTAGCAGACGCCTTGCATGTACGAACAGAAAATGAAAATCTCAGAGTCGGTCGTATTGTAGTTTTGCCAACTTCTTTTACAGGTAGCCCAAGGAAAATATTGCAAAATTATCAGGATACGATGGCGATAGTGAGGAAGTTTGGAAAGCCAGATTTATTCATTACGTTCACCTATAATGCGGGCTGGCCAGAAATACTTAACAGCATTCATCTCTGGGAAACGTCTAACAATAGGCCTGATATTGAAGTGAGAGTTTTCCATTGCAAAGTAAAGGAATTGCTACGATTGATTAATGTTAAGGAAATTTTCGGTAAAAGCATATCTATATACAGTGAAATTTCAAAAACGAGGTCTCCCGCAAATCCATTTACTCTTAACATTAACGGAAGATTGTAAGTTTCGTGAGATTTCTGACATTGACAGTGTGGTGTCAGCCGAAATACCAGATCTCGAGGATGAAGCGCTATACAAGTTGGTAAGGCGTCATATGGTACATGGTCCTCGCGGTTCTTTGAATCCTGCTTCTGTCTGTATGAAAGATGGCGTATGTAAGAAAGATTTCCCTAAACAGTTTCAGGAAGAGACCGAAGATAATGCCAATGGTTATCCTTCGTATAGGAGAACAAATAATGGACGGATTATTATAAAAACAATTCGAGGCATTGACATTGAAGTCGATAGTCGATTCATTGTTCCCTACAATCAATTTCTTTTACTTTACGTGCAAGCTCATATTAATGTTGAAATAAGCTCAAGTGTTCGGAGTGTTAAATACATCCACAAATATCTTATATATTAAAATCCACAAGTATGTGTATAAAGGTCATGACTGCTGCATTGTTAAAATATGTTCTGAAGGCGAAAAAGTGAACTGCGATGAAATTACTTCTTTTCTAAATGCTAGATATGTTGGTCCAACAGAAGCCGCATTCAGGATATTTTCATTTCACAGGCATGAAGAGTCACATTCTATCGTGCGATTACCAGTTCACTTGCCAAACTTGCAAAATATCTATTTTAAAAATGATAACGCTCCTGATATTTTACTTCAAGCACAGTTGCGCAACACGGAATTACAAGCGTGGTTCAAGTTAAATCAAGATTCGCAAGCCAGAAGTCCGTATATATATATCCTGAAAAAACAGTACATTACGTCTGGAATAAGAGCAACTGCCAGTAGCAAAAAAGAAAAAAATGTTTCAAAAACAATAGGCAGAATGTATTATGTTTTGCCTACAGAAACAGAAAGGTATTATTTACGCCTGTTATTGCTTCACGTCATAGGTGCTACCAACTTCCAGGATCTACGAACATACAAAGCAGTTGTCTATTCTACTTTTAAAGAAACAGCTAAGGAGCGAGGTTTGCTGATTGACGATTCTGAATGGCAGCGTTGTTTGGAAGAAGCGTCACAATTTCAGATGCCCTCTCAGTTACGACAACTGTTTTCTTACATATGTATCTTTCAGACCCCTTCAAATGTAATATAGTTATGGGACATTTTCAAGAATTCAATATCAGAAGATTGTCTGCAGTTTCACAAACCTAACATTGCATATCAGTTCACTCTTTTACATATTTCTAATACATTAAAGCTCCATGGTCTTCCCATTACTTCTCTCGAATTGCCAGCTATTATTGATAATTTCCCTCAGACAAATTTACCAATGAATTATCGAAAACTTAATGAGGATCAATTAAGTCGGATGATAAACCAAGCAAATGGAAACCAAACGGCTATAATTACAGAAATTTTGGGGTTAGTACAAAACAGCAATGAAAGGATGAGTAATGCATATTTCATTGACGGTCCAGGGGGCAGCGGGAAAATATTTCTTTACCAATGCTTGATTCACAGTTGCACAAATTTGGGGTTAAATGTAGTTTCTCTTGCATGGACTGGTATTGCAGCAATGTTACTACCTCATGGGCGCACTGTTCACAGCCAGTTCAAGTTACCTCTACATTTACATGAAAGTTCTGTACCAGGAATAAAAGTTAACAGCAAGGACGCTTTTTATATTCGTTCAGCAAAACTTATCATCTGGGATGAAGCCTCTATGGCTAATAAGCACGCGTTGATGTGTGTAAATCGGTTGTTCAAGGACATCATGAATAACGAAGTGCCTTTCGGAGGAAAAATTATCGTATTAGGTGGAGATTTTAGGCAGGTATTGCCTGTTGTGCCTCACGCATCTAAAGCAGCATCAGTCCAAATGTCAGTAAGGTTCTCTCCTTTGTGGCCATTATTCAAAAGTTTTAAACTCAACAAAAAATATGCGAGCGGATACAGATCAACGTGACTTTGCAAACTTCTTCATACAAATTGGTAACGGTTAATACCCTCACGTCGATGGAGAAAATTCAGAATTAGTCCCACGCTGAAAAATATTTCACGCTTTTCAAAAATAGCCATTTTAGCACCTAAAAATGAACATTGTAAAGAATTTAATGACAAAGTTTTAGACCTAATTCCAGGATCATCGAGAACTTACATCAGTGTGAATAATTTGATTACTGAAGATGAGAGTGAACTTCTACAATTCCCAATAGAATTTTTAGACAGCATAGGCATACAGTAAGTGGATTGCCACCTCTTATCCTTCGACTAAAAGAAGGCTCAATTGTGATTTTGTTGAGATATATTAATGTTACCCAAGGTCTGTTGAACGGTACTAGACTGTTGGTTTGGAAGATGCATCACAATTGCTTACACCTGGAAATTACAGTATTACTGGCGTAAATGTTGGAAACAATATCCTACTCCCTCGCCTTGACCTTACGGCATCAGATGCCATTTTCCTTCAAAAGGAGGCAGTTTCCAGTACGTTTGGCTTTTTGTATAACTATCAATAAAGCTCAAGGTCAAGCACTAGATTAAGTAGGCATTTATTTACCTCAACCGGTGTTTAGCCACGGACAACTTTACTGTATGCCGCACTATCGCGAGCAAAATCCTTTCATGACGTCAAAGTTCAAATAGAACCAAAAGGCAAGCGAACAGCAAATGTCGAATGGAAGGAACTACTATTAGAATTTTGAAATGAATGTTGCGGAGAAGCACAGACCTCAGAAAATGAGGCACAGATTAAATAACAATTATACAAGGACGCCCGCATCCCTAATACGATAACTTTCCTGTGGTAATGGTAAAAAAAATACTATTGTCCTACATCATTGAGTACTATCCTACATCCTGTTATTTAATTCCCTCAGTTCTATAACAAAGATATACTCAATCAAATTTACAGCTTAATAAATATTAATTCCTTCTGTGTGAGTTATCTTTTCATTTCTCATCAATCGCCTTTACTTACTATTCTATCTCTAGGGGTGGAGGCGATAGCTGTCTTTACAGAGATGTGCAAATTATTAGAATGGATGTTAGTTTTCCAAAATTGCATTTTTACTTTTCACGGTTTAATGCACTAAGTATGTTTACAAGGCGATGAAATTACTTCAAATGTTTAACCAAGACTCCTAATTATATTTTCAGTTAAGAAACTCAAATTAAAATGATTTTTTAGAATTTCCACTAACAGAGGAGCCTTGCAAATGCAAAATGCCACACGTTTCGTTTTTATTACTTCACTCTACTTTACGTGTGAATTTAGAGCGGAGGGATTTGGGGTCTTTTAACTAATGAACGCTATTGAACTATTCAAAGATTCATGAAGTACGGTATGTATTGAAATCACCTGACTTGAATTCTAAAGTCAATGAAAAATTGAAAATGGACCCAGCTCAGATATCCCTCGGAATCCAATAATCTGAAAGTTTCCAGACGCAATTCCTTATGGGAAAAGGTGTAATTCCACGGGAGAGGAAGCACTACTAAGTAGGACAACAAAAGAAGATGGTCAATAAAATGACTTTGAATAAAAGTAATTACGACCAATTAAAATTATTTATTTAATTCTATTAATTTTCACACCTCTATATGTTAACCAAGAGTTACATATCTAAATTCAAATATAAGAGACCCATCTTTTATTTTAAATTTATACCATTGTTCATAAGTAGACAAAACACCAAATTGTACCGCTGTAGCCTTAAATTGTGTGGATATCTACTTAGTATAAAACAAAGTTCCCAATTCTTGGATGTAACGGGTAATCTCGAGAGCAACTTGATGGATTTTGATGCGGTTTTCACCATTCTGTAAATGATTTCTCGATGAAGGATTAGGTAGAAAATCATGTATTTTTGACCAAAAGAAGCCGAGCATTTACGATTTCAGTGAATTGAGTTGAAGAAAAACCTAACGTCCATGTGTCTTTTAAAAAAATCGATATTCTCTGAGAGTTGTTCAGCATGAAAAGTTCTGCAAGAAAGTCCGCGACTGCTCCCACATCGACCACTGTAAGTGTTTTTACGTTTTCATTTCTCCCTGCAATCCCCATTCAGTGGAAAATTAAATTACTAGCTTCAGAGTGAGTTTACGAGCTTGCGAGCGACCTATCACCCTAGCTTCAGCCAGCATCAAACTGCCGAGTCGTGTCGAGTTAATTCTTCAGAGAAGATTATAGCTTATGTGTTTGGAGTTAGCTGTTCACCTCAGGCTGACGTCCGTGCGCCTTTTAAGCTTACGCAGGGTAAATAGTGGGACACACAGAGGACAGGCAGACACCCACACATTTGATCTCATAAGTCTACTTCATCATTTACCCAAAAGCGACGGTACTGTAAATGTCTGTTCAGGTCACTAGCATGAAGACATGCAAATGTCATATGGACAGAAGTGCTGTTGGACTGTTGAAGTGAATGCTGCTGAGCAGCACGGGTCTTCTAGTAATCTTATGAATTTTCTTGGTGATGTTTTTATCTTGGAGCTTCCAGATCTTAGTGATAACGCCATCCTCCCTTGCTGCTCTGTTATTTCTTATTTGCTTTATGATCCGCTCAACCTCTTCTATTATAGGTGGATTACAATCGGGATTGGATGTGGTTCTTTGGAAGGATTTTTCTGTAGGTTTCTTGCAGTTGAGAAGTTTATCAAAGTATTGTTGGAGAAATTCAGACTTTCACGACCGGCGTTGAAATAGGAATCTCTGTTTCGCGGGCTTATAGGCCGCGAAACAGAGATTCCTATTGTTGGATAATTTTACAGTTTCCTTTCGTGTTTGTTTCCAGGGATCCATCTGATCTTCGGAAGCAGAGGTTAGGAGGCTGATAATCCTTAATATTTTCTTTGAAAGTTCTGTATAAATGTCCTGTGTTGTTTTTCTTGAAATATTCCTCAATTTCTTTTAGCCTGTTGTTGTCGTACGCTAGTTTTGCTCTTCTGATTTCCTTCGACGATTGTTTCTGAACTTCGTGAAATTCCTTCCGTGTTTCTGATGTTCTGTTACTGCTGAACTTCTGCCATGCCTGAGTTCTTTTCTCAATGGCTTGATCGCAAGTTACGTTCCACCACCTACTGTATGTTTTCGTTTCCTAGGAGGTTGTCCCCAATTTCTACTGCCATCTGAACTGCGTTTGCAAGAGCTGTCCAAGTGCTTGTTGAATGCCTATTAATTTCTTCTATGATTTTTCCCCTGTTTATTTTTAAGTATTCTTTATCAGGTTTGACTATTTTGTTTTGTGATATTATTTTCTGTCCTGGGATTGGCCTAATCTTAAGTTGTAATAAGTAATGGTCAGACTCGAAGAATCCTTTACGCGTTCTGTCATTTAAATTTTCCGCGTATTAGCCTACTTTCGATTTTTGAAAAAAAAATGAAAGTAGACTTATGAGATCAACACAGGGCGAAAAAAAAGTGTGTCTGTCAGTGTGTGTGTATGTGTGTGTGTGTGTGTGTGTGAGTCTGTGTATGTGTGAGTGTGTGTACTCTGAATGTCTGTCCCACCCTATCAATTCGAACACGGTGAACGCGCATTGAACGAAATTTGGTACACAGGTAGCACTAGCAGAGGACACCTCAGTGTCATGTTTTATATTGCCGCCATCTTGACGGAAACGTAATGGCGGCCACACAAATGTTCAAAGCTTAAATCAAATTACGACTAACATAATCATCCGATCTCTACCAAATTTTCTAACAACATATCTTTATGTGGGAAACATATTCTGACCAACCTGCAAGATCATCAGCCCAATAGTTTGCAGATGGTGGCCAAGTATGTGTGCAAATCGATTCCCCCTATCAATTCAAACACGGTGAAACCGAATTGAACGAAATTTGGTACAGAGGTAGCACTAGCAAAGGGCACCTCAGTGTCATGTTTTATATCGCCGCCATCTTGACGGAAACGGAATGACGGCCACCCAAATGTTAAAAGCTTAAATCAAATTACGACCATCCTAATAATTTGATCTCTACCAGATTTTGCAACAACATGCCTTTTTGTGGAAAGCATCTTATGACTGACTACAAGGTCATCAGCCCAATAGTTTGCAAATAGTGGCCATGTATGTGTGCAAATCCATTCCCCATATGAATTCAAACACGGTGAAACCGAATTGAATGAATTTTTTTACAGAGGTAGCACTAGCAAAGGACACCTCATATTCATATTTAATATCCCTATAGCACGTTGTATTTCAACAAGCTACTACAACCATCATTCAATTATACTCCTTGAAAAGGACAAAGAGTTATAACAATGCCCATGCATTTAGGATAAAGTAGGCTATATGCTCTTTACTGAACATATTGTTTTGTTCAAAATGGCCACATGATCAATCTGGAATTCTCCCCATATGGTGTTGGATGCTTTCCATGTTGAAAGTTTTCGTCTTGGCTTTTGAAATTGACCTCAAAATTATGCCACAAGGTCATGAGGTGTTCCCCATTCTTGTTTGTGCGAATGTGTGCTGAGTGCGGTACTGTGATAAGTCTGTATTTGCTCTCCTTACCTAACTGCGCGTTGAAATCTCCCATTAAAAATTTCGCATGTCTTTCAGGTATGTTATAGGTTACTTCTTCCATGTATTCCCAGAAATCTTCAACTTCTTGTGGCTTCTTTCTGTAATGGTCATTTGTAGGTGCGTGTACATTGATAATTGTCTATCCTTTATTACCTGATTTGAAGAAAGTGTGGAGATGTGTTCTGATGCAGAATGTTATACATGATGTTAGAATAGTTCTTAATAAGAATTGCATACCCGCCTGAATCAATACTATAAAGAAAATTAATTATTTAACTTGTTTTTAGTATATATTTCGAGGATTAATTGCATTTTATCCCCTTCATCAGCTAAATACATATTGAAAGAACAAAATAAAACGTAGCACAGTAATAAGATACGTTATTAAACCTAATATGGTGCACCATATAATTTAGGTTATAAGGTCAGAATAAAATGAAATGGATGGTGACGGCGATCAGCTTGCAAGTGCTTATGACAAATAGTAGTTCCGTATTGAAGCTTGAAATGGTAGATTTGGAACGCCAATACTTCACCAAGCCGTGTAGGTCTATAATTAATAAAGAGCCTGTATGCTTAAAGATCCAGTTTTAAGCCTGTTCAAATCAAAGCGGCTTCAAGTAACACGAAGTGATGGAAAGTGATCTCTTGGTAAAGAGAGGTTAGTTCAAAGCATATAGTGTATGAGGTTAGGGCAATGTTACATTTAGAAAATGATTTGTCTATTGTCATTTAAATAATATAATACATGATGTTAGCCATGACAAATTTGTGTACTGCAAATCCCGTACCAAACAATCACGGTGTGCCTCTTCTGACAGCGGGTTTACCTTTGTAAATCCTGTAGCTTTCGGTGTTGAAGTGGTTTCCATCCACGAAGCGTGTCTCTTGAATGGCAATAATTTTGATGTGAAAATGTTCTAGCATGTTTGTGAGTTGGTAAGTTTTCGAAGTTTGACGAGGGTATTTGCATTGAGAGTGCCAATGTAGTGTTTGTGTATAGATTTTGAGAAGCTTTGACTCTTCTCCTCATGACGTTCCTTTCTCCCAGCATCCGATGACCAGGAAAGTCCAGTGCGTTGACTGGGGCCTGGGGTAGCGGATTCCTTTTCTTTGTTCCGTCATGATTACTTCAAGTTGAAATTGGTTGTGGTGATCTTTAATAAAGATCACAATAATTGCAGTAATAATTGCATAATTGCAATAATCAAGACATAAGTCACAGCCGCACCAACTAGGCGAACAGACGCTGACCACTAGTCGCTGGATGCCAGAACAGACACTAGTGGATTTTAATGTGTTTGGTCCGCGAGAGCTATTTTATTTCGCTCAAGTCCGCCGGCAAGGCGGTGAGGACCCCCTTATCCGCCACATGGGACGCGCCGATGAGGCCTGCTACGGACCACGCGCCAATTTCAATTCTTCACTCTTTGTTGTTATCTCTACAGTTCTTCCCAATATTACTCCATTCTTAGACTATGCTGCTTCTTACTGTCCTCAGTCCACTTCGCCCCAGGTTTCCTTTCAACAATCCCCTGGAATCCTTCCACACTTAACACCTTCTTTCGAAAAAAAGTGGCTTTGGTGGCGTAGTTGGCAGCATGCTGAGCTTCTATGCCCAAGGTCGCGGGTTCAAACCCGGCCGAAGTCGTTGGATTTTTAAGAGCGTAAAAAGTCGCTCAGTAAGCCTTCCTTCGGAGGGGAAGAAAAGCCGCTGGTCCCATGTCATAGATTTATGGCATATTAAAGAACCTTCCACAAATTACACTTGTGTGAAGCTAAATTAAAGGTTAGATTTGACTAACGCTCTTAGGTTCCAACGTTCGTCACCAGAAGCTGACTGCGGTGACATATAGTAACCAAGTTCAGAACTAGTTTTCGTTGACGGTGGCGTTTGGTAGCAAAAGTAGGAACTACTTGAAAATTGAATATCTGCAGTCCTTTTTGAATTAAAGACAGATAACACACACTAATACAGCCATCACAATTAACACCTGTTATCAGACAGATTCTACACACACACAAAGTACACGGGGCTACATGACCGCGTTGTCGCAGCCTCCCAAAACAAGGAAACAACCAACCAACTTCTTTCGAAAAATCTCTCTGTCCACAGTGTCTGCTTCTCTTATATTATTTCTTTCTAAATCTTTCTTTACCTCTTGAATCCAGCTAGTCGTTGACCTCTTCTCTCAAAGGTAATGGAATTCCCTTTTTGTTAATCTGGAATCATCCATTCTGTAAACATGTCCAAAAAATATCAATCTCCTTTTTATTATCATTTCCGTTATACTTTCTCTAGTCCTGTATATTTAATCATTAGATCTTAATTTCAATAATTCGCTTGTTTTCACTGGACCTAAGACTTTTCTTAAAATAATAATAATAATAATAATAATAATAATAATAATAAGAAGAAGAAGAAGAAGCACGAGGCTAGAGGCTAAAGAAAGGAAGATTTTGAGGAAAATCCTGGGTCCCATCAAAGAAAACAGCGAGTACAGATGGCGTCACAGCCACGAATTGTACAAGCACGTGGAGAAGATCAGTGACACGATTCGAAAAAGAAGGATTGTCTTTTATAGCCACGTGACACGAATGAGCCCAGGCAGGATAACAAAACGGATATTGACGTACTTTCAAGATAAGAAAACCAAAGGGGCATGGTTCACGGAAGTTGAGAAAGATCTACGTGAAATGGAAATTTCCCCTGAAGATATCTAGGAGCGTGTTCCACTTCAGGAAAAACTACGTACGCACAAAGGTTTCCAGGAAAAGCCGAAGCTGAAGACAGGGAAGGTGTGGTCCCAAGAGAGAAAAGAACAACACCGGAGACGAATGCGGAAACACTGGGCGGTAGTTAGAGCTTGGAAGAAGAGACAGTTGAACTGACGTGGTCCCTAGTTGGCCAAATCAAAGAAAGAAGAATAAGCACGAGTCTATTTCAATGCTTTGTCCTTTGCTGTTCCTTCTTCTTCCTCCAGTATTCCTTCATCATCTGACTATGATTCCTCTTCCTTTCCATTTTTATCACTTTCTGCCTAAGAATATCTCTCTGTGGTGTATATTCTTCTCTGATATTGTTTCTTTCCAAATCCTTTCTGACTTCTTGTACCCAGGTTGTTGTTGACTTCTAGTTCCACAGGAATGTGAAGATCTGCTTGGTACTGTCATCCATCCTGTACAAATGTCCAAACAATTTTAATAATTATTATTATTATTTACAGTACCGTATTATAATCACACTAATATATAAAAATGAGATGGTGTGTGTCTGTCTGTCTGTTACTCAATAACTCAAGAACCACTGGTCCGATTTAAATGAAATTTTGCATGGATGTAGCTGATTTACAAGGTTTACATATAGGATACTTACGATTTCGAAATTTTGCACTATTAAAAAATGGCGACCATTTTAGTGACGTCATTAGACCCTTTGGTTTCAAAATTTCATACTTCCATATCAAATAAAAAGAGAACGGTAGGAAATAGCAAACTTTTGATGGCACATACGAGCTTTGAAATTTAATTTCCTATCCGAAATATCCTTATCACTTTTCGTGTATCTCCAACAGTTAGCGAGTAAAACCGACATTTGTCACGTCACTACACCCTTTGGTTTCAAAATTTCATATTTCCTTTTCAAATAAAAAGAGAACGCTAATAAATAGCAAACTTTTGATGGTATACATGAGCTTTAACATTTAATTTTCTATCCGAAAGGTCCTTATCACTTTTCGTATATCTACAACGGTTAGCGAGTAAAACCAAAATCTGTGCAATAAAACACGGTCAACACCGAGCGGTGCAGTATATCTCTCTATATATAAAAATGAAAATTTGTGTGTTTTTCTCTGAATATCTACGGAAATTTGAGTTGTTTACACGTTTCAGACTGTTTTATGATGGATGCGCGCGAAAATAATTTTTTGTCTGTCTGTCTGTTCGTTTTTTTTGTTTGTCTGTGGACAAATTTGTTCCCTTATAACTCGAGAACGGCTGGGTGTATCTACGTAAAATTTGGTACAGATGTCCATCAGAGGCACGACACTAATCATTGATGTAACTCTTCTCCGTACCTCTCATAAAAGGGGGCCTACCCCCTTAAATTACATGCTGAAATAGGCGTAGAAAGACGAGACAAAACACATTTTCAGCCCCTCAATGTGAGAGACAAAACTCGGGTTCCCGAAAACCACATTTCAGGACCGAAGACCAACCGTTTTTGAGATATTCCCAGAAAACTAATTTAATTTAATAAACTAATGAACGAATGCAAGCCAGTAACCATGCCAACGGATTCTCAGAGGTCCATCTATTGCTGTAAGACGCAATGCAATTCCATTAATTACATTAGTGTGAAAGTTTGCAAAGGGCTAGAAGGTTATCACGGAGCCAAATTAAGCCGTAAAATTCATCAATACGTATAATGCGCTTAAGGGGATCTTGGGGTACTCTAGAATTTTTTCACGCGATTTACACCTTCGGGTGTGGTACGGCAGGTCTATTATATTCCTATCCTCATATTATTCATTCATTCATCCATTTATTTCGTATAGGCCATCTATGGACCGCGTCATTCCAACCGTCTCCTACTGGCTTTGAAGTTTGCCCTGTACGCCCGCATTCGTTCTCGGTGGACTTCCTTCCGTTCCTGGGTCAAAATCTTTCCCGTTTTCAGCTTCGGTTTTTCTTGGAAACCTTTACAAGCTTGAAGTTTCCCTTTGAGTGGGGCGCACTCCTGAATGTCTGTTGGTGTAATCCCCATTTCTTTCAGATCTTTATCCAGTTCAATGAACCAGGCCCATTTTGTTTTCCTCTCCTGAAAGTAAGTTATGTTGCGTTTGGTCAGTCTCGCTGGGCTCATTCGTTTCACATGCCCAACAATTGGTAACCTTCTCTTCCGGATGACGTTTCTTATCTTCATCACATGAGTATATAGTTCATGTTTATGCCGTCTTCTGTATTCCCCATTGTCTTTGATGGAACCCAATATCTTTCTCAAAATTTTTCTTTCTTTGGCCTCCAGTTTCTCGACCAAGCCTTTTTTGTTCATCGTGAGGCATTCAGAAGCATGCAAGACCTCCGGACGGATGACACTGCAGTAATGTTTTAGTTTTGCGTTGAAGGATATTGACCTTTTCTTATAGATGTCCTTAGTTAAATGGTAGGCCATATCCATTTTGCTCAAGCGCGATGTGAATGCTTCTTTCTCTGATAATATCCCTTCCCTGACCCGTCCTGAAAAGATAAGTACATGGCCATTGGTTGAATAAAAAATAATAAAAATTCGGTGTTATAATTTCTCCCTATATTATATTATTATTAGTATTATATTATGGCGTACAACGACGAGACAAAGCCCCTCGGTGCCAGCAACAAAACTCGGGGGCCCTACAGGATCCTCGAAAACTATATTATAAGGCTCTAAATCCAACAGTTTCTGAAATATTCTCAGAAAACTAATTTAATTTAATTTAACAAACTAATGAAGGAATGCAAATCGGTAACCATGAGAACATTATCTCAAGGGGTGGCATACAACTTTCCATCTATTTCTGTAAGAAGCAATGACACTCCATTTATTACATTTCTGTGAAAGTTTGCAAATGGCTATAAGGTTATCACGGAACTAACGTAGACCGTATAATTCATCAATGCAATTAAGTGGGTGAAGGGGTAACCTAGAATTTTTTCATGCAATTTTCACGTTCGACATATAGTACAGAAGGTCTATTATATCTCCAAACAGCAACATTATTTTCAAAAATTCCTGAATTGAACTATCATTTTTGCGGCTTTCAGGAATTTGGGCAATTTGAGTCTAGAGAACCTGAATTTTCATGCACCACAAGCCTTTATAATTTATGAAAGGGGTCTTCCTGTGTATGGGCACCTAGCACAACGTAGAGGGTCAGTTTTTATGTGACGTGTATTGCGTTTCGTCTACAAGACTTTCAATTGTATTTCACGTCAGGAAGTACACGTTAGGTGATTTTAGTCTGAGAGCACATTTTAACTTTTTTTTTGTCGACATAAGGGTTGATCATAAGGATGATTTTATTTGATACCGTGTGGTAGATATACCCATATTTGGATATCTGAGTAATATGTTGTAGACAATAGAATTGTCTGTCTGTCTTTCTGTGTATCTTTATGTACGCCTATACCTCGTGTTCGGATGCTTGGTGCATCTTAAAATTAGGTATGGTAACCATGAGAGTCAATACACCAATCATTTATAAAACTCTTCACCGTACTTTTCATACAGTAGAAAGGTGGATATAGAGAAAAACTTCTCAATATATGCTAAAATATGCGAAGTATAAAAATTATCCTACAGGGACGACCAAAGCATATGTTGCGCTTCTCAATGTGAGACAGATAATTCGGGAATCTATAAAGGGTCTCCGAAAACTACATTTTAAGGGCCTTAAATTAACAGTGTGTGTGATATTCCCAGTAAACTAACTTCGTTCTGATAAACTTGATGGAATGACAAACCGCTAACCATTGCACAGTAGCTCAATTGATAATGTCTGGTGTTAACTACGAACACCGTTCCAAAAACGGGTACTTCTGCTAGTTAATAATAATATCATAATTATCTTCCTTATTATATTTTCCCGCTATCGTTTTACCCTCCAGGGTTGGTTTTTTCCCACGGACTAAGCGAGGGATCCCACCTCTACCGCCACTGAGGGCAGTGTCCTGGAGCTTGAGACTCTGAGTCGGGGATACAACTGGGGTGTGTGACCAGCACTACGCCCAGGCGGCCTATCCTGCAAAGCGAACAGAGGGCCTGATGAAGGGATGGGAAGAGTGGGACGGTTAGGCAAGGAAGTGGAAAGGAGGTGGCTGTGGCCTTACTGTAGGGACCATCCCGACATTTGCCCGAAGGCGAAGTGGGAAACCACGGAAAACCACTTCGAGGATGGCTGAGGTGGGAATCGAACCCCCTCTACTCATTTGGGCCACCCGAGGCTGAGTAGACCCCGTTCCAGTCCTCATATCACTTTTCAAATTTCGTGGCAGAGCCGGGAATCGAACCCAGGATCTCCGGGGCTTCAGCTAACAGTGCTGACCGCTACGCTACGGAGGTCCTTATTATTTAGACGTGTAATTTCGCACACGATGCGAATTATTCTGTTTCGGGGGAGAACACGGTTAAATGTACTTCAGTAAAGCAATATAGAGTAGAGTGTAAAGGAGGTGCCTCAGGCGCTAGCTATCCTACCGTCCATCCCGTCCCGTCCCTGTTGTAAGTGCTTCTAAGAGTGAATATCAGAATACAGCCCATGGCGCAGTAAGTTAGTCACTCCCCAACACAAGAGAGGAGTGCTCAGTCGACATATAAGATCTATTCATGACGTCTTGTGTTTGGCTATGCTACAAATAAAACCGACGCAAAGTTCAACTATGGTAAACGAAAGGCTTCCAAAAACAATAATAACATTAATAATAATAATTATAATAATATGTAGTCGCCTCCGTAGCGTAGCGGTCAGCATGGGTAGTTGCCGCCCTGGAGGTCCTGGGTTCGATTCCCGGCTCTGCCACGAAATTTGAAAAGTGGTACGAGGACTGGAACGGGGTCTACTCAGCCTCGGGTGGTCCAAATGAGTAGAGGAGGTTCGATTCCCACCTCAGCCATCCTCGAAGTGGTTTTCCGTGGTTTCCCACTTCGTCTTCGGGCAAATGCCGGGACGGTACCTTCTTCAAGGCCACGGCCGCCTCCTTCCCTCTTCCTTGCCTATCCATCCTGACCATCCATTACCTTCCCTCGTGAGGCCCCTGTTCGCTTTGCAGGTGAGGCCACCTGGGCGAGGTGCCAATCACACCTCGCCAGTTGTATCCACTCCGATTAGATGTTCTCAGCTCTAGGACACTGTCCGTAGAGGCGGTAGTGGTGAGTTCCCTCGCTGAGTCCGTGGGTTCCACCAACCTGGAGGGTAAACGACTATGAAAAGAAAGAAAATAATAATATGTAGATTAAAACTCCTTTGTTCGTCACTGGAGGAGTTTCCATCTGTTTTTTCGCCGTTGCCTGTATGACGTTGGGTATCGAACAGAAACACTTCCCTTTTGATGTGTAACATCTTTCCGCTCGGTTGCTGGATAGTTTTGTGGAAGTGATTTTGAAAATTTCGGACGGAAGTGGATCGGAACGATCGAGCTGGCAGTGGTGGATCGAACGGAAGTATGCACTGCCCACTTGATCGATCGAACGGAAGTGTACTAGCTGGCAGTGGTGGAAAACGGATGTATGCACTGCCCGCACGATCAATCGAACGGAAGTGTACTAGTTGGCAGTTGTGGAAAACGGAAGTATGCACTGCCTGCTCGATCGATCAAACGGAAGTGTACTAGCTGGCAGTGGTGGAAAACGGAAGTATGCGCTGCCCGCTCGATCGATCGATCCAGCGGTCAGTGGGTAAGACCTAGCTGGCAGTGGTACGAGAAACAATGAGCACGGTGTCGGACATTTATACCATGACGTAATCTCGGCCATGTGGAATGTATATGACATAGCCCTATTGAACGGAAAACGCTCATGCGAACTCTGGTGTCAAGTGATTGAAACAAATGACATGGTACATGTTCGAAGTCTTCGTATCAGTATTTAAATGGTAAAATGCTTTAATATCAAACATTCTAAGTAGTCGGCATTGCCGGTATTATGTTTCTGCACAATGGCTATTCAAATATTAACGCACATAACGGTAATACAGTCATCAATATAATATAATCGTTGTGGTTATACGAGAATTGAGCAAGCCTTCATGAACTATTACTCAATACATTCTCTTTACTCACAAGAGGGCCTATTCATAAGGCATTTTAAACTCAATTTCACGCAGGAACATTATCGAAACAAGCAAATTATGAATGAAACTTAATTCCGCAATGCAGTATTATTGGAACGTGGAAATAAGTCACCAACTTGTGCACAATATATGCTTAGTCGAAATAGCCGTGGGGTTATTGCGTATGACTGTGAGTCTAGCGATCTTGGGTTCGAATCCTGGGCGGGGTAGATATTAGCCTACTTTCGATTTTTGCAAAAAATGAAAGTAGACTTATGAGATCACTACAGGGCCAAAAATTGTGTGTCTGTCTGTGTGTGTGTGTGTGAGTCTGTGTGTGTGTGTGTGTGTGAGAGAGAGTGTGTGTACTCTGAATGTCTGTCCCCCCTATCAATTCGAACACGGTGAAACCGAATTGAACGAAATTTGGTACAGAGGTAGAACAAGCAAAGGGCACCTCAGTGTCATGTATTATATCGCCGCCATCTTTACCAAATCTGAATGGCGGCCACTCAAACGTTCAAAACGTAAAATCAAATAGCGATTAACCAAATTATCCGATCTCTACCAAATTTGGTAATAACATACCTTCATATAGGACGCGTCTTGTGACCACACTACAAGGTCATCTGACGTACCATTTCAGGATGGCGGCCGTGCGAATTATGCAAACTTTATAATCCACATCATGAGACCCACCAGTTCCGATTATCGAGCCGAGAATCGATTTAACTGTTCTAAAGGAAGAGGCACGTTCGAAATTAAAAGTTTATATTGTGATACTATAGTGCAGAAGTGATTTTAAAAAGCTGAGCCGTCTCGGTAAGAAGACAAGATGGCAGCGGATATCTTGTGCCTGACTTATATTTCACTAATTTGAGTATTGCATGCAATATAGCGTACTGATACAAAATAAATAAACTTAGTATGAAATGCTTTATACATAAATAATATACTCCACTGATGAAATCGTTGGGTCTAAATCATTATTTGCTAACAAGTTCTATGTAAGTCATTTTATATAGATCAATGTTCGTTGGCACAAATGACTCCGTGGTAAAGCGTTAGTCTGTCATTCATATGCCTATGGTTCAAACCCCATCAGAGTTTGGTTTTTTGCTTGAAATTTTACATATTTGTTGCTTTGTAATGGCTCAGACATTTTAAAATTAAGCCTCTTATAGTGCATATTACGGTGCAAAACATATATTTAATTAAAACATAATTTGCCAGCAGATTTGCTCGAGACATCTAGCAGCCAAAAAGGTAACTGCACGCCGGCCTACTTATTAACTTCCAGATTTTATTGAAAAGTTTCTTCTTATGGCCGCTAGAATGCACTCGCCCTGTTAGGATTATATTGTTCGATATTTCTCCACTAGATTTCACGACTGGTCTACGTGGGACTCCATTGATAGTATACCATTGGCATTCTATGCGCATCGAATTTGAAGAATGACAGGATGATACTATGATATATTTTTACTTCTTATTTTAAAGGGTTTGTTACAGCCTATTGTGCGTTATTTGAAAATGTTATTTGAAGTAAAGAACAAAACGATTTCACATAGTAACTGAATTCTAGCCGCTGGTACTAGTTCAGGTTATTAATACTTTTATTTCAGGCAAATAGCAATCGAAAATATCCACATAGTTTGTATACACACGTCTCTGTAGGGACACGGAAAGATTTGTTAATTCAATTAGGGTTGTGAAAGCCATGCACAACCAGACGTGTAAAGACATGCCTCAACTCAAAGTTGGATGTTGCCCACGGCAGGTCGATTATGTAATAATAACAATAATAATAATGTTATTTGTTTTACGACCCTTTTAACTACTGCTGCTTTTAGATACGCCGGGGTGCCGGAATTTTGGCCCGAAGGGGATCTTTAACGTGCCAGTAAATCTACTGACACGGCTCCCTCGCGTTTGTGCACCCTCAAATGCCAGCTGACTGCGCCAGGATACGAACCTGCAACCTAGGGCCCAGCAAGCGAGAACGTTACCGCAGAGCCACGCAGCCAGTCCGGTCGATTATGTCTCCAGATCCATAACATTCTTGAGATACTTCTTATCTATCTTTCTTCATTGATGGTAGTAGTTTTTTTTCTAGGTTGTGGCGTTTGGTAGAGGTAAATAGTTTCTAAGGTCTTCAACCAAGAAATGATTCTATTATACTCTTTGATAATAACAACGAGTTATAACTATACTCATACATTTAGGAGAAAGTAAGCTATATGTTCTTTACTGAACATCTTGTTTTAGCTACCAGATTATCATTTTAAACGATATTTATCATATCAATATGACTCATTTTAACAGAATCCATATGAAATTACGTGTTGGTCTGTGAATCAAGAGGACTTGGTTATAAGGAATTTAAGGTTATGAGCGGTGTCGCGTCTATTAATCTGGTTGATCCATTTCGTATTCTTTATTTAGGCTAGTGCTGGTGGAAGCTACAAATCATCTAATAAAATTAGTTACTTATTATAAACTACAATATCTGTAAAGCACTCCCTTTTACAATAGATTACTGTAATATTTGTGCCAATAATACTATAAAATACCGGTGTATCAACAATTTCACGTGAGATTTCTTGTATGTTAGATGTTACACGTCATATGCGACTACTGTAAGGCTCGTAATTTTTTATTGTTTCTGTTTCTTTATATCCATCCATCCCTCTCCCCCGCCCTTTCTCCTTATTTGGACATCCTCATTCTTCGAGGAGTCTCAATTTTTTCCCCGACCCCTATACCTTCTTCTTCCGTACTACTCTGTCCGCCGTTCTAATTAATATGGCGCGTTCTTCTACCAAGGCCCATACAGTTCTTTCAGGCGGCAGCTCTCCGGTGACGAACAGAGGAATTTCTCTAGTTTCTTGGAATATCATACACACTTTCTTTTGCCACATTGTTCTAATTCTATTGAAAAAGGAGGCAAGGTTCTTCTCGAAACGTCTGGTATTTAAATTTTATTTTCACACGGCAATAGCCCAAAACATGAATAATTTTAATAATAATAATAAAATCACCTAGAACAGATAGAATCTAACAAAAAATCAATATCTTAGAATGTAAAATTCAGACATTATACGCCTTCTAAACCTTGATCATTGGATAAATAGATAAATCGCTAACCTGATAAATTGATAGATACATAAATAAATAAACGAACAATTGCTTGACCTCAGCGGAAATTTTAATTCTCTAAGTTGGTTATAGGACATAACGTACCACTTGGCCGGCTGATTACCTGCGAAGAGTCAGCTAATGACCTTAAACTATTTAGGAGAGGACATAACGTACCACTTGAAAGAGTGGGAAGTATTTAGGGTGCATGAAACCCTAATCGCACGGCCACTTGCTCGGTATTGCTCAATTAATGCTGGTAATAAATAAGTGGGCAATAACATAACATAAACTAATATGAAATATGGTAAGTTTTTGGATTCCCATCACACTTTATTCAGGCCTTGGACTGGCAAAATATTTATAAACATTTTGGCGTGTTTAAAATCAGCTGTGGTTAAGCTCTGGTCATTTTTCGTTTTCCTTCCTTTGGTTTTTGAAATTTTCAAATTGTTTTTGTTGGTTTTATATCCTAGCGAATAGCAAGTTCGTTATGGGATGTTTCATTCTATGTGAATAGCAAGTTCGCCATATGAAATTTCATTCCAAGTTCTGCGAATATGAGAGAGCTCTCAAGCAAAATTTCAAGTTTCCATTCCCTTCATACCGCTTCATTATTCTGTCTAGCCGTTCACCATACTTGGCATATTTCTTCTTTCTCTTTGAACTTTCAATGTAAAATTCGTACTTCATCCATCGAAGTGCGCACATAAACCGACCTTGTTCGTTGTACACAACTCCATGTTACAATACCAAAATGTTTAAAGCCGCACAGTGTAATCGCCACTGATGTTTATTTGGTAATGAACCTGTAATTGGAATGCCCGTCTGACATCAAGTGGTACGTTATGTCCTAGAGTAAATATTTGGGGACCACGGAAAACCATTCTTAGGTTGATAACGACCTAGGTGGTACGTTATGTCCTCGAAAATCAAGTGGTACGTTTTGTCCGTGGTACGTTATGTCCGGACACCCTCTAAGTTCCGTCTACATGGGTTGCACTGTTTGAGCAACACGCGACCAATTAGTTGAAAGTCTTCAATTTCCATCATTGCAGTCGTAAAATTACAATTCCTGCAATCTATTAAAAGCCCACATTGGGTCAGATATCCTGAGAGGTAATCATCAAAACTGGCGTAAAGGTGTTGATCTTTGTCTGTGAGCAAACATAATAAGAACAAACTATAATGTTGTATTTTCCAATGTATAGAGACTTTTGGGACACCTTGTATTCTTCTTCTTTTGCTTTAGCGTTTGTCCCACCTCGTGGCAGGGTCCGCTATTTGAATCCTCTGTCTCCACTTGACTCGGTCATGGGCCATGTCCGAATGAAGGTTGACGCCTTTCAGATCCGTGTACAGTGTATCGGCCCAACGTTGTCTCGGTTGCCCCTTTGGTCTTTTCCCGGCGACCTCTAATGTGTAGCCCTGTTTTGCAATGGTGTCCGCTCCTGACCGTAGCACATGCCCAAACCATCGCAGACGACCCTCACTCATTTTGTTACTGATTGCTGCGATACCAAATCGTTCCCTTATTCTTTGATTGGGGACACCTTGTATTGTCGAATATATTATATTGTGTTCGTTTCTTGTAATCATTTCAGTAACACTTATATAGAGAAACGAAAGCTTCAAGTACAGGAGAGGAGGTCATGTCCTCCAGTTTATGTTAAGCAAGGTTTTTGTACGATTTTCATTCTTCTACTAACCTGATGGTGAGGTGTTTGTTCGACAAACTGACTACAACTCTGGCGTGCCTACGTACAGTCACGAACATGTTCGCGTGCACCATACAGCTGCTGTCATGAGCCAATCAACCCCGTATCGTACCCGTCAGGTTTATCCAAGCACAACGGGAGCTCGAAGTCCGAATATTAGCATTTGGAATCAGGGGTCTGACCGTAGCCAACCTGAGAGTGGTTTTAAAATGGATATGTTTTTGGGCTGGGCGTCTATATGCAATTAGCGTCGTCAGCTTCCTGACAACATTGTATCCATGGCAACCAGTGTTCGTCATCTTTTCTTTCCTATAAGAACGCAGGCTCTTAATTACTTGCCTTACTTTCAGGTTGGATGGTTGGTTGGTTGGTTGGTTCCTCAGTTTAGGGGCTGCGACGACGCGATCATGTAGTCCCGTGTACTTTGGGTGTGTGTAGAATCTGTCTGATAACTGGTGTTAATTGTGATGGCTGTTTTAGTGTGTGTATCTGTCTTTTAATTCAAGTAAGGACTGCAACTTTGAATTTTTCAAATAGTTCCTACTTTTGCTGCCAAACGCCACCGTCAACGACTACTAGGCCTAGCTCAGAACTTAGCTACTAGACGCCACCGCAGTCAGCTCTTGGCAACGAACGTAGAACCCTAAGAGCGTTGTTTACATTCCTAAGCTATACAATTTAGCTTCACACAGGTGTAATTAGTGGAAGGTTATTTTCAGGTTGTTTGTTCTTGTATGCATACTAGGTCTGTAGCATCATCATGATATCTCCTACCTTCTGGTCAAGGCCTTCAAGGAGGCAGGGTGTGTGTATTCCCACCACTTCTGGTGAACCCTCAAGGGCTCACGGCTGGTGAGTTGGGAGTTAGCTACGCCAAAGGATTCCTTAGCTGGGTCAGTTCTTCCCCCTTTTTCCACTGACTTTGGGGTGGGCCCTCCCCTCTTTCCCTTTCCTCTCTGCCTTTCATGGCTCTTCTTTCTTCCAAGTCTTTCAGTCCTCATTCTTCGTTTTTTTTTTCATTTCTTCCCCTAGTATTAGTTGTTAAGTCAGTAGTTAGTTTTAGTTGTAGGTTTCATGTAATCATCTTCCGTTATCACTGTAATCCAAACCATTAGGGGCGATAACCTAGATGTTTGACCCCTCAAAACAACAATTATCATCATCATCATCATCATCATCATTTTACTTACTTGACTTACTTTTGTGCTGTTTGTTCATATATGCATACTAGGTCTGTAGCGTCATCTATACGTTGCTATAAGAACGCAAGCTCTTAGTTACGTATCTTAGTTATATATTCTTTATTTCGTTACGAATGTATTTGTTTCGTATTATGTTGAACGCTGAAAACTGTAATAATTATCCCTAACGGAAACGTGCGGAGAAGGAAGAGAGTCGTAGATCATATGCATGATTCCATGCTTTTCCATGTAGTGGAGAAAATGTAGATTTTCTTTCACACTATTTTCAGGCAAATGACTAGATGGTACCTTATTTCAAATCATCCGCCCCAATCTGTGATCTCAGAATATGTTTTGCTTCATGACAGGGATGGAATTTAAACAGATACTAGTTCTCGTATCTGTCATTGAAAGATTTGTGTTTTAGGTATGACAAAATTTAAGTACAGTAACTCGTTGACCTCAACGCTGCAAGGCTCGTGATTCCTCGTAATAGCGGATTATGTCCGCCATTCAAACCGCCCTTGCTGGAGCATACGCAGTACAATGCACGCAACAAATATACTGGCAGTCGAGAGAGAGCTAATAATGGTAGAGTTCTTGGTCAAAATAAAGACTGATATCGAATGAACTTCCTCGTTAGGAATTATTTGCGAAAGTAGGCACAAAAAGGATCCAATTGCCGCTTGAATTATTAAAATTGGTAAGCTAGAACGTCAGGAATAGCCGTTAGAAATGTTTGAAAAGCATAGCATTTTACATATGCAAGGTGTTTCTACAGGGTTCGCCCCAGTAAACACGGCAAGCTAAGCCGTCGTTGACTGGCGCTGATTCCGGGCGCGCTTACACGGATTCAGTCGGTTGTTGGTGCACACTTTTACACATTTACCGACCATGTTCAAGAATGTATACTTACAGTGCTGAAAATGTCATCCCTCTCTAGTAACATACACCTGACATATTCTGATGAAAGAATGGACAACAATCTCATCTAATTTTTGTACTGCAAGACAGGGGCGGATCTAGGGGAGGGCGAGGAGAGCGACCGCCCAGGGCCCCGCACCAAGGATTGTTTTAAATTTAATTGATTTATTAATTATACTTTTCAAACTTTTCAAACTAATGTATAATTCATATGCTTTTTTTTCAGTGCAGCTATGACTTCCCGTGACCGTTTAGCAAGTTTAGATTTCAGTGGAATGTTAGACGACTTCAGTCGGGAAAAAAGTCGCAAAGTAATATTTTAATATTTCATAGTTTACTGTACCCAACTGGGTTGGTACAGGATATGAACTTTTGATTTTTAAGATGAAAAGAAGTCCAGCTACACGCTAGCAGTGTGGAAATAGGAAGTGATTCAGGCCATGACGCAGAACATTGACAGCTTTATCTGGAGATACGTGGTGCAAGCGATATGTGAATCACGAGATCAGTCACGCTGGGATGAATCAACTAGAGCAGATTGGCGGGGGAATCACCACTGAGTGCTAAGATCGGCACTTTTCTGGCAACATTAGATTGCGAATCGACACCGCAAAGTTGTGATATAAGCCGTTTTCGCGGAAACAGTGCAAAATTACAACAATAGGCCTACGGGGATCAGAAAAATCCAGGAAATTATGAATTAAACAAGGTTAAGAGTGAATAATTTAGGCCCAGGAAAAAAGTACTTAGTCAGCAACTACGTCATTAGGCGGAGCCAAGCGAAGGTAGTGGGAAGAAGAGAAAAAAACTCAGTCGTCCACACAGCTATGGAGCCTTGTAGATTTTATTTAAATTAATTAGACGATCGATTTTCAGGAAACGAAATGGTAAGGAGACGTTTGGATTATAGGGAACATAATGATATATTTTTCAAAAACGTGCGACGTCTATTTCTGATGTTAGCTCCAGGAAGAAGGCTAAAGTAGTTTATTTTTGCAAGTTCCCAATAAATAGCCCAGGTTTCAACCAGAGAGCATGCAGTTTTCCGACAGCCCGAGAGGGGGCGTCAGGCTACATCAAATGCAGTATCTGTCCGCCCGAGAGGGGTGTGACGCTGGAGCATCAAGTACAGTCTACTACAGACCTCGTATGGAGGTGTTACATCGAATGCAGTATCCGTCAGCCAAGTGAGGCTATAGGCTGTGTCAGAAGCAGTTCATCATCAGCAATCGGGGAGAAGCTACACGCTGTCTCCTAAAATGCAGAAGCGCTGCATTATACTCGTCGCAGTTCAGTTAACCCCGGGGAGGCTCAGCGTAATTCCGCACAGTATATAAGTATACAGTAAGCAGTATTATCAAAACTGCCGGGACGGAAGTCCGTTCTCACACTAGTAAGGACTCATCGTACTCCTGTATGGAGAAGTTACAGCAAGTAACGCAATTCGTTACCAACCGCAAAAGTGGATCGTGTTAAGACGAATTAACAATCATCAGTATCCGCGGTAATAACAAAAAGTTGTATGTGCGTGGTAATATAAATCCGCCGGTTGTTTACAAGTGATCACTAAAGCACTTGTGCGGGATCAAATAAATTATACGCTACTCGAAAACCGTGACGAAGTAAAATTGCGGCGCGACAAATTCTAGAACAGTAATAAGCTAGAATACAGCAGTCCAGGTCAGTAGAGACACTACGCTGGAGGTCATCGTTTCTAAATATACAGACAGCTCTCCGTGAAAGTTAAGTGAATGACTACAGTAGTAAGGGACCTATATTGGAACGAAATCCAATAATTCAAGTAAATGGACACGGGTTCGAGACCCAAGAACAAATATAGTGAACTTTAGCGAAGCTACAGTGTGTCAAATAGGAACGTAGCAATCAAGACATTCTCGCAGGAGAAATAAGGGAACTTGTCGCAGATAAGGACAAAATGCGGTCGAGAAGTAAGCGGGCCATAGGTTCGATAGACCGCTACGTAAACGTAGGACGAGTAAAAATTGAAAATCGCTAATAAAAGGACGATAAAAGAAGTCAAAATAGACTATCTAAAAGACAGGGCAGAGACTAGATCCAGTGAAGAATTAGGAGCCGTTCGAGTTTGCATCACGTCAAATGCAGGGTCCGGGGATCTCATTAGGGCGTGGATCACCGATAGAAACGTGCCAAGAGTCACTGAAATGTGGTGAAAATTAGTGCAGTGTAAATAAGTTACAAGATATATGTGTTATAGTGTTAATACAGTAGTTTAGAAATTAATGATGTGTTTAAATTTAAGTGAAGGTCGATTGGACCTAAGTGAGGTGCCGCTCACAAAATAAAGTGCCATGAAAGAGTGCTAATTATGTCGTTAGGTGGGTGAAATCTTTCCCAAGGATGGATCCGAAGATGGAGCACACTGGTGATTCATGATTTTTCATTAAAAATTGCAGATGTACGATGTACTGGCTCGATGGGATCGGTCGTATCTGGGGAGTTTAACGATCGAACTCATCGGGTAGTTGAATGCACTTATATAACTGAAATGTTGAAATAATAATAATAAAAAATTGCGAGAATGATCTCGCAAAATAATTATATGAATAGGATCAGTAATCTAAAGTAATAAAAAACCAAGAAATGAAATAACAAATAAAAAATGATTTGGAGGAAGGAGTCGAAAATATAATTTAAATGGTTTAAAATTTCGCCATAGTAAAACCAGATAATGAAATAAATATGCATCATAATAAAATTGTTAAAACAAATAATGAAAAGGAAAAATATAAAATAGTTTGGTCTCTCAATTAAATAGCAAATAACAAAAGTTGAAATAAATATAATTGAAAGTTCGAAATGAAAATAATAAAAATAAATATTATCGAGTTGTTATGCACTAAAAAGAAAGTGATAATAAAAATTGTAATAAGGAACTCAAGTAATAAACGGAACGAAATAGATTAAAATGTCTTGACGTATCGTTGTCAAATGATCAATTTTATAAATCTTTAAAAGTAATTGGTGAATAAAAACACCCAAAGAAAATGTATTATCACAGGCTAGCGAGCCATAATTATGAAGATTAAATGATAGGAAGGCTGAGGTCTTACCGCTACAAATGAAATATTAATTTGAGATATTAAATAAACCGCGAATAACCAAGCAAGAAATCGTTGTTGCCAAAAGGGCCGAATAATCAATAAATGAAGCTAAACGCTAAAAAATGTGCGTTATTCAGGATAAAAACTAATTGGGAGATGGAGATGGAGAGTCTCATCGAAATATTGTGGGTGAATGATTCCCCTTTCTGTATTGCTGTTGTGTGTAAACGTCGTGTTGTATTGGGTAGGTGAAATTCCCATTAACTGTATTGCCATATTGAAGCGTTGAAAATAATAGTTACATTGTAAGTCCGATCAGGCCGTGTTAAATAAATATCGTAGGCCAAAATCGTCGAATGAATATGCATGTGAGACCATGAGAGCATTGTTATAATTATTGTAGGCCATAATCGTCGAAATAACGCGTTGTAAGTGAATATACATGCGAGACCATGAGGCATTGTTATATATGAAGGTCGTAGGCAATAATCGTTGAATGAAATTTGCAAGTAATACCGATAACGGCATTGATATAAATAATATTGTTAGAAGGCGTCATACAAATTGTGATTAATGTTGGTGTAGTCAACTATTAGGCATCCTCTCCGGAATAAGTTATAAATATCCTGTAAAAACGAAATATAAATAATGATAATTGTTACGTGCAATGCCCGTCCCAATGTTTTTATAATCCCTCTTCCCTGTATTCTGGTGTTCCATGACATTTTGAATCGACCGCCTGGTGACTTGATTCCGTTTGTGAACACGAGATGGCACCTGCTGTCGGACTTCGGGCTTCCTTCAAGTGGTTCCTTTTTCTCCGCTAGAATGCGTTAGTTGTGCCCTATGAAACTCTTCCTTTCGTGGCATAATTGATGGCAATTATATCCTACGTCATAAACAAAAGAATATATATATATCATGATACCGCCAAATTTGTTACTTAATTATGACATTGTTGATTGATGTGTCAAGCCTTGATTGGACGATGAATATTTACATGAATGCAGTTCGGTATCTGACGCGGAATTCTCCGCCATGTTGTGTGTTGCTGTCTGTCGTCAAGATAACAAGCTGGCTGCTGGTCCAAGAGTATCGCTCCGTGTGCTTGGGGAGCCTTGGCCCCTAGCTTTTTCAAAATATGAATACATACTCAAGAAAAAGGAAACGCCTGTGCTACATAAGGATTTAATTTCATCGTTCCGCCGTGAAGAGGAAATATGCAAAGTAAATCGCATCTGGATACAACAGGAGTGCTTGTGACATCAAAACGGCGCATGGGCGTGTTAGCCATTTTAAAGGCTATCAAGTGCCAGATTATATTTTATTTATATTGTGTGTTAATTGATTTATTTTCATTGTGTCTCCACTGAGAAGGATGTAAGGTACGTTGCATTATACAATTTATATTTATTATTGTTATGGAGCTCCGATATCGTCTTATAGTAATGTATTAATTCTGTACCTTATTTTGTTTTATAGGCCTAATTTTATTTCTGTTTCTCAACGTTACCTGATATAAAAAAAAGGTTGTTGTTTGCTTCGTACCTTCTGGAGACACATTTATAAGTTTATTTTATGTTTTAAATTTTTATTTATTTTCTTTTGGCAATCTTGGGATTGGCATATTATTTATCTGATTTACGATCCGTGGATCCGCCCTAATGTTAATATTATTTAGACGTAATTGTTTTCTTCCCTTCTTTCTGCTGATTTTAAAATTTAATGATGCTAAATTGTTTGCCGTAATTCGATCGGACATGTGGTCTCCTGTTTTTAGTGGCCATGTTTGTTTTTTGTTTTGCCGAGATGCATTCTGGTCTCGAGGTCAGTCTCTTGGCGCCGACCACGAAACTCAAACGTGTTGTGGTGTTAGCTTAATTTTTTAAATTTAATCTTGTTGGTTTAACCTTGTGTTTTTGGTGAATGTTCCTGTGTTTTTCTCAGTCACGTATATCGGAGATTTCTTACTTGATCATATTTTATTTTATTAATTTTTATTTAATTTTTTTTGTTTTATTGCGTGGCCTGGATCTCTACATGTCGGATCGGTATTGCATTCCCTTGTAAATTATCAAGCCCTTTCTCATTTAATTATGCCTGTAATTTTTATTTTAATCTTTGAGCTTTATAACAATTTAATTTTAATTTAATTCTTGTCCCTTTTTTTTTGCTTTCCAAGCAAGCATGTTCTGTTTCTGGTGGAGGTGCTCCTTTAAATTTTAACATTAAATTTTTATTTTTATTTTTTAAGCAGCTGTTGTGGCATTATTTCGTCGGCAGCAGTTCTGTCGGTTATTGGGGGGTGTCTGTAGAATAGCCTGTGCGTTCCCCTTCTCCACTTTCCTTCCACCCCTTTGGAGCTCTTCTGTTGGGGAATGTCATCTGGAGGTGATTTTGTTGCTGTGGAAGCGACGCGGACCTCTGAATAAACGGTAAGTAGGCCCATCCACGCTGACCTGGCCATGCGGTGTCAATAATAATAATAATAATAATAATTAAAATCAGGAACAAATAGCTGTTTTAGAAGAAATGCGAAAGTCTTGGTAAGTCATATGGTTAGAGATATAAACAGAGTTGTAAGCGTGGTGGCTGCTTAAAAGCCATAAATCAAGCGAAGCATCACCAGAGGGGCAAGGCAGCTGTGAGCGCCCGACCTACCGTAATGTGTGAGTGAGACAGAGAGTTAATGGGTTCTTCGGTAAAGCAAGGGTCTGTCATAAACTAACAATAAAAAGGCCATTATGTAAAAGTTTTTATTAAAAGATGCAAGCTGTAATTAACTTATAAAATCACAATGCTGGGATGGAGACCATTCTCCAGAATATAAGTTTGAAGCTTTTATATGAATTTTGACGGGTTTTGTCAAACACTTTTATTGTAAATAAAAGGATTCCTTCCTCAAAAGAATGAAAGAACGGGTTGTGAAAAATACAGTTTATAGATGAATAAAGATCCCATAAAAATAAATAACACAGTGCATGGTACGCTGCAAAGAAAGATCACCTGATGCATGAGAATGAAACTGGTAGAAAAAGGGTTCGATTCACAGACATGGCATGTTTCTTGTACAGTATTTTAATTGTGTAAAATCTAAGACTTTGTGGATAATTACTAGTAAGGTCCAAAGGACTAAATAAGTGATACATGAATGATAATTAAGTAACGTTAAAGAAACCCAGAAGGGTAAAGAATGAAATGAATATAAATGTCCAAAGCCTTGGAAAGTTATATGACTCGAATGATAAGCGCGCTTGACGACTTAGTAAGATATCCTACAAATAATTATAAATAGATTTAAGCAAGACAAAGTGGTTACAAAGTTCATAGAATAATGAAATGACATTATAGTGATCTTGATAAATTTTAACAAAGTGATTAATTTTTAGTTTTGAATGACATTTGAAGAGATTATGCCAAGTGATTAATTTTTATATTTTGAGTGACACTTGAAGGAACTATGCCATGTGATTGATTTTTCTTACTTGTTTTTGAGTAAATATATTTTTCTTTTATGAATTAAATTCTGTAAAATTATAATGTTGAGTTTTTCCTCAAATCCTTGTGAACCTTGAGTATTCCATATCAGATGTTTAATCAGCGGTGGAGGGAACGTACCATACCCCGAAACCGCAAGAGCAAAAGCCGAGTGCTGATTAATCATCATCCGTGTAAACGGGCACATAGGGGAAACATATAATGCGTGCTGGATATGGATACTAGGTCACATGGAAAGTCGGTCAAATTAAAGATAAAGTAAATATTAAAATAAAATGATAGGATGACCGCAACCCGCAAACCCTATATATAAATATTGAAAAATGATATGACCCCTATATAAATCATTTTTATGGCGCCCACCTTTAGGGGCGGGTTTTTCCGAGAGAAAAACACAGAAAAACTCGAGATTTCCGAAAAAAAATATTTTGGAAAATTTCGAAGAAAAAAATCACATCACAATTACAAAATGTCTTGCTTAAAGTTGTTGAACTTTTTGAAGGAGGGACGTGTGGACCGGTTCGTGCGCCTGCACACCCGTTAAACACTTTACCTCAAAAAGAAAGAAAGAAAGAAAGAAAGAAAGAAAGAAAGAAAGAAAGAGTACAGGCATGTCGGGTCGAGCCCAGATTCACCTCGTGAGCATGATTCATCCTGGGGGGGGGGGGGCGGTAGTAGCCCATCTTTTCTCAAATAAATTGGAAAAAGAATGGCTACAACGGAAGAGATGAAATATCTCTTTGAAACAATGAACAATAAACTTCAAGAAAAGATGGAAGTTTTAAATAATAAACTTCAAGAAAATAGGGATGAAATTAAAAAGGACTCAGAAGTTTCAAACAATAAATTTCAAGAAAAGATGGAAGTTTTAAATGATAAGCTTCAAGAAAATAGCGAAGTTTTAAATAATAAATTCCAAGAAAGTAGGGATGAAACAAAAAAAAAACTTGGAAGGAATAAATAATAAAATTCAAGAAACTACAAAGGACTTGGAAATAATAAACATTAAACTCCAAGAAAATTGGGATGGTATCAGTAAGGTTAGGATTGAATGTACAGAATTTTGAAACAAAGAACAAAAGATTAGGTGAATTAAATAATAAAGTTGACGCCGCACAGGCAAATGAAAATGATAGTATTTTAAAAATACAGCAAAGTATTGATACTATTAAAGATGATGTAAACCATATCTCAGGCGAACAGGCAGAGGTTAAATCACGCTTTGATGAGATCGAGGTGAAAATTAACGATATCAAAACCGAAATAACAGAGCAAATAGATAGTAGATTTAAAGAGATAGAGAAATCGTTCGAAGACACGCTAGATCTTAGACTAGAAGTAAATAAGGTCGAGTTCCATGAATTTAAGAACGATGTAATTAAGAAATTAGCGAAAAATGGAGAACAACGTGAAAATTCCGCGCAAGAATTAAAAAGGGAAATAATTAATCTATCCAAACAAATCCGAGAAAGTAATGAACAAAGGAAATAAGATAGGGACAAGATAAGTCAAAGAATGGATAGGCCTATACAAGAAAAGGAAGAAGTTGAAAAATTCAAAGAAGACTTGAAAGAAAAACCAGAGGTAAGAGGAAAAAGAACTGAGAACAACGAAGATTGTATGAATGAAATGGAACAAGAGTCATCTGTTAAAAATAGAAACTTCCCTCAAAGTGAAATTAAGATAACAGGGGAACCATTAGTCGCGTTAAACCCGCATGATAACAGTAAGGTCATTATAATACGGCCAGAGATCACAAAGAATCCAACATACATGCAGAGTCTAAAGGCATTTTTCAGTTGGAAACTGAGAAAGAAGAAGTCAGAAATAGAGAACAAAAGAAGGAAAATAAGTCCTTCGAAAGAGCTCTACAATTGGAAGACAACAAAGAAAAAATGATATCTCCGAAAGGAAAGACGAAAGAACTAAGTCAAGCAAAATGACTGAATGAGGAAGTAGTAAAATAAGAAATTTGTAAATAATAGAGTAAGAAATGACAAAAAATAAAAAGGAAGAGAACCAAAATGGACCAGATGGTTTCGATATATACGTGCCCGTACAGGTCATGAAATGAACAAATAATAACCGTGTGATATAGTAAAAAAAAGAATTGAAACAAGGCTACCAATAAATGGATAAGAGAGAAATGGTCTTTAAAAGACGACAGAAAGAAAACTTCTCTACCTCACAATTGGACTGTGAGCCAATGTATTGGGAAGATGAAGAAACCTGAACAAGACAAGGGTGATTTACAACCCACTTGAGGGAGACGTCCCATTCCAAGTGGAAAGGGTGAACAGAAACCCGAACCGAACGAGACAAGTTATCGAGGGAGACTGATGAAAGAAGAAAAATAAAACGGAAAACGAACTTAACTGAAAATCTGATGAGGATAAATAATAATACTGAATTAATGAAACGGGCAGGGAGAGTCCTTCCCCATTCAAGGAATTAAAAGGAATAATTAAAGGAAGTTCATATAAGTGGTTTTTTTTTGAATTTTAATAAATAAATTTCCTCAGCTCTTCGAAAATTTATTTACCTTTGAAGGAGCGATTCTGTACCCAACTGGGTTGGTACAGGATATGAACTTCTTATCTTTAAGATGAAAAGAAGTCCAGCTACACGCTAGCAGTGTGGAAATAGGAAGTGATTCAGGCCATGACGCAGAACATTGACAGCTTTATCTGGAATTACGTGGTGCAAGCGATATGTGAATCACGAGAGCAGTCACGCTGGGATGAACCAACTAGAGCAGATTGGCGGAGGAATCACCACTGAATGCTAAGATCGGCACTTTTCTGGCAACATTGGATTACGAATCGACACCGCAAAGTTGTGTAATAAGCCGTTTTCGCGGAAACAATGCAAAATTACAACAATAGGCCTACGGGGATCAGAATAATCCAGGAAATTATGAATTAAACAAGGTTAAGAGTGAATAATTTAGGCCCAGGAAAAAGTACTTAGTCAGCAACTACGTCATTAGGCGGAGCCAAGCGAAGGTAGTGGGAAGAAGAGACAAAAACTCAGTCGCCCACACAGCTGAGGAGCCTTGTAGATTTTATTTAAATTAATTAGACGATCGATTTTCAGGAAACGAAATGGTAAGGAGATGTTTGGATTATAGGGAACATAATAACATATTTTGCAAAAACGTGCGACGTCTATTTCTGATGTTAGCTCCAGGAAGAAGGCAAAAGTAGTTTATTTTTGCAAGTTCCCAATAAATAGCCCAGGTTTCAACCAGAGAGCATGCAGTTTTCCGACAGCCAGAGAGGGGGCGTCAGGCTACACCAAATGCAGTATCTGTCCGCCCGTGAGGGGTGTGACGCTGGAGCATCAAGTACATCTACTACAGACCTCGTATGGAGGTGTTACATCGAATGCAGTATCCGTCAGCCAAGTGAGGCTATAGGCTGTGTCAGAAGCAGTTCATCATCAGCAAGCGGGCAGAAGCTACACGCTGTCTCCTAAAATGCAGAAGCGCTGCATTATACTCGTCGCAGTTCAGTTAACCCCGGGGAGGCTCAGCGTAATTCCGCACAGTATATAAGTATACAGTATGGAGTATTATCAAACTGCCGGGACGGAAGTCCGTTCTCACACTAGTAAGGACTCATCGTACTCCCGTATGGAGAAGTTACAGCAAGTAACGCAATTCGTTACCAACCGCAAAAGTGGATCGTGTTAAGACGAATTAACAATCATCAGTATCCGCGGTAATAACAAAACGTTGAATGTGCGTGGTAATATAAATCCGCCGGTTGTTTACAAGTGATCACTAAAGCACTTGTGCGGGATCAAATAAATTATACGCTACTCGAAAACCGTGACGAAGTAAAATTGCGCCGCGATATATTCTAGAACAGTAATAAGCTAGAATACAGCAGTCCCGGTCAGTAGAGACACTACGCTGGAGGTCATCGTTTCGAAATATACAGACAGCTCTCCGTGAAAGTTAAGTGAATGACTACAGTAGTAAGGGACCTATATTGGAACGAAATCCAATAATTCAAGTAAATGGACACGGGTTCGAGACCCAAGAACAAATATAGTGAACTTTAGCGAAGCTACAGTGTGTCAAATAGGAACGTAGCAATAAAGACATTCTCGCAGGAGAAATAAGGGAACTTGTCGCAGATAAGGACAAAATGCGGTCGAGAAGTAAGCGGGCCATAGGTTCGATAGACCGCTACGTAAACGTAGGACGAGTAAAAATTGAAAATCGCTAATAAAAGGACGATAAAAGAAGTCAAAATAGACTATCTAAAAGACAGGGCAGAGACTAGATCCAGTGAAGAATTAGGAGCCGTTCGAGTTTGCATCACGTCAAATGCAGGGTCCGGGGATCTCATTAGGGCGTGGATCACCGATAGAAACGTGCCAAGAGTCACTGAAATGTGGTGAAAATTAGTGCAGTGTAAATAAGTTACAAGATATATGTGTTATAGTGTTAATACAGTAGTTTAGAAATTAATGATGTGTTTAAATTTAAGTGAAGGTCGATTGGACCTAAGTGAGGTGCCGCTCACAAAATAAAGTGCCATGAAAGAGTGCTAATTATGTCGTTAGGTGGGTGAAATCCTTCCCAAGGATAGATCCGAAGATGGAGCACACTGGTGAGTCATGATTTTTCATTAAAAATTGCAGATGTACGATGTACTGGCTCGATGGGATCGGTCGTATCTGGGGAGTTTAACGATCGAACTCATCGGGTAGTTGAATGCACTTATATAACTGAAATGTTGAAATAATAATAATAAAAAATTGCGAGATTGACCTCGCAAAATAATTATATGAATAGGATCAGTAATGTAAAGTAATAAAAAAAACAAGAAATGAAATAACAAATAATAAATGATTTGGAGGAAGGAATCGAAAATATAATTTAAATGGCTTAAAATTTCGCTATAGTAAAAGCAGATAATGAAATAAATATGCATCATAATAAAATTGTTAAAATAAATAATGGAAAGGTAAAATATAAAATAGTTTGATCTTACAATTAAATAGCAAATAACAAAAGTTGAAATAAAAATAATTGAAAGTTCGAAATGAAAATAATAAAAATAAATATTATCGAGTTGTTATGCACTAAAAAGAAAGTGATAATAAAAATTGTAATAAGGAACTCAAGTAATAAACGGAACGAAATAGATTAACATGTCTTGACGTATTGTTGTCAAATGATCAATTTTATAAATCTTTAAAAGTAATTGGTGAATATAAACACCCAAAGAAAATGTATTATCACAGGCTAGCGAGCCAGAATTATGAAGATTAAATGATAGGAAGGTTGAGGTCTTACCGCTATCAATGAAATATTAATTTGAGATATTAAATAAACCGCGAATAACCAAGCAAGAAATCGTTGTTGCCAAAAGGGCCGAATAATCAATAAATGAAGCTAAAAGCTAACAAATGTCCCTTAATCAGGATAAGAACTAATCGCGAGATGGAGAGTCTCATCGAAATATTGTGGGTGAAAGATTCCCCTTTCTGTATTGTTGTTGTATGTAAACGTCGTGTTGTATTGGGTAGGTGAAATTCCCATAAACTGTATTGCCATATTTAAGCGTTGAAAATAATAGTTCCATTGTAAGTCCGATCAGGCCGTGTTAAATAAATATCGTAGGCCAAAATCGTCGAATGAATATGCATGTGAGACCATGAGAGCATTGTTATAATTATTGTAGGCCATAATCGTCGAAATAACGCGTTGTACGTTAATATACATGTGAGACCATGAGGCATTGTTATATATGAAGGTTGTAGGCAATAATCGTCGAATGAAATTTGCAAGTAAGACCAATAACTGCATTGATATAAATAATATTGTTAGAAGGCGTCATACAAATTGTGATTAAAGTTGGTGTAGTCAACTATTAGGCATCCTCTCCGGAATAAGTTATAAATATTCTTTAAAAAACGAAATATATATAATGATAATAATTATAATTAAAAGCAGGAACAAATAGCAGTTTTAGAAGAAAAACGAAAGTCTTGGTAAATCATATGGTTAGAGATATAAACAGATTTGTAAGCGTGGTAGCTGGCTAAAAGCCAAAAATCAAGCGGTGCGTCACCAGAGGGGCAAGGCAGCTGTGAGCGACCGACCTAACGTAATGTGTGAGTGAGACAGAGAGTTAATGGGTTCTGCGGTAAAGCAAGGGTCTGTCATAAACTAACAATAAAAAGGCCATTATGTAAAAGTTTTTATTAAAAGATGCAAGCTGTAATTAACTTATAAAATCACAATGCTGGGATGGAGACCATTCTCCAGAATATAAGTTTGAAGCATTTACATGAATTTTGACGGGTTTTGTCAAACACTTTTATTGTAAACTAGCAGAAGTACCCGTTCTTCGAACGGTGTTCGTTGTTAACACCAGACATTGTCAATTGAGCTACTGTTGCAATGGTTAGCGGTTTGTCATTCCTTCAAGTTTATCAGAAGAAGTTATTTTTCTGGGAATATCACACACGGTTAATTTAAGGCCCTTAAAATGTAGTTTTCGGAGACCCTTTATAGATTCCCGAATTTTGTGTCTCACATTGAGAAGCGCAACATATGCTTCGGTCGTCCTTCTAGGATAATTTTTATATTTCGCCTATTTTAGCATGTATTGAGAAATTTTTCTCTATATCCACCCTTCTACTGTATGAAAAGTGCGGTGAAGAGTTTTATAAATGATTGGTGTATTGACTCTCATGGTTACCATAGCCTACCTAATTTTACGATGCTCCAAGCATCCGAACACGAGTTATAGGCGTAGGCTACATAAAGATACAAAGAAAGACAGACAGACAATTCTATTGTCTACAACATATTACCGAGATATCCAAATATGGGGATATCTACCACACAGTATCAAACAAAATCATCCTTACGATGAACCCGTATGTCGACAAAAATAAAATAAAAACAAGAAGTTCCGTGAAGAACTATACAGCCTACTTTTCATTCCAATGATGCAAAAATACGATCCACATGTCATACGATGTTGGAATGTCAAAGAACCCATTTGAATTCAGTAGGCCGAGTTCATAATGGCAAAATTAATCTCGGGAGTTTCCGCCAGCACAAAGTTCCTCATTTCTCTACTAGAAAGCGCTATTGTGTTCAAGGAGATTAGATATCTAACATCTAACCTCCTTGACTTTCATAGTCAAGGAACTACGAAATTCGACATGCAAGCTACCCTCTGGGTGTCAAATAGCAAAGCTTGCACCTGGCACCCGAGGCCATACGATATTATTATTATTATTATTCCAATGATTATTCTGCAGAATATGAACCTATCTAGAATAATGAGGATGTTAAGTTGGTAATATCGAAATATCTAATTGCTTCAAAATATACCTGGCATAATGTAGCCTAATAGAGCACTATAGTTGGCAGCCCTGGTGACTGAATATATTCTTAGTTCCATCTCTTAAGGTACAGAATACAAAATTTGGTTGAAGTCCAATGGACGTTACATGCAGTTAGACACTGGATCTATCAGCACGCGTTAAAGCATGTTGCCAACAATGTCATGCGTGTGCTGGTCAGAAATAGTCTGAAATATTTTGATATCTTGTTGTGACAATTTTGGATGAAATCCATTTGTTAGTATAGAAGTTACATGTATTTTAAAATTGGACATATCAGCAGGCATAGAATCATGTTGGCAGCACTGCCTTGTAATAATTACTCCAAATTAATCTAAAATGTCAGGTGCTATACGTGTGCAATGTATAGAGCTGTTGGGTTGCATACTTTCTGATATATTGATATTAGGGTAAAAAAATAGACAGCATTTATTAACAGTTGACAGCCCTGATTGCTCTTAACAATACTTATAGTCATATCTGTTATGGTACACATAGCACATACGAAATTTGGTTGAAATCCAACTGATAGTATAGAAGTTACATGTATTTAAAAATTGGTACTATCAGCAGGCTTATAATCATGTTGGTAGAACTGACGTATATAAGTTACTCCAAATTAATCTAAATTGTCAGAATATACGTGTGCATAGTTTAAAGCTGTTGGCTTGCATACTTTCTGATATATTGGTATTTGGATTTAATAAAATAGAGAGAGCAATTATTAACAGTTGGCAGCCCTGGTGGCTCTTAAGAATACGCTCAGTCATATCTGTTTATGTACAGATATTACATACAAAATTTGGTTGAAATCCAATTGATAGTGTAGAAGTTATGTGCATTTAAACATTGGATCAATCGGGGGCTTAAAATTCATTTGGCAACACTGTCATGGTTGGCCTCCTGGAAATTAAACTGAAATAGTCTTATCTACATGTGTGCCAATTTTGGAATAGCTCCCATGCATACCTTGCAAGATATCCAACATGGAACTCAAATTTCTAGTGCGTTTTTTCAGCAGTTGGTAGCACTGACATCATTTCCAAATATGAGCGTGAGATATTCCGGTGCACATCTTTACTCATACTAAATTTGGTTTTGATTGCTGCAGCCGTTAAGGAGTTGATAGGGGGACACACACACAGCCAGCCAGACAGATAGACAGACAGACAGAAGGACAGACAGACAGACAGACACACATTTTCCCGGATCGATCTCATAAGTCTACTTTTTCCTCATTTTTGCAAAATGTGAAAAGTAGGCTAATAGGATAAAAATAAGATTAGTTAAAATATGCTCTCAAACTAAATTCACCTAACGTGTACTTCCTGATGTGAAATAGAATTGAAAGCCTTGTAGAAGAAATGCAATACACGTCTCATAAAAACTGACCCTCTACTTTGTGCTAGGTGCCCATACACAGGAAGACCTCTTTCATAAATTATAAAGGCTTGTGGTGCATGAAAATTCAGGCACTTTAGCCTCAAATTGCCCACATTCATAAAAGCCGCAATAAAATGCTGGTTCAATTCAAGAATTTTTGAAAATAATGTTGCTGTTTGGAGATATAATAGACCTTCTGTACTGTATGACGACGTGAAATTGCATGAAAAAATTCTAGGTTACCACTTGACCCCCTTAATTGCATTGATGAATTGTACAGTCTAGGTTAGTTCCGTGATAACCTTATAGCCATTTGCAAACTTTTACAGAAATGTAATAAATGGAGTGGCATTGCTTCTTACAGAAATAGAAGGAAAGTTGTAAGCCACCCCTTGATATAATGTTCTCATGGTTACCGATTTGCATTCCTTCATTAGTTTGTTAAATTAAATTAAATTAGTTTTCTGGGAATATTTCAGAAACTGTTGGATTTTGAGCCTTATAATGTAGTTTTCGAGGACCCTTCAGGGCCCCCGAGTTTTGTTTCTGGCACCGAGGGGATTTGTCTCGTCGTTGTACGCCATACTATAATACTAATAATAATATAATATAGGGAGAAATTATAACACCTATTATTTAAAATTATTAATGCAGCCAATGGCCACGTACTTTTCATTTCAGGACGGGTCAGGGAAGGGATATTATCAGAGAAAGAAGCATTCAATCACGCATGAGCAAAATGGAAATGGCCTACCATTTAACTAAGGACATCTATAAGAAAAGGTCAATATCCTTCAACGCAAAGCTAAAACATTACTGCAGTGTCATCCGTCCGGAGGTCTTTCATGCTTCTGAATGCCCCACGATGAACAAAAAAGGCTTGGTCGAGAAACTGGAGGCCAAAGAAAGGAACATTTTGAGAAAGATATTGGGTTCCATCAAATACAATGGGGAATACAGAAGACGGCATAAACATGAACTATATACTCATGTGGAGAAGATAAGTAACGTCATCCGGAAGAGAAGGATACCATTTTTTTGGGCATGTGAAACGAATGAGCCCAGCGAGACTGACCAACCGCAACATAACTTACTTTCAGGAGAGGAAAACAAAATGGGCCTGGTTCATAGAACTGGATAAAGATCTGAGAGAAGTGGGGATTACACCAATAGACATTCAGGAGCGCGCGCCACTCACAAGGAAACTTCAAGCTTGCAAAGGTTTCCAAGAAAAACCGAAGCTGAAAACGGGAAAGATTTGGACCCAGGAACGGAAGGAAGTCCACCGAAAACGAATGCGGGCGTACTGGGCAAACATCTAAGCCAGTAGGAGACAGTGGGAATGACGCGGTCCGTAGATGGCCTATACGAAATGAATGAATGAATAATATGGGGATAGGAATATAATAGACCTGCCGTACCACACCCGCAGTTGTAAATCGCGTGAAAAAATTCTAGAGTACCCCTTGATCCCCTTAAGCGCGTTCAACGTATTGATGAATTTTACGGCTTAATTTGGTTCCGTGATAACTTTCTAGCCGTTTGCAAACTTTCACACTAATGTAATTAATGGAATTGCATTGCGTCTTACAGCAATAGATGGACCTCTGTGAATCTGTTGCCATGGTTACTGGCTTGCATTTGTTCATTAGTTTATTAAATGAAATTAGTTTTCTGGGAATATCTCAAAAACGGTTGGTCTTAGGGCCTTAAAATGTGGTTTTCGGGTACCCGAGTTTTGTCTCTCACATTGAGGGGCTGAAAATGAGCTTTGTCTCGTCCTTCTACGCCTATTTCAGCATGTATTTTAAGGGGGTAGGCCCCCTTTTATGAGGGGTACGGAGAAGAGTTATATCAATGATAAGTGTCGTGCCTCTGATGGATATCTGTACCAAATTTTACGTTGATACACCCAGCCGTTCTCGAGTTATAAGGGAACAAAGTTGTCCACAGACGAACAAACAAACAAACAGACAGACAGACGAAAAAAAATCGCGCGCATCCATCAAAAACTGTCTGAAACGCGTAATAACTTAATTTTCCGTAGAAATTCAGAGAAAAACAGACAAACTTTCATTTTTATATAGAGAGATATACTGCACCGGTCGGTGTTGACCGTGTTTTATTGCACAAATTTAGGTTTCACTCGCTAATCGTTGGAGATATACGAAAAGTGATAAGGACCTTTCGGATAGAAAATTAAGTGTTAAAGCTCGTTTATGCCATAAAAAGTTTGCTATTTCTTAGCGTTCTCTTTTTATTTGAAATGGAATTATGAAAACTTGAAACCAAAGGGTGTAGTGACGTCACAAATGTCGGTTTTACTCGCTAACCGTTGGAGATACACAAAAAGTGATAAGGACATTTTGGATAGGAAATTAAATTTCAAATCACATATGTGCCATCAAAATTTTGCTATTACCTACCGTTCTCTTTTTATTTGACATGGAAATATGAAATTTTGTAACCAAAGGGTGTAGTGACGTCACTATAATGGTCGCCATTTTCTAATAGTGCAAAATTTCGAAATCAAAAGTATCCTAGATGTAATACTGGTAAATCAGCTACATCCATGCAAAATTTCATTTAAATCGGACTAGTGGTTCTTGCGTTATTGAGTAACACACAGACAGACAGACAGACAGAAAGACAGACACACACCATCTCATTTTTATATATTAGTATGATAAAAGGATTCCTTCCTCAAAAGAATGAAAGAACGGGTTGTGAAAAATACAGTTTAAAGATTAATAAAGATCCCATAAAAATAAATAACACAGTGCATGGTACGCTGCAAAGATAGATCACCTGATGCATGAGAATGAAACTGGTAGAAAAAGGGTTCGATTCACAGACATGGCATGTTTCTTGTACAGTATTTTAATTGTGTAAAATCTAAGGCTTTGTGGATAATTACTAGTAAGGTCCAAAGGACTAAATAAGTGATAAATGAATGATAATTAAGTAACGTTAAAGAACCCCAGAAGGGTAAAGAATGAAATGAATATAAATGTCCAAAGCCTTGGAAAGTTATATGACTCGAATTATAGGCACGCTTGACGACTTAGTAAGATATCCTACAAATAATTATAAATAGATTTAAGCAAGACAAAGTGGTTACAAAGTTCATAGAATAATGAAATGACATTATAGTGATCTTGATAAATTTTAACAAAGTGATTAATTTTTAGTTTTGAATGACATTTGAAGAGATTATGCCAAGTGATTAATTTTTATATTTTGAGTGACACTTGAAGGAACTATGCCAAGTGATTGATTTTTCTTACTTGTTTTTGAGTGAATATATTTTTCTTTTATGAATTAAATTCTGTAAAATTATAATGTTGAGTTTTTCCTAAAATCCTTGTGAACCTTGAGTATTCCATATCAGATGTTTAATCAGCGGTGGAGGGAACGTACCATACCCCGAAACCGCAAGAGCAAAAGCCGAGTGCTGATTAATCATCATCCGTGTAAACGGGCACATTACATAATCTTCTTCAAAGGGACTTAAAGGTTTCTTTCATGTTATTAAAAAAATGTACAGTAGTGTATTCAAAATATTGTAACTATTCTTTATTTTATTATTAAAACAAAACTATTTTCCATTTGATTTGATTGTTCTTTTTATTTCCTATTGTCGTGGGCCCCACCTTATCAAATCGCCCAGCGCCCCGCAAAGCTTGGGTCCGCCACTGCTGTAAGAACACAACGTTGTTTGTTAACTTTTTTTTATTATTTACGGAGCCTATTTTCTTGAATCGTTTAGCGAGCCTCCTAATTGTACTGGTATTAGGCACAGGTCTTCCTGGAAACTTGATTCAAAAATTTTGTCTTGTTCCAGAACAAGACTTTCTACTTTTCATTCTTTTCTAGACATGACCAGCAATCACAGGAATCACAACTCACTAAACATGCAACACTAACGTCTAAGCTCTGCAGATAAACCTCCATATGAATGAAAAAGAAACACATCTGAATTAACGATATGAGTCAGCGGAGCGTGATATTGCGAGGCCCACTCGCTCCGCACCTGCCCAGCCAAATGACGCCATAGTTCACCACGATTACCGGGGCGCACAAAGATAATGACCCTGTAAATTCCCAGAACTTGTAGTGGGGACCAAGAAGGTTAAGTTTAGCATAGGACCTTGTATCCGTCTTTCCGCTACCCGCAATAAACCACTACAGCACACGTTCAAATCTCCCGCATTTTCGGCGCCACTGACTAGAGTACGCATGCCATTGAACGAACACTTAATGTCCCATATCCCCTACAAGTTTGTTGACATTCCATACTTTCTTCCACGAAATCTCACGAGTGCCGCGAACTTGCTATTCCTTGAAGACGTACTGCATGAGTTCTTAGACGATGTGCCACTCATGTGCGTCAAAACATGTGGTTTCAGCACGATGGCGCACCACCTCATTTTTCACTTGCGGTCCGAGACCATCTGAACCGCAAACTTGGGCAACAGCTGGCCCGATTGCTTGGCCTGTACATTCAACCGACTTGACGACACCGCTAGAGTACTACTTGTTGGGTCTCATGAAAACCTTGATTTACGAGATCCCTGTGGAATCCAAGGAAGACCTACTGGCACGGGTTATGGCTGCGGCAGATGATGGAGGACCAGGGATTGGTGATCTGTGTACATGATACGCAGGTACCGTGTCTGTGTTGACGTCGATGGTCGTCACATCGAGCCCCGCCTGTAATTGGACCCAGACGACAAGCAGCAGGAGTCGGACAGAATGCCGAAAATGCGGGAGCGGTGAACGTGTGCTGGGGTGTTTGTTTTTTGTTTTTTTCTGGTAGCGGGAAAACGGTACGTTTCCGGACACAAGTTCCTATGCTAAACTTAACCGTCTCGGGTCCCAGTAAAGCCCTTAAAGTCTGTAATGGGAATTTAGGAACACCCAGTATACAGGATAGTTTGAAACAACTTGAACCATGTATATGAGCGTTAGAGGATTGGTCATAATCATCACATATATTATTTCAGTAGTATAGATCCCTCCTGCAGCCCTCACAAGTGACCGATCGTGACAAATGAGCATTCAAATGAAAGAGAATAGACATTAGCACTGACGAATTGCACTCTAAATTCCTAAATATCTATAATTTCTTTTAAAAATGACTTTCAAAAAATGTACGATGTGTGCGATTTGCAGATACTGTTGCTGTAGGAAGATACGCTCCATATTGCTGTCCACTTCATATTTTGGACGCTGTGACGCTTGTTTCATGTCATTTTAATATTCTGACCTGAGATTTTGCATGGATTTCAGAAACATTAAATCAAAGGAATGAGTACTCAAATCGTATAAATTCATAAATATCGAATAACCGGTGATTGTTATGATGATCCAATTTTCATTGATTGCCTTCTTGAGTTAGGGAACGTACAACTTGGAATCCTAACTGAAATGTAAATAATGTTCTATAATCATTTGGTTGAAATAAAAACATAGCAACCTTTCCCCTTAGTCTCTCATTATAAACCTATTGGGGAAAAGGTGGTTTATGATCATGCGAGATTTTTCGCACGGGTCCGCTACTGATAAATAATTTGAAAAAAAAAATGAGTCGATATCTTACGCCGGTGTCATTTCATCAGGTCTTAAAAATAGGCAATCAGATCGCTTTGCGGGAGAATTCAAATAGGCCTTGCCGGGCGATGTTGCCAACACTGCACGTGGCTCAAGACCGGCTGGAGAGCTCGACCCACTGTTTAATTGTGCGTAAAAACAATGTGGCTCTGATTGGAGTACGGTGATTTTCCTTAACAAAACAAAAAGCAACTCTACCAAGTAACTCAGCTCCTGTAAAACTGATTGTGAGAGATGCTCTAAAGTTGTCACCGACTAAACTTCCAGTCTACAATATCATTTGAGTTTTCAAAAATAGAACTTACTTGTACCACAGCAACCGAGAATGACCAATGACGAATGCTTTGATGTGTAATTTGCAAGTATGGATATAGAGTATATCGAATAAGAGATATTCTTTGAAAATTTGTGATGATGATGATGATGATGATAATTGTTGTTTTAAGGGGCCTAACTTCTAGGTTATCGGCCCCTAATGGATTGGGTGAACGTGAAGATGATAATGAAATGTAAACTATAACTAAAACTAACTACTAACTTATATACCAGAAGAAGAAATGGACAACAAAAGGAGAATAAGGCCAATAAAGGACAGGAGGAAAAGAAATGCCCTCAACCCTCGAAGAATGCGGATGGAGGGATTTGGAAGGAAGGAGAGCCATGAAAGGTAGAGAGGAAAGTGAAAGAGGAGAGGGTCCGCCCCACAGGTAATGGATAAAAAGGGGAAAACCGGACCCAGCTCAGGAATTCCTAGGGGTCGCCAACTCCCGAACTCACCAGCCATGAGCCCCTGAGGGTGTAGCAATATCCAGGGTGCACCAGAAGTGGTGGGGCTACATACACCCTGCCTCCTTGAGGGCCTTGAGCAGAAGGCAGGAGAGAAGTTGAAAAGATAAAGAAGGCTGACCCCTCGCAGAAGGAGGGTATCAGAACATATGAGACAAGGGCCAATTAAGGAGGGAAAGGAAGAGACTCCCTAGGCCTCGGATACCCTAATACCGTCAGGGTCGTAAGAGAACAAGAGTTGACCAAGTGAGGTCGACTGGAAAGAAGACGGTGAGGAGCCCGGCACAAGTAAGTGGAAGCAATTCCGGACTCAGCTGGGGCCCTGTGGTCGCCAACCCACGTCCCATTAGATGTGAGCCCCTGGGGGATTGAAAATTTGTGATATTTAGCATATTTCAACACAATTTAACCATATAAATATGTATGATTGTGACCAATGAATATACGCTGTCATGGAAGGTATACGCCAGAAGTATGAGCTGGGAAAAATAAAATAAAAATGTTTAGTTTAGATTTGAATTATCTGCGAAGTGGTTCATTGTTCACCACAAGTTTGTAAAAATAGAGCTTCCCTGTTTCTGCAGCGGACACTTCAATTATTATTCTGATTGTGGTCATTACAAGCGTTCGAGCACATTCAGTCAAGTAAATTGCTAGCAAGCAATTTACTGTGCACTTTAGTTAGTTATTGTTTTTTTAAGGGGCGGAACTAGCTAGCACTTTACTTTAAGTCTCGGGATACCTTTTTCAATGTTATCTCCAAAGCAAACATAATAAACTCCAGTGAGTATCTTTATGGTTCTTGTAATTTAAATACTAATGTATTTATTGAAGCGAAAGTGGTAGCTACGCTCGCTAAGGTTCAAGGCTGGACCATGGGCTAGATAGACGAATGAATTCAAATCCAACCGACCACTATCTTTGAATGGGGTATCCATGGTTTCCTATTTTCAACTTTAGGCAAGTGTTGTTAGTTCATTAAGTTGTTGTTGATGATTGTTTACGGGCTTTGCGACATCGTGGTCATGTAGCCTCGTGTACTTGGGTGTATGTAGACGTTTATGATAACCTATTGTATGTCACTGTTATGTCTGTACTAGTGTGTGTAGATGTAATCGAGGTAGGATCTGGGTACGAAGTGGCTAAGTTAGGTACCATCTTGGCATTTGCCTGGAGTAGATGTGGGGAAACCACTTCCAGGATGGCTGAGGTAAAAATCGAACCCGCTTCTTCTCAGTTTTGCCTCACGAGACTGAGTGTACCCTAATCCACCCTCAGACCAGAATACAATTTCTTGGCAGAGTCAAGAATCGAGCCCGGGCCTCTGCAGTGACTGTCAAGAATGCTAGCCACTATGCAAGGAGGCGGCCTGATTCATTTAGGGAATGGTGATATTGTAGCCCCATGTACTTTGGTGTGTGTGTGTAGAATCTTTTTGTTAACCTGTGCCATTGTGATGGCTGTAGTAGCCTAGTGTGTGTATTTTTAATGGAGTCTAGGATTGGGAAAGTGGCAGCCTTGGCCTTAAGTTAGGAACCAACGCCGCATTATTCCTGTAGTAGAAGTGGGAAACCACGGAAAACTATTTCTAGGATGGGTGAGGTGGGAAACGAATCCATCACTTCTCAGTTTTTCCTTACGAATCTCAGACCAGCCGGGAATGGAACCGGAGACGTTTGGATCCAGAGTCTCTGTACGTACCCCAAATCCACAGAAGGTGATGCATATGTGTTGATGATCGATAATGCATGATGTAAAAAAAAGCAATTATAAGTTATTTTAAAATAACAACACTGGTATTATGCTGGTGGGAAACAAGCTCACGCTCATCTGATGGCAGGGACGTGAATGGAATAACATGGCATGCATGATTCAATTATCGTGTAATTAAAATGCTCTGTCACCATTGTCCAACTGTGGAATTGTAATGTCAGTTTTGGTTTAACAAAAGGTATACACATATAAGTACTACAATTAGCGGTTAACTTTTCAATATGGAATATTTAGAAGCAATTTTACAGCGTTGCCTTCGTAATCTACTAAAAACATTGATATTCCCAGAAATACTAAAATTAACGGGAACAGAAGTGAACATATGGAACATTAAAAAGTTTTTACAACAAAAAAGGTGTATATTTTTGTACATATGAGTTATATACATACCCTCTAAACTTGAAAAAAAGGCCTTCAGTGAACCTTATCTGACGATGTTGACCTGACGAACGAAACATCCTCCAATTAAGCCCCCTCTATTTTTAAAGTAGTGTTTAAAAGTTTATAAATAATCTATGTTATTTTCTCCAGGTTAATGAGTGTTAATCCCCGTCCAATTTAATAGGGCACATTAACGTGTTTACCGACAGCAAATCATCCTTTACTAGATTACTTGTATGCCTGTATTGAAAATTACGTATATATTACGTGTGAGAGTAATTATCTTTCTTTACGCAGGACTTCCTTTTTACTCGCAAACTTGAATAACTTATCCCTGGTCTAAATTTTACTCCTAATAATGCTACCACTGAACAATATAAGTACAGGTTTACATTGTTCCTATTTAAAGAAAAATTGCATTTTTGACGGTTATTTTACTGAAATTATTGCATTTCGTAATGATAGACCGTTGGTTGGTTGGCTCCTCAGTTTAGGGGCTGCGACAACGCGGTCATGTAGCCCCTGTCTGATAACCGGTGTTAATTGTGCTGACTATATTAGTGTGTGTTTCTGTTTCTTAATTCAAGTTTTTAATATTTTTTAAATATCGTATGGCCTCGGGTGCCGGGTGCAAGCTTTGTAATTTGACACCCAGAGGGTAGCTTGCATGTCGAATTTCGTTGTTCCTTGAATCACTATGAAAGTCAAGGAGGTTAGATATCTAATCTCATTGAACACCATAGCGCTTTCTAGTAGAGAAATGAGGAACAATATGTTGGCGGAAATTCCCGAGATTAATTTTGCCATTATGAACACGGCCTACTGAATTCAAATGGGTTCTTTGACATACCAACATCGTATGACATGCGTATCGTATTTTTGCCGCCTTTCAAAAATCACTTACCACGGCCAGGAGCGAACCTGCAATCTTGGGGTTAGTAGATCGACAAGCTATCCACTCACCCACCGTGGCAAGCTTTAATTCAAGTAAGGACTGCAGACTTAGAATTTTTCAAGTAGTTCCTACTTTTGCCGCCAAACGCCACCGTCAACTACTACTAGTTCATAACTTGGCTACTAGACGCCACCGCAGTCGGCTCATGGCGACGAACGTGCTATAAATCTATAACATAGGACCGCCGGCTTTACTTCCCCTCCGAAGGAAGGCATACTGAGGGATTTTTCACGCTCTTAAAAAATCCGACGACTTCGGCCGGGTTTGAACCCGCGATCTTGGGCATAGAAGCTCAGCAAATGATAGACCGTAACAAAGTTCGACATAAAATTTCATTGAAAAATTGTAGTTTTGAAATTTTATAAAAATAAGCTGAAATGGTGAAGTGAAAATACGGGTACAGTAACTAAGGATTTGAAGTAAGGAATTGAAATCAGTTTATCATCCACGAAAATGTACCATTTTAATGACCATATCTATAAACTAAGCATAACCCAATAACACCGTAATATTTGCTATTGATGACAGAGGTACGAGCGGCTAGAGGCTTTACGGGAGCATGGTCAATGCTTCAACTTACAGCGGTGGTTTGTAATTGAGTCGTCCAGTTGCAAAACTCGTTTAATCCATTTGTGAATAAGGATCATGGCGGAATTTTTTTTATTTAATTATTTTATTTTATTTTACTTTATTTTATTTTGTTTTATTTTGTTTAATTTTTTTATTTTTTATATTGTTTTGTTTTACTTTATTTCGTTTTATTTTGTATTTAAATTGTTTTTTAAAATTGTTTGTTTCGTCTTTTGTTTTATTTTGTTTTATTTTGTTTTTATTTTGGTTTGTTTATTTTGATTTATTTTATTTTGGTTTGTTTTATTTTGATTTTGTTTTTGTTTATTTTGTTTTATTTTGTTTTGTTTTAGTTTAATTTTCCACAAAACAAACACAAATCACAAAACACGAAGCAAAAAGCAAAATTCAAAAAACAAAAGCAAAATCATAAAACAAAAAACAAGAATTATAAAGCAAAAAGCAAAATTCAAAAAAAGCAAAAGCAGAAAACAAACACAAAACCAAGAAAGAAATGAAAAAAGTAAAATTTAAAACAAAAAGCACAAAGCAAACACAAAACCAAAAACACAAAGCAAAAAGTAGAAAACAACAAACACAAAAGATACATGAGGCAAAGTCCAGAGAATCGTTTCTCATGAAAATGATTCTTATTCACAAGTGGATTAAACGAGTTTTGTAACTTGACGACTCAATTCTGTTCTGAAAGTAGAATTGGTGTAGTTTGGAACTTCGAAATTTTCCATTGTAGTAAACATGGTGAACGATTGATACCTTAACATCTTTACAATGTGTTCCGTGAATCATAAAGCGCAAGTCTAATATGTAAGAGAGTATGCAACCTAGTGGAACAGTTGTTAGCAAATGAAATCATTTCAGTGACCGTTGCCCATTGTAAACCCGGTCAGACGTGAATTTATGTCCCTAACACGTAATATAATAATAATGCACTTATTAGCCTACATGTTCCGCGAACTAGATGGATATTATAAGACAAGACAGAATAATTTCATAGAGTGGATTGTGGACTCCAATTTTACGTGTTGTAAACATGTGATCAGGATTTGTTAACGAGATGGAAAAGGAAGATACTCGGGAAAGTATGTGGACTAGTAAAAGAGGGTGAATTCTGGCGAATGACAAATAATATGGAGATAAGAGAGTTGTATGGTAAGCCAGATACAGTAGTGGAAATAAAGAGTAGTAGACTGCGTAGGTTGGAACATGTAGAAATAATGACAGAGAACAGGACGGTAAGGATGGTTCATACTTTTGGGTACATTTTGAACTGAATGGATTTTGCCTTCCAAATCCCATTAGTTTATTTCAAGATTATAGTCGATATTGAACCCTTCAGAATAGCAGTGTTTTATGCAAGAATCTTGATCAAGGGGTCGCGTTCAGTTCATAGTGTGGTGTTTACGTCCGCCAAACTACGTGCTTTTCTGAGGCAAGGGTTATAGGATAAAACTATAATTAAGAAAGAAAAGGAGACAAAACGTAAGATAATAACAAGATTTAATAACTAATTTGTGCATAAAAGAATAAAACAAACAAAAATAAACAAAATCCTCCCTGAATTTTCCCCTGACATGAATATTTATCACTTCGAGGAGTCAGATGGATCTCCCCTTTCTAATAAAATGTGGATCCAAGTTCCACTATCTTGCATGTGAATTTATGTTCGCGTGGTGACTATCTACGAGAAATGAGTACTTGGATGATCATTCGTTCACAACGGGTTAACAGCCACGGTGCTCACGAATAATCATCTTGTAAATTAACGTTTATGGATATGGGCATAACATTAATAAAAATCCTTACATCTAATTCTGACACACATATTACAACTCTACTATTTACAGGCATCTCTCTGAGACCCTTATTAGTGTGGTGACACACTTAACCAAATGAGCTGCCACCTTGGCCAGATACTCAACAACAAGGAAACACAGCGCCGCACGTGACTCACGGGTCACTGACATGGAAAATAAACATAGAATAAACCAACAACAACAAACCACCTGAGTGGATAAGATTACTTTATATTAACAAAAATTGCATGTTAAGGAAACGCTTCGAAGTTTATCGTGTTTCGTAGGCAACTCCCATTTATTTAAACAATTTTACCATTGATCAGTTTCTCACATTTATATTTATTTTTAAGTAATTGGGAGCCAGACGTGCACTCCACTTTAATGAGCTTGCTTGCGAAACTCAGCCAGCCCTTGTGACCACAACTCACCCTTTCCTCAATACCTGTCATGTCCCCCTTCCAGTGTATATAAATAGTCGACCAGCTGAACTGTTATCTCAAGGAATCAACAGCAACTAACATCATCTCCAACTCAACATATGGTCAGACAATAATCACATATCCATAATTGTCCTTGCAAGGATACAATATGAATCTGGTACCAAGCTGACAGAAATCAGTCTCTGCTGAAATTCCCGCTTGTAATACCACAAAAAAAATACTCACAGTACACACCTGGGACTGACATAACGCCTTTTCACACGGGTCTGCTGAATTAGAGCTCGCAAACATTTAACACAATATTTAAAACCTACGATAGAGCTGAGTACTCTTCGTCACAACTTACATTGCTCCAAAGGCAATAATCACACTGAATCTGATCAATAATAATTCTCAACAAAATTTAAATTACCCTCCAATCTACTATATAATTATATTAATTCAGTCCTACTTCTGAAACACGACATATCTCCGAGATACGTTTTTAACCGCACTTCGTAGCCTAGGCGAACACGGCCGTTCACATAGCTACGTTAGTTAACACAACACAAAGAAAAGAACCTTCCAATAACTACAATTGTGCCAGCTGCTTCCAAACAAAAGTGTGTCAGATCAAACTAAATATACTACATTAATCACACAAGCAAAGTATTTACAAAAAATATGTCCCATAAACCATAAGTTAATTTAATAAATAATAAAATATTATTTTGTACTCATCTCTTTTTGTAGTCACCCGTCAAAGAACATCAGACGCCATTCCCCAACTGGATGCTTCTTTATCTCATAGCAGCCATCTGGACGGACTGTTGAGAATTCCACACTTCCTCTGCATTCATCGATGTCATCCTTGCGCTGATACAAAAATTAGGTTATTATACACTTTATGTCTGACTACTAAATTCGCTTGTTCAGGTACTAAATTCCCTGTCACTGTTCGTTGGCGAATTATCGACGCTACTGCCCCTATAATTATAGTACTATGACTATCTATCACTGAATTTAACACTTTACAATGAATCTCTTGTGTCCTCGACACATAAAATACAAGTCTATCTCTTCAGACGAACAGAATAATAATAATGTCTTGTGTCTTCGACACACGGAATAAAAGTCAATGTCTTGGCTCTTCGACACACTTATAAATGAACTGGCCCTTGGGTCTAGATGGAGGGGGATTTTATGTAAAAATTTCTCGAAATAATTGTGATACAGGAATGAAATACATATCACTGAACTCGTAATATTGCACAGGTCAAGAATATGCCCATTAATCCTAGAATCGATCGTAGAGATTTTGTCTAGGCGATTTCCCGCGTGAATACTAGCCGCCGCGTACCCCAGCCGGAGTTGGCGCGCAAGTAGGCATTCTCTTCTCATTGGTTCTCCATTTCTAATAATTTGGCGGTTTCTAGTAGATCTTGGCGTCTTGGGAGTGTCTATTTTCTTCATCAGCCATTCACGTTACTGCATCATATTTCTTCTAGGCGCGAATATCACAATGAACATACCAGAACCATGTCTCACCGCGCGTCGCTTCTAAAATTGAGGTAGCCACACCTGTCCTTATGATACATCGCTCTGCTATTTCTTTTCATAGCTCAAGTACTTAGCCTTTTGTTAAACTGATGCAGGTATGTCCCTACTGTCTCCAACAAATGCTTGAAATTTCCTCATCACTGTCTGGCTACTTTCCTGATGCTGGTTGAAATATTTATTAATTGAAGAAATAAAAAGTAGAATCATTTAACCAACATAGGGTAAAGGGTTCAATATCTTACTTTCTTTCTTTCTTTCTTTCTTTCTTTCTTTCTTTCTTTCTTTCTTTCTTTCTTTCATTATTGTAGTGCACTGGTTGGCATCTAGTTGTGTTATTTTCCGTTCTAGATGTAACATCTCCTATTGTTAAAAAGTAATGATTAACGCAGGTTTACAGTACATATCTGACTCCGTTGGCTTCCAGCATTTAAATAATACCCTGCAGTGATTATCATGCTTCTTATTTCACTCGTTAGTTAGTTAGTTATTGTTGTTTTAAGGGGCGGAACTCCGAGGTCATCTGCCCCTCTTAACACAGATTAATGAACACAAATTTGGAATTGAAATTAAAATTTTGAGGTGGACACCTAAACTTAAAGAGACCTAAATTAAAAAAACAAAAACAAAAAATTAAAAAAAATATTATTTCACTCGAACAAGACCAAAAGTATGTACATGACAACAACAAAGAACAAGTCCAAAACAAAGCAGCAGTAAAGACATGTCATTTCAAGTCAACTAACTTAAAAGTCCAAAGAAGTGACATGGAAGAGAATGCAACCATAAATTTGATTATCCAACACCTATCAAATAGCAAGAATGAATAGATCAAGAACTGTACCTCTCTGTATTGACAGCTAACCTAACGTCTTTCTGAAAATAATTTCTCCTGCTTTTTGAATTTATTAATCAGAGAATACTTCATTATTTTTGACTAACAATTTGTAATATCTTTGATTGTGAGCATATCGATTTAATTACTATACAGTAAACTAGATCTAACGTTAGAAGAATTATGTTGATCTAAGTTTATTCAGAACTAGCTGAAGTACCCGTGCTTCGCCACGCGTCATAAATAAATTAAAATGTGAAGGTGACAGTTAAAACAGGGGATAGGCGAGGTGCTGCGCAGAGGGACATTAGGGATGGAACATTTTGTCCAACTACACCGCTCGGCGTTGACCGTGTTTTATAGCACAAATTTAGGTTTTACTCGCTAACAGTTGCAGATACCTTTCGGATAGAAAATGTAATTTTAAACCTCGCATATGCCATCAAAAGTTTGCTATTTCTTAGCGTTCTCTTTTTATTTGAAATGGAAATATGAAAGTTTGAAACCAAAGGGTGTAGTGACGTCACTAAAATGGTCGCCATTTTAAATAGTGCAAAGTATTGAAATCAAAAGTAACCTATATGTTAACCAGGTAAATCAGCTACTTCCATGTAAAATTCACGTAAATCGGACCAGTGGTACTTGCGAGATTGAGTAATACACAGACACACACCATCTCAATTTTAGCCTCGCATCGCTCGCGTCATAGTCGTATCATATTGTTTTTCAATGAAATGCAGGTTTAACCCCGTTAACACCCCTTTAGAACCTGAATACCCAAAAATCCCTCCTTAGTAGACGTTTTCGACACACAACAAACAAACATATCCCCAAAATATCATTCTTCTAACTTTAATAGTTTTGGTTGGTCGATGAGAGCAAACATCCAAAAATCCTTCCTTAGTGGACGTTTTTCTTCCAGAAGTTCACCCCTCCCCATATGCCCCTTAAATTGCATTTATGAAAACACGGTCGAACACCTATTTATTTTATTTATTTATTCATTTGTTTATTTATTTTTAAGCTGATACATTTCCTCCGAGTTTCAGACTCCTCCCTATGTCATTTAAGAGATACACGCTCAGTTAGGAATCTTTCAACCCCCACTTTTCATCCCTTTCACCTCATAATATACACTACATCGAAAAACCATTAGACATGTGTCAGCTTATTTTTAATGATTAGTATATGTGCCAAGTATCACATCCCCAGATGAAACCACTCGTGAGATATTGTTATTCAATGGAAAGCACGTTTACCCCCTTAACACCTCTTTAGAACCTGAATATCCAAAACTCTTTCCTTAGTGGACGTTTTCGACATACACGAACATATCCCCAAAATTTCATGTTTCTAACTTTAATAGTTTTCGCTGGGCGTGATGAGTGAGTGAGTCAGACAGGACATTTTCTTTCATTTATTTTACCAGAATTTCACCCCTCTCCAAGGGCCCCTTAAATTGGATTTATGAAAAAACGTTCGAACACCTATTTACTTGTATTTTAAGCTGTTTTTTCCCACCGAATTTCAAACTTCACGCCTATGTCGTTTCAGAGATACACGCTCCGTCAAGAATCCCTCAACCCCCAATTTTCACCCCTTTCACCTCATAATATACACCACATCGATAAACCCTTAGACATATGACTGATTATTTTTAATGATTAGTTTATATACCGAATATCACATCCCCAAACAAACAACTCATGAGATATCGTTATTCAATGAAATGCACGTTTACCCCCTTGACACGTCTCTAAAACCCGAATAAACAAAAATCATTCCTTAGTTAACGTTTTCGACATACACGAACATATCCCCAAAATTTCATGTTTCTAACTTTAATAGTTTTCGCTGGGCGTGATGAGTGAGTGAGTCAGACAGGACATTTTCTTTCATTTATTTTACCAGAATTTCACCCCTCCCCATGGGCCCCTTAAATTGGATTGATTAAAAAACGCTTGAACACCTATTAACTTATTTCTTAAGCTGTCTTTTTCCCCTGAGTCAGTCGGTTAGGACACTTTCTCTCCTTTTTTCCCCAGAATTTCACCCCACCCCATTGGCCCCTTAAATTAATTTATGAAAAAAACAGTCGAAAACCGATTTACTTACTTTTTAAGCTGATTTTTTTTCGCTGAGTTTCAAATTTGTCGTTTAAGAGATAGGCCTACACGCTCCATTAGAAATCCTTCAACCCCCACTTTTCAGCCCTTTCACCTCATAATAATACACCACATCGAAAAACGCTTAGACACATGTCTGCGTATTTTTAATGATTAGTTTATATGCCGCGTATCACATCCACAAATGAAACCACTCGTGAGATATTGATATTCAATGAAATGCAGGTTTAACCACCTTAAGACCCCTTTAGAACCCGAATATCCAAAAAACCTCCCTTAGTGTACGGTTTTGACATACAACGAACATATCCCCGAAATGTCATATTTCCAACTTCAATATTTTTGGCTGGGCGATGATGAGTGTGTGAATGAGTCAGGACATTTCCTTTCAATTTTTTTTCTTCAGAATTTCACCCCTCCCGATGAACCCCTTCAATTTGATTGAAAAACAAACTGTCGAAAAGCTATTTACTTACTTTAAAGCAGTTTTTTCCCGTGAGTTTGATGAGTGAGTAAGTCAGTCAATCAGTTAGGACACTTTCTTTCCTGTCCCTCCCCCCGAATTTCACCCCTCCCCATGGGCCCCTTAAATTGGATTTATGGAAAAGCGGTCAAACACATATTTACTTATTTTTATGATGATTTTTTTCCGCTGAGTTTCAAACTCCTCGCCTATGTCGTTTAAGAGATACACGCTCCGTTAGGAATCTTTCAATCCCCAATTTTCACCCCTTTAACCTCATAAACACATCGAAAAACCCTCAGACACGTGTCTTGTTACTTTTTAATGATAAGTTTATATGCCGTGTATCACATCCCCCAATGAAACCAATCGGGAGATATAGTTATTCAATGAAATGCAGGTTTAACCCCCTTAAGACCCCTTTAGAACCTGAATATCCGAAAATTCTCCCTTAGTAGACGGTTTTGACATACAATGAACATATCCCCAAACTGTCATGTTTCTAACTTCAATAATTTTGGCTAGGCGATGATGAGTGAGTGAGTAAGTGAGTGAGTCTGGACATTTTCTTTCAATTTTCTTTTTTCAGAATTTCACCCCTCCCCATGAACCCCTTAAATTTGATTTATGAAAAAAAAACTGTCGAAAAGCTATTTACTTACTTTAAAGCAGTTTTCCCCCTGAGTTTGATGAGTGAGTCAGTCAGTCAATCAGTTAGGACTATATCTTTCCTGTTCCCCCCCCCCCAGAATTTCATCTCTCCCCATGGGCCCCTTAAATTGGATTTATGAAAAAACTGTCAAACACACATTTACTTCTTTTTTATGTTGATTTTTTTTCGCTGTGTTTCAAACTCCTCGCCTATGTCGTTTAAGAGACACATGCTCCGTTAAGAATCTTTTAATCCCCACTTTTCACCCCTTTCACCTCATAATATACACCACATCGAAAAACCCTCAGACACATGTCTTCTTATTTTTAATGATGAGTTTATATGCCGAGTATCACATCCCCCCATGAAACCAATCGGAATATATTGCTATTCAATTAAATGCAGGTCTACCCCCTTAACACCCCTTTAGAACCTGAATAGCCAAAATTTATCTCTTAGTGGGCATTTGCGGCCCTTGAGGAAGCTGCATACCAGATTTCATTCCAATCCGTTCGGTGGTTTCTGAGATTTCGTGATGAATAAATGAATGAGTGAGTGAGTGAGTGGTATTTGAAAAATATATAGTAGAAAGAAGATAGTGTCAAGTCTTTGTTATGCTAAACTCGGTTGACAGTGCTGTGTGAGCAATTGAGTAACTAACGGGATTTCAAGTAAAGATCCTCATTTTCTATACCGGTAGTGCTGAGCGCAATTGGCATCAAGTCGGCCGTGTATCGACTTGAGCTATGTTGCCATGGAAACTATCTTCCTTGCCATTCCTTCATGAGTATATTTTATGATTTAATTAGCCTGTTTTTGAGTGAAAAAGGGCCAAAATCAGAAGAATGAGAAAGACTATCGAAAATTCATGTAGCCAGCGGTTCCTTCTGGGTCCTATACTATGTGTATGCAAAATATGGTTGAGATTGGTGGAACGGTGTAGATTTGTATACGGAACCAACATATATACATACATACATACATACATACATACATACATACATACATACATACATACATACATACATACAGACTTTCACTTTTATATATTAGAAGAAGAAGATAAGTCTTTCGGTAAAGTTTCACTGAAGATGGCTCCAATGGGGGCCGAAACATGTACGCTTTTAACTTAATAGTCGTTGTTTTCTTACAATGTATTGATAGGCGTATTATTCATTTACAATGTAGTGGCTAGCATTCTTGGCTGTCAACCGGGATGTCCGGGTTCAATTTTCGAAACTGCCTATACATTTAATTCTGGTCTAAGGGCTGGAACGGGATACACTCAGCAAAACTGAGAGGATATGATTTCGATTCCCACCTCAGACATCCAGGAAATTGTTTTCCGTGGTTTCCCACTTCTACACCAGGCAAATGCCGGGATGGTTCCTACCTTATTTGCTGCCATTTGTAGCTCTTCAGTCGGTCAACACGAATTTGCCCAATGAATGGGTGGGGTACAATGTATATAATATGTAAATAACACTAATGGAAAACAAGTAGTTCCGTGAAGAACTATACAGCCTATTTTCATATATCCTACTTATGTTAACTGCCACTATGAACATACAAAATTTCAGTTTGATTGCTGTAATAGATTCATAGATATTGAGAACCAACTAAATATTTCGGATGGTCGCCATGTTGGATTTTATATATGTACTGTTACATGAAGATTATTGTGTACGTGTAGCATTCAAATTTCAATCGCATGATTAGGACACAGGAAGTAACAAGGTGATTTTAAAATTTCGCACGGCTGCCATCTTGTGGTTATGCAAACAATTGAAAAAAATTAGATGCTAGTGGATTAACATTCGTATAAGGATTTACTGTACCAAGTTTCACTGCACTAGGATGGTTAAATTGCGAGAAACGTCCATGTGAATATTTATACTTCGCGTCACCACCATGTTGGATTTGTGATCACCAGGTTATTTAAAGTCCTATAGGTGAACTTATGTTCATAGCCCATATGAACATGACGAAATTCAGTTTGATTGCTATAATAGATTCGTAGATATTCAGAACCGTCTAAATATTTCGGATGGTCGCCATGTAGGATTGTTAAATGTATAGGCCATAGAGTCATTTACCATTAAAGGAAAATTATTGCGTAGGTTCAATATTCAAACTTTCACTTCGATCGCATGATTACGACACAAGAAATAAAAACTTAATCTTAAAATTCGCACAGTCGCCAATTTGAGGTTATGTAAACAATTGAACTAAATTGGATACCAGTGCATTACAATGTGTATAAACATTTCCTGTACCAGATTTCATTGCGTTTGGAACATTAAATCGCGAGAAAGGTCTATTAAAATTTTTAATTCGCTTGGCCGCCATGTTCGTTTTGTAGTTACTGGGTTTAGAAAGTCTTATAGATGAACTTCCAGTAGTGCCCTTTATCTCCTTACAAAATTTCAGGGTTATACCACTAATAGTTTCAGAGTTATAGAATGCCGGTGAAATATTTCGCACATCCGCCATCTTGTGGTTATGTAAACAATTGAACGAAGTTAGATGTCGGTGCATTACATTGTGTATGAACATATACTGTACCAGGTTTTATTGCGTTTGATTGGTTAAATCGCGAGAAACGTCTATTTAAAAGTCGCAAATTCACGTGGCCGCCATGTTGGTTTTGTAGTTACCAGTTTTTCAATAGTCACATAGGTGAACTTCTAGTAGTTCCCTTTATCACCGTTAAAAATTCCTGGGTGATATCGGGAATTGTTTCGGAGATATTGAATGGTGGTGAAATATTTCGCACAGCCGCCATGTTGGATTGGTGAGACGTAACAAAATTTGAAGTGCACGGTCGGGGTCGCCCGGAGTAGTGCTATGAAATCGCTCCTGCCGTATAGAAGTTATTAGGGGGACACACACACACCACTCACTCACACACACACACACACACGCACGCACGCACGCACGCACGCACGCACACACAGACACACGGACAAAAGGTGATCTCATAAGCCTATTTTTTTCAAAATTGAAAATAGGCTAAAAATAAATGTATTAGTAAATTATCACTATTATAATGGAGCAATTCAGGATTTCGCGTTTTGACCTTCAAGTGGCCATTATCACATCCTGATCACTGTGTTGAGGTTTAAACTATGCACTAATGTATTTAAACTATGATTGTAGTGCGTTTTTGGTGTTATAATACGATTCGCAATTTGAATCTCGCTACACGGTTGCTTTGTTTTGTCTTAAGGGTTTGTGAATTACGTGAGTATTGGTATTATGCACCTGTATATAATTTAGAATAACACTTTATATTTAAAAAAATGAAATTAACACAAACATAGTCTGCACTAGAATTCTATTTGTGCATGTTGACTTATCAGTTGTCTTGTTGCCAGGCTCAACCGACTGAAGACAACACTGCTAGAATGGCTTCAAAACTGTACATTCCTAACTTAAGGCCACGGCCACCTCCTTCCCAATCCACACCTCAATTACAAATACACATACTACTGCAGACATCACAATAACACAGGTTATCAGGATCTATATGTACACGCCCACATTTACGGGAACAAATGAAGCTCCTCAATTGAAGCGACAAAAACTATTTATTTATGACCAAACTTAAATTAGTTGTTGGTTGGTTGGTTCCTGAGTTTAGGGGCTGAGACAACGCAGTCATGCAGCCCCGTGTACTTTGTGTTTGTGTATAATCTGTCTGGATAACCGGTGTTAATTGTGATGGCTGTATTAGTGTGTGTTATCTGTTTTTAATTCAAGTAAGGACTGCAGACGATCAATTTCAGGTAGTTCCTATTTTTGCTACCAAATGCTACCATCAACGACACCTAGCTGTGAACTTTGCTACTAGACGCCACCGCAACCGGCACCTGGTGGTGGTCGTTGGAACTTAAAGATCGTGAATCAAATCTAACATACAAATTTGGCTTCATACAATTGTAGTTAATGGTAGGTTCTTTTACATGCCATAAATCTATGGCATGGGCCTGCCGGCTTTACTTCCCCTCCGAAGGTTAAATTAATTGTATTATTTTAGTTTCTTACAGTACGATGAGTACATTTGTATCGCGGGTGAAAGTGAGCTGTATACGCAAAGCAAGTGAAGCAGATACCCCTCAGCTCTTTGACCGTGTTATGTCCGGCCAGAGCACGTTGGCTTTGAGGGAGCGTGGCCACTCGTGGTGATCAATAGCGCGACTCAGTAGGGGGCCCGCTATCTTCAAGAAGAACTGCCTCCCTTCGTGACTCACGGAACAACGTGATGTCATTCATTCGAGCACACTGGGTTCAATGACTCCTTAAATGGGTGGTTTCTGAGTGGCCGAAAGTCACGGTGAGGATAGACTTACTTAGTTGCTATTGTCCCTCTTGGAACATAGGGCATCAATGAAGCATCTCCATCTGGTCCTGTTTGCTGACAACCTCTTCACCTCGCTCCAGGTCTTACCCTCCTCTATAGACTCCAAGTGTACAGATCTGCGCCACGTTTATTTGGGTCTCCCTCTCCTCCTCGTACCCTGTGGGTTCCAATCCAGTGGCTCCCTCTCAATGGCTTCATTTCCTTTCCTCAGGGCATGTCCGAACCATTTCAATTTCCGTCGCATTATTTGTATGGCTATCTCAGTTTCACCCGTCCTTCTCCAAAGTTCTTGGTTGGAAATTACTTCCGGCCAGTAGATGTATAGGATGTTTAGGTTGGAGGATAGTCCCTTGACAAAATGTGCCGTGTATGATTCCTGAGCATTGCGGATAGCTGCGGTGGACGAGAGTAGTCTGTCACAGACACGAGTGTAGCGAAGGTGGCAACATGTCGCGAGTTAACCGACTTTGAAAGTGGGATGATCATCGGCGAACGGCGCATGGGTCATATAGCATTTCGGAGCTTACACGCGAGTTCGGGTTTCTGAGGTCAACAGTGTCAAAGGTGGATCTTCAATATCACAGAGATAATGTTACCATCCGCGTAAACCGCCGGACGGGACGACTAGAGGTGATTAACGAATGGACATCACGTCACCTCAGCAGAACCATACGGAGCGATCAAAGGGCTACTGTGAGACAGATCACCGCCCAGTTGAAAGTTGGGAGTCGGGAACCCATTTCTTGTCGAGTCGTTGCCTCGCCTTATTGCTCCCCTAAGTGCTCGCGGAGGAGCAACTCATAATTAACATCATATGCCGTGCCTTCCCATCACTTTTGGCCACTAAGTGTATACTGTAGTATGTCCCGCGGCGTAGCTGTGCTCGTTAAATCGTACACCATGACCGCGAGAGTATCTGCAGTAAGTCTGGAGATCGTAGGTTCAAATCCCGATACTGATAGCGGCTATCCAGAATGTGGTTTACCTGGGGTTTTCCACACTCCCTCAAAGAACATGCCGGAATAGTACCTTACTTTAAGTCCCAGGGCACCTACCTCAACCCTGTTCCTAATACAGATACGCATACTACTATAGTCATTACATAAGTACAGGTAATCAGACAAATTCAACACACCCGACGACACGGGGATACTGACCAAGATGTCCGAAGCCCCTAAAATGAATTAGCAACAACAAATATTTCAGATATACTTTCCAGAATTGCAATGAATAGGGATCAGGGATTTGGATTTCTTCGCTAAGTAAGTAAATCTCAAAAATCACTTCCGGCTTAAATGCAGATACAGAAAAAACCACTTGTGTCTTGACTCGTTTTCTTCGTGATTCAAATCCTAGCCAAATCAACTTATTTATTATTATATAATAAATATAATATATTATTTATATAACTCTTGCTTTAATGTGTTTCTTGGTTCAATACCCTCAGCTGATTCTTGATTTTTTGATAAATCTTCATACCAGAAGGGCTTAAATGGAACTGTTCATTGATTTACACTGGGAGAAAAGGCACTCTGCTAATCTAATTGACCAGATATTGTTGAGTTTCATTAACACGTACTAACACTCGTAGTGATAGGAAAGGCAAACTGATAATCTAATCGACCGGATGAGGTTGAGTTTCATTCACTCACACTAGCGCTTTTAGTGGTAGAAAAGGCAAACTGCTAATCTAATACACCGGATATGGTTGAGTTTCATTGACTCGTACTGGCACTCGTATTGATAGAAAATGGAAACTGCTAATCTAATCGACCGGATAGGGTTGAGTTTCATTGACTCGTACTAGCACTCGTATTGATAGAAAATGGAAACTGCTAATCTAATCGACCGGATAGGATTGAGTTTCATTTACTCACACTAGCGCTCGTAGTGATAGAAAATGCAAACTGCTAATCTAATCGACTGGATAAGGTTGAGTTTCCAGTGAACAATCAACAGTCTACCACGTGTCATCTTGACGGCATCTCGTAAGAAACGTTTAGTGTGTCCTTTACGTTTGGATAAGTGGAGAAAACATCGTAATTTAATTACAAATGCACCAACAATAAGATGCAGTGCTCAACTGGTTTCGAATTGGCAATCAGACAAAAATCTAATAGTGATCGATGGACAACGAGAAGATAGTGCAACGAACGAAGAGGAACTTACCAAGAAACGACAACATAAAGTTTATAATCAGAAGGATTTTATAAAAGTTTAGGGAAATTGAAAGTTCTGATTTATGACATTAAAGGATGTTTTCAACATTGAGTTGCTTGCCTGAAGGCCTAGAACTGTGGTGTTTTGCACTACAGGGTGATACATAATTACCTTAATACAATTTACATAATACTGTCTGGTCCAACACACGCTGTAATTAGTACTGGAAACTTTCGTCATGGTCTTGATGAAGGCATGATAGCCGACTCTACAATAAGCTATTTTATTTCTAGTTTTCTAGTCGGGATGGAGTGCACGGGACCTCTTGAATATCTCTACTTAGTATAAAACGAAATCCTCGATTCTTGGATGTTACGGTTAAACTCAAGAACCACTGGAAGGATTTTGATGCGGTTTTCGCCATTCTGTAAGGATATCTCGAGGATGATTTCTGTAGAAAATAATTTATTTATGATCAAAGGAAGCCGATCAGTAACCATTTCAGTGGAAAAGTCGAAAAAAAACTGGCGTCCGAGCGCTGTGTAACTTACGCTGGGCAAACCGTTAAAAATATCTAAATAATATGAGTGTATGCATGTTCAGCATGAAAAGTTCTACAAAAAAGTCCGCAGGAGCATATGTCTATATTCAATACATCGCCCACTAAAAGTGTTTTTACGTTTTAGTTTCTACCTACCATGTCCATTCAACTACTGAGGCGACAGTTTTGCGACATAGCTAAGGGCGAGTCTATCTTCCCTGTTACGGCCTAGCTAGCGGGCGAACCTATTGTCCCAGATACAGCCAGCAGCAAACCGTCAAGTCGTGTTGATTTAAGACTTCTGAGAAGGATGGTTGTGTTTGGAGTTTCCCTGGAAGTGCAACTCGGGTTTCCTTCATTTCGCCTGTGAAACACAGTCAAGTTAAGATTGCACGGAAGGGGGATTTGAGTTTCATTCACCTCGCCATTCCCTGGAAGTGCAAATCTCATTTCACCTGTGAACTTTTCGTTCCGCAAAATTCACAGACAATTTAAGATCGTACGGAAGGGGGATTATATTATTTTAAATTATACTTATTGGCGTATAATTTCTACTTAGTATAAAACAAATTCTCCGATATGATGTCACGGGTAATCTCAAGAACCACTGCATGGATTTTGATGCGGTTTTCACCATTCTGTAAAGGATACCTCGAGGATGGTTTCTATAGAAAATAATTTATTTATGATCATAGGAAGCCAAGCAGTAACGATTTCAGAGAAAAAGTCGAAATAATCCTGGCGTCCGTGCGCTTCTTAAGCTTACGCTGGGCAAACCGTTAAAAATATCAATATACAATGATTTTATGAATTGTTCAGCATGAAAAGTTCTACAAAACATACTGGAGAGCACATCCCTCTATTAAATATATAGCAAACTATAAGTGTTTTTTGATTGTACGGAAGGGGGATTTGTGCTTCATGCACCTCGCCATTCTTAAATTACGTCTGGCAAGAATTTGTTGCACATGCATCTCCATGATAATATAGTTAATAGTCCAGCCCGTGATTTTAACCCATCATGCCGAGACGTAAAACGGATATAGATCGTAGTTCATTGAGATCGTAAAGAAGCGCTTATCACGTAATGCATTCACTACTGTTCCCAGGCGAAGCCGGGCCGGATTGCTAGTAACTAAATAAAAAGTACTACTGCAACCAGTGCTTTCACTGCCACGTTCAACTTGCCCGCTACACACCATTGTAGGACGTGTTGCATACACACCGAGATGAACGGCGAACCAAAACCAAAATACAGTATTACAGTAGTATAGCCTAATAACTGTAGGCTATCAGTTGTAGAAGTTTGTCAGTGGTTGGTTGGTTCCTCAGTTTAGGGGCAACGACAACACGGTCATGTATCCCCGTGTACTTTGGGTGTGTGTAGAATATGTCTGATAACCGGTGTTAATTGTGATGGCTGTATTAGTGTGTGTTATCTGTTCTTAATTCAAGTAAGGACTGCTGACATTCAATTTTCAAGTAGTTCCTACTTTTGCTACAAAACGCCACCGTCAAATACAACTAGTTCTGAAGTTGGTTACTAGATGCCACCGCAGTCGGCTCCTGGCGACGAACGTTGGAACCTCAGAGCGTTAGTCAAATCTAACCTATAATTTTGATTCACACAATTGGAGTTAGTGGAAGGTTCTTTTATATGCCATAAATCTATGACATGGGCTTTACTTCCCCTCTGAAGGAAGGCATACTGAGGGATTTTAACGCTCTTAAAAATTCGATGACTTTGGCCGGGTTTGAACCCACGACCTTGGGCATAGAAGCTCAGCTACGCCACCGAAGCCGCTGTGAGTGGATGTATTGGATTTTCATTTACAATTCTCTCCATTGTGTAGCATATGGACGGTCCGCCTAGTTGAGTAGTGGCTAGCACTCATCGCTGTAACCGTGGAGGCCCGGGCTGGATTCCAGTCTCTGGCAAGAAATGTAATTCTGGTCTGAGGGCTGGAACGGGGTACACACAGCCTCGTGAGGCAAAACTGAGAAGAAGAGGGGAGGGGGTTCAATTCCTACCTCAGCTGTAATCATCTTGTATGTAGGGTGCTACTGTAAAGAATCTCTTAAGTTCTACGCGTAGCTGTGGAAATAAATGAATCAAATCAAAATCAGCCATTCTGGAAGTCATTTACCGTACAGCTATCACAATAACACAGGGTATGAGGCAAATTCCTCACACATCCAAGTAGCCTACACGGGACTACATGAACGCGATGTCGCAAATCCCCTAAAATGAATCAACCGTAACAACATGCATATGGACCTAAGATAAAGTTAATCAATATTTTACAAGAAGATTACATAATTAATATAATTAGTTGGCTGAAGAGCATGTACCTTAAAGTGTAATTGTGCCTCATGTCTTTTGTATATTGTAAGTAATCACCATACTATTAAATAAATCTTGATTAAATATGTATTAACCAATGCAGAATATAGATTTTTTCATACTAAAGTATGTGAACATCATCAGAGAAACATGAATGTCTTTTCATTGTTGATCTGATATGGCTTGTGATATTCTTATCCAAATAATCAATCTTTGCTTATTATGCTGAAACACGACGAGGCTCTACGCATATATGAATAATATAATACACTTTGAGACTGGTCGACCGACAACTTTCAATATCTTAGGCCACTGAAGAAAGAATGCTGAGTGAGCTCAAGATATCAATTCGCTGCCGGCAACCAATTTCAATTTCCAATTAATTTTATGGAATTTTCATGATTTATTTAAAGTGCTCAGTCTGTTACGGTCTCACTGCGATCGTCGTTTTTCGCTGTCACTGCAAGAGATGGCAACTCAAGTGATTAATCTGCCTCAGGTTTATCGCTCTGCAGGCGTAAAATGAGGAAATAAATGATGATGAAACTACGCTTGAAATGTTGCAAATGTCAATCCACATAGCGCTTTACAGCGCAGAGTCGACACGCACAACTTGCCAAAACCGTCAAATATACAGCATATATAGCCTACTACTACAACCATCGCAATAACACAGGTTATCAGACAAATTATTTATATATACAGAGTGGTCCACCAGCCTCTTGTTCTTTTTAGAGGAAGGCAACTCAACTAACGCGTATATCATAGTCATCCTAAAAACATTAGTACCTGCTCCTTTACGGTTAGTACAACATTACCGTTGAGTTCAAGCTCTGGAATATAGTAGAAATAATTAGCGATAGTGTTATTTCAATGACCTCAAATATAATGCATGATTAAAACGATCACAGCTTCGAATAACTCCACCTTACATTTGGACATGAAGTGTCAACGAATAGATTCAATACGCACCAGTTGTACACCATGGCTCTCAGTAGCTAAGGTGGCTAAATCGAGCATTTATGAAGTCATGTCGTCTCTTAGGTAGCATGTTCGAACACCGAGCTAGTACTTTTTTTTTCTTAATGTCGTTTATAGTGGATGCATACTAGTATCAACCTGTTCCAACGAGTGATTTTTATTTGGTCCTGAAAAGGATGGTACAGTACGTAGATTGGCCGATGACATAATGATCTGTATATTCAGGGTAGCACGTGTTCGAAATGTTGACCACACACAGGCAGAGTGCAGAGCAATATCGACCATCGGGTGAAATGTAATGTTAGTTGGGTTGCATAAAACTAAATAAGAGTTTAGTGCTTTTAGACGGTCCACACGAATATTCGTGTTGACCGACTGAAAAGCACTAAACTCTTGTTTACTAAGGCAACACTGAAAAATGGCCTCAAACCCCACAATGTAAAACTAAATAATAATGGGCTGGTGGACCACTCTGTATATGTATACAGTATATACAGGGTGTATCCGTGATGATGTTACAAACATTCAAGGATGTTGGAGGAAGGGAAATGGATCCATTTGAGATAAGGATTCATAGTCCGGAAACGATCGAGTCAACAGTTATTAATAATCGCAGTCGTTAAACGTCCGTATTCAATTTTACTTTTTGACAGGCACCGGGGTAGCGGAATTTCGTCCAGCAGGCGTTCTTTAACGTGCCGGAAGCCAACGACGTGGGCTTGGTACGTTTAAACACCCGTAAACGCCACCAACGTGTGCAGGTAAACGGTATTAAATGAATAACATTTTGCTTATAACTTGTGACTCGATCGTTTCCATGCTACGGTTCCTTATCTCACATTGATCCATTTTCCTTCCTCCATTATCTCTGAGATTTTGTAACATCATCACGGATACATACTCTATATACGCAAACACACTCAAGTACACGGGACTCAATCACCACGTTGCCCAAGCCCCTCAAATGGAACAACAACACCGATGACGTAAATATATATGCGGGCATAAAACGAAATTTATGCATCTTATCTAATCAATGAAAATGGAAATTAACAATGTGACGAATAACGAACCGCAGGTTCAAATATAATTCTAAGGCCTTTTCAGAATTAAAAATAATATTTCAACTTCCACTCCCAACTAACCCAACTGGATAACCTAATCCCTAATGCGCCACCCCGTAATATGTAGGCCATATGGCTGGGCAGAGGTCGCTTGTAGACTTAGGCCCTTCATGGGCTGTAGTGCCACGAGGTTTTGGAGTAACGCATTTTTACTATCGGTTAAATTAACTAGTAACAAGTAGTTCCGTGAAGAAGTAACCAGCCTATTTTCGTATAGGTTTACTTAGGACACGAGAAATGAAAACGAGATTTTAAAATATTGCACAACCACCATTATTATGTTCTCATAAGCATTCATTAAATTAGACGTCAGTATATTGAGGCTTGTATGAAGATATACCGTGCCAAGTTTCACAGCGCTCGGATGAAATTCGCGAGAAAGATACATTTTAATATTTAAATTTCACGCCGCCGCGCCGTCATGTTGGTTTTGTGCTCACTAGGTTATTGAATGATCCATAGGTGAACTTATGTTAATAGCCTCTTTTATCATACATCTAGCAACCCGGCCCGGCTTCGCCCAGGAACAGTTGTGAATGCATTACGTGATAAGCGCTCCTTTACGATGTCAATGAACTACGATCTATATCTGTTCTACGTCTTAGCATGATGGGTTAAAATCACTAACTGGACTATTAACTATATTATCATGTAGATGCATGTGCAAAAAATTCTTGTCAGACATAATTTAAGAATGGTGAGTGCATGAAACTCAAATCCCCCTTCCGTCCAATCTAAAAACACTTATAGTGGACGATATATTGAATATAGAGATGTGCTCTCGCGTACGGTTTTGTAGAATGATTCATGCTGAACAATTGTTACGCTCATTGTATATTGATATGTTTAACGGTTTGCCCAGCGTAAGCTTAAAAAGTGCACGGACGCTAGGATTTTTTTCGACTTTTCATCTGAAATCGTTACCGCTTGGCTTCCTTTGATCATAAATAAATTATTTTCTACAGAAACCTTCCTTGAGGTATCCTTTACAGAATGGTGAAAACCGCATCAAAATCCATGCAGTAGTTCTCGATATTACCCGTGACATCCAAGAATCGGGGACTTCATTTTATACTAACGAGCGAAGTACCCCAGCTCGAACGGCGAAAACCGACTGAAAGTGGGTTTAAAGTACACAGTTGTATTTATGTCAATAGCTATCAATGCCATTCATCTGTAAAAGTACGAATTCGGTCGCCAGCGCCATCTGAGTGTGTGATAATGTGATCACCGTGGCATTAGAGTTTGGACTATTGCAATGCGGGAACATTGTAAATAATGGAGTATGCCTACATGTTGCCCTTGTTAAGGGTGCGTACTGTTCCATTCCGCTGTGTTTTAATCACTTCATTGAAACTCCACATTTACATTTCGACGTCCAATGAAGGACATTACAGTATCTTTTATTGTGGGAAAGATGACTATGTCAACACGGTACTGCATGTGCTAAGATTTCTTGTTGTTAGCAAGTGTTCAATATTTTGCCAGATGATACTGCAACACATTTGTTTCTTTTTAATATAATGGTCCGAATTGCCTGTTGCACGGTAGTTTCTGCTGCGAATTGTGTTTCTGCAATCTTTGGACGCCGTTACTTCCAAACATTGATTGTACACTAAAGCGGGGTTTTACAGATAAATGCCCGTGATGGGTAGTAGAACAGACATACAGTATCTTCGTATGTTAAGCACACTGCCAGTCGGTTTTAACCGTTCGAGCTGGGGTACTTCCCTCGTAAGTAGAGATTATACGCCAATCAGTATAATTTAATATAATCTAATCCCCCTTCCGTCCAATCTTAATTTGACTGTGAATTTTGCGGAACAAAAAGTTCACAGGTGAAATGAGAGTTGCACTTCCAGGGAATGGCGAGGTGAATGAAACTCAAATACCCCTTTCCGTCCAATCTTAACTTGACTGTGTTCCACAGGCGAAATGAAGAAAACCCGAGTTGCACTTCCAGGGAAACTCCAAACACAACCACCCTTCTCAGAAGTCTTAACTCAACAAGACTCGACGGTTTGCTGCTGGCTGTATCTGGGGCAATAGGATCGCCTGCTAGCTAGGCTGTTACAGGGGTGATAGACTCGCCCTTAGCTAGCTCGTAAACTGTCGCCTCAGTAGTTGAATGGACATGATTTGAAGAAATTAAAACGTAAAAACACTTATAGTGGGCGATGTATTGAGGATAGACATATGCTCTCGCGGACTTTTAAGTAGAACTTTTCATGCTGAACAATTCTTACGCTCATAGTATTTAGATATTTTTAACGGTTTGCCCAGCGTAAGCTTACAAAGCACTTGGACGCCAGGTTTTTTCCGACTTTTCCTCTGAAATCGTTACTGCTCGGCTTCCTTTGATCATAAATAAATAAATTTTTACATAAATCATCCTCGAGATATCCTTTACAGAATGGTGAAAACCGCATCAAAATCCATCAAGAGGTTCTCGAGTTTACCCGTAACATCCAAGAATCGGGGACTTTTGTTTTATACTAAGTAGAGATATATCAGTTTGCTTGCTGTAATAGATTCTGAGATATTGAGAAATGTCTAAATATTTCGGATGGTCGACATGATGGATTCTTTTGTGTAGGCCATACAGGTATGTACCATTTGGCGAAGATTATTGCGTAGGTTCATTATTCAAACGTTCACTTTGATCGCATGATTAGGACACAATAAATAGAAACTTAATTTTTAAATTTCGCAGAGCTGCCATCGAGGGGTTATCAAAACAATTGAGGTTAATCGGATGTCGGTAGATTACATTTTATATGCACATTTACAGTACCAAGTTTCACTGCGCTTTGATGAATAAATTCCATTTAAATATTTGAACTTCGCTTGGCCACCATGTTTCTTTTTGTACTTAATATGTTTATCAAAGTTACAATGATGAACTTCTAGTTTTTTCAGAGTGATATCTGTTACTGTTGCTGAGATATGGAATGCCAGTGAAATATTTCGCACGGCTGCCATGTTGGATAGATGAAACGTATTAAAATTTGAAAGGCATGGTGGAGTTTGGACGAGGTAGTAGTATGCACATACCGGGTTTCATTGAAATCGCTTCGGCTGTTAACATTTTATTAGGGGGACACATACATACGCACACACACACAGACAAACGGTGATCTCATAAGCCTATTTTTTTCATAATTAAAAATAGGCTAAAACGTCACCCCTGTGAAGTCTCCTAAAGTTAATGTAGTACAGTCCAGAAAGAGTTTTAAAGAGAACTATTTTGCCAGATAAATCATTCCCTTCATAAGTGTTTAGTGGGACAGTGTGCGGTGCTGAATGCGAGAAAGGGTAATCTTCTAGCACCATTTATTTCAGCCGCTTCTTTATTGATGTGTTCGCTTGAGGGAGAAGAAGAATGGTGCACAGTAGGCCCCACGGACTACTCCAATATAGTTGAGAAATGTAGGTTCCCCCAGGCTGTGCAGATGCTAGCACGTAGCTTTCACTTTCTTCCTCTGTACTTGGATACGTTCCAAGACTGGGATCGGGAATCGATCTGGAGGTCATTGACCAACCACTCGTGGTGCTCAAGAAGGGGAATCCCTCCGGCATTAAGAATAATTAAATAGTTCTAGAACAATGAACTCTTTCCCTAAATATTGAGAGATACTTTGAGAAAGCCATTTCATTCCGGAAATTGTTTAATGAAAGTGTTCTCTTATGAATGAGTTGGAGAAGAAAGTTGGAAAAGTAAATGATGCTTGAAAGGAATCACGCGAGCTATAATGCGATGCTATATTTATAGATAACTAGCAGTAGTACCCGGCTTCGCCCGGAGGAATGATGATAATATTTCTGTCTCCTTAACACTCAACGTCATAAATTATATTTATTTATGTATTCATTTCTTACATTATCAAACCCAGTGACAATGTTTATACTTAAGTCACTATGGGAAGGCCCTGTAAAATAATAATCATTCTCGTGATATTTGTCTTCAGTCCGAGTCAAGACATGTCGTTAGCGGTCCCAGAATTCGTGACATCTCAGTCGTAGAAGACTTTATGTGGAGGGATTAGAAATATAATGGACTTAAAATCTAGGTCATTTTCCCCCAATGACGTTGAGGGCGTAACATCTAGGTAATTTGCCCTACTGATCAGGATGATATTGAAAATTACTTCATAACTGACACATAAAACTTAGAAAATAATAGAAAAAGTTAATTTTAGGACTCACATTTCGGGAAAGACTTGATTATTTTTTGCCAAAGAGCTCCCACTTAGATCGCTATCTATTAAAAGTTTCGTCTTGTTAAGGTTTAAACTGTACGATAAATGTCTGAAGCAATTCCTCCAAGAGAAGCTTCCAGATTTCGCAGTCGATATATCGTTAACGTTCCTGAGCATCCAGTTGTCTTTTCTTCTGATGCAAAACATCTTCTACATAGTGTTGATGAACATAGAAGCGACTACTGGCACATGTAACTTATCAACGAATGGGAAAAATTGATACTTTAAAGGAATGAGAGGAATAAAATAGAAAAGAGATGTACGATATACCATAACACTCGCAGTGAATTTTCTACGTGACCGGCTTACATGTTTCGGTACAGGTTTTCAAGAAGAGGAACCAGATCATTGGCATAAATTAATACAGTGACAGTAGATTAAATAGTATCCTAGACAGATGACACGCAAAGTAACACGGCCTAATATACGATGTAATGGTTGAACTTCAGAGAAATGTTTCATCTCACTTCGCAGTTGTTATTTAATAAATACTAACATGTTTGTAGCTAACATTGAAATTAATGGAGTGCGTTAGGATAAACGATATTCCTTGTTTTTCCCTCTGGTGTATAAATAAATAAATGTTTAGGTGTGCCCACTCTTGAGCAAGCTACGTATAACTGATCATGAGAGAAGCATGGACTTTCCAGATTAAGGCCTGCTACCTTGAGCGACTGTCCTTGGGCCTTGTTTATGGTCATTGCTAATGCAAGACGTACAGGGAATTGCAGTCGCTTGAAATCAAAAGGCATATCAGTAGGGATCATAGGAATTCGGGGAATGAAGATATCTACTCCTTTGGCATGGCCTGTCAATACTGTCGCTTCTATTAAATTTGGCATGAGTTTTTTCACACAGAGTCTCGTTCCATTACACAATTTTGGTGGATCGATATTACGCAATAGCAGTATTGATGATCCAGCTTTTAGTATTAATTTATGTGGTGGAAATCCAGGTGGTTCCAAAGAATTCAAGAACTCAGTAGGGTAAAATACAGCCTGTTCGGTCTCCAGAACAGTATCGATAGATTCGTACGTCGTACTGGGACCAGGAACATGATCTTGGATCTGAATATTCATTTTGTGTACACTTTCGTTTTTAGGCGCTAGAATTGCTCGCTCGCTAAGCCACTGATGGTCTTTATAATTTCCAGGAATATTTGGGAATACTTCGTTCATCATTTCCTGAACTGAAGGCATCAGTTCGCAAAAGTCTAACGGGAAAGAAATGAGATTGGTTGTCGCATCAGGCGTGAAATCACCATCACCGAGATGCAGGAGTTGTTGCGCAAAATTCTGTGCAGTCACATCTCCTAGTAAATGGACTCTCATATTGGTCGTCAGTGTCATTTTGTAAACATGTCTCCAAAGATACGATGCTTTGAGGCAAGCATTGAGTTCATCAGCGGGAGTTGATCGTGGTATAACTGGTAATGTTTGGCGAAAGTCACCCGCCAGAACTAAAACAGCTCCTCCCATTAGTTGACTGTTTCCTCGTATGTCTTTCAGTGTTCGATCAAGCGCTTCAAGAGCTTTCTTATGGGCCATAGTGCACTCATCCCAAACAATGACTTTGCATGTTTTAAGTATTTCAGCTTTTCCGGAGCCCTTCTTGATGTTACATACTGGAGTTTCTGACTGCGCAAGATTCAATGGCAGATTCAGAGCTGAGTGTGCTGTTCGACCTCCAGTGAGTAGTGTGGATGCAATTCCTGATGATGCCATTGCAAATGCAATTTCGTTCTGTGCCCAAATTTCTGCAAGTAGCAAATTAATGAGAAACGTTTTTCCTGTTCCTCCTGGTGCATGAAGAAAAACAATTCCACCATTTCCGTTATTGATTAAGTCCATTATGGCACTATATGCAAATCTTTGGTCATCAACTAAGAGAGGCTTTTTGTCTTCAACGAACCTTTTTAACTCATCAGTGTTGAAGCTTCTTTCTCTCAATATGTCCCTATCAAGTACGTCAGTATTAGTGCGTAATGGGGCTGGCAAACCAAGCTGTATGAGAGTTTTGCCGTTGCATTTATCCTCAATCATTATGAGGGCTTCATTAAATACATGAGGAGAAAAATTCAAAACCAAAGCTGGATTAGCTCTTCGTTGTTCTCTTAGTACATCCTCACTAAGGCTTTCTTTATATTTGTCCCAAAGAGCCTGAGGTTCGATGGGGAGCAAGTTGTTATTATAATTGCAAAGAGACTTCTTAGTTGAGATGGAAAAGATGTGAGGGATGCTTCGGACAATGATATATCCCAATGTTGGTCATTTTCAAGTAAGCCACGCTGTTGGCATGCTTCTCTGAATGTTTGGCATTCTACCCCGTTCACAGTTTTCAGATATTTGAATGATGTTGGCCCTCGAATTGTGTGAAGTAGTAATCGAAGGTAATAGCATTCGGCGTTGTTGGGATGAACTGTATATACCCGGCCTAAGGCATCACTTGCTCGCACATCATGTCCTGGAACTAAAGCACCTTGTTTTCTCTTGCAGAAAACTTTGGTAGATTTATTCCATGTATAATATCTTGGAACTTCTGCATACATCAGTGTTCTAGCAAATGGATCTTGTTGACATAAAAGAAAGAAGGCTGTTAGAGTCGTGTTAGGAGGTTGTACAGCTCTCTCTTGGGCGTTATCAGCTGTGAAATAAACTCGTTGTCCGTTTTCTAGGTGAACACTGAGATGAACAACTGCTGGATAACGTTCATGAATTGGGAAATTAAGGATACGCCAAACTGCTTCGTTGCTGCTGATATATCTTCCCAACTGAAATTGTGTAGGCTCATCGATAGTCCTGGTTTGTCCTTCGAGTTGAAATACTGCCATATCGCTACCCTTGTTGACATATTTACAGATGTATTTAATGGATTTCACTGAATTGCAGTATTCAACGTTGATGTGTGCTTGGAACATTTTAGAAAGTAGAGGAGAATATGGAACCACCCATCTGTTGTCTACCTCAGTTTGTCTGTACTGGTTGTTTATTTTAAGATTAATATTCGAAGTATAGCCTCCGTTTCCTGGTTTTCGTCTTCTGTACAGAGGGTAGCCATCATCTCCGGTTTGGGTTTCCTGGGCAAATTCTCGGGGGTACTTTTTGCTACACTTTCCTTCCTTCATGCAGGGTGACTTAGGGTTGATAGCTCCACATGGTCCATGAATCATATTCTTTGTAATTATCTCAAAGAGCATGGGGTCTTGTTCTTTACTGGGTATCTCCGCGGAAATAACACTGTCCACTTGAGTTGGACGTATCTTGCTTTTGAGCCATAATAATATGTGAGCATGTGGAAGGCCTCTTTTTTGCCACTCAATTGAGTACATCCAACAGCGAGTTTCTCCATAAATATGACTCTTGGTTATTATATCCACGAGCTTTGCTAATTTTTGTTTAAAAATTCTCGCTGTCAAATCATGGCGATCAGTACTTGCCTGGCCACAGAAAAGTTCTTCCTTAATGTCAGTCCAGGCAGGATTACATGTAACTGTAATAAATAAATCTGGACATCCGTATATCCGAACATAGCACATGGCATCCTGGGCATATTCGTGCATATGTCTTGGACTTCCCGTAAATGTTGCCGGTAAAATAACCATTTTTCCAATGTCCACAACATTGCCATCATTGGCTACAGCATCACGCAAATGAATGTAATCATCTACTCGAAGTTTATCTTGGTTTAATCGGATGTAGAGCAGGCGTTCACTTTCTATCTTGGCGTACATATCAACAATAAATTGATGGAAGAGTTGTCCGCTTTTCAGTATATGGTTTGATGATCCTGGTCTAATCATTATTCTGTAGGCATAAAAATCCATAGCTGATATCTTTTTATTCGTGGCTGTACCACTGATTGGATCAGTTTGCCTCAGATTAAAGTGGTAACCATCCTCACCCTCCCAAAATATTAATGGGTACTGAAGGGCATCGTACGATCTGTGTGTTTCTGAAATTCGTTGCAAAACATCACTCCGTCTATGAATGATTATGTCACGTTTCTCGAATTCTTGTCCTGTCATTACAATGGCCACTTCGTCAATGGTCGGAGCATTAAAACGACGTTCATGTTCGCCTACTGGTCTCTTGTCTGCTGATATGACAACCTTATATTCATCCGTTGGCATTCGATCCAGGGCGGTCTTAAACATATTTACTAAGTTATTACGCTCTTGCAACAACCTCTGTAGAGCTATAACAATCTCCCTTCTGGTGCTGGAAAAATTTTTACAACGTTGATCGGCTTGTTGTCGTTCGTCTCCCATAAAATAGATTTGTAAGAATTTTGGATTCTCATTAGTGAAGGGAAGATTTGATCAAAGTTGATAATAAATTTGTCCTTGCACTTTGAAAGTTGGCATGAAACCAGTTTCTTTTACTATTGCTGTTGTACCGAAAGAAGTAATTTGGAAGCATGAATTGTACTTCCTGATGTTTTTCAGGAAGTGTTTAGATTCTTGAGTCGTTCCTGACGTGTACGAAAGAAGTGGTTCTGGAGGAGGATTTAAAGCGGCTAGCTTAATTTTCCCGTTAGAGCAACATATTCCAGGCGACTCCGATCTGAATTTTTTGGCTAGACAGTGATGGCATACACCATCCATTTTTCCAATTGTTACTTTGGGGTGTATTCCATAATTGTAAGTGTGATCGTACTGAAATGCCTCTAATTTCAAATCAGACTGCCTAAATGTTTGCCTAGATTGAAAAAGTCGCGTACGTTCGATTTCAAGCCGGTCTTGACGCTGCTGAGGTGTTTCAGCAGCCCTGAGCTCAGCGTGCCTTCTTTCGTCCTGTTCAAGTCGGTCTTGACGCTGCTGAGGAGTTTCCGCAGCCCTGAGCTCAGCGTGCCTTCTTTCGTCCTGTTCAAGCCGGTCTTGACGCTGATGAGGAGTTTCAGCAGCCCTGAGCTCAGCGTGCCTTCTTTCGTCCTGTTCAAGTCGGTCTTGACGCTGCTGAGGAGTTTCAGCAGCCCTAAGCTCAGCGTGTCTTCTTTCGTCCTGTTCAAGCCGGTCTTGACGCTGATGAGGAGTTTCAGCAGCCCTGAGCTCAGCGTGCCTTCTTTCGTCCTGTTCAAGTCGGTCTTGACGCTGCTGAGGAGTTTCAGCAGCCCTAAGCTCAGCGTGTCTTCTTTCGTCCTGTTCAAGCCGGTCTTGACGCTGATGAGGAGTTTCAGCAGCCCTGAGCTCAGCGTGCCTTCTTTCGTCCTGTTCAAGTCGGTCTTGACGCTGCTGAGGTGTTTCAGCAGCCCTGAACTCAGCATGCCTTTTTTCGTCCTGTTCAAGCCGATATTGACGCTGGTCAGGTGTTTCAGCAGCCCTTAATAATCTAACTTTCTTGGTTTGTTGGCTGATTTTCCCAATAGTTTGTCGCTTTTTAGGAGGCATTTTGAAATAGTTAAAAGAAAAATTCGCAGTGGAAAGCCGTTGGTGATTGTTACTATAACAAAGGGCGTACCATGTACCTGTAAATCGCAGTCAAGAAAGATTTTATGTCGTATTATTTAAAAGTAATATGAACGGAGCATATTATGGGTCATTGGCCCCTAATGGCTATTATTGCATTGAACACATGAAACTTAGAAATTAATAGACAAAGTCATTTTTAAGAATCATAGTTCGTGCAAGACTATGTTTTGGTGATTATTACTATAGTAATGGGCGTAACATGTGGGTAACTTGCCCTAATGATGAAGATGATAATGAAGACGACTACTACTGAACGGGTACATCAAACTTACACTCTAATAGAAATACATATTTTAAATCACCGGCGAGGAAGTCTGTGGTGTTGGACGTAACATCTAGGTCATTTGCCCTTTTGATAAGAATTATAATGAAGACGACTACTGAACTGGTACATCAAACTTTTAAACTAATGAAAAACAGCTTTAAAAAATCACAGGCGATGAAGACTGTGGTGTTGCTCAGTAGTATAATGGACGTAACATCTAGGTCATTTGCCCTTTTGATGAGGATGATACTGAAGACGACTACTACTGAACGGGTATATCAAACTTACAAACAAAAGGAAATACACATTTTAAAAATCTCTGGCGGTGAAGACTGTGGCGTTGCTTAGTAGTATAATGGACGTAACATCTAGGTCATTTGCCCTTTTGATGAAGATGATACTGAAGACGACTACTACTGAACGGGTATATCAAACTTACACGCTAATAGAAATACATATTTTTAAATCACCGGCGAGGAAGACTGTGGTGTTGCCTAGTAGTATAATGGGCGTAACATCTAGGTCATTTGCCCTTTTGATGAGGATGATAATGAAGACTACTACTACTGAACGGGTATATCAAACTTACAAACTAATGGAAATACACATTTTATAAGTCACAGGCGATGAAGACTGTGGTGTTGCTTAGTAGTACTGTATAATGGACGTAACATCTAGGTCATTTGCCCTTTTGATGAGGATGACAATGAAGACTACTACTACTGAACGGGTATATGAAACTTACAAACTAATGGAAATACACATTTTATAAATCACAGGCGATGAAGACTGTGGTGTTGCTTAGTAGTACTGTATAATGGACGTAACATCTAGGTCATTTGCCCTTTTGATGAGGATGATAATGAAGACGACTACTACTGAACGGGTATATGAAACTTACAAACTAAAGGAAATACACATTTTTAAAATCACAGGCTAGGTAGACTCTGGTGTTGCTTAGTAGTTTAATGGACGTAACATCTAGGTCATTTGCCCCTTTGATGAGGATAATAATGAAGACGACTACTACTGAACGGATATATCAAACTTACAAACTAATGGAAATACACATTTAAAAAATCACAGGCGTTTTAGACTGTGGTGTTACTTAGTAGTATAATGGACGTAACATGTAGGTCATTTGCCCTTTTGATGAGGATGGTAATGAAAACTACTGTTGAATTTACACGACAAACTTACAAACTACCGTGATAGAAATAAATATTTCAAAATTCACAGGCGATGAAGACTTATTGTGTGTGGTGATTAGTGGTATAAAGGGTGTAACATCTAGGTCATTTGCCCTTATGATAATAATAAGGTAATGAAAAATGACTACTAAACGAACATGGTGTAATTTTAAATCTGATATAGGTAATTCAGATTACTACCTTCGATGTCTTCCAAAGTCTGAACGTTATATTCTGGCTTAGGCCTATACTCGATGCGTGTAGTGAAAGAGCTTATCGAGTACTGCTCAGGTCCAAGCTGCACGTAGCTGAGAATATTGCAGATGATGACGATATATGATGACAGACGTTCGGGGGGGTTCCCGGTCCTATTCACATTGACCGGTGAATCACTCATTCTTTCGTAACACTACAGCGGTTTGAGCAAAGACCCTGTATGAACATCAGCATAGTCAGCAATAACAGGTAACACGGCGGAGTCTGGACATTTTTGTCATGTCACCTCGCGATGAATGAGCAAGCTATTCTCACCCTTGCCCCCTCTTCCCCCCTCCACCCACCAGGGTCACAAATTGTGGGACGTCGGTTTGCGACCACGGGACCCCAGCTGAGTCCGGCATTGCTTCTACTTGCTGGTGCCGGGCACCTTTCAGTTCTCTTTCCTGTCAGCCTCCCTTGGTCAAACTCTTGTTCTCTTCCGACCCCGATGTTATCAGGTTATCCGAGGCCTAGCGACTCTTTCACTTTCCCGCCTTAATTGGCCCTTGTCTAATCATTCCTGATAGCCTCATTCTTTTCTTAATATCTCATATCTTCTGCTCAAGACCCTCAAGGAGGCAGGGTGTGTGTAGCCCTGGTGCACCCTGGATAGTGCTACATCCTCAAGGGCTCATGGCTGGTGAGTTCAGGAGCTGGCAACCCTGAAGGTTTCCTGAGCGGGTCCGGTTTTACCCCTTTTTTCCATTGCCTTTGGGACGGACCCTGTCCACTTTCCGGGAATGGAGTGGTCTGTCCGCAATTTCAAGCAGACAGTGTTACTCGCAGGGTACCAAAGGGTAAGTATACAAATTTTGGTTCTGATCGGTGAAACGGTGTAGATTTGGACCAAAGGGCCTAAATGCAGAGATTGGGTTGGACTGTCCGAAATTTCAAGTGGACAGGGTTACCCGCAGGGTTGCAAAGGGTAAGTATACACATTTTGGTTCTGATCGGTAAAACGGTGTAGATTTGGACCAAAGGGCCTAAATGCAGAGATTGGTTTGGACTGTCCGAAATTTCAAGTGGACAGGGTTACCCGCAGGGTTGCAAAGGGTAAGTATACAAATTTTGGTTCGGATCGGTGAAACGGTGTAGAAGTTTGCCAAAGGGCCTAAATGCAGGAAATGGGGTGGTCTGTCCGAAATTTTAAGGGGACAGTGTTATTCACAGGTTTACATAGGGTAAGTATACAAATTTTGGTTGAGATCGGTGAAACGGTGTAGATTTGGGACAAAGGGCCTAAATGCAGGGAATGGGGTGGTCTGTCGGAAATTTCAAGTGGACAGGGTTACCCGCAGGGATCCGAAGGGTAAGTATACAAATTTTGGTTCAGATCGGTGAAACGGTGTGGATTTGTATACATAACAGACAGACAGACAGACAGACAGACAGACAGACAGACAGACAAACATTGAGCTTTATATATATAGATAGATAGAAGATAGATTACCACAAATAATTTAATTTCCTAAAACCCTACTAAATCAGTAAGTAAATATACAGTAGTTATTGTTGTTTTGCTCAGGGGCTTGTGACATCAGGGTCATGCAGCCCCGTGTACTTGTGTGTGTGTGTGAATTCTGTCTGATACCTGTGTCGCTGTGTCTACGCTTGAAATAATATTTTTGAACAAATATACAATTTTGTTTTTTCATTGTAAATGGAAGCCTTTTGTCTGCTTCAAATTAACGTATATTTCATGTCGATATCCCACCTGTAAGTAGTTAAAAAGCTATATCAAGTGGGCCTGTGTGCTCATGTCTAAGGGCGTGGATCCACAGCATCTTACTTGCATCTAGAAATCCCGGAATATCAAATAAGGTATGAAAAACATGAAAATGACATATATTAGCTAAGTGCAACTGCTGGTTCCAGGTTCATCACTCCCGAAGAAGTTAGTTTATTTGGTCATATCACAAATGTCCAATTTCATTTACGTTATTCTCAGAATTAAAAACTTTAACATTTTATGCCTTTCAAATCAACATCAAAAATTGACACACGAATATTATTGATACATCAAATTAAAGATAATGAATGTAAAAATACTGTATAAAAGGGATTTTTGGATACTATGAAAATTTAAGCCACCTTGTTTATTTTAAGCAATGATAGAATTACATTTTTTTTTCAGAAATGAAAAATAACTCCTACACTCTATTTGTTGAAGATAACTAACTGCATGATTCTAGTTCAGAACATTATATGCGTTAAATAGAAGTACTAAGTAAATGAAATTTGATGATTGAATAACATTTAGTAATTTTAGGACATTTTGAAAAAATTATTTTATTCTGTTTTTTTTTCTTCACAAAAAACAATAACAAAAAATACAAGTTTTTGGTTGTTGGGTTTCGTGGGTGATGTGGTAAAATTTTCTGAGGAATCGATTCAAAAATGTAGCTGTAGTAGTGTGTGTGTCTGTGTGCGTGTCTACCTCGTGGTGTAGTGGCTAGAATTCTTGGCTGTCATCTTGGAGGCCAGGAGTCAATTCCCGGCTCTGCCAAGAAATATAATTCTTGTTTGACGGCTGGAACGGAATGAACTCTGCCACGTGTGAGGCAAAAAAGAGAACAGGTGGATTCGATTCCCACGTCGGCCATCCTGGAAAAGGTTTCCCACTTCTACTCCAGACAAATACCTACAGTGTGGGCTTGTTCTAAGATATGACGCGATCACATGCTTCCCGTACTTCTCGTGCAGGTGAGAAGAATTCGGTTACCTTGGACTGCAGCGCCAACAACTCTCATGGCTCTAGTCTAAGGGGGGGGGGGGGGGGGGGGGTCTCTTATTGCGACACATCTAAGCCAGAGTATAGTAATATCAGTATGGACACATCGGGCCTTACCATTGACATTCCTCGTCATGGTTTTTAAATGATCAGAAGCATGGCACGCACGCATGCATAGGCGTTAGTTAACATTGTTATGCTTGCCACGGTGAGTGAGTGGTTATCGTGTCGGTCTACCAACCTCAAGCTTGCAGGTTAGCTCCTGGCCATTGTAAGTGATTTTTGAAAGGCGCTAAAAATCAGGACACGCATGTCATGCGTTATTGGCATGTTAAAGAACCCATTTGATTTCAGCAGGCCGTGTTCATAATGGCTAAATTAATCTCGGGATTTTCCGCCAACACAAAAGTTCCTCCGCTCCCTACTAGAAAGCAATATAGTGTCGAGGAGCTTCGATATCTAACCTCCTTGACTATAGTTAGTAGTTAGTTATTGTTGTTTTAAGGGGCGGAACTACGAGGTCACCTGCCCCTCTTCTTGACTTTCATAGTGCTCCAAGGCTCCAAGGAACAATAAAATTTGGCATGCAAGATGCCCTCTGGGTGTCAAATAACAAAGCTTGCACCCGGCACCCGAGTCCATACGATATTATTATTCTTCTAACCTTGTTATTGCAAATCTTCAGTCGGTCAACACAATATAATCATAGTTACTGGGACACATGTGATTTAAAAGATAAATATTAGCCTTTCAAGATATGAGTGCCAGTGGCCGAGGTGGGAACTATTCTTTGTTTACATGTGTCAAACTGTTAGCCTGCTTGGTTGACAGGTACATTTGCGCGGTTCGGAATGACTCAGTTGTATTAGCCACTTGAGTCATCGAATTACTCTCAGTGGTGAGATGAGCATCAGTTACCGCTCGAGTCCAAACTCTGTGAACCTGAGAGGGATGTGGACGATGAGCAGAGATGTGGGGGGGGTTCCCTCTCCGTGCGTACTTACAGAACCAAATACATTGGTCAGTCACTCACTCATTTGGTATAGGCAATGGCTCTATGTTAGCAGTATTGGAATAGACAGGAATTCCAGATAACACGGCGGGCTGTTGAAAGGCCCTTCTCTTTCCGCCTGCCACTTCACCTCACCTCGCACGTTCATTGAGCTTGGACTCAAGCAGTACACTTAGCTGTGCTGTTGCGAAAAATAAGAAATGTACCATTCCTAATTCGCCAAATATTATTAATTTTTCCATTCCTCATGCACACAATAACTTCTGTCTAACACAAGTAGCGTGCGCAACGTTGCTTGACTTATGTGCAGACTGGTCTCCGTCATCGCTGTGCCCTGCTCCTCCTCTCGCAGGATTCCAGCTGCTATTATGAACAAACGCTAGCGCAGCCAACTTCAGAGGCATTCGTATCGTGAAGAAAGAGTAATATACATATTTATTATGGTATACAGAACAGTTAGGATGCCATGTCCCCCTCATTCGAAAAGGTTCATCAGATCCAAATATACAAGACAAAATAGCTCTACAAAACACTACCATACCCACAATGCCACAAACGATCGCTGACCTGCATAAAACGAACAAAGCATGACAAAAGCTTAAAAAGTTTGGCATCTATTACTGTTAATTGAGCTTTCTGAGAGACACCTGTTAATACTCTAATGTTTATGGTAACAGGTTTTGAACCTTTCATTGGGTCTTCATCAGCATGGGTCGCATTGCTGTAACACACTTATACTATGCACTAAATAGGGCGGTTTTTTTTACAAAAAAAAAATAATATAGTAAATAGAACTTACTCTAGGAAAGCTATTATGAATATAAAATTCCAATCAAAATGGAGGTCCTTACTGAAGTATTTATGAAAGTATTTAAACAAGTATTTGACTCGAATAAAGGATTATACAGTAATATCAACATTTTAACAAATAAATGTTGTGTTATTTAATTATTATATCTTGACGTTTCCATTTAGTGCCAACTTTAGGTCGTGAAATAGTCCTGGTTTTAATGTCAGTCCAATCCGTTGTTATATCAAGTCTATTTGTATGCTGGTGGCTTATGTTTATGTCAAATGAAATACCACGGGTGTTAATAATTTTATTTCACCTTAGGTCAATAAATTACATTAAATATACATTAATTGATTATACTAGTTTCGGCCATATTGTGACCATCCTCAGTAATTGGATTTTAAAAGAAACTATTATAATTGCGAGCAAAGTTTGAATCTATATTATACTTGGACTTTTTCCCTTGAAGAATGGATAAAAGATATATCAAAATAGTTTAAAAAAATCAGATCTGTATCAATTATGGGCTTAAAATAGATGATTATATAAAATAATTTTGTGAAAATATATATAAATGATGATTGTACATTACTATAAAAAGTAATAAAATGTTTTTCTTTAAACAAATATATTGTGTTGATCAATGGAATGTGATTTCTATAAGTTGAGTATATGCTCTTTGCGGAGTGGAGCAAACGTGGGAATATGTGGGTTATTGAATGTATCTTCCTGCTCCAATGGGAATTTTGAAGCGAATTGTCTTAGCCAAAGAACTATTGTATCGTATTTTATAAAATGCATAGAGATTAACAATTATGAAGATGGTATTAAATATTATCCGTGTTGACTGATTTTAATATCAAATTATAAAAGCCGCCTTGTCAAACATTAGAAAGTAGTTTAATTATTAAATTAACACGTAGGCCTACATGTTTCCTTATATCAATAACCTCATCAGCGTGAAAAAATCTTAGAAACTATCTTATCAAAAACCAAAATGAAATCGGATATCCTTACAAAAAGTCATTAACATAAATAAATGAAAGTTCACAGCGGACGGAGATAACCAACAAACATATTCGAGATTAGTTATTTTTACCATTACGAAAGCTTGCAACGGTGGGTGAGTGGTCAACGTGTCGGTCTACTAACCCCCAAGCTTTCAGGTTCGCTCCTGGCCGTGGCTAGTGATTTTTGAAAGGCGGAAAAAATTACGACACAATGTCATACGATGTTGGCATGTCAAAGAACCCATTTGAATTCAGTAGGCCGTGTTCATAATGGCAAAATTAATCTCGGGATTTACCGCCAAAACAATGTTCCTCATTTCTCTATTAGAAAGCGCTATAGTGTTCAAGGAGAATAGATATCTAACCTCCTTGACTTTCATAGTGCATCAAGGAACAACGAAATTCGACATGCAAGCTACCCTTTTGGTGTCAAATAACAAAGCTTGCACCCGGCACCCGAAGCCAAACGATATTATTATTACCATTACGAAATTTTGTTACGTTGCTCAACCTTCTGATTAATACATATGTATAAACGAAAGATGTTTTTCAACAGCTCTCTGTCCTGAAGCAGGTGTATGTGGTGCAATGTTATCGATTCATTTACGGTTGCAATATCAATGTCCACGTATTTCGCACACCCTTTATTAATTCTTTTTTGTGACTTTTTATTCATTTAAACTAATTCTTTTTGGTTTTTGTTAAGATAGTTTCTAAGATTTGTTTCATGCTGACGAAGTTATCATTCATATAACGAAATATGTACGTGTTAATTTAATTATTAAGCTACATTCTATTGTTTGACAAGGTCGCTTTTATAATTTGAGATGAAGTTGAGATTGAATTATCTTTGCAAAAGAACTATTGTTTCGTAATTTATGATTGTATTTTGACACGTGCTATAGTGTGTTTTGATTTTCTTTTGTAGTTTACGTGGATATCCGAGACCTTTATACTTCGTTAAGATGTTGCTAAAATGCTGTTTATTAAGGACAACATAAACACAAGCCACCAACATACAAATAGAATTCTCAGTTTTACCTCAAGGAGATGAGTATACCGCATTACAGCCCTCAGACCAGAATTAAAGAGCGGGGATCGAACCCGAGCCTCAGTGGTGACATCCAAGAATGCTAGCCACTACGTAACGACGCGGATGATTACTCTACTGTGCCTAAGCTAACCAACTCGACAATCACAACCCAGACCCGTGTAACTATCGATCCAGTTTCTTCTGCCGTGTGAACTGCTGTAAAATACAGTAACTAACTCTTATCTAAGATGGCAATTAATACTATTTTTGTCATGAGTGCAGAACATTCTCAATGTTATCAGACCCGATATTGGAATCTGTTATCAAAATGAAATGCCATGTCCTGTGGTTCGGATACCACGTAAAAAGGAGGTCCCGTGGCTTATGATCTCGCGATTAACGGTCACGTAAAACTACAATCTTCTTTTGGAATCTGTTTGGTCCGTATTGACAGTAAAATTACTCTGACAAATGAAGTAACTCCATTAAACAATACTACGTAATTATAAAATTTTACAAATTAGGGTACATGTTTTGAGCTACAAAAAGCCCTTCTTCAGCCCTATCACGTCAACATATTCATAGGGCCTAAGAAGGGCTTTTTGTATCTCGAAACATGTACCCTAATTTGTAAAATTTTATAATTACATAGTATTGTTTGATGGAGTTACTTCATATATGTCATAGTGCAGAACATTTGAATTGAATGGAAGTACATCACAATAGAGTTCTTTCTTGCTCCACGCAAAGACTGAAGTGCGAGCCGTATTAAATGAGAGACACGTGTATAAACTTGCTTTTTATTGCGAGCAATATGTCGAGTAAATATTACTCAATTGCATGATTACAATAGCGTGCTGGCGTTTGTCACGCGAGCCGCAAGAGAGACGTCAAGTGACTGTGCTGTTATCACCTGAACAAAGTGCAGGTAAACATCGAGCGCTGGTAGCTCATCTTTAGGCACCATTCCTTTAAGAAGACGCTACGAGAAGTGCTGACACTTTCAAAGGCACTCAACTTGTATTTATATTCTACCCTACCTTATGCGCTTCATTCCTTGAGAAATCTTTCTCTTTACCTTAATTTCTTCTTCCTTTCTGTTTTTTCTGTTTTTCTGTCTTTCTTTCATTCTTTCATTCTTTCATTCCTTCCTTCTTGCTTTCTTTATTTTTTTCTATCTTAATTCCTTTCTATCCTTCTTTTCATCTTACTTTCAATCTTCCTATTTTTCCTTCTATCCGTTTTTCTTTCGCTCTTACTTACTTTCCTTCTTTTTTCTCTCTTTCCTTCTCTCTTTATTGTTTTCCTTTTTCTTTCATTCCTTGTTTCTTTCATTTTTTCCATCTTTTCTTCTTTTATCTTTCATTATTCCTATCTTTCTTTCTTCCTTTCTTTCTTTCTATCATTCTTTCTTTTTTCCTTCTCTCATTTTTTTCGTTCTATCTACTGGTAACTTTCTTATTTTTATATCTTTATTTCCTTCTATCTTTTCTTCTATCTTTCTTTCGTTCTTTCTATCTTTCCTTCTTTTTAGCTTTCTATCTTTCCTTCTTTTTATCTTTCTCTCTTTCTTTCTTTCTTTCTTTCTTTCTATCTTTTTATTCTTGGTATCCTTCTTCGTTCTTACTATCTATCTTTTTAATTTTCTTTCTTTCTTTCTTTCTTTCTTTCTTTCTTTCTTTCTTTCCTTTTATCTATCTTCCTTATTTTTATCGTTCCTTCTTCCTTTCTGTCTTTCGTTTTCCTTTCTATATTCTTTCGTTCTTTATACCTGTTTCTTTCTTTCTTTCTTTCTTTCTTTCTTTCTTTCTTTCTTTCATTGTTCCTTCTAGCCCGTGGAGAGTGTAGCCGTGCCCGTTAAAACGTGCCCCATAGACGCGCGGTCAGATGCAGCAAGTCCGGAGGTCGTAGGTTCAATCCCGCTGATGACAGCGGTTATTCTGAGTGTGCTTTCGTTCCCAGGTTTTTCCCCACACTTCCTCCATACAAATACTGGAATAGTACCTTACTTAAAGTCCCGGGGCACCTACCGTATCCTGTCCCGAATATAGTTACATTCACTACTACAGTCATCACAGCAATACAGGTTACCAGACAATTTCAACATACACCCAAGTACACGGGGCTGATGGCCAAGATGTCCTAAATCCCTCAATTGAATTAACATCAGTAACCTTCTTTCTTCCATTCCTTATTTCTATTGTTCTTTCTTGCCCACCTCGTGACGTAGTGGCTAGTATTCTTGGCTGTTACCCCCAACGGTTTGGGATCGCTTCCCGACTCTGCCATGAAATTCAATTCTGGTTTGAGGGCTGAAACGTAGTACACGCGGTCTCGTGAGGCAAACATGAGAAGAGATGAGTTCGAATCCCATCACAGCGATCCTGGAAGTAGTTTTCCATGATTTCCCACTTCTATTTAAGGCAAATGCCTAAATTAAGGTCATAGCTGTCTTCGTGACAATCGTCATCCGAATTTCGAATACTCACTCTACTAAATACACCAAAACAACACAGGTTATTAGACAAATTGTGTAGATACACACTGGTGGAAAAAAATATCCTAACACCTGGAAGGGGTTGTGCTAGATTAACGATCGTTGGTAGTTGTGTTTATACATCTGAAAGATGACGTTGATTCAAGTTTCCCGCAAATCGCATTAGTGTGACGCTAGTAGTGGCCCCATGACTTTTCACATCAGATTTGCTCTAAATACGGGCTGTACTGTGCGAGAGTGTTAGTCAGCTGTGCGATTGGACGGAGTGACTGTAAGTGGGTCAAAAATGTCTTTACGACGACGATGAGGCCAGTATCAACTGCTCACTGCATTTCTACGAGGCCGTGTAATAGGGCTACGTGAAGGTGGATATTCCTTCCGCGATATTGCAGAACGACTTGGCAGAAATGTCACCACTGTGCATGCGTGCTGGCAGCAGTGCTCTTGAGAAGGTACAGTCTCAAGAAGACTGAGCTCCGGACATCCCCGTGGCACTACCGGGAGGGAGGACCACCGTATTCCGCGTATGGCTTAGGTGCATCGGACGACGTCTGCAGGAGCAATTAAAGGGGCAGTTGGCACAACAGTGTAGCAACGAACTGTTCGATATCGGTTACTTGAATGAGAGCTCTGAGGCAGACGCCCTGCGGCGTGCATTCCATTTACCCCGTCCGTTTTGTTTTCCGATGAAAGGCGATTCTGCCTTGGTGCCAGTGATGGCCGTGTATTGGCTACAAGGAGGCCAGGTGAGCGCCTGCATTCCACCTATCTGCGGCGTCGACACAGTGAACCTACATCGATCGTTCTGGTCTTTGGAGCAATTTCCTATGACAGCAGGAGCACTCTTGAGGTTATCCCATGCACCCTGACTGCAGATATGTACGTCCATCTGGTGATTTGACCTGTTGTGCTTTCATTGATGAACAGCATTCCCGGAGTTGTTTCCCAACAGGATAACGCACGCCCCCATGCCACTGTTGTAACCCAACGTGCTCTACAGGGTGTCGACATGCTGCCTTGGCTGATCGATTCACTGACCTGTCCCCAATCAAGCACGTATGGGACATCATTGTACGACAACTTCAGCGTCATCCACATCGGCATTAACCGTCCCTGTATTGACCGACCAAGTTTAACAGGCATGGAACTCCATCCCACAAGCTGACATCCGGCACCTGTATGACACAATATATGCACGTTTGCTTGCCTAAATTCAGAGGTTTGGCGGTTATACCGGTTATAAATGGACCAGTATGGCACATTTGCGATGGCTTTTCTCATGCGGACATTAACCGTTGTCTTGTACGTTTAATCAATTAAATATGTTGCCTCGCCAAATGTATTTCCGAAATTTCCGTACTCTTCATTCCTTATTTCAAGGTGGTCGGATATCTTTTTCCACCAGTGTATATACACACTCAAATGACCACGATGTCCAAGCCCCGATTGTATATAATACGACAATATTTCTTGCGTTCTTTCTTTCTTTCTTTCTTCCTTTCTTTCTTCAAGTTGAAATTAAAAGTCAATATTCTGTTCTATTCTGCAAACAATTACTTCTTTTTTAAAATAGTAATATAATTTAACGGTGTTCGGTGATGCAGTGGCCAAACTGCTTGCTTCTCACCAAGGCAGACCTGGTTCGATTCGCGGTTAATGCATGTGAGATTTTTGATAAGAAATATCACGTCCTGTGGTTCAGATTCCACGTAAAAATAGAGGTACCATGGCTTGCGGGATTAACAGCCGAGTAAAACTGCAAACTTCTTTCCTTGCATTCATACTTTTCAACCTAAACTGAATAAACCTATAACTTACTACCACAGCTCTCACAATAACATGAGTTATATCAGACAGATCTCATACACACCTAAGTATACGGGATTACAAGGCCACGACTTTACAATTCCCCTGAATAAATCAACAACAACAATAATAATACTGAAAACAATTATTATCTACTTACAGCAGATACAGATATAATACAGCTCAAAAAGGTGGTCACTCCGTATTCATTTCATAACCAACCCAAAGCTGGCCGTGTTTGATTTCTGTTTTGTTACTTTAATCACCTGCCAAATGCTGGGCCGGTTCATTTTATGAGACCATGTTTTTTTTTTTTTTTTTTTTCAGTAACTCAGTTTATGAGGTTAACGTCAGGAACGACATCCGTCAATAAAAGCCATCCACCAGTGAGATATCTTACTTCATCCTCAACTCCACAGCAAACGGAATACAGAAAACCTTTACACATGGTCGATGTCACTTTTTGTTAATGTTGACAATATTTCTTAGCAGATAAAGTGGTAAATAAATTAAGAAATTTTCGTAATTGTGCTAAAAGTTGAAGGGCTAAAGGGCCCGAATAAGTTTCAAATTGTGCGTCTTGGAGAGAATTTTGAAAACCAGTTCCTGCCTGAACGCAGTCCGGAAAAACAGCCAAATATCGCTTGTTTCTTTACCCGGTTTCTTTTTGATTCAAATCCAAGCCAAATTAAATAATTTACATAATTCTTTATTTATTGTGTTCCTTGGTTAGATAACCCTCACGCAATTTTTTTATTTTTATTTTAAATCTTCACACCAGAAGTGTAGCCTCCGTGGCTTAGGCGGCAGCACGCCGGCCTCTCACCGCTGGGTCCGTGGTTCAAATCCCGTTCACTCCATGTGAGATCTGTGCTGGACAAACGGAGGCAGACAGGTTTTTCTCCGGATACTCCGGTTTTCCCTGTCAAAATTTCATTCCAGGAACACTCTCCACTATCATTTCATTTCATCTGTCATTCATTTAATCATTGCCCCAGACTAGTGCGTCCGGCCTCGGCATCCGGCACAGTCCATATCCTCGCCACTAGATGGGGGCTTCATTCATTCCATTCCTAACCCGGTCGGAGACTGGAAGCAGGCTGTGGATTTTCATTTTTCACACCAGAAGTAGTTATAAGGATTTAAGTGAAACTCTGCATTGACTCACACTAGCCCTCGTAGTGGTAGAAAAGGCAAACTGCTAATCTAATCGACTGGATATGGTTGAGTTTCCTGTGAACAATCAACAGTCTACCGCGTGTCATCATACCGGCACCTCGTAAGAAACGTTTAGTGTGTCCTTTACGTTTGAAAAAGCGGAGAAAAATACGAAAATTAATTACAAATGCACCAAAAAAAATTGTGTTCATGGAAGGTCTAGTCTATGACATTAAAGGATGTATTCAACATTGAGTTGCTTGCCTGATTTTTGTGGATTTTGTTTTTACTCGTAAAGATTTATTTACTTTTGCCAGTTACTGGGGGATTGCTTTTTTGTACCAGACTCCGTGGTGCATTTAGCTTAGCCAAGCCACGAGAATATCAATTGGATATAGTTTGCTTCACAGCCGAACAGTTTCTTGCCCATCATCCTTAGACGGAGCACAGGATATAGGTCGTTAGGGCTAACCGGATTTGAGCTCGGGATGTAATTTCCGTAGCGTAGAAGACTATCTGGTCATGACGTCAGTTTGTGTGCTCAGATAGCAATTCAATCATCTGCTGGGTATAACTTGCCATCATATTTATAATGTCAGTAGTATCATTGCTGCTTAATTTTTGATAGACTATAATAATGCTCTAGGTTTAACGTGTTTTTAACTGACACAAAATTTTGTCTGTTTCACCTTATATTTCATCTATCAATAGGGTTATCACAAAATAGTTTGCTATTATGGCAAATGTCTTTGCATTCCACTTATTTCCATTATGTTTATTATACCAGGCGAATCAGCTGCCCCTCATAATATTGTTTTATGCAGCCCATCTAACGTTGTCATCAGTAAGGTCGATATTTCTCTTCTGTCATCTCGTATGGTCATCTCAACCTTAAAAGACAGTATGGAATTAAATGTAGTAGTTGCCTCTCACTCGCACTCCTATGTCCTGCAATTAGCTTCGTCCTCTTCTACCCCGGCGATGTTGCCATTTCCCAATAATTGAAAGTGGCAAATCTAAGAAAACGTTTGCGTAGTCTTATAGAGAATTTTCCGCTCTTTATGATGATGTAAAAATAAAAGCCATAAATAATTAACACATGGCCTAATTTTCACAATTACGATATTTTAGCGCGAATCTATATTTTTGCAGATATAAAACTTATCACGCCATAGATAATGAACTAATGATCGCAACAGATCAAGAATTTATTTTTAGATTGCCTGATGTTGGTAGGAGATACTCTATTTCTCAGGGCAGTAATTATTTTCATAGTAAGAAAGTTATGAATTTTGTTCTGAAATGTTACTTGAAAAATCGGAGATGGTATCAAAGGAAAGTCACGTAGCAATAAACTTTTTTTCTATTGATTTTACGTTGGTGACTAAGCGAGAAGAAATGTTCATTAATATGTGAAAAAGATTTTAAAACAAACCCGAGCTCGATATCTGATAGCTTTCATAAGTTATCGCACTTATTCCTCCCGCCCAGCGCTGGCGCTGCGTAAGTTTGTTTACCCAGGCGCCAGTATCTCCCCGACTGATGGTGTGATGGTGTGAAGTTAAACTGTGAAATGAAGTGGTCCTTGAGTTCTTTATAAATTGTCCGCCTCGTTGCGTACCGTAGTGGCTAGCATTCCTGGCTGTCACCGTGCTGTCACCGTGGAGGCCCAGGTTTGAATCCCGGCTCCGCCAAGAAATTTAATTCTGGTCTGAGGGCTGGAACGGGGTGTACTCAACTTCATGAGACAAAACTGAGAAGAGGCGGGTTCGATTCCTACCTCAGCCATCCTCTAAGTGGTTTCCGTGGTTTTCCTTTGTTCATCCCGGGAATAACATATTATAATATTATCATATTCATGAATAATTGAAAAATATAAATTGTTATAATGTGTGCATTAAACTCGCGCTCTGAGGTTCGGTGTATCATATCTAAATATTGTAGCGTTGTTCGCTGCAAGGTATGAGCTACAGTTATATACAACAAACAAATATTTTGGAAATTTCCTGAGTTTTTCGTAAAAGCACGCCTGTATACGAGTTATATTACATCATGTGCCCGCCCTTGCAGAACTTTGTATATGCAGTAGATCTGGCATCAGCGCGCCCCATTTAGTGCGTACTGTCTTTTAAGGTAGAGACGAACTACTGCAAGCATCTCCTGCAAACTATACTGAACCCTATTAATTTTCCCCCGATGTGACTACAGACTAATGTGAGGGAAAATTAACAGTGTTCAGTATCGTGTGCTGGATATGCTTGGAGTGTATTCCATACGCCATACGGGATACAGCAGATAATATCGACCTACCTGACAACACGCGTTAAATGGACTGCATAAAACGATATTATTAGGGGCTGCTGATTCACCTGGAATAGTATATATTTCGGCCTTTCATTTGGCCTTCCTCAGCTACAGCATTTGGTACTGTTGGCTTTTTAGATCTTAAAATTACTAACATCTTTAAGAAGTTAGTTATAAATTGCTACTGAGTTTGTTACCAATATTTATAAAAGTATCGAAGTTAGATTTATTTAAAATACATCGTTAGTTACCAATGATTATAAATAGCTACAAAGTTAATTCCAATATTTATAAAATGTTACGTATTTAGTTATTATAATTTGTAAAATATTACTGAGTTAGATATTGTATTAAAAAATGTTACTGCGTTAGTTACTATAATTTTTAAAATGTTACTGAGTTAGTTACTATAATTTTTAAAATGTTACTGAGTTAGTTACTATAATTTATTAAATGTTACTGAGTTAGTTACTATAATTTTTAAAATGTTACTGAGTTAGTTACTATAATTTTTAAAATGTTACTGAGTTAGTTACTATAATTTTTAAAATGTTACTGAGTTAGTTACTATAATTTTTAAAATGTTACTGAGTTAGTTACTATAATTTTTAAAATGTTACTGAGTTAGTTACTATAATTTTTAAAATGTTACTGAGTTAGTTACTATAATTTTTAAAATGTTACTGAGTTAGTTACTATATTTTTTAAAATGTTACTGAGTTAGTTACTATAATTTATTAAATGTTACTGAGTTAGTTACTATAATTTTTAAAATGTTACTGAGTTAGTTACTATAATTTTTAAAATGTTACTGAGTTAGTTACTATAATTTTTAAAATGTTACTGAGTTAGTTACTATAATTTATTAAATGTTACTGAGTTAGTTACTATAATTTTTAAAATGTTACTGAGTTAGTTACTATAATTTTTAAAATGTTACTGAGTTAGTTACTATAATTTATTAAATTTTACTGAATTGTTTGACATATTTATATTATAACACAACATCACTTGTTAGTTTTGCACTTGTTTAAAATAACAAATAGATGTTAGTAATTTATAATTCTCGAACAACAACAGTACTAAATGTTTAAGCTGACGAAGGCAAAATGGAAGAGTGAAACATGTATTAACTATTAAACATAATTAAAATTATATTGATAAGTGGAACAAACAAACTTGTAATTCTTTTCAACTTTTGTGGCTTCAGAGACGCCGAGAGGACGAAAAATTTCCCTACAAGGGAAATGCCTTCGAACTGACGATGATGATGATGATGATGATGGTAAAAAGTTATGTAAACTTCTGTACCACTTCTTGGTGGAGCTGAGAATCGAACTTGCACCTACAGCCAACAACGTTACCACTACACCACGAGGCATACATGGTGATGACTTTTGTGTTGTTGTTGGTGTTTTTTTCAATTATCTGATTCCCACTTAAGCGATCCTGGAAGTGGTTCTCCGTGGTTTCCCATTTTCACTCCACGCAAATGACAGAATAGTTCCAAACTTAAGGCTATGGCCACCTCCTTCCCAATCCTAACCACTCCCAATTACAAATGCATACACTACTAGACATCACATTAACACAGGTTATCAGACAGATTCTCCATATGCAAGTACACGGGGCTACATAGCCAGGACGACACAATGCTCCAGCGGCTTCGGTGGCGTAGTCGGTAGCATGCTGAGCGTCTATGCCCAAGATAGCGGGTTCAAAACCGGCCGAAGCCGTCGGATTTTTTAAGAGCGTTAACAATCCCTCAGTATGCCTTCCTTCGGAGGGGAAGTAAAGCCGGCGGTCCCATGTCATAGATTTATGGCATGTTAAAGAACCTTCCACTAATTGCACCTGTGTGAAGCTAAATTGGATAGGTTAAGAATGTAAACAACGCTCTTAGGTTTCTACGTTCGTTGCCAAGAGCCGACTGCGGTGGCGTCTAGTAGCTAAGTTCTGAACTTGGCCTAGTAGTCGTTGACGGTGGCGCTTGGCGGCAAAAGTAGGAACTAATTGAAAAATTCTAAGTTGCAGTACTCAAATTAAAAAACAGATAACACACTAATGCAGTCATCACAATTAACACCGGTTATCAGACAGATTCTACACACACCCAAAGTACACGGGGCTAAATGACCTCGTTGTCGCAGCCCCTATACTTAAGAACCAACCAACCAACGACACAATGCTCCCAATTTCATTAGCATTTTTTTCAGCACCAGTTCTATAGCAATATTTCTGAGTCTTCCCTTATTATGTATGAGAATGTGATTTAAGGTAACAGCAGACTATAATTGTGTTACAAGAGAAGAAGACCGCTATTTACGTCTTCTCTACATCTGCATAAAGGAAGTGGCGCTCTTTCAAGCGACCGCGAGGTTTACCAAACCTAATATGGAACATAGTAAAAATGCTAAGTATGTTATTAGTTTAGACTTGAGCTCTAAAGACAGAAAAATGACTTCATGAAGATCGTTTTATAATTTTATCTAGCTAACTGATGGCATAAGCCTTCTCTTTGCTCATTTATAAACATGAGGCAGTGGAGGATTGAATTTCGTAGTGTTCGTTAAGCAAGACGTTCAAGGATGGAAACAAGACACGAATAACAAATATGTACTGTTCTCATAAAATACACTCTGACATACCCGCTTTGCGCTTTCGCTTCCTGCACTAAGATAGGATTTGAATATTCGATTATGAACACCAGAAAGACTATTGCCATGATAATAACCAGACTTAGTACTAGCGTCTAATTTAATTAAATTCTTACGATATATTCACACTAGTGGCTGTGTGAAATTTTCAAGTCCCTTTTTCAGCCTATTTTCATCATATGTAATATAGGCATATGAGATCCCCTTTTGCGCGCGTGTGTGTGTGTGCCCAATAAAATCTAAACGGCTCTAGAGATTTCAATGAAACTTGCCAAGGACTTACTACTACGTCGTCCAATGTCAATAATGCCATTAAAATGTTAGTGAGTTTCACCAATCTAGGAGCAGATGACGTCGTAGTTCCGCCCCTTAAAACAATAATAACTAACTAACTTCACCAATCCAATATGGCTGCCGCACGAAATATTTCACCAGCTTTCAATATCTTCGAAACTACAGTAATACTGATATTAATCAGAAATTTTGTATTGTGATACAGAATACTGAGATATGTTCACGTTTGTACCGTTTATTAACCTAAAGAGCACATTAAAACTTGGCGGCCTCCCAAAAGTTAAATATTTAGATGGACACTTTTAGCTACATAATCAACCGAGTGCAGTGAATTTTGCTACGGTAAATATTTATACTAGGCTTAATATATTTGTGTCTAAATTAATTATTTGTATGAGAATTTCAAAATGGTGGCTGTGCAAAATTATACAACACTTTATTAAATCTTGTGCACTAATCAAGCGATTGGAATGAAAGTTTGTATAATGACCCAACACTATAATCTTCATCTGCTGGCATATGAATCTATGTCCCACATCTAAAACAATTCTACATGGAGACCATGGCAAGTATTTCACTGGTTCTAAATATCTCCTAAACTATTATAGCTATCAAACTGAAATTGTGTATGGTGAAAAAGGACTTTTGTAAGTAATTAAGTTTGACTTTCTAGAACCTGATCGTCACTAAAACGATATGGCGACCACGCAATTTTCAAATATTTAAAATGCCTTTTCTGGCAATCTAATCATCCGAGAGAAATGAAACTTTGCACAGCGAATCTTTATTTTGTGCTTAGTACATAGAAATATAATGTTGTTCGTTCTTTTTGGAATTTTAGATGGCGACTGTTGTAAAGTATAAAAACACATATTTAATCCATTTCACCCTATTTTCATTTATGAAAAAATAGGCTTATGAGATCATCTTTTGTCCGTGTGTGTGCGTATGTGAAATGTAAATATTTTAACGGACGTTTCTCGCGATTTAACCATCCGAGCTCAGTAAAACGTGGTACGGTAATCGCTTATACACATTTTAATCCTCAGGCATCTAACTTATTTCAATTATTTTCATAACCAAAAGATGGCAGCTGTGCGAAATTTTAAAATCTCGATTCTATTTCTTGTGTCCTGATCATGCGAATGAAGTTTGAGTACTACATCTACACAATAACCTTTATGTAATAACTCTAAGACCTACATATATATAAATCCAACTTGGCGACCGTCCAAAATATTTAGATGGTTCTCAATATCTACGAATCTATTACAGTAGTCAAACTGACATGTTGTATGTTGATACAGGCAATTATCATAAGTAGGATATATGAAACTAGGCTGTATAGTTCTTCACGGAACTACTTGTTCATCATTTAATATACGGTCATGTGATCACCTTTTGTGTGTGTATGCGTATGTGTGTGTGTGTGTCTGTGTGATCTGCTTGTGTGCTCCTAATAAAATCCCAAAGGCTGGAGCGATTACAATGAAACTCGGTAAGGAAAAATACCATCTCGTCCGACCTCGACCATGCCTTTCCAATGTTAATGCGTTTCATCAATCCAACATAGCGGCCACGCAAAATATTTCCCGGCATTGTAGGCCTATATCTCCGAAAGTGTTACTGATAGCACTCTGGTGATAGAGAATACTAACAAGAGAACGGATTACGGTGTAAAATTCTAATCTGGTTGACATTTAGTACACACTATTCCTACAAAGTTGTACAATGGCATAGTGAAAACTGCACTTTCAATTTTGAACGCCAATACTGAACGCCGAAAACCTGCCGGGCGACGGCACAGCGAGGAGGTGGTAAGGGATAAAGCCGACCTTGTCCTAGCAGCACGCGGCCACCAGCATTGTGGACAAACTACCACATCCCAAGGATTAAAATTTGGAAAGTGTTGCAATTGAAAATCGTCGTTGTCATTTTCTGACATTTGTAAATATTCTGACTGTTAAATTAAGTTTTTAACATTAATTTATTGTTGTCTGTGCCAGTAAAATTAATGACAGACGAAACAAAAGTGACACACTTAAATGGCTTGATGAAGGGACGATTTGGGACCTGTTCATCCGAAACATCACTTTGTTTTGCAAAGCCCTACCGGACAGATATGGGAGCGACGGGTTGAGGGGAAGGTGGAAGGTGAGGTATGCAACGCAGCACGGCAGGTCGCTGCCTGGTGGCCGCGTTCTGCTAGGATTCAAGGTCAGCCTTTCCCACCTCCTCACTCATGCCGGCGCCCGGCAGGTTTTCGACGTTCAATACTGGCATTCAAAATTGAAAGTGGCCTGCGCGGTTTCACTACGTCATTTTATAACTTTGTAGGATTATTGTGTACTAAATATCAACCAGATTAGAATTTCACACCGCAATCCGTTCCCTTGTATTTTAATTCACCCATGGGACATTCAAAAACCTGTTGAATTTCAAACTGTACCGGTGTTGGTGGAGTTATAGATCATCCATCAAAAGCTATTTAGTACATTATATGGAAAATTCTTGTAATAGGCGGGGAAATTTTGGAAAAATTAAAATGGAAAAGGCCAGTAACAAAGATACAATACAAGACATTAGTTCTTAACGGAACAACTTGCTACATCTCGTATCCTATTCAAACGATCGAAGAGAAGCTTCGTACAATTAACCACCATAATAATCATATCTAATGGCACTATATTTAATTTTCATAAATTAGAAACCCTGCATATGACTGTTCTAAAACTTAACTCCTGTGACTCGTTACAGAAAGATACCATCTCGTGGGGAGAGTCATAATAACCGATACTGACAGTTATATGAAGGTCAATAGTGGTACAACTCCACTTTTGTAATGATGGGTGCCATCCACTTGTTCATGCTCCAATAAGTCAGTTTTCTCTTATTTCAAAAATGGTACACATCAAGCTAATGTTCTTATGCAAAGAGAGTGCACCACAATGCATAGTTACGCCACTCATTTATAAGAAAAAGAGGATAATTCCCTTCGTTTAAAAATGGAGTTATACCACTATTGAAATAAGGCCTTCATATTTCTAGCACGTAAGTTTACATTATAATGTCACTAAGTTAGACACATTTTCACCTATTTCATTATAAGAATGCGCAATTTATTGACATTGAATATTAATTTAGAATAACTAGATGTATTTTTGATTGTTATTGCAATAATATTTCTGAGCTGATAAAGAATCCACAACGATTTAAAAGATGTAACCCAGTAATTTGTATAATAATTAGAATTTTTGACTAAACGGATTAAAATACAAAAACATTGTTTATATTTAGAAGATTATAATTAACCAATCAACATTACATTCATTGACAATCAAGCAAATTTCTTACAGTTCAAATATGGTTCTTCGCTAAGAAAATGTTGAAGACTCTTGGTTCAGTTTGAGAGATTTTCCTCCTGAACCATAGTTAATAATCACCTCATCATTCGGCTTAGCATAGGCTGATAGTGTAAATATCTCATGGTTTAGTGACTTGCACTGTTGACAATGACCTCGGAGGTCAAGATTCGATTGCCGTGTCTGGGAGTTGGAACAGAGTACACACAGCCTCATGATAATATCCGAGAATATCTTACTTCAGCTATCCTAGGAGAGGCTTTCCGTGGTTTCCCCAGTTTTACTCCAGGCAACTGCTTGAAAGGCACCTAACTTAAGGCTACGGTTTGCCTGTTTCTAAATCCCACTGTCAGTTGCAAATAACCACAATTGTGCTGATACCGTGATAACACAGGTAGTCAGAAAGGTTCTATTCATACACACTTACAGTACTTGGTCATTGTTATGATCGATCTTCGATTTCTTGTACTTTGGCTTTGTTTTTGCACTATATACAAAATTTCAGCTGTTCTTTGAATCTTCAGTCTTTTGACTGGTTTGATGCAGCTCTTCATGCCTCCCTGTCCTGAGCGATTCGTTTCATCTCTACATAGCTACCACACCCTACATCCGAGGCAATCTGTTTAACATATTCTAACCTTGGTCTACCCCTACAGTTCTTTCCCTCGACCCTTCCTTCCATAACTAAGCTTGCTATTCCTGGGTGTCTGAGTATGTGTCCTCCCAACCTGTCTCTTCTCTTCATTAGCAGTCTCCAGAAACATCTCTCCTCTCCCACTAGTCTTAATACCTCTTCGTTTGTAACCCTATCTATCCATCTGATCTTCATCATTCTCCTGTAACACCATATTTTAAACGCTTCAATTCTCCTCTTTTCTGCTGCACCAATAGTCCAAGTTTCCCTTCCATATAGTGCTCCAGACAAAGGCTTTCAAAAATACTTCCTAGTACCTAAATCCATATTCGATGTCAACAGATTCCTTTTTTTGTAGAAATGCTTTCCTTGCCTTCGCTAATCTACTTTTTATATCCTCTTTGCTTCGTCCGTCACTAGTTATTTTGCTTTCTAAGTAACAGAAGTCTCCTACTTCCTTTTGTTTTTCACCTGCCAATTTGATGTCCATAGAGGTTTCTGATTTATTTCGGCTGCATTCCAATATTTTTCAGCCGAAGAATGTTTAATGTCTCCGTTCTACCCTTGTTTTTATTTTGGCTTAGACTGATTCAGCTGGTTTGGGTGAGCGATTATAAGGGTGTCTAAGAGATTCGGTGAGGTTTCTATTGTTGATTTCTAGGTTTTTGTCAGAGCTGTAATGCAGATAATTAGATAATTATTTCTGGTTGTTGCTTGTTAAAATTTGTTTCATATATATTTTTCCAAGTTATTCTGCATTCGGTATAATCTTCGTTGTGATGGGGAAGTTAAGAAATAATGATTAACCGTAAAATGGGTGTTTGATTCGTGCAACTTGAAAAAAGTGATATTTTAAAAAGAGATATAAGCCGACGAATGGGCTGACACATTACAGTATATAGTGTGGTGGTGGGATATATCCAGAAGGTAATAGGAAATGGGAAGATTCTAGGATATCAAAAGGTAGAAAAACATAGGAAAACATCACAAACGTATAAGCTATTATAATAATCTGATCAGGGACTGGAAGTATGGGTATATGGTGCCGATAATTCCGCGATGTGGCAATGAATATTTTGATATAGGCATTAGAAAAGGATTTGATTGAAGTCATGGGGCGTGGTGGTTCAGTGGTCAAGCTGATTGTCTCTCACCAAGACGGACCAGGTTCAGTTCCCGGTCAATGCGTGTGAGTTATTTTGAAGTGAAATGCCATGTCCTGTGGTTTGGATTCCACATAAATGGAAGTCCCTTGACTCATGATCGTGAGATTAACGGTCACGTAAAACTACAAACTTCACTTCGGTTTAAGTAATGAAACAACGCTCATAATGCCTCTGCTTTTCAGAATTCATATCTCTAGACTGCTTGTTATCGGAATCGAAAGTGACAGTTGGATCTATGACCAGGCTCTGTTGTGTATGACAACAATGTTATCATGTTCAATGAAACCTCCTCTCAAGTTTCATGTCCATAGAATAATATTCTTCAGAAATATTAATAAAAGATGGCATTCATAAATATTACTTTGCATTGCTATATGCTCAAAGAACGTAACAGAATGCTTCATGAATGGACAGAGAAAGGAACAGTGTTTGCAAAGGAAACTAAGAAATGTGCACTGACCGGAAAAAGACACAATTATGAAGAGCCTTTGCAAAGAAATATATTTATCAAAGATACTATATACAGAATATTACTCTCTCATGCATTCAGAATGATCTGCTATTCACTGCTAAGGAGAGAACCAATTTCTTTGATCTATTATTTGGTGTTCAAAGGATTTGATGCTAGAATTGACTCTTGTAGCAACATTCATAAAATAAAAGCAAAGCAATGTTACGAGAAATGAAACTTCATTCCACCAACTGGTGGATACAATGCTTTATAACGATACACCGTGCTACTTAACAACGCTTTTGCGAGCTTTATCAATAATACTACTGTATCATGTTTCATGTGTTTGGACAAGGTATGGATATCACAGCCCTAGAAACTAATATTAACCCTAGAATACTGACGTGTTGGGTAGGCAGCTTTGACCTTTTCTCCTTTCTGAAACAATGTCCAACTGCGCAGTGTCCTTGTGCACTTTTTTGGAGTCACTGTAATTCTAAGGTTCTGGGACAAAATCGACGTGTTTTCTCATAATATATGTGAACATTCCAAGGTCATGAAAACCACGGTCATTTACTCATAATGTAAGAAATGTTTATATTCAGCAAAATGTTGACTTCCTTACAATGTGCATTATAAGAAGGACGTGGGATTAAGACGAAATAGAAATGTATTTATGTTCGACGATGTCGAAATATAAATATTATATGTCAGAAAATTGTATCATAATGATAGTCATTAAAGTACTACTTTTCATTATGATACAGTTTCTCCAACCAATCAGAGCACAAGATATTCATTCATTCTTTGACCAATTAGGTAAGGATAGCTTCGCACATGCACTCGAAATGCAACATGTCGGACATGAATTACATGATTTGAAAGTTGACAATGTAAGTGATATCGGATCAACCATTGTAGTTACAATCCCAAACACAAAGGCAAAATCAGCACGAACCTTTACGGTAACAAGAAAATACTATGAAATAAGCAAGAAATTTAGGAATCTTGTCCATAAGTTGCAACACACCATCCTTCTACCCTAGCCTATATAGCGACATGGAAAGTGTCCATAATGTTTGCATAAACAAACTGCGGAATATTGCAAAATAAATAGCACTGTACCTTAATATCCGCAACTCATATTTCTACACAGGGCATTGGATTCGTACGATTTCGCCGACAATTTTAATCATGGAGGAAACAGGCATATGCCATTTGATCCATGGAAGTCAATAGCCCAGCTCTATTCAATAAAGGGATTTATTATGCGAACCATTCCACCAGATGTCATGACTGTTCTACTTAGGACTCCATTGATTTACCTTCCGTTGACATTCTATACGCATCGAATTTGAAGAATAATTAGTTGAAAATACGATACATTTTGATTTTAAAGCTGTTACAGCCTATTGTGTGATAGGCTATTTGACCAAAATAAAAAAAATGATCCCACATAGTACCTGTGCGCTATCTGTTGGTGCTAGTTCAGGATAAACAATGTTAAAAAGCTTTCGAATTTCTTATTGGGTAGAGAGAAAATGCTGAGCCCACACAATTCCCAAGTGAAAGAAGAACAAAGCTTAGGAAGGTCTTTGATCTTTAGTGGGATTTCAGCGCATGCGATCTTTACTTAAGTCAGCTGACAGAATCTGGACGGATATTTATGAATTTTTTATGTTAGAACATATAGTAAAATTATAATTCTCGTCGAATATAAACACTCGTATGCAACTCGCTTATAATGGTAATTAAGGCACTCGTATGGAAATTATAAATCTCACTTAGCTCGTTTTATAAACATACTCGTGTCTTAATTATAGCCATTATAGGCTCGTTGCATAGTGTACTATTTCAAGACGATAAAAAGCTCATCAGACTTTCCTGTTTATTTTCAATGTATATACTTTATACATCATAATGAGTACATTAGTATGACAAAACAGTGATTTATATATTATATTTTACATACTGTATGTGTATTTCTAACACATTAAAATTAGTCGAAAATAAAAAGAAAGAGTTTTAATTTTCTTAGACCTGCATTAGCATTAGCATTAGTTTAACAAAAACTCAACGTCAAGTTACTATTTCAGGGTTTAGTACTGATCATCTAGGAAAGGTAAGAAAGAAAGAAAGAAAGAAAGAAAGAAAGAAAGAAAGAAAGAAATAAAGATAAAAAGAACAACCGAATGGAAGTAAGCAACAGATAAGAAGTGATGCTCACGGCTGTCACTCATGATTTAAAGTCACCATGTTTGCAGACCACTTGCAGGCAACAAAACTGGTACTTATAATCTCTACTGTTTGTACATATTATTTGATAATAATTAAGTCCCTTTTAACTACTCTGGCTTTTAGAGACGCCGGGGTGCCGGAATTTTGCATCGAAGGGGATCTTCAACGTGTAAATTTACTGACACGGCTCCCAGCAAGCGAGAACGTTACCGCTGAGCCACGTAGCCAGCCGTGTATAATTCGAACGGGTAACGCAACATTGTGAGAAAACCGCAATACTAACGCTCTATCATCAAAATAAAGGTCTCCATGTCAGGATTACTAGAACAATAATATTTATTTTACTAAGTCCTTTATTTGCCTAAACTACTATCCAGGACTGCGAAATAGATGAAGGAATAGCTAAACGTATCCATGACAACGTCAGCTACTGCGAAATTGATGAAGGAGTAGTCAATCGTATCCATTCAACGCCACCGCACGAGATCCCTTAACTGCATATAAGTGTTTGTCTCAAACTATCTTAGTACAATTGATGACTACTGCATTTACCGGTAGAGTGCTCTGTAAGTCTGTGACTTTGTCTCCACGTGATCCACTGATCTTTCAATTGAATCTAATTTGCTATACTGGTATTACAAGTAAAGGCCGCATCCATGACATGCTTTATATCGCTAGGCTAAAATTTTAAAGACAGGCTTGTGGCTCAGCGGTAACGTTCTCGCTTGCCGGGCCCAAGGTTGCGGGATCGAATCCTGGCGCAGCCAGTTTTCATTTGAGGGTGCGGAAATGTGAGGGGGAGGGGGGGACGTGTCAGTAGATTTACTGGCACGTTTAAGATCTCCTTAAGGGAAAAATTCCGGCGATCCGGCGTCTCTGAAAGCTACAGTAGTTAAAAAAAGTCCTCTCGGCACGCTGGAAAGCGGAGGTAGATTTCACCGGACAAACTTGGGGATAGGCGAAAATAAGCAGAATATGCAGGTTTACGTAGAAGGATCAGACCTCATTTATTGCGAGAAAGTATTTTATAAATGGAGCTTAATTAACTTTGTTTTTCGTCATTTTATGCATATTTTAAACATGATTTTGTCTTATGGGGACGGTAACCTTCTTGTCATTTGGAGTCCATATTTATACTTGTGGTCACACTGTCCTTATGCAAGGTTTCGACACTGATGTGTAACTATGTAACGGTCTGTTACTTCTTCACGCAAAATTATATCTCCCGCAGAGATTTTGGTTGGTTCCTCAGTTTAGGGGCTGCGACCACGCGGTAATGTAACCCCGTGTACTTTGGGTGAGTGTAGAATCTGTCTGATAAACGGTGTGAATTGTGATGGCTGTATTAGTCTGTAATTCAGGTAAGGACTGCAGACGGTCAATTTCAACCAGTAGTTCCTAATGTTGCTACCAGATACTACCGTCAACGACACCTAGCTGTGAACTTGGCTACTAGATGCCACCGCAACCAGCAACTCGCAACGAACGTTGGAACTTCCCCTCCAAAGGAAATCATACGGAGGGATTTTTAGCGTTCTTAGAAAATCCGACGAATTTGGCCGGCTTTGAACCCGCGACCTTGGGCATAGACGTTCAGCATGCTACCAGTTACGTCACCGAAGCCGCTTCACACTTAGATGGAAATCTGAATCTGATCTCGTGCAAGTGCGTTGTCATGGCAACGTCTGATGGCTCATCCCTCATCAATTTAGTTGTGTTGCCATGGCAACCTCTGATAGCTCTTGGCATTTTCTTATAATTCCGAAATCATTTTTCTCATCCCTTGGCGTAATGGTGGGTCATATCAAAAATTCTTTCAGACAAAGGTTTTAGGTAATTAATAGGGGAATATTGCCCATTTTGTACGGTTTTGATGAAAAAATGAAAATCCACAGCCTGCTTCCAGTCTCCGACCGGGTCAGGAATGGAATGAATGAAGCCCCTATCTAGCGGCAAGGATATGGACTGTGCCGGCTGCCGAGGCCTGACGCACTCCTCTGGGGCAATGATTAAATGAATGACAGATGAAATGAAATGCTAATGGAGAGTGTTGCTGGAATGAAAACCGGAGTACCCGGAGAAAAACCTGTCTGCCTCTGTTTTGTCCAGCACAGATCTCACATGGAGTGACCGGGATTTGAACCACGGACCCAGTGGTGAGAGGCCAGCGTGCTGCCGCCTAAGCCACGGAGGCTTACTACGGTTTTGATATTGTGCCTATTAAGAGAGATATGATTAATGTTTCCCGAAAAAAAAACACTTTTTCCCACCCCTTTGATCAATGGTTGGTGCTATAAAGAAACTCTTCAAAAATAAATTTTTGGGCTTTATCCGACACATAGTATGAACTTGGAACGGATTCGATATTTCGCATATTAAGAGAGTTATAGCAATATTTCACTTTTTCGAAAAAAAAAGACCCCCATTTTTACCCCCTTAGACCGATTTAGCCCAGTAACGAACTCGACCGAGATTTTATAGGTATACATATTCGGTAAAAAATTCAAAGTGATTGGTGCAAAATTACGGCAGTTATCGTGTCCACAAAAACTGATATATATATATATATATACCAGGTGGCCCAACTGCGCCGTGCAATCTACTTATAAATGTCCCGCATGTACTAGTGTTGAACGGGTGGTCTAATAACTGAATTGCTAAGGGGTAACCTTGCATACACGCTGGTTACGTCAGAATGCCAAGAGATAACAACCAGACGGCCGCACACTGCATATTCCTTCGTGCTCCCGTCTAATGCGCCCCAAAGCGGTGAGAAGTCTCGCTGGCGAGCGCAGAATAGTAGCTTTGCACGTGGCACAGCAGTAGTAAAGTTGCTATCAACACATCGACAATGGCTGAGGTATTCACCAAAAACGAGAGCGCACACACATAATTCTAATCTATGGAGAATCTGGTCACAATCCCACCAAAGCTCGCACAATAATGCACAGGAGATTTCAAATAGACGCCTGCCTTTTGTACATGAATTTCCCCGAACAGAGCTGTAATTAAGTGCTAATGGATTGAAGCACATACTAGCATGGCAAGACCCGTCTGCATCAATTCTGATGTTGTGCAGACTGTTCATCAGTATTGTGATCGAAGACTTCACACGCTACGTTGAATTTCACCGTACTGAAATAATGAGTTGTTGAATTTCAGGGGCTTTACAACACAGTGGGCATGTAGCCCCGTGTACTTGAGTGTGTGAAAAATTTGTCTGATAACCTGTGTCACTATTGTTATTTTATTATTACAGTCTAGTGCATACATCATAATGACAATAATAATAATAATGATAATTATCATTATTATTATTATAATGATTATAATGATGATAGGAATCCTGTTACAGTACTTGTGTAGTAAAACTACTGTTCAATAGTTGCATAACATGCAACATATTGTATACCACTTTGTAACGCTCCTTTGCAAACAACGGTTTCTGTTATAAACAGGGTTTGTTTGTAAATACGCCAAAGATGTAGAAAACACAGTTTAATAACACATTAATTGGTACATGTAGGCTACAGAATTTCCACTCTACAATAGCATTGTGGACAAAAACTCACATATTATTGCATCAAAGCTTAGAAAATAAAATAAATTAAAATTTCACACTTGGACAGCTATTCATAATGGATATGCTCAAAGACATGTCCCTGGTGGCGAATACAATGCTGAACACGTCTCGCAGTGCCTGCATGGACACGTCGTAACATTTCAGATGTCACTGCAGCACAGGCCTCACCAATACGTTGTTTTAATTGATCAACATTATCTGGCGCCGTTTCGTAGACTTTTGATTTTATATAGCCCCACAGAAAGAAGTCCAGAGGGGTTAGATCAGGCGATCGTGCTGGCCACTGCCAGGGGCCTCCACGACCTATCCACCGTTCATGGTATCGTGCATTTAGATATCCCGTAACGGTTCGGAAGGTGTGAAGTGGAGCACCATAATGCTGGTACCAATGTTGTAATACAACCTGGAGTGGAATATCTTCTAGAAGGATTTCCAGAGTCAAGTCGGTTTGTAGAAATTCAAGATAATTCCTACCTGTATTGAAGTTCGTGGCACTCCTAGCTCCCTTGCAGCTTCTCTTTGCCCTAAGCAACAATAAATATGTGCACATTGTAACATAGTGGTTCGTATTGTTATTATTATTATTATTATGGTTTCAAGAGACTAAATTATCTTGCAGCAGCGCTATTTAACGAACTACGACCTCGATTGTCCAACATGAACAGCAAACAACTAGCTACACGTCGCATAAAAAATTATTACCTAAATAAACATTAATTTATAACAAAAACGTATTATTGTATGCACTCTTGTATTGAAATACAAACTGTATAATGCTGTGAAAAATAATTAATGTCTCACGTATAATCTCTACTAATTTTGCCGTCAGATTCCTGACACATTTCACAAATGTGTTATCATAGTAATTAATAAATTAATTCTAATACAAAATTCAAATTATTATTATTATTATTATTATTATTATTATTACTATTAACAGCAGTAGCTCAAGCATTACAGTGATCATATGAGTGAAGAACTTCGTGGTCCATTGATGGCCGAAACGTCTCAAAAAAAACAAAAAAAAAAAAAAAAAAAAACGGCAGCTCAGTAAGGTGAAGTGTAACTGACGGTGTGTAGGATTCCGTTCGAAGTACTCTTGTACATTCCGTACAACTTCAGCATTACGGGTCTAGTCCTGCTGGTATGTGCCTGGAAATTCCATTCGTTCGTAATTGCAGCTCTGTTCGGCGAAATACTTGTCGAGACGGCAGACATTCTACATGGAAACACCATTGCATGCCATCTACGAGCTTCAACGGCATTACGACTAGCTTCTCCATATATTAGTATAATGTCCGTATGCTGAAAACTCCAGCCGATGTCAATATGTTGCCAGCAACTGTCGTGTCGTTCTACCACATTTATGAGTCTATTGCGCTCTCAAATGCGAGGGTCGGTAAGGCAATGGGGTGCATTAGACGGGTAGAGCTGAGGAACATGCAGCAAGCGGCTGTCCGGTTGTTATTCCTACGTATTCTGACGTAATCGACCAGCATGCACTGTGACCCCCGTGGAAATCAGTTATAAGGCATCCCATACAGCATTAGTGTATGCGGGACGTCTAAAACTAGATTGCACGGGGGAAACGGGCCACCTGGTATATATATATAAATTATATACAAACTTTTAAACTGACGGTGGTTTTGGGGTCTGGGGGATGTGAAACGCGAAGATATGTCGAAATTTTCCGGAAGTCGAAACACGGTACCCATTTCAATACTTAGCTTTCTAATGAAATCTACCTAAAAGGACATAAAACCAATAACATTATTATTATTATTATTAAAGTTTCAATAATTTGTGCGTCGTAATGAGTTATCACAGTTTTTGTTTAATTTGAGGGCCTTGGACATCGTGGTTATTTAGCCCCATGTGCATGAGTGTGTGTGGAATTTTTCTCTGATAATCGGTATTATTGTGATAGCTGTATTAGTGCATGTAGGCTATTCGTAATTCAGTTGAGAATTGGTAAGGAGGAAACAGTGACCTTAATTAAAGAACCATCTCGGCATTTGCTTATAGTAGAATTGGGAAAGCGCAAAAAATCACTTCCAGGATGGTTGTGGTAAGGATCAAACCCGCCACTTCTCAGTTTTGTCTTACGAGACTGAGTGAACTCCGTTCTAATCCTCAGACCAGAATTAAATGTCTTGCTTTAGCCGGACCTCTTGAGTGACAACCAAGAATGCTAGCCTCTACACCATGAGGTGGTGTGGGTTATCACAACAAATCACATTTTATAACACTACGAAATAGTCGTTATTCTTCTTAAATTGCATATACCGTGTGAACCAGCTGCCCCTAATAATATCGTATTATGCATCCCAACTAACGCGTGTTGTCAGGAAGGGCGATATATCTCTGCTTGCATCCCGTATGACACTAATACACTACAAGCATATCCTGCAAACGATACTGAACACTATTATTAGCCTCCTTCCGATTTTTGCAAAAAATGAAAGTAGACTTATGAGATCTACACAGGGCCAAAAATTGTGTGCCTGTCTGTGTGTGTGTGAGTGTGTGAGTGTGTGTACTCTGAATGTCTGCCCCCCCCCCCCTATCAATTCGAACACGGTGAAACCGAATTGAACGAAATTTGGTACATAGGTAGAACTAGCAAAGGGCACCGTAGTGTTATGTTTTATATCGCCGCCATATTGACGGATACGTAATGGCGGCCACCCAAATGTTCTAAGTCTAAATCAAATTACGACTAACCTAATCATACGATCTCTACCAAATTTTTTGCAACAACATACCTGTATGTAGGACGCATATTTTGACCAAACTACAAGATCATCAACCCAATACTTTGCGGATGGCGGCTATGAATGTGTGCAAATAGATTCCCCCTATCAATTCAAACACGGTGAAACTGAATTGAACGAAATTTAGTACAAAGGTAGCACTAGCAAAGGACACCTCAGTGTCCTGATTTATATTGACGCCATCTTGACGAAAATGTAATGGCGGCCACACAAACGTTAAAATCTTAGATCAAATTACGACCAACCTAATAATCTGAAATCTACCAAATATTGCAACATTATACCTTTATGCACGAAGAACCTTTTGACCAAACTACAAGGTCATCAGCCCAATACGTTGCGGATGTCGGCCATGTATGTGTGCAAATCGATACCCCCTATCTATTCAAACACGGTAAAACCTAATTGAACAAAATTTGGTAGAGAGGTAGCACTAGAAAATGGCACCTCAGTGTCATGTTTTATATCGCCGCCATCTTGACGGAAATGGAATGGCGGCCACCGAAATGTTAAAAGCTTAAATCAAATTATGACCAACCTAATCATTTGATCTCTACCAAATTTTGCAACAACATACCTTTTTGTAGGAAGTATCTTTTGACTGAACTACACGGTCATCAGCCCAATAGTTTGTAGATAGTGGCCATGTATGTGTGCAAATCTATTCCCAATATCAATCCAAACACGGTGAAACCGAATTGAATGAAATTTTTATAGATGTAGTATTCATGTTTAATATCCGTATAGCACGTTATATTTCAACAAGCTACTACAACCAACATTCAATTATACTCCTTGAAAAGGACAAAGAGTTATAACAATACCCAAGCATTTAGGAGAAAGTAGGCTATATGTTCTTTACTGAACATCTTGTTTTTCCCTCGTATTAGTCTGTAGTCACATCAAGGGAAATACTATGTGGATGCAATCAGAGAAATATTGACCTTCCTGATAACAACGCTAGTTGGGCTGCATAAAACAATATTTTTAATGGCAGCTTATTCACCTGGTATATCTCGTATGCCACGTGGGGCTCTTGGCAAATGATTATTTAATAATTGTACTAATGCAACCAAAGTCATTTCTTTTCCTTTCAGGACGGTCCAGGGAAGATATTTGTAAGCATGTATTTCCCCTCTTATCACCAACAACCCATGAGTGCCGGTGTTCTAGTCCACACAACAGAAGCCAATTTACCGCTACAGTAGTGGCTCAACTGAGATAACCTTATACATGCCAGAAACTCGTCCAGTGTCCTCCTATATTGGAACAACGGTCCTAACCACATGAAGCTCTTCAACAATCTGATTCGTCATTCGAATCCCAGCGCAGACAGAAATAATCCAGAGTGCGATACTTCCTCGGTTTCTCTCTCCACCATCTCTGCTGACAACCACAAGGACTGAAAAAGTGAAATAGTGAAAGAGGAGCCCTTGTAAGGTAGGATTGAGACATCAAGACTGAGGTGGTATGGACACTTAAAGAGAATGGAAGAGAAGAAGATTCCCAAGAGGATACATGAGATGCAGATGCAGAAGAAACGACCAAGGGGAAGACCAAGAGATAGATGGCTGAAATTAGTGGAGGAATGTGGCCAAAAATACAATGGTGGAAAAAATTATTGCATCACCTCGAACATTTTATTTTTTCAAAAAGTAGGAGACTTCTGCTACTTAAGAACAAAAAAAAGTGATGGACGAAGCAAAGAGGATATAAAAGTAGGTTGATTCAGGCAAGGAAAGCATTTACACAGAAAATAAATCTGTAGACATCACATATATATTTAGGTATTAAAAAGTTTCTTTAAAACCCTTGTCTGGAGTGTGGCTGTCTATGGAAGTGAAACTTGGATTGTAGGCGCAGCAGAAAAGAGAAGAATAGAAGCGTTTGAAATGTTGCGCTACAGGAGAATGTTGAAGATCAGGTGGAGTAACAAATGAGGAGGTATTAAGACGAGTGGGAGAGGAGAGATGTTTATGGCGACTGCTAATGAAGTGATAGGCTGGTAGCACACATACTAATACACCCAGAAATAGCAAACTTAGTTATGGAAGGAAGGGTCGAGGAAAAGAGCTGTAGGATTAGACCATGTGTAATTTTCGCAAAAGAAAATGGTTTGAATATTTTAAACAGATTGGTTCAGACGTAGGATGTGGTAGCTATGTAGAGATGAAACGATGAGCTCAGGATAGGGAGAAATGTAGAGCTGAATCAACTCAGTCAGAAGACCAAAGACTCAAAAACACAACAGTTATAATTCAGATGGTTTTCTTGTCAGAAATCAATTAATATTATTTTGAATTTGAATTTTGAAAAAGATGTGTTATATAAATAATTCATGTTTTTTGGGCTAATGCCGTGTATATTTAGATTGGAGCCATACGTTTCGGAGAAAACTACTCTGTCCACCGTTCTACCAAGGTCCATACAGTAATTTCTGGCAGCTGCTCTCTGGTGAAGAACAGAGGAATTTATCTATATTTTTTTGTAATTTTTGTAATCTCATTGATATACTTTCTTTGGCCACATTATTTGATTTCCATTGAAAAAGGAGGCAGGTTTCTCCGAAACGTATGGTTCCAATCTAAATATACACGGCATTTGCCCAAAAAAAACATGAATTATTTATATAATCCGGGCCGTGAAAGCCTTAATATGCACATTGGATGTGTTATGTTTTCATAACATGGAACCGCATGAAAAGATCGTTTTAATCGAAGTTTGTAAATTTGGGAAGTTCGGATTAACCACGTTTGACTAGCACATTTCAATTTTATAATTAAAAGGTTAATATTGAGATATTGACAATGTGAAGTGAACGTGATGTGGTAGTGAACTTCGAGGAATTCAGCTAATTCTATACAACTACATTATCAGCTCAGTTATATATATTTTTAGCCTATTTTCAATTTTGAAAAAATAGGCTTATGAGATCACCTTTTGTCCGTGTGTGTGTGGGTGTGTGTGTGTGATTCGTGTGTGTGCCCCCCCCCCCCCTAATAAAATCTAAACGGCAGGAGCGATTTCAATGAAACTCGGAAAGTTCATAGCACTATTCCCGGCGACCTCGACCGTGCCCTTCAAATTTTGTTACGACTCACCAATCCAACATGGCGGCTGTGCGAAATATTTCACCAGCATTAAATATCTCCGAAACTATTACCGATATTACCCTGACATTTTCTATGGTGATAGAGAGAACTACTATAAGTTCACTTATGTGACTTTTGAAAACCTGGTAACTACAAAACCAACATGGAAGCCAAGTGAATTTGTGACTTTTAAATAGACGTTTCTCGTGATTTGACCAACCAAACGCAATGAAACTTGGTACAGTATATGTTTATATATATTGTAATGCACCGACATCTAACTTCGTTCAATTGTTTACATAATCACAAGATGGCGGATGTGCGAAATATTTAACCGGCATTCTATATCTCTGAAACTATTAGCGGTATCTCCCTAAAATTTTGTACGGAGATAAACGACGCTACTGGAAGTCCATCTATAAGACTTTCAAAAACCGGTTAACTACAAAACGAACATGGTGACCAAGCGAATTTGAAAATTTTAAATAGACCTTTCTCGCGATTTAATATTCCAAGCGCACTGAAACCTGGTACAGGAAATATTTATACACATTGTAATCCACTGGTATCTAATTTAGTTCAATTGTTTACATAACCTCAAGATGGCGGCAGTGCGAATTTTAAAATTAAGTTTTTATTTCTTGTGATGTAGTCATGCGATCGAAGTGAAAGTTTGAATAATGAACCTAGGCATTAATTTTCTTTTAATGGTACATGACTCTATGGCCTATACATTTAACAATCCAACATGGCAACCATCCGAAATATTTAGACGATACTGAATATCTACGAATCTATTTCAGCAATCAAACTGCATTTTTAATGTTCATAGTGGCTATGAACTTAAGTTCACCTATAGGACTTTAAATAACCTGGTGATCACAAATCCAACATGGCGGTGACGCAAATTATAAATATTCACATGGACGTTTCTCGCAATTTAACCATCCGAGTGCAGTGAAACTTGGTACAGTAAATCCTTATACGAATGTTAATCCACTGGCATCTAATTTATTTCAATTGTTTCCATAACCTCAAGATGGCAGCTGTGAAAAATTTTAAAATCTCCTTGTTTTTTCTTGTGTCCTAATTATGCGATTGAAGTTTGAATACTACACGTTCACAATAATCTGCATGTAACAGTACATAACTCTAGGACCTACATATATAAAATCCAACATGGCGACCATCCGAAATATTTAGTCGGTTCTTAATATCTACGAATCTATTACAGCAATCAAACAGAAATTTTGTATGTTGATAGTGGCAATTAACATAAGTAGGATATATGAAAATAGGCTGTAATAGTTCTTCACGGAACTTCTTGTTTTTCTCAAGTAATTGTCTTATGTAACCAATTGTGAAAGCTAATTACGTAAATAGTGAAATTCAATGTTTTTCAGACGGTTAACACGATTGTACTGGATGTTTCCCTAGTCCCGGAAAATGTACATGATATTAATAAATGCACTCTATGTAGTGTAAGGCCTTTCAAAATGACTTCATAATAACTAACTCTATATTTGATGTGAACAAATTTATTTTCTGTATAATTCCTTTCCTAGCCTTACTTTTTTATATATTTGATGTGAACTAATTTATTTTCTGTATAATTCCTTTCCTTGCCTTACTTTTTATATATTTGATGTGAACAAATTTATTTTCTGTATAATTCCTTTCCTTGCCTTACTTTTTTATATATTTGATGTGAACTAATTTATTTTCTGTATAATTCCTTTCCTTGCCTTCCTTTTTATATATTTGATGTGAACTAATTTATTTTCTGTATAATTCCTTTCCTTGCCTTACTTTTTATATATTTGATGTGAACAAATTTATTTTCTGTATAATTCCTTTCCTTGCCTTACTTTTTATATATTTGATGTGAACAAATTTATTTTCTGTATAATTCCTTTCCTAGCCTTACTTTTTATATATTTGATGTGAACAAATTTATTTTCTGTATAATTCCTTTCCTTGCCTTACTTTTTATATATTTGATGTGAACAAATTTATTTTCTGTATAATTCCTTTCCTTGCCTTACTTTTTATATATTTGATGTGAACAAATTTATTTTCTGTATAATTCCTTTCCTAGCCTTACTTTTTATATATTTGATGTGAACAAATTTATTTTCTGTATAATTCCTTTCCTTACCTTACTTTTTTATATATTTGATGTGAACAAATTTATTTTCTGTATAATTCCTTTCCTTGTCATACTTTTTGTATGCACTTTGCTTTGTCCATCACTGGTTATTTTGCTTCCTTAGTAGAAATCTCGTACTTCCTTCAACTCTTCACCTGCATATTTTACGTCAATAGGGGTTTCTAATTTCTTTCAGTTAAATTCAATTATTTTTATTTTACATTTATTAATTTTCGTCATTAATTCTTTCCACAAATGATATTCCAGTGAATAATTTTCATAATATTAAGTATTGAATAGCTTCTGGAAATGCCAATGAACTTTTATGGATGACCTTTCGAAAGGTGTGATTTATTTCCCTCCCGTTATCGTTTCCAATCAGTTGTTGAGGACTGGGCACTGCCGCTGTGATAAAATTGAAAATGCCAAAGCAGTTACGCGGAAAGGTTACCAGGCCACTGAACTTGTAAAGAATAATTAGCATTCATTACTGGATTAGTGATTTGATGAATATATATTTTGTCGATGATCACTCGCTGAGGCTGTTGTCTACTTTCAGAACCAACAAAATATTCAACAATATTAATGGTACGATACGAATACACGATCCCGGAGTTGTTATTGACTCATTTAGTGGCCTTGGTAAATCTTGTTCACGTACCTCCGTGTATTGGGTGAGTGTGCAATCTGTATGATAACCTATGCAATTGTGATGGCTGTAGTAGTGTGTGTATTTGGTAGGAGGGGCGTGGTGGCTCAGCGGTCTAGCTGTATGCCTTTCACCAAGGCGGTCCGGGTTCGATTCATGGTCAATGCATGTGAGATTTTCGAAGTGAAATGCCATGTCCTGTGGTTCGGATTCCACGTAAAAAGGAGGTCCCGTGGCTCATGATCTCAAGATTTACGGTCACGTTAAACTACAAGCTTCCTTCCTTTTTTTATTTGGTAGGAGGCGGTGGAGGCCATAAGTGATTAAACTTTCCATTATTTGCCTTGAGTAGAAGTATGAAACCACAGAAAACAACTTGTAGAAATTCTATGATTCCCTTGCCTCTCACCTGGTTCGATTCCCGGTCTAAGCATGTGAGGTTTTCAAAGTGCAATATCACGTCTTGTGGATCGGAGTCCACGTAAAACGGAGGTCCTGTGGTTCATGATTGCTTGATTAACGGTCGCATTAAACGAAAACATCCATCTTACAGTATTTCTTGCAGTCAGTCAGTCAGCTAGTCTGTCTATTATTCAACGTCATAATAATAGATTCCATGAATTGGATTTTCAGAACCTCAATAATGAGAAAAGAGTTGTTGTTGTTGCATTTGTTTCATTTGATCGGCTTGGACATCGTGGTCATTCAGCACTGTGTAAGCTTGCCACGGTGGGTGAGTGGATAGCGTGTCGGTCTACTAAACCCCAAGATTGCAGGTTCGCTCCAGGCCGTGGTAAGTGACTTTTTTGAAAGGCGGAAAAAATACGACACGCATGTCATACGATGCTGGCATGTCAAATAACCCATTTGAATTCAGTAGGCCGTGTTCATAATGGCAAAATTAATCTCGGGAGTTTCCGCCAACACAAAGTTCCTCATTTCTCTACTAGTAAGCACTATAGTATTCAAGGAGCTTAGGTAGCTTAGATATCTAACCTCCTTGACTTTCATAGTGTTTCAAGGAACAACGAAATTCGACATGCAAGCTACCCTCAGGGTGTCAAATTACAAACTTTGCACCCGGCATCCGAGGCCATGCGATATTATTATAGCACTGTGTACTTGGGTGTGAGCATAGTTTGTCTGATAACCTGTGTAATTGGGGTGTCTGTAGTAGTGTGAGTATTTTTGCAATTCAGGTGAGGATTGGGAAGGAAACAGCCATGCCCTTAATTCAGAGACCATTCCAGAATTTGCCTGGAGTAGAAATGGGGAAATCATCGAAAAACCACTTCTAGGATGGATAAGGTGAGAATCGAACCCTCCTCTTTTCAGTTTTGCCGTACGAGGCTGAGTGTACCCCGTTCTAGCCCTCAGACCAGAATTAAATATCTTGGCAGGGTCGAGAATCGAACCTGGCCCTCCGAAGCAACAGCCAATAATGTTAGCCGTGACATCACGAGGTTAGTTAGTTATTGTTGTTTTAAGGGGCGGAACTACGATGTACCACGAGGTTGTCAATGAGAAATGAATGCCTTAAGCTATACCTCAGTGAGGAAAGCAATGCCAAACTACCTCACTCCTCGCCTTGTCTAGTATGACTCATTATAATGCTCCTTTGGGTGTTTTGTGGATTTATACCAACATAGCCTACGACGCTACTTTTGGAGGATCTGACTAGGACTATCTATCTATCTAACTGACAGACAATGCAAAACTAGTGAAAATGTAGATGAATGTTATAGATTAAAATGACTGACATCAATAGGACTCGAACTCACAACCCCTGGCTTAGTTCTGAACTCTGAGCTATCTATTGATAAGGGGGAGGGAGCGACGTGACGCAGCGGACAGGCTGTTTGCCTCTCACCAAGGTAGAACGGGTTCGAATCCTGGTCAATACATGTGAGAATTTAGAAGTGAAATACCCTGTCCTGTGGTTCGGATACCACGTATATGGGAGGTCCTGCGGCTCATGATTGCGAGATTAACGGTCACGTAAAACTGCAAGCTACTTTCCTTCCTTTTATCTATTGATAGCCCCGAGTGAGCAATATTTCAAAGAATGTTAGACTGGCGCAGGTCAGCGTTATACTGTAGATGTATCTTGGCCAAGGGAGAATTAAAGTGTCCTCTAATAGCTCAGTGATCATAGCATCGGCATACTTGTCGAGACCCGGTGGGATGAGCTATTTTAATGCTGTATTGTCTATCTACATGGCCTGCACTATTTGTGGACTACACACCCTAATATTTTAAAGCCTTAATATCTAGTCAAAATCACATTGTCTCTTATCTACTAAAAAGGCAGATAGTGAGTTTTAGCGATCTGCCCATGGATAAGAGGAATCGTTTCTGGATTTAATGCTCCAATCCGACTGAAACATTTCTTTTATTTTACTCAATAGAACAAATGAAATGGTTTGGAATTGGACTCAAGTCCTCTGCACGCAATCTCACGATTAGGAATAGCGTAATAACAGCTCTAGTCTGCGTGCCAGCGTCCTGAATGACGACTGCGATAGTTGAGTTCATTGAAACGACGGCCAGTCTAGCCAAGTGTCCGGGACGTGGAATCAATTTTGCCAACTCGGGTTTAAAAATCTCCAAGTAGTAGTCAATAGTCGCTAATTTGCTATGTTATCATTATCAACATATATTCTCTCCCCTACCCCCTAACGACAGTTTCAATAGTCGATAAATCCGCATTTGTCCAATACTAAATTTAAATAATTGTTGTTTTAAGGGGCCTAACATCTAGGTTATCGGCCCAATACTAAATTTAGAACTCTATTCAAGCATAAGGGGCAGTCAAATGATAACGAGACAGATGGAAAGAAACAAGAAGTTCCGTAAAGAACTATAGAGCCTACTTTTCATGCCAATGATTATTCTACAGTATATGAACCTATCTAGAATAATGACGAAATTAAGTTTGTAATATCGAAATATCAAATTAGTTCAAAATATACCTGGTATAATGTAGCCTAATAGAGCACTACAGTTGGCAGCCCTGGTGACTGAATATATTCTTAATTCCACCTCTTAAGGTACAGTACAAAATTTGGTTGAAGTCCAATGGACGTTACATGCAGTTAGACACTGGATCTATCAGCACGCGTAAAAGCATGTTGCCAACAATACCTTGCGTGTGCTGGTCAGAAATAATCTGAATTATTATGGTATCTTGTTGTGCCAATTTCGGATGAAATCCATTTGTAAATAGAGAAGTTACATGTATTTTATAATTGGACATATCAGCAGGCATAGAATCATGTTGGCAGCACTGCCTTGTATTAATTACTGCAAATTAATCCACAATGTCAGGTGCTATACGTGTGCAAAGTATATAGCTGTTGGCTTGCATACTTTCTGATATATTGATATTAGGGTAAAAAGAATATAGACAGCATTTATTAAAAGTTGGTAGCCCTCATTGCTCTTAACAATACTTATAGTCATATCTGTTATGGTACACATAGCACATACGAAATTTGGATGAAATCCAACTGATAGTATAGAAGTTACATGTATTTAAAATTGGTACTATAAGCAGGCTTATAATCATGTTGGTAGAACTGACGTATATAAGTTCCTCCAAATTAATCTAAAATGTCAGAATATACGTGTGCATAGTTTAAAGCTGTTGGCTTGCATACTTTCTGATATATTGGTATTTGGATAAAAAAATAGAGAGAGCAATTATTAACAGTTGGCAGCCCTGGTGGCTCTTAAGAATATGCTCAGTCATATCTGTTTATGTACAGATATTACATACAAAATTTGGTTGAAATCCAATTTATAGTGTAGAAGTTATATGCATTTAAACATTGGACTTATCAGAAGGCTTAACATTATTTTGGCAACACTGTCATGATTGGCCTCCTGGAAATTAAACTGAAATAGTATTATCTACATGTGTGCCAATTTTGGAATAGCTCCCATGCATACCTTGCAAGATATCCAACATGGAGCTCAAATTTCTAGTGCGTTTTTTCAGCAGTTGGTAGCACTGACATCATTTTCAAATATGGACGTGAGCTATTCCGGTGCACATCTTTACTCATACTAAATTTGGTTTTGATTGCTGCAGCTGTTTAGGAGTTGATAGGGGGGGACACACACACAGCCAGCCAGACAGACAGACAGACACACATTTTCCCGGATCGATCTCATAAGTCTACTTTTTCCTCATTTTTGCAAAATGTGAAAAGTAGGCTAAAAATAAACACTCTGTGTTATTTCAAAATTAGGCCTACTTGGCATAACCTTTAATACATTTATCCCACTGTGGAGCAAGACAGTCAATGCCTTCTTGGAAAAATGTTTGTGGTTGCTTCCGGAACCCTAATTGTACACAGGCGTGCGCGTCTGCATCCGAAGCAAATCGATGGCCACGAATGTCTTTCTTCAGGACACAGCAGACATTCGGGCATGGATTTCACTTCCTGAAACTCCTTCCACAGTCAAAACCTGAACGACATCCCGCTGTTCCTCTTTCCTGGCCTCCATAGTGACGTCGGATGATGTACAGCTCACCTTGACCTGACATAAATTTTATTACAAAATCTGGAAAATTCCAAAATTGCTGAATAGTTTGTCTGTGTGTTTGTATCTTTAAAAGCTCTAATCTCTGGAACTACCAGTCGGATTCGAAAAATTATTTTTGTATATGATAGCCAGATTCAAGAGGAATAGTTTAGGCTATGCTAAATTTCGGACAGACCACTCCATTCCCTGCATTTAGGCCCTTTTGTACAAATCTACACCGTTTCACCGATTTAATAACTTGACGGACATATTGTCGCTAGGCGACAACGACTAACACTGTATAATGATAGTCAACCCCGCACCATTGATGGACAGGTTGTCACTAGGCAACAACGATTTACTCTGAATCATGATAGTCCGGTAAAATTTGCTAAAGGACACATGGGAAAACTGACCGATTGACAATCAAGGATTGTATTGAACTGTAGTATTCTCTATGCTATCGTATGCATAGTTAATCAGCATATTAGCAAAATGTACTGTAATGCTATCCTGTCAGAGAAGCATAGTGGCAAACATTCCTACAGTCTCTTATGACCATTTTGCAGTTTTCATGTGTAGATGGTGTTGCTCAAGGATTTATTGGACTGTAGTATTCTCTATGCTATCGTATCCACAGTTAATATTTCATTTGCGGGACCTAGACATCGTGGTCATGTTGCCCCGTGTACATGGGTGTGTGTGTAGAATTCTTTTGATAACCTGCGTTATTGTGATTGTTGCACTAGCATGTGTAAATCTATATATATAAAGCACAAAGTTGGTCTGTCTGTCTGTCTGTTTGTCTGTTATGTATACAAATCAAAACCGTTTCACCAATCTGAACCAAAATGTGTATACCTACCCTTTGGAACCCTGCGGGTAACCCTGTCAACTTTAAATTTCGGACAGACCACCCCATTCCCTGCATTTAGGCCCTTTTGCACAAATTTACACCGTTTCACCGATCTGAGCCAAAATTTGTATACTTACCCTTTGGAGCCCTGCGAGTAACACTGTCTGCATGAAATTTCGGACAGACCACCCCATTCCCTGCATTTAGGCCCTTTGGCACAAATCTACACCGTTTCACCGATCAGAACCAAAATTAGTATTCATACCCTTTGGAACCCTGCGAGTAACACTGTCTGCTTGAAATTGCGGACAGACCACTCCATTCCCTGCATTTAGGCCCTTTGGCCCAAATCCACACCGTTTCACCGATCTCAACCAAAATTTGTATATTTACCCTTTGGAACACTGCGACTAACACTGTCTGCTTGAAATTGCGGAGAGGCTACTCCATCCCCTGCATGCAGGCCCTTTGGCACAAATCTTCACCGTTTCACCGATCTGAACCAAAATGTGTATACTTACCCTTTGAAACCCTGCGAGTAACACTGTCCTCATAAAATTTCGGACAGACCACCCCATTCCCTGCATTTAGGCCCTTTGGCACAAATCTACACCGTTTTACCAAACAAAACCAAAATTTGTATACTTACCCTTTGGAACCCTGCGAGTAACACTGTCTGCTTGAAATTGTGGAGAGGCTACTCCATCCCCTGCATTAGGCCCTTTGGCACAAATCTACACCGTTTCACCGATCTGAACCAACATTTGTATACTTACCCTTTGGAAACCTACGAGTTCACTTAAAATTTCGGACAGACCAACCCTTTCCCTGCATTTAGGCTTTTTGGGACAAATCTACACCGTTTCACTGATCTGAACCAAAGTGCTTAAACTTGACCTTTGGAACCCGACGAGTAGCACTGTCGACATGAAATTTCGGACAGACCAATCTATTCCCTGCATTTAGGTCCTTTGGCACAAATCTACACGGTTTCTCCGATCTGAACCAAATTTTACTTACTTATCCTTTGGAACCCGATGAGTAACACTGTCCACTTGAAATTTCTGGCATACCACTGCATTCCCTGCATTTAGCTCAGGAATCCCTCGGGTTTGCCAGCTTCCTAACTCACCAGCCATGAGCCCTTGAGGGTGTACCAGAAGTGGTGGGGCTACACACACTCTGCCTCTTTGATGGCCTTGAGCAGAAGACAGGAGATATTATGAAATGGAAAAGAAGGCAGACCCCTCGAAGAATGAGGGCATCAGGAAAAATGAGACAACGGCCAATTAAGGTGGGAAATTGAAAGACTCCCTAGCCCTCGGATACCCTAATACAGTCGGAGTCGGAAGAGAACGAGAGTTGACCAAGGCAGGCCGACATGAAAGAGAACTGAAAGGAGCCCGGCACCAGGAAGTAGAAGCGATGCCAGACTCTGCTGGGGTCCCGTGGTCGCCAACCCACGTCCCACAAGTTGTGTGACCCGGAGGGGGGTGTGATGGGGGGCAGTTGTTAGAATAGCATGCTGATTCATCGCGAGGTGACATGAGAGGACTTTCCAGAGCCCGCCGTGTTATCTGATGTCTATGCTGATGACAGCACAGGGCCGTTGCTCAAGCCACTGTGGTGTTGCGAAAGAGTGAGTGATTCTCCGGCCGATCTAAATAGGACGGGGAACCACGAACGTGTGTCATCATATTTCGTCATCATCTGCGATCATCTCAGGTTCGTGCAGCTTGGACCCATATTCCTTGCCGAGCAGTACGCCATAAGGTCTTTCACTAGACGCATCGAGTACAGGCCTAAGACAGAAAATAAGGTTGAGACTTTGGAAGACATCGAAAATAGACATCTGAATTGCCTATATCAGTTTTAAAATTTCACCATGTTCTTTAGTAGTCATTTTTTCATTACCTTATTATTATTATCATCATAAGTGTAAATGATCTAGATGTTACGCGCATCATACCACTAATCACTGCCGCTTAAATTCTTTCTCGACTGTGATTTTTAAAATATTTATTTTTATTACAGTACATTGTGTACATTATAAGTTGAAGTGTCAATTCAATACCGGTAGTAGTATCCCTTACCATCCTCATCATAAGGGCAAATGACCTAGATGTTACGCCCGTTACACCATTAATCACCACACACAATAAGCCTTCCTCGCCTGTGAATTTTGAAATATGTATTTCTATTATGGAAGTTTGTAAGTTTGAAGTGTGAATTCAACAGTAGTTTTCATTATCATTCTTATCAAAAGGGCAAATGACCTAGATATTACGCCCTCATTGTGTATTTGGGGGCAAATTACCTAGATTTTAAGTCCATTATATTTCTAAGGAGACTTTGAGACATTATCATCATTCCACCGGGCAAAGCCGGGTACTACTGCTAGTACGGTATGAAGCTCAATGTTGGTTTGTCTGTCTGTTATTTATACAAATCTACACCGTTTCACCGATTTGAACCAAAATTTATATACTTACCCTTTGGGACCCTGCGAGTAACACTGTTTACATGAAATTTTGGACAGACCACTCCATTCCCTGCATTTAAGCCCTTTGGCACAAATCTACACTGTTTCACCGATGTGAACCAAAATGTGTATTCTTACCCTTTGGAAACCTGCGAGTAACACTGTCTACATGAAATTTCGTACAGACCACTCCATTCCCTACATTTAGGCCCTTTGGCACAAATCTACACCGTTTCACCGATCTGAACCAAATTTTACATATTACCCGTTGGAACCCGACGAGTAACACAGTCTACGTGAAATTACGGACAGACCACTACATTCCCTGCATTTAGGCCCTTTGGCACAAGTCTACATCGTTTCACCGATCTTAACCAAACTTAAAGTACTTACCCTTTGGAACCCTGCGGGTAACACTGTCCACTTGATATTTTGGACAACTCTCTCCATTTCCTACATTTAGAACAACAGACAAAATGAACGTGAAAACTACGTTTTAAGGTCCTAGAACCATTCAGGTCCGTATAGTGTAACTGTAAGAATATTTTAATAAGTCAATTTTTGGCTGGCAATGCGAGCTGCATCACGTCCCCCCTACCAGAATTGCGAAAATAGTTACAACTTGCACTGCTTATAAATTGGAGTCACCGGGAGTAATTATTGCAAGAAGATTTCTTAAACCCCTTAAAACAGTTATCATCATGAAAATATTATGCCTCTGTATAAGTGCGATGGTGTTGGTGCAGTACATAGAGGTAATCAGCTCAATAAGCGTTGGTGGTTTCAAATTTACGTTCATTTATTCAGAGCCTTATCCTTGAGCGGTATGTGGCGATAAATGACACTATTGCTACTTCAGGAGCTCGGGACAGCCGAAGTTTTCCAAAGTGCTCTGATATTTTTCTATGGCACTATGTGACAAAAGACGACACTATTGACCTCTACTTTTCTAACAGCCAATGAGGCCCTAGGCAGTGTCTTGTATTTCACATACTCCTCTTTCTAATCATATTTTTCAATTCGTTTGTAAATTGCATGTGTCAGTACTGTAGATAGTAAATAGCCGTTTCACTATTCATTATTGTCAATATCATTACGGGAAAATGACCTGAATGTTACGTTCCATTATAGTGTACAACTTATCACCCCCACCACCACCACCACCACCACAACCTCCACCACCACCACCACACCACCACCACCACACCACCACCACAAAAAGTTATATGTTTAAAATAATGTTTTTTCTGTTAGCTTAAGAGTATGTATGTATGTATGTATGTGGGTGGGTTTGTCTGTTCAGTATACAAATCTACACCGTTCCACCAATCTCAACCAAATTTTGCATACACATAGTTTAGGACCCAGAAGGAACCGCTGGCTACATGCATTTTCGATAGTCTTTCCCATTCTTCTGATTTCGGCCCTTTTGCACTCAAGCACAGGCTAATCAAATCATAAAATATACTCATGAAGGAATGGCAAGGCGGATAGTTTCCATGGCAACATAGCTCAAGTCGAGACACGGTCGACTGGATGCCAGTTGCGCTCTGCACTACCGGTATAGAAAATGAGGATATTTACTTGAAATCCCGTTAGTTACTCAACTGCTCACACAGCACTGTCAACCGAGTATAGCATAACAAAGATTTGACACTACTATATATTTGTCAAATACCACTCACTCATTCATTCATCACGAAATCTCAGAAACCACTAACGGATTGGAATGAAATTCGGTATGCAGCTGCCCCATGGGCCACAAATGCCCACAAAGAAAGGATTTTTGGATATTCAGGTTTTAAAGGGGTTTTAAGGGGGTAGACATGCATTTCATTGAATAGCAATATCTCCCGATTGGTTTCATTGGGGGATGTGATCGTCGGCATATAAACTCATCATTAACAAGAAGTTCCGTGGAGAACTATACAGCCTACTTTTCATGCCAATGATTATTCTACAGAATATGAACCTATCTAGAATAATGACGAAATTAAGTTGCAAATATCGAAATTTCCAATTAGTTCGAAATACTGTATACCTGGCATAATGTATCCTAATAGAGCACTAGAGTTGGCAGCCCTGATGACTGAATATATTCTTAGTTCCATCTCTTAAGGTACAAAATATGAAATTTGGTTGAAGTCCAATGAATAGCATGGGCGTTACATGCAGTTAAACATTGGATCTAACAGCGCGCGTAAAATCATGTTGGCAACAATGTCATGCATGTATTGGTCAGAAGTAATCTGAAATAATAAGATCTATTGTTGTGCCAATTTTGAATGAAATCCATTAGTTAGTATAGAAGTTACATGCATTTTAAAATTGGACCTATCAGCAGGCTTAGAATATTGTTGGCAGCACTGGCGTAGGCCTATATGAGTTACTCCAAATTAATCTAGAATGCCAGGTACTATACGTGTGCAAAGTTTAGAGCTATTGGCTTGCATACTTTCTGATATATTGATATTAGTGTAACAAAAATAGGGACAGCACATATTAACAGTTGGCAGCCCTGGTTGCTCCTTAGAATACGCATAGTCATATCTGTTATGGTACACATAGCACATACGAAATTTGGTTGAAATCCAAATGATAGTGTGGAAGTTACATGTATTTAATGTTGGACCTGTCAGCAGGCTTAGAATCATGTTGGTAGCACTGACGTATATAAGTTACTCCAAATTAATATAGAATGTCAGGTACTATACGTGTGCATAGTTTAAAGCTGTCGGCTTGCATACTTTCTGATATATTGGTATTTGGATAAAATAAATTAGGAGCATTTATTAACAGTTGGCAGCCCTGGTAGGTCTTAAGAATACGCTCAGTCATATCTGGTTATGTACACATACAACATACGAAATTTGGTTGAATTCCAATTGATAGTGTAGAAGTTATATGCATTTAAAAATTGGACCTATCAGGAGGCGTATAATCATTTTGGCAACACTGCCATGTTTGGCCTCCTGGAAATTAAACTGAAATATTATGATCTGTACGTGTGCAAATTTTGAAATAGCTCCCATTCATACTTTCCAAGATATCCAACATGGAGCTCAAATTTCAATTGCGATTTTTTAGCAGTTGGTAGCACTGACATCATTTTCAAATATGGCCGTGAGATATTCAGGTATAGATCTTTACTCCTATAAAATTTTGTTTCGATTGCTGCAGCCGTTTAGGAGTTGATAGGGGGGGACACACACACAGCCAGACAGACAGACAGAAGGACAGACAGACAGACAGACAGACAGACACACATTTGCCCGATCTCATAAGTCTACTTTTTCCTCATTTTTGCAAAATGTGAAAAGTAGGCTAAAAATAAGAAGCCACGTGTCTGAGGGTTTTTCAATGTGGTGTATATTATGAGGTGAAATGGGTGAAAAGTGGGGGTTGAAAGATTCCTAACGGAGCGTGTATCTCTTAAACGACATAGGCGAGGAGTTTGAAACTCAGCGGATAAAAATCAGCATAAAAAATAAGTAAATATGTGTTTGACCATTTTTTCATAAATCAAATTTAAGGGGCCAATGGGGATGGGTGAAATTCGGGGGGGGGGGGGGGGAAACAGGAAAGAAAGAGTCCTAACTGATTGACTGACTCACTCATCAAACTCAGGGGGAAAAACTGTTTAATGTAGGTAAATAGCTGTTCGACAGGTTTTTTTTCATAAATCAAATTTAAGGGGTTCATGGGGAGGAGTGAAATTCTGAAAAAAGAAAATTGAAAGAAAATGTCATGACACACTCACTCACTCAATCACTCACTCATCATCGACCAGCCGAAATTATTGAAGTTAGAAACATGACAGTTTGGGGATATGTTCATTGTATGTCAAAACCGTCTACTAAGGGAGGATTTTCGGATATTCAGGTTCTAAAGTGGTCTTAAGGGGGTTAAACCTGCATTTCATTGAATAACAATATCTCCCGATTGGTTTCATTGGGGGATGTGATACACGGCATATAAACTCATCATTAAAAAGTAAGAAGACACGTGTCTGAGGGTTTTTCGATGTGGTGTATATTATGAGGTGAAAGGGGTGAAAGGTGGGGGTTTAAGGATTCCTAACGGAGCGTGTAACTCTTTAACGACATGAGCGAGGAGTTTGAAACTCAGCGGAAAAAATCAGCTTAAAATTTAAGAAAATAGGTGTTCGACCGTTTTTCCATAAATCCAATTTAAGGCGCCCATGGGAAGGGGTGAAATTCTGGAAAAAAAAACAGGAAAGAAAGTGTCCTAACTGATTGACTCACTCACTCTTCAAACTCAGGGGGAAAAACTGCTTAAAAATGTGTTCGACAGGTTTTTTTTTTGATAAATCAAATCGGGAGGGGTGAAAATCTGAAGAAAAAAAAATTGAAAGAAAATGTCCTGACTCACTCACTCACTCATCATCGTCCAGCCAAAAATATTGAAGTTGGAAACATGGCATTTTGGGGATATATTCTTTGTATGTCAAACCCGTACACTAAGGGAGGATTTTTGGATATTCAGGTTCTAAAGGGGTCTTAAGGGGGTTAAACCTGCATTTCATTGAATAACAATATCTCACGAGTGGTTTCATTTGTGGATGTGATACTCGGCATATAAACTAATCATTAAAAATAAGCAGACATGTGTCTAAGGGTTTTTCGATGTGGTATTATTATGAGGTGGAAGGGGTGAAAAGTGGGGTTGAAGGATTCCTAACGGAGCGTGTTGGCCTATCTCTTAAACGTCATCGGCGATAAATTTGAAACTCTGCGAGAAAAAAAAACAGCTTAAAAAATATGTCAATCGGTGCTCGACCGTTTTTTCATAAATTCATTTAAGGGGGCAATCGGGTGGGGTGAAATTCTGGGGGGAAAAAGGAGAGAAAGTGTCCTAACTGACTGACTAACTCACTCACTCATCAAACTCACGGGAAAAAGACAGCTTAAAAAATAAGTTAATAGGTGTTCAAGCGTTTTTTTCATCAATCCACTTTAAGGGGCCCATGGGGAGGGGTGAATTTCTGGTAAAAATAATTGAAAGAAAATGTCCTGTCTGACTCACTCGCTCATCACGCCCAGCGAAAACTATTAAAGTTGGAAACATGAAATTTTGGGAATATGTTTCCTGTATGTCGAAAACGTCAACTAATGAATGATTTTTGTTTATTCGGGTTTTAAAGAGGTGTTAAGGGGGTAAACATGCATTTCATATCTCATGAGTTGTTTCTTTGGGGGTGTGATATTCAGTATATAAACTAATGATTAAAAATAATCAGACATATGTCTAAGGGTTTATCGATATGGTGTAGCCTATATTATGATGTGAAAGGGATGAACATTGGGGGTTGAGGGATTTTTAACGGAGCATGTATCTCTTAAACGACTTAGGCGAGAAGTTGGAATTTCGGCGGAAAAAACAGCTTAAAATATAAGTAACCAGGTGTTCGACCGTTTTTTCATAAATCCAATTTAAGGGGCCCTTGGAGAGGGGTGAAATTCTGGGAAAAAAAAAGGAAAGAAAGTGTCCATCTCACTCACTCATCAAACTCAGGGGGTAGAACAGCTCAAAGATAAGTAAATAGGTGTTCGACCGTCTTTTTTTCATAAATCCAATTTAAGGGGTTCATGAGAGGGGTGAAATTCTGGGGAAAGAAGTCCACTAAGGAAGGATTTTTGGATATTCACTCATCATTCCCCAGCAAACCTATTGCAGTTAGAAACTTGAAATTTTGGGGATATGTTCGTTGTATGTCGAAAAAGTCCACTGTGGATGGATTTTTAGCCTACTTTCGATTTTTGCAAAAAATGAAAGTTGACTTATGAGATCACTACAGGGCCAAAAATTGTGTGTCTGTCTGTGTGTGTATGTGTGTGTGTGTGTGAGTCTGTGTGTGTGTGTGAGTGTGTGTACTCTGAATGTCTGTCCCCCCCTATCAATTCGAACACGGTGAAACCGAATTGAACGAAATTTGGCACAGAGGTAGAACAAGCAAAGGGCACCTCAGTGTCATGTTTTATATCGCCGCCATCTTTACCAAATCTGAACGGCGGCCACTCAAACGTTCAAAACGTAAAATCAAATAGCTACTAACCAAATCATCCGATCTCTACCAAATTTAGCAATAACATACCTTCATATAGGACGCGTCTTGTGACCAAACTACAAGGTCATCCGCCGTGCCATTTCAGGATGGCGGCCGTGCGAATTATGCAAACTTTATAATCCATATCATGGGACCCACCAGTTCCGATTATCGAGCCGAGAATCGATTTAACTGTTCTAAAGGAAGAGGCACGTTCGAAATTAAAAGTTTATTTTGTAATACTATAGTGCAGAAGTGATTTTAAAAAGCTGAGCCGTCTCGGTAAGAAGACAAGATGGCAGCGGATATCTTGTGCCTGACTTATATTTCACTAATTTGAGTATTGCATGCAATATAGCGCACTGATACAAAATAAATAAACTTAGTATGAAATGCTTTATACATAAATAATATACTCCACTGATGAAATCGTTAGGTCTAAATCATTATTTGCTAACAAGTTCTATGTAAGTCATTTTATATAGATCAATGTTCGTTGGCACTGATGGCTCCGTGGTAAAGCGTTAGTCTGTCATTCATATGACTATGGTTCAAACCCCATCAGAGTTTGGTTTTTTGCTTGAAATTTTACATATTTGTTGCTTTGTAATGACTCAGACGTTTTAAAATTAAGCCTTATATTGTGCATATTACGGTGCAAAACATATATTTAATTAAAACATAATTCGCCAGCAGATTTGCTCGAGACATCTAGCAGCCAAAAAGGTAACTGCACGCCGGCCTACTTATTAACTTCCAGATTTTATTGAAAAGTTTCTTCTTATGGCCGCTAGAATGCACTCGCCCTGTTAGGATTATATTGTTCGATATTTCTCCACTAGATTTCACGACTGGTCTACATGGGACTCCATTGATAGTATACCATTGGCATTCTATGCGCATCGAATTTGAAGAATGACAGGATGATACTATGATACAGTTTTACTTCTTATTTTAAAGGGTTTGTTACAGCCTATTGTGCGTCATTTGAAAATGTTCTTTGAAGTAAAGAACAAAACGATTTCACATAGTAACTGAATTCTAGCCGCTGGTACTAGTTCAGGTTATTAATACTTTTATTTCAGGCAAATAGCAATCGAAAATATTCACATAGTTTGTATACACACGTCTCTGTAGGGACATGGAAAGATTTGTTAATTCAATTAGGGTTGTGAAAGCCATGCACAACCAGACGTGTAAAGACATGCCTCAACTCAAAGTTGGATGTTGCCCACGGCAGGTCGATTATGTAATAATAACAATAATAATAATGTTATTTGTTTTACGACCCTTTTAACTACTGCTGCTTTTAGATACGCCGGGGTGCCGGAATTTTGGCCCGAAGGGGATCTTTAACGTGCCAGTAAATCTACTGACACGGCTCCCTCGCATTTGTGCACCTCAAATGCCAGCTGACTGCGCCAGGATACGAACCTGCAACCTAGGGCCCAGCAAGCGAGAACGTTACCGCAGAGCCACGCAGCCAGTCCGGTCGATTATGTCTCCAGATCCATAACATTCTTGAGATACTTCTTATCTATCTTTCTTCAATGACGGTAGTAGTTTTTAGCCTACTTTCGATTTTTGCAAAAAATGAAAGTAGACTTATGAGATCAACACAGGGCGAAAAAAGTCTGTCTGTCTGTGTGTGTGTATGTGTGTGTGTGAGTCTGTGTGTGTGTGTATGTGTGTGTGTGAGTCTGTGTGTGTGTGTGTGTCTGTGTGTGTGTGAGTGTGTGTACTCTGAATGTCTGTCCCCCCCTATCAATTCGAACACGGTGAATGCGACTTGAACGAAATTTGGTACAAAGGTAGCACTAGCAAAGGACACCTCAGTTTCATGTTTTATATCGCCGCCATCTTTACTAAAACTGAATGGCGGCCACTCAAAGGTTCAAAACGTAAAATCAAATAGCTACTAACCAAATCATCCGATCTCTACCAAATTTAGCAATAACATACCTTCATATAGGACGCGTCTTGTGACCAAACTACAAGGTCATCCGCCATACCATTTCAGGATGGCGGCCGTGCGAATTATGCAAACTTTATAATCCATGTCATGGGACCTACCAGTTCCGATTATCGAGCCGAGAATCGTTTTAACTGTTCTAAAGGAAGAGGCACGTTCGAAATTAAAAGTTTATTTTGTAATACTATAGTGCAGACGTGATTTTAAAAAGCTGAGCTGATTCAGTAATAAGACAAGATGGCAGCGGATATCTTGTGCCTGACTTATATTTCACTAATTTGAGTATTGCATGCAATATAGCGTATTGATACAAAATAAATAAACTTTGTATGAAATGCTTTATATATAAATAATATACTCCAGTGATGAAATAGTTTAGTATAAATCATTATTTGCTAACAAGTTCTATGTAAGTCATTTTATATAGAACGATATTCGTTGACACAATTAGCTCAGTGGTGAGTCGTGGCCGAGTGCGGTACGTGTGTGCGCGCTGTGTGACCGCATTGGAAGAGGTTACGGTTCCTAATACCGGTGCTTCCTTAGTTCCACGTGTGTACTGACCTTCCGTGTGTCATTCGGACAATACTTTTTAAGTAGTGTTCCAGATAGGACAACAAAACCAGGAAACCAGAAAACCCCGCTGAAAATCATGTCCGGATACCAGAGAAAAAACACCGTACGCTGCCAATGGGACAGGCAGACTTCTCGCCCCTCACCAGGAGAAATTCACCGCTGGATTGGCGATACTCTCCGGTTGACTGTCGACCAAGTAGAAGCCATCCAGTTAAATGCGCACGAAAAAACCATGTACATCAAAGTAATCAGCATATCTATTTATCAGAAATTGTTAAATACTTTTGCAGATCCTATTAAATTTCAGTATGACTCAGGAGAAATGACAAATGTTAAGCTCTCCACAGCGGATTCCAATTTTACCACAGTGCGTATATTTAATGTCCCACTCGAAGTACCCCCTGAAATTTTCAAATCCGTCCTGTCGAAATATGGCACTGTGAGTGACGTCAGGAAAGAACAATGGTCTTCTGCTTATCAGTTCCCGGTGTATAATGGAATACGTGCCGTCACTATGGAAATCAAGCAAGATATCCCCTCCACTGAGACTTTTGGTGGCCATTCTGGCTATATAAAGTATAATGGACAGAAACAGACCTGTTTAATTTGCAATGCTACCACACATTTACGTATTAACTGCCCAAAGAAAATGATTCCCCTTGGTATAACCCCTACACAACAACGACGTGTACAATACTCGGAAGTTGTGACGCAGCAAACGTCATATGAAAACATGCTTATTGATCAGTCAGCTGGGACAACACCAGGAGTGACCTCGGATACATCTGACGCAGAACTGGTACCTTGCCCTGACCAGAGCTGTGAGACACAGAGTGCCCCTGTGCTATCGGCAACCTGTATCGCAGCCTTAGAACCAACTCTGCCGTCACTACAGGCTGCCACAGAAATTTTGTCTTCTCTGTCCCGCCTTCGCTGGTCCCTACCGACTCACTTAAGAATGTTGATCGGGGATCCGAGAACGTCTCTAAGAAGATTAAAACAAATGCCTCGATTGCCGTACCAGCCCCGAAGAATCAAACTGGCTCTACAAATGTTCCCGCAGCTGTGAAAAAGAAACAAAATCTTCATTCTACGTCATCTAGGGACCCACGAACGCTCTCAACCGCTGACAGCCGGCCTATGAATGGCAGTCAAAAGGAACTATCTCAACCTAATTTGACATAGTGCACCAGTATATTTCTCACCTGTGTCTTTTTTTCTTTTTTCTTTTTTCTCGAGTCCAACTTCCAGTATGTCTAGCACAACTTTTATACTTCTCTTAATGACGCAATTTCTCACTGTGGCCACTGTGAATATCAATGTAATAGAATGCCCTCTGAAATGTCAACTGTTGGAGAGATTCCTTCGAGATGCAGACATTGACATTGCCTTCATTCAAGAAGTTGCTCTACCCTGTTTGCCCATATCTGCCTTCTACAAACAATACATCAATACCGGTAATACGAATAGAGGGACCGTATTCCTCATAAGACATGATATCCCACTCGAAGGTGTGCTATGTCATCCATCAGGACGCATAATATCTGGACACATAAACAATACCACCCTGATAAATGTATATGCCCCATCCGGGTCCAATAAACGTGTGGAACGGAAAATGTTCTTTCAACAGAGTATACTGCCTCATCTGCACGAAGTTAAGGAAAAACTTATTCTTGCAGGGGATTTCAATTGTATTCAACGCCCAGAAGATTCCACGAGCTCATACCAAGGTGTCAACCCGGCTCTCAGGACCCTTCTTACCTCCCTACACCTCATTGATGCTGTGGATAGTTTAAGGGTGCCCCTGCCCCATTACACCTGTATAAGTCACAACTCCTCATCACGACTTGACCGCATCTACTTTTCACAGGAACTTATCCAGCCTAGACGATATGAAGTGATACCTGCCAGTTTCACTAACCATCATGCTGTCGTATGTACAATCTCTTACCCCCATCCCATATTTCACATAGGAAGAGGTTATTGGAAGCTGAATTGCTCGCTGTTACTGGAGGAGGAATGCCAAGATATTTTCAGACAACACTGGACTCGATGGGTCCAACAAAAATGCAAATTTCGCGACTGCACAGACTGGTGGGATATTTTAGTTAAACCAGGGATCCGCCGCGTCTTTAAGAACATATCTTACCAACGAGGTCGGGAAAGACGGGATACAGTTGAATTTTACTATCGAGTTCTTCGCCAGCTCCAGCAAAGATCTGATGCTGGGGAGCGTATATATGACCAGATCCGGGAAGTTAAAACCAAGCTCCTGTCTCTACAGCAACGAACGCTCGCTCATATCAACGTGGCTTTAAAAGATCGTACAGTGCTCCCGGACGAAAGTGCAAGTGTATACCATATCGCCAAAGGACAACGTGAGCGGCAACGTAAATATATCCACCGCCTCCGCACCAGTACTGGAAGTGTCGTCACCTCCCCTGACGCTATACGTAGTGAAATATCATTATTTTATCAACGGTTCTACGCTAAGGCTCCCATTGATCCACAGCAGGTGACCCTATTGCTGTCATCTTGCAGTACCAAACTATCTCCGGACAACAAAACTCGGCTCAGCGCGGATATTACGGATGAAGAGATTCACTCTGTGGTTAAACAACTCCCAAACAACCGCTCACCTGGCATTGATGGACTGCCATATGAAATGTATAAACACTTCTGGCCTCTCATTGGCAAAGAATTTTGTCATGTCCTGCGTACCATTCTCCAACGTCGTGCTCTTTGTCAATCACATCACGAGGGTACCATCGTCCTCATACCAAAAACATCCTCTCCCATGGCAGTTGGTGACTTCCGACCAGTTACTCTGCTCTGCAGTGACTATAAAGTCCTTACCAAAGTCCTTGCATGCCGATTGAAGACTGTTCTACCTGATATCATTGGTGACGAACAATGTTGCAGTATTCCTGGAAGAACTTTGTTAACCAACTTAGCGATACTACGGGACCTACACCTAAAAGCCAAAATGCTCCCCACTGAGCCAATGAGTTTTCTCACCTTAGATCTTGATAAAGCTTTCGACCGCATCAGTCATGAATACTTGTACATGGTCTTGCAACACTTCGAATTTCCTGAAATCCTTATTGACTACATTCGTATGATAAATTGTAATGCTACGTCTAGAGTGCTCGTCAACGGTTTTCTTTCCCCTCTGATTCCAATACAACGATCAGTTAGGCAAGGATGTCCCCTTTCTATGCTACTTTTTGTCATTGGCCTTGAACCGTTCATTCGGACTACCCAGGTGAAGCTACAGGGTTACACATTGTCCACACATGTTTTTGGAATGTGCGCCTATGCTGATGACGTATCATTATTGATCCGCAATAAAGAAGACATCTCCCACATCGATAGCGTCCTTCAGCTCTACCATATCGCCTCTGGAGCACAATCGAACCCCCAGAAAACTGCTTTGCTTCCGCTCAATACTAACTCAGTGATTACCCCACAGCCCTGGTTCCGGATAGTAAATGAGGTGAAAATTCTTGGCATTACCTGGAAGCAATCGCTTCTGGACACAGTGCAAGTAAACTGGACTAAGGTCATTGCCAAAGTTAGGGGAGTCCTGATCCAATTTGGTCAAAGAAACCTCAATATAGTGCAACGGGTCATGGTCCTCAACGTGTTTGCGCTCTCTAACATATGGTATGTCGCACAACTTTTTCCACTTCCCAAAATGTTTGAGAGCCAATTGGCAAAATATACAGGTTGGTTTATATGGCAAGGATTTTTGTTCCGAGTACAACGGGAACAGTTGTATCTCCCATCCCGGCAAGGCGGGCTAGGGCTAACAGCTCATGGCATGAAATGCCGTGCACTCCTCTGCAAGAACGATATCACCATTCTTTCCCAACATGACACTTTTACGAAAGCGCTATACAAAGATATTCGAAACACAGCCCGTGGTTGTGATAGAGCTTTGCCGAAGATATTTAGGGACCATCAACAGCACCTTCTGGAAACTGTTCGCCAAATGCCTTCAGGGATTGTTCCAACGACGAAAAGTATCTATAACATGTTTCGGCAAGTGGTACACTCCAAACCGCGAATAGAGGCCACCACCCTCTACGTCCATTGGCCCACTGTTTGGAAAAATTTTGGGGCTATGACCATTTCTTCTGCTGTACACTCCCAAGTTTTTATCTTCCTCAACGATCTCATCCCAACCGCTCTACGGCGATATACCATCCATCTTGAAGCTTACCCATGGTGTACTATATGTGGTCAAACTGATACGGCGATACACCGCTTCACATCATGCACGCGAGTTGCCTCCACGTGGCTGTGGTGTAAGGGAAAAGTATGTCAACTATTAAATGTGCCCTCGGATGACCTTGATGACAGGAAGTTGGTTCGTTTGTCGGTGACCGCCTTCCCCCAAATTAAACAGACTACCATTGTGTGGATAATGGGCCAATATGTACACTTCGTGATGGACAATGATCAACATTTCTCTTTCCTGGATCTCAGGTATCACCTGCAAAAAGAGCGTTGGAAGCTTAGTGAAAGTGGACAATTGTACGATAAATATGGACACTATCTGGATTTCTTGTGATGTATTAGTATGGTATTTATCATATCTGAAAATTCTGTAATTCTGTAAAGAGCTAATAAAAAAAAGTGGTAGAGCGTTAGCCTATCGCTCAAATGCCTATGGTTCAAACCCGATCAGAGCTAGGTTTTTTGCTTGAAGTGTTATGTGTTTACTGTTTTGTAATGACTCAGATGTTTTAAAATTAAGCGTTATATTGTGCATATTATGGTGTAAAATATATATTTAATTAAAACATAATTCGCCAACAGATTTACTCGAGACATCTAGCTGCCAAAAAGGTAACTTCCAGATTTTATTGAAAAGTTTCTTCTTCTGGCCGCTAGAATGCACTCGCTCTGTTAGGATTATATTGTTCGATATTTCACCACTAGAAGTCACGACTAGTCTACGTGAGTAGGGGGATGATAGGAGTTCTGCCCCCCCCCCCCCCCCCAGCACCTCTCCCTCTGACGTCAAATACTAACCCGCAATACATTCAGGGGCAAAGTCGATATCTCCCTAAGCCATGGTCGGATTTTGACAAATGAGGTGTCATTGGACTCGAGCTGACGCCCTCTTTCCAATGAACCACTCATTTCAACCCCCAAATAAAACCTACCCCTACTAGGGGGTGAAATTGTAATTTTTTTAGTGAAAGTCTCTTTTCAAATGCGACATGTATAAGGTGCGCTGCTAAAATGAACTTAAACGTTGTTGCTCATATCGCGCATGCGTTTTACGGGATGCCGCTATGGATGAACATTTTTGTTTTTGTTTTTTACGCATGCGCACTTGGGATTTTTGTAAGACGGCGAGCTTTTTTTGAAAAAAAAAATGATTGATAAGAAGAGGTTTTGGTGGTGAGGAGAGAACCAGATAGTCGCCTACTTTCCTACGAAGTTTGCCGATATCTCTCGAACGCAAGGTGGGATTTGGACGTGTGACGTGTCAAATCGCTTGTCTCGATGCTCTATATATGCTATTAATAGGTTAAAGTTTTGAGAATGAGGGAAACAGGCTTTTTGGGGGAAAAACCATGATTTTAGACTTTTTCCTATATTTCACGAATGCATGGTCGGATTTGGTCCTATGACGTGTCAAATGGCTTGTCTCGAAACCCTCTTTATTTTGGTAATAGGTTAAAGTTTTTGAGAATGAGGGAAACAGAATGTTTTGGGGTAAAAACGTGATTTTAAACTTTTTGCTATATCTCGCGAACCAATCATGCTAGAGGCGTGTTCGACAGGTCCAAAGACTCGGGCAGACGTTCTCTTTGCTATAGACCACTCGTTATAATTTTTAATAAAATTGGAAACGCGATTTTGGGGTAAACACGTGTTTTTTGTGATTTTGCCGATATCTCACGAACCAATAACACTAGAGACGTGTACGAGGTGTCCTAGGACTCGGGCTAACGCCCCTTTCAAATGTGGTAGATATTTTTTACCAAAAAATAATTCACAAAGGGCCTAACGCCGTACATGTTGAAAAAACATTTTCTTTTTTTACCTGTTTATAATGTTTATAAAGCGTGGTGGTTGAGAGAGACGATACGGCTGGGTGTGTGTGTGTGTTTCAACGAACCTGTCGCTGACCAAGGTGGCTGTGTTCAATAGATCAATCGCTATTTCGACGGGCCGGTTTATGACAGAGCGAGGGTGCGTTTTTTCACACATTTTACCTTTAACGTGTAAACGGTGATGAGAACTTGGTTCTATGTTGGTCGAAGCGAGTAGAGAAAACCAACTTGCAGAGGAGCAGGAGGTGAATGTCATTTGAGCTTATTGGAAGGCGCCGATCTGACTTGACAACAGGTGACGCTTGAAGGTGAAATAATCTGACCATCGTGGTGGCAGGGAAGTGCGAAATGCATGCATACACATGTGTGAAACCACATGAGGGCTAAACCAGTGACATCCTGTCTTGCTTCGTACGTGACAAAATGCAAGTTCAGGTGAAATTTGATCTACCACAGGTGTTCACTTTGGGTGTTAGCTGCCCACGTGCGTGATAACTGTTAACAAGTGACATGCTGTTTTGCTTTGTATGTGACAAAATGCAAGTTGGCATGAAATTTGATCTTCCACAGGTGTTCACGTTGGACGTTAGCTGTCCACGTGCCTGATAAGAGAATGTTCAAAGCGTGGGAATCGCTGAATCAGTAAAAAGTATGATGCAACTTGTCGGAATGATGTCACAACCAATAGATAGGCAAGAGCTGCAAACACCAGTGGTGGGAGGTGAAGGGAGGGAAAGGGGGAGGGGTAATGTATGAGAGAACACAGGTGGAAAGAGAAAGAAATATGTGGAGCTGAGGACTGTACACATAGAGCTATAGGTGGTGTACAACATGTGTGAATAAATAAATTAAAAATTGCACAGGTTCACACAACATAGACTGTATTATTGCCATGGCCAAGCACTCACATTAAGATCATTTACAAAATCATAAAATGAAAAATAAAAAATCTTGTTTTGGAAATATCGTTTTTCAACATACACAAAATAAATATATAAAAAATTTGTAAACAACAAAATGGAAAATCCATGGTCAAGCACTCACATTAATATTATTTAAAAAATCATAAAATGAAAAATAGAAAATCTTGTTTTGGAAATATCGATTTTTTTTCAACATACACAAAATAAATATATAAAAAATTTGTAAACAGCAAAATGGAAAATCCATGTTTCCATATAGACAAAATTTTAAAAACCTTAAACGGACATTTAAGAAAATATATGCAAATGGGAAATTGACAAATGTGTAAATATGAAAATGGAAAAATCCATGTTTCCATATCATGAAATTGAAAAACATCAAACTGTCATTTAAAAAAATGCAAATGGAAAATTGACAAATTGCAATGTGTGAAATGTGAAATTGAACAAATGGCTATCATTATTTAAAAAAAGAAAAGAACATAGTGCTCTATGGTTAAAGTGTGAATCAAACCCTCTCTACTTATTTGGACCACCCGAGACTGAGTAGACTAGTTTTAGTTATCATACCACTTTTAAAAGTTTGTGTTAAATCTAGGAATTGAACCCAAGAGCTTGTAGGGGAGATCCAAGGTTATAATATGTTAAACAGATAGCCTTGAATGTAGTGTGTGGTAGCTATATAGAAATGAGACGTTTCGCTCGGGACAGGGAGGCATAGAGATCTGCATCAAACCAGTCAAAAGACTGACGACTCAAACAACAACATGTAGAGCTCACCAAAATAATGTTGTGTAACGGTAAATGTTAGTCAACGAACAGTAATGCATTACTAAAACCCATGACACGATACCTAAGAGCTTTTCTAAAATTATTTTAAAATGCCTTTAACCCTATATTAAACACCCAGTTCACAAGACTCATAACTGCAATGTTATGGTCAAATAAAACAAAATCTATATTTCAAAACAAACAAGTGGTTTAGTCAATGTATACTGGAAAAAGTTTTATAAACACTCAAGTCCACAAAAATAATTAAATTAGTAACAGTCAGGTTGACCGAGTGGTTATGGTGTTTGACTTAAGTTCAAATTTTCTGTACAAGAAAGCAAGGGTTCGAATCCCTTACCTGATATAACTATTGCCTCAACATGGCTTGACCACACTGTATTATTGTGTACTCGGTACACAAACCATAAATAGAGTGTATTGTTTTAGGTCACTCTCTTTGCGAACATAGTCAGAGAATGTTGATGGTTAACAATTGCATTAATAGTGGGACATAGGGATAGCAATTAAGAAAAACAGAATACCCATACACTATTTTTATTTATTTAATGTAAGTACTTGTACAATAGTTATATACAAACTACAACTCTCTTTTGTCTATTACTATCTAGTCCTTTTCGATCCACTTGCATATCAAGGGCAGATGACTTTGTAGTTCAGCCCCTTCAAACAACAACACTACTTTTTGCATAGTCTGTGATGTTGATGACTCTTGATGCGTGGAAGATGGATACAACATAACTTTTACAACAGGGGTTAAACGTTGCTCAACAAACAATGCACTATTTTGAAAAGCAACATCTTTCTCTTGTACTAACTTTTTAGCATTCTGATGATTTTTTGTCAATACCATCAGTGTTTTGTCTGGAGCACTACATTGATGATCACTCACACTTAAAACCACACTATTTCTACTTTTCATATTGCCTCGACATGTTGTTGACCTCTGTTTCGAGCATTGCCAGAATATTATTCCTTTTACATTTTGTCGTCTATAGTTATAAGAGTAGCCTTTATAGAGTACACGTTGTTTACCTCGGTTAGTTGGAGTAAGTTCCATAGTAGTAACTAACCTGTTAGTATGATTTGCACGCTACAAAGGTTATCTCGGTTCTGGTAATAGAATTATTTAGCGTTGGCTTTTATATTTAATATGTACAGTTTAAAGTGATAGAAAAGTGGTAGAAACGTGGTAGCAAAGTGGTAGACAATTGGTAACATAGTGGTAGAAAAGTGGTAGCAAAGTGGTAGAAAAGTGGTAGAAAAGTAGTAGAAAAGTGGTAGCAAAGTGGTAGAAAAGTGGTAGAAAACTGGCAGAAAAGTAGTAGAAAAGTGGTAGCAAAGTGGTAGAAAAGTGGTAGCAAACTAGAAAAGTGGTAGCAAAGTGGTAGAAAATATTACATGTATTGTTAAGAAATAGTTTAAGCGGTTACATGGATTCGTTACACTATAATTTTAGCATCACGAAGCTCATTTTCTATATCCAAAAGTTCTTCCTCATATTTAGTATGACCAGCCTGTTTACAGGTATGCAAGTACTGAAGCCGCTGGATTAGCTTACTGGGATTGTTCCAGTAAACAAATTTAACAAATGATTTTTTTAGGTGTAAACCATTATCATCATCATCATCATCATCATTATCATCATAATCATCGTCATCATCATCATGGTTATCATCATCAATATAATTATCATCAATATAATCATCATCACTATTACTATCTAATCCTTTTTGTTCATCTTGCAATGCAAAAACCTTTGGCATAGTTTGTGTTGTCTTTGATAGTGTTAGAGGTTTCTTAGACGTTAACGACTGTCCTAACATGTCTTTTTCAGGAGATAATAAATGCTCTTTAACAAACAAAGCACTATCTTGAGCCACACTATTTTTTTCTTGGTCTTGCTTTTTTACCTTGGTTAGAGTATTTTGTCCATTTAAATGAGTATTATTTTGAGAATTACAATGATGATCGATTGAAATAAGTATGTTGGAGCCTTTTGTCTTAATCATTCCTCGACACTTTTTAGATCGTTGTTTCGAACAGCACCAAATAACAGTTCCATTTTTATTGGTTCGTTTCACAATATATGAATATCCTTTATAGTATGCGTAAGGCTTACCATACCTAGTCACTGATACTTCCATGTCAACTGTCAAGCATAGACTAAGCTCTAGTAAAGTCAACTTGGTAATAAGAATACTAGTTTAATGTGAGAGCAAATATGGATCCAAAGAGTTCAGGTAAAAGTGGAAGCAAATAAGCAAATATTAGAACCAAGAGTGGGGTTAAAAGTGGTCGCAAAGTGGTAGACCCATTATACAATAATTTCAGCATGACGAAGCTCTTGTTCAATTTCTTTGATTTCCCAATCGTGACCGATATGCCCAGCTTGTCGTAAAGCATGCAATTGTCGAAGCCGTTGAATTAGCTTACTGGGTTTGTTCCAGTATACAAATAAAACAAATGGATTTTTAGGTGTAAACAAAGCACTACCATTATCATGATCATTATCATCATCATCATTATCATCATCATAATCACCATTATCATCATGACCATCATCACTGTTACTATATAGTCCTTTTTGATCCTCTTGCAATACCATTTTATTTATAGTCTGAGTTGATTTTGATAGTGTTGAAGGTTTCTTGGACGTTGACAATTGTCCTAACATGACGTTTTGAGGACATGATAAGTCTTTTTGAACAAACACTGCACTATCTTTAGCCGCAATATCGTTTTCTTGAACTTGCTTTTTAGCATTTTGATAATTGTTTGTAAACAGTAAGCGTGGTTCGTTTCGAGCACTACATTGATGAACACTCACACTTAAAACCTTTCCATTTTTACTTTTCAGATTGCCTCGACATTTTGTTGACCTCTCTTTTGAGCATTGCCAGAATATTATTCCATTCACATTCTGGCGATTATAGTTATAGGAGTAGCCTTGATAGAGTGCACGTAGCCTACCTTTGTTGGTTGTAATAAGTTCCATAGTAGTAACTGACCTGTCAGTACGATGTTCACACTACAAAGATTACAATTGTTTTGCTGATGGAGTGACCTACCATAAGCTTATATATTGGCTTATGTGTTGGCTTTTTGTGTTGGCTTTTTGTGTTGGCTTTTGTGTTGGCTTTTCGTGTTGGCTTTTTGTGTTGGCTTTTCATGTTGGCATTTCGTGTTGGCTTTTGTGTTGGCTTTTCGTGTTGGCTTTTTGTGTTGGCTTTTCATGTTGGCATTTCGTGTTGGCTTTTGTGTTGGCTTTTTGTGTTGGCTTTTCGTGTTGGCATTTCGTGTTGGCTTTTCGTGTTGGCTTTTTTGTATTGGCCTTTCATGTTGGCTTTTTGTATTGGCTTTTCGTGTTGGCTTTTTGTGTGGGCTTTTTGTGTTGGCTTTAGTATTGGCTTTTGTATTGGCTTATTTGACAAGTTATTTGTATCAATGTATTTAGTGGATTTTTTTGTTGGTGTTGGAAAGTAGTTGAACGAGAGGGAATATTTAAAGACTTAACCTCAGCTCACTAACCTAACCTAACCTAACCTAACTTTACCTAACCTAACCTAACCTTTCAACTCTCAGATATTAATTAAATTCTGTGCATAGTCGAGTTGGAATCCAAGACCTCAGGGGTAAAAAAAACAATTATTTTTGACGGCTTATTTTGGTAACTTATTTTAATGGCTAACCTAACTTTACCTAACCTAACCTAACCTCAGCTCACTTTGGATGTTACTAGTAAGTGTTCATATCCTCTGCTAGGTAGCATGCTAGTAGTACAGGTAGTGCTCATATGTACCGCTAGGTAGCGGAAACATACTTTGCATGTTGCATGTGACACTTGTGAAGTTTAACCACATGCAAGACGTGCTTGTATAAGTTCTCTATTTAAACTCAATATACAATTAACCACTAAATGTTCAGAACTAACATGTATAGCCATGTTTAGGGTATATAGGAGACCCTTAGCAAGAAAGGCTGTCTAACCCACGAGTGTACAGCCTTGTCATACGCAGTAAGCACCTGTTGGCAGAAAACAACAACAACAACAATTTGAGAAAGCCAACAACATATCCATTAAGGTATTTAAAGGAAACAGTTTTTTGTTGGCTTTCTCAAATTGTTGTTGTTGTTGTTTTCTGCCAACAGGTGCTTACTGCGTATGACAAGGCTGTACACTCGTGGGTTAGACAGCCTTTCTTGCTAAGGGTCTCCTATATACCCTAAACATGGCTATACATGTTAGTTCTGAACATTTAGTGGTTAATTGTATATTGAGTTTAAATAGAGAACTTATACAAGCACGTCTTGCATGTGGTTAAACTTCACAAGTGTCACATGCAACATGCAAAGTATGTTTCCGCTACCTAGCGGTAAATATGAGCACTACCTGTACTACTAGCATGCTACCTAGCAGAGGATATGAACACTTACTAGTAACATCCAAAGTGAGCTGAGGTTAGGTTAGGTTAGGTAAAGTTAGGTTAGCCATTAAAATAAGTTACCAAAATAAGCCGTCAAAAATAATTGTTTTTTTACCCCTGAGGTCTTGGGTTCCAACTCGACTATGCACAGAATTTAATTAATATCTGGGAGTTGAAAGGTTAGGTTAGGTTAGGTAAAGTTAGGTTAGGTTAGGTTAGGTTAGTGAGCTGAGGTTAAGTCTTTAAATATTCCCTCTCATTCAACTACTTTCCAACACCAACAAAAAAATCCACTAAATACATTGACACAAATAACTTGTCAAATAAGCCAATACAAAAGCCAATACTAAAGCCAACACAAAAAGCCCACACAAAAAGCCAACACGAAAAGCCAATACAAAAAGCCAACATGAAAGGCCAATACAAAAAAGCCAACACGAAAAGCCAACACGAAATGCCAACACGAAAAGCCAACACAAAAAGCCAACACGAAAAGCCAACACAAAAGCCAACACGAAATGCCAACATGAAAAGCCAACACAAAAAGCCAACACGAAAAGCCAACACAAAAGCCAACACGAAATGCCAACATGAAAAGCCAACACAAAAAGCCAACACGAAAAGCCAACACAAAAGCCAACACGAAAAGCCAACACAAAAAGCCAACACAAAAAGCCAACACATAAGCCAATATATAAGCTTATGGTAGGTCACTCCATCAGCAAAACAATTGTAATCTTTGTAGTGTGAACATCGTACTGACAGGTCAGTTACTACTATGGAACTTATTACAACCAACAAAGGTAGGCTACGTGCACTCTATCAAGGCTACTCCTATAACTATAATCGCCAGAATGTGAATGGAATAATATTCTGGCAATGCTCAAAAGAGAGGTCAACAAAATGTCGAGGCAATCTGAAAAGTAAAAATGGAAAGGTTTTAAGTGTGAGTGTTCATCAATGTAGTGCTCGAAACGAACCACGCTTACTGTTTACAAACAATTATCAAAATGCTAAAAAGCAAGTTCAAGAAAACGATATTGCGGCTAAAGATAGTGCAGTGTTTGTTCAAAAGGACTTAGCATGTCCTCAAAACGTCATGTTAGGACAATTGTCAACGTCCAAGAAACCTTCAACACTATCAAAATCAACTCAGACTATAAATAAAATGGTATTGCAAGAGGATCAAAAAGGACTATATAGTAACAGTGATGATGGTCATGATGATAATGGTGATTATGATGATGATAATGATGATGATGATAATGATCATGATAATGGTAGTGCTTTGTTTACACCTAAAAATCCATTTGTTTTATTTGTATACTGGAACAAACCCAGTAAGCTAATTCAACGGCTTCGACAATTGCATGCTTTACGACAAGCTGGGCATATCGGTCACGATTGGGAAATCAAAGAAATTGAACAAGAGCTTCGTCATGCTGAAATTATTGTGTAATGGGTCTATCACTTTGCGACCACTTTTAACCCCACTCTTGGTTCTAATATTTGCTTATTTGCTTCCACTTTTACCTGAACTCTTTGGATCCATATTTGCTCTCACATTAAACTAGTATTCTTATTACCAAGTTGACTTTACTAGAGCTTAGTCTATGCTTGACAGTTGACATGGAAGTATCAGTGACTAGGTATGGTAAGCCTTACGCATACTATAAAGGATATTCATATATTGTGAAACGAACCAATAAAAATGGAACTGTTATTTGGTGCTGTTCGAAACAACGATCTAAAAAGTGTCGAGGAATGATTAAGACAAAAGGCTCCAACATACTTATTTCAATCGATTATCATTGTAAATCTCAAAATAATACTCATTTAAATGGACAAAATACTCTAACCAAGGTAAAAAAGCAAGACCAAAAAAAAATAGTGTGGCTCAAGATAGTGCTTTGTTTGTTAAAGAGCATTTATTATCTCCTGAAAAAGACATGTTAGGACAGTCGTTAACGTCTAAGAAACCTCTAACACTATCAAAGACAACACAAACTATGCCAAAGATTTTTGCATTGCAAGATGAACAAAAAGGATTAGATAGTAATAGTGATGATGATTATATTGATGATAATTATATTGATGATGATAACCATGATGATGATGACGATGATTATGGTGATAATGATGATGATGATGATGATGATAATGGTTTACACCTAAAAAAATCATTTGTTAAATTTGTTTACTGGAACAATCCCAGTAAGCTAATCCAGCGGCTTCAGTACTTGCATACCTGTAAACAGGCTGGTCATACTAAATATGAGGAAGAACTTTTGGATATAGAAAATGAGCTTCGTGATGCTAAAATTATAGTGTAATGAATCCATGTAACCGCTTAAACTATTTCTTAACAATACATGTAATATTTTCTACCACTTTGCTACCACTTTTCTAGTTTGCTACCACTTTTCTACCACTTTGCTACCACTTTTCTACTACTTTTCTGCCAGTTTTCTACCACTTTTCTACCACTTTGCTACCACTTTTCTACTACTTTTCTACCACTTTTCTACCACTTTTCTACCACTTTGCTACCACTTTTCTACCACTATGTTACCAATTGTCTACCACTTTGCTACCACGTTTCTACCACTTTTCTATCACTTTAAACTGTACATATTAAATATAAAAGCCAACGCTAAATAATTCTATTACCAGAACCGAGATAACCTTTGTAGCGTGCAAATCATACTAACAGGTTAGTTACTACTATGGAACTTACTCCAACTAACCGAGGTAAACAACGTGTACTCTATAAAGGCTACTCTTATAACTATAGACGACAAAATGTAAAAGGAATAATATTCTGGCAATGCTCGAAACAGAGGTCAACAACATGTCGAGGCAATATGAAAAGTAGAAATAGTGTGGTTTTAAGTGTGAGTGATCATCAATGTAGTGCTCCAGACAAAACACTGATGGTATTGACAAAAAATCATCAGAATGCTAAAAAGTTAGTACAAGAGAAAGATGTTGCTACTCAAAATAGTGCATTGTTTGTTGAGCAACGTTTAACTCCTGTTGTAAAAGTTATGTTGTATCCATCTTCCACGCATCAAGAGTCATCAACATCACAGACTATGCAAAAAGTAGTGTTGTTGTTTGAAGGGGCTGAACTACAAAGTCATCTGCCCTTGATATGCAAGTGGATCGAAAAGGACTAGATAGTAATAGACAAAAGAGAGTTGTAGTTTGTATATAACTATTGTACAAGTACTTACATTAAATAAATAAAAATAGTGTATGGGTATTCTGTTTTTCTTAATTGCTATCCCTATGTCCCACTATTAATGCAATTGTTAACCATCAACATTCTCTGACTATGTTCGCAAAGAGAGTGACCTTAAACAATACACTCTATTTATGGTTTGTGTACCGAGTACACAATAATACAGTGTGGTCAAGCCATGTTGAGGCAATAGTTATATCAGGTAAGGGATTCGAACCCTTGCTTTCTTGTACAGAAAATTTGAACTTAAGTCAAACACCATAACCACTCGGTCAACCTGACTGTTACTAATTTAATTATTTTTGTGGACTTGAGTGTTTATAAAACTTTTTCCAGTATACATTGACTAAACCACTTGTTTGTTTTGAAATATTGATTTTGTTTTGTTTGACCATAACATTGCAGTTATGAGTCTTGTGAACTGGGTGTTTAATATAGGGTTAAAGGCATTTTAAAATAATTTTAGAAAAGCTCTTAGGTATCGTGTCATGGGTTTTAGTAATGCATTACTGTTCGTTGACTAACATTTACCGTTACACAACATTATTTTGGTGAGCTCTACATGTTGTTGTTTGAGTCGTCAGTCTTTTGACTGGTTTGATGCAGATCTCTATGCCTCCCTGTCCCGAGCGAAACGTCTCATTTCTATATAGCTACCACACACTACATTCAAGGCTATCTGTTTAACATATTATAACCTTGGATCTCCCCTACAAGCTCTTGGGTTCAATTCCTAGATTTAACACAAACTTTTAAAAGTGGTATGATAACTAAAACTAGTCTACTCAGTCTCGGGTGGTCCAAATAAGTAGAGAGGGTTTGATTCACACTTTAACCATAGAGCACTATGTTCTTTTCTTTTTTTAAATAATGATAGCCATTTGTTCAATTTCACATTTCACACATTGCAATTTGTCAATTTTCCATTTGCATTTTTTTAAATGACAGTTTGATGTTTTTCAATTTCATGATATGGAAACATGGATTTTTCCATTTTCATATTTACACATTTGTCAATTTCCCATTTGCATATATTTTCTTAAATGTCCGTTTAAGGTTTTTAAAATTTTGTCTATATGGAAACATGGATTTTCCATTTTGCTGTTTACAAATTTTTTATATATTTATTTTGTGTATGTTGAAAAAAATCGATATTTCCAAAACAAGATTTTCTATTTTTCATTTTATGATTTTGTAAATAATATTAATGTGAGTGCTTGACCATGGATTTTCCATTTTGTTGTTTACAAATTTTTTATATATTTATTTTGTGTATGTTGAAAAACGATATTTCCAAAACAAGATTTTTTATTTTTCATTTTATGATTTTGTAAATGATCTTAATGTGAGTGCTTGGCCATGGCAATAATACAGTCTATGTTGTGTGAACCTGTGCAATTTTTAATTTATTTATTCACACATGTTGTACACCACCTATAGCTCTATGTGTACAGTCCTCAGCTCCACATATTTCTTTCTCTTTCCACCTGTGTTCTCTCATACATTACCCCTCCCCCTTTCCCTCCCTTCACCTCCCACCACTGGTGTTTGCAGCTCTTGCCTATCTATTGGTTGTGACATCATTCCGACAAGTTGCAGCATACTTTTTACTGATTCAGCGATTCCCACGCTTTGAACATTCTCTTATCAGGCACGTGGACAGCTAACGTCCAACGTGAACACCTGTGGAAGATCAAATTTCATGCCAACTTGCATTTTGTCACATACAAAGCAAAACAGCATGTCACTTGTTAACAGTTATCACGCACGTGGGCAGCTAACACCCAAAGTGAACACCTGTGGTAGATCAAATTTCACCTGAACTTGCATTTTGTCACGTACGAAGCAAGACAGGATGTCACTGGTTTAGCCCTCATGTGGTTTCACACATGTGTATGCATGCATTTCGCACTTCCCTGCCACCACGATGGTCAGATTATTTCACCTTCAAGCGTCACCTGTTGTCAAGTCAGATCGGCGCCTTCCAATAAGCTCAAATGACATTCACCTCCTGCTCCTCTGCAAGTTGGTTTTCTCTACTCGCTTCGACCAACATAGAACCAAGTTCTCATCACCGTTTACACGTTAAAGGTAAAATGTGTGAAAAAACGCACCCTCGCTCTGTCATAAACCGGCCCGTCGAAATAGCGATTGATCTATTGAACACAGCCACCTTGGTCAGCGACAGGTTCGTTGAAACACACACACACACCCAGCCGTATCGTCTCTCTCAACCACCACGCTTTATAAACATTATAAACAGGTAAAGAAAAAGAAAACGTTTATTCAACATGTACGGCGTTAGGCCCTTTGTGAATTATTTTTTGGTAAAAAATATCTACCACATTTGAAAGGGGCGTTAGCCCGAGTCCTAGGACACCTCGTACACGTCTCTAGTGTTATTGGTTCGTGAGATATCGGCAAAATCACAAAAAACACGTGTTTACCCCAAAATCGCGTTTCCAATTTTATTAAAAATTATAACGAGTGGTCTATAGCAAAGAGAACGTCTGCCCGAGTCTTTGGACCTGTCGAACACGCCTCTAGCATGATTGGTTCGCGAGATATAGCAAAAAGTTTAAAATCAAGTTTTTACCCCAAAACATTCTGTTTCCCTCATTCTCAAAAACTTTATCCTATTACCAAAATAAAGAGGGTTTCGAGACAAGCCATTTGACACGTCATAGGACCAAATCCGACCATGCATTCGTGAAATATAGGAAAAAGTCTAAAATCATGGTTTTACCCCCAAAAAGCCTGTTTCCCTCATTCTCAAAACTTTAACCTATTAATAGCATATATAGAGCATCGAGACAAGCGATTTGACACGTCACACGTCCAAATCCCACCTTGCGTTCGAGAGATATCGGCAAACTTCGTAGGAAAGTAGGCGACTATCTGGTTCTCTCCTCACCACCAAAACCTCTTCTTATCAATCATTTTTTTTCAAAAAAGCTCGCCCTCTTACAAAAATCCCAAGTGCGCATTCGTAAAAAACAAAAACAAAAATGTTCATCCATAGCGGCATCCCGTAAAACGCATGCGCGATATGGGCAACAACGTTTAAGTTCATTTTAGCAGCGCACCTTATACATGTCGCATTTGAAAAGAGACTTTCACTAAAAAAATTACAATTTCACCCCCTAGTAGGGGTAGGTTTTATTTGGGGGTTGAAATGAGTGGTTCATTGGAAAGAGGGCGTCAGCCCGAGTCCAACGACACCTCATTTGTCAAAATCGGACCATGCGTTTGAGAGATATTGACTTTGCCCCTGAATGTATTGCGGGTTAGTATGTGACGTCAGAGGGAGTGGAGGGGGGGGGGGGGGCAGAACTCCTATCATCCCCCTACTTACGTGGGGCTCCATTTATTACTATACCATTGGCATTCTATGCGCATCGAATTTGAAGGATGACAAGATGATACTACGATACATTTTTACTTTTTAGTTTAAACGGTTTGTAACAGCCTATTTTGCGTTACTTGAAAATGTTATTTGAAGTAAAGAACAAAACGATTTCACATAGTAACTGAATTCAAGCCGTTAATGTTAGTTGAGGTTATTAATTACTACTTTTATTTCAGGCAAATAGCAATCGAAAATATCCACATAGTTTGTATACACACGTCTCTGTAGGGTCATGGAAAGATTTGTTAATTCAATTAGGGTTGTGAAAGCCATGCGTGTAAAGACATGCCTCAACTCAAAGTTGGATGTTGCCCACGGCAGGTCGATTATGTAATAATAATAATAATAATAATGTTATTTGTTTTACGTCCCTTTTAACTACTGCTGCTTTTAGGTACGCCGGGGTGCCGGAATTTTGGCCCGAAGGGGATCTTTAACGTGCCAGTAAATCTACTGACACGGCTCCCTCGCATTTGTGCACCCTCAAATGCCAGCTGACTGCGCCAGGATACGAACCTGCAACCTAGGGCCCAGCAAGCGAGAACGTTACCGCTGAGCCACGCAGCCAGTCCGGTCGATTATGTCTCCAGATCCATAACATTCTTGATATACTTCTTATCTTTCTTTCTTTCTTTCTTTCTTTCTTTCTTCCTTCAATGATGGTAGCAGTTTTTATCTAGGTTGTGGCGTTTGGTAGAGGTAAATCGTTTCTAAGGTCTTCAACAAAGAATAGTTCTATTATACTCTTTGATAACAACAACGAGTTATAACTATACTCATACATTTAGGAGAAAGTAGGCTATATGTTCTTTACTGAACATCTTGTTTTCTAGGTTGTGGCGTTTGGTAGAGGTAAATAGTTTCTAAGGTCTTCAACCAAGACATGATTCTATTATACTCTTTGATAATAACAACGAGTTATAACTATACTCATACATTTAGGAGAAAGTAGGCTATATGTTCTTCTTTACTGAACATCTTGTTTGATATTCATGTTCTCAAGGGGTGTTAAGGGGGTTAAACTTGCATTTCATTGAATAACAATATTTCACGAGTTGTTTCATTTGGGGATGTGATATTTGGCATATAAACTAATCATTCAAAATAAGCAGACATATGTCTAAGGGTTTATCGATACGGTGTATATTATGAGGTGAAAGAGGTGAAAATTGGGGGTTGAAGGATTATTAACGGAGCATGTACTGTATCTCTTATTCAACATAGGCGATAAGTTTGAAATTCATCGAAAAAAAAGCAGCTTAAAAATAAGTAAATAGGTGTTCGACCGTTTTATTCATAAATCCAATTTAAGGGGTTCATGGGGAGGAGTGAAATTATCAAAAATAAATGAAAGAAAATCTCCTGACTGACTCACTCACTCATCATCGCCCAGCCAAAATTATTGAAGTTAGAAACATAACATTTTGGGGATATGTTCTTCGTATGTCGATAACGTCCACTAAGGAAAGAGTTTTGGATATTCAGGTTCTAAAGAGGTGTTAAGTGGGTAAACGTGCATTTCATTGAATAACAATATCTCACGAGTGGTTTCATTTGGGATGTGATACTTGGCATATATACTAATCATTAAAAATAAGCTGACACATGTCTAATGGTTTTTCGATGTGGTGTATATTATGAGGTGAAAGGTATGCAAAGTGGGGGTTGAAAGATTCCTAACGGAGCGTGTATCTCTTAAACGACATAGGCGAGGAGTTTTGAAACTCGGAGAAATTCAAACAGCTTAAAAATAAATAAATGAATAAATAAATAAATAAATAATTAAAATAAATAGGTGTTCGACCGTTTTTTCATAAATCCAATTTAAGGGGCCTATGGGGAGGGGTGAAATTCTGGAAGAAAAACGTCCACTAAGGAAGGATTTTTGGATCTTCACTCTCATCGACCAACCAAAACTATTAAAGTTAGAAGAATGATATTTTGGGGATATGTTTGTTGTGTGTCGAAGACGTCTACTAAGGAAGGATTCTTGGATATTCAGGTTCTAAAGGGGTGTTAACGGGGTTAACCCTGCATTTCATTGAATAACAATATGACACGACTATGACGCGAGCGAAGCAAAGCTAAAAATAAGTTGGTGTGTGTCTGTGTATTACTCAATCACGCAAGTACCACTGGTCCGATTTACATGAATTTTACATGGAAGTAGCTGATTTACGTGGTTAACATATAGGCTACTTTTGATTTCAATACATTGCACTATTTAAAGATGGCGACCATTTTAGTGACGTCACTACACCCTTTGGTTTCAAACTTTCATATTTCCATTACAAATAAAAAGAGAACGCTAAGAAATAGCAAACTTTTGATGGCATGTACGAGGTTTAAAATTACATTTTCTATCCAAGAGGTATCTCCAACGGTTAGCGAGTAAAACCTAAATTTGTGCTATAAAACACGGTCAACGCCGAGCGGTGTAGTTGGACAAAATGTTCCATTCTTAATCTCCCTCTGCGCAGCACCTCGCCTATCCCCTGTTTTAACTGTCGCCTCCATATTTTAATTTATTTATGACGCGTAGCAAAGCACGGGTATTTCAGCTAGTCATCCATAAAACAGAAAAATCCACCGGGCGAAGCCGGGCACTACTGCTAGTAGATAATAATATTTCAATTTCATTTCCAAGAGGCCATACATGACAGTGTTGCCAAGATGATTCTACGGCTGCTAATAGGTTATATTGTTATATCCATGTAACTCCCATACTATCAATTCGATTTCAACTAAATTTCATATGTAGTATGTGTGCTATAACAGATATGACTATGCGCATTTCAATAGCAACCAGGGCTGCCAACTGTCAATAAATGCTCTCTCTACTTTTGTATCCTAATAACAATATATCAGAAAAAAATGCAAGCCAACAGCTCGAAACTTTTCACACGTATAGTGTGTAACTAATATATGTCAGTGCTGCCAACATGATTCTAAGCCTGCTGATAGGTCCAATTTTTAAATGCATGTAACTTCTTTACTAACAATTCGATTTCAACGAAATTTCGTATGTGCTATGTGTATCATAATTGTTAATGTTGCTACGGGTTTAAATCAATGCGCAATCATATGCGGATGCAATCACATTGTGCTCAAGTCCAACGGTATGTGAGGTTCGGTTGCAAGTTACGAATGTTTATAAAATACATTTAGTTCATTTTAATTGAAAAGGTTGCACTGCATTCTTTTAAAGCCATGAAGAGGCATAGCCATTGGTCGCTACTAGGTTAGACCACTCTTTGGACGAAAATGACTGCTTGTTTTACAAGCAAGGGGGTCTGGGGTGTAAGCCTCTTGTTGTTGTTATTTGAGTGTTCAGTCTTTCGACTAGTTTGATGCAGCGCTCCATGTTTTCCTGTAATGAGCTAATTTTTTCATCTCTACATAGCTAACACACCCTACATCTGAGGCAATCTCTTCAACATATTCTAACCTTGGTCTACCCCTACAGTTCTTATCCTCGACCCTTCCATCTATAACTAAGTTTGCTATTCCTGGGTAATAATAATAATAATAATAATAATAATACCGTATGGCCTCGGATACCAGGTGCAAGCTTTGTTATTTGACACCCAAAGGGTAACTTACATGTCGAATATCGTTGTTCCTTGAAGCACTATGAAAGTCAAGGAGGTTAGATATCTAAGTTCCTTGAACACTATAGCGCTTTCAAGTAGAGAAATGAGGAACATTGTGTTGGCGGAAAATCCCGAGATTAATTTTGCCATTATGAACACGGCCTACTGAATTCAAATGGGTTATTTGACATGCCAGCATCGTATGACATGGTGCCGTAATTTTTGCCGTCTTTCAAAAATCACTTACCACAGCCAGGAGCGAACTGACACGTTAACCACTCACCCACCGTGGCAAGCTAATCCTGGGTGTCTTAGTATGTGTCCTACCAACCTATCTCTTCTCTTCATCAGCAATCGACAGAAACATCTATCCTATCCCACATGTCTTAATACCTCTTCATTCGTAACCCTATCTACCCATCTGATCTTCATCATTCTCCTGTAACACCACATTTCAAACGCTGCAATTCTCGTCTTTTCTGCTGCTCCAACAGTCCAAGTTTCAATTCCATAAAGCGCCACGCTCCAGACAAAGGCTTTCAAAAAAGAATTCCTAATACCTAAATCTATATTCAATGTCAACGGATTCCTTTTCTGTACAAATGCTAGGTTTGTGTTCATATGTAAAGCCTTATTAACACGGAATTTAACATGTATGCATCTTTTAAACCTTGACGTCATGGATATAATTTTGTTTAGAAATCGTGACATATAGTACTCTCAAAAAAATATTGACACTAAAGATTCTAAAAAGTTGCTAGATTTAGCGAAAAGGTAGCTCCATTTGCAACACTGCGTGGGAGGAAGAAAGGTTCATGATCTTTTACAGGACATCATTGAAATAATTCTGCTGAGTCTCCCATTTAAATTTCAATTATATGAAGGGGTCATGGCTTTCTGAAGTCTACGACTGGCTGTTTTCCAATATTCTAGTCCAAATCACAAATAACCATATTATTTCAGACACTCAGTAACAAAGGTTATCAGGGAGAGTTAACACAAGCACCGGGGACATGGGGCTGATGTTCAAAATGTTACTATGGTCCTGAATAAATCTCCAACGTTTAGACGGCAAGTTTCTGGTCATTTTTAGCCTATTTTCAATTTTGAAAAATAGGCTTATGAGATCACCTTTTGTCCATGTGTGTGTGCGTGTGTGTGTGTGTGTGTGTGTGTGTGTGTGAGGTTTGTGTGTGTGTGTGTGTCCCTAATAAAATCTAAACTGCTGGAGCGATTTCAATGAAACTCGGTAAGTTCATAGCAGTATTCCGGGCGACCCCGACCGTGCCCTTCAAATTTTGTTACGTCTCACCAATCCAACATGGCGGCTGTGCGAAATATTTCACCACCATTCAATATCTCCGAAACTATTCCCGAAATCACCCTGGAATTTATTACGGTGATAAAGGAAACTACTAGAAGTTCACCTATGTAACTTTTGAAAAACTGGTAACTACAAAACCAACATGGCGGCCACGCGAATTTGCGACATTTAAATAGACGTTTCTCGCGATTTAACCAACCAAACGCAATAAAACTTGGTCTAGTAAATGTTCATACACATTGTAATGCACCGACATCTAACATCGTTCAATTGTTTACATAACCACAAGATGGCGGATGTGCGAAATATTTCACCGGCATTCTATATCTCTGAAACTATTATCGGTATCACCCTGAATTTTTTTGCGGAGATAAAGGGCACTACTGGAAGTTCATCTATAAGACTTTCAAAACCCGGTAACTACAAAACGAACATGGCGGCCAAGCGAATTAAAAATTTTAATAGACCTTTCTCGCGATTTAATGTTCCAAACGCAATGAAATCTGGTACAGGAAATGTTTATACACATTGTAATGCACTGGTATCTAATTTAGTTCAATTGGTTACATAACCTCAAGATGGCGGCTGAGTGAATTTCGAAAATTAAGTTTTTATTTCTTGTGTCGTAATCATGCGATCGAAGTGAAAGTTTGAATAATACACCTATGCAATAATTTTCCTTTAATCGTACATGGCTCTATGGCCTATACATTTAACAATCCAACATGGCGACCATCCGAAATATTTAGACGGCTCTGAATATCTACGAATCTATTATAGCAATCAAACTGAATTTTTTAATGTTCATAGGGGCTATGAACTTAAGTTCTCCTATAGGACTTTAAATATCCTGGTGATCACAAATCCAACATTGCAGAGTCGCGAAATATAAATATTCACATGAACGTTTCTCGCAATTTAACCATTCGAGTGTAGTGAAACTTGGTACAGTAAATCATTATACGAATGTTAATCCACTGGCATCTAATTTATTTCAATTGTTTCCATAACCACAAGATGGCAGCTGTGCGATATTTTAAAATCTCGTTTTTACTTCTTGTGTCCTAATCATGCGATTGATGTTTGAGTGCTACACGTACACAATAATCTTCATGTAACAGTACATAACTTTAGGACCTACATATAAAATCCAACATGGCGACCGTCCGAAATATTAAGTCGGTTCTGAATATCTACGAATCTATTACAGCAATCGAACTGAAATTTTGTATGTTGATAGTGGCCGTTAACATAAGTAGGATATATGAAAATAGGCTGTATAGTTCTTCACGGAACTACTTGTTTTTGGCACAAATCAATACAAATTTATGAAGTGGAAACAATTTGTCAGCTTAATGAAAGAGATAGCTTTATGAATTCTAATTTACGTATGATACTGTTTGTTAGAGAAGAGCATATGTTCGCCTATATCCACTTGTGAGAGAGTTTACGGTATGGACACTAAATATCGGCCTGCGGGGAGGTGTTTACGTTCAGAGTCCACTTGATGTCAGCACCACGACCACAAAGTTGCACAGCTCTTGTGGCTGTAAGGAGTCAGGAGACTGATGAGACAGTAGAGGATAGCATGTAGCGCACAGTGTAAATGGAACACATCTGCTTAAATGCCTTTATTTTTTAAAGCTGTGTGCTGTAGCACTCAGTATTTATTCTCTGATCATACAACAGTCCTATCAAATACGAACTTCCATTAGATCTTAGGATCCTTGTTAGCTAATCTGTTATGTTCTTGCATGCGGTTATTTCACACTGCTGACATTCAAATACATTTTCATATTTTCCATCTCTTAAGGATGGGATATTAACTCTGAGGGGTGGGGGTGTAATACTTCTAAGTCCTGATCATCAATAGACGAGTCTTAAATATAGATTTCTGAGAGCAGAGTGTCTCATTTACAAGCAAGGTAAATAATAAATAAATAAATAAATAAATCAAAAAGTTCCGTGACGAACTAAAGAGCCTACTTTTCTTAAAATTTAAGATTCATGCCAATCTATATAGGCCTATCTAGAAAAATAGCGAAATTAAGTTGGTAATATCGTAATTTCTAATTAGTTCAAAATATACCTGTAGCCTAATAGAGCACTACAGTTGGCCGTCCTGATGACTGAATATATTGTTAGTTCCATCTCTTAAGGTACAGAATACAATATTTGGTTCAAGTCCAATGGATAGCATGGATGTTAAATGCAGTTAGGCATTGGATCTATCAGCGTGCGTAAAATCATGTTGGCAACAATGTCATGCATGCGTTGGTCAGAAATAATCTGAAATATTATGACCACTTGTTGTGCCAATTTTGGATGAAATCCATTTGTTAGTATAGAAGTTAAATGTATTTTAAAATTGGATATATCACCAGGCTTAGAGTCATGTTGGCAGCACTGACGTTTATTAGTTTCTCCTAATTAATCTGGAATGGTAGGTATTATACGTGTGCCAATTTTAAAGCTGTTGGCTTACATACGTTCTGATATATTAATATTTGGGTTAAAAAATAGAGACAGCATTTATTAACAGTTGGCAGCCCTGGTTGCTCTTAAGAATAAGCATAGTCATATCTGTCATGGTACACATAGCACATACGAAATTTGGTTGATATCCAATTGTTAGTATAGACGTTACATGTATTTAAAAATTGGTACTATCAGCAGGCTTAGAATCATGTTGGTTGCACTGACGTACATCAGTTACTCCAAATTAATCTAGAATGTCAGGTACTATACGTGTGCATATTTTAAAGCTGTCGGCTTGCATACTTTCTGATATATTGGTATTTGGATAAAAGAATAGAGAGAACGTTTATTGACAGTTGGCTGTCCTGGTGGCTCTTAAGAATATGTGCATTCATATCTGGTAGGCTATGTACAAATATTACATACAAAATTTGGTTAAAATCCAATTGACAGTATAGAAGTAATATGCATTTAAAAATTGGACCTATCAGCAGGCTTAGAATCATTTTGGCAACACTGCCATGCATGGCCTCCTGGAACTTAAACTAAAATATTATTATCTATACGTGTGTCAATTTTGAAATAACTTCTATGCATACCTTCTAAAATATCCAACATGGAGCTCAAATTTCAATTGTGGTTTTTCAGCAGTTGGTAGCACTGACATAATTTTGAAATATGGGCTTGAGATATTCAGGTATAGATCTTTACTCACACCCAATTTGGATTCGATTGCTGCAGCCGTTTAGGAGTTGATAGGGGACACACACACACACACAGCCAGGTAGACAGACAGACAGACAGACAGACACACACACACACACACACACACACACACACGGAGACAGAAATTTGCCTGGATCGATCTCATAAGTCTACTTTTTTCTCATTTTTGCAAAATGTGAAAAGTAGGCTAATATTAATAAATAATAAATGAATAAATACATACATTGAACGGCAGATACTGAGGAAAATATTTGAGCCAACGCTTCAGGACGGTATCTGAATGAGGAAAAGCTCAGAAGAACTGTATTCACTGACTGAACGATTCACCTCACTTGCACGGAAAAGTCGCTTGAAATCCTACGGACATACAGTATAGCCCGAATGGACAACTCTCGACTGACTAAGAAAATCTGCCTCATAGTCAATAGAACCCGACAAACTAATGTATGCCGGCTAGCAGACACCCAAAAATACCTCACTGAAATCATCATTGACCAACTAACAATGACATGGATTGCATGTAGACAGAAAGTAAATTTAAAAGGTTTCCACCCAAGTTCCCTACGGGACGGAATTTGAAACTCAAAGCTGCATGGACACAAGAAAGAAGACAGGCACAGAGCAAAAGGATGAGGAAGTTTTGGGTAGATAAGAGGAATAAGAAGACCAATGCTAAATAATAGTGCTACGTGCTCCTTAGCACTAGAACAGCGGAAGGGGTCAAAATGACCCCCACCTTAAATTTTTCCTTAATAATGTGCACACTGTTATATCGGTTGTCTTCAAATATCTTGACTTTTCATAGTTTTTCATCGAGATTACTGTGATCTATCGCACTCAGCAAAATATTTACATTTGAATAGATTTTTGATGTAACATACCCTGGACAGCGGAAGGGGTCATATTGACACATGTAAAATTCCTTATTAAAACGTTTCAGTATGCATTTTCAGACAACAATGTGTACCCGGTCTGGATTATTACTGTCAGTGTTCTAGTTAGCGGGATTATTTTATTCATCTCGTCATTTTTAAAGTGTTCTTTTTACAGACATGTCGTGTAACGATCGTCTTTCTACTGATGAGATGTCTCGTTCGCTAGAATATTCAGATGTTGAATCTGAAAGTAAAGTATTCGATTCTGATGACTCTTTTCTTCAGATTAACCAGACTAGTGAGGAAGACGATCATACTTTGACAATGCCAGAAGTAGAAATTGCTAATCTGCCTCCGAACTCGCCACAAATGTCTCAATCTCAGTTAGGTGTTTCATCAGTTACATTGTGAGTCATTGATTTCTGAAAATGGACAATTGTTGCTATGTGGACTACTGACTAACGAAATATGTTCAATTGGTTGACATTTTCTGAAAACTCGTTATCATTATATATCCATCAATAATGTCAAAAGTTCATAAGTTACTGTAATGGCAGGTCAGTGTGTGTAAAATAAATTCATGAAAACACAGTAGAATAAATAAATGTCTTATTCGAATTTGAATGTTTCCAAGCATTTCTTATGAGGGGTCAAAATGACCCCTAACCGCTGTTCTGGGAATGTACGATTCTCAGCAATTCTAGTGTTAGAGGACCAAACGTTTTATATAAACAAATAAATAAATCTAAATTAGGTTAAATTGAGTTGTTTGATTTTAGGGGCTTGGACATCGTCATTTAGCCCCGTGTACGTGCCTGTGCGTGTGTAATTTTGTCTGATAACCTGTGTTATTGTGATGGTTTAATTATTGTGTGTAATTGTAATTCAGGAGAGAATATTGGAAAGGAGACCACCACGGCCTTACGTTAGGAACCATCTTCACCTCGTCTTAGTTTTACTTCACGAGGCTGAGTGGACCCTGTTCCAGCCCTCACAATCAGATCGAAAAAAAATTCTTGTCAAAGCGGGGATTTGAACCCGGACTTCCAGGGTGGCAGCCAAGACTGATAGACGCTATAGCAAGGGGATAGTCTGTAATGTAAGGTAACGTAAGGTACAGTAAATAAATAAACAATAAAGGAAATAATGTAATTAAATAATCAATTATTTAATTAATTTAATGAATGAATGAATGAATGAATGAATGAATGAATGAATACAAAAATACAAACGTAAATAATAATTAAGTATGTATCACTCTTCCTTTGCTTGTGCTTGCTTGCAGGAATCGACATATTCATGCTTGAGCTGTAAAAATAAGAAAGAAATGCTCCTCTGAGTCGCAGTGAAACTGGTACAGGTATAATGTTACAATTCTGTACTTAACACGTTTCTCCGGCCCCACGGTGTTGGAGTAGCACGCCTGCTTCTCACCCAGAGGTCCCGGATTCGATTCCCGGCTCCATCAGGGATCTTAGAAACTTACGCGAGAGCTGGAACGGGGTGCACTCAGCCTCGTGAGGAAAATTGAGTAGCTATATTACAGTGAGTCAGCGCCCCGATCACGAAAATCAAGATTAACGGCCGAGGAGACCCGATGCGCTGATCACGCCTCACCCCAATATCTGCAGGCCAAATGGTTGGGCAGCGATCGCTTGGTAGGCCTAGGCCGTTATTATTATTAATACTTAAAGGACACTGGGGCTGAGTTTTCATATTTCTTTAATTATCAATGGATATTGTTCTAATTTTACACACATCACTCAAATACTAATATACACTAGACTACTGATTTACAGTTTTCTATCTCTAACCGTTTAGGAGATATGATTATTTTTATATAGAAATTATGCAAATTTTGAAAATGGTCCTTGCGTTTAACAGATAGATGTAGCTCATTTATCATGATTTTCCCATATAGATATTTTGTATGAAAGCAATCCTAGTGATTGGTTTTGAGGTCATATGAATATTTGTTAAGATATAAATTACCTCAATTCACAATTTTTTCCCCACGAATTGCCTATTATTTAAAATTAAAATATTTTTAATGGCAAAACTAAGAGTACAACAGTAAAACTAATCACTGAACTTATGGATGCATTAATATAGAATATGAATACAAATTTGCAATATTATAGCAGCAAATCTAATGCGCACGGACCAAATGATGTCTCAAACAAGTAGTTCCGTGAAGAACTATACAGCCCATTTTCATATATCCTACTTATGTTAATTGCCACTATCAACATACACAATTTCTGTTTGATTGCTGTAATAGATTCGTAGATATTAAGAACCGACTAAATATTTCGGATGGTCGCCATGTTGGTTTTTATATATGTAGGTCCTAGAGTTATGTACTGTTACATGCAGATTATTGTGAACGTGTAGTATTCAAACTTCAATCGCATAATTAGGACACAAGAAAAAACAGTGAGATTTACAAATTTTTCACAGCTGCCATCTTGAGGTTATGGAAACAATTGAAATAAATTAGATGCCAGTGGATTAACATTCGTATAAGGATTTACTGTACCAAGTTTCACTGCACTCGGATGGTTAAATTACGAGAAATGTCCATGTGAATATTTAAAATTCGCATCACCAGGTTATTTAAAGTCCTATAGGTGTACTTAAGTTCATAGCCCCTATGAACATTAAAAAATGCAGTTTGATTGCTAAAATAGATTCGTAGATATTCAGTATCGTCTAAATATTTCGGATGGTCGCCATGTTGGATTGTTAAATGTATAAGCCATAGAGTCATGTACCATTAAAGGAAAATTATTGCGTAGGTTCATTATTCAAACTTTCACTTCGATCGCATGACTACATCACAAGAAATAAAAACTTAATTTTAAAATTCGCACTGCCGCCATCTTGAGGTTATGTAAACAATTGAACTAAATTAGATACAAGTGGATTACAATGTGTATAAATATTTCCTGTACCAGGTTTCAGTGCGCTTGGAACATTAAATCGCGAGAAAGGTCTATTTAAAATTTTCAAATTCGCTTGGCCGCCATGTTCGTTTTGTAGTTAACCGGTTTTTGAAAGTCTTATAGATGGACTTCCAGTAGCGTCTTTTATCTCCGTACAAAATTTTAGGGAGATACCGCTAATAGTTTCAGAGATATAGAATGCCTGTTAAATATTTCGCACATCCGCCATCTTGTGATTATGTAAACAATTGAACGAAGTTAGATGTCGGTGCATTACAATGTATATAAACATATACTGTACCAAGTTTCATTGCGTTTGGTTGGTCAAATCACGAGAAACGTCTATTTAAAAGTCGCAAATTCGCTTGGCCTCCATGTTGGTTTTGTAGTTACCAGGTTTTCAAAAGTCACATAAGTGAACTTATAGTAGTTATCTCTATCACCATAGAAAATCTCAGGGTAATATCTGTAATAGTTTCGGAGATATTGAATGCTGGTGAAATATTTCGCACAGCCGCCATGATGGATTGGTGAGTCGTAACAAAATTTGAAGGGCACAGTCGAGGTCGGCGGGAATAGTGCTATGCACTTTCCGAGTTTCATTGAAATCGCTCCTGCCGTTTAGATTTTATTAGCGGGGGACACACACACGAATCACACACACACACCCACGGACAAAAGGTGATCTCATAAGCCTATTTTTTCAAAATTGAAAATAGGCTAAAAATGGGAAGCCGCGATAAATGGACTTTCATAAAAACATGCATATTTTTTGGTTATCAGCTTTCAATTATAGGTAATTATCAATGGATATTTTTATAATGTTACACACAGCACTCTAATAGTAATATACACTAGACTACTGATTTACACTTTTCTATCTCTAACCGTTTAGGAGATATGATTATTTTAATATGAACAAGTAGTTCCGTGAAGAACTATACAGCCTATTTTCATATATCCTACTTATGTTAACTGCCACTATCAACATACAAAATTTAGGTTTGATTGCTGTAATAGATTCGTAGATATTGGGAACCGACTAAATATTTCGGATGGTCGCCATGTTGGATTTTATATAATTATGTAGGTCCTAGAGTTATGTACTGTTACATGAAGATAATTGTGTACGTGTAGCATTCAAACATCAATTGCATGAGATTTAAAAATTTCGCACAGCTGCCATCTTGTGGTTATGGAAACAATTGAAATAAATTAGACGCCAGTGGATTAACATTCGTATAAGAATTTACTGTGCCAAGTTTCACTGCACTCGGATGGTTAAATTGCGAGAAACGTACATGTGCATATTTATACTTCGCGTCGTCGCCATGTTGGATTTGTGATCACCAGGTTATTTAAAGTCCTATAGGTGTACTTAAGTTCATAGCCCCTATGAACATAAAAAATTCAGTTTGATTGCTCTAATACATTCGTAGATATTCAGAGTCGTCTAAATATTTCGGATAGTCACCATGTTGGATTGTTAAATGTATAGGCCATAGAGTCATGTACCAATAAAGGAAAATTATTGCATAGGTTCATTTTTCAAACTTTCACTTCGATCGCATGATTACGACACAAGAAATAAAAACTTAATTTTACAATTCTCTCAGCCGCCATCTTGAGGTTATGTAAACAATTGAACTGAATTAGATACCAGTGCATTGCAATGTATATAAACATTTCCTGTACCAGATTTCATTGCGTTTGGAACATTAAATCTCGAGAAAGGTCTATTTAAAATTTTCAAATTCGCTTGGCCGCCATGTTCGTTTTGTAGTTAACCGTTTTTGAAAGTCTTACAGATGAACTTCCTGTAGTGCCCTTTATCTCCGTACAACATTTCAGGGTGATACCGCTAATAGTTTCAGGGATATAGAATGCCGGTGAAATATTTCGCGCAGCTGCCATCTTGTGGTTATGTAAACAATAGAACGAAGTTAGATGTCGGTGCATTACAATGTATATATACATATACTGTACCAAGTTTTATTGCGTTTGGTTGGTTAAATCGCGAGTAACGTCTATTTAAAAGTCGCAAATTCGCGTGGCCGCCATGTTGGTTTTGTAGTTACCAGTTTTTCAAAAGTCACATAGGTGAACTTCTAGTGCTTCCCTTTATCACTGTAACAACTTCCAGGGTGATATCGGGAATAGGTTCGGAGATATTGAATGCTGGTGAAATATTTCGCATAGCCGCCATAGACGTAACAAAATTTGAAGGGCATGGTCGGGGTCGCCCGGAATATTGCTATGAATCTACCGAGTTTCATTGAAATCGCTCTAGCCATTTAGAAGTTATTAGGGGGGGGACACACAACTCACACACACACACACACACACGGACAAAAGGTGATCTCATAAGCCTATTTTTTCAAAATTGAAAATAGGCTAAAAATATGCAAATTTTGAAAATGGTCCTTACGTTGAACGGATCATTTATCATGACTTTAGCATATAGATATTTAGTATGGAAGCAATCCTAGTGATTGGTTTTAAGTTCATATGAATATTTGTTGAGATATAAATTAACATATTTCACAATTAATTTATCCCATTGATTGCCTATTGTTTTAGATCCCTTATTTGGGGGTGGATCTAAAAGGGAGAGTTGCTGTACTAATTTATGAGTTTGTGCCTAAAGAAGGGTAGCTCCCCTTGACAGGGCAAGCTGACCAGTGTAGTGTGTTGTGATGTGCTAGGAACTAGGGGGCGCTCCTATAAAGACTGTAAATGTGGTTTAAGGGATGTAGCCTTAGCACGCGGGTCGGTGTACTAGTCGCCCAGCCGGCTACTTATTATATAATCACCTTGCTAGTGTCAGCGGTTCGGCACGCGCTTCCTTTGAGCACGCGAGCCGCTGTGAGGAATACAAGGACGTCTGAGTTGGCGTTATTACTACGGTGTGTCACGTCTGACCGTGACGGGAGTAAGGAAGGACGTGGGGACGTGAAGAAGAGTGTAGATCAGTAATGCAAGTGTAAGAGACTGACCAAGTGTTTATTGGTCAGCAATGAGTAACTGTTAGTCCCTTTTAAGGGATCTTGTGATGTTATAATGTGAGTACAAACTGTGGGTGTTAGGTTACAAAAATAGGATTCTGAACACTGACTGACTGACTCACCTCGGTTGACACTGTCGTTAGCCTCCGGCTGTCTCGTCGAAGCACTGATGATGGAGAGATTCTCGTGACCCACTTAAGGCACCTTTTATACCTTTAGCCTCTGTTCTGTCAGCGCGTTGTGGCATAGTTGAACCAGTTTGTAGTATGTCGCTGTGTGTCATAATTACGCAAGGGTTGAGCTGCTTTATGGAGTAGCCAGCTGCCCTTATAGTATTGATGGATATTGGGTAGGCTTTTAAAGGGTTGCCTTTTATGAGATTTAGACAGATGATGGGGGGGATGATCTCTAAGGGGTACATACCCCTTGGGTATTGTACAAGCCTCTTCCTCCATTTGGTCGCGTCCTCGCGACCGGGAAGGGCACTTGGGGTTGGGATGTTGTCGTAGTAGTTTTTGAATCCCCCTCGTCTCTTCTGGTGGTGGCGTCGTAAGCGTCGTCGTATGGAACGGGTGTCGTCGTGCAGAAGTGTAGGTGTGCGGTCAGCCCGTGTTCAGAGGGGAGGGTTATGGGGTGTACATAGATATATATGTATATAAATTTTACATTGCATGGTGAAATGTGCATTAACATCGTTGAATAAAGAAAATAATTGCTATTGAGGCACAATCGCCATTGCCGTTGTCGGCATAAAAAAGAAAAAAAACATGGTTATACATGGTTACATAGTTGTGCAGGGAGGAAAAACCCAGGGCCGAACGGATGATTGCGTCGTCCGCCCTATCTTGGGGAAAAAGTGCTCCCTGCAATAAAGAAGATAGGAGAGAATAGAAAGAAAATGGGTGTTCCAGGGTATAATTTAAAGGAAATATTCAAAAGTATTTATTTGTGTGGGAAAAACGGAACACCCTGACAAATGGGGAAGTTAGAAGAGAGAAAAATGAAAAAAAACAATTCACAGACATTGGTTACGTGTTACCTTAGCAAACGAAACAAAACAAAACAAAAATATAGACATCGTGTACACGTGAACTTGATAAACAGACAAAAATATATATAGAGTTTAATGTATCATGTTGCGATGCTGACATTTAGGAATTTCAATTGGAATAATTGCCCGTGGGCGCATGAATATGTATGTAGTTTACTCTTTAAAATTATGAACTACAATGACCTTATGTCTACTTAAGCGCGCTAAACCCTTATAATTCTAGTTTTTGTTTGGATCCTCGCGTGCACGCTACCTGTTTGTACGTACGCTTGCCGTATCACGGCTGATCCTATACGGCCACCTCTTGGCACGGTTTGAGTGGTCGTACCGCTTGCAGTGTATTCTTAATACCTAGTCTGTGAAGCATCCTCTGTGGGTGAATGCTTGCACACTTGGCCATGAGGGTCGCCGCCACATGCCGGTTGCGCCCTCATCGCCGTAAGCTGCGTCTCATTTTGACGCTTCAAGTGTTTTTGTTTTAGGCAGATCTGCCAGCAAGCTTGATGCCCCACAGGCATCATTCCCGCTGTGCAGATTATTGACGTGTAGTTGTAAAAAAAAAAAAAATGTAGTGAGTGTGTAAGTGAGAATGAATGTTAACTGGAGGTTAGTATGCACAGGTATAATACTACAATAAGGGGGCATTAAATAGCATGTTGCTGCTATCTGGCAGCAAAATCATAATTACACGTGTCATATTCTAGGTGACAATGCCTGCAAAAAAAAAATGGAGAGGTTAACAAAACATTGAAATTCCCTATTCCATATGCCGCTTCCTGTGGCAGCGTTGCCACAGTCTGAAGCCCCTTTTTACCTGTGAAAAGAATGGCATGGTTATTATTACTCGATATATGGCCGGGCTTACCCTATATGGTGCCGTGACGTCATTTCCTAATGTGTTGTAGGATTGGGCTTACCCTGGCAACGAATTTGGGCCGCCAGGCGCCGAAATTTTACCTCAAGATATGGATTAAAAAAAAAATTGTCTTAAATGTAAGACTATGCTACATTATAATAACTTATCATGAGTTATCGGACTTACCCTGATGACGGATTTGTGGGTCATCAGGCGCCGAACGGCGTTCTCTTATACTACTTATTCTACTTATGGTATATATAAAAAAAACTACATCTAAGCCGAGAGGGTTGCCTTAATCTATTGCCGAAAGATTCTGTGCTGAATTGCAACAGTGTTCATTAAATTTGCTTAATCCTAGGTTGCGTGTCAAATGCAACCGTCTATAACTAAATTTGGCCTAGGACGATCGCCTGGGGCAATTAAATCCCCAGATCACCACCCGCACGAGCCCCAGAAACACCGGTTGTCTCTAGGGTCGCTAGATTCCGTCCCCTTAAGTCTAGTGTCGACGTCTATTACTAGGATTAATCTATCCGCGGGCGGCTTACGGTGCCACTAAGCTAATCGTTCCGCCCGCTGTAACTTTCGTGTTCATAACCGGGTGCTGTTCCTATTCGACGTAGGTGAGCCGCCCACTTGGCTCCTGTGAGGGGCGCGCAATGCCCCATCTCTTAATGCCCTCTGACTGCCCGATGCGTCGTCATTTATGTGGGCATTGGACAGTGTGGTCCAATGGCATAATATTGTCTTCGCCTTAATCGGCCGTCGCAACCTGCTTTCGCAGTGATACTTGCCTCTATGGGCCGCCGTAGTATGCATTTTCGCATTGATATATAAAGTTGCCTCTATGGGCCGCCGTAGTATGCATTTTCGCATTGATATATAAAGTTGCCTCTATGGGCCGCCGTAGTATGCATTTTCGCATTGATATATAAAGTTGCCTCTATGGGCCGCCGTAGTATGCATTTTCGCATTGATATATAAAGTTGCCTCTATGGGCCGCCGTAGTGTGTTTTGCTCCAACGCACAGGAGTTTTGCTTCCCGCTATGGAAGCCGTGCCTACTTAAATTTAAACTTAACTAGCAGTCTAGTCATAATGGGGTCGTCTCTAGGGATAGTTCCCGAGGCCGGCGCGGAGTGAGCTATTTCTCCCGCCATTCTCAGAAAGTCTCCCTGCAGGTCTTGGCTTCGACGACCGTGGCTCAAAGGGGGTTTAGCATCCCTTCCTCCCAGGGGCGGTTTATGCGCACCTAGGATTCCAGAGCTTGCCCGACCAGGCCGCGAATGCTTTGACCTTACGTGGTTCGTCTATTTGGTCTAGTCGTCAGTAATTTGATGAGCCGACTGGGGTAAGGGTCCACATCGCCTTCCCCAGCTCTGCTCCTAGTGTTGTGCTTTTGACCTTTGGCTAACGCCGGTATCATCAGCCAGGGTGTTTCAGATTCCCTTTTTTTTTTTAAATATAGGTGTAACCTGTGTAAAAAGTGTCAAATGTAAAATACTTCCAGTGTGGTGGGCTGGTAAAACCTCTACATACGTAGACTACTTTAGGCTACCTGTGCTATATCAGCTTCTCCAGCGATAATGCTCTTTTTTAACCTTGATGGAGGTGTTAGTAGGGTCTGTGGCGTCAGGTACCCTGTTATTGTGATCTGGGGGTAGTTATCTGTAGAGTGGGTTAAAGCAGGGTAGGAGGAGGTTGCGCACTTCCGAATTCCGCGTTAGTGGCGGCCTGGAACCGGTTTTTGTGCTGGGATGCTCCTACAGTGAGTGGAACGGGGCAGGTAATTCCCGGGGTTGCAAAAAATAAAATAAAAATCCATGCCGGTCTGATATCAATATCCCCTGGTGAATGGATGGGATATACATGCATGCGTCTGGATATGAGGCGCTTGCACCCATGTATGGATAGGTGTAGGTTGAGGCATAATACTAATATATTTCCCTCTCATGCGGGATGATTTAAATTTAAAAAAAAATGGTTAGTATTTATTACTTATGGCCTCATCTCTCATATGGAGATGTGCATTACGCTTAGTTGTTGTTGGCCGATGCACCCCTCTCATTCAGGTGATAGCGGTGGGGCTCAAGGCGTAGCATGCCCTTTCTGTAAACACATGAAGTTTACCAACCCTTATGTATACTTTGTAGTGTAGTGTAGCTGTTTATGGTCGTGTAGATGTGTTTGCGTTGTTTATGTTGGGCGTGAGAAGGTTATGGGAAGGGAGTAGAGTGGGACGCTGTTAGCATGTTCTCTTGTCATCCTCCCTTGGTCCATGTTGGTTTTCTATCCGCGCTTTGGGATAGCGAAGCTTCACGACCTACTCTGGTCCGTTATAGGGCTAAGTCCTAGTCGCCTGGAATGATTTGTTTCGGGACTAGGGTCGCAAAAAGAAGTTGTTAAGGGGAGGTCCCGTGTCCTCAAAGTCCCTATGTTCGCCCCTGATTGGTGAGCGCGTTTGTGTGTGTGTGTGTGACTACGCTCCGCTACACCACGCGGACGCCTGGTCTGCTGTAGGGCTAAATCCTACTGTGTATATTGTGTATGGGTAGGAAGCGCCCGTGGCCTGCCAACGTCTGTACGAACGTGCTACTCTGGGCCTGCGACAAGTTTTGGTCTGTGACGTCTGCTTGTTGATAAATGCTTTCGCAGTGTTGAAAAATGTATAGTGTTATGATTGTTCTGCATTTGTTTATTCATGGTCACTGCCACTACACAATCGCGCTTTGTCATCGACAGTGTTGCAAAGTGGCTAAGTCTGCAAGTCATCAGTTTGTGTGTGTAACTTCAGGCCGGGATTTTATGTAGGTTAACCACTGTTGCGTGTTTTTCTGCACGTATGCCAGTGTGGTCATTGTGTTAAATTCCTGGCGGCCCGATGTGGTAATCCGCCCTGCTACTATTGCCGTTGTGTGGCCATTATTCCGTAAGACCGTTGTCTTACGAAATTTATATGTCTCTGTCTGGAAAGTCCATTTTCCCTGTCAAGTGTATTTCTGGAATTTTATGCCTGTCATTTGGCCGCAGGAATGTAGTATTATCTGTCTAAGCCGTTATATGGGCCAATTTTGGTGTGATTGGAAGGCCGTCTGCTTGTTTTTCCCTGGCGTGCAATTTTCTCTGGGGTTCGAACCCGTGTTCTATGTAATCCTCTGTGTTATATGTCTGCGTTGTCCATGTTCTGCGGGCATTCTGTCTGTATTTTGTTTGTGTTTCTCGTACCGAAAATACCGTTGTTTAGTTAGTTTTCGGTACGAGGTTTTTGTGTGTGGACATGGGTTCGAAGCCGGTTGTCTGTAAAGATTTGGTGGCCATTTCTGTGCCGCCTACACTATGGCAAATGGGCTGTGTGTTTTTCTATGCGCAACCCCTAGTATACCTTCCTGCGAGGAGTTTGCTTATTTTTGCCCTCTCCTCGTAGTGTAAATTTTGAAGATATAGGGTTCTTAGGTTGGCTATGAATGATTCCGTGCAGTGTGCTTTGGGAACTGTCGTCTGTAAGGCTCGCAGTTTATACTGCTGAGTATGAGGGTGTCGGGTTGCAATGTCTTGCGCGCTCGCTTGTTTATTTGTTCCGATAACGCTGTGTATCCGAACATGTGTTCTTAATCAGCCTGCTTTTCTGTTAGTGCTCTTCGCATTATAAAAAGGCAAGAGGGGAATTTTGTGGTTTAACGTGACCATTTCTGGAGATCGTGTGCCACGGGATTTCCGTTTTACTTGGAATCCAAACCACAGGCCATGGCATTTCACTTCGGAAATCTCATATGCATTGGCCGTCTGCAAAAGAACCTCCCATTGACTACACTTGTGTCCCCGAGTGTTGTGTTATGTATACCTATGTGTAAAATATATATATAGTTTATTTGGCCATTTTTCTTTCTTGGGCTAAATGTGTGAAACAAAAAAAAAAATTATTTATGCCCCGCTCTGCATTAAGAGAGCACATTGAAAGAAAATAATAGTAGGTGGCGTTAGTCTCTAAAAATTATGTCGTGAGCACTATGTGTTTGAAAAAAAATGGTGATTGGGACCTGAGTGTAGTATTTACCAATTTGGTAACGTGAGTACTACCGTAATCTGGTTACGTCTCAGGGGAATCTACCGACACTGTCTAGTACACCTTAGGAAGGCCATTGCCAGACGTAACTGATACCCTTGTATCCACGTCACGAGCAAAGCCAGTGCACTGTGGGAGTCAAACCTGCCTATCAAAGTAATTGTAACTCACCAAAATGACAGTGTCTCATCCCGGTGTGCAATTGGGCTTTTTAGTTGGTTAAAGCACACCTCCCAAAATTTTTTTTTTTTGAAACTAGTTTGAGATTCTTAATTCTTGCCACACTTACGGCTTTCGCCCGCAACAGGAGAATCTATCAAACTGTGGAACCCTAACATAGAACGTTTAGTCATTTCTACTTAGAAAGACTCACTTAAGCTTTATGCTGTGATTTTATGCCTAAGTTGTGTTCAAAATATCTCTTTCCGGCCTGAAGCCTGCTTGGCTTCCACTTGGCTTAGCATATTAGAGACTTTACGTTATGGCGTTAATCACTTCGCCCAATAACCATTGATGGCCTGAGAGGAAAATGCCATGGTTGAAAAAAAAGAAAAAAAAAAAAAACCGGAAGGATTTAGAATTGTTCCCTCTAATTTGGCTATATTGCACTGTATATACATAAAATAAGAAAGAAAAATATGCGATCTCATGTTGATTATGTACTTGTTGGACCATTTTCCTATCGCCCCCGTGTGAAAGAACTTATGTGGCCTATAATTTTGGTGTTAGCGATGTTAGTTTATTTCTCTGGCCTTGGTGAAAGTCGTTATCGTCTTTCGAGTTTCAGTGCTCAGAAAGGTGAAGGGTTTTGCCCTGTTACGATATTATAGGCCTCTGAAATCCATTGAGGTGTTTCTTTGCTGTTTTCCGGCGGAATTTCTAGCAAAGTAAGCCTTGCCCTACTTCCACCGTAGCGCGTGTTTCTAGGTCTAAGTGTACCTGTATTTAAGGGCGTTATTGCGCTTGGCGCTATCTTAGCAGATTTTGCGGGAGTGTATGTATGTTTGACTGCGAGGTTTTGTGGGGTGGGTAATAATACCTTTCCTAATCCCCGTGTATTGTATGGTAATGCCTGTTTAATCTGTATGTGCGTGTACCGTGCATCCTGAGGGACTAATGCCGGTGTTCGCCTCCGTTCTGGCAAATTTGCCCTTTGAACTGGCGGTGAGGGCCACTTAAGTGCCTGTTTTTGTCCTGCCAATGTGGTGTCGTGTAGCCTGTCCGCTTTCTGGCCCGTGGCCACGGCAGCCTCCTGCCACTGTGTTAGCCTATCTGTGTGAGTGTATGTAGGCTTTATATGTGGTAGGTCAGGCTCTACGTCGTCAGCCCATGACGAGGTTACCTCCTGTTGTCCCTCTGTCGTATTATGTGTGATTGAAGGTCCTGGCTTCAACTCCCTCTCGTTCATCCGGTCCGAGGGGATTGTTCTAGGCTCTTCCCCTCGGCTTGGCAAAATTGCCTTCCGATCCGGAGCTGAAGGACGTGTGTTTGTGTTAGGTTTATTTTGTAGTAAGTTGGAGCCTAACCTGGCCGTCTTCTTGACTGTGGCCACGGCGAACTCCTTCCATTCTGTGGCAGTACGTGGCGAGAGGGACATCCTCGCAAATTGTCGAGTTAGCGTATCTACGCTTATGTCCTCTCTCGGCTGGGCTGGTGGCCCTACCATGAACTCAAAAATGGCCTTGTTGGTTTGGAGTTCACGGTATTCGTCCCAAATTTGGGTGTACTGCCTATTGAGGCATATGGCCTGTTTGCAAGTGCTTATGTGCGCATCTTAATCGCGCTGTCCTACCCTCTGACGGAGTGTATGGCTGTTTGCCCTGTATTGTCCCGATTTTCTGTTTTGAGTGTCCGTATTTGTGTTTGCCTGATCTGTATGTGCCTTTGGCATCTAACCAATAATGCTACTAATATTGGCATACCCCTATTACCTTCATGGCTTGCAATCTCTTCATGAGGTGCCATTCTGCCTGAAGTGTATGGGCCTAAAGTAACAATAGAGAGAAAAAAAAAATCTGTGCGTGTTTGCCAGTGTATTCCTATATCTCTCTGGTTCTGTATGGGGCTAGGGGGTTGGTTTATCAAGCCTTTCCCTTGTGTAGCTAGTTTAGAGCACCAAAAAAAAATATGGTGCTTTCTGTCTGGGGGAAAAATTTTCTCACTAATTTGCTTGGCTTTTTGCGGTACGGAAGGGGTCGTTTTACCTACGAGGGCTCGTTGGTTGAGTCCCTTTTCTCTATGCGTAGGACCCCGCCTCCACCAGTGTTTTAGATCCCTTATTTGGGGGTGGATCTAAAAGGGAGAGTTGCTGTACTAATTTATGAGTTTGTGCCTAAAGAAGGGTAGCTCCCCTTGACAGGGCAAGCTGACCAGTGTAGTGTGTTGTGATGTGCTAGGAACTAGGGGGCGCTCCTATAAAGACTGTAAATGTGGTTTAAGGGATGTAGCCTTAGCACGCGGGTCGGTGTACTAGTCGCCCAGCCGGCTACTTATTATATAATCACCTTGCTAGTGTCAGCGGTTCGGCACGCGCTTCCTTTGAGCACGCGAGCCGCTGTGAGGAATACAAGGACGTCTGAGTTGGCGTTATTACTACGGTGTGTCACGTCTGACCGTGACGGGAGTAAGGAAGGACGTGGGGACGTGAAGAAGAGTGTAGATCAGTAATGCAAGTGTAAGAGACTGACCAAGTGTTTATTGGTCAGCAATGAGTAACTGTTAGTCCCTTTTAAGGGATCTTGTGATGTTATAATGTGAGTACAAACTGTGGGTGTTAGGTTACAAAAATAGGATTCTGAACACTGACTGACTGACTCACCTCGGTTGACACTGTCGTTAGCCTCCGGCTGTCTCGTCGAAGCACTGATGATGGAGAGATTCTCGTGACCCACTTAAGGCACCTTTTATACCTTTAGCCTCTGTTCTGTCAGCGCGTTGTGGCATAGTTGAACCAGTTTGTAGTATGTCGCTGTGTGTCATAATTACGCAAGGGTTGAGCTGCTTTATGGAGTAGCCAGCTGCCCTTATAGTATTGATGGATATTGGGTAGGCTTTTAAAGGGTTGCCTTTTATGAGATTTAGACAGATGATGGGGGGGATGATCTCTAAGGGGTACATACCCCTTGGGTATTGTACACTATTATTTGATAATTAAATTTGTTTAATGGCAAAATTATGAATACTACAGTAAAACTAATCACTGTTCTTATGTATGCATTAATATAGAATATGTATAAAAATTTGCTACATTATAGCTACAAGTCTGATGCATATGGGGCGAATTTTGTTTCAAAAAAATGGGAAGCTATGAAAAATGCACTTTTATAAAGCCATGCATATTTTTTTAGGTATCAGCTTACCTTATCTGCTAAAACTGCCCAGCACCATACGTTAACACCCTCTTTCTTACATCTCTGAGCTCCTTATTAGGAAAATATGTACGGAAATACTCGCCTCAATGAAAGTCCATGAATAGGGGGCGTTTAAATACCATGCACTAGACATTTCAAGAATTCTCTGGACCTTTAAATATGGCGGAATTCGGAAAAGACATTCACTAAATTATCCGCTGGAGTCAGGGGCATAATTATATCAAGGAATAAAAAATCAATATTTTTGCGATATCTGACAAAAACTCAGTCCCAGTGTCCCTTAATATGCATTTTTTTGCTAGGTTGCTTAAGGCTATCTCCATGTCAACATATGTTATTTTTTGGGGTCATGAAGCAAACGTTTCTATCGTTAGTCATAAATTGGTTTCAAAATATTTCTACTGATTAAAGACTATTTTTAACACGTTAATAATTTTCAATTGTTACATATTTACTGGTCTTAATGGCGAACATGTAGCTAAGGTTGTTAACATGCAAGTTTACTTCGGAGCTGGTAGACAATTGGATTAACATCCCACAGTCATTCTTCCATCTGTACTGTACTTCGAATGTGAAGCGGCGTAAACAAGTCTAAAGACAAAATCTTCCAGTGATTAAATCTGCAGCCTTGGCCTGTAGAGTGTATCGTCTGGCTGTACACAGTGTACGTCAGTGGTTTAGACTGCGTGAGTAACTGTCTTTCTGAAGCTCCTAACAATGTAGGCCGCCCAACTTACTGAGCTCCATGTATCTGTTGCACCAACAGTCCTCAAACAAAGACAAGCCCAGTATTTTACGAAATGTTTCCTTTATTTCTTCTTTCTTTCTCAAACCCAGAGCCAAAGTTCAATGAAATGAGTAGATTATCCCCTTTTCTTATAATTAATTGAATGGGATACAACAGACTCGTAAGGTAAGATGGGTTCGAATCCCACGGCTTGCACTCAATGACACAGGTTATCAAGCACATTTCACACTCATGTCAATATGGTCACGATAACATAAAGACTCCAAATGAATCAACAACAACATTGTGATCTTTGGCACCGATGTAAAGGTTTTCTAATAAACCAACCGTTGGTACTTGGAGCCGAAACAGTACTACTAAGAGCGCGCTCATTCTTTGTTCGAGTGACATTTCAAATGCTGGTCCTAAAATTGATTTCTGTAAGGAAAATGTAGGATATTGGTATTCCAAACCAAGCTGCTATTAGAGTCAGGGGTTTTATTGCGAAGCACTCTATGTTAATCAAGATGAGGATTCGCATGACCACGTTCCTTTTCTAGCAAGAGGCTGGAATCCTGTAATAGTATACGTGATCCTTACAGAGCCTGAAGAAGCAATTTCACCCACCTCGCCTTGAGTCAATCACGTTTCCAATTCTACACCGCTGTTATAGCACAGGACGTGACATTAAAGGCAGCTAATGGGAAATTCTCCCAGTCTCATTAAACGACAATAGCTCTCTTCTAAAAGTTAGTTCTATATTATTCCCGTTCCAAGTACACCATACTTCATCAGCATCTTTGAAATGTAAATCAACTTGCATTCGCTTATTTTCAAGTACACATAGAGATTACATAGTATTTGTTACTGAGGTTTCAGGTGATTCCAAACATTTTAAGGGTACATTCTGAACTTCAGTCAGTCCATAGTGGCAATTGATAGTAGGCTACAGGACGATAAAACGAATGTTCGTCCGCTACCCTGAGAAACATCGAATCTTATAATTATAATGTTCCTATTCGTCTATTCGTATTATAAGTACCCAGAAAATACATCCCCTTTAATCACAAAATACGGTAAAATCGCACAAGTCTTCCATTCTAAATACCTTGGTGAAACCATACAGTCCTCGGGACTAAACCGAATCGCCAATAAACAAAGAATCACCATGCTATAGAAGGCCCAAAGCTAACATGGGCTCACTATAACAAGAAGTGCATTTCGATAGACGCAAAATTAAGGCATTATGATACAGTGATCCTTCCAGAATCAACCTACGCAGCCGAAACAATGGTGATTGACGGTCATTCCAAAATTAAGGACATTGAAAAGCAGGCATGAACAATTCTCAGGAAGATTTACGGGGCAGTCAATATAATTGGCATTTGGATGAAGAGACCTCAGAACGAGCTCTGTCAAAAGACTAACACAATAACTGAAGAAATCAGAAAACGCCGAGCATAGTTTTACCCACACATCTACAGGTTGGGAACCTCCAGAACGGCAAAGAAACTACTCAACATCATAACAAAGAGTAAGTGGGGCATGGGTGGTAGACAGAGGTCCAGAGGGGCCTACAACAGATCAACATAGAAAATCTCGAGGGCCACACCGAGTGCCGGAATAAAATCACAAATGTTAAGTTTGAGCAAAGAACATCACGAAAACCTGCAAAAAGAATGGACAGCTGAGTGGAAGAAGGAGCTTTCCGAAAAGATGGAGATATTTTGGGAAGAAAAGAGGGAAAACGACCAAAGATGAAATCTTGAATTCAAGTTCAATCGCTCTCTTACAGGGGAGCAATCGATATAATAATATACAGTAATACTGTATTATATGTACCACGCACACTTCAACAACTGGGATCTAAGCCTGCTTGCCCCTGTTGCTATGATAACTAATTAATGGAAATGTGTTGATGCAAAGCGCGCGGTCCACTGCAAGTCACTACTGAACTTCGTGAGTTGCACACACAAGTATCTAGGAACAACAATTCAGAAGCTGCTCTTAGAGCCGCCTACAGAATAAAGGAACTTCACAAACTCTCATTAGAATCAGCAATTATTTATTTACTTATCGTATGGCTTTTAATGCCGGGAGTGTCCGAGGACATGTTCGGCTCGCCAGAAGCAGTAGCTGCTTCAAGCGGACACCACTAGGGTGAGCTACAAGTTCCGTTCAATTTCTAGTAGTTCCAACCTTCGCTACCAGATAACAATGATACCTAGTGGTGAACGTTGGAACTTTTATAGTGTTACAAGGAAATCTAACCTAGAAATTTAGCTCCGCACATGTTTAGTCTGTGGAAGGATCTTTTACATGCCATAAATCTATGACATGGGACCGCCGGCTTTACTTCCCCTCCGAAGGAAGGCATACTGAAGGATTTTAACGCTCTTAAAAAATTCGACGACTTCAGCCGGGTTTGAACCCGCGATCTTGGGAACAGCAGTTCAGCATGTTACCAACTACGCCACCGAAGCAGCTAAAAGCCCGATCGTAACATATAGGTTGGAAATAATCTGGGAAAAGCTATCACTAGGAGTTCTAAGAGCCATTGAGTAAGTCAAAACTAGATGTCTCTATGTCTCCCATGATTGATATACGTACTAGCAATAGAAACATATTACATCGAGAACCTGAGATATGAGCACTCATTACGAACCACACGTTTCGAGACAACTGCTTGTCCCTTTGTCAAGGTTGGTAATGAAAGAAGGAATGAGAAAACAATGGCATGTAGCCTCCATAGTTAAAGGTGTAAGATAGGAAGCCATGTCGAAACAAATAGTTACTCCATGACCTCCCGAGACCAAGAAGATGTTGGTAATGAAACTATAGAGGGCAGCTATGATTTACTCAAAGGATAACCATCGCCTTTATTTGTTTCGAAATGGCTTCCTTATACCTTTTATCTAAGAAGGCTACATGCCATTGTTGACTTATTCCTTCTTTCATTACCAACCTTGACAAAGGGACAAGCAGTTGTCTCGAAAAGTTGGTAATTAAAATTTTCACTTGACCTAATAGCCCCAAAGCTATATATTGAGTATAATTGGTCGAGAAAGTTTACGTAGGCTAACAGTATTATTATTAATATTATTATACGTCTTTCAAGAGAAATATTTTATCATTTTAAATGATCTTGTCGACTTCGTCGTTACGCTGGGGTCTGGCGTTACGTTACGATGACGGGACGAAATGTACCCAGATGCACTGAGGTGTGTGACGTCATAGTACCGCTTGGTGCATGTGTTCCCCGACAATCTCTACTTCGTTAGTATAAGACAAAAATCCCAGATTCTTGGATGTCACGGGTAATCTCGAGAACCACTGAATGGATTTTGATGCGGTTTTCACCATTCTGTAAAGGATATCTCGAGGAAAGATTCTGTAGAAAATAATTTATGTATGATCAAAGGAAGCCAAGCAGTAACGATTTCAGTGAAAAAGACGAAAACAAACTTGGCGTCCGTGCGCTTCTTAAGCTAACGCTGGACAAACCGTTAAAAATATCAATATACTATGAGTGTAAGAATTAGTCAGCATGAAAAGTTCTACAAAAATGTCCGGGAGAGCATATCTCTATCTTCAATACATCGCCCACTAATAGTGTTTTTAGACTGGATGGAAGGGGCACGTCCCCGCGCGCTCTGGTGAGCGTGACGGCATTCCACGCGCTTGACCTTGCTTTGCCCTTGGTTTGCATTTGCCGTTCGCGGTAATTTGAAACGAGGTAAAGTATTATAAAGCAAGATAAGTATTATGCAGATAATTTTCTAACATGTCAAGAGTCCAGCTTTTCTAGCAATTTTCAGCATTTGTGGCATTTAAAATGATACAAAGTCTAGTCTTTCAGACCGACTGTCACTTTCTTTTAATCAATGCTACGGAATGATTAAATCTATTCTAATATTTAGAGTGGTGTATTCTATATTTGGTAAACAATGTTTATATTTTCCTACAAATCTCTTCTATATCAGTAAGGGACTGATAATATTTTTTCCAAATGGGTATTTTTTTTATTATTGTTATAATTTCTGTTATTATTATTGTTATTACTATTATTGGGGCAACATTTATTACAATTCCCAGTAATGGCCTATTTTGAGAGTCATGTTGCCTTAATAACCACATAGGCCTTGATCACTCGCGCAATTAATATACCGTAACACTTTTGAAGAAATTTCCTAGGGATATTTTGTTGACACTAAAATTTTATGTTATTAGCGCTGATTTTTAAAATTTTAAATATCAGTCGGAGAAGAAAATAAAATTGAAGTTTTGAACGACTTTTTAGAAACTTTAGGGCAGGCTGTTCCAAATCCACGAGTTTGAGTGTACGTTCACGCGAGTACTCAGCAGTGATGCTCGGAGTACGGTTGGAGAGGGACTGGGGGTGATAGCCAATATGTCACTGAGCGAACGTCATACTTAACACAATTCCATGCGCTTGCTGCGAGTCTTGGTGTATCCAACGCGCAGTGACGGTTGCCCCCACAGCAGAACTGTATTACATGTTGCAGGTTTACTCACGCAAGGTGACGAGTACTCCGCTGCTCACTTGCGACCAGCTCGGCTGGAACAGCCTGCTTTAGGGACTTTCAATCCAACAATTCGAGTTCCTACTATCTCGTGACCAATAGACGTACTAACTTCCAATGACAGTAACTAAGATGTTCTTATAGCAACATATAGATGTATGCACTAAACTAGATGCTCTATGTAACACAAGACATCACTCAGTGAGATCCATCCCTGCGGAGAGTCTGAGGGATGTTGGCTTCGTGGTGCATGAAGAAGTTTCAGCGCTAGCCACGCAAGGCAGTACCAGGTGCATCGACATCATAGCCTACAAGGAGGATAAAGAGGAGGGATATTGGATTCAACCGTGCGATTTGAAACACATGCCGACCAGCCAGACGAAGTCCTTAATGAAAAAAAGAAAATTTACGAGCCTATAGCCCCTTTCCACAAAGAAAATACCGCCTTCAAAATATACAAATTATTGGGTTATTAGTGGGGGCTCGAGGAACAATACCTTCTCTTTTGGTTTTGCTACAACCTGTAGAAAATTTCAGATCTCCAATACCACCATGCACACCATAAGAGTATCGGCCCTTAAAGGATCTATAAGTATTTTGAGAAATCTTATATATAAAAGTGAAATTCGGTATGTGGGTATATTTGTTCCGTATACAAATCTATACCGTTCCACCAGCAGAAACCGCTGGCTACATGAATTTTCTATATTCTTTCTCATTCTTCTGATATCAGCCTATTTGCACTCGAGCAAAGGCTAATAAAGTCAGAAAATTAACTTATGAAGGAATGGCAAGGCCGGCCATCTCCATGGCAACAGTAGCACAAGACGGGTCCACCAAGTTTCCATCTATCTCGGTAAGAGGCCACGCCACTCAATTTTCTCAACGGCAACAGCACCTCTTGAAGTGATCACCAGATTTCCACCTGTCTCTGTAAGGGGCCATGCTACTCCATTTTCTCCATGACTACAGTTGCTCAAGACGTAAACACAAGGCTTCCATTTTCTATCCAAACCACGATGAGAACATTAGGAATCTGAACGCCATAAAAATCTGTATACGTGGTTTAAAAAAAATATTAATAGCCTAGAGGTCGATGTAGGGAATTAAAATTTAAAAATACAAAACATCGGGTAACCCTGCACGTGACCTAACGTAACAACGGCTATAGATATCATAACGAAACTTAGTATTAAGATTAAATGAGCTTAAATGATTCTGTTATTGTTGATTGATTTAGAGGCTTGGCGACATCATGGCCATGTAGCCCCATGCACTTAAGTGTGTATGATTTTTTTCTGATAACTTGTATTACTGTGATGGCTGTAATAGTGTGTGTATTTGTAATTCAGGTGAGGATTAAAAAGGAGGGTGCTGTTGCCTTCAGTTAGAAACTATCCCGGTATTTGCATCGAGTAGAAGTGGAAAACCACAGTAAACATCTTCCAAGTTTTGCTTCGGGAGGCGCAGTGTACCCCGTTGCAGCTCTCAGACCAGAATTAATATTTCTTGGCAGAGCCGGGGTTCAAACTCGGACCTCCAAGGCGACAGCCGAAAATGTTAGCCGCTAATCCACGTGGTCGTCTAAATGTGACATTTTGAGTCTAATTTCATACTCTTGATGCCGCTGCTTTTACGGGAGATTTTGAATCTTTACCCTATGACGGAAGGTATATGTATTGCATTGTTATACTCTCCGTTAAGGTGTGTTCTACTACTCAAATGTTGATGTTTATGTATCAGTAATCCTAATTTTTTATGCTGCAATTTTTATTGTTGACAGTGTTAACCTGTACCGGCTGTCTTTTGTATTACAAATCAGTATTACAGTAACTGTGATAAGACTTGACTGAGACTAACAGAACCAGAATAATTTGTAGCAACCAAAATGAAACAGTAACCTAAAATGATTGACCACACCATGAACAATGCCTCTTTTCTACTTAAGACGTTGGGTTCACTTTAGAGGTACTACGGCATCTCCCTGAACACTCAATGAGTCAAGAGGATGACTGTCAATGATTTGTACAGAACATTACCTCCTTCACTGCCCTCAATAAATACAGTACCGTAGAAAACTTACAGGTAACTAACGTCACCAATAACTCTCAAAGTAATCATTTGAAGCCATGACCAGGTTCCTTTCGTACTTAAATTACTAAGTAAATAATATCGTACGTTTTTCGTAAGGGGAGTGGGGTACTTTGAACCACGGGGCACTATGATCCAGGTTGCATAACTTCAGTATAAATAAAGGATTTTCTTTTCTCACTCTGGGTATATTGGTAGAATTGCTCTACTGACTTGCATTTTGTTTCTGCAAAATCTGTTTCCCGCCATTAGCTCTCTGCAGCTGTTATTTGTTTACGGCTACAGTGAAGTAATTATCTGAGAACTTGGTAGATTAACATTTGGTGGCAAATGATTGGTTGAAATTCAGATTAAGTAAGTTATTAAATAAAATAAATAAAATCAGAATCGTGTCTTACATTTATATATTTTATAATTTGAACAATGTTCATCCATAACCTCACAATAGCTTTGTATAGAAATATGTACTGCTGTGGCACATTGAGCCAAGCTCTCCCGGGACACAATGAGCCATGGTTCATTGTGCCCCGGGAGTGATTCAATTTTCCCTAAATGCCGTGAGTCCTCTTGTGGGTTTCTTAGCATGGGTAAATACCTCAGGTGCTGGTAATATCTATTCATTTACATAATTTAACTAGGCCAAACGGAAGCTTTATGAGCAGGAATCTGAGGAAGAGGATAGTGAGGTTCAGTACGCAGAGAGCGATACCAACCTGAATGAGTTTGATGAATCCAAATACAACTTTGAGGATTTGTACAAATCTCCAGAAACAGATGATTTTGTTCTGATTCTGACTAAGTTTGAACTGATAAACAAACAGTATGTTTACTATGTGGGGAATATTTTGAAAGTCATAGACCTACACCGAAGGATGATGCAGATGACAATCAGGTGTCATTCTTGAGAAAGAGTGAATGAATGGGTGGAAAGTTCTTATTTCTTCAGGTAAGGAATGGAGCATGTGTTCCAGCAAATAATATAGTATATGTGTTGCCATATCCTACTGAACAGGGGGTGACCAAGAGACAAAAATCATACTTCAAATTTGGAATTAACTTCCAGTCCAATGAAGTCTGTGATTTTTAAAATGTGTATGTGTGGTTGAATGCCTATATGCTTAGTTATATGCTTTATAAGAGGATTGTATGTGAAGATTATATTAAATTTGGAAATAACTCTGTAATTAAGTTCTTCTAATGAAACTCTCTAGACTGGTTCATGGTACCCCACGGGTGGGGCAGAATGAACCATTTACCTATTTATTTAAAGACATGTAGCTTAGAAACTACTATTCACAGTGTATTCATATGAGGCCATTTGTCACTTGAATGATTAAACTTCTAAAGGGAGAAAACCACAGCTGTCGATTAAAATTACTAGATGAGTAGCAGTGAAAAATGTTTTTCCGCTTCAATGTTCCCCACTCTCCCCATGAAAAAACTACATCTATACTAATATATAAAAATTCGATGGTGTGTGTCTGTGTATTACTCAATCGCCAAAGAAACACTGGTCCGATTTACATGTAATTTTACGTGGAAGTAGCTGATTTACCTGGTTAATATATAGGCTACTTTTTATTTCGATACTTTGCACTATTTAAAGATGGCGACCATTTTAGTGACATCACTACACCCTTTTTGGTTTCAAACTTCCATATTTCAATTTCAAATAAGAAGAGGACGCTAAGAAATAGCCAACTTTTGATGGCATGTACGAGGTTTAAAATTTAAATTTCTATCTGAAAGGTCCTTATCATTTTTCATGTATCTCCAACGGTTAGCGTGTAAAACCTAAATGTGTGCTATAAAACACGGTCAACGCCGAGCGGTGTAGTTGGACAAAATATTCCACCCTTACTCTCCATCCGTGCAGCACCTCGCCTATCCCCTGTTTTAATTGTCACCTTCATATTTCAATTTATTTATGACCAGTAGCGAAGCACGGGTACTTCAGATAGTCACTTATATTAGTGACTTATGTGTATTTTAAGCCTGAACAGCTAATTTAATTATCTAGCTTTAGTTGCAGTTTGCCCACTCTTCAGTTTATTTCTAATTTATATATATGAGATACATTTCATAGTTCAGTATTTTGTTGAACTTCTTCTTCTTCTTCTTCTATCGAATTGGCCAACTTAGGACCACGTTTATTCAATTGGAGGATCTTGATCTTCGCCCAGTATTGACGCATTTTCTGCCGGTGTTACTCCTTTCCTTCAGGAGTCAAGGGGGTACTTTTCTTCCAAGGTTTCTCCTGAAAACCATGGACTTCCTTCAAAGCACGCCTCACAGCCTGTCAGTCATGCAGATCTGATATTTCCAGTTCGTTAATATCCATTTCAGTTTTCGTCAACCTTGACCTTGACCTTCTAATTTATCTTCTTTCACCTTATAATGATGATTGTTAAGCTTTGTTTGTTACCAGACTTGTAAGTTCAGGAACCATATAAAATAGCATATAGGCCCAGATGACGAACACTTGTTGCTACGGGAACCACTGGATATCCGTGTTAGCGCGACATGATGTGATATCTCCAGCACAGCAGCCATCCAGTCCAACAGCGCTATTTCTGTCAGAGTTTTACACCACAGTGAGCAGATGCTGGACCTCAAAGGCTCATCCCTATGTGAGTGGCTGAAGCGTGAAGAATGCCATTTGAGGTTGACCAACGCAACACGCCGTGGTGTTGGTAGGAGTGATATGGGTTTCACAGTCTGTTCGTTGAAGGGGAAAGTTCACATGAAATTCACTTCTGCTTGAGAAGGAAATTTATATTTCAAATGCCGTGCCTAGAATGGGCCTTTATCCTGAGATCATCTTATCGTTCTTCACTGCTTGAAATGCTTCAAATTATATAGACGTACTCGTCAGTTTGTCCTCACCCCGCTTCCAATCCCGCGTGTCTGAAACATTTGAAGATGTTGGCTGCTCATTATTTAGATTTAACGCTCAAATGAAACCTGTGTCATTAGATTTATGACACGTTAACTTCAATTTAATATTACAACACTCCGGTATAACTATTATTGTCCACCTCGTTGCGTAATGGCTATCATTCTTCACAGCGGAGGCCTGGGTTCGATTCCCGGCTCTGCCAAGAAATTTAATTCTAGTCTGAAGGCTGGAACGGGGTACACTCAGCCTTGTTAGGCAAAGCTGAGTAGAGGTGGGTTCGATTCCCACCTCAGCCGTCCTGGAAGTGGTTTTCCGTGGTTTCGCACATCCAGCCCAGGTAAATGCCGGTATGCTACATAACTTTAGACCACAGCCGCTTCCTACCCCAATTCTACGTCAGGTACAAATACACACTCTAGTACAGACATCACAGTGTCACAGTTTATCAGACAAATTCTACACACTCAGGTAGACTATAAATACACTATGTCACAGTATATCAGACACATTCTACACACTCAAGCACATGGGGTTACAAGACCACGATGTCACAAAGCCCCTAAAGAATCAACAAAACAACAATTCTTTATTATTATTAATAATATTATTTATCATTATTTCTTTTTTATGCTTTCACGGGTGGCGTAATGGAAGAACAAAATTTTCCAGGTTTGTATTTAAGAGTGTGACTTGGAAATGAGACCAGGATTAAATTTCTTGGCGGAGTCAGTAATCGAACCCGGACCTCCAGGGCGACAGCCAAGAATGTTAGCCGCTACAGCACGAAGTGGTCAATCCCCCGTTACTAAGAATGGTGAACGCAACAATGATACAATTGCTCATGATGACCTCGTGGGGAGCTGTAGCAATCCCGGTGGCTGGAGGTTCGAATCCTGGCACTGATACCGGCTATCCTGAATGGGATTTTCCCTCAGCATTTTTCCACACTCCGTCCTGACAAATTCCAGGATAGTGACTTATTTCAGGTCATGGGACGCCTACGCCATTCCCAACCCTAATATTTACAGTCACCACAGAAACTTAGGTTACTAGAGTAGGCTACGCAGGGCTGGTGACTAAGGTACCCTAAACTCCTAAAGTGAATTAACAACAAAACACATTCTATGCCCAAGATCGCGGGTTCAAACCCGGCCGAAGTTGTCGGATTTTTAAGAGCGTTAAAATATCTCTCAGTATGCCTTCCTTCGGAGGGCAAGTAAAGCAGGCGATCCCATGTCGTAGATTTATGGCATGAAAAAGAACCTTCCGCTAACTATACTTGTGTAAGCTAAAGTTTGTAGGTTAATTTGATAACGCTCTATTAGTTCCAACGTTCGCCGCCAGGTGCTGACTGCGATGCCATTTAGTAGCCACGTCTGCAGCTAGATGTCGTGGACGGTAGCATTTGGTAGCGAAAGTAGGAACTACTAGAAAAAATAAATCGTCTGTCCTTCTACAAGAATCACAGATAGCACACACTAATACAGCCATCACAATTAACACCGGTCATTAGACAAATCTGCACACACCCAAAGTACACGGGGCTACATGACCGCGGTGTTGCAGCCCCTAAACTAAGGAACCAACCAACCGACAAAACACATGTTCATGATATTTAATTATATCAATTTGCCCATTATAGCTAATTGAACCGCTTCCGGCATTGTGTATGATGTCTTCATCTTATATCCCAATAACTATCTGCAAACCACTAACCTATTTGGTTCTTACTAACTTGTGAGTTAGAATAGCTCTTTCCTGACATTTGCCTAACTTGAAACAAATTCTAGACGATTCATTCTGCATCCTGAATGTTCAACACTCACTTCGCATAATTCGTCCGGTTTTAGTGCATCTCTCTCTCTCCCAATGAGAAATGAAAATATTTAACCCACACTGTACTTAGATAATTATCATTTCAGATCATATTCCATTACAATATTTAGCTCGCACTACACTTATAACCCTGAACGAATTTCGTCGAGCCGTCAAGCAAAATAACACCAGTGACAGTACCGTACTGGAATTCAAACCCAAGCCAGGCGTAAACTTCAGAGCATTTATTGTTTTCATAAGTCCAATTACATCGGAATTGAGAATTTAATTAAGTTAATGAACGCAAAGAACCCATATGATCAAAATTATTTTATCAGTTTAGGTTCCTGTATTTATAATCCTAAGACTGGAAACATTAGTTTTTTAGTCATGTAAATTAGATCACGCCTTATGAATTAAATAGAGAATTGATCTTCGGAAATATGAGGGTTTGAATTCCAGTACGGTACTGTCACTGGCCCTGGTGGACGTGTTCTCTCCTCCGAGATTGTTCTCACTCCAGTAAAAAGTTCGGGAAGACTTTATTTCAGTTCCCGTAACGCCTAATTCAGTCGTAGACCCAAGTAATTATTGCATTACAACAAACAATGCAATAACACAGGTTAATGAAATACTTTGTCAATGAAGTATTCAAGACTAATGAGCGCATATAATTTTCTAGCTTCTAATCAAAGAAAAAACAAAGTCAACAGTAATAGCTGCAACTTCTTACTAATGCTGCCACCATTTCTCGGCCGATATAACCATTCAATTTTACACATCCATAGAAGAGCGCATAGTGTTCGTCATGGATGTTATATTAAGCCAGTGGATCTGTGCAAAGATTACACACATTACAGCAAGAACAATGTAAACTTGTCGATGAATCTCATACAATAGAGCAAGTTGTTGTTAAGAAATTCTGTTACACAATGTTGGACTTATTAATAACATCCGTGATTAATTGTTTAGGGGGTTTCTCGGAAAATTAACTTTAAGATTTGACTTAACGTTGTTTCCTTAATTAACCTACAGCGATTAGCCCTGAGACTCCCCTGGTGGTTGAAATGGGAAGCTCGGAAGTTTGTTCATAAACCTAACGGTGGATAGTGCTTGGACCCTCTTGGTGGATGAAAGTGGAAATTCAGAAATATATATATATATACTAGCAGAAGTACCCATTCTTCGAACGATCGTCGGTATTAATAACCAGACGTAATCAATTGAGCTACTGTTGCAATGGTTAGGGGCTTGGAACCTGTTTGTCGACAAAGATAAATGATTAGATGAAATATGCTCTGAAACTAATTTACCTAACGTGTACTTCCTGACGTGAAAATAAAATTGAAAACCTCGTAGACGAAATGCAATTCACGTCACATAAGAACTGACCCTCACTGTTGTGTCAAGTGCGCATCCAGAGGAAGACCCCTTTAATAAATTATAAAGGCTTGTGGTGCATGAAAATTCAGGGTTTTTAGCCTCCAATGGCCCAAATTCCTAAAAGCAAAAAAATAAAATAAAAAATAAACTATTTCAATTCAGGAATTTTTGAAAATAATGTTGCTGTTTGAAGATATAATTGACCTTCTGTACGACACATCATACGTTTAAGTCTTGTGAAAAAATCGAGGGTACCTCTTGAACCCCTTAAGCGCATTGATGAATTTTACAGTTTTTGTTGGTTCCGTGATAACCTTATAGCCAGTTGCAAACTTTCACAGAAATTTAATAAATGGAGTGGCATTACTTCTTGCAGAAATAGATGGAAAGTTGGATGTACCTTTTTGAGACACTGTTGTCATGGTAACTGGCTTGCATTCCTACATTAGTTTATTAAATGAAATTAGTTTTCTGGGAATATCTCAGAAACTCTTGGTTTTAGAGCATTAAAATGTAGTTTCCGGGGACCCTTTACGACTGTTTAGGGGCCCCGAGGTTTTTTTTCTGACACCAAGGGGCTGAAAATGAGCTTTGTCTCGTCGTTGTAGGCCGTAGTATCATCATCATCATCCTCTTGCACAGTTTCCAGCCGTTGGCCGGGTCTGTTTGGAACACAGGCCACTCCAACGTCTTCTGTCTTCCCACCATCTCTCAGCTTCCATCCCTGTCGAGTCTTCTCCTCTCTTCTTCACGCTTTCTTCCATCCCTTTCAGCCACCTGTCTCTCGGTCTTCCTCTCGGACTCTTTCCTTCCCACTTCGTCTCGTGTATCCTCCTGGGTATCCTCTTATCCTCCATTCGTTTTACATGCCCATGCCATCTAAGTCTAGATTTCTCTATACCATCCCTTAATGGTTCCTCCTTTATTAATTCTCTGGTCCTCTCATTTCTTATTCTGTCCATCTTTGTAGCTCCAATACTGCTTCTCAAGAACCTCATCTCACTGGCCTGTATTTTGCTCTTCTCCCTTCCTTTCATAGCCCAGGTCTCCGAGGCATACGTCAGGATAGGGGCATAGTACGTCCGATATATGATCTTTTTCTGTTCTGAGGGACATCCTTGCTCCATAACATGCTTCTCACACTCCTCCGGAATGCTTCTGAATGTCTCCCCCGCTCATTTTTTCTCTATAGTTTCTTCCATTATCTTGTATCAGGCTTCCCAGATACTTGAAACTCTCCACTTTCTTCAGCTGTTCCCCACCAATTGTTATTCCCGTTGTGGTTCTTTCCTTCTTCCTTGTTGTGATCACTATCTCACTCTTATTTATGCTAAATTTCATCCCATATCCTTGTATTATTCCTTCCCACACGTCTAACTGTTCCTGTACCTCCTCCTCCTTGTTTCCCCAAATCATCAAATCATCCGCTAACACCATTCATCTTTCCTTCCCCAATTACTTGTGCCACTCGGGTCATTATGTCATCCATCACCACAATGAAAAGTAACGGTGCCAGTGCACTTCCTTGTTTCAGGCCGTTTCTCTGTTCCACCCAGTCCGATCTCTCTCCTCCCACTTTCACACAGCTCACGCTTCCCTTGTACATCTCCTTTATCCTCCTTATAGTCCATTTTTCTACTCCTCTATCCTCCAGGGACTTCCATACTTTGTTTCTGCATACACTGTCATATGCTTTCTCAATGTCCAGGAAGGCCATCAGTAGATCTGTTCCATACTCACAGTGCTGTTCTTGTAACTGCCTTACAGCAAAAATCAAATCCACTGTGGACCTTCCTGCTCTGAAGCCATGTTGTTCTTCCCTCATCCCTCCTTCTATCCTTGTCCTAATTCTCCTTTCCAAAACTTTCTCAAACATCTTTGCACAATGACTCATCAGTTTTATTCCCCGATAGTTTCTGCATTCTGTTCTACTACCTTTCTTGAAGATCGGGACAATTATTCCCTTTTTCCAGTCCTCTGGGGTCTTCCTTTCCGTAGTGTAATAATAATATTAATTATAATAATAATATAACAATATAGGGATAGGGATATAATAGACCTTCCGTAGCACACCGGCACGTGTAAATCGCGTGAAAAAATTCTAGAGTACCCCTTGACCCCCTTAAGCGCATTATATATATTGATGAATTTTACAGCTTAGTTTGGTTCTCTAGCCGTTTGTAAACTATCTCAGTAAAGTAATAAATGGAATTGTATTGCGTCTTATATTACAGCAATAGATGGACCTGTGAATTTCTGTTGCCATGGTTACCGGCTAGCTTCCTTTCATTATTGTATTAAATGAAATTAATTTCCTGGGAATATCTCAAAAACTATTGGTTTTAGGGCCTTAAAATGTGGTTTTCAGGGCCCCCGAGTTTCGTTTCTCACATTGAGGGGCTGAAAATGAGCTTTGTCTCGCCCTTCTACGCCTATTTCAGCATGTATTTTAAGGGGGTAGGCCCCCTTTTATGAGAGGTACAGAGAAGGGTTACATCAATGATTGGTGTCTTGCCTCTGAAGGATATCTGTACCAAATTTTACGTTGATCCACTGAGCCGTTCTCGAGTTATAAGGACACAAAGAATTGTCCACAGACAAACAAACAGACAGACAGACAGACAGACAGACAAAAATTTCATTTTCGAGCGCATCCGTCATAAAACAGTCTAAAACGCGTAAATAACGCAAATTTCCGTAGAAATTCAGAAAAAACAGACAAACTTTCATTCTTATATATAGAGAGATTTATTTATTATTTATTTATTTATTTATTTATTTATTTATTTATTTATTTATTTATTTATTTATTTATTTATTTATTTATTTATTTATTTATTTATTTATTTATTTATTTATTTATTTATTTATTTATTTATTTATTTATTTATTTATTTATTTATTTGACAGTTGGTAGTTTTCATGTGGCTTCTTTTGCATCCCAACCTCGTTTTCATATTTTGGTGCTCAGATATTTCTCAGAATTTTCTCTCTTGTTCTCGATGTGTTTGACTTATGGTCAGTTATTCTGGTTTGACGACAGTATTGTAGTGTCGTAATTGTGCGTTTTGTGATATGGAATTTTAATCTATTCCAGGTAATTGTATATGTTTTCTTGTAATTTTTCAATTCTTTCCTTGTATGCTTCTTGATTTAACCCTGCTGGCCGAACACATTTCTCATTATTATCATTATAACTATTATTATTAGTCTAATAATAATAATTATTATTATTATGTTCTGTGAAAGTTTCATCAGAAGCTCTTGAATACCATTTTCACTAGTTACTCTTTTTTATAAAATCCCGAAATGTGTTACTTCTGTAAGAATGAAGTTCTTTAAATTAAAGCAAGACATGTTATTTATTCCACTGCCACGCATTGGAAACGTCTTACTCTTCCTTTGTCGATATCGCTTTGAAATTCTAAGACTAAACTGGTAGATTTCTCAGGTTCTTCAAAGGTAATGTGGAAATGTCTGTGTTTGAAAACCGTGCAACAGCAAATAGTGAAGGGGAGAGCAGGGTAGGCTGCAGGTCGAGAGGATGCTGGTGAAACAGGAAGCAATTTGGTGACATCCGCTTTGGAAGAACACAGGAAGCGACGTTAAGCGTCTTTCCATGGGATTTCTTCCGAGTGTTGAAACCTTCATTGTGTAGTGACATCTGTATCAAAGGCGTTTGGGTAGCAATTGACTCACATTTCTCAAAAACGATTTGTCTATTTCCAACTTATGAAATTAATTCAAACAAGCTCATCAGCATAGTTGACTTGCCAAGGACACGCTCCACGACTTAAAAGGCTAGTTGTCGTTCAGAGATCCAGGGTTGGAATCTTACCGCTCAGGGAGTCCATCCTGCATGTTGCTTTTCCCACAGCTCCTCCGCACTCATTCCGTAAAAATGCCTTCTTCCTCAAGTCCTGAGGCACCGAATGCAATCCAAAACCCTTGTAATAACAGAGTTACTCATACTGCTATAGTAAATACAATAACAAAACTATTCAGTCGACTTCCACACTCACCTATTATAATCAATAACTCATGCTTCAAAACATCAACGCTCATCAAAATTGGCCGACACGAAGCTTCATATCTAATGAACCTAAGTTACTGAAGTTAGGGTGTAATAATATTGAATATATCGCGCATCCGCCATGTTGAATATATAAATAGTGAAATCGATTGCTCACCATGTAATAAACTGAAAATTTCGAAACACCGCATAAAATTAGTACTGTACAGTAGATTTGCTTTCCTGAAGACGCATGCGCATGGATATCATACATTCAAGAAGTTGGCATGCGTATTATTAAAACATTAAAATCGATAAATTAAGAAGGCATTAGGCCTAAGTAATTATCACGCACATTGGTGAAGAAGAAGTATTTCATGAGACACACAAGTCAATCAAACCGCATATTATGCGAAATCACATTCTTGAATATATAAAGTTTTAAATTCGAAGACACATCGTTTAATAACTAAGAATTTTGAAAATTCACAAAAAAATATAATCTTGTATAGCAAATGTAAATTGAGGAAGGCACTTGTGAATAGATTTGATGGATTCTAGATAGTGGCCATGCTTACTGTTCTGGCATTAGATTGGGATATAATTAAGCGATTGACGCGAAAAGTGATGAAAGGGGAGTTCCTAGGAGATCATTCATGCACAAGTCACAAGGCTTATACACTGATTATTATATGAAACCACTATCTTGAATATATACTTGCTTAAAGTTGATAACTCCCTAACTAATAAAAATGGAGATTCTAAACTTGGCAGTAGTAAGTGTTATTGGATGCTAATTGTGATCATACCATAAGTACAACGGTTTTTATACATTCAAGACGGCTGCAATGCGTACTAAAATCATAGAAATCAGTAAATCAGTATATAATCGAACACTTACCATGAAAAAGAAGCGTATTGTATGGAGATCCCAGCTCTATAAATAACATGATTATTATAGTGTATGAGAAGTTGAACTAGTGGCTTCGATGGCGTAGTTGGTAGCATGCTGAGCTTCTATGCCCAAGATCGCGGGTTCAACCCCGGACGAAATCGTCGGATTTTTTAAGAGCGCAGAAAAATCCTCAGTATGCCTTCCTTTGGAGGGGAAGTAAAGCCGGCGGACTTTATGGCATGTAAATGAATCTTCCACTAACTACAAGCTAAAATTTGTTGTTTAGATTTGATTAACGCTATATTAGTTCCTACATTCGTCGCTAGCTGCTGGTTGCGATGGCATCTAGTAGCCAAGTCCACAGCTAGGTGTCGTGGACGGTAGGATTTGGTAGCAAAAGTAGGAACTACTTGAAATTGATTGTCTGCAGTCCTTACCTGAATTACAGATAACACACACTAACACAGCCATCACAATCAACACCGGTTATCAGACAGGGCGTGCTGAAAAGTAATGCCTCCTAATCTTTTATGTGAAAACCCTTAAAGCTTTTTAAATGAAACAAACTGTATTAACATTCTACATCTTTATTCATCACGTCTACATATTTATTTCTCAACATAGTCACCCTGGGGGCGAACATATTTTTTCCAACAAGAAACCAGATTTGGCGGCTTCGGTGGCGTAGTCGGTAGCATGCTGAGCTTCTATGCCCAAGATAGCGGGTTCAAAACCCGGCCGAAGCCGTCGGATTTTTTAAGAGCGTTAAAAATCCCTCAGTATGCCTTCCTGCGGAGGGGAAGTAAAGCCGGCGGTCCCTTGTCATAGATTTATGGCATGTTAAAGAACCTTCCACTAATTACACATGTGTGAAGCTAAATTGGATAGGTTAAGAATGTAAACAACGCTCTTAGGTTTCTACGTTCGTTGCCAAGAGCTGACTGCGGTGGCGTCTAGTAGCTAAGTTCTAAACTTGGCCTAGTAGTCGTTGCCGGTGGCGCTTGATGGCAAAAGTAGGAAATATTTGAAAAATTCTAAGTTGCAGTCTGTACTTAAATAAAAAAAAACAGATAACACACACTAATACAGTCATCACAATTAACACCGGTTATCAGACAGATTCTACACACACACAAAGTACGCGGGGCTACATGACCGCGTTGTCGCAGCCCCTAAACTGAGGAACCAACAAGAAACCAGTTTGTTGATACCGTCACTGTAGAATGTTTGACATTGTCGACGGAGCCACAACCTCACTTATGCTTGCACAGCTTCATCACTATCAAAGTAAAGACCTCGAAGGTGTTCTTTAAATTTTGGAAACAGATGAAAATCGGATGGGGCGAAGTCGGGACTGTTTGGAGGATGATTGATGACAGTGAATCCAAGGCGTGTGATTGTTGTAGATGTCGCAGCGCTCCTGTGAGATCTATACAGTATAACATTCCACATATTCATTTCTCAACTTAGTCACCTTGGGGACGACCGTACACAGCTTTCATTCTTCTATGGATTTCAATTCGAGGCACGATTTCTGAGGATAGAAACTCGATTACAGCACGCTGTTTCCCACGCACCGACATAGTTACGTTACACACCGCCAAGTTACACGCTACAATTCGGAGCCCTCTAGGGGCAGAAAGTTGGAAATTACGTCAGCGACGCGGGAAAGTCGACTGAGTAACATGCATGACATGTCATACCTCATCCGATATTGCGCATAGAATTAAAAAAAAATGGAGGCATTACTTTTCAGCACAAGCTAGTACACACACCCAAAGTACACGGGGCTACATGACCACGTTGCCACAGCTTCTAAACTGAGCAACCAACCAACAAAGATGTTGAACTGACATTTTGAAAAAATAAAAAATAAAAATGAATCTTACAGAATAATACCTATATATATATATATTAGCGTATGGCTTTTAGTGCCGGGAGTGTCCGAGGACATGTTCGACTCGCCAGTTTGTAGCTACTTCTATGCGGATACCCATGGGGAGAGATACAAGTACCGTCGCGTGTGGAGTGTTGTCTGGGGAGGACAGTGTGAATGTAAGGACGAGGAATTGGAAGGTAGCGGCTGTGGCCTATAGTTAGGGACTAACACCGGCATTTGCTTGGAAGGAAGATGGGAAACCACAGAGGACCATCTTCAAGGTTGCCGGCGGGGGGAATTCGAACCTCCTCGCCTCCCAGATGTAAGCGACTGCCTGCAGCCATGCCGTAACGACCACGGCTAACTCACCCGGTATACCTATAATCATACCTACAATAAAGAAACTTTGTAAGAGGAATATACCGAGTGAATAACTTACTAACCTATGTTCAGATAGTTATCAGACTGAATATTATTCACAGTTATCATCTTCAATGTATACAATATTACAATAAATAACTCATCATCTGGTAAGCTGACAGTTGCGAAAATATTATTGTCGTAATAAATGATTTTAATGGATTCATAAATTTTCTGTAAAGATAAGAACTTAATCATATCCAATATTTTCTTTATTGACGACTAGCAGAAGTACCCGTTCTTCGAACGGTGTTCCTTGTTAACACCAGACATTATCAATTGAGCTACTGTTGCAATGGTTAGCGGTTTGTCATTCCTTCAAGTTTATCAGAACGAAGTTACTTTTCTGGGAATATCACACACACTGTTAATTTAAGGCCCTTAAAATGTAGTTTTCGGAGACCCTTTATAGATTCCCGAATTTAATGTCTCACATTGAGAAGCGCAACATATGCTTTGGTCGTCCTTCTAGGATAATTTTTATATTTCGCCTATTTTAGCATGTATTGAGAAGTTTTTCTCTATATCCACCCTTCTACTGTATGAAAAGTACAGTGAAGAGTTTTATGAATGATTGGTGCATTGACTCTCATGGTTACCATACCTAATTTTACGATGCACCAAGCATCCGAACACGAGGTATAGGCGTACATACAGATACACAGAAAGACAGACAGACAATTCTATTGTCTACAACATATTACCCAGATATCCAAATAAGGGTATATCTACCTCACAGTATCAAACGAAATCATCCTTACGATGAACCCGTTTGTCGACAACAACAAAAAGTTAAAATGTGCTCTCAGACTAAACTCACCTAACGTGTACTTCCTGACATGAAATAGAATTGAAAGCCTTGTAGACGAAACGCAATACACGTCACATAAAAACTGACCCTCTACGTTGTGCTAGGTGCCCATACACAGGAAGACCCCTTTCATAAATTATAAAGGCTTGTGGTGCATGAAAATTCAGGTTCTTTAGCCTCAAATTGCCGAAAATCCTAAAAGCCGCAAAAAATGCTGGTTCAATTCAGGAATTTTTGAAAATAATGTTGCTGTTTGGAGATATAATAGACCTTCTGTACTATATGTCGAACGTGAAAATTGCATGAAAGAGTTCTAGGTTACCCCTTGACCCCCTTAATTGCATTGATGAATTGTACAGTCTACGTTAGTTCCGTGATAACCTTATAGCCATTTGCAAACTTTCACAGAAATGTAATAAATTGAGTGACATTGCTTCTTACAGAAATAGAAGGAAAGTTGTATGCCACACCTTGAGATAATGTTCTCATGGTTACCGATTTGCATTCCTTCATTAGTTTGTTAAATTAAATTAAATTAGTTTTCTGGGAATATTTCAGGAACTGTTGGATTTAGAGCCTTATAATGTAGTTTTCGAGGACCCTTTAGGGCCTCCGAGTTTTGTTTCTGGCACCGAGGGGATTTGTCTCGTCGTTGTACGCCATAATATAATACTAATAATAATATAATATAGGGAGAAATTATAACACCTATTTATTTTATTAAAGGAAGGAAGGAAGGAAGATTGTAGTTTTACGTGACTGTGAATCTTGTGATTATGAGCCACGGGACCTCCTTTTTACGTGGAATCCGAACCACAGGACATGGCATTTCACTTCGAAAATCTCACATGCATTGACCGGGAATCGAACCCAGACCACCTTGGTGAGAGGCATACAGCTAGACCGCTGAGCCACCACGCCCCTTTATTTTATTATTAATGCAGCCAATGGCCATGTACTTTTCTTTTCAGGACGGGTCAGGGAAGGGATATTATCAGAGAAAGAAGCATTCAATCACGCATGAGTAAAATGGAAATGGCCTACCATGTAACTAAGGACATCTATAACAAAAGGTCAATATCCTTCAACGCAAAACTAAAACATTTGCAGTGTCATCCGTCCGGAGGTCTTGCATGCTTCTGAATGCCTCACGATGAACAAAAAAAGCTTGGTCGAGAAACTGGAGGCCAAAGACAGGAAAATTTTGAGAAAGATATTGGGTTCCATCAAAGACAATGGGGAATACAGAAGACGGCATAACCATGAACTATATACTCATGTGGGGAAGATAAGGAACGTCATCCGGAAGAGAAGGATACCATTTTTAGCCTACTTTCGATTTTTGCAAAAAATGAATGTAGACTTATGAGATCAACACAGGGCGAAAAAAGTGTGTCTGTCTGTGTGTGTGTATGTGTGTGTTTGAGTCTGTGTGTGTGTATGTGTGTGTGTGAGTCTGTGTGTGTGTGTGTGTCTGTGTGTGTGAGTGTGTGTACTCTGAATGTCTGTCCCCCCCCTATCAATTCGAACACGGTGAATGCGAATTGAACGAAATATGGTACAAAGGTAGCACTAGCAAAGGACACCTCAGTGTCATGTTTTATATCACCGCCATCTTGACGGAAACGTAATGGCGGCCACACAAATGTTTAAAGCTTAAATCAAATTACGACTAACCTAATCATCCGATCTCTACCAAATTTTGCAACAACATACCTTTATGGGGGGAGCATCCTTTGACCAAACTAATAGGTCATCAGAGTAATAGTTTGCGGATGGCGGCCATCTTTGTGTGAAAATCGATTCCCCCTATTAATTCGAACACGGTGCAACCGAATGGAACGAAATTTGGTACAGAGGTAGTACTAACAAAAGTCACCTCAGTGTCATGTTTTATATCGCCGCCATATTGACGGAAACGTAATGGCGGCCACACAAATGTTCAAAGCTTAAATCAAATTACGATTAACCTAATCATCCGATCTCTACCAAATTTTACAACAACATACCTTTATAGAGGAAGCATCCTTTGACCAAATGCCTAGGTCATTAGCCTAATAGTTTGCGGATGGCGGCCATCTTTGTGTGAAAATCAATTCCCCCTATTAATTCAAACACGGTGAAACTGAATGGAATGGAATTTGGTACAGAGGTAGCACTAGCAAAGGGCATCTCAGTGTCATGATTTATATCGCCGCCATATTGACAGAAACGTAATGGCGGCCACACAAATGTTCAAAGCTTAAGTTAAATTACGACTAACATAACCATCCGATCTCTACCAAACTTTGCAACAACATTCCTTTATGGAGGGAGCATCCTTTGACCAATCTAATAGGTAATTAGCCTAATAGTTTGCGGGTGGCGGCCATCTTTATGTCAAAATTGATTCCCCCTATTAATTCGAACACGGTGGAACCGAATGGAACGAAATTTGGTACAGAGGTAGCACTAGCAAAGGGCACCTCAGTGTCGTGTTTTATATCGCCGCCATCTTGACTGAAACGTAATGGCGGCCACACGAATGTTCAAAGCTTAAATCAAATTACGATTAACCTAATCATCCGATCTCTACCAAATTTTTCAACTACATACCTTTATAGAGGGAGCATCCTTTGACCTATCTAATAGGTCATTCGCCTAATAGTTTGCGGATGGCGGCCATCTTTGTGTCAAAATCGATTCCCCCTATTAATTCAAACACGGTGAAACTGAATGGAACGAAATTTGGTACAGAGATAGCACTAGCAAAGGGCATCTCAGTGTCATGATTTATATCGCCGCCATATTGACAGAAACGTAATGGCGGCCACACAAATGTTTAAAACTTAAATCAAATTACGACTAACATAACCATCCGATCTCTACCAAACTTTGCAACAACATACCTTTATAGAGGGAGCATCCTTTGACCAATCTAATAGGCCATTAGCCTAATAGTTTGCGGATGGCGGCCATCTTTATGTCAAAATTGATTCCCCCTATTAATTCGAACACGGTGGAACCGAATGAACGAAATTTGGTACAGAGGTAGCACTAGCAAAGGGCACCTCAGTGTCATGTTTTATATCGCCGCTATCTTGACGGAAACGTAATGGCGGCCACACAAATGTTCAAAGCTTAAATCAAATTACGATTAGCCTAATCATCCGATCTCTAGCAAATTTAGCAACAACATACCTTTATGGAAGGAGCATCCTTTGACCAAACTAATAGGTCATCAGCCTAATATTTTGCGGATGGCGGCCATCTTTGTGTGAAAATCTATTCCCCTTATCAATTCGAACACGGTGAAACCGAATGGAACGAAATTTGGTACAGAGGTAGCACTAGCAAAGGGCACCTCAGTGTCATGTTTTATATCACCGCTATCTTGACGGAAACGTAATCGCGGCCACCCAAATGTTAAAAGCTAAAATGTAATTACGACCAACCTAATAATCTAGTCTCTACCAAATGTTGCAACACCATATCTTTATGTGGGAAACATATTCAGACCAAACTGTAAGAACATCAGCCCAATAGTTTGCAGATGGTGGCCAAGTATGTGTGCAAATCGATTCCCCCTATCAATTCAAACACGGTGAAACCGAATTGAACGAAATTTGGCACAGAGGTAGCACTAGCAAAGGGCACCTCATATTCATGTTTAATATCCCTATAGCACGTTGTATAGCACGTTGTATTTCAACAAGCTACTACAACCAATATTCAATCATACTCCTTGAAAAGTACAAAGAGTTATAACAATACCCATGCATTTAGGAGAAAGTAGGCTATATGTTCTTTACTGAACATCTTGTTTGGGCATGTGAAACGAATGAGCCCAGCGAGACTGACCAACCGCAACATAACTTACTTTCAGGAGAGGAAAACAAAATGGGCCTGGTTGATAGAACAGGATAAAGATCTGAAAGAAGTGGGATTTACACCAAGAGACATTCAGTAGCGCGCCCCACTCAAAAGGAAACTTCAAGCTTGCAAAGGTTTCCAAGAAAAACCGAAGCTGAAAACGGGAAAGATTTGGACCCAGGAACGGAAGGTAGTCCACCAAGAACGAATGCGGGCGTACCGGGCAAACATCAAAGCCAGTAGGAGACAGTTGGAATTACGCGATCCATAGATGGCCTATACGAAATGAATTAATGAATGAATAATATGGGGGTAGGAATATAATAGACCTGCCGTACCACACCCGCAGGAGTAAATCACGTGAAAAAATTCTAGAGTACCCCTTGATCCCCTTAAGCGCATTATACGTATTGATGAATTTTACGGCTCTATTTGGTTCCGTGATAACCTTCTAGCCGTTTGCAGACTTTCACCCTAATGTAATTAATGGAATTGCATTGCGTCTTACAGCAATAGATGGACCTCTGAGAATCTGTTGCCATGGTTACTGGCTTGTATTCGTTCATTAGTTTATTAAATGAAATTAGTTTTCTGGGAATATCTCAAAAACGGTTGGTCTTCGGTCCTTAAAATGTGGTTTTCGGGGACCCGAGTTTTGTCTCTCACATTGAGGGGCTGAAAATAAGCTTTGTCTCGTCCTTCTACGCCTATTTCAGCATGTATTTTAAGGGGGTAGGCCCCCTTTTATGAGAGGTACGGAGAAGAGTTACATCAATGATAAGTGTCGTGCCTCTGATGGATATCTGTACCAAATGTTACGTTGGTACACCCAGCCGTTCTCGAGTTATAAGGGAACAAAGTTGTCCACAGAAAAACAAACAAACAAACAAACAAACAGACAAACAGACAAAAACATTATTTTCGCGCGCATCCATCATAAAACAGTCTGAAACGCGTAAACAACTCAAATTTCCGTAGAAATTCAGAGAAAAACAGACAAACTTTCATTTATATAGAGAGAGATATACTGCACCGCTCGGTGTTGACCGTGTTTTATTGCACACATTTAGGTTTTACTCGTTAACCGTTGGAAATATACGAAAAGTGATAAGGACCTTTCGGATAGAAAATTAAATGTTAAAGGTCGTGTTTGCCATTAAAAGTTTGCTATTTATTAGCGTTCTCTTTTTATTTGAAATAGAAGTATGAAATTTTGAAACCAAAGGGTGTAGTGACGTCACAAATGTCGCTTTTACTCGCTAACCGTTGCAGATACACGAAAAGTGATAAGGACCTTTCGGATAGGAAATTAAATTTCAAAGATCGAATGTGCCATCAAAAATTCGCTATTTCCTACCGTTCTCTTTTTATTTGATATGGAAATATGAAATTTTGAAACCAAAGGGTCGCCATTTATTAACAGTACAAAATTTCGAAATCAAAAGTACCCTATATGTAAACCTGGTAAATCAGCTACATCCAAGCAAAATTTCATTTAAATCGGACCAGTGGTTCTTGCGTTATTGAGTAACAGACAGACAGACAGACAGAAAGACAGACACACACCATCTCATTTTTAGCCTATTTTCAATTTTGAAAAAATAGGCTTATGAGATCACCTTTTGTCCGTGTGTGTGTGCGCGCGTGTGTGTGTGTGTATGAGGTGTGTGTGTGTGTGTGTGTCCCCCCTAATAAAATCTAAACGACTGGAGCGATTTCAATGAAACTCGGTAAGTTCATAGCATTATTCCCGGCGACCTCGACCGAGCCCTTCAAATTTTGTTACGTCTCACCAATCCAACATGGCGGCTGTGCGAAATATTTCACTAGCATTCAATATCTCCGAAACTATTACCGATATCGCCCTGAAATTGTGTACGGTGATAAAGGGCACTACTACAAGTTCACCTATGTGACTTTCAAAACCCTGGTGACTACAATACCAACATGGCGGCCAAGCGAATTTGAGACTTTTAAATATACTTTTCTCGCGATTTAACCATCCAAACGTAATGAAACTTGGTACAGCAAATGTTTATACACATTGTAATGCACTGAAGTGAAATTTAGTTCAATTGTTTACATAACCTCAAAATGGCGGCTGTGCGAAATATTTCACTGACATTCTATATCTCCGAAACTATTACAGATATCACCCGGCAAATTTGCACGTTGATAAAAGTACTGATGCAAGTTTACCTATGCATATATTTCATAAATCTGTAAAGTACAAAACGAACATGGCGACCAAGCGAATTTGAAATATTTTAATAGACTTTTGTCGTGATTTAACTCTCTGAGCGCAGTGAAATGTGGTACAGTAAATGATTTTGCAGATTGTAATGCACTGCCATCTAATTTAATATAATTGTTTACATATCCTCAAGATGGCGGCTGTGCGAAATTTTAAAATTAAGTTTTATTTCTTGTGTGGTAATCATGCGATCGAAGTGAAAGTTTGAATAATAAACCTAGGCAATAATTGTCCTTGAATGGTACATAACTCTATGGCATATACATAACAATCCTAAATGGCGAGCTTCCGAAATATTTAGACGGTTCTCAATTTCTATGAATGTTTTACAGCAATCAAACTGAATTTTTTTAATGTTCATAGAGACTATGAACATATGTTCACCTATAGGACTTTCAGTAACCTGGTGAGCACAAATCCAACATGGCGGCGACGCGAATTACAAATATTTAAATGGACGTTTCTCGCGAATTAACTATCCGAGTGCCATGAAACGTTGCACGTTAAATGCTTATACAAATGTTGATCCACTGGCATCTAATTTATTTCAATTGTTTGCATAATCACAAGATGGCTGCTGTGCGTAATTTTAAAATCGCGTTTTTACTTCTTGTGTTCTAATCATGCGATTGCAGTTTGAATACCACACGTACACAATAATCTTAATGTAATAGTACAAAAATAAAAATCCAACCTGGCGACCATCTGAAATATTTAGACGGTTCTCAATATCTACGAATCTGTTACAGCAATTAAACTGAAATTTTGTATGTTGATAGAGGCAATTAACATGAGCAGGATATATGAAAATAGGCTGTATAGTTCTTCACGGAACTACGTGTTATATATTAGTATGATTAAATCACGTGAATGCCAAGTATTATGTATCGATGATTTATTCCACCTTAATTCAATAATGATTCAATTGATGTAAATAAATTACTTAAACGAACCAGTTTCAAAGCTATTATGGTCTCCTTCAGTGTTATTATCGAGTATAATTACAATAATTGCATGCAAAGCATTATTAAAACAAATAGTTCCGTGACGAATTATAAATCCTACTTATCTTAAAAATTAAGATTCATGCCAATGATTAATCCATAGAGACCTATCTAGAATAATGACGAAATTAAGTTAGTAATACTGACATTTCTAATTAGTTGGAAATTTGACTGAAATAGTGTAGCCTAATGGAGCACTACAGTTGGTATCCCTAGTGACTTTGAATATATTCTTAGTTCCATCTCTTAAGGTACAGAATGCACACACACAATTTTGTTGAAGTCCGAAGGAAAACAATCACTTTTGATTTTTTTTCCACATTTGCGTTAGGTTTTGTGATAATAGTCAAATAATATAGTCACAGTAAATTTATAAAACCACTCAAATAATCTATAATAACCCTGTATATATGGATACAATTCACTGTTTTTATGGATATAATAGTACGCTTATATCTTAAAATTGATAACTCAAAATGTAGAAGGAAAATCTCCTGTACGCAATGTACACACTTATCACAGGTATGCAATATATCATCGCTGAAATTTCAATACCGCGTATCTGACAATTCTCTACTTATCCGTTATTTTCCTTGTGATTGTTCACCTAAAAACTGTAGGTGGATGTGCTGTCCAGGAGAACAATTCACTTTAGGTTCATTTTCTTGTGTAGGAGCACGAAGAAAATGTGCTTAAAATTCATCGCACTGTAGAAAAGCATGAAGATGACAATTGTTGTTTTAAGTGCCCAACATCTAGGTTATCGGTCCCTAATGGATTGGGTGTTAGTGATTATGAAAGATGATCACATGAAACCTACAACTACAACTAACTACTTATTTAACAACTAACTTGCCTCTTAGAAGAAGAAGAAAAGGTAGAGGGGGAGGGGATATAATGGACAGGAGGAAAACAAATGCCCTCAACCTTCGAATAATGAGGATTGAGGGACTTGGAAGGAAGGAGAGCCATGAAAGGCAAATAGGAGAGGGAAATAGGAGAGGGTCCACCCCAGAGGCAATGGCAAAAGGGGAAAACACCGGACCCAGCTCAGGGATCCCTCGGGGTCACCAACTCCCGAACTTACCAGCCGTGAGCCCTTGAGGGTGTAGCACTATTGAGGATGCACCAGAAGTGGTGGGGCTACATAGACTACACACTGTCTCCTTGAGGACCTTGAGCAGAAGGCAGGAGATATCATGAATAGAACAGAAGAATTAGAGATCAGGAAAAATGAGACAAGGCCCAATTAAGGCGGGAAAGAAAATGACTCCTTAGGCCTCAGATAATCTAATACTATTGGGGTCGGAAAAGAACAAGAGTTGACGAAGGGAGGTCGACAGGAAATATAACAGAGAGGAGCCTGGCACAAGTAAGTGGAAGTAATGCCGAACTTTGCTGGGGCCCTGTGGTCGCCAACCCACGTCCCACTGGTCGTGAGCCCCTGGGGGATAGAAAAAGTATAGCCTATTTCCATGTAGTTATGCACTCTTACAATACAGTATATTTGAGGTTAATTTTCATTTAGGTTGATATACAGGAAAATGAACCTAACGTGAATTGTTCAGTTGGATGGCACATTCACATACGATTTAGGGGTGACCAATCACAAGGAAAATAACAGAAAAGTAGAACATTGTGATATACGTGCTATTGCAAGTTCAGTGACGATAATACCGTTCACCAATATTCACCGTTTCTTAACCTTGTGCGCAATGTAGGGTCATCCTAAATAACTAGTAATATTTATTCGTCTTGTAGTCCATTATTATTATCAGTAGCCTTCCTATATTCACACATGCCTGATTTAGGAGAAATGGAAGATAAATCACGAGTAACATGGGAAATGACCAACTCCCAGGTAAATGAACCCCAACAAAATACGAACCATCATATTTTGATATTCCTCCCGTGCAGTGCAGTATTGGCAGTAATGATGTCAAACGACCTGCCATTATTGTGGCCGTACGATCATAACTCACTCTCACTGACATTTCGGCAGTGTTGAGGATTGACCTTTCCGCATTTCGGCCAGCAGTATCTTTCTGTGACATTTCAAAGACCTTTGACCCTTTTACCTTCCAGCGAGGTTTATGTGACAGGCCCGTAAACACTGAACCATGTCTCGCTAATCTCCGAGGTATACATGTAGACATCCAGGAAGATTTGTTGTTGAGGGGCTTTAACATCGTGGTCGTTTTGCCCCGTGAACTTGGGTGAGTGTGGATTTTTCTTTTTTTTAACAGTGTTTAATGAAAACGAAAACAGGGTCACTAAATTTAAGATAAGACAGTGTTTCCATGAATTAACCTAGACTGTCACATGAATTATATTTACTGAGGGAGAAAATATCGCTCACTTCCAGTGCTCAAAGCTGTACTTACCCCACAAGGGGAAATATACAGCTTAAGGAGAAGTTGTGGATGGTAATCCTGTTTCTGTAATTTAAATTGAAGTTGGTATTTGCACACTTGGGGCGTTGATGAGCAAAGTGTCTTGAATAACGGAATGTGATGGCTTGGTGACGCCGAGTGTGATATTGATTCTCTTTGGGTATTGAATAAAAAGTCATTGTTCTTGTATTGTATACTTGAGTTGTGGAATTGATTCGTAACATGAGCCATAACAATAACGATTTTAATACTAAGACTGTGGCAGTCATAAATCTTGTGCAACGGGGATGATCACCTCGTTGTTCCGCCCCTTAAAGGAACAATAAATATTAACGTGTTCAATAATTATATACAGTACATTTCCATGGAAGCACGCACATCTTGCTATTAGAAGCTAAGTTTTACATTTTCAAAATTCAAACCGTAACTATTATTGTATCCATTTTTAGACGTGTATCCGCGTGTCTGTCTGTGTATCGCCCCCTAATAAAATCTAAACGGCTGGACTGATTTCAATGAACCTCGATGAGGTCATAGCACCATTTTTGCCGACCCCGACTGTGCTCTTCACATTTTATTACGTCTCACCAATCAAACATGGTGGCTGTGCAAAATATTTCACTGGCATTCTATATCACCGAAACTATTACTGATATCACCCTGAAATTTTGTTCGGTGATAAAGGGCACTACTAGAAGTTCACCTATGAGACATTCAAAAACTTGTTAACTACAAAATGAACACGGCGGCCACGCGAAGTTGAAATATTTTAATAGACCTTTCTCGCGATTTAACCATTTGAGCGCAGTGACATATGGTACAGTAAAAGTTTGAAAACATTGTAATGCACTGACGTCTAATTTTCTTCAATTAATTGCATAACCTCAATATGGCGGCTGTGCGAAATTTGAAAAGTTAGATTTTATTTCTTGTGTATTGATCTTGTGAACGTTTGAATAATGAACCTACGCAATAATCGTCATCAAATAGTACATAACGCTATGGCCTACATGTATAAAAATCCAATATGGCGACCAGCTGAAATATTTAGACGGGTCTCAATATCTATCTATAACAGCAATCAAACTGAAATTGTGTATGTTGATAGAGGCTATGAACAAAAGTTTACGTATGAGGCTTTCAATAACCTGTTGAGCACAAATGCAACATAGCGGCGACGCGAAATATTTATATTTAAATGGACGTTTCTCGCGATTTAACCATCCGAGAGCAGTGAAACTTGCTTATACGAATTGTAATCCACCGGCATCTAATTTATTTCATTTGTTTTCATATCCACAAGATGGCAGCTGTGCGAAATTTAAAAATCTCGTTTTTATTTCTTGTGTCATAATTATGCGATTGAAGTTTGAATACTACACCTACACAATAATTTTCTTGTATTAGTACATAACTCTAAGACCTTCATATATAATAAACCAACATGGCGACCATCCGAAATATTTAGACGATTCTCAATTTCTATAAATCTATGGTCGAACGAAAATTTTGTATGTTGATAGAGGCAATTAATATAAGTAGGATATATGAAAATAGGCTGTATAGGTCTCCTCGGAACTACTTGTTCAAAATGTGGTTCTTGCTTTGAGCTGATTCATCGTTTCCCTTTTCTTTTTTTAGAGTGTGTGCCAACTCAAACGTTTGTGGCTTTAATTAGTCATTATAAAACTTGGAATACATTCTTTTTAGTTTGCTCAGAATAAACAAGTAGTTCCGTGAAGAACTATACAGCCTATTTTCATATATCCTGCTCATGTTAATTGCCTCTATCAACATACAAAATTTCAGTTTAATTGCTGTAACAGATTCGTAGATATTGAGAACCATCTAAATATTTCAGATGGTCGCCAGGACGGATTTTTATTTTTGTACTATTACATTAAGATTATTGTGTAAGTGTGGTATTCAAACTTCAATCACATGATTAGAACACAAGAAGTAAAAACGAGATTTTAAAAGTACGCACACCAGCCATCTTGTGATTATGCAAACAATTGAAATAAATTACATGCCAGTGGATCAACATTTGTATAAGCATTTAACGTGCAACGTTTCACGGCACTCCGATAGTTAATTCGCGAGAAACGTCCATTTAAATATTTATATTTCGCGTCGCCGCCATGTTGGATTTGTGCTCACCAGGTTACTGAAAGTCCTATAGGTGAACATATGATCATAGTCTCTATGAACATAAAAATAATCAGTTTGGTTGCTGTAAAAGATTCATAGATATTGAGAACCGTCTAAATATTTCGGAAGCTCGCCATTTAGGATTGTTATATGCATAGGCCATAGAGTTATGTACCATTCAAGGACAATTATTGTCTAGCTTCATTATTCAAACTTTCACTTAGATCGCATGATTACGACACAAGAATAAAAACTTAATTTTAAAATTTCGCACAGCCGCCATCTTGAGGTTATGTAAACAATTGAATTAAATTAGATGGCAGTGCATTACAATCTGCAAAATCATTTACTGTACCACATTTTACTGCGCTCAGAGAGTTAAATCACGAGAAAAGTCTATTAAAATATTTCAAATTCGCTTGGTCGCCATGTTCGTTTTGTACTTTACAGGTTTATGAAATATACATAGGTAAACTTGTATCAGTACCCTTTATCACCGTACAAAATTCCATGATGATATCTGTAATAGTTTCGGAGATATAGAATGTCAGTGAAATATTTCGCACAGCCGCCATTTTGAGGTTATGTAAACAATTGAACTAAATTAGATTCCAGTGCATTACAATGTGTACAAACATTTGCTGTACCTAGTTTCATTACGTTTGGATAGTTAAATCGCGAGAAATGTCTAATTAAAAGTCTCAATTTCGCTTTACCGCCATGTTGGTTTTGTAGTCACCAGATTTTTGAAAGTCCCATAGGTGAACTTCTAGTAGTGCCCTTTATCATCGTACACAATTTCAGGGCGATATCGGTAATAGTTTCGGAGATATTGAATGCTAGTGAAATATTTCGCACAGCCGTCATGTTGGATTGGTGAGACGTAACAAAATTTGAAGGGCACGGTCAAGGTCGCCGGGAATAGTGCTATGAACTTACCGAGTTTCATTGAAATCGCTCCAGCCGTTTAGATTTTATTAGGGGACACACACACACACCTCACACACACACACACACACACACACACACACACACACACACGGACAAAAGGTGATCTCATAAGCCTATTTTTTCAAAATTGAAAATAGGCTAAAAACACTGATAGTCAGTCTGAAAGACTAGACTTTATATCATTTTAAATGCTACAAATGCTGCGTGAACTGAAAGTCCGTTAGCAAAAAAAAAAAAAAAGCAAGTACAAACCGAGGTCAAAGGATGTAGCTGGCTGGATGACGTCACGCTCACCGAAGCGCGCGGGGAAAGGAGGAAGCTCAAGCAGTACAATGACGTCCACACCTCAGTGCATTCTCGGTACATTTCGTCCCGTCACCGTAACGTAACGCCAGACCCCAGCGAAGTCGACATAATCATTTAAAATGATAACAATGAAATAATGTCGCTTAATTAATTAATAATGTGGAAGAGGGTGTGGTTCATTTTTGTTGTTGTTGATTATTTAGGGCCTTTCCGACATCATGGTAATGTAGTTATGTGTACTTGAGTGTGTGTGGAATTTGTCTGATAACCTGTTTCACTGTGCTGGATGTACTAGTATGTGCATTTGGGTAGGAAGCTAGCGTTGTCTCAACCCTTCCTGTGTCATTGACATAATTGTACTATTCTTTGAGTGAACACTTTTTCCAGGGCAATTTTTAAGCCATGCTTATAATTTTTACTCCTTTAAATTGTTTAGAAATACATCTAAATAGAAGAACAAGAAGTTCCGTGACGAACTAAAGAGCCTACTTTTTATGCCAATGATTATTCTACAGTATATGAACGTATCTAGAATTGTATGTCTACCCCTTATTATTCCCGTTTTCCAACGGGGTCGGGGATGAGATGCGATGGAAGTCTTTGTGGCGATGGGTTTTACGGCCGGATGCCCTTCCTGACGCCAACCTCATGAGAGGAGTTAATGAGAGATGAAATGAATGATGGTGAATGAAACTGGGCAAGGATGTGGAAGGAAGCGGCCGTGGCCTGTCAGAAGGTACCGTCCCAGCATTTGCCTGGTGTTGAAAATGGGAAACAAATGAACGTATCTAGAATAATTACGAAATTAAGTTGGTAATATCGAAATGTCCAATTAGTTCGAAATATTCCTGGTATAATGTAGCCTAATAGAGCACTGGATCGGGCACATACTTAGACATGAGGGGCTCATACACGACGCCATTGAAGGTAAGATCAAAGGAACGACAGGACGGGGAAGAAGAAGAATCCAACATTTGGATGATATGAAAGATAGAAAGAGTTACAGCAGACTGAAGAAAGAAGCTGAAGACCGGGAACGTTGGCATCAGAAATTCTCTGTACGAAGACATGGACCTGCCACTAGGCAGAATACTGTATAATAATAATAATAGAGCACTACAGTTGGCAGCCCTGGTGACTGAATATTAGTTCCATCTCTTACGGTACAGAATACAAAATTTGGTTGAAGTCCAATGGACGTCACATGCAGTTAGAAATTGGATCTATCAGCACGCGTTAAAGCAGGTTGGCAACAATGGCATGCGTGTGCTGGTTAGAAATAATCGGAAATAATATGATATCTTGTTGTGCCAATTTTGGATGAAATCCATTTGTTAGTATAGAAGTTACATGTATTTTAAAATTGGACCTATCAGCAAGCATAGAATCATATTGGCAGCACTGACTTATATTAATTATTCCAAATTCATCTAGAGTGTCAGGTGCTATTCGTGTGCAGAGTATAGAGCTGTTGGCTTGCATACTTTCTGATATATTGATATTAGGGTAAAAAAATATAGACAGTATTTATAAACAGTTGGCAGCCCTGATTGTTCTTAAGAATACTTATAGTCATATCTGTTATGTTACACATAGCACATACGAAATTTGGATGAAATCCAACTGATAGTATAGGAGTTACATGTATTTAAAACTGTTCCTATCAGCAGGCTTAGAATCATGTTGGTAGAACTGAAGTATATAAGTTCCTCCAAATTAATCTAAAATGTCAGGTACTATACGTATGCATAGTTTAAAGCTGTCGGTTTGCATACTTTCAGATATATTGGTATTTGGATGAAGAAAATAGAGAGAGCAATTATCAACAGTTGGCAGCCCCGCTGGCTCTTAAGAATACACTCAGTCATATCTGTTTATGTACAAATGTTACATACAAAATTTGGTTGAAATCCAATTAATAGTGTAGAAGTTATATGCATTTAAAATCGGACCTATCAGAAGGCTTAAAATTATTTTGGCAACATTGTCACGTATGGCCTCCTGGAAATTATACTGAAATAGTATTATCTGTATGTGTGCCAATTTTGGAATAGCTCCCATGCATACCTTCCATGATATCCAACATGGAGCTCAAATTTCTATTGTGTTTTTTCAGCAGTTGGTAGCTCTGACATGATTTTCAAATAAGGGCTGGAGATATTCCGGTATACATCTTTACTCATACTAAATTTGGTTTCGATTGCTGAAGCCGTTTAGGAGTTGATAGGGGGGGGGGGGACACTCACACAGCCAGCCAGCCAGCCAGGCAGAAGGACAGACAGACAGACAGACAGACAGAAGGACAGACAGACATTTTCCCGGATCGATCTCATAAGTCTACTTTATTCTCATTTTTGCAAAATGTGAAATGTAGGCTAAAAATTGTTCAAAATAAGAACCAGTTCTGGGAAACAATGGAATTTACATCGTGAAAAGCAAACGCACCTTGAAATACTACATTTGTGTCTGAACTGTCAATGCTCTTATCTCCATCAGTTTCACTGTCACATGATATACCCTCAATTTCTTCAACACTGTCTTTAAATTGAATTCACTGTCCGATTCACCGAAATACTTTCAAATCGTAGCCATATATTTATCCTACAGACCGTCACCCCCTTCTCAATTTCACTGTTTACATCGTACATCACCTGATGCTCTTCAGGTATAGTACATTATGCAACGAGCCTATAATTGCAATAATTAAGACACGAGTATGTTTATAAAGTTTTATAATTTCCATACGAGTGTCTTAATTACCATTATAGGCGAGTTGCATACGACTGTTTTGTTCGACGATAATTATAAGTTTATTATATGTTCTAACATAAATATTAATAAATATCTGTCGAGATTCTGTGGGTTGATTCTTCTTCTTGGGAATTGTGGGGGCTCAACATTTGATCTCTACCCAATAACGAATCCCAAAGCTTTGAAACATTGTTTATCTTGAAGTAGCACCAATAGATATCGCACAGATACTACGTTGGAACAATTTGTTATTTAGGTCAAATAACAAAAAAAATAGGCTGTTACAAACGCTTTTAAAATTAAAATGTATCGTATCATCAACTAGTTACTCTTCAATTTCGATGCGTATAGAATGTGAACGGAAGGAAAATAAATTGAGTCCCAAATAGAACAGTTATGACATCTAGCGGGAAAGTTTCAGATTGATTGGAGAAACTGGGTTATAATGAAAAGTAGTACTTAAATGACCCACATTAAGATTCAATTTTCTGACATATATTATTTCCATATCGACATCGTCGAACATAACATTATTTATCTTACTAATCCTGAAAAAGAAAAGTAGATATTATTCACCTAGTCTTTTCTGGTGCCAGGTGAGTTCGTTCCTATCACCTACCGTATTTGGATGCAAACTTATGATAGTCTGTGCAATATTCCGTATGTGCGAGAATTTCATTGCGGAATATATCGTTAGTTATTGTTGTTTTAAGGGGCGGAACTACGAGGTCATCTGCCCCTGGAATATATCGTAAACGACACGTAAGGCAATATTCCGGAAAATACAAGGTAAGGGCTAAGTTAGGAACCATCCCGGTATGTACCTAAAGGAAAAATAAAAAACCGTAGAAAACCACTTCTAAGATGGCCGAGGGGTTTATCGAACCCACCTTCTCTCAATTTTGTCTCACGATGCTGAGTGTACCCCATTCGAGACATAAGACTATAACTGAATTTCTTGGCAAAGCCGGGAATCAAATCAGGACCTCTGGAACGACATTCAATAATGCTGGCCGGTACACCACGTGGTCAGATTTCAGCTGTTGGGAATGGGATTGCGCTAGAATGGTTTGTTGTAAATGCAAGTGATGGACCGTGTCATGCCTTACTGACTGAATTAGATCATGCCTGGAGAAGATTTCTTTGATATTTCAACTTCCAGGTGTTGCACAGTTTGTGTTGCAGCACGTGTTTCACAAGATGTACGAGCCTTCAATTACTGGCGATGCATCTTCAAAGCAAGTCTTGACATTTCACTTGCTTCTAATTAGCTCCACTTTGCCCTGTAGTTACACTGAACACGACATTGAGACACCAAAGATGTTGCTCAATTAAATACTTGCTCGTTTGTCAAAAGCACAACAGAAGACCTTTGAACTTCTGTTTGAAGACTTTCTAATAGATCTGGAGAAGATGACTTTTTAAACGAAAAAGACACTCAGATGCTTCTCTACCTTGAAAAATCCTCGAAATGTACTGTCTTTCAGTCGGTCAGCACGATTTGACCCAATTGTTGGTTGGTTCCTCAGTTTAGGGGCTGCGAAAACTCGGTCATGTAGCCCCGTGTACTTAGGGTGTGTGTAGAATCTGTCTGATAACCAGTGTTAATTGTGATGGCTGTATCAGTGTGTGTTGTCTAAAATTCAGGTAAGGACTGCAGACGATCAATTTCAAGTAGTTCCTACTCTAGCTACCAAATGCTACCGTCAGCGACACCTAGCTGCGTACTTGGCTACTGGATGCCATCGCAATCAGCACCTGGCGGCGAAAGTTGTAACTAATGTAGCGTTAATCAAATCTAACCTACAAATTATATCATCACACAAGTGTAGTTAGTGGAAGGTTCTTTTATATGCCATAAATATATGACATTGGCCCGCTGGCTTTACTTCCCCTCCTAAGGAAGGTATACGGAGGGATTTTTAAAGCTATTAAAAATCCGACAACTCCGGCCGGGTTTGAACCCACGATCTTGGGCATAGAAGCTCATCATGCTACCAACTACGCCACCGAGCCTGTCAAACTACTTCCACTATAGTTAAACAACAAATCTCATTCCACTTAGCACTAATTTTAGCCTACTTTTCAGATTTTTCAAAAATGAGGAAAAAGTAGATTTATGAGATCGGGCAAATGTGTGCGTGTCTGTCTGTCTGTCTGTTCTTCTGTCTGTCTGTCTGGCTGGCTGTGTGTGTGTGTCCCCTATCAACTCCTAACCGGCTGCAGCAATCGAAACAGAATTTGGTAGGAGTTAAGATCTATACCTGAATATCTCACGGCCTTATTTGAAAATAATTTCAGTGCTACCAACTGCTGAAAAATCGCAATTGAAATTTGAGCTCCATGTTGGATATCTTGGAAGGTATGAAAGGGAGCTATTTCAAAATTGGCACACGTATAAATAATAATATTGCAGTTTAATTTCCAGGAGGCCATACATGGCAGTGTTGCCAAAATGATTATAAGCCTGCTGATAGGTCCAAATTTTAAATGCATATAACATCTACACTATCAATTGGATTTCAACCAAATTTCGTATGTGCTATGTGTACATAAACAGATATGACTGAGCGTTTTCTTAAGAGCCACCAGGGCTGCCAACTGTTAATAAATGCTCTCATTTTTTAAAATCCAAATACCCATATATCAGAAAGCATGCAAGCCGACAGCTTTAAACTATGCACACGTATAGTACCTGTCATTCTATATTAATTTTGAGTAACTTATATACGTCAGTGCTACCAACATGATTCTAAGCCTGCTGAGAGGTACGACTTTAAATACATGTAACTTCTATACTATCATTTGGATTTCAACCGAATTTCGTGTGTGCTATGTGTACCATAACAGATATGATTATGCCGCTTCTTAAGAGTAACCAGGGCTGCAAACTGTTAATAAATACTGTCTCTATTTTTGTTACCCTAATATCAATATATCAGCAAGTATGCAAGCCAATAGCTCTAAACGTTGCACACGTATAGAACCTGGCATTCTAGATTAATTTGGAGTAACCAATATTGGCCTACGCCGGTGCTGCCAACATGATTCTAAGCCTGCTGATATGTCCAATTTTAAAATGCATGTAACTTCTATACTAACTAATGGATTTCATTCAAAATTGACAGAAGAATAGATCATATTATTTTATATTATTTCTGACCAATACATGTATGTCATTGTTGCCAACATGATTTTACGCGCGCAGTAAGATCCAATGTTTAACTGCATGTAACGTCCATGTTATCCATTGGACTTCATCCAAATTTTGTATTCTGTATCTTAAGAGATGGAACTAAGAATATATTCAGTCACCAGGGCTGCCAACTGTAGTTCTCTATTAGGCTACATTATGCCAGGTATACAGTATTTCGAACTAATTAGAAATTTCGATATTACCAACTTAATTTCGTCATTATTCTAGATAAATCCATATAGATTAATCATTGGCATGAATCTTAAATTTTAAGAAAAGTAGGTTCTTTAGATCGTCACGGAACTTCTTGTTTTGTTTTTGATAACGTTACGAATGTCATGGTATAACTCCATATTCATGTGCATTTATTATCGAATTTGCTTGTACTTATTATGAGCTTTCTCCCAAATATTGTGTGTTAAATTAAACCAAGTTAGTTATCGCACATCGTTCTGCGAAATACATCTCAAATACTCTCCAAAGCTCCATGGTATGGAATAATAGCTTGATAATTAGTGGGAGTAGTGTGGAACGGAGCGTGCTATTCAGAGTCTGCCATGCGTGTAATTTATAAGTATTCTGTTTCCGATGTGGAAGAATAGAATTATTGAATACAAACAAATACAATATTATTCCATACAAACATGAGCAGTTGAAAAGCACACCAACTGAAATAATTATCCGTGAACCGAAAGCATAAAGCATACAGTATGTGTAAATGCATTAGCTCGCACGAATGAAAGGTACATAGCTTTTAGTTATGCCATTACATTTTTATTTGTTGAACAAACTTCAAAGAAACCCTTTTAATTTATAGGTCATTCAAAAACGGTTTTGTGATTTGTTTCCGTAGTATTTCGTATGGATAATAATAATTATTAATATTAATATTATTATAATAACGTCTATCTCAATAAAAGAAACCAAAAGGCCTACTTGATAGACGTTGCTGTCCCACTTAGCCAAAATATGCTCATAACCCAGGCAAAAAAACAAACAAATACGCACCGTTGGGTGAAGAAATATGGAAACTATGGGGACTAAAATGCGTGAGAATCCTGTCAGTGGTGATCTCTTCCACGGGAGTTGTTCCAAAGATGTTGGTAATGGCTTTGGAGGAACTGCAAATGAAACACCTGATTGCCAGAATACATAAGGCAGTGTTGCTGGATAAGTGTCAGGTTGTTAGGCTATTCATTTTATATCAGTAAGGTTTACCGGATACTTGATTGTCAAATCTGTATCTTGTAGACTAAATTGTACCATATTTATCTTCTTCTTCTTCTTCTTCTTCTTCTACCTAGCATTTGTCCCGCCTGGTGGCAGGGTCTGCTGTGAGGATTCGTTGTCTCCATTTCTTTCGGTCTTGAGCCATATCTGGGTGTAGATATGCAGTCTTCAGGTCATTATGGATCGTATCAACCCACCTCTGCCTTCGTCGTCCCTTGGGCCTCTTTCCCGTGACTTCCAGGTTATATGCTGACTTAGCTATTGTGTCAAATTGTACCATATTTATGAGAAATTAAATCTATTATTATTAATAATATTAATAATAATAACAAGCGGTCCCATGCGAGAACACTCTCATGTGTATTAACTACCCGCCTGGCTTTATTGGTACGCGGGCTCGACGCGACTCAGTTCTGGCAGGGGTTGTTGTGTTTTTTTGTTTTTTAAATTGCACTTTTTAAACAAATTCTCGATGTTTATGAAATCAAAGTGCAATTCGACACTGCTGTGGGTTATTCTCTTACTTTTCGATGCGTATTTGTTACATTTGTGAGACTGGCTGAGTGGTGCAACGATATCTTTCTTGACTGCTGTGCCTAAGGTTACAGGATCGAATCCTGGCGCAGTCAGTTAGAATTTGAGGGATCTATATCAGTAGATTTCATTGCATGTTTAAGATCTCCTTCGGGGCAAATTTACGGCACCCCGGCGTCTCTAAAAGCCTCAGTAGTTAAATAGGCCGTGAAACCAATAACATTATTTTATTGGTTACATGTGAGTGCCGCATGTGTATATACCACCCACCCGACTTAACTGTTATGCGGGATTGACGTGACACAGTTCTAACAGGGGATATCGTCTTTTGTATTGGTTTAAACGTACATTATAAACAAATACATATAATTATGTGCGTTGATTTTTTTTTATGAAACGCAAAATTCATCCTTTACTATTGGAACGATTTGGAAGATTTTGGTACGAACCACAACTTATAACTCTCTCTGGTTAAATAGGTTGAGTTTTGGAAAACATACACCTTAGCGTTTTATATATCGGGTGATCCAGCAGCCTCTTCCAATATCATTTGCTGCAACCCAACTAACGCGGGTGTCAGGAAGGTCAATATTTCTCTGCTTGCATCTCGTATGATACTAATGCACTGCAAGCATATATAATATATGGATACGTTACTGATAAGGCAAAGCAAGTTCCTGTAATGAACTCAATATTTCTTTATTTTATTGTAATTCATGGGACATAAAACCATAATACTGGACAAGAACGTATAGGCTACTTATAATTAAAAGAATGAACATAGAACTATGTTAAATTCAGGCGGAAAACATGTTTGTTGTATTTGTTGGTTTAGTTAGGTGCTTTTTGGCATGGTAGGCATGTAGCCCCGTCATTTAGTGTGTGTGTGTGTTCAAACTGTTTGATAACCTGTGCCATTGTAATGACTGTACTAATATCAGTATTACAATTGGGGAAAGGATTGTATAGGAGGTGACTGACACCTTAATGTACGTAGGTATTGTCCCAGTATTTGGCTGAAGTGGAATTGGGAAACTACGGGAATTCGCTTTAAGGAAACAAGAAGTAGGATACGAACCCACTTCTTCTTAGCTCTGCCTCACGAGGCTGAGAATCGTTGTTTCAGCCCTCAGTTTAGAATTAAATTTGTTTGAAAAGCCAGGAATCGAACAAGGACCTCGAACAGAACAAATGTTTAATTTTTAAACAGATATTTATTTTAATCTATTATTCCCAGCTTGGATGTGCTCAAAGACTCTGTGATGGAGCATTCCACTGCCACCACAAGGACAGTGTCTGGAAGATGAACATAGTTTGTCAGCAGATACAACTGGGTTGCAGACGACTTCATAGTTCCGCCCCTTAAAACCACAACCCAATACAACTGGGGATGTTGGCAGGCTGACCGCTAACTTGGGTCTAATTAAGGAAGGGGTTTTGGAAAGAAGTCGGCCGTGGACCTGTTGAAAGGGCCCGTCCTGGCTTTTGCCTGGTGGTGAAAATTGGAAACCACGAAAGCCATTTTCAGGACGGCTGAAGTGGCAATCAAACCCATGCTCTCCTGATGCCAGCAAGGCATGAGCTAGCGCGTTAGCGCTCTCGGCCACCATGGCCAGTAACAGTAAAATATACATCAGTAAAATAGTTTAGTCGCCCCCGTGGTGTAGTGGTCAGCGTATTTAGCTGCCACCCCGGAGGTCTGAGGTTCAATTCCCGGCTCTGCCACGAAATTTTAAAAGTGGTATGAGGACTGGAACGGGATCTACTCAGCCTTGGGTGGTCCAAAAGAGTAGAGGGGATCTGATTCCCACCTCAGCCATCCTCGAAGTGGTTTTCCGTGGTTTCCCACTTCGTCTTCGGGCAAATGCCGGGATGATACCTACCGTCAGGCAACGGCCGCCTCCTTCCCTCTTCCTTGTCTATCCATCTCATTCTTCCCATCCCGTCCCGTCCCTCATGAGACCCCCTGTTCGCTTTGCCTGGGCGAGGCGCTTGTTCCACATCCCCAATTGTATTCCTCGACTCGATATCAACCTCCAGAACACTGCCCGTAGAGGCGGTAAAGGTGGGATCCCTCGCTGAATCCGCGGGAAAAGCCTCCCAGGAGGATAAACTGACTACGAAAAAGAAAACCAAGGAAAGTAAAATATATGAATGAGATTTGAAATTCTAAATGTCATGGTTTCACTACATTCATGACATTGTGATAGACGTGTTACCTGTGATACAGAATCTAGACATGTCACAATATTGTATAACTAAATTTTCCATTGCTATAGTACAAAATATGCCCGTTAGCGTTACTGTGCTGTCACCGCTAGTGTTTATGCACCCTTCACACAGGATATCAAAAGGTAAGGTTCTGTTGCTTTAGATATTAAGAATTGTTCCATTGATTTGACAGCACGAACATTCCTTGTTACTCTAGTCGGACAAGAATATTAAAGGAATAACACCAGAGAAACAAAATAACTTTTGGGCGTTTTCACAACAGCGCTATTTCGAATGACTTCAAGACGAGCTGTTGAATTAATTCAAGTATATTTTGGTTTGAGTGAAACATAGTTACTGTGTAGGTCCGGGTTCGGTTCTAACAAGAAATTTAATTCTGATCTGAGGGCTGGAACGGAGTTCACTCTGCCTCGTGAGGCAGACCTGAGGTGTTTGTAGTTGTTAATTCGTATAAATGACTTTGCTAAATTTTGGTCATTAGCCCCGTGTGCTTGGGTATGTGTTGAACTTGTGTGTTAACCTGTATAGCTGTGATGACTGTAGTTGTAATTATTAGCAAAACGTACGGCAAAAACTTAGAAAGTGTGGCAAGTATTTCTAATAAATATTAAAGCAATAAGCAACCGAATAAAGAGCTACTTATTTTAATACTAGCAGAAGTACCCGCTCTTCGAACGGTCTTCGGTATTAATAACCAGACGTTATTAATTGAGCTACTGTTGCAATGGTTACAATAGAACGAAGTTAGTTTTCTGGGTATATCACAGACACTGTTAATTTCAGGGCCTTAAAATTTGTTTTTCGGGGACCCTTTATAGACTCCCTAGGTTTGTGTCACACATTGAGAAGCGCAACATATGCTTTCGTCGTCTTTCTAGGATAATTTTTATTTTTCACCTATTTTAGCATGTATTTTGATTTTTCCCCCCTATTCCAACCCTTCTATGAGAAGTACGTTAAAGAGTATTCTAAACTATTGGTGTATTGACTCATGGTTACAATACCTAATTTTACGATGCTCCAAGCACCCGAACACGAGTTATAGGCGTACATAAACATAAAGATATATCAACCACACAGTGTCAAACAAAATCATCTTTACGATGAACCCGTTTGTCGACATAAATACAGTATGATAAGTTAAAATGTGCACTCAAACTAAATTCACCTAACGTGTACTTCCTGACGTGAAAATAATATTGAAAACCTTGTTGACGAAACTCAATGTATGTCAAATAAAAACTGACTCTCACCGTTGTGGAAAGTCCCATCCCCAGGAAGACTCCTTTAATAAATTATAAAGGCTTTTGGTGCAGGAAAATTCAGGATTTTTAGCCTCCAATGGCCCAAATTCCCAAAAGCTGCAAAATACAATATTCAATTGAGGAATTTTTGATAATTATGTTGCTGTTTGGAGATACAATAGACCTTCTGTACAACATATCGCACGTGTAAGTTGCGTTTAAACATTATAGTGTACCCCTTGACCCACTTAAGCGCATTGATGAATTGTACAGTCTATGATTGTTTCCATGATAACCTTATAGCCATTTGCAAAATTTCGCAGAAATTTTATAAATTGAGTGGCATTGCTTCTTAGAGAACTAGATGGAAATTTGGATGTCACCTCTTGAGATACTGTTGTCATGGTCACCGGCTTGCATTACTTCATTATCTTCTTCTTGTTCTTCTCCTTTCAGATGGTCCAGCTAAGGACCACGACGTTGAACTTTTCACCTTGGCGAGGGACTTGATGTTTGCCCAATATTCTCTGGCTATGTTTCCCCTTTCTCTCTTTTGTCCAGATGATGCCGGTTTTTGAAAGGGTGGTCTGCCCTAAAAACTCTTCAATTTAAGTATCTTTCTGAGATGTGGTCGGCTTCTAATATCACTTTACATTATCTTCAGTACTTGGATGACCTTGTTAACTTCTGTTAGCCATGGTGTCACGCTCTGTCTATTCTCCCAGTAGTTGAGACGCCGGTTGGTTAGTCTCGTTGGGTTCATCCTTGAGACATGTCCGTAGAAAGCCAGACGTCTCTTCCTGGCCACATCTGTGATTTTCTCAGTATATCTATATAGCTCCTGATTTGGTGTTCTTCTGTACTCGTCATCGATTTATTCGTTTATTAAATGAAATTAGTTTTCTAGGAATATCTGAGACACGTGGTTTAGAGCCTTAAAACGCAGTAGCCTCCGAGCCACCGAGGGGCTGAAAATGAGTTTTGTCTCGTCCTTGTACGCCATAATATAATAATAATCATAATAATAATAATTTAATAATATAGGGATAGGGATATAATAGACCTTCAGTACCACACCCACACGTGTAAATCGCATGAAAAAAGTCAAGAGTATCCCTTGAGCCCCTTTAAGCGCACTATATACGTATTGATGAATTTCACAGCTTAAGTTAGTTCCGTGATAACCTTATAGCCGTTTTCGAACGTTCACAGTATTGTAATATATGGAATGGCATTGCGTCTTACAGAAATAAATGGACTCCTGAGATTGTGTTGCCATGGTTACCAGCTTGCATTCTGTCATTAGTGTTTATTAAATGGAATTAGTTTCCTGGAAATATCTCAAAAACAGTTGGTTTTAGGACCTTAAAATGTTTTGTTTCTCACATTGAAACGCTGAAAATGAGCCTTTTCTCGTCTTTCTACGCCCATTTCAACATGCATTTTAAGGGAGTCTCTTTTATGAGAGGTATGGAGAAGAGTTACATCAATGATTACTTTCGTGCCTCTAATGGACATCTGTATCAAATTTTACGTTGATCCACTCAGCCGTTCTCTAGTGATGCGGGTGCAAAATTGTACACAGACAAACAAACAGACAGACAGACAAAAATTTTGTTTTTGCGCGCATAAACAAGTCTGAAAAGCGTTAATAACTCAAATTTCCGTGGAAATTCAGAAAAAACAGACAAATTTTCATTATTACGAAGCACGTCCAGAAAGTAAGCTCCGTTTGGTAATAAAATTGAATTGTGTACAGATACAGAAAAATTATTTATTGCACAACATTCTACACCTCTTAAACTACTTTTCCACATAACTGCCGAAATTTTGCAGGCATTTGTCATAGCGTGGCTTAACTTTTTGGATACCTTCTTCATAGAAGTTTGCCGCCGACCCGTAAACGATAGTGAAGACTCCCCTGTAAGATATACTACTGTTTGGCCATCACTGTTAGGCAAATTGCGTATGTGGTCAGGAGAACTCCTAAACATACGCAGTTCTCCTGGTAAGCACGCAATTTGTCTAACAGTAGTGACCAAACAGTAGGATATCTTAAGGGGAGTCTTCACTCTCGTTTACGGGTCGGCGGCAAACTTCTATGAAGAGGTATCCAAAAACTTGTGCCACGCTATGACAAATGCCTGCAAAAGTTCGGCAGTTATGTGAAAAGGTAGTTTAAGAGGTGTAGAATGTTGTGCAATAAATATTTTTTCTGTATCTGTACACAATTTAATTTAATTACCAAACGGAGCTTACTTTCTGGACGTGCCTCGTATATATAGAGAGATCTATAATGTTGGAAGACTGAGAAATGATCATCCCATATGTATATTATAAAAAATAATTCCTTAAATCAATAAAATTTACTATTAATTATAGTGTACCGGTTTCGGCCACATTGAGATTGTGACCTTCCTCAGCAGAAATGGATAATACAAGTCGAGTTGCAAGTCTTACATTAAAAAGGTTTTTATAACTAAGGTTGTTTTCAAAAATATTTCTAAAAATTCTAATTAAGTAAAAAGTTTAAAATATATTAAATGATTAAAAAATCAGATCTGTTAGAAATTCAGATTAAAGGTGAAAGATATAGCTCTTGAAAAACAGCTTGAAGTGTAAAGTCAGTGATGTGGATGTTACCATGTAATCACGTATAGACATTTTGAGCTTGGGATTGATATGATCATGTGTTTATGTGAGAATAAATATATTTATAATGTTGTTGATGTGAAAAAATACAATCCAGGAAAATTGAGTACGGTATTCATAAGAAAAATTTTGATCCCATATATGCTAATCAGATGTAATTTCATTCAGTAATTTTTAGCCTATTTTAATTTATGAAAAAATAGGCTTATGAGATCACCTTTTGTCCGTGTGTCTGTCTGTGTGTGCGTGTGGGTGTGTGTGTGATGGTGTGTGTCCCCTAATAAAATCTAAACGGCTGGAGGGATTTCAATGAAACTCGGTAAGTTCATAGCACTATTCCGGGCGACCCCGACCGTGTCCTTCAAATGTTGTTACGTCTCACCAATCCAACATGGCGGCAGTGCGAAATATTTCACCAGCATTCAATATCTACGAAAATATTATCGATATCACCCTGGAATATTTTACGATGATAAAGGAAACTACTAGAAATTCACCTATGTGACTTTTGAAAGCCTGGTAACTACAAAACCAACATGGTGGCCAAGCGAATTTGTGACTTTTAAATAGACTTTTCTCACGATTTAACCAACCAAACGCATTAAAACTTGGTACAGTATATGTTTATACAGAGTGTAATGCACCGACATATAATTTCGTTCAATTGTTTACATAACCTCAAGATGGCGGACGTGCGAAATATTTCAATGGCATTCTATATTTCTGGAACTAATAGCGGTATCACCCTAAAATTTTGTACGGAGATAAAGGGCACTACTGGAAGTTCATCTATAAGACTTTCAGAAAACGGTTAACTACAAAACGAATATGGCGGTCAAGCGAATTTGAAAATTTTAAATAGACCTTTCTCGCGATTTAATGATCCAAACGCAATGAAACTTGGTACAGGAAATGTTTATACATATTGTAATGCACTGGTATCTAATTTAGTTCAATTGTTTACATAACCTCAAGATGGCGGCTGTGCGAATTTTAAAATTAAGTTTTTATTTCTTGTGTCGTAATCATGTGATCGAAGTGAAAGTTTGAATAATGAACCTACGCAATAATTTTACATGACTCTATGGCCTATACATATAACAATCCAACATGGCGACCATCCGAAATATTTGGACGGATCTCAATATCTACGATTCTATTACGGCAATCAAATTGAATTTTTTAATGGTCATAGGGGCGATGAACATAAGTTCACCTATCGGACTTTCAATAACCTGGTGATCACAAATCCAACATGGCGGCGACGCGAAATATAAATATTCACATGGTCGTTTTTCGCAATTTAACCATCCGAGTGCAGTGACACTTGGTACAGTAAATCCTTATACAAATAGTAATCCACTGGCATCTATTTTTTTTTCAATTGTTTCCATATGCACAAGATGGCAGCTGTGCGAAATGTTAAAATCTCGTTTTTACTTCTTGTGTCCTAATCATGCGATTGAAGTTTGAATACTACACGTACACAATATTCTTCATGTAACAGTACATAACTCTAAGACCTACATATATAAAAATCCAACATGGCGACCATCCGCAATATTTTGTCGGTTCTCAATATCTACGAATCTTTTACAACAATCAAACTGAAATTTTGTAGGTTGATAGAGGAAATTAACATAAGTAGCATATATGAAAATAGGCTGTATAGTTCTTCACGGAACTACTTGTTTCGTATGTTCGAGTAATTGTGATTATTGTGTCGACCGACTGATCCCATTGCAATATCAATTGTTGTAAGACAACACTAACAAGTACTTCCTTGAAGAACTAAATAACCTATTTTCATATAACCTACCTATGTTAATTGCCTCTAACAACATAAAAGATTTCAGTTTGATTGCAGTGATAAGATTCGTAGATATTGAGAACCGTCTAATATTTCAGATGGTCGCCATGTTGGACTGTTATAAATGTAGGCTATAGAGTCATGCACTAATACATGACTATTATTGCGTAGGTTGATTATTGAAGCGTTGACTGCGATCGCATGATTAGGACACATGAAATAAAAACTTAATTTTAAAACTTCGCACAACCGCCATCTTGATGTTATGTAAACTATTGAACTAAATTAGATATCAGTGCATTACATTATATATTAACATTAGCTGAACCTTGTTTCACTGCGCCCGGATAGTTAAATCACGAGAAATATCTATTTAAATGTTTCAAATTCGCTTGGCCACCATGTTCGTTTTGTACTTAATAGGTTTTTGAACGTTGCATAGGTGAACTTCTAGTAGTACCCTTCTTCACCTTCCTAAATTTAAGGGTGATATCAGTAATAGTTTCTGAGATATAAAATGCCTGTGAAATATTTCGCGCGGCTGCCATGTTATATTGGTGAAACGTATTAACATTGGAAAAGCGTGGTCGAGGTCGGAAAAACTTTGTATTATACAGTTACCGAGTTTCAATGAAATCGCTTTGGTCGTTTTTATTTTATTACCAGGAGACACACACACACACACAGACACACGCACACACGCGGACAAAAGTTGATCTCATAAGCCTATTTTGCATAAATGAAAATAGGCTAAATATGATGTCTAAGCTTTCAATACATGGGAAGAATGTAACTCGTCCGCAACTCCCGTGAGGACAACAACCCTGCATATTTCTTTATCCCTCAAAGGGCATGTGAACAAGGCGCCATGTATCAAACTGCACAAAGCGCCACAGAGTGTGACAGTGAGATATTGTGAGTGATGTTTGTAAAGACTTAAACAAAGCAAGGTAGAAGCGGTACGGAAGTAGCTGTACTCTATATGCTGGGGCCAGTTTGCATGAGACGAGTAATAAATCTTATCTTGGCATTACGGCTTCGGTGATGAATGAACTCCGAGCAGCCAACCACCCAGCAGTATTTCACACAAAGCTTTATCTCGGTGTTCAGAGCTGACCGAAACCTCAACAAGCTGTCGGGTAGTAATCAATGAACTTGATCAGGATAATCCCATCAAATGGCTACATGAAATACTGTGCCATTTCTTTTCTCATAGGTTACTCGTATAGAAACGATCCACTCATAACGGGATCTCCCGATCTCTCTAAAAGGTTGTATACTCGTTAAGCAGTGGCGCTGGTGGTATACCGCAAGTGCGTGAGGCAGCCAGACACAATTTAACTGGTAATGACAATAATAATACTAATAATAATTACTAGTGGGCCCGTGCGAGCTTTCGTAACGTGAATGTAGGTTTATGGGGTAGTAGGGAAAAATGTGGGAGAACGAAGTTTTAAATACTGAATACATGTATTTATTGTTGTTAAACGGCATACGTACATGAGAAGAACACAAAGAATTATGTAGAACAGTGTTTTGTACTTGTCACAGCACCTCTTTCTAGAAAATATTCGATGTTACAACGAATTCATCGGTTATTGTTTGCTCGGGAGTTTCATCTACAGCAATTTTTACATTTGCAAAGGGTTGAACCCTAGAGAAAGTCTTGGCGAGACCACACCAGAGCCATCTGCTGAGAGACTCCTCAGCTAGCAGTACGCCACGCTCCCACCAGATGGCTGCCGCTGCCGCGCTGCCCTGCGCTCTAGTGGCAGGCTCGCCAGGTTCCGGTGCTCCCATTGAAAATGTACATTTTTAAGGTATTTATTTAACTGTGAGGCATTTAAAGAGGAAGTGAGTGCGTTTCGGGCACACATGGGGTTATGCGGAACTTGTAGGTACCCCATTGTGTAGGTTGGTGTTAACAGGACCTTATTTTCAGTACAAAACCGGAATGGGACCTTAGCAGAATAATAAAGAGAGGATAAAAATAATAATAATAATAGTAATAATACTAATAAAGGAAGATCTTAAAGGAATGGGGATACGAGCAGAAGATGCACAAGACCGAAATCTTTATGGAGCAGCCATCAAGACGTTTGGGACTTTCCGGGACGAAAAACGGACAACTGGTGCAAAATGGACAGAAGAACGTCGTGCTAACCACAGTGAGCTCACGATGACAATTTTTAAAATGAGTCTTATCGTGGCCACTAGTTGACCGATTAGCGAAATTGAATGAATAATAATAATAATACGATAATTTTTCTATTAAGATTCCTAACATCGCGGTTATCGGTCCTTAATGGTTTGGGTTAAAATGAAAACAGTTATTGTTGTTGATTCTTTATGGACATTGTTACATCGTGGTCACGGAGCCCCGTGTACTTGGTTGTGTGTGGAATTTGTATGTTCACCTTTGTTAGTGTGATGGCTGTATTAGTGTGTATAGTTGTAAAGCAGATAAGAATTTGGAAGAAGGCGGCCATGGCCTTAATTTTGGAACCATTGCGCCATTCGCCTGGAGTAGAAGTGGGAAACCACGGAAAGCCACTTCCAAGATCGCTGAGGTGGGAATCGAATTCGCCTCTTCTCAGTTTTGCCTCACGAGGCTGTGAGTGCTCCGTTCCAACCTTCAGACTAGAATTAAATTCTTGGCAGAGTTGAAATTCGAACCCGGACCTCAAGTGCGACAGCCAAGAATGCTAGCCGCTACACCACAAGGTAGTCCACTCCCAAAGCAACCACAACAGTGTCTCTCCATCTAAGGTTTGGAAATACCACCTCGTGGCCCAATGGGAATCATTCTTGACTGTCATCCCTGTGGTCTGGATTTGATTCCCAGCTGTGACTAGAAATTTAATTCTGGTCTGACGGTTGATAAAATGACCACTTGGCCTGGGATGGATCCTAACTTAGGGTCACGGCGGCCTCCTTCCCAATAATTGACAGGTTATCACACTAATTCCACACACACACGCACCCAAATGTACAGGGTTGTAATTACAGTATGACCAAGATGTTTCAACGCATAATACACTGTGCCAGGGAATGTTCCCCGCAGTGCCCACGTTCTGCTGCCTGAGATAGCATCAGCAGATTAGTTGGCAGCACGGTGTCCTTGACAGGATAGCGATACAGTGATGGCCACACGTGTGGGCTAGTTTGTCAAAATAGTTAGTGTGTGTTGCAGTAAGCGAGCGTTCATATAAATTATTGAAAGAGTGCAACAGTATGCAGGTGATAATGTTTACTACTGAAGAGAGAGCTCCTTTAGTGGAATACGTTTTCCACGAAAGCGATCGCTTTACAGAAAATTTTCCAGACGCGGTTTCCTAATTCAGTGTGTCCAAACCGGGATACTCTTCGCGTTGAACACAAGGACAACACGTCGAGCATCTGTTATGAATGGCTGTGGTGAATACAAACACAAAGTATAATGTTTGGTTTGATCCAAGCAGCACCCGTGCTGTCAACGAAACTGCTGATGCTATCTCTGGCAGCAGCGAGTAGGCACTGCGGAAAACATTCCCTGGCGCCCTGTATAAGCAAAAACAATCTCCATAGGTGATCGTGTTGGCTGAGGGCGTTCATTTAAAACGAATATTTAATTTTTGAATCGTTTTACATTTCAAGATTTTATGTTGCACAGTTTTAAAATGTTGTATTGTGTCGTAAGGGCGCAATGTTCTCTCAAAATTCACACCATTGTGGCTCACGTACGCACTGGCAAGAGAACCGCCGCTCATTGAAGACTTGACTCAACTTGCTCCTGCCATCAACTCCCAGCTATGACAATTGCCATTTGTAGCTCTTCAGTCGGTCAACACCATTATGCCCAATGAATGGGTTCGGTACAAGATATAAATATTTAAATACACTCCTGGAAAAAATTACATGTATTAAATTATTTATTTATGTGTTTATTTATTTATATATTTACTATCAGAAGTACCCGTTCTTCGAACGGTGTTCGGTGTTAACACCAGATATTATCAATTGAGCTACTGTTGCAATGGTTAGCGGATTGTCATTCCTTCATATGTTTATCAGAACGAAGTTAGTTTTCTGGGAATATCACACATACTGTTAATTTAAGGGACTTAAAATGTGGTTTCCGGAGACCCTTTATAGACTCCCGAATTTTGTCTCTCACATTGAGAAGCGCAACATATGCTTTGGTCGTTCTTCTAGGATAATTTTTATATTTCGCCTATTTTAGCATGTATTTTGAGAAGATTTTCCCTATATCCACCCTTCTACTGTATGAAAAGTACGGTGAAGGGTTTTATAAATGATTGGTGTATTGACTTTCATGGTTGCCATACCTAATTTCACGATGCACCAAGCATCCGAACACGAGTTATAGGCGTACATAAAGATACGCAGAAAAACAGACAGACAATTCTATTGTCTACAACATATCACCCAGGTATCCAAATATGGGTATCAAACAAAATCATCCTTACGATGAACCCGTATGTCGAAAAAAAAAAAGATTAGTTAAAATGTGCTCTCATACTAAATTCACCTAACGTGTACTTCCTGACGTGAAATAGAATTGAAAGCCTTGTAGACGAGACGCAATACACGTCACATAAAAACTGACCCTCTGCGTTGTGTTAGGTCCCCATACAGAGGAAGACCCCTTTCATAAATTATACAGGCTTTTGGTGCATGAAAATTTAGGTTCTTTAGCCTCAAATGGCCCAAATTCCTATAAGCCGCAAAAAATGCTGATTCAATTCAGGAATTTTTGAAAATAGTGTTGCTGTTTGGAGATCTAATAGACCTTCTGTACTACATGTCGCTCGGGAAAATTGCATGAAAAAATTCTAGGTTACCCCTTGACCCCCTTAATTGCATGGATGAATTATACAGTCTACGTTGGTTCCGTGATAACCGTATAGCCATTTGCAAGCTTTCACAGAAATGTAATAAATGGAGTGACATTGCTTCTTACAGAAATAGATGGAAAGTTGGATGCCACCCCTTGAGATAAAGTTGTCATGGTTACCGATTTGCATTCCTTCATTAGTTTGTTAAATGAAATAAAATTAGTTTTCTGGGAATATTTCAGAAACTGTTGGATTTAGAGCCTTATAATGTAGTTTTCGAAGACCCTTTAGGGCCCCCGATTTTCGTTTCTGGCACCGAGGGGCTTTGTCTCGTCGTTGTACGCCATAATATAATACTACTACTAATAATAATAATAATATATCGACACACAGAATTTAAACACGAAATATGGCAAGATCAATAGAGTCGCCCACTTTAAATACCTAGATGAAGTGCTTGAACCGACGGGAAAAGAGAAAATCGCGCAGAACACTAGGTTAATGAAAATGAAGAGAGCCTTATATAAGACACAGAGTGTCTACAACAAAAAATGTCTGTCCACATTCACTAAACTTCGTCATTACAACACGGTCATTAAACCTGAGGTGCTTCATGCTAGTGAGACGTTGACGTTACACTCCAGAGACACCACAGAGAAATTGTCCAACCTAGCAGCAGACATCAGAAAGAGGCGACTAAAATTTTACGGCCACATGAGCAGAATCCCACAAACCAGACTCACCAACAAAATTCTTAGATACATACAGCGGCTCAAGATTACTACACCCTGGATGATGCAAGTCAAAGTTGATCTAGTAAAAGCACAGGTCGACCCAGAAGACGTCATAGACAAAAACGTATTTAGACACAAAGTATACAAGTGGGAAGTGTTTTCAGAGAGAGCTGCACCTACAGCCCAAAGACCAAAGTGGACCGAAGAAAGGAAGAGGGCCTTTAGTGCACGAATGAAAGAGTACTGGAAAGACAGGAAGAACAAAAAGTCATGATTGCTTCGCGTGGTCTAATAGGCCTGTAACGTGTAAAATAAAATAAATAATAATAATATAATATAGGGATACGAATATAATAGACCTGCCGTACCACACCCGCAGGTGTAAATCGCGTGAAAAAATTCTATAGTACCCCTTGACCCCCTTAAGCGCATTTAACGTATTGATGAATTTTACAGCGTAATTTGGTTCCGTGATAACCTTCTAGCCGTTTGCAAACTTTCACACTAATGTAATTAATGGAATTGCATTGCGTCTTACAGCAATAGATGGACCTCTGAGAATCTGTTGCCATGGTTACCGGCTTGCATTCGTTCATTAGTTTATTAAATGAAATTCGTTTTCTGGGAATATCTCAAAAACGGTTGGTTTTAGGGCCTTAAAATGTGGGTTTCGCGAGTTTTGTCTCTCACATTGAAGGGCTGAAAATGAGCTTTGGTTCGTCCTTCTACGCCTATTTCAGCATGTATTTTAAGGGGGTAGGCCCCCATTTATGAGAAGTACGGAGAAGAGTTAATCAATGATTAGTGTCGTGCCTCTGATGGATATCTGTACCAAATTTTACGTTGATACACCCAGCCGTTCTCGAGTTATAAGGGAACAAAGTTGTCCACAGACAAACAAACAAACAGACAGACAAAAAAATTCACGCGCATCCATCATAAAACAGTTTGAAACGCGTAAATAACTCAAATTTCCGTAGTAAATCAGAAAAAAAGAGACAAACTTTAATTTATATATAGAGAGAGATATACTGCACCGCTCGGTGTTGACCGTGTTTTATTGCACAAATTTAGGTTTTACTCGCTAACCGTTGGAGATACACGAAGTGATAAGGACCTTTCGGATAGAAAATTAAATAATAAAGCTCGTGTATGCCATAAAAAGTTTGCTATTTCTTAGCGTTCTCTTTTTATTTGAAATGAAAATATGAAATTTTGAAACCAAAGGGTGTAGTGACGTCACAAATGTGGGTTGTACTCGCTAACCGTTAGAGATATACGAAAAGTGATAAAGTCCTTTCGGATAGGAAATTAAGTTTTAAGGCTCGTGTGTGCCATCAAAAGTTTGCTATTTCTTATCGTTCTATTTTTATTTGATATGGAAATATGAAATTTTGAAACCAAGGGGGGTAGTGACGCCACTAAAATGGTCGCCATTTTTAATAGTGCAAAATATCGAAATAAAAAGTTTCTTATATGTAAAGCTGGTAAATCAGTTACATCCGTGCAAAATTTCATTTAAATCGGACCAGTGGTTCTTGCGTTATTGAGTAACACACAGACAGACAGAAAGACAGACACACACCATCTCATTTTTATATATTAGTATGATTTATCATATGGCTTTTAGTACCGGGAGTGTCCGAGGACAAGTTCAGCTCACCAGAGGCTGTAGCTGCTTCTAGCGGACACCCATAGGGTGAGCTACAAGTTCTGTTCAATTCCCAGTAGTTCCAACTTTCACTACCAGATGTCAATGATACCTAGTGGTGAACGTTGGAACTAGGATAGAGTATTCCAACGAAATCGAACCTAGAAATTTAACTTCAGACAAGTTTAGTCTGTAGAAGGATCTTTTACATGCCATAAATATATGACATGAGACCGCCAGCTTTACTTCCCCTCCGAAGGAAGGCATACCGAAGGATTTTAACTCTCTTAAAAATCCGATGACTTCGGCCGGGTCTGAACCCGCTATCTTGGGCACAGCAGTTCAGCATGCTACCAACTACATCACCGAAGCCGCTGTGTATTAGATAATATTCTCGCTATAAAATAGGATATTTAGGATTACGCGTTACGACCCTCAAGTGGCCATCATTAGATCCAGTTCACTGTGTTAAGTTTTAAAATTTACACTAAAATAATTACGCTATTATTGTAGTAGCTTGTCTTCGTTGTATTTTTGACGATTCGCAATTGAATCTCGTTACTTCTTAGGTTTGATTTGTCTTAAAGGGTTTATGAATTACGTAAGGAAAGAGTATATAAATTATATTGTACACCTGCATATACGTTTCTACTTGAGCCATTTAATAGTGATAATTAACTAACACATTTAATTTTTTCCAGAAGTGTATATACATATTTATCTCTTGCACCCCGCCCATTCATGGGCACAATATTGTTGACCAACTGAAGAGCTACAAATGGCAATTTTGTATGAGGAAAACTGAAAGAATGGCTTCAAATCTCTACAAAACTTAGAGACGAACAGAACGATATTTGGAGCGACTTGTACAGCACGGATGCGATGATAGACAGAGACTGAATGTTGAGCCTACGTGAACTATGACACGTAGCGACCAGATTCGCGACTCACGAATTCCACTATAAAGTGTGCATGAACAGGAAATACCACCAACCGGCCCCCGAAAGCGTGTGCTCATGGTGCGGGGAGAAATGTCAGAGATACCAGGCAATGTGGTGTGATCAGACACAGTTATCTCTTACGCAGTTGAGTGTTAAATAATGACTTACATAATATAGTACATTATGCAACAAGCCTATAAGTTAGTGGCAATAATTAAGACACGAGTATGTTTATAAAACGGCGGAACGAGTTTTAGAATTTCCATATGAGTGTCTTGATTAACATTATAGGCGAGTTGCCTACGACTAATTATGTACGACAATAATTATAATGTTCGAACATAAATATTCATAAATATCTGTCGAGATTTCGCCAGTTTTATGCACTGAACAGAGCGCATGAGACGCAGAGAATACCATGGACTCCTCAAATACCCCACTATGACACTAGAAGTCACGCAGTGAAATTTAAAATAGAAGGCCGTGGAACTCAGTGCAGGTGCGATGCTATCCTTACCTAATTGGTCACACAACTGTTTCTTGAGCTCTGATTGGTGGAAGAAACTATTTCATAATGAACAAGAAGTACCGTGACGAACTAAAGAGCCTACTTTTCTTAAAATTTAAGATTCATGCCAATGATTAATCTATATGGATCTATCTAGAATAATGACGATATTAAGTTGGTAATAATAGAGAACTACAGTTGGCAGCCCTGGTGACTGAATATATTCTTAATTCCATCTCTTAAGGTACAGAATACAAAAATTTAGTTGAAGTCCAATGGATTGCATGGACGTTACATGCAGTTAAACATTGGATCTAATAGCACGCGTAAAATCATGTTGGCAACAATGACATACATGTATTGATCAGAAATAATCTGAAATAATATGATCTATTGTTGTGTCAATTTTGAATGAAATCTATTAGTTAGTATAGAAGTTACATGCATTTTAAAATTGGACCTATCAGCAGGCTTAGAATCATGTTGGCAGCACTGACATATATCAGTTACACCAAATTAATCTAGAATGCCAGGTACTATACGTGTGCAAAGTTTAGAGCTATTGGCTTGCATACTTTCTGATATATTGATATTAGGATAACAAAAATGGAGACGGTATTTATTAACATTTGGCAGCCCTGGTTACTCTTAAGAATCGGCATAGTCATATCTGTTATGGTACACATGGCACACACAAAATTTGGTTGAAATCCAAATGATAGTATAGAAGTTACATGTATTTAAAGTTGGACCTCTCAGCAGGCTTAGAATCATGTTGGCGGCACTGACGTATATAAGTTACTCCAAATTAATATAGAATGTCAGGTACTATACGTGTGCATAGTTTAAAGGTGTTGGCTTGCATACTTTCTGATATATGGGTATTTGGATAAAAAAAATTGAGAGCATTTATTAACAGTTGGCAGCCCTGGTGGCTCTTAAGAATACGCTCAGTCATATCCACTTATGTACACATAGCACATACGAAATTTGGTTGAAATCCAATTGATCGTGTAGAAGTTATATGCAATTAAATTTTGGACCTATCAGCATGCTTATAATCATTTTCACAACACTGCCATGTATGGCCTCCTTGAAATTAAACTGCAATATTACTATCTAATCGTGTACCAATTTTGAAATAGCTCCCATTTTACCTTCCAAGATATCCAACATTGAGCTCAAATTTCAATTGCGATTTTTCAGCAGTTGGTAGCACTGACATCATTTTCAAATATGGCCGTGAGATATTCAGGTATAGATCTTTACTCCTACCAAATTTTGTTTCGATTGCTGCATCCGTTTAGGAGTTGATATGGTGGGACACACACACAGCCAGACAGACAGAAGGACAGACCGACAGACAGACACACATTTGCCCGATCTCATGTCTACTTTTTCCTCATTTTTGCAAAATGTGAAAAGTAGGCTAAAATAGTGTCATAATGACCCTCATTATGATACCGTTTTCTGACATATAATATTTACATTTCAACATCGTCGAAAATAAATGCATATTTTTCGCTGTACCGTATCAAAGTTTTCATTCTCATTGTTCTATTGCTAACAATTTCACGATTGTTTTTAAATTCACATTTTCTTTTTGTGTTTCAGGTAAGTCAAGCTGTGTTTCTTGGGAACTCTACCGACAGGGTGTGACCTAGCTGCCTAATACGTATGTATAAAATACAGAGTAAGTCAGTTTGAGCGTCCAACCCAAATATCTCCCCAACTCTTGATGATGTCCCTTTTCAGTTTTTAATTTGACCTGCAGGGTATGCCTAATATATACAGCTCTGAAAGTTGGGGTGCCTACATTAACAGACTGTTTGGTAAGTCTAAACACGTCTTTGCTATATGTATGTAGTAGGGTTGGTACTTTTAATCGATTAATATATTATCAAATAATCGATTAATTGAAGCAGAAAAATCTAATAATTGCTACAAATTACATATAGTCAATCAATTTGTCGTTGAATCGATTAATCGGTTGGTCGAATAATTGATTAATAGTTTTGTCGATTAATCGATGTACTACGCTCTCACAAAAGCAAAATAGACATTTAATTAATTAAAATGCATTGTATCATTTTTTTAAATGTACCTTCTTGGTGGAAACTGGGCTTAAACAAAGTAAAACAAAATGGTTCCTGTCCTAAAATGTAAACATTGAACAAGAATTTAAAATCTTTGCTGAAAACTTTCCTGTTTTCTTTCGAAATCCTTCCCAATTTGATTAATGTTTGTCCTTCCATTGTCGCTGACTCTAATTTTGTTATTTTTAACATAAACAAGGAAGGACACTTTGTATATTTAGTAAAAAAAATTAACTCTGATAGATTTCTATACATCATTCCGAAAATAAGCGTAACTCAACTTAAGCAATGACTTCTCACTTAAACTTATTTTCTTATCTCGTCTCTACTAATCAATTAATCGATTCTTCAGTTAGCCAATTAATCTATTATTTGGTTAGTCGATCAATTGAAAGAACGGTCAGTTGAATAAATTAATAGTTAGATTAATTTGAAACCGATTCACTCGAAGCTTTCGCCTTTAGACTCGATCATCCCGCTGTACAACTGAATCAGAGTAGTTGCCGAAATATCAGGTGGTTGGACTGCCCAAAGCTTCTACTATATCACAGTAGGCAGACAAACGTATGATTTGTGCGTAGATACAGTATATGATATTGGTTTTACGTCCCTTTTAACTACTCTGGCTTTTAGAGACGCCGAGGTGCCGGAATTTTGCCCCGAAGGGGATATATAACGTGCCAGTAAATCTACTGACACGGTTCTCTCGCATTTGCGCATCCTCAAATGCCTGCTGACTACGCCAGGATACGAACCTGCAACCCTGGGCCCTGCAAGCGAGAACGTTACCGATGAACCACGCAGCAAGTCGATCTGTACGTAGTGTACATGTGCAATACAATTCAGTTTCGGAAGTGGTACTAATCCCGACTATGACGGTGGCTATCCTTCCTGTGGTTTTATCTTCAAACTCCCGACTTTTTGCAGCTTCCCTTTACGGTCGTTGTGAGAGGTTTAATACGCACGGCTATGCAACGAAGTTGCCTTATATTGTGGTCCTATGAGTCTCAAAGTCCTGATGTAAGACCTCGAGAGATGGTGCATATATTTTTAGCCTACTTTTCACATTTTGCAAAAATGAGGAAAAAGTAGACCTATGAGATCGATCCGGGAAAATGTGTGTCTGTCTGTCTGTCTGTCTGTCCTTCGGTCTGTCTGTCTGTCTGTCTGTCCTTCTGTCTGTCTGTCTGTCTGGCTGGCTGGCTGTGTGTGTCCCCCCTCCCCTATCAACTCCTAAACGGCTGCAGCTATCAACACCAAATTTGGTAAGAGTAAAGATCTATATTTGAATATCTCACGACCATATTTGAAATTGACGTCAGTGCTACCAACTGCTGAAAAATCGCAATTGAAATTTCAGCTCTATGTCGGATATCTCAGAAGTTATGCAGGCGAACTATTCCAAAATTGGAACACGTATAGATAATGACATTCCAGATTAATTTTCTGAAGTTCATACATGCCAGTGTTGCCAATATGATTCTAAACCTGCCGGTAGGTCCAATTTCTATATGCATGTAACTTCTATATTATCGATTGGATTTCAACCGAATTTCGTATGTACTATGTGTACTACAACACATATGACTGTGCATATTCTAAACAGCCACCAGGGCTGCCAACTATTAATTAATGCTCTCACTATGTTTCAACCCTAATGTCAATATATCAGGAAGTATGCAAGACAACATCTCTAAACTTTGCACACGTATAGTACCTGATATTCTACCCAAATCGGTGTAACTTATATACATCAGTGCTGCCAACACGATCCTAAGCCTGCTGATAGGTCAAGTTTTTAAATGCATATAACTTCTATACTAACAAATGGATTACAACCAAATTTCGTATGCTCTTTGTGTACCATAACAGTTATGATTATGCTTATTCGTAGGAAGCAGCAGGGCTGCCAACTGTTAATAAATGTTCTCTCTATTTGATTAACCCTAATGTCAATATATCAGAAAGTATGCAAGCCAACAGCTCTAAACTTTGCACACTTATAGTACCTAATATTCTACCCAAGTTCGGTGTAACTTATATACTTCAGGGCTGCCAACACGATTCTAGGCCTGCTGATAGGTCAAGTTTTTAAATGCATATAACTTCTATAATAGCAAATGCATTTCAACCGAATTTCGTATGTGCTTTGTGTACCATAACAGTTACGATTATGCGTATTCGTAGGAACCAGCAGGGCTGCCAACTTTTCATAAATGTTCTCTCTATTTGTTTTTTAATCCTAATATCAATATATCAGAAATATATGCAAGCCTTCAGCTCTAAGCTTTGCACACGTATAGTACCTGACTTTCTAGATTAATTTGGAGTATCTAATATACCTCAGTGCTGCCAACATGATTCTAAGCTTTCTGATAGTTTCAATTTTAATTAAATGTAACTTCTATACTAACAATTATTACCAATTGGCACTAGGCTATAATAGATCGCATTATTTCAGATTAATTCAGAGCATCACATACATGACATTGTTCCCAACACGATTTTACGCGCACTGATAAATCCAATATCAAGCAGCGTGTAACGTCCGTACTATCCATTAGTCTTCAACCAAATTTTGTATGTGCATTCTATACCTTAAGAGAGGGTGCTCAGAATATATTCAGAGTCACCAGGGCTGCCAACTGTAGTAAGTTACTGTATTAGGCTACATTATTTTAGGTGTATTTCAAGCTGCAGTACTTTGAAATGTTGGTATGAGGAACTTGATATCGTTATTATTGCAGGTAGGTCTATATAGATTGGCATGAATCTTACATTTTAAGAAAAGTAGGCTGTTTAGTTCGTCACGGAACTACTTGTTATTGTACATTTAGAACGTGTGAAAGAGCTTGGGAACCTCATTATTCCTTCTACCACACTTCAATTCCAAGCTACGGCTCCGAGTACGAAATAAATAAAAGAAAATAAAAAAACCTGAGCTTTCTGCATCTGGTAAATTAAATTTGTGCAGAAATCAGTGATGTAGCATTTTCCGACGGGTTCGTTTATGCTGAGAATCATCGATGCGTGAGGCAGTCGTAGTGATGGCCACGTATGTTCCGTGTCACTGAGCTTCACATCTGCAAATGTCACCTGCTTGTTATTATATTCCATCACTTTGATGTACTGCCCTCGCTATTCACAGCTCAGTGCAACCCCACACTACTGCTCCAACCACGGTGCACCTTCTCGGCGACAACAAATACAATACTTATATTCCTTCTCATCCTTCCTATTGCTTCAGTGACTCTGCCTTAAAGTGGTACCAACCCCACAAACAACACCTTAATATCTGCGTAATTATTATTACTTATTTATTTATTTATTTATTTATCTTTCCACTCGATATCTGGATATTTTTGTGGCACTCGGTAGCTAGACATTTTTGTGGGAGTGATTTTGGAAAAGAGACGGAAGTGGATGGGACGGAAGTGCATGGGACGGAAACAATGAGAGCGCGCGGTGGCGGAGATCGGTACAACGACGTGCTGTAAGCCATGTGACTATGTGGAATGTAAATCGCATACGGTTTACCTCAAGGTTTGGAGGCCCCATTAAAGGAATTCCTACAATAAATCATCTTCAAGTTGTCGTTCTTTGGTGTGAAAATGTTCATTATATCATATTTGCTGAAAACAATTACGATTTATTAAATCTTCGTACTTTTGCTGTATTCTTATTTAATGTAAGCACTCGATGTGCTACATCGCATTAACCAACACTCCAAACAACGTAGGAATTCAGTATATTAACACTGACTTCTAACAATAATTGAAACTTCGTTGGTCTAAACGTATCACTGGGGGAAACGCATTTAATATACCTAGTGCACACCTAATATTTAATTGCGCCTATACTTGGCAGTGCGCTATATCGGCAATAAGAGGCCATTTTCAATAACACCGCTGGCATGGGTTCACTAACTGGCCGGTATGAAGCGCAGCTCGCATCAAGTAGGCAGTGGATTGCTCCCGAATACAGTTGCAGGTATATGTCACTACTGCAGATGCAGTGAAGTATCCTTTTAAGTTTGCTGGCACAAGGTAGCACTATGAGTTCATTCTTTAACAAGTAGTTCCGTGAAGAACTATACAGCCTATTTTCATATATGCTACTTATATTAACTGCCACTATCAACATACAACATTTCAGTTTGATTGTTGTAATAGATTCGTAGATATTGAGTACCGTCTAAATATTTCGGATGGTCGCCATGTTGGATTTTATATATGTAGGTCCTAGAGTTATGTACTGTTACATGAAGATTATAGTGTACGTGTAGCATTCAAACTTCAATCGCATGATTAGGACACAAGAAGTAATAAGGAGATTTTAAAATTTAGCACAGCTGCCATCTTGTGGTTATGGAAACAATTGAAATAAATTAGATGCCAGTGGATTAACATTCGTAAAAGGATTTACTGTACCAAGTTTCACTGCACTCGGATGGTTAAATTGCGAGAAATGTCCATGTGAATATTTATACTTCGCGTCGCCGCCATGTTGGATTTGTGATCACCAGGGTATTTAAAGTCCTATAGGTGAACTTAAGTTCATAGACCCTATGAACATAAAAAAAATCAGTTTGATTGCTATAATAAATTCGTAGATATTCAGAGACGTCTGAATATTTTGGGTGGTCACCATGTTGGATTGTTAAATGTATAGGCCATAGAGTCATGTACCATTAAAGGAAAATTATTGCGTAGGTTCAATATTCAAAATTTCAATTCGATCGCATGACTACATCACAAGAAATAAAAATTTAATTTTAAAATTCGCACATCCGCCATCTTGAGGTTATGTAAATAATTGAACTAAATTAGATACCAGTGCATTACAATGTGTATAAATATTTCCTGTACCAGATTTCAGTGCGTTTGGAACATTAAATCGCGAGAAAGGTCTATTTAAAATTTTCAACTTCGCTTGGCTGCCATGTTCGTTTTGTAGTTAACCGGTTTCTGAAAGTCTTATAGATGGACTTCCGTAGTGCCCTTTATCTCCGTAAAAGATTTCAGGGAGATACCGCTAATAGTTTCACAGATATGGAATGCCGGTGAAATATTTCGCACATCCGCCATCTTGTGGTTATGTAAACAATTGAACGAAGTTAGATGTTGGTGCATTACAATGTATATAAACATATACTGTACCAAGTTTCATTGCGTTTGGTTGGTTAAATCGTGAGAAACGTCTATTTAAAAGTCTCAACTTCGCTTGGCCGCCATGTTCGTTTTGTAGTTACCAGATTTTCAAAGGTCACATAAGTGAACTTATAGTTGTTCCCTTTATCACCATACAAGATGTCAGGGTAATATTTTTCGGAGATATTGAATGCTGGTGAAATATTTCGCACAGCTGCCATGTTGGATTGGTGAGTCGTAACAAAATCTGAAGGGCACGGTCGGGGTCGCAGAGAATAGTGCTATGGACTTACCGAGTTTCATTGAAATCGCTCCGGCCGTTTAGATTTTATTAGGGGGGGGGGACACACACACGAATCACACACACACACACACACTCGCACACACACACACGGACAAAAGGTGATCTCATAAGCCTATTTTTTCAAAATTGAAAATAGGCTAAAAATTGTGTATGAATGCATAGCCAACACTCATTTGTTCAAACTACACGCGCGCTATCTATTGTAAATTGGATTAACTAAGCCTATAACCATCCCGGAAGAGTGCTAAACAACCCACCAAAATTTGGTCGCAATCGGAAGAATTGTAGACTATATGAACGCATCGCCAACACTTATTTGTTAAACTACTCGCGCGGTATCTAATGTAAATTGGATTAAATATGCCTATAATGAATTCGGAAGTGTGCACAACAACTCACCAAAACTTGATCGCAATCGGATGAATGGCTTATGAACGCATAAAAGACGAACAAACGAACAACCTTTTTTATATAGTCTAATACTATCTGTAACCCGGCATGCGTTGCAATGCCAATCAAAGAAAGTGTTGTCGTTGTAACTTTGTTAGTTTGTTGAAGTGCTTTTGGATTCCCAACATGTTTAGCCTATTTTCATTTTATGAAAAAACAAGTAGTTCCGTGAAGAACTATACAGCCTATTTTCATATATGCTACTTATATTAACTGCCACTATCAACATACAACATTTCAGTTTGATTGCTGTAATAGATTCGTAGATATTGAGTACCGTCTAAATATTTCGGATGGTCGCCATGTTGGATTTTATATATGTAGGTCCTAGAGTTATGTACTGTTACATGAAGATTATAGTGTACGTGTAGCATTCAAACTTCAATCGCATGATTAGGACACAAGAAGTAATAAGGAGATTTTAAAATTTAGCACAGCTGCCATCTTGTGGTTATGGCAACACTTGAAATAAATTAGATGCCAGTGGATTAACATTCGTAAAAGGATTTACTGTACCAAGTTTCACTGCACTCGGATGGTTAAATTGCGAGAAATGTCCATGTGAATATTTATACTTCGCGTCGCCGCCATGTTGGATTTGTGATCACCAGTGTATTTAAAGTCCTATAGGTGAACTTAAGTTCATAGACCCTATGAACATAAAAAAATCAGTTTGATTGCTATAATAAATTCGTAGATATTCAGAGACGTCTGAATATTTTGGATGGTCACCATGTTGGATTGTTAAATGTATAGGCCATAGAGTCATGTACCATTGAAGGAAAATTATTGCGTAGGTTCATTATTCAAACTTTAACTTCGATCGCTTGATTACGACAAAAGAAATAAAAACTTAATTTTAAAATTCGCAAGCCGCCATCTTGAGGTTATGTAAACAATTGAACTAAATAATTTAGATAGATACCAGTGCATTGCAATGTGTATTAACATTTCCTGTACCAGATTTCATTGCGTTTGGAACATTAAATCGCGAGAAAGGTCTATTTAAAATTTTCAAAATTCGCTTGGCCGCCATGTTCGTTTTGTAGTTAACCGCTTTTTGAAAGTCTTATAGGTGAACGTCCAGTAGTGCCCTTTATCTCCGTATAAAATTTCAGGGTGATACAGCTAACAGTTTCAGAAATATAGAGTGCCGGTGAAATAATTCGCTCATCCGCCATCTTGTGGTTATATAAACAATTGAACCAAGTTAGATCTCGGTGCATTACAATGTGTATAAACATATACTGTACCAAGTTGTATTGCGTTTGGTTGGTTAAATCGCGAGAAACGTCTATTTAAAATTCGCAAATTCGCGTGGCCGCCATGTTGGTTTTGTAGTGACCAGTTTTTCAAAAGTTACATAGGTGAACCTCTAGTAGTTCCCTTTATCACCGTACTACATTCCAGGGTGATAACGGTAATAGTTTCGGAGATATTGAATGCTTGTGAAATATTTCGCACAGCCGCCATGTTGGATTGGTGAGACGTAACAAAATTTGAAGGGCACGGTCGAGGTCACCCGAAATAGTACTATGAACTTACCGAGTTTCATAGAAAGCGCTCCAGCCGTTCAAAAGTTATTAGGGGGACACACACACACACCTCACACACACACACACACACACACGCACACACACACGGACAAAAGGTGATCTCATAAGCCTATTTTTTCAAAATTGAAAATAGGCTAAGAAATGCGAGTAAGTAATATGGAATTATTCGAATAACATGTCAGATATTACACATCATATGCGACTACTGTAAGGCTCGTATTTTTTTTATTTTACCTTTTACATACCTATTAGACCACGCGAAGCAATCATGAATACATGTTCTTCCTGTTAATCCAGTACTCTTTCATTCGTGCACTAAAGGCCCCCTCTTCCTTTCTTCAGTCCACTTTGGTCCTTGATGATGATGATGATAATTGTTGTTTTAAGGGGTCTAACATCTAGGTTATCGGCCCCTAATGCTTTGGATGATAGTGAACGATAAGATGAGAATGAAAACTATAACTAATTGTAAGTACAGACTTACATACTAGAAGAAGAAATGGTAAACAATTAAAGGATACGGCAAATAAAGGACAGTAAGAAATGAAATGCCCTCAACCCTCGAAGAATGAGGATTGAGGGACTTGGAAGGAAGAGAGCTATGAAAGGCAGATAGGAAAGGGAAAGAGGAGAGGGCCTGTCCCAAAGTCAGTGGAAAAGGGGGGGGGGGGGGAAACGGAACCATCTCAGGAATCCCTCGGGATCGCAAACTCCCCAACTCACCAGCCGTGAGCTCCTGAGGGTGTTGCAATATCCAGGATACACCAGAAGTCGTGGGGCTACATACACCCTGCCTCCTTGAGGGCCTTGAGCAGAAGGCAGGAGATAACTGAGAAGAAAAACAAGAAGTTCCGTGACGAACTAAAGAGCCTACTTTTCTTAAAATTTAAGATTCATGCCAATGATTAATCGATATGGATCTATCTAGAATAATGACGAAATTAAGTTGGTAATATCGAAATTTCTCATTAGTTCGAAATACTGTATACATGGTATAATGTAGCCTAATAGAGCACTACAGTTGGCAGCCCTGGTGACTGAATATATTCTTAGTTCCATCTCATAAGGTACACAATACAAAATTTGGTTGGAGTCCAATGAATAGCATGGACGTTACATGCAGTTAAACATTGGATATAACAGCGCGCGTAAAATCATGTTGGCAACAGTGTCATGCATGTATTGGTAAGAAATAATCTGAAATAATATGATCTATTGTTGTGCCAGTTTTGAATGAAATCCATTAGTTAGTATAGAAGTTACATGCATTTTAAAATTGGACCTATCAGCAGGCTTAGAATCATGTTGGTAGCACTGACGTATATTAGTTACTCCAAAGTAATCTAGAATGCCAGGTACTATACGTGTGCAAAGTTTAGAGCTATTGGCTTGCATTCTTTCTGATATATTGATATTAGGGTAACAAAAATAGAGACAGCATTTATTAACAGTTGGTAGCCCTGGTTGCTCTTAAGAATACGCATAGTCATAGCTGTTATGGTACACATAGCACATACGAAATTTGGTTGAAATCCAAATGATAGTATGGAAGTTACATGTATTTAAAGTTTGACCTCTCAGCAGGCTTAGAATCATGTTGGTAGCACTGACGTATATAAGTTACTCCAAATTAATATAGAATGTCAGGTACTATACGTGTGCATAGTTTAAAGCTGTCGGCTTGCATACTTTCTCATATATATTGGTATTTGGATAAAAGAAATAAAGAGCATTTTTTAACAGTTGGCAGCACTGGTGGTTCATAAGAATACGCTCAGTCATATCTGGTTATGTACACATACAACATACGAAATTTGGTTGAATTCCAATTGATAGTGTATAAGTTATTTGTATTTAAATATTGGACCTATCAGTAGGCTTATAATCATTTTGGCAACACTGATATGTATGGCCTTCTGGAAATTAAACTGCAATATTATTAGCTATACGTGTGCCGATTTTGAAATAGCTCCCATTCATACCTTCCAAGATATCCAACATGGAGCTCAAATTTCAATTGCGATTTTTCAGCAGTTGGTAGGACTGACATCATTTTCAAATATGGCCGTAAGATATTCAGGTATAGATCTTTACTCCTACCAAATTTTATTACGATTGCTCCAGCCGTTTAGGAGTTGATAGGGGGGGGGGACACACACACAGCCAGCCAGCCAGACAGACAGACAGACAGACAGACAGACAGACAGACAGAAGGACAGACAGACAGACAGACACACATTTTCCCGGATCGATCTCATAAGACTACTTTTTCCTCATTTTTGCAAAATGTGAAAAGTAGGCTAATAAGAGTATCAGGAAAGATGAGACAAGAGCCAATAAAGGCGAGAAAGGAAGAGACTCCCTAGGTCTCGGATACCCTAATACCGTTGGGGTCGGAAGAGAACAAGAGTTGACCAAGAGAGGTCGACAGGAAAGAAGATGGAGAGGAGCCAAGCACAAGTAAGTGAAAGCAATGCTTGATTCAGCTGGGGTCCCGTGATCGTCAATCCACGTCCCACTAGATGTGAGCCCCTGGCGGGACTTTGGTCCTTGGGCTGTAGGTTCTGCTTTCTCTGACATCACATCCCACTTGTATACCTTGTGTTGAAAGACGCTTTTGTCTATGACGTCTTCTGGTACGACCTGTGCTTTTTCCAGATCAATTTTGACTTGCATCATCCAGGGTGTAGTAGTCTTGAGCCGCTGTATGTATCTAAGAATTTTGGTGGTGAGTCTGGTTTGTGGGAGTCTGTTGATGAGGCCGTAAAATTTTAGTCGCCTCTTTCTGATGTCTGCTGCGAGGTTGGACAATTACTCTGTGATGTCTATGGAGTGAAGCCTGTACCCTTCGTGTGTGTGCTTTGGTCCAATAATTTTCCTTATTATTTTTCATTCCTCTAGGGGGACATTTAATTTCATATTGCTTGGTCATTCAGCGTCCAGTCTAGTCTGCAAGTCTCTGTTTGCGAAAATGCCACCTCTGTGACCTCTATGTAACGTCTCCTAGGTCTACCTCTGCCTTTCTTACCCTCTACAAACGACCTCATTAACCCCGTAGCTTGCCACGGTGGGTGAGTGGATAGCGTGTCGGTCTACTAACCCCAAGATTGCAGGTTCGCTCCTGGCCGTGGTAAGAGATTTTTTTTGAAAGGCGACAAAAATACGACGCACATGTCATACGATGTTGGCATGTCAAAGAACCCATTTGAATTCAGTAGGCGGTATTCATAATGGCAAAATTAATCTCGGGAGTTTCCGCCAACACAAAGTTCCTCATTTCTCTACTAGAAAGTGCTTTAGTGTTCAAGGAGCTTAGATATCTAACCTCCTTGACTTTCATAGTGATTCAAGGAACAAGGAAATTTGACATGCAAGCTACCCACTGGGTGTCAAATTACAAAGCTTGCACCCGGCACCCGAGACCATGCGATATTATTATTATTATTATTATTATTATTATTATTATTATTATTATTATTATTATTATTATTATTAACCCCTTAGGTAATATATCATCCCCAATACTCTTCACATAACGCCCACAATCTGAGTCTCTTGACACGAACAGCTTCATCTAGCGTGTTCATTTCTAGCATAGACTTTATCTCGATAGAGTGCCTTTCTGCTACTTCACCCGTCTATTTGTCCCAGTAAACTTTCGTGCTACCTTCATATCAGTTATCTTCAGCTTATGTATCAGATATCCTGAATCTACCCAGTCTTCACTTCCATGCAGTAAGGTCGGTCTAAATACTTGATTTTACGTTTCGAACGTTTGAGTGGCCGCCATTCAGTTTTGATAAAGATGACGGCAATAAAAAACATAACACTGAGGTGCCCTTTGCTAGTGCTACCTCTGTACCAAATTTCGTTCAATTTGGTTTCACCGTGTTTGAATTTTAGGGGGGGGGAGAGAGAGACAGACATTTAGACAGACACAGACAGACAGACATTTTTTGGCCCTGTGTAGATCTGTGTAAAATCAAATAACAAATCCGATAACAAATTTGGTAACAACATACCTTCGCATGGGACGCGTCTTGTGCCCAAACTACAGGATCATCAGTTGTACCATTTGAGGATGGCAGCCGTGTGAATTATACAAACTTTATAGTCCATAACATGGGATTCACCAGTTCCGAATATCGAACCGAGCATCGTTTTAACTGTTCTAAAGGACGTGGCATGTTCGAAATTAAAAGTTGATATTGTAATACTATAGGCTAATAACCTCTGTTACTACAGCCCTTGTGGGGGCTAGTCGTACCAAGCGACCGCTGCCCAGCCATTTGGCCGGCCATTGAACTTGGTTTTCGTGATCGGTGCGCTACCTCACTGCCAGACAGCTACTCAATTGTCCTCACGAGGCTGAGTGCACCCCGTTCCAATTGAACTTATTAAACATTTGCAACTTTCATGAATTATTTACCACATGTCTTGGAATATTTTCTTCAATATCACGGGTGAGTGTGAATCTCCTAATTATTTTAGCTATTTCCTGTTTTTCACCCTGAGCTATAAAGTCTATTTCTACGCCGCATAGTGGCGAGCATTCTTGGCTGTCACCGTGGAGACCCGGGTTCGATTCCTGTCTCTGTCAAAAACATAAATTATTGTCTGAGGCCTGGAACTCAGCCTCGAGAGGCAAAACAGTGAAGAGGTGGGTTTGGTTGCTATATCAGCCATCCTGGAAGTGGTTTTCTTTGGTTTCCCACTTCTACTTCAGGCAAATGTCGGGATGGTTCCTTACTTAAAGCCACGGCCGCTTCCTACCCAAATCCTACCTCAATTACAAATACACATACAACTACTACTACTCTTATCGGTACTACAGATACCACAATAACGCAGGTTATCAGACACATTCTACACACACCCAAGTACACGATTTCGCTAAACCCCTCAAATGAAGTAACAATAACTAACAATCATTACTTAGTGGGAACTCCTGATTTTCTAATGCAGTATTTTTAAATCCTTGCCAAGTTTTGTGGAATAAATGCGCTCCAAATGTACTGTACTAAGAATATTAAGGGTGATTGCACCGTGTATACTAACCATGTTAAATTTGTCAAGTTCGGTACAATTTTTCAAGAAATCTTCATGATAATTATATAAAAGTAGCAGAAGTACCCGTTCTTCGAACGGTGTTCGTTGTTAACACCAGACATTATCAATTGAGCTACTGTTGCAATAGTTAGCGGTTTGTCATTCCTTCAAGTTTATCAGAACGAAGTTAGTTTTCTGGGAATATCACACACACGGTTAATTTAAGGCCCTTAAAATGTAGTTTTCGGAGACCCTTTATAGATTCCCGAATTTTGTGTCTCACATTGAGAAGCGCAACATATGCTTCGGTCGTCCTTCTAGGATAATTTTTATATTTCGCCTATTTTAGCATGTATTGAGAAGTTTTTCTCTATATCCACCCTTCTACTGTAAGAAAAGTGCGGTGAAGAGTTTTATAAATGATTGGTGTATTGACTCTCATGGTTACCATACCTAATTTTACGATGCTCCAAGCATCCGAACACGAGTTATAGGCGTAGGCTACATAGAGATACAAAGAAAGACAGACAGACAATTCTATTGTCTACAACATATTACCGAGATATCCAAATATGGGTATATCTACCACACAGTATCAAACAAAAACATCCTTACGATGAACCCGTTTGTCGACAAAAAAAAATAATTAAAATGTGCTCTCAGACTAAATTCACCTTACGTGTTCTTCTTGACGTGAAATAGAATTGAAAGCCTTGTAGACGAAACGCAATACACGTCACACAAAAACTGACCCTCTACTTTGCGCTAGGTGCCCATACACAGGATGACCCCTTTCATAAATTATAAAGGCTTGTGGTGCATGAAAATTCAGGTTCTTTACCCTCAAATTGCCCAAATTCCTAAAAGCCGCAAAAAATGCTGGTTCAATTAAAGAATTTTTGAAAATATTGTTGCTGTTTGGAGATATAATAGACCTTCTGTACTATATGTCGAACGTGAAAATTGCTTGAAAAAATTCTAGGTTACCCCTTGACCCCCTTAATTGCATTGATGAATTGCACAGTCTACGTTAGTTCCGTGATAACCTTATAGCCATTTGCAAGCTTTCACAGAAATGTAATAAACGGAGTGACATTGCTTCTTACAGAAATAGAAGGAAAGTTGTAGGCCACCCCTTGATATAATGTTCTCATGGTTACCGATTTGCATTCCTTCATTAGTTTGTTAAATTAAATTAAATTAGTTTTCTGGGAATATTTCAGAAACTGTTGGATTTAGAGCCTTATAATGTAGTTTTCGAGTTTTGTTTCTGGCACCGAGGGGATTTGTCTCGTCGTTGTACGCCATAATATAATATAGGGAGAAATTATAACACCTATTTTTTAAATTATTAATGCAGCCAATGGCCATGTACTTTTCTTTTCAGGACGGGCCAGGGAAGGGATATTATCAGAGAAAGAAGCATTCAATCACGCATGAGCAAAATGGAAATGGCCTACCATTTAACTAAGGACATCTATAAGAAAAGGTCAATATCCTTCAACGCAAAACTAAAAGATTACTGCAGTGTCATCCGTCCGGAGGTCTTGCATGCTTCTGAATGCCTCACGATGAACAAAAAAGGCTTGGTCGAGAAACAGGAGGCCAAAGAAAGAAAAATTTTGAGAAAGATATTAGGTTCCATCAAAGACAATAGGGAATACAGAAGACGGCATAACCATGAACTATATACTCATGTGGAGAAGATAAGTAACGTCATCTGGAAGAGAAGGATACCATTTTTAGCTAATTTCGATTTTTGCAAAAATTGAAAGTAGACTTATGAGATCAACACAGGGCGAAAAAAAGTGTGTCTGTCTGTGTGTGTGTATGTGTGTGTGTGTGAGAGAGAGAGAGAGTCTGTGTGTGTGTGTGTGAGTGTGTGTACTCTGAATGTGTGTCCCCCCCTATCAATTCGAACACAGTGAACGCGAATTGAACGAAATTTGGTACAAAGGTAGAACAACATACCTTTATGGAGGAAGCATCCTTTGACCAAATTAATAGGTCATTAGCCTAATAGTTTGCAGATGGCGGCCATCTTAGTGTCAAAATCGATTCCCCCTATTAATTCGAACACGGTGAAACCGAATTGAACGAAATTTGGTACAGAGGTAGCACTAGCGAAGGGCACCTCAGTGTCATGTTTTATATCGACGCTATCTTGACAGAAACGTAATGGCGGCCACACAAATGTTCAAAGCTTAAATCAAATTACGACTAACATAATCATCCGATCTCTACCAAATTTTGCAACAACATACCTTTATGGAGGGAGCATCCTTTGACCAATCTAATAGGTCATTAGCCTAATATTTTGCAGATGGCGGCCATCTTTGTGTGAAAATCGATTCCCCCTATCAATTCAAACACGGTGAAACCGAATGGAACGAAATTTGGTACAGAGGTAGCACTAGAAAAGGGCACCTCAGTGTCATGTTTTATATCACCGCCATCTTGACGGAAACGTAATCGCTGCCACCCAAATGTTAAAAGCTAAAATGTAATTACGACCAACCTAATAATCTAGTCTCTACCAAATTTTGCAACAACATATCTTTATGTGGGAAGCATATTCTGACCAAACTGCAAGATCATCAGCCCAATAGTTTGCAGATGGTGGCCAAGTATGTGTGCAAATCGATTCTCCCTATCAATTCAAACACGGTGAAACCGAATTGAACGAAATTTGGTACAGAGGTAGAACTAGCAAAGGGCACCTCAGTGACATGTTTTATATCGCCGCCGTCTTGACGGAAATGGAATTACGGCCACCCAAATGTTAAAAGCTTAAATCAAATTACGACCATCCTAATAATTTGATCTCTACCAGATTTTGCAACAACATGCCTTTTTGTAGAAAGCATCTTATGACTGACTACAAGGTCATCAGCCCTGCAAATAGCGGCCATGTATGTGTGCAAATCCATTCCCCATATCAGTTCACACACGGTGAAACCGAATGGAATGAATTTTTTTTTTCAGATGTAGCACTAGCAAAGGGCACCTCATATTCATGTTTAATATCCCTATAGCACGTTGTATTTCAACAAGCTACTACAACCAACATTCAATTATACTCCTTGAAAAGGACAAAGAGTTATAACCATACCCATGCATTTAGGAGAAAGTAGACTATATGTTCTTTACTGAACATCTTGTTTATATTAGTATGATTGCAATGGCTGGTAGAGGAAATTTTTCTTTTCCAACGACTATTTCTGTTGCTACGTGCTGTTGTTGTTGTTTGAGTCTTGGGTCATTTGACTGGTTTGATGCAGCACTCCATGCTTCCCTGTGCTGAGCTAATCGTTTCATCTCTACATATCACATTCAAGGCAATCAGTTTAACATATTCTTACCTTGGTCCACCCCTACAGATCTTGTCCTCGACCCTTCCTTCCAAATCTAACATCACTATTCCTGGATGCCTTAGTATGTATCCTACCAACCTATCTCTTTTCTTCATTAGCAGTCGCCAGAAACATCTCTCCTCTCCCACTCGTCTTAATGCATTTCCATTTGTAACCCTATCTACCCATCTGATCTTCATCATTCTCTTGTTACACCAAATTTTAAACGCTTCATTTCTCCTCTTTTCTGCTGCTCCAATGGTCCAAGTTTCACTTCCATAGAGCGCCTCGCTCTAGACAACGGCTTTCAAAAATGACTTCCTAATACCTAAATCTATATTCGAAGTCAACAGATTCCTTTTGTGTAGAAATGCTTTTCTTGCCTGTGCTAACCTACTTTCCATATCCCCTTTGCTTCGTCCATCACTGGTTATTTTCCTTCCTTAGTGACACCATTCGTCTACTTCCTTTAGCTTTTCACCTGCCAATTTGACGTCAGGAGGGGTTTCTGATATATTTCGGTTGCATTCTAATATTTTTGTATTACATTTATAAATTTTCATCATGAATTCTTTCCTCAATTAAACTCAAGCAACTTTGAAAATGAATATAATATGATCCACAGGCCACCTTTTGTAAGCTGTTAAAGTTTTACTGTTCTATGATGTGATCCGGAGTCAATTACACCTTAACATTTACAAATTTACATTAAGAAAATAGGCTTTAAAGTTTTTAATAATTAGTTGCTCACCTTAGAACATCCCTGCACCGTATCCAGGGTCATCTGTACTTTTGAGGTCGTCCCGAGCCCTCTTAAGATTCTTTGAATGTTTCCTTGATTTCCTAGCCAGAAAAATCACTTCACATCACCTTTCTTGACACGAATTGCTTCCAGTTCTGAACAAGCCTTCACGATATTTTCCCCTATTGAAGAAATCTTACTCTACCCACTTTACCATAATTAAATGAAAGAATGAACATTCAACTGTAAAGCATCCTTGCTTACAAATACTATTTTAGGATTCCTAGACCATATATGCAAGGATCGAGAGGTAAGATATCTGCTTTGTATTGCAGTCAGCCAGAGCAAGTGGTACTTGCTTTATGAACGCCAACTTGCTGCAATACAAGACAATACCGTTCAAGAGCCTCTTCAGAACATGATCCCAGTGCGTTCCTCAGATTCTAGGTCAAACTTGACAACAAAGTGTTCAGTTAAAGGTTGGTCTGGAGAGATATGGAACTGTTTCAAGTTATAGAAGATGTGCTTGACATTCTGTGTTCACTGATGGACGTACGTTTCGGAAGTTACAAATTATATTAGACTCAATATAAGCTTTCCAACATTATTGTACACTAGCAGAAGTACCCATTCTTCGAACGGTCTTCGGTATTAATAACCAGATGTTATCAATTGAGCTACTGTTGCAATGTTTAGGGGCTTGGAACCTGTTTGTTGGCAAAGAAACAGGATTAGTTAAAATGTGCTCTCAAATTAAATTTACCTAACGTGTTCTTCCTGGCGTGAAAATAAAATTGAAAACCTCGTAGATGAATCGCAATACACGTCACATACGAACTGACCCTAACCGTTGTGTCAAGTGCCCAACTACAGGAAGGCCCCTTTTATAAAATATAAAGGCTTGTGGTGCATGAAAATCCAGTTTTTTTAGCCTCCAATGGCCCAAATTCCTAAAATTAGCAAAAAACAGTCTACTATTTCAAATCAGGAATTTTTTAAAATAATGTTGCCGTTTAGAGATATAATAGACCTTCTGTACGACATATCGCACGTGTAAGTCGTGTGAAAAAAATCTAGGGTACTCCTTGAACCCCTTAAGCGCATTGATGAATTTTACAGTTTTTGTTGGTTCCGTGATAACCTTATAGCCATTTGCAACCTTTGACAGAAATGTAATGAATGGAGTGTTATTACTAATTCCAGAAATAGATGGAAAGTTGGATGCCACCTCTTGAGATACTGTTGTTATGACTAGTGGATTGCATTCCTTCTTTAGTTTATTAAATGAAATTAGTTTTCTGGGAATATCTAAGAAACTGTTGGGTTTAGAACCTTAAAATATAGTTTTCGGGGACCCTTTACGGCTCTTGAGGGGCCCCGAGTTTTGTTTCTGTCACCAAGGGTTTGAAAATGAGCTTTGTCTCGTCGTTGTACGCCATAATAATGATAATAATTAAAATAATAGTAATAATAATAATATAAAAATATAGGGATAGGGATATAATAGACCTTCCGTACCATACCCGCACGTGTAAATCGCGTTAAAAAATTCTAGATTACCCCTTGACCCCTTAAGCGCATTATATGTATTGATGAATATTTCAGCTTAATTTGGATCCGTTATAACCTTATTGCCGTTTGCAAACCTTCACAGTAATGTAATAAATGGAACTGCATTGCGTCTTACAGAAATAGACGGACCTCTGAGATTCTGTTGCCATTGTTACCGGCATGCATTACATCATTAATTTATTAAGTAAAATTAGTTTTTTGGGAATAACTCAAAAACTGTTGGTTTTAGGGCCTTAAAATGTGGTTTTCGGGGTCCTTTTAGGGCCCCCGAGTTTCGTTTCTCACATTGAGGGGCTGAAAATTAGCTTTGTCTCACCCTTCTACGCTTATTTCAGCATGTATTTTATTGGGGTAGGCCCCCTGTTATGAGAGGTACGGAGAAGAGTTACATCAATGATTAGTGTCGTGTCTCTGATGGATATCTGTATCAAATTTTACGTTAATCCACCCAGCCGTTCTCAAGTTATAATGACACAAAAAATTGTCCACAGACAAACAGACAGACAGACAGACAGACAAAAAAAAAATTTTTGCGTGCAACCGTCACAAAACAGTCTGAAACGGGCAAATATGTCAAATTTCCGTGGAAATGCAGAAAGAACAGACAAACATTCATTTCTATATAATAGAGAATTGATATAATAGACCTTCCGTACCACACACGCACGTGTAAATCGCGTGAAAAAATTCTAGAGTAGGCCCTACCCCTTGACACCTTAAGCGCATTGTATGTATTGATGAATATTTCAGCTTAATTTGGATCTGTTATAACCTTATAGCCGTTTGCAAACCTTCACAGTAATGTATTAAATGGAATTGCATTGCGTCTTACAGGAACAGAAAAAGCCTCCGTGGCTTAGGCGGCAGCACGCTGGCCTCTCACCGCTGAGTCCGTGGTTCAAATCCCGGTCACTCCATGTGAGATCTGTGCTGGACGAAACGGAGGCAGACAGGTTTTTCTCCGGGTACTCCGGTTTTCCCTGTCAACATTTCATTCCAGCAACACTCTCCACTATCATATCATTTCATCTGTCATTCATTTAATCATTGCCCCAGAGGAGTGCGTCAGGCCTCGGCAGCCGGCACAGTTCATATCCTCGCCGCTAGATAGGAGCTTCATTCATTCCATTCCTGACCCGGTCGGAGACTGGAAGCAGGCTGTGGATTTTCATTTTCTTACAGAAATAGATGGACCTCTGAGATTCAGTTGCCATGGTTACCGGCATGCATTCTTTCATTAATTTATTAAGTGAAATTAGTTTTCTGGGAATATCTCAAAAACTGTTGGTTTTAGGGCCTTAGAGGGCCCCCGAGTTTCGTTTCTCACGTTGAGGGGCTGAAAAGAGCTTTGTTTCACCCTTCTACGCCTATTTCAGCATGTATTTTAAGGGGGTAGGGCCCCTTTTATGAGAGATACGGAGAAGAGTTACATCAATGATTAGTGCCGTGCCTCTGAAGGATATCTGTATCAAATGTTATGTTGATCCACTCAGCCGTTCTCGAGTTATAAGGACACAAAAATGGTCCACAGACAAACAAACAAACAAACAAACAAACAGACAGACAGACAGACAGACAGACAAAAAAAATATTTTTGCTCGCATCCATCATAAAACAGTCTGAAACGCGCAAATATCGCAAATTTCCTTGGAAATTCAGAAAACACAGACAAACTTTCATTTATATATATATATAGATTTATATGACTTGTTGTAAGCCTCCGTGGCTTAGGCGGCAGCACGCCGGCCTCTCACCGCTGGGTCCGTGGTTCAAATCCCAGTCACTCCATGTGCGATCTGTGCTGGACAAAACGGAGGCAGACAGGTTTTTCTCCGGGTACTCCGGTTTTCCCTGTCAACATTTCATTCCAGCAACACTCTCCACTATCATTTCATTTCATCTGTCATTCATTTAATCATTGCCCCAGAGGAGTGCGTCAGGCCTCGGCAGCCGGCACAGTTGATATCCTCGCCGCTCGATGAGGGCTTCATTCATTCCATTCCTGACCCGGTCGGAGACTGGAAGCAGGCTGTGGATTTTCATTTTCATATGACTTGTTATTAAAAATCTGTTCAATTATATACCGTGATACAAACGTGAATAGGGGAATTTTCTAGTGAAATCATTGACGTCACTGATGATGTGTGGACGTTGAGGTTCATTTGATATTGTGGCTTCAATTGCCGCCATATTAGTCAGTTGTATGAGGTTTCAAACAGTCCGTTGTTACATGTTGATGTAATCGCATGTGTTCAAGTGCGAAGTCTGGTGGTGAGTTAGGAATGTTCATAAATTATTTTTAGTTGTTCAGTTGAATTGAAAAGCTGCACTGCCCTCTTATAAAGCCATGGTGAGACAAAACCATTGGTCGCTACTTGGTCAGACGACTATTTGGACGAAACCATTGGTTGCTACTAGGTTGGACGACTGTCTGGACGAATCCATTGGTCTCTACTAGGTTAGACCACTGTCTGCACAAAGCCATTGGTCGATACTTGATTAGACGATGGTCTGGGCGAAACCAATGGTCACTACTTGGTAAAACGACTGTCTGGACGAAACCATTGGTCACTACTACTGTAAGTTGGATGACTGTCTGGACGAAACCATTGGTCGCTACTCGCTTGGACGACTGTCTGGACGAAACCATTGGTCGCTACTAGGTTACACGACTGTCTGGACTTGATTTGACGATGGTCTGGGTGAAACCATTGGTCACTACTTGGTAAGACGACTGTCTGAACGAAACCAATGGTCGCTACTAGGTTTGACGACTGTCTGTAAAACATTGCTCGCTATTAGGATAGACGACTGTCTGAACGAAGCCATAGGTCGCTACTAGGTTAGACGACTGTCTGGACGAAACCATTGGTCGCTACTAGGTTAGACGACTGTCTGGACGAAAATTACTGTTTGTATTACAAGCAAGGGGGTCTGTGTTGTATGAAAAGCCTTATGAACATATAGAATTTAACATGTATGTTTTGTTTAAACCTTCAGTGTCATCCATGAAGTCATAGATAGCACCGTTTTGTGTCTACGGGAATTTCATAGTTTAAGGTAACGCGATCTATACTACTCCTTCATAATCATATAAGCATATTTACTAAACTAACAAACCTATCTACTATACAGATAACAAGTAGTTCCGTGAAGAAATATACAGCCTATTTTCATAAACCCTACTCATGTCAATTGCCTCTATCAACATACAAAATTTCAGTTTGATTGTTGTAATAGATTCGTAGATATTGAGAACCATCTCTATATTTCAGATGGTCGCCATGTTGGATTTTTATTTATGTACTATTACATGAAGAATATTGTGTACGTGTGGTAGCCTATTCAAACGTCAATCGCATGATTAGGACACATGAAGTAAAAACGAGATTTTAAAATTTCGCAAAGCTGCCATCTTGTGGTTATGAAAACAATTGAAATAAACTAGATGCCAGTGGATTAACATTTGTATAAGCATTTACTGTACAAAGTTCCACAGCACTCGGATGGTTAAATCGCGAGAAACGTCCACTTAAATATTTATACTTCGCGTCACCGCCATGTTAGATTTGTACTCACCAGGTTATTGAAAGTCCTATAGATGAACTTATGTTCATAGCCTCCATGAACATTAAAAAAACAGTTTGATTGCTGTAAATGATTCGTAGATACAGAGTACCTTCTAAATATTTCGGATGGTCGCCATTTTGGATTGTTGTATGTATAGGCCATATAGTTATGTACCAAAAAGAAAAAATTATTGCGTAACTTGATTATTCAAACTTTCACTTCGATCGCATGATTACGACACATGAAAAAAAAAATTTAAAATTTCGCACAGGCGCCATCTTGAGGTTATGTAAACAATTGAACTAAATTAGATGCTAGTGCATTACAATGTGTATAAACATTTGCTGTACCAAGTTTCATTGCGTTTGGATGATTTCATCCCGAGAAAAGTCTATTTAAAACATTCAAATTCGCTTGGCTGCCATGTTCGTTTTGTAGTAAACAGGTTTTTGAAAGTCTCACAGATGAACTTCTAGTAGTGCCCTTTACCTACGTACAAAATTTCAGGGTAATATCAGTAATAGTTTTGGAGATATAGAATGCCGGTGAAATATTTCGCACAGCAGCCATCTTGAGGTTATGTAAACAATTGAACGAAATTAAATGTCGGTGCATTACAATGTGTACCAAGTTTCATTGCGTTTGGTTGGTTAAATCGGAAGAAACGTCTATTTTAAAGTCGCAACTTTGCTTGGCCGCCATGTTACTTGTAGTTACCAGGTTTACGAATGTCTAATAGGTGAACTTCTACAGTAGTAGTTCCCCTGATCACCGTACACAATTTCAGGGTGATATCGTAAATAGTTTCGGAGGTATTTAATGCTGGAGAAATATTTCGCACAGCCGTTATGTTGGATTGGTGAGACGTAATACAATTTGAAGGGCACGGTCGGGGTCGGCCGAAATGGGTCTATGACCCTACCGAGTTTCATTGAAATCGCACCAGCCATTTAGAAGTTATTAGGGGGACACACACAAACCCGAATCACACACACACGCACACACAGACAGACACACGGACAAAAGGTGATCTCATCAGCCTATTTTTTTATTTTATTTTTTTCATATAATGAAAATAGGCTAAAAATGAATGTTTGTTTTTCCCCCATTACGCGTACATATACCATTCATCCGATTGCAATGAAATTTTGGTGAGTTGTTGTGCACACTCCCGATTCATGTTCAGCGATGACGCCGATATAGCAGTCCGACGATGGTTCCACGGTCAGCCGACTGAATTCAACCACTGGGAGATCTCTAATTTAGTGCTGCCATGGGGCAAATGTATGAACTAATGTGGTGACTATGTGGAAAAGTAGTGTACGGTACGTAGAACAGTAGGCTACGTATATTTGTAATCACCTGTATATATCTCTTTTGGCGAACAAAACAGGCAAAGATTTTTCGATTCGCCCTCGTATATAGATAGAATTTGTTTGATAACGTGTGCTATTTTGGTGTCTGTAGTAGTTACAGTTTACAGTTAGTTTATTTATGCCCAATTTTAATTTTTTTTTGGTCCTACCAAGCTTACGCTCGTCGGTAGGTGCCAATTATAGTTACAATTTATATGTTAACAAACACAATTAAATTTACACAATATACAGTTCAATCTCCTACCTTCCAATTATTTTATACTAGCAACCCTTCCCAGCTTCGCCCGGGAACAGTTATGAATGCATTACTTATTAAGTGCTTTTTCTTTTCCAATGTCAATGAACAACGACCAATATCCGTTTTACGTCTCGGCATGATTTGTTAAAATCACTGACTGGACTATTAATTATATTATCATGGAGATGCATGTGCAACAAATTCTTGTCAGACGTAGGATAACTTAAGAATGGTGAGGTGCATGAAACACAAATCCCCCTTTCGTCCAATCTCAACTTGACTGTGAATTTTGCGGAACGAAAAGTTTACAAGCGAAATAACGAAAAGCCGAGTTGCACTTCCAGGGAAACTCCAAACACAACCACTCTTCTCCAAAGTTTTTAACTCAACACGACTCGACAGTTTGCTGCTGGCAGTATCTGGAGCAAGAAGCTCGTCCGCTAGCTAAGCTGTAACTGGGGTGATAGACTTGCCCCTAGCTAGCTCGTAAACTGTCGCCTCAGTAACTGAATGGAGATTGTTGGAAGAAATGAAAACGTAAAAACACTTATAGTAGGCGATGTATTGAAGATAGAGATATGCTCTCCCGGGCTTATTTGTAGAACTTTTTATGCTGAACTATTCTTACACTCATAGTAAATAGATATTTTGAATGGTTTGCCCAGCGTAAGCTTAAAAAGCTCACGGACGCGAGTTTTCTCGACCATTTCACTGAAATCGTTAGTGCTTGACTTCCTTTGGTCATAAATAAATTATTTTCTACAGAAACCTTCCTCGAGATATTACAGAATGGTGAAAACCGCATAAAAATCCATTCAGTGGTTCTCGAGATTACCCGTGACATCCAAGAATCGGGGACTTTGTTTTATAATTAGTAGAGATTATACGCCAATCAGTATAATTTAATATAATATAATCCGCCTTCCGTCAAATCTTAAATTGACTGTGAATTTTGCGGAACGAAAAGTTCGCAGGCGAAATGAGAGTTGCACTTCCAGGGAATGGCGAGGTGAATGAAACTCAAATCCTCCTTCCGTCCAATCTTAACTTGACTGTGTTTCACAGGCGAAATGAAGAAAACCCGAGTTGCACTTCCAGGGAAACTCCAAACACAACCACCCTTCTTATAAGTCTTCACTCAACACGACTCAACGGTTTGCTGCTGGCTGTATCTGGGACAATAGGTTCGTCCGCTAGCTAGGCTGTAACAGGGATGATAGACTCGCCCTTAGCTAGCTCGTAAACTGTCGCCTCAGTAGTTGAATGGACATGGTTAGAAGAAATCAAAACGTAAATACACTTATAGTGGGCGATGTATTGAAGATAGACATATGCTCTCGCGGACTTTTTTGTAGAACTTTTCATGCTGAACAATTCTTACACTCAATAATATTTAGATATGTTTAACGGTTTGTCCAGCGTAAGCTTACAAAGCGCTCGGACGCCATTTTTCATTCGACTTTTCCACTGAAATCGTTACTGCTCGGCTTCCTTTGATCATAAATAAATTATGTTCAACAGAAATTATCCTCGAGATATCGTTTACAGAATGGTGAAAACCGCATAAAAATCAATCCAGTTTACCCGTAGCATCCAAGAATCGAGGACTTAGTTTTATACTAAGTAGAGATAGTGCCCCTAATAATAATTCACAAATATATTCAATCAGCTCAGAACAATTAATATTGGTTAAATTTATTATAATATGTTAGTATAAGTATAATAAAGAAATTTTAGTAAATTATAATATTTTGTACCCACCTTAAAACAACAGTTATGTCGTTACTATTTTAAAAACTTGACTTAAAACTTAAAATACAAAAGTTACTATCATGTTCATAGTCGAATACATACAGTATACAAGCAGTTGTCCACTTAGTCTAAGGAGTTATTTAGTACCCAATTTTTTGTAGCTTTTTTGTGTTTGCCATACTCTCAAAGACCAGCAGTGAATGTAGTAGCTTGTTAAATAGAAAAGGTACTATGTAAGCTAATGATCTCTTGCCTAATTCATTATTTGTTTTTGGAATTGCAAAATGTGAATTCTTAAATCTTGTATCTTTTGATGTTTTATGTTCGACCCTCACTATTATGTGTCAGAAAACTGTATCATAATGATGGTCATTATAACACTTTTTTTCATTGCGATACAATTTCTCCAGCCAATTAGAGCTTGTTCATTGACCAATTAGGTAACGATACCTTCGCGCATGCGCTCAAAATCCAACATGTCGGACATAAACACAACATCGAACTATAATAAATTACCGACATGGAATACGCACCGTCCATATGTTCGCGTAAATAAACTGGAGAATATGAGACAAGAAATAGCACTGTACCTTAATATCACCAACCCTAATTTCAACACAGCACATTGCCTTCCAACGACTCCGGTGACAATATTACTGAGGGACGGCAGATGTAAACATATGGCTTGCATAATATGGCATTGCAAACACACAGAGCGCATGCGTCGGTCGTTCAGAGATCTTGAAAGACAGAGATATCACACCCAGCGCTCGCTCTCCGATCACAACATTCAAGTGGCTGACTCTCAACAGGTATTTATGAATATTTATGTTAAAACATATAATAAAGTTATAATTATCGTCGAACATAAACAGTCGTATGCAACTCGCCTATAATGGTAATTAAGACACTCGTATGGAAATTATAAAACTCCTGTCTTAATTATAGCCATTATAGGCTCGTTGCATAATGTACTATTAAATAATCTCTGAAAGTACTATTAAAAATGTTCCATAGTAGTAGTAAAAGTAAAAGTAGTAGTAGTATTAGTAGGAGTGTGTGTATTTGTTAATCAGGTTAGGATTGGGAAGGAGGGGCATTTGCCTAGAGTAGAAATCGGTAACCACGAAAAACCGCTTGCAGAATGTTTGAAGTGGGAATCGAACCCACCTGATCTCAGTTTTGTGTCTCGAAGTTGAGTGTACCTCGTTCCAACCCTCTGACCAGAATATAATTTCTTGACAGAGCCAGGAATCCAACCCGAACCTCTAGTTAAGAATGCTATGCGCTGTCGCACGAGTTAGCACTTCCTTTACGCTATGACGCTGTAAACGACGGGTACGCTTATAATTATTACTGTAACGGTATTTAATACCACTCTTCTTCATTCCAACTCCACTGCTTTACAGCCATGCATGGTCCTCTTTTATTACGATATTTTGTTTCTCTCGCTGTGACAGCGCTGTTACCATCGATTATTCATAGCCACGCACGGTGTGAGGCGATGAGCTTATTGCAGCGCTGTCCGGCTCTTACAGAGGGGGTGGGCCATTAAGATGCCGGTAGCTAAGTGCAACACGCCCTCTTCTAAGAGAGCTTTCACAGTCTCGATCGATCCTTGAGCGACACAAATACTCTGCGTACAGACAAGTGGTGATGCTTGTCACTCCCTCACATCATCCATCCTCTTCTGACTGCTTTACAGGAATATTGAGCAACATAACTCATGTTTCAAGTCCTAAACAAGGTGTTAACACAACAAATTAACCGTGGTCTAGCGGCTTCGGTGGCGTAGTTGGTAGCATGCTGCTGTGCCCAAGATCGCGGGTTCAAACCCGGCCGAAGCCATCGAATTTTTAACGAGCGTTAAAATCCTTCAGTATGCCTTCCTTCGGAGGGGAAGTAAAGCCGGTGTTCCCATGTCATACATTTATGGCATGTAAAAGATCCTTCCACTAACTAAACTTGTGTGAAGCTACATTTCTAGAAACATGCATGGCTGTAAAGGAGTGGAGTTGGATTGTTGAAGAGGAGTGGTATTAAATACCGTTACAGTAATAATTATTTCGTTGAAACGCTTTTTCAAAGTTCCAACGTTCACCACTAGTGTCACATCTGGTATTGACAGTTGGAACTACTTGGAATTTAACGGAACTTGTAGCTCACCCCATGGGTGTCCGCTTGAAGCAGCTACAGCCTCTGGTGAGCCGAACATGCTCTCGGACACTCCAGGCACTAAACGCCATATGCTAAATAAATAATAACCGTGGTCTAAAATGTTACTGTCCACCTTGTTACGCACTGGCTACTACTCTTAGCTGTCAGCACGGTGGCCTGGGTTCGATTCGATTCCCGGCTCTGACAAGAAATTGTATTCTAGTCTGAGAGCTGAAATGGGGTACAATCAGCCTCGTGGGGCAAAACTGAGAAGAAGTGGGTTCGATTACTATCTCAGCCATCCTGGAAGTGGTTTTCCGTGATTTCCCATTTTTACTCCAGGAGAACTCCGGGATGGCTTGTAACTTAGGCAACGGCCGCCTACTTCACAATCCACATCTGAATAACAAATACACACAATAATACTGTACGGCCATTACAATAACACAGGTTATCACAAATATTCCACCCACACACACGACCAAGTACACGGGACCCCATGACCACGATGTCGCAAAGCCTTTGAATGAATCAACAACAACTAAACTGTTACTTATAATTTTGGCGATATTTAGAATAACTATAAGTGCCCATTTACATCTTGATTTTGCAACGACAAGATATCCATTTGTAAAACCGCAAAGGTAATACTATATCAAATAATAATAATAATAAGATGAAATAATGATAATAATAATAACACAAGGAGAACGTTACTGACGCGATGTGAAAAACCGGATTCCTTTTTATGGGCACGTGACCGGGATGACGTCAACTCGATTAAACTATCGCATTTTCATTTTTCTCCAAGATAAAAAAGACCATGATTAGGATCGAATGTGAAGATATCCAGAAGCGTGACAAGTGTAGGAGAAAACTCTTCATACTGTTTCCAACCAAGGCCGACACTGAAAACTAGAAAGGCGTGATCAAGAGAGAGAAAGGAACAACACGAATGAAGGAAGCTAAAAAGGAAGCAGTTGAAATGACGTGGTTCTTGCTTGGCCAAAACTAAATAGTTATAACAATATCGGAAGTGTTGTGTGCATGAATTACAGAGTTATGATGTCTAGCGTGTCCACGAATTGAACCAGGGTCCTTCGAATCTCCGGCCCGGTGCCTTCACTGTCTTAGATACTTTCATTCTGTCTGGCGAAAGTAGCCTACATCTATTGGGGGTGACGAATACTGCCACCTCAACAGCACTTTGTTATAATATAATAATTATATTATAGCACTTTGTTGACGAGGACCACTGTGTGACTTACTTGAATTTGTATATTTCACGGCCATTTGGATACCTGATACAGAATTAATGGCATCTGTTTTTATTGACGTCAGGTTGTCAAAGGTGTGCGACAATACTCTGGAGCATGTGTTGTGTAAGCTAATCAGCTCCACGATCTCATAGAGTTGACTTATTGTTAGTGGAAAAACCTCTTTCTTTAGATTGACCTCAGATCTGCCGAAACATACTTAGAACCTGGTATATTGGCTTTCGCGGCCAGTGAATTAAAACTCAGCAAATTTTCTAGGTTTATGCCATGTCTTGTGTGGGGTTTCACCTAGGGACACCATGCTGGTTCATCAGCGGGTTTGTGGTGTCCGTGCCTGGACCCCCACAGGAGTAGTGAACTGTGCGCTACCTCCCTTTTTTGTGAAGCGCACCTGCGCCTCTTTACAGCGAGAGCTCAAGCAGCCTTAACCTCCTATGAAGGCTTACAAAAAGATGTTGGCTTTCACGGTCAGTGAATTAAAACTGAGCAATTTCTAGGTTAATGGTGTTCCTAGGCGAAACCCCCCACAAGACACGGCATAAACCTAGAAAAAATTGCTGAGTTTTATTACATAGAGCCTGATTTCTATACAGGTATTAGCCTATCTGCTCCTGGCGGGCAGCTAGGTTTTCTGCAGGTTCCATTTAATTTTACTCATCACACTCTGTCCATGTGACCAAACGAGATTTTGTTTTCACGAGGCTGATATCCTCAAAGTCTGAATACCCGAAATGAAACAACAACCTTTTGAGATATGAAAGAACGAATGCTGATGCAGTGAGCTCGATGGACAACGTTCACTTTGTTTCTTTTTTTTCTTTCCAGTCTAGATGAAATGCTATGATGGAATAATTATCTTTCCATGAAAAGTAACTAAAATCCAAAGCATGGAACCTCCATGAAAATCGGTATTTTTGACGTAAACGTGCTCAGAGAATTAATAACTCACACGCCTCATATCAACATAGCCTCATACATGGTTTATGCCCACTGATACAAATATGGCATCGTTTGTATTTACACATATTGACCGTAATTCTAAATATATACACCATCCTATTCCTACATCTTTTATCGTCATTTTAACATATTTCGAAGGCCAAATAATTATAACTTACATGAAATCGTAACAATATTCAAGAGACTATAACAGAAGGTTAGAATATGTTAAACAGATTGCCTCGGATGTAGGGTGTGGTAGCTATGTGGAGATGAAACAATTAGCTCAGGGCAGGGAGGAATAGAGACTGCATCAAACAAGTCAAACGACTGAAGACTCAAACAACAACAACAACAACAGCAACAAAAACAACAGAAGGATCTCCTTCCATGTCGAATAGGTCAAGGGAACATGCATTAATATTTCGCGATGTTCTATTGTTGGCTGCTCCAATGCTACCAACAAACTCCCAACACCACTATGTAAACTTCATGGTGTTTAATGACATCCATAATGCTTTTCAATGCTCAGAAAAATATAAAAGAACATGATGCCATATGGCATCATTGGGCTGGAAAGGGTTGATCGTTTGTTGTTGTTAAATCAATTAAGGGGGCTAGATACATCTTGGTCATTAGTTCCGTATACCTGGTTTGTTGTCAGATTTAGGCGACAACTAACGTCTGACCGAAATATGATCTTCAGCTAAAACCGAAACCGTAACCGAATATACGGTTCCTCTTCTAGTTTCGGCGAAACCAAATATTATGCTATTAAGTTAGCCTACAATTTAGTTAAATTTACATTATACCCTGAAACCACTAGTCTTTCTTAGTTTTGCAACAGTTTTTTCAATTATGTTAAATAAAATACTTCAATTTATTAGTCAAATATTTGGTGTAAAACCACAATTAGGATAGATGCTGTTGAACGATCGAACTTGAGGCAGCTCACCTTCGCTGTAATGCTATAAACTCAAATAATAATAATAATAATGTTATTTGTTTTACGCCGGCCCCGTGGTGTTGGGGTAGCACACCTGCCTCTCACTCGGAGGCCCCGGGTTCGATTCCTGGCTCCGTCAGGGATTTTAGAAACTGACGTCAGGGGCGGAACGGGGTTCACTCAGCCTCGTGAGGACAATTGAGTAGCTGTCTGACAGTGAGGCAGCGCCCCGATCACGAAAACCAAGATTAACGGCCAAGGGGACCCGATGCACTGATCACGCGTCACCCCAATATCTGCAGGCCAAATGGCTGGGCAGCGGTCGCTTGGTAGGCCTAGGCCCTTTACGGGCTGTAGTGCCAGGGGTTATTATTATTATTATTATTATTATTATTATTATTATTATTATTATTATTATAATGTTATTTGTTTTACGTCCTTTTTGACATCTGCGGCTTTTAGAGACACCGGAATGCCGGAATTTTGCCCCGAAGGGGATCATTAACGTGTCAGTAAATCTACTGACACGGCTCCCTCGCATTTGCGCACCCTCAAATGCCAACTGACTGTGCCACGATTCGATCCTGCAACCTTTGGCGAAGCAGGCGAGAATGTTACCGCTGAACCACGCAGCCAGCTGCTATAAACTCTATTAATTCACAGTATAACCGGTGTCATTTTATATTCTCACATTGTAGGAGAACACTCGTAAGAAGGAAACATTTGACATTTGAATGAAAACCTTCATTTGCAGGTCACTTGACAGCGATCTGTGGATGTAATGTTAGAAGTGTGTCTCAAAGCGAGGGCTTTTGAAAGCCTGTTCGAGTGTGTTGTCTCCTGTTGCCTGCATGTCTATATCATGTCACTTTGATGCACAAAGAAATGGAGGCCATCAGTACGACAACAAAGGAGAGTGGCCGGCGCTTTAATTAGACGATGAGACGTACAGAAAGCGTCGCGGCGCGCCGTGCTGGTAACAGCAATGCTCTTTTTTTCACAGGGGAATCCTCATTAGAGAAGCGTTGGTACAGGGTGTACTTGAAACGTGCTAGTATAGAAGTTGAATCGAGATATGCAATGACAATATCTTTGTTAAAGAGCTAATATTTGAACAGATATATTTTCGGTGTATGATTTAAAAATTTGCACACAAAGTCTCTGCATACATTTACATTTAAAAATTAACATTGATTTGATTCCAAGGAATTCCAATGAAAGCTATAGTGTATAAAAATAAATCTAATCGTTTTTATCTCCAATTTCTAATCTCACGCTGTAAAAGTAATTAGTGTAACTTTGCTTCTGGATTTAAACAAAAGTTTTACTTATTTCCCAAGATCATTTCATAGAGAATGGTTAATCCTCTGTTTTATTGTTTTTGTTTGGATTGAAGAAACGGTTTAGTCTACCCTATTGGGTATATAAAGCCGGCCCCGTGTTGTTGAGGTAGCGCGCCTGTCTCTCACCTGGAGGCCCCGGGTTCTATTCCTGGCTCCGTCAGGGATTTTAGAAACTGACGTAAAGGCTGGAACGGGGTTCACTCTGCCTCATGAGGACAATTGAGTGCCTGACAGTGAGGCAGCGAACTGATCACGAAAACCAAGATTAACGGACGAGGGGACCCGATGTGCTGATCGCGTGTCACCCCAATATCTGCAGGCCAATTGGCTGGCCTGCGGTCGCTTGGTAGGTCTAGGCCCTTAATGGGCTGTAGTGCCAGGATTTTTTAGCCTACTTTTCACATTTTGCAAAAATGAGGAAAAAGTAGACTTATGAGATCGGGCAAATGTGTGTCTGTCTGTCTGTCTGTCTGTCTGTCTGTCCTTCTGTCTGTCTGTCTGTCTGTCTGGCTGTGTGTGTGTGTCCCCCCCCCCCTATCAACTCCTAAACGGCTGCAGCAATCGAAACAAAATTTGGTTGGAGTAAAGATCTATACCTGAATATCTCACGGCCATATTTGAAAATGATGTCAGTGCTACCAACTGCTAAAAAATCGCAATTGAAATTTGAGCTCCATGTTGGATATCTTGGAAAGTATGTATGGGAGCTATTTCAAAATTGGCACACGTACAGATCATAATATTTCAGTTTAATTTCCAGGAGGCCAAACATGGCAGTGTTGCCAAAATGATTATAAGCCTCCTGATAGGTCCAATTTTTAAATGCATATAACTTCTACACTATCAAGCGGAATCCAACCAAATTTCGTATGTTGTATGTGTACAAAACCAGATATGACTGAGCGTATTCTTAAGACCTACCAGGGCTGCCAACTGTTAATAAATGCTCCTAATTTACTTTATCCAAATACCAATATATCAGAAAGTATGCAAGCCGACAGCTTTAAACTATGCACACGTATAGTACCTGACATTCTATATTAATTTGGAGTAACTTATATACGTCAGTGCTACCAACATGATTCTAAGCCTGCTGACAGGTCCAACTTTAAATACATGTAATTTCCATACTATCATTTGGATTTCAACCAAATTTCGTATGTGCTATGTGTACCATAACAGATATGACTATGCGTATTCTAAGGAGCAACCAGGGCTGCCAACTGTTAATATGTGCTGTCCCTATTTTTGTTACCCTAATATCAATATATCAGAAAGTATGCAAGCCAATAGCTCTAAACTTTGCACACGTATAGTACCTGGCATTCTAGACGAATTTGGAGTAACTAATATACGTCAGTGCTGCCAACATGATTCTAAGCCTGCTGATAGGTCCAATTTTAAAATGCATGTAACTTCTATACTAACTAATGGATTTCATTCAAAATTGGCACAACAATAGATCATATTATTTCAGATTATTTCTGACCAATACATGCATGACATTGTTGCCAACATGATTTTACGCGCGCTGTTAGATCCAATGTTTAACTGCATGTAACGTCCATGCTATCCAGTGGACTTCAACCAAATTTTGTATTTAGTACCGTAAGAGACGGAACTAAGAATATATTCAGTCATCAGGGCTGCCAACTGTAGTGCTCTATTAGGATACATTATGCCAGGTATACAGTATTTCGAACTAATTGGAAATTTCGATATTAGCAACTTAATTTCGTCATTATTCTAGATAGGTTCATATTCTGTAGAATAATCATTGGCATGAAAAGTAGGCTGTATAGTTCTTAACGGAACTTCTTGTTTTCTTATTGGGCTTATAACTGCCTCTAATTAAATCTCGTGATATATCAATATGTATACAGCGGTCCCTAATCCTTTGTGTCAAATATTTCCACACTTCGTAGGCGATATTTTAATTATTATTTCCATGAACAAACTTTAGAGTTTAGAGGAACACACTTGACATCTCTTGGCAAACAACACTCTCCCCTGAGTAACAACAGAAACAATTGACAGCTTAGAGCAAAACGTACACCTCACAGCAACAACATAGCCAAAACATGTGCAGCTCTGTTTAATAGTTGAGTGTACCTCATGTCAGATATAGGCCTACGTATGTTCAGTTCGCATACTTCATCATCATTTCACTGGAATGAATCGGAATTGCTTTAGGTGTATTGTTTTGTGTTACAAAGCATTAAAACAAAGCTAGCATTGAAGTAATTCCTCAATGTTGCCCTATTGGCAGTCGTCATTGTACCTTTCAGTCAGTCAACATAGTATGATTCCGATTACTGTAATATGCGTAACAAGTAGTTCCGTGAGGAACTATACAGCCTATTTTCATATAACCTACTTATGTTAATTGCCACTATCAACATACAAAATTCCAGTTTGATTGCTGTAATAGATTCGTAGATATTGAGAACCGACTAAATATTTCGGATGGTCGCCATGTTGGATTTTATTAATGTAGGTCCTAGAGTTATGTATTGATACATGAAGATTATTGTGTACGTGTAGCATTCAATCTTCAATCGCATGATTAGGACACAAGAAGTAACAAGGAGATTTTAAAATTTCGCACAGCTGCCATCTTGTGGTTATGGAAAAAATTGAAACAAATTAGATGCCAGTGGATTATCATTCGTATAAGGATTTACTGTACCAAGTTTCACTGCACTTGGATGGTAAAATTGCGAGAAACGTCCATGTGAATATTTATAATTCGCGTCGCCACCATGTTGGTTTTGTGATCACCAGGTTATTTAAAGTCATATAAGTGAACTTAAGTTCATAGCCCCTATGAACATAAAAAAGTCAGTTTGATTGCTGTAATAGATTCGTAGATATTCAGAGCCGTCTAAATATTTCGGATGGTCGCCATGCTGGATTGTTAAATGTATAGGCCATAGAGTCATGTACCATTAAAGGAAAATTATTGCGTAGGTTCATTATTCAAACTTTCACATCGATCACATGATTACGACACAAGAAATAAAAACTTAATTTTAAAAGTCGTAAAGCCGCCATCTTGAGGTTATGTAAACAATTGATCTAAATTATATATCAGTGCATTACAATGTGTATAACCATTTCCTGTACCAGATTTCATTGCGTTTGGAACATTAAATCGCGAGAAAGTCCTATTTAAAATTTTCGAATTCGCTTGGCCGCCATGTTCGTTTTGTAGTTAACCGGTTTATGAAAGTCTTATAGATGGACATCCAGTAGTGCCCTTTATCTCCGTACATAATTTCAGGGTGATACCGCTAACAGTTTCCGAGATATAGAACGCCGGTGAAATATTTCGCACATCCGCCATCTTGTGGTTATGTAAACAATTGAACCAAGTTAGATGTCGGTGCATTACAATGTGTATAATCATATACTATACCAATTTTTATTGCGTTTGGTTGGTTGAATCGCGAGAAACGTCTATTTAAAAGTCGCAAATTCGCGTGGCCGCCATGTTGGTTTTGTAGTTACCAGTTTTTCAAAAGTCACATAGGTGAACTTCGAGTAATTCCCTTTATCACCGTAAAAAATTCCAGGGAGATATCGCGAATATTTTTGGAGATATTGAATGCTGGTGAAATATTTCGAACAGCCGCCATGTTGGATTGGTGAGAGGTAACAAAATTTGAAGGCCACGGTCGGGGTCGTCCGGAATAGAGCTATGAACTTACCGAGTTTCATTGAAATCGCTCAAGCCGTTTAGATTTTATTAGGGGGACACACACACACACACTCCTCACACACACACACACGCGCGCGCACACACACACGGACAAAAGGTGATCTCATAAGCCTATTTTTTCAAAATTGAAATGATCAAACAATACGTGTGATTATGATATATCTTAATTACATGTAACTGCCACGGTGGGTAAGTGGTTATCGTGTCAGATTAGTAACCCCCAAGCTTGCAGGTTCGTTCCTGGCCGTGGTAAGTGATTTTTGAAAGGCGTAAAAAATTACGACACGCATGTTATACGATATTGGCATGTCAAAAATACCATTTGAATTCAGTAGACCGTGTTCATAATGGCAAAATTTATCTCGGGATTTTCCGCCAACACAAAGTTCCTCATTTCTCTACTAGAAAGCGCTATAGTGACAAGGAGCTTGTATATCTAACCTCCTTGACTTTCATAGTGCTTCAAGGAACTACAAAAGTCGACATGCAAGCTGCCCTCTGCGTGTCAATTAACAAAGCTTGCACCCGGCACCGAGGCCGTACGATATTACATTATTATTCACCTCTAATTAGAACCTTTCGCTTACATAATTATTTAACTAACTTAATATTGCGCTCCTTTGCCAGTGATTTGGTAGCTCAGCTTGTAGCGTTGAAGGCTCTTAATTTATGCATCGCACAATGGAACGAGTTCAAATCCCACCTCCGGCATGGTTTTTTATTTCCATATTTTTCTTTCTTGCTAATGCTATTACATTGTCAAAACATATTTTACTCTTAGCAATCTCGTATACTAGGGAATTCTGCGCGATTTACGCTGCCATATCAACGCTTAGCTGTTTTTGTTACCGCAAGATTGAGAGAACTGCAGAACCGATTCACTTCGTAGAGCAATCTGACGAAAGCTCTATGCCTGTACATTTGCAGAGTGTCTTTAAAATAAACAAATATGTTACAGAATAGTTTAAAGTTAATAAACAAAAATTGAGAATTCTTGCCACTCACGCATGCGCACAATTGTCTTACTCCATGACAGCCATGGCAGTTAGAAGTCCACCGCTTTTTAATTTGATAGTTATCTATAAGAATTATAAAAGAAGGGAACATTCATTAATTGTTGATAGTAGGTACTCCTCCCTTTTCATAACTTCACAAGGCTGATTATTGAAAATATATTATTTATGATTCACATACTTATCTGGGAGTCATTAGAAGTTGATTTCAATTTGAATTGTCATTGCTGAACCCGTTTTTTTTTTGTTTTTTTTTTTACGACAATATATCATTTTCATACCTTATTTTATCGCTTGGGGAAGTCTCCGTGGCTTAGGCGGCAGCACGCTGCTCTCTCACCGCTGGGCCCGTGGTTCAAATCCCGGTCACTCCATGTGAGATTTGTGCCAGTAGTATGTTGCAATGTCGAGAGTGCAAACTTTTCACCCCCTTAAAGTTGCTATTTTGCCAAAACGTAATCGTAGAATGAATGTAACTTATATAGGAAACTTCTTCAGTAAATATGTTGTTCATTGTCCGTCATGTTTTGACGGGTTTCAACAAGTTTCTATATTAATATTTTTTATTAATTGTATTAATGCAGCCAATGGCCATGTACTTTCCTTTTCAGAACGGGTCAGGGAAAGGTTATTGGAAGTAAATCAGCCGTGGACCTATTGAAATGGGAAAACACGAAAACCATTTTCAGGACAGCCGAGGAGGGATTTGAACCCACGCTGTGCCAGCGAGGCACGAGATGGCGCGTTAGCACTCTCGGCCACCACAGCCTGGTATTATTATTCTCTTTAAATACAGTCTACATCGACATGCTAAGGTATGGGTTCACCAGCACAGCGTTAACAGGCTGTTAATAAATGTCTCATTATTTTCAACACCGGAATGAAACTCGTTGGCGTTTCACCAGCACCTTTACTGATTAGCATTAGCAAACGAATCGTTATTGCTAAGGGATGTACAAAATCTATTGAAAGACGAATATAATGGCGGTACTTGTTACTGTCACAATTTATTACATTGGTATATTCCAATTTGTTGCCCACTGTTTGGCGAATGTTGGTTATTTTATTTCTCAAAGTATCCATACATCATATTTTGGCTTGGCAATATCCAAATTGTTTCATACGTCTTACACATATAAAATACTAGGTCAGTTTGGATTAAGATTATGTACTGCATTACCAAATTGGACAGCTAACTTCAACAGAACGATCCTACTAGTAGGAGTCTTCTGGTTTATTTCAAGGTTAGACCACATCAATGTGATACAGACTGCCGTATCCTTTAAGGTTGATTTGTAGTCATATTACGTCCGATAATATTGAACCACACTGAAGTTGATCGTGATATAACTGGAAGATGCATCAAATAACACCGACGTCTGATTCACTGTAATCGAACCATATTTATTAACAAGCAGTACTTTAAGGTACATTTATAATAATTCCATTCTTATTTATTCAGATGTTTTTGTATTCTATTTGTGAGCTTTCTTCCTATTTAAATATTTAATAGTGTTTTGTAAGGGTATCCATTTTCTCTTTTATCTTTGTAAACTTAGGTTTAGGATTATTTTAATTCAATCTACGCTGACGAAGGTGTGATTGAACACCGAAACATGTACGTATAAGCAGTGATAAAAATACATTCTTTAGTGTTTGACAAGGTGGTTTTAAATAAGATAGTATATGATCCTTGGTCAAAAACTAACATGGCTCATGAAGAATAGAAGGAGAACCGGAGATTGAATTGTTCTTTGGATGGAAGAAACGTACTTATAGCGAGATCATAGAAAACAAGAGATGGATTATTTGGAGTTATAATATTGTTAACAGGGACAGTGTTCCTGATATTGAAAAGGAACGGGTTGACAAAAATCTAGCATTTCATCAAAAGCATTGTCATATTTGAGGATGAAGTTTAATAGACGCTCCAGTTTGGATTGGAATGCTCCGAAAATCAACCGTCAGTCAATTAATTGAATGTAGACAGAGTAATTAGTTGTAATGGGTCGTTAGGGATACTAATGGATTGTTACTGTTTGGTGAACCGTGATATTTTGGTAATCGTCCTTTAACGGGTTTCAATTTTAACGAACTATGAGGTTTTTTTAGTGTATGGCTTTTAGTGTCGGGAGTGTCTGAGGACATGTTCGGTTCGCCTGTTTGTAGCTGATTCTATGCGGATACCCATGGGGTGAGCTGCAAGTACCGTCGCGTATGGAGTGTTGTCTGGAGAGGAAAGTTTGAATGTAAGGACGAGGAGTTGGAAAGTAGCGGCTGTGGCCTATAGTTAGGGACCAACACCGGCATTTGCCTGGAAGGAAGATGGGAAACCACAGAAGACCATCTTCAAGGTTGCCGGCGGGGGGATTCGAACCTCCTCGCCTCCCTGATGTGAGCGACTGCCAGCAGCCATGCCGTAACGACACGGCTAACTCACCCGGGAACGAACTACGGTGAATCTATCCCTTAGATCTTTAATTCTAAGCCCGATAAGACAAACTGTTACAAAAGTCTTAAAAATCAGCTCGATCCTTATTCATGTGTTGATGTTTGGATAGCCTACATATGGAGCACAGTGCTGGCACTCGAATGAGTGCCAGATCTATTTGTCATGTGAAACAAACGACCTTCCCCAACATCCGCGTTCCTCTCAAGATGTCACTAATTGACGGGGCTATATTTAACAAATTTATTAGTGAGCTCTTCTTGTAGAAATGGCGTGAGTGTCATGTTGTGGCTTGTCAACTCTGGACTTCCGCACTGTCTTGCTACCCTGGTGATCCCACACATGCCCACCATGTGTGTGGAGGAAACAAGTAGACTGCATGTGTTCCCGTCATTGTTAACAAATTATAAATCTCAATAAATGAAATAAAATAAGCACTCTGTCCGAATATTTTTAAATGTATGCTGTAAATGTGTATTTATCGCAGACTAGATGCATTATGTAATATCCAAATATGAACTCTTAAAGACAGAGAAGTGCGTCTTCATTGGTATGGGCATGCCACTAGAAGTGATGAGAACTCTGTGATGAAAACGACCCTCCGATACGATCCAGGAGGACATCGCCCCGTGGGTGCCCAAGGAAACAATGGATGGATAGAATCAGTCCCAGGTACTCAGAGAAGAGTGTGGTAACAGAAGAACCTTAACAGCGTTCCGTGAAATAATGCAACTCATCATATAAAGCCTGAATTTTAACAAAAAGAGAAATGAGAAATGAGATACTGTGGTGGTTAATGGGGGTGTATAAGAACAAGAATAAGAATACTTTTGGGGAAAAGAAGACCAAGTGCTATAATATTAAAGACACAAATGGAAAGCCTCTAACAGATAGGGAAGAAAAGGTTGAGAGATGGAAAGCTTACATAGAGTGTTAGTATAAGGGACGGGGGATTGAGAATCATGTAATGGAAAGGGAGGAGGAAATTGATGAGGATGCAAAAGGAGATATAATATTGAGATCAGAATTTGACAGAGCATTCGAGGACTTAAGCAGGAACAAAGCACCAGGCATAGATGATATACCGATTGAGTTGCTACGCTGCGTAGGAGATGAAGGTCTGATCAGGTTATTTCACTTGGTGCGTAGGATTTATGAGACAGGTGAGGTACCCTCTGATTTCACGAAGAATGTTATTATCCCTATACGGAAGAAAGTGGGAGCTGACAGATGTGAAGATTACCGTACAATCAGCTTGATTACTCATGCTTCAAAAATCCTGTCTAGAATAATTTACAAGAGGTTGGAAAGCCAGATAGAAACGGAGTTGGGTGAAGACCAGTTTGGTTTTAGGAGAAATGTAGGAACAAGGGAAGCTGTACTAAGTCTTAGGCAGATTTTGGAAGGTAGAATATGGAAAAATAAGAGAACGTTCATGGCATTTGTAGACTTAGAAAAGGCTTTTGATAACGTTGATTGGCCTAAATTGTTTGACATTTTGAAATCTATTGGAATAAAGTACAAGGATAGGAGGGTGATCTACAATCTATACAGAAACCAGACAGCAGTCATTCAAGCTGAAGAACATGAGAGAGAAGCTGGTATTCAGAAAGGTGTAAGGCAAGGCTGCAACTTATCACCCATATTTTTCAATCTTTATATTGAACAAGCAATGAAGGAAATTGGAGAAAAATTTAAAGTGGGAGTGAAGATTCAAGGAGAAATAATTTCAACTGTGAGATTTGCTGATGGCATCGTCATCTTGGCCGACACGCCTGAGGATTTGAATGAGTTTTTGAATGGTATGGACTCCGTCTTACGGAATGAATACATGATGAAAATTAATAAATGTAAAACAAAAATACTGGAATGCAGCCAAAATAAAACAGAAACCTCTAAGGACATCAAATTGGCAGGTGAAAAGCTGAAGGAAGTAGGAGACTTCTGTTACTTAGGAAGCAAAATAACCAGTGATGGACGAAGCAAAGAGGATATAAAAAGTAGGTTGGCTCAGTCAAGGAAAGCCTTTCTACAAAAAAGGAATCTGTTGACATCGAACATAAATTTAGGTATTAGGAAGTCATTTTTGAAAGCCTTTGTCTGGAGCGTGGCGCTCTATGGAAGTGAAACTAGGACAATTGGTGCAGCAGAAAAGAGGAGAATAGAAGCATTTGAAATGTTGTGTTACAGGAGAATGATGAAGATCAGATGGGTAGATAGGGTGACAAACGAAGAGGTATTAAGACAAGAGGGAGAGGAGAGATGTTTCTGGCGACTGCTAATGAAGAGAAGAGATAGGTTGGTAGGACACATACTAAGACACCCAGGAATAGCAAGCTTAGTTATGGAAGGAAGGGTTGAGGACAAGAACTGTAGGGGTAGACCAAGGTTAGAATATGTTAAACAGATTGCTTCGGATGTAGGGTGTGGTAGCTATGTAGAGATGAAACTATTAGCTCAAGACAGGGAGGCATGAAGAGCTGCATCAAACCAGTCAAAAGACTGAAGACTCAAACAACAACAACAACAACAACAACAACATAATAACAATGCGTTGAGAGATGTGGGAACAGAGGACCTTTGCCTTTTTTGTGAAAAGGTTATGAGTGCAGCACACCTGATCAGGGAATACAATGACACCAAAATATTAAAAACAAAGTTTATAGATGAGGGAAATAATTATAAACAGAATAGAAAATGAATATCACACTTTAAAGAATTACTAAATAGGGAATAGCCATGTGAATTAGCGAAACGTATTGATAACGATTAACTTGGGATGACATGTTTGGCTGTGTAGTTAGAGCGTTGGTCTTTCACCCGGCCGGGGCTCAAATCATATCAGAGTTGTAGTTTTTGCTTGATTTTTTTATATTTATTGTTTTTGAGCACTGAGACGTTTCTAAATTGAGCGTTATATTGTGCATTTTGCAATGGAAAATATATTTAATTAAATCATCATTCTTCACCGGATCTGAACGAGTGGCATTAACAACCAGTTGAACTATGCGGGAGCTAAGCACGGCCTACTAGATGCAAGCTGCGCTCTATACCGGGCAGTTAGTCAACCCATGCCAAAGGTGTAATTGAAAAATGTATTCTTGTTGCCGATGGAGCGCACTTGTCCGCAAGGATAGGCACGATTAAAAATTAGCTGTGCAGTAGGTATATTAAATGCGTTTCTCTCAGTGATTCGTTTAGACCAAAGAAGGTTCAATTATTGTAAGTAGTCGGTGTTAATAAACTGAATTCCTAGGTTGTTTGGAGTGTGTGCTGATGACATTATAAAATGCTGGGGTAAATAATAAACTATGGTTTGAACGCCGCTGCTCAAATCCAGTGTGCTATTTTGCACTTCGAATACGAAGAAAATAGGAAGTGATAAGGACAACAACTATACCCATACATTTAGGCCAAATTAGGCTATATGCTCTTTCCTGAAGATCTTGCTTTTTAATTGATGTTGCGATTTATTATTCTTACTGAGAATGATACCGACAGTAGTGGCTACGCTTGCTAAAGCGCAACGTTAGGCCATGGGGCCAAGCCCTCTGCTGACTCGGTAGACGCGTGGGTTCGAGCCCCACCGTCGGCCGTCCTTGAAATGGTTTTCCGTGGTTTCCCATTTTCAACACCAGGCAAATACTGGGACGGTACCTTCTGACAGGCCACGGTCGCTTCCTTCCACATCCCTGCCCAGTTTCATTCATTCATCTTCATCCATTCCATTTCTCATCCCGACGCGCAGGTAGCCCACGGGCGTCGACTAGAAAGACCCGCACTCAGTCTCTCAGGAGGCCACACGACAAAAAAAACTGAGAATGATTTTGGTAGTAGGCTGTTAGGGAATCACTGTAACTAATAATCACATGTATCAGCTGATGGTTGTAATATATAATACTCTCGCCCCAATCTCTGGCTATCTGAGATTTGGAACAGAGGGTATTCTACATTTACCTTGATAGGTAATGCAAATTATTTTCCTGCATTGACTTATAGAGTCCTCTTAAAAATAATACACCAATCAATACAACATTCATTAAACATACTGTATTATATTGAATTTGAGTACATGTTTTGACCCTTCGATGGAGTCTTCTTCAGCTTTTATCTAAGGCAAAATCTATTCTAATTAAAACTTAGATTAAAAATAACTAAACCGTAACTAGAGAGCAATGATAAATAGTTCAACTCCGTGTGTATTCGTTTTATAAAATAACATTAGAAATTATAATTTAAGAATTTTCCATTAGACATTTTTCTTTTTAGGAAAAATGGTATTTGGTGAATACGAACTATTAGCGTTTAGAAAATTTGAACATCAGTAATTTATTTTTAGGAATAGGCTATAACATGTAAAATGCCCGGGAATGCTTCCCCACAGGGTTGATTCCACCTGCTATGACCTATCTTGGAATGTGGGACTCAGTGATGTGCATCAAACTGCGACTTTCTTTTACGAATATTAGTCAGCTGTGAAATATTTTACGTGTAACGATCATAATATTTGCATACCAAAATTTCCCTCGTTCCTTGGCTGACATCATCAATTGCAACTCCCAGAGTTCACACTTACAACCACCACCTCGTCTTCTCCAGCAATTTACGAGACGTTTACAAAAGACTGGATATGAAAGAAACTAGTTATGTTACGTTTTGAGTAAATAAGTGCGAACCTTCCAGGCCGCTAAGCCTGATGTAGCGCTTCCGCTTCAGTACTCCTCTTTGAAGATCAAAGGGCGTGTTTTGAAACATTACTTAGCTGTTCATTCATATATTTAGCACGTTTTCCCTTGTACAGATATAGAAAATATATTACAACATACATAATTTGAAGCGTGTCGTCAGCTCCAGTGTTTAACTATTCGGAAATAAGCAAATATTATGGCACAAAAGGTAACAGGACCGACCGGGGTATCTACGAACCTTGGAAACGGGTTATCAGCGGAGTCTGAAGATGAGTAGTTCAGAACCTCATCGTTGACCGTCCTTGAAATGGTTTCCCATAGGTTCTACTTTTGTTGTTCATTCAATGATGAATATAATTACCACGTCACATTCTAAATTGATTTAATTTAATCAACTCAAAATAAGTATGATCAATTAGACTGATTTCTTCCATTTCATATCAGAAGAATAAGAATAAGGATAAGAAGAATAAGAATAAGAAGCATGAGAATAATAAGAATGAGAATAAGACTAAGAGTAAGACTAAGAGTTGCTCTTCTGAAATTCTTAGCTTACATGTTCGTAATATCCATCCTCACGTCAAAGATGTGCAAAGATTAAATCATAAACAGGTTGTTGAAATAAATGATTCGCCACCTTGAAACATTACAATCGAATGTTTTATTGATAATTATTTTATTAATAACAAGTTGATCATGGAGATTGTGTAGTGTGTATTAAGTACGAGCCTAAAAATGTGAGATAGAGAATTAAAATAGCCATCAAAGGAGGAGTCGAATCTACAACCTTCGGTTTTGCCTGCCAATATCCATGATTTCAGTAAACGTGTCACCAGCGAAAAGTTTGGTCTCCTAAGAATTGGGCTAATAAACCAGAAATCAGAGAAGTTATTAGTGATAAAGTAATAATTAAAAGGCTTTCTACGGAACCTATTAAAATTAACAAATAATAGTGTTGCTCGTGGTTTCGTAATTTTGAAAAGAGAGGGAAGGGTGTTCGAACTCCTGTAGTTGCCGCGTGTCTTACTTTCCTCATCCACAAAAATGAAAAATGAAACATTCTTACTAGCTTTAATTTCAATTTAATGACTCTTTTATTAAAATAAATATAAAGAATTATCTCGGAAAATACATACCATTTGTAGTACTTCTGAAAATACTGTAGATTCAAGCACTTTCCAGTTGCAGGGTTTCCTCTCTCCTTGATAGTCTATGCAGTCAGAGTGAAGTCGTGCCATCAGTACAATTTTCTCTTGGTGACCCCACAAATCACTCTCATATCTAATATTGGAACTTCTTATATCTCCAATTGGTCACTAGTCCAGATTTCTGATCTTATATTTCCCGAGAGACATATTCACCACGATTTATTGGGTCAGAGTAGGATATCACTCATTAAGGAATACTGTACACCGATGGTAATCCTGTTCCATCTGAATTAAAATGTATTTAATTTCAAGGCGTGAATGTAGAAATTGAAACTACCGCTGAAACTGGAAATCGAAACCCCTAGGATGATACAGGAACCGTATTGCACAATTGGTTGATGATAGCGTGTGGACTATACTTGGCGCGATAATAAACACGGGTAGTTTAGATCGAGTGCAAATATACCCCCTCAATGGACCGCAATGGACTTCAGGACAAAATGTGATTATTGTAGCATCTAGTTGGACGCACGCACCTGTCCTTTCAAGTGTAGCGACATATAATGTATTTTGGCGACAAAAATTGTGAATTTATATGATTTAGCGGCGGTTTAAATTGAATTTTAAACATTCTTTTAGCAACAATATTCATCATCATCATTCTCTAAAGACAAAGCCTTGTCGCTTGCGCCGCATTTGACGGTGTTCTGCTCGTCTCTTTATGCTGCCATAAGAACCTCATGTCAGTTCTCCAATGGAGTTCTTGAAGTACGACATCCTTGAACGTCCTCTAGGTTTCTTTCCCAATACTTTGTCCTCGATAATGGTTTGGAGAAGAGAGTCGTGCCTTAATATATGTCCAAGGAACTTTGTTTTCCTCTGCTTTATTGTATTTAATAAATATCGATCCACCGTCACGTCCTGCAGAACAAGATTATTTGTTTTCCTATCCATCCAACTTGTTCTTGTCATTCTTCTCCAAAACCAGATTTCTGCAGTCTTGTTTCCTCCAGTTTCCCTTAATGTCCATGTTTCCCATCCGCACAGCAAGACACTCCAAACAAAGGTCTTGAGACATGACTTTCTAGTCCTCAAGCTGAGGTGATTATTTAGCAATAAGTTATTTTTATTTCGGAAAGCGTTTTTGGCTACCAATATTCTTTTCTTGATTTCTGACAGGCACTTGTTATTAGAGGTTATCACACTATCCAAATATGGGAATACTGTGTTCAATTGCAGTGTTATTCACTTTTATGTTTGTTCTAGTTGTAGGCTCCTTTTTGTCAACTACAGTATCATTAATCTTGTTTTCTTCGTATTGATTTTAGTTTGAAATTTACTAAGGATTTCTTGAATATTTTAAGCATCTTACGCATATCAAGTACAGTATTAATGAAATATTTTTCTCTATTGACATAGGAATCTAGAAACTTTCGACAAATAACTAATGACTTTCACGTAAAGTTGGCAGCAAGACTTACTAACTCCTAGAGTTATTCGTTCAACAACATTCACTTTAATTCAGCATGCTCTCGACGGAGAGTAAATGCTCAGAGTATGTGTTAGTTATTGTTGTTTAAGGGGGTGGAACAGTGACGTCATCTGTTCCTATAAACACAGATAAATTGATACAAATTTAGTTCGATTTAGAGGTGAACAACTAAATATGAAACAAGTCTAAATTTATTAAGACAAAAAGTAAATAAAACTAATAAATACAATCATAAACGAAAAAAGAATAAACGGCATAAAAGAAATTCCAAATAAGACAAGTTTCTTGAGTACACACTTGATAATTTAGATTGTTTTTCTAACACTGCTCAATTTGGGAAACAAAACAACCCTATTAAGGAGACACTGAACTGAAATTTTTAACTTCGGTATTTTGTATCAGATTAGCATGAAAATTAAACCACAGATACCTCTTTGTAAGAATAGTGTTCACTGCAAGTGTCAGCTTTGTACAGTAAGAAATGTTTAAGAAACAAAATGTACAATTTATTTTTTTGGTTTTCAGATAAGAAGTCCTTTCCATGACATTTTTTTTTGATTGACACGAAATTTGGTATAATACTACCTATGAATCCTGGTAACAAAAGTTACTACGCCAATAATTTGTTTGGTTAGTATGGAATAAAGGCTACAGGATTTTTAATATACTGTCCTTTATTCTTTCGAAAAAGCAAGTGAATGCTAAGTGTGGTAGGTCATAAATGACGATCTATTATTCTCCCAATAAAATCCCGACTAAATTATAATAAACTGATATTAACCTAATTGAAAACAATTTTTTTTTTCAGTCTAGTGAAAATTGCATTGTTAGGGACTTTTTATACGGGAGAAGTGGCCTGTCGTCCCTAATATTCAATGCATCTTACCAAATAGCTTAATATGATAATAGTGGAAACTCTCGCAACTTAACACGCGTAGCAGCGGCGACAACGCCCAGTGCTACCATCTAGCGGTTCGAATAGTCAACTACTCGAACTAACTATTGAAGAGTAACACTTTTCGACTACGAAAACGCAAAGAAATACAGATTTTAAGGCCTTTGAGTACTAATTGTTGCATAATATAAGGAAGGGAGATGGATGTTGATCCGAAAGGGGCAGTATTAAGAATGACATACGTGTATATTCACATTAAAACATTTGATCGTCAAATCATGACAGCAGTGTGATAGCCTACAGATGGTTGTGATGATGACAAAGTTTTAAGCAGCCTACAGATTTTCCAAAAGTTAATTACACGTGTAATATCTTATTGAGCTTGATATTTTTAGTGATACTTTTCACTGATGAATCATTTGTTCTATTCATATATGCCTTAATAAGGACTTTGAAATATTTGTCAGTCAGTAATTTCATACAGCTGTCACAGGTACCTTCACTAGAGTCAGTAGGCCTAATTGATAGAAAATAACCAGTTAATTTGCTTTTAATCCCATGGGTGCTTTCTGACAAAAAATGGCAAAAACTATTTTCAAATGCCTCTGACATTTTGGCAGACAACTTTCCACCACACACATTTGGAAATAACATTTTGGAATTATCATCATACTTCATTTCTATGTGCAAATTTCCCATACTAGAATCATTATCATAAGATGATATTACATCCCTACACTCAGCATGGGGAAACTTGCTACAGGCCCAGCCCATGACATAGTGGTCTACATTTTCTTGAATTACACCATAGTCATGATCATTTGCCTTATCACTTAGGTCACACTCTTCACTGACATTTGCTTCAAAATTACTCTTCATCACATCATTATGATTCTACAGAAAGTTTGCAGCATCGGATTCACAATTACTGTCGTCAGAAGCACAAATTAATTGATTTACCATAACACTTTTTATGGCACTGCGAAATTTGGTTGCATCTGGGGTTACATTGTTACCTCCTTTTGATCTAATGATTGAAAAAATGTTTTCAATGCAATCCTCTGTGATCCTCCTAGTTAGCAAATACAGGAAATCATAATCATTGTGTAATTCTGACCACAATAGTTTCAATGCAGAAATATTGTCTACCCAACCCTGAATGCAAAGAGGATTGATTACCTTTGCGGTTATTCAGTACTTCCAGTTTTTTGAGACAGTCACAAATTTCATTCAGTTTTTGCGTATGCCTTGATTCATTGCTTAAAGGTTTCCTATACTCCTTGGGGCTACTGACAGTGGAAGAATTAAAAATATCACACAATGTTCCACTCATCCTATAAACTTTGCAGTGTGTGCAGCACTCGATGGCAAAGAATTGAATGATACAATGAACGAGTATTCCAGAAGCTACAGAATGACTGAGAACCCTGGTAGCTAAACATACCCTCATATTTGAAAAAGGGGGAAGTGTGATACATAAAATACAGGTACCCGTAAACATTAGTAGGTATACTCACAGCTGTTTGTTTTTTGGAAATCTGTAAAATGACTTGGGATCACTTTGTATTTTATAATTAAAACACCCATACATACTACAAATAACTCCTCTTCCAGCCATTAACAAAATTGTGGCACATAACAGCACAAAACAATACTATTTTAATTACAAAAGTAAGGTACTTCGAATGTACTTCACTTAAACTTGCCAGCTGATTGAACTCAACCACGTAGTTGACTGCGCGAACCGCTAGATAGCGCGCAGGATCGATGTCGCCAGTTTCTCGCGGGAGTTTCCACTATTATCATATTAAGCTATTTGATCTTACAAAGTATCAAGATTGTTTACCTTATGATAAATTGCCAAACTTGCTGCTTGCGAGATTTAGTGGCACGTTAAAGATCCACATCGGGGCAAAATTCCGGGACCACGGGGTCTATAAAAGCCAGAGTAGTTAAGGTCACTTTCTTGGCTGTCCCCTTTTATTCCTGCAGGATGTTACTTCTTCAATCATATTAGGAAGTAGTGAAACAAAACAGATTCACACTGAATATAACTTTTTTGAAACACAACTCAACCAAAACAACCACCAAATATAAACAACAGCAGCGCGTGGGATGCTTTACTTCATAATGAAAATACATATCGAACTGACAGAACCAAAATTCAGAATTTGTTGATGTTTATATTACTTTCACTTACATTGTAAAAATAATGAAGTAATATAATAAAATGTGAGATTTAGTGGCACGTTAAAGATCCACATCGGGGCAAAATTCCGGCACCCCGGCGTCTATAAAATCCAGAGTAGTTAAAAGGGACGTATAACCAATAACATTATTATTCTTGACAAAGTTTTTTTATTGATTTCATGTAACACATTTCACAATCCTCTCTTCAAATACTACCTAATTATAGGTACTCGCACTAGTGCAGATGACCTTGAGCTTCCACTCCTTAGTACAGTCATCGCCCGTACTAACACAGCCGATTGGCTGCGTGGCTCAGTGGTAACCCTCCCGCCTGCTGTGTCCAATGTTGCAGGATTGAATCCTGACGCAGCCAGTTGGCATTTGAGGGAGGGAGCCATGTAAGTAGATTTACTGGCACGTTAAAGATCCCCTTCGGGCAAAATTCCGGCACCCCAGTGTCCCTAAAAGCCGCAGTAGTTAAGAGGGACGTAAAACCAATAACAACCCTCCCTATATTATTCCGCTAAGATCCCATTCTAGTTTTGTACCGAAAATAAGGTCCCATTAACACCAAACTACACATATGGGGTACCTACAGGTTCAGCATAACCCAATGCGTAAGCGAAACGCACTCACTTACTCTTTAAATGCCTCACAATTAAATAAATACCTTAAAACATGTATATTTACAATGAAATAATGAAGGAATGCAACACGGTAACCATGATAACAGAATGTCACAGGTCCATCTATTTCTGTAAGACGCTATGCAATTCCAATTATTACATTACTGTGAAAGTTTCCAGACGGTTGTAACCAAATTAAGCTGTAAAATTCATCAATACATACAGTATAATGCGCTTAAGGGGGGTCAAGGGGCACTCTAGAATTTTTTCACGCAGTTTTCACGTGTGAGTGTGGTACGAAAGGTTTTTTCTCCGACTGTAAAGGGTCTCCGAAAACCACATTTAAAGGCCCTTAAATGAACAGTGTGTGTGATATTCCCAGAAAACTAACTTCGCTCTGATATACCTATGAAGGAATGACAAACCCCTAACCACTGCAGCTGAATTGATAAAATCTGATGATTCATACCAAGGATAAATCAGTCATAGCATTCATGATTGAGACTTTGCTAAGTGTACTCTTTACAACTAGAATATTCGCGGGCGAAGCCGCGACGGGTAATGCTAGTTATTATTAATATTAATATTACTACTAACACATTAGTAGGCTACTGGCCCAACATTACCAAAATAAGTAAAATAAGCAGATCTATCCTCAAAATGTACGTTAACATTACGTTGCTGTCCACACCGCTCTGAGCTGTGTACAAGAATATGTTTACTCTAGTTAAATTAGTGCCCGGTGTTATCGTGTAATCATTCTCTCCAATCTCACAGTATTCATTCTGTTTGAGTGTGGTTGCTAAGCAACCTCTTGTTAGTATCTCATTAACAATTTATTTGAATGGCACTTGTCAGCCATTGTGCCTCATTCTTTTTGTTTTGTTCTGTTAATGTTGTAACATTATTTATTGTTAGCGTCAATGCCAGAATGACCGACTGTTCGATTTCTATCTGGTTGGATGTTTCAGTGTAATTTTGCCATGTATGTATGTACGTAAGCATGCTGAATGCTGTGGGTACTCCCATTTCCGAAAATGACAGCAGCCGTATTCACAGCACTGTCCGAATACGTGACTGGTTTGACGAACACACCGACAGATACCTGACACCAATCCCACCCGTTGCTTCGAAGGTATGTCGACGGTACGTCGGCCAGCATGAGAATGAAAAATAGCAACTTGGACATTCTTAACTGAGAGTGTCTGTAACGTTATAGTTTGTCGGTTGTTAGTTTCGTTTCTGCTCGTAGCACTGTGAATTATATACGTTTAGAGAGGTTTTTAATAACGCACAAAACAATACATTGCACACCACTTGCCTTGGATAATTTATATAAGAGCTTCTATGTTTCATAGCATTTATACAATTGCAGTGGTGATAATTAATTATCATCCTTGATATTTTTAGCCTATTTTAATTTATGAAACAAGATGTTCAGGAAAGAACATATAGCCTACTTTCTCCTAAATGTATGGGTATAGTTGTAACTCTTTGTCACTATCACTTCCTATTTTCTTCCTATTCGAAGTGCAAGATGGCACACTGGATTTGAGCAGCTGCGTTCAAACCATAGTTTATAATTTATCCCAGCATTTTACAATTTCATCAGCAAACACTCTAAACAACGTAGGAATTCAGCATATTAACACCGACTACTTACAATAATTGAAACTTGGTTGGCCTAACCACTGGTTCTTAACCGGTGGTCCGTGAGAGCTTCGGAAGTGGTCCGCGGGAGAAAATGGTCCACCAACACGCATAAAAAGTGGCCAATAAATGGTGATTTCGGAAACGATGTGCGTTGAACAAGAATCATCCGAATGTATCCGCGGCGATAACTAACTAGTTTTGAATTGAGATATCTGTAAAATGAGTGTTTTTAGAATATGTTAAAATATAATTTTCATAACTTATATTTAATCGTGGCAAATAAACTTTCACCGACATTAAACTACCTGAAAGTCACAGGGCAACAACCATTAATTAGTATTATTTATGTTCGACCCTGACTATTATATGTCAGACAACTGTGCTATGAGGCTCATTATAACACTATTTTTCATTATGAAACAGTTCCTTCCACCAATCAGAGCTCAAGAAACGGTTGTTTGACCAATTAGATAACGATAGCATCGCACCTGCTTTGAGTTCCACGACCTTCTAATTGAAATTTCTCTGCGTGGCCTAGTTTCATAGTATGGTAATCGAGGAAGCCATGGTCAAATACAAGGCATTCTCTGTGTCTCATGCGCTTTGTTCAGTTCATAAAACTGGCGAAATCTCGACATATATTTATGAATATTTATGTTCGAACATAAAATAGTTATAATAATTATCGTCGAACATAAACAGTCGTATGCAACTCGCCTATAATGGTAATTAAGACACTCGTATGGAAATTATAATACATACTCGTGTCTTAATTATTGCCATTATAGGCTCGTTGCATAATGTACTATTTGGTGATTATCGGTTTCGTTCGATGCAAACAACCCCAACTTGAAGTTGTATACAACTGTCGTATTGTCTGCCTGTACAGCGGTTGCTCAGCGCTATTCGCCGCTGTTCTCTACCGCTACCTTTCATACTCCTCTCACTCCGCCAAGACTTGTCGAATCCAATGAAATTGGCCATAATGATGGTGAATGCTGTTAAAAGTAGTGCGTTAAATACTCGTATTTTCAAAAAAGTTGTGTGCAGCATTAGACTCTGAGCACAAGACACTACTTTTTCAGACTGAGTTATGCTGGCTGTCAAAAGGCAATAAGTTGGCATGCTTATATGAGTTGAGAGAAGAGCTAAATATATTTTATAAAGGCAAAAATGCAGCTTAACTTACAATTTCAAGGTTATGGAAACGGAAAGTTTGAATATTTTGGTAATATATTTGTATTTGAGGACAAACAGTGCGTTTTTGTGTAAAATGGACATATGGATAGTCAAAGTTGAAGAGATAAACTTTCATTCTTTCCCGACTTTGAAAACCCTTGCTGATGACGGGCACATCGCCACTGTTACATACAAAGTACAACACCATGTACTCAGTCACTTAGGCATTCATAAGGATGAATGTTTTCGTTATTTCCGTGAATATAGAAAACTTGATTCGAAATCCTTTCATTGTCAAGCCTAAGGATCTCCCCGATAATATTCAAGACGAGGTTATTAAACTTCAAAATGACAGTAAATTCAAGGATTTGTATGAATCAGGTGTAAACCTAGAAGAGTTGTGGTGCAAAAAAGCCTTATCTTACCCAAACATTCGGCAAGCAGCTTTGCGGAATCTCGTGGTGGTTTCGGCAACATTTTAGTGTGAGCAGTGATTCTCGTCTGTATTGTTGATTAAAAACAAAGAAAGAGGCTATGCGCAATCAGTGATTTGAGGTTATCTCTGTGCAAGATAATTCTTCAGTTTGTCAAAGAAAGTCATGCACAAAAGGCACACTAAGTAAACCTTTGAGGCAAAATGATTTTGCAATGTCCTTTTCAATCAAAATCGTTACTTGAAAATAAATTTGTAATTCAGACTTTTCATATTTTGTAGGCTATATACAGTATTATAAAAAGTAATTTTGTTCTATTAAATAATTTGTAATTTAGTTGTACTGTACACTAAACAATAGATAATTTAATATCGTATGGCCTCGGGTGCCGGGTGCAAGCTTTGTTATTTGACGCCCTGAGGGCAGTTTGCATGTCGATTTAATTAATAGTAATAATAAATAATATGTTCTAAAAACTGTTTACCTTAATAATCTTTGAATATCCTTATGGCAAAGGCGGTAAGGAAGGGGGGGGGGGGGGAGGGCCATCCATACATGATTTAATTTCAGGCTGAGTGGTCCGCAGACTTCTACTGGTTCAGAACCACTGGACTAAACGTATCACTGGGAGAAACACATTTAATATACATACTGATCAGGTCATTTTAATCACGCCTATCTTTGGGGTTGAGTGCGCTCTATCGGCAACAAGAGGAAATGTTTCAACTACACCGTAGGCATGGCTTCACTAACTGGCCGGTCAAGAGCTCAGCTCGCATCTAGTAGGTCGTGGTTAGCTCCCACATAGTTCAACTAATTGCTAGTAGATGTCACTCGTGCTGATCCGGAGGAGAATGTTGTTTTAATTAAATATACATTTTCCATTGTCAAATGAACAATATAACGCTCAATTTTATAACGTCTCAGTACTCAAAAAACAATAAATTTAAAAATAACAAGCAGAAATGTACAACTCTGATAAGTTTTGAACCCCGGTTGGCCGTGTGAAAAACCAACGCACTAACCACAGAGCCAAACGTATCCTCCCAAGTTAAACGTTATCAAATGATTTACATACTACGTCTTGGCTGTAAAGGTTCTGACTAAATCCGCCAAAACTGTTACTTACTGTTTTTTTTTTTTTTTTTTGTTTTTTTTTTTTTACGACAGTACGTGTTTTGAATTGTTGCTTATTTCGCTGCCACCTAGCAGTGAAATTTACATCTCTAGAGTGTAGTGAATCTCTTCTGCCCTCCAACAATAAGACCTTTCGGGTCGTGACTTAAACCCACGATGATGGGATCAGAAGGCGGACCCTCTACCATTGCTCCACTGAGGAAGGTATCATAACTATATTAGGCCTACTATCGTAAAGACAAGTACCACCTTTAGTGGGGCATACATTTTAGAATCAACATTACCTTCGTGTTATGTAATTTGCTTATGATATTAAACCTTTCTGCAGTAAATACGAGTGTAGAAGGATAATGCGGTACGCTGCATATCGTATTAATGACTCGCACTAACTGTTTGTTTCTCATTCTGCGGGTCGTAATTTTGAAATTCCTGATATAAACAAGTGAAGTGATTGGCTACAAATCCATAGAAAATAAAATTCATTGTAATTATAATCAAAATGGTGACCTTTAGCACGGTCAGAATGCAGGAGAGAATCAATATGATATTTAGAAACGGCTGTTACGCAGTAGTAAATTTGAGGGCCCATCTCAGCTGCAATAACGTTCCTAGCTATAACAACGCTTCACATACGGTATTGTGACAGTCGTGTGGGCAATAAAATGTTTAGTGGAAATGGGATACACAGTTAGGTCTCGTATTAAATTCTTACGTAAATAGAACCGTTCATCATATTGTACAATTCTTAACCAAGGATGATGCTAAAGAAGATAAGGAAAAGAAAGATGAATTGGATTGGACCCTGCCTAAGAGGAGATGGTTTGGTGAAAAATGCATTAGAAGGGACAGTCCAAAGGAAAATCCGGAGAGGAAGATGGTTTCAGATGCTGGATTCCATCAAGATTTATCAATCTTATGAGCTGATGAAACGTGCTGCTGAAGACCGGATAAGGTGGAGAGACCGACCATGAGGAAACCTGCCATCAGGCAGATAAACTGATGATGATGATGATGATGAAGTATTACAAGTCAATCTTCAGTGTTACTTAGTTCTTCTTCTTCTCGCTTCCGAATTTGGCCAACTGTGGACCACGTGTAATGCTTTCTGGTCAGTCTTCTTTTCTCTTCCCAGAACTTCTTCATTCGATCACTCCTTAATTTTCTCTGCTCCTCAGATATTACGGGCTTGGGCCTGTTCATCAGTTGCTGTTCGTGAAATTTTTAACTGATTATCTACTTGAGTAGCTTGCCACGGTGGGTGAGTAGATAGCGTGTCAGTCTACTAAGCCCAAGATTGCAGGTTCACTCCTGGCCGTGGTAAGTGATTTCTGAAAGGCGGCAAAAATACAACACGCATGTCATACGATGTTGGCATGTCAAAGAACCCATTTGAATTCAGTAGGCAGTGTTCATAATGGCAAAATTAATCTCGGGAGTTTCCGCCAACACAAAGTTCCTCATTTCTCTACTTGAAAGCGCTATAGTGTTCAAGGAGCTTAGATATCTAACCTCCTTGACTTTCATAGTGATTCAAGGAACAACGAAATTCGACATGCAAGCTACCCTCTGGGTGTCAAATTACAAAGCTTGCACCCGGCTTCCGAGGCCATACGATATTATTATTATCTACTTGAGTTCTGAACTTCGTTCTGTTGAGGATCAATTCAGATGTAATTTTAATTTCTACTGTGCCCTTCTTAACCTCCTCCACCCATTTCGTCGTCCTCCTCAATCCAATTGTATATTTAAAGATTCTTTTAGTCAATCGTTAGTCGTCCATTCTTACTAGATGTCCGTAGAATTTCAGTCTTCGTTTTTGCATTGTGTGCGTGATCTTTTCGGAATGCTTGTAGAGATCCTCATTTCTCCTATTTGCTATGTCCCGTCTTCGGTCTTCTGCAGTCCTAGAAGTTTCCTCAAGATTTTCCTTTCCTTCTTCTCGTTTTCTTGCAGTTCCCCCTTTTTCTATTTAGGATAAGGCATTCTGAGCCGTACAGTCCCTCTGGTTTTACAACCACGTTGTAGTGTTTAATTTTGGATTTGTACGATATTTTACCTGTTCTGTGTTAGTCTGTAGGCCAGTTCCAGTTTTCTAGCTCTTTCCTTGTTTGCCTCCTTGTGCAATCCAAAGTCGTCGTATTTTTTTAGCCTATTTTCAATTTTGAAAAAATAGGCTTATGAGATCACCGTTTGTCCGTGTGTGTGTGTGCGTGTGTGTGTGTGTGTGTGTGTGTGTGTGTGTGTGAGGTGTGTGTGTGTGTCCCCCTAATAACTTTTGAACGGCTGGAGAGATTTCAATGAAACTCGGTAAGATCATAGCCCCATTCTGGCCGACCTCGACCGTTTCCTTCAAATTATATTGTCTCTCACCAATCCAACATGGCGGCTGTGCGAATTAATTCACCAGCATTCAGTATCTCCGAAACTATTACAGATATCACCCTGAAATTTTGTACGGTGGTAAAGGACTTTACTAGACGTTCACCTAAGAAACCTTCAAAAACCTGGTATCTACAAAACCAACATGGCTGCCAAGCGAAGTTGAGACTTTTAAATAGACTTTTCTCGCGATTTAACCATCCAAACGTAATAAAACTTGGTACAGCAAATATTTATACACATTATAATTCACTGGTATCGAATTTAGTTCAATTGTTTTCATAACCCCAAGATGGCGGCTGTGCGAAATTTTAAAATTAAGTTATTATTTCTTGTGTCGTTATCATGCGATCGAAGTGAAAGTTTGAATAGTAAAGCTACGCAATAATGTTTCTTTAATGGTACATAACTCTACGGCCTATACATATAACAATCCAAAATAGCGAGCATCCGAAGTATGTTGACGGTTCTCAATATCTATGAATCTTTTACAGCAGTCAAACTGATATTTTTTATGTTCGTAGAGGCTATGAACATAAGTTCACCTATAGGACTTTCAGTAACCTGGTGAGCACAAATCCAACATGGCGGCGACGCAAAGTATAAATATTTAAATGGATGTTTCCCGCGATTTAACCATCCGAGTTCAGTGAAACTTTCCAAGTTAAATGCTTATACAAATGTTAATCCACTGCCATCTAATTTATTTCAATTGTTTTCATAACCACAAGATGGCAGCTGTGCGAAATTTAAAAATCACGTTTTTACTTCTTGTGTCCTAATCATGCGATTGAAGTTAGAATACTACACGTTCACAATAATCTTCATTTAATAGTAAATAAATAAAAATCCAACCTGGCGACCATCTAAAATATGTAGATGGTTGTCAATATCTAGGAATCTATCTCACAATCAAACTGATTTTTTTATGTTGATAGAGGCAATTAACATGAGTAGGATATATGAAAATAGGCTGTATAGTTCTTCACGGAACTACTTGTTGAAAATGAAAATCCACAGCCTGCTTCCAGTCTCCGACCGGGTCAGGAATGGAATGAATGAAGCCCCCATCTAGCGGCGAGGATATGAACTGTGCCGGCTGCCGAGGCCTGACGCACTCCTCTGGGGCAATGATTAAATGAATGACAGATGGAATGAAATGATAGTGGAGAGTGTTGCTGGAATGAAATTTTGACAGGGAAAACCGGAGTACCCGGAGAAAAACCTGTCTGCCTCCGTTCTGTCCAGCACAGATCTCACATGGAGTGACGGGGATTTGAACCACGGACCCAGCGATGAGAGGCCGGCGTGCTGCCGCCTAAGCCACGGAGGCTTCCACTTGTTAACAGCGTTAAAATCCTTCAGCATGCCTTCCTTCGGAGAGGAAGTAAAGCCGGAGATGTATGGAGTAAAAAAGATCCTACCACTACAATCGGTAGTGTATAGCCAAATTTGAAAGTTATATTTCGTTAGAAACGCTCTATCAAGTTCCTACATTCGTTTCTAGGTGTCAGTGGCATCTAGTAGCCAAAGTTGGAACTACTTGAAATTGAACTTTCTCATTCATCTTCATTCATTTCATCTCATCCACATGCGTCGGTACTTGTAGCTCACCGCATGGGTGTCTGCATAGAAGCAGCTACAAACTCTGTCGAACCGAACATATCCTCTGACTCTCCCGGCACTGAAAGTCATACGCTAAATGAATAAATAAATGTTAAGTTCTCCCAAATATTTAAACTTTTCTACTCTTCTAAACTTTCCGTACTCCGCTCCCATGTACCTAGTTGTATTATAGAAAGCTTTGCAGTCGGTCAACACACATTGTGCCCAATAGGCAGGAAAACAATTATTTAATGCCCTAACCTTAAAGAAATATGACATGAAATGTTTATCGCTAAAATAACGAACATTTATGTACAAACAGGGGGTCGGTATTTAATGAAATACCACTTTGGATGGAGGCATACATAGGTGAACTTTTAGTAGTGCCTTTTATCACCGTACAAAATTTCAAGATGATAATCAGTAGGTAATAGTTTTGGAGATAGCCTATAGAATGCCGGTGAAATATTTCGCACAGCCGCCATATTGGATTGGTGGAAAGTAATAAAATTTGAAGCCCACGGTCGGGGTCGGTCAAAATAGTACTATGACTTTAAGGAATTTCATTGAAATAGCTCCAGCCGTTTAGATTTTATTAGGGGTGACACACACACATACGCACGCACGTACACACACACATACTGTCATCGCGGCAGGAGATGGCAGTTGAACACGCTGCGACGGGGTGCGGGGGGGGGGTCTTGCAGTACGCATGCGCGGCCCACCTATTCCAAACTTGAATATATCGGCTTCCCGCATGCCAATGGTTATTATTGCAGCAGACGACACGCAGCCAGTGAAAGAAGGGATGTGCTGAGTGAGTGAAGCAAGTAGTAACCAAATGAATGTTTTTGGAATGCGCGATACGCAGTGAGCGGGAAGACCTCTGTAGTTCAAACCCAACTGCTATCTCCTGGCGCGATATCAGTACTCACACACGGACAAAAGGTGATGTAATAAACCTTTTTTTATATAAATGAAAATAGACTGAACACGTTCTCGTGCACCGTCTATAGACAAGTGTAGTACTCAACGGGTCTATATCCATAAAATCTGCAATGTTTCCAACTAATGACAATCCACCTAAGGACGCTGGTAAAGGTTAAAGTGCGCTTTTTAAAAGTACTATGGGAGTATCCAGGTACACAAGATCTAGATTAGTTTACGAACTATCTAAAGAAACTATGCTATTAGAAGATCTACGCTTGAGAATACTACTTGCGCCCACGCCGGTCTTCAAAGAGGTAGTCAGAGAGCACATAGCAAAGAAAAAATATATTTTGATGGAATTTTACACTACGGATGCCTTGATAACGACGGACTGGAAAGAAGCAAATTATCAGTTCAGACATCTTGTTACCAGACTGGTTTTCATCACAAGTGTTGTAGGACCATACGTTTTCATGAGTCATGTGTGGACTGAGAGAGATATCAAGTGATGGGTTGTTCAGAATTGTATCATTGTCTCAATTCTGTTGAGAATCAACTTGAATGTATTTAACTGGCCATATGGCTGTATTATTAAATTATTATATACTATTATTAAGCAATCGTGGCCGGTATTCTTCTTTGGTCTTTAGGGGCAGATGACCTTGTAGTTCCTCTCCTTAGAACAACAATTTATTTTATTTATCGTATGGCTTTTAGTGCCGGGAGTGTCCGAGGACATGTTCGGCTCGCCTGAGTCTGTAGCTGCTTCCAGCTGACACCCTTAGGGTGAGCTACAAGTTCCGTTCAATTTCAAGTAGTTCCAACTTTCACTACCAGAAATCAATGATACCTAGTGGTGAACGTTGGAACTTTTATAGAGCGTTCCGACGAAATCTAACCTAACAATTTAGTTTCACACAAGTTTAGTCTGTGGAAGGATCTTTTACAAGCCATAAATAGACATGGGACCGCTGGCTTTACTTCCCCTCCGAAGGAAGGCATACTGAAGGATTTCTAACGCTCTTAAAAAAATCCCACGACTTCGGCCGGGTTTGAACTCGCTATCTTGGGCACAGCAGTTCAGCATGCTACCAACTACGCAACCGAACTAACTACTATGATCGCTGGGGCTACCTATCGACCACGGTGCTGGTGTTTTTGTTGTTGTCTGGCACTTCCGGTGTTCGTGGTGGATTGTTTGGCGACAGCTTTCGTGCTGGAATCTTGAGCCCTTATATTGGACCAGTAATCTTTCATTTTCTTGCTGAACTCTTTCTTACGTTCCTCGGACCATTTCCTGGACGCGTTGTAGTGAACTTCTGTAATGGATGTGAGGAAAGCCTGGTTACAACTGTCAGACGGTAGCGACTCCTGTTATTTATTGTGTCTTGCTGAATATTAAGTTCAGCAAGATCCTTCTCAACTTGTTTGATCCACAAGGATCCAGTGGCTTTACCCCTCTTGGCTACCTTGAAGATCTTATAAGACAGCCTGTGGTGGTCCATTCTGTACAGGTGGCCGTTGAATGCCATTCGTCTCCTTCTGCTGGCATCGGTGAGGTTTTCTTGGTGTTTGTAGAGTTCGCAATTTGGTTTGTACCATCGTCTTCCAAGTGGTAAGATCCTTGGTCCCACAATCTTCCGCAAGAATTTCCTTTTCTGTACCTCGAGGGGCCTTGGGGAGTGTCTTCTTAGATAGAAGGAAGGAAGGAAGATTGTAGTTTTACGTGACCGTGAATCTTGTGATTATGAGCCACAGGACCTCCTTTTTACGTGGAATCCGAATCACAGGACATGGCATTTCACTTCGAAAATCTCACATGCATTGGCCGGGAATCGAACCCAGACCGCCTTTGTGAGAGGCATACAGCTAGACCACTGAGCCACCACGCCCCCTCTTAGATAGAAATCTAGCAGAATTACCCATTCTTCGAACGGTCTTCGGTATTAATAACCAGATGTTATCAATTGAGCTACTGTTGCAATGTTTAGGGGCTTGGAACCTGTTTGTTGGCAAAGAAAAATTATTAGTTAAAATGTGCTCTCAAACTAAATTTACCTAACGTGTTCTTCCTGGCGTGAAAATAAAATTGAAAACTTCGTAGAAGAATCGCAATACACGTCACATACGAACTGACCCTAACCGTTGTGTCATGTGCCCAACTACAGGAAGACCCCTTTTATAAATTATAAAGGCTTGTGGTGCATGAAAATTCAGTGTTTTTAGCCTCCAATGGCCCAAATTCCTAAAATCAGCAAAAAACAGTCTACTATTTCTATTCAGGAATTTTTGAAAATAATGTTGATGTTTGGAGATATAATAGACCATCTGTACGACATATCGCACGTGTAAGTCGTGTGAAAAAGTATCTAGGGTACTCCATTTGCAACCTTTCACAGAAATGTAATAAATGGAGTGGCATTACTTATTCCAGAAATAGATGGAAAGTTGGATGCCACCTCTTGAGATACTGTTGTCATGGTTAGTGGCTTGCATTCCTTCTTTAGTTTATTAAATGAAATTAGTTTTCTGGGAATATCTAAGAAACTGTTGGGTTTAGAGCCTTAAAATATAGTTTTCGGGGACACTTAACGGCTCTTGAGGGGCCCCGAGTTTTGTTTCTGACCCCAAGGGTTTGAAAATGAGCTTTGTCTCTTCGTTGTACGCCATAATAATGATAATTATTAAAAGATTAATACTAATAATAATAATAGTATAACAAAATAGGGATAGGGATATAATAGACCTTCCGGACCATACCCGCACGTGTAAATCGCGTTAAAAAAATCTAGATTACCCCTTGACCCCTTAAGCGCATTATATGTATTGATGAATATTTCAGCTTAATTTGGATCCGTTATAACCTTATTGCCGTTTGCAAACCTTCACAGTAATGTAATAAATGGAATTGTATTGCGTCTTACAGAAATAGATGGACCTCTGAGATTCTGTTGCCATTGTTACCGGCATGCATTCCTTCATTAATTTATTAAGTGAAATTAGTTTTTTGGGAATATCTCAAAAACTGTTGGTTTTAGGGCCTTAAAATGTGGTTTTCGGGGTCCTTTTAGGGCCCCCGAGTTTCGTTTCTCACATTGAGGGGCTGAAAATGAGCTTTGTCTCACGCTTATTTCAGCATGTATTTTAAGGGGGTAGACCCCCTGTTATGAGAGGTACGGAGTAGAGTTACATCAATGATGAGTGTCGTGCCTCTGATGGATATCTGTATCAAATTTTACGTTAATCCACCCAGCCGTTCTCGAGTTATAAGGACACAAAAAATTGTCCACAGACAGACAGACAAAAATATATTTTTGCGTGCATCCGTCACAATACAGTCCGAAACGGGCAAATATGTCAAATTTTCGTAGAAAAGCCGAAAAATCAGACAAACATTCATTTTTATATAATAGAGAAGGGATATAATAGACCTTCCGTACCACACCCGCACGTGTAAATTGCGTGAAAAAATTCTAGAGTACCCCTTGACCCCTTAAGCGCATTGTATGTATTAATGAATATTTCAGCTTAATTTGGATCCATTATAACCTTATAGCCGTTTGCAAACCTTCACAGTAATGTAATAAACGGAATTGCATTGCGTCTTACAGAAATAGATGGACCTCTGAGATTCAGTTGCCATGGTTACCGCCATGCATTCTTTCATTAATTTATTAAGTGAAATTAGTTTTCTGGGAATATCTCAAAAACTGTTGGTTTTAGGGCCTTAAAATGTGGTTTCCGAGTTTCGTTTCTCACATTGAGGGCCTGAAAATGAGCTTTGTTTCACCCTTCTACGCCTATTTCAGCATGTATTTTAAGGGGGTAGGGCCCCTTTTATGAGAGGTACGGAGAAGATTAGTGTGGTGCCTCTGAAGGATATCTGTATCCCCGTGGCTCATAATCACAAGATTCTCGGTCACGTAAAACTACAATCTTCCTTCCTTCCTTGGATATCTGTATCAAATTTTACGTTGATCCACCCAGCCGTTCTCAAGTTATAAGGACTCGTAGAAGTTGTCCACAGACACACAGACAGACAGACAGACAGACAGACAGACAAAAAAAATATTTTTTCGCGCATCCGTCATAAAACAGCCTGAAACGCGCAAATATCGCAAATTCCCGTGGAAATTCAAAAAAAACAGACAAACTTTCATTTTTAGCCTATTTTCAATTTTGAAAAAATAGGCTTATGAGATCACCTTTTGTCCGTGTGTGTGTGTGCGTGTGTGTGATTCGTGTGTGCGTCCCCCCCCCTAATAAAATCTAAACGGCAGGAGCGATTTCAATGAAACTCGGAAAGTTCATAGCACTATTCCCGGCGACCTCGACCGTGCCCTTCAAATTTTGTTACGACTCACCAATCCAACATGGCGGCTGTGCGAAATATTTCACCAGCATTCAATATCTCCGAAACTATTGCCGATATTACCCTGACATTTTCTATGGTGATAGAGGGAACTACTATAAGTTCACTTACGTGACTTTTGAAAACCTGGTAACTACAAAACCAACATGGAGGCCAAGCGAATTTGCGACTTTTAAATAGACGTTTCTCGCGATTTGACCAACCAAACGCAATGAAACATGGTACAGTATATGCTTATATACATTGTAATGCACCGACATCTAACTTCGTTCAATTGTTTACATAATCACAAGATGGCGGATGTGCGAAATATTTCACCGGCATTCTCTATCCCTGAAACTATTAGCGGTATCTCCCTAAAATTTTGTACGGAGATAAAGGGCACTACTGGAAGTTCATCTATAAGACTTTCAAAAACCGGTTAACTACAAAACGAACATGGCGGCCAAGCGAATTAGAAAATTTTAAATAGACCTTTCTCGCGATTTAATGTTCCAAGCTCACTGAAACCTGGTACAGGAAATATTTATACACATTGTAATCCACTGGTATCTAATTTAGTTCAATTGTTTACATAACCTCAAGATGGCGGCAGTGCGAATTTTAAAATTAAGTTTTTATTTCTTGTGATGTAGTCATGCGATCGAAGTGAAAGTTTGAATAATGAACCGACGCAATAATTTTCCTTCTATGGCCTATACATTTAACAATCCAACATGGCGACCATCCGAAATATTTAGACTATACTGAATATCTACGAATCTATTTTAGCAATCAAAATGCATTTTTTAATGTTCATAGGGGCTATGAACTTAAGTTCACCTATAGGACTTGAAATAACCTGGTGATCACAAATCCAACATGGCGGTGACGTGAATTATAAATATTCACATGGACGTTTCTCGCAATTTAACCATCCGAGTGCAGTGAAACTTGGTACAGTAAATCCTTATAGGAATGTTAATCCACTGGCATCTAATTTATTTCAATTGTTTCCATAACCTCAAGATGGCAGCTGTGAAAATTTTTAAAATCTCCTTGTTTTTTCTTGTGTCCTAATTATGCGATTGAAGTTTGAATACTACACGTTCACAATAATATGCATGTAACAGTACATAACTCTAGGACCTACATATATAAAATCCAACATGGCGACCATCCGAAATATTTAGTCGGTTCTTAATATCTACGAATCTATTACAGCAATCAAACAGAAATTGTGTATGTTGATAGTGGCAATTAACATAAGTAGGATATATGAAAATAGGCTGTATAGTTCTTCACGGAACTACTTGTTATATATATAGAGAAGGCACTCAGCTGCCTAGAGGATTGATGGTCTGACTACTGCAGTATAGTGTCTTAATTTGACATTCATCGCCAGATGTTCCGAAGCGTACAGTTTTCTTCAGGCATGGTATGCCCTGTCTAGTTTATCCTCCATTGTTCGAGAGCCGTTATTTCACTGAGATCTTCTGAGATCCGTTCTTCAAGGTATATTACTATTTTCACTCTCTTGATAGGCTATGGTTAGTATCACTGACTCTCGTGGTTTTAGTGGCGTCTTGAATATTGACCGATATTATTATTATCATTTGTATTATTATTATTATTATTATTATTATTATTATTATTATTATTATTATTATTCATTCATTCATTCATTTAATTTCGCTAATCGGCCAAATAGGGACCACGATAAGCCTCATTTTACATTCTGGCATTTGTTCATTTTTCGCTTGATCCATATTGTCTTCATGAGCTCACTGTGATTAGCACGACGTTCTTCTGTCCATTTCGCACCAGTTGTCCGTGTTTGTGTTTCGTGCCCGGAAAGTTCCAAACGTCTTGATGGCTGCTCTATAAAGATTTCGGTCTTGTGCAATTCTGTTCGTATCCCCATTTCTTTAAGATCTTTCTGGACGTTACCGTAGCATGGCATTGTCGTTTTTGGTTTTGAGTCAAAGATACTGAAGGTACGTTTCGTCCATTGCAAGTCGATCACCCGTCATATATGACCGTAGAAGCAAATTGTGCGTTTTCGCATTGTGTCAGTGATCTTCTCTATCTTAGAGTACATTTCTTGCCTTGAATTTCTGATGTAGATGCCATTTTTGTAGACTGGGCCAAGTATGATGTGTAGGATCTTTCATTCTTTTCTCTCTAAATTATTATTATTATTATTATTATTATTATTATTATTATTATTATTATTGTTATTATTATTATTATTATTATTATTATTATTATTATTATTTGAGCCTCCGTGGCTTAGGCGGCAGCACGCCGGCCTTTCACCGCTGGATCCATGGTTCAAATCCCGGTCACTCCATGTGAGATCTGTGCTGGACAAAACGGAGGCAGACAGGTTTTTCTCCGGGTACTCCGGTTTTCCCTGTCAAAATTTCATTCCAGCAACACTCTCCACTATCATTTCATTTCATCTGTCATTCCTTTAATCATTGCCCCAGAGGAGTGCGTCAGGCCTCGGCAGCCGGCACAGTTCATATCCCCGCCGCTCGATGGGGGCTTCATTCATACCATTCCTGACCCGGTCGGAGACTGGAAGCAGGCTGTGGATTTTCATTTTTCATTATTATTATTATTATTATTATTATTATTATTATTATTATTATTATTATTATCCTCGCCGCAAGATGGGGGCTTCATTCATTCCATTCCTGACCCGGTCGGAGACTGGAAGCAGGCTGTGGATTTTCATTTTCATTAGTAGTAGTAGTAGTAGTAGTAGTAGTATTCCATGTCTATGTGGTATAAGTTTGTTGTGGCTTTGTTCAAGGTTATTACATTTAATTGCTAACCATAATAGCTACAAAATGCATGTCATGTGGTCACTCGGATAAAGTACAGAGAGAGGGATACAGTCTTGACAGATGAATCAGCTGACGCTACGTCGAGTCAATGCCCTGCGTCGCTCGCGGTGGCCTTGCGCCCGGGCCTGCTGCCAGCCTTATGTCATTGACGAGCAGCTGAGAAGTGCCATGCGCCGTGCAGCGTCGCGACGGTAGAGGGGAGGTCCCACGTTGAGCAGGCGGGGAGTAGTTAGTGCTGAGAGACTGGCCACTCCACACTCACCTGTCACTGTCTTTAGGGATCACGTGGCACAGTGGTTAGCATGTTGTGATGGGAAGGGAGGAAGGGAGGAGAATGGAACAAAGGTAGGGTGGGAAGGAACGAAGGAAGGGTGGGAAGGAAGGGAAGGAAGAAGGGAGGGAGGAAGGAAGGAATGTAAGAACGAAGGGAGGAAGGATGGTAGGAAGGGAGAGAGGAAGGAAGGAAGGAAGGTTGGGAGGAAGGAAGGAACGAAGGAAGGGTGGGAAGGAACGAAGAAAGGGTGGGAAGGAAGGGAAGGGAGGAAGGCAGGTGAAAAAGAAGGGAGGAAGAAGGCCCAAGGAAGGGAGGAAGGAAGGAACAAAGGAAGGGTAGTAAGGGAGGGAAGGAAGAAAGAAGGTAGGGAAGGGATAAAGAAGGGAGGGAGGAAGGAAGGAAGGTAAGAAAGAAGGGAGGAAGGAAGAAGGACCGAAGGAAGGCAGGAGGGAAGGAACGAAGGAATTGTAGGAAGAAAGGTAAGAGATAAGGGAAGAAGGAAGGATAGGTGGAAGAGGTACAGAAGGAGGGAAGGAACGAAGGAAGGGTAGGAAGGGATTGAAGGAAGAAAGAAGGGAGGAAGGAAGGGAGGAAGGAAGGAACGAAGAATGGGTAGGAAGAAAGGTAGGAAATAAGGGAGGAAGAAAGGGAGGAAGAAGTACAGAAGGAAGGGAGGAGGGAAGGAACGAAGGATGGGTAGGAAGGGATTGAAGGCAGAAAGGAGGGAGAAATGAAGGGAGGAAGAAGGACTGAAGGTAGGGTGGGAAGGAACGAAGGAAGGGTGCGATGGAAGGGAAGGAAGAAGGGAGGGAGGAAGGAAGGAAGGTAAGAAAGAAGGGAGGAAGGATGGAAGGAAGGGAGGGAGGGAGGAAGGTAAGAAAGAAGGGAGGAAGGAAGAAGGACCGAAGGAAGGGAGGAGGGAAGGAACGAAGGAAGGTTAGGAAGAAAGGTAAGAAATAAGGGAGGAAGGAAGGAAGGAAGACTGGAAGGAAGGAAAGAAAGGAAGAGCAGGAAGTTAAGAAGGGAGAGAGGAAGAAGGAAGGGAAGAGATTAGGTTGGGGAAGGAGGTGACCGTGGCATAAATTTAGTTGTCCACTTCTTGGTAGCGGTTAGCTTTCTTTGATGTCACCCCAGAGGTCAGGATTTGATTGCCACCTCTGGTAAGAAATTTAATTTAATTCTGGTTTGAGGACTGGAATGGGATACACTCAGCGTTGTGAGGTAAGACTAAGAAAAGGGCAGTTCGATTCCTGCCTCAGCCATAATGGAAGTGGTTATCCGTGGTTTCCCACTTTTACTCCAGACAAATGCCAGGATGGATCCTAATTTAAGATCCTTCCCAATCGTCTCCTGAATTACAAATATACACACTAATACAGCCATCACAGTAATACACGTTATCAGACAAACTTACACACACACACACAGTTTGGAATAACTTCACCTCAAACATTACCTTATGAATACTCAATTTTCCTGGATTAATTTTTCCACAGCAACATCACCTTAAATATATTTATTCTCACGTAAACACATGATCATATCAATCTCTACTAGAAAATGTCTATGCATGGATAAATAATATCCACATTACTGATACTTTCCACTTCAAGCTGTTTTTTTTTTTTTCAAGAGATATATATCTCAACCTTTTATCCAAATCTACAACAGATCGGATTTTTAGCCTATTTACATTTGTGAAACAAGTAGTTCAGTGAAGAACTAAAGCCTATTTTCACATATCTAACTTATGTTAATTGTCTCTATCAACTTACAAAATTTCAGTTTGATTGCTCTAATAGATTCGTAGATATTGAGAACCGTCCAAATATTTCGGATGGTCGCCATGTTGCATTTTTATAAATGTAGGTACGGTAAATGCTTATACAAATTTTAATCCACTGGCATCTAATTTATTTCAATTGTTTTCTTAACCACAAGATGGCAGCTGTGCAAAATTTTAAAAGTCTCGTATTTGTTTCTTGTGTCCTCATCATGCGATTGAAGTTTGAATACTACACGTACACAATAATCTTCATGTAATAGTACATAACTCTAAGACCTAAATATATAACAAGAAGTTCCGTTAAGAACTATACAGCCTACTTTTCATGCCAATGATTATTCTACAGAATATGAACCTATCTAGAATAATGACGAAATTAAGTTGCTAATATCGAAATTTCCAATTAGTTCGAAATACTGTATACCTGGCATAATGTATCCTAATAGAGCACTACAGTTGGCAGCCCTGATGACTGAATATATTCTGAGTTCCGTCTCTTACGGTACTAAATACAAAATTTGGTTGAAGTCCACTGGATAGCATGGACGTTACATGCAGTTAAACATTGGATCTAACAGCGCGCGTAAAATCATGTTGGCAACAATGTCATGCATGTATTGGTCAGAAATAATCTGAAATAATATGATCTATTGTTGTGCCAATTTTGAATGAAATCCATTAGTTAGTATAGAAGTTACATGCATTTTAAAATTGGACCTATCAGCAGGCATAGAATCATGTTGGCAGCACTGACGTATATTAGTTACTCCAAATTCGTCTAGAATGCCAGGTACTATACGTGTACAAAGTTTAGAGCTATTGGCTTGCATACTTTCTGATATATTGATATTAGGGTAACAAAAATAGGGACAGCACATATTAACAGTTGGCAGCCCTGGTTGCTCCTTAGAATACGCATAGTCATATCTGTTATGGTACACATAGCACATACGAAATTTGGTTGAAATCCAAATGATAGTATGGAAGTTACATGTATTTAAAGTTGGACCTGTCAGCAGGCTTAGAATCATGTTGGTAGCACTGACGTATATAAGTTACTCCAAATTAATATAGAATGTCAGGTACTATACGTGTGCATAGTTTAAAGCTGTCGGCTTGCATACTTTCTGATATATTGGTATTTGGATATAATAAATTAGGAGCATTTATTAACAGTTGGCAGCCCTGGTAGGTCTTAAGAATACGCTCAGTCATATCTGGTTATGTATACATACAACATACGAAATTTGGTTGAATTCCGCTTGATAGTGTAGAAGTTATATGCATTTAAAAATTGGACCTATCAGGAGGCTTATAATCATTTTGGCAACACTGCCATGTTTGGCCTCCTGGAAATTAAACTGAAATATTATGATCTGTACGTGTGCCAATTTTGAAATAGCTCCCATTCATACTTTCCAAGATATCCAACATGGAGCTCAAATTTCAATTGCGATTTTTAGCAGTTGGTAGCACTGATATCATTTTCAAATATGGCCGTGAGATATTCAGGTATAGATCTTTACTCCTACCAAATTTTGTTTCGATTGCTGCAGCCGTTTAGGAGTTGATAGGGGGGGACACACACACAGCCAGACAGACAGACAGAAGGACAGACAGACAGACAGACAGACAGACACACATATGCCCGATCTCATAAGTCTACTTTTTCCTCATTTTTGCAAAATGTGAAAAGTAGGCTAAAAATCCAACATGGTTATCATCCGAAATATTTAGACGGTTCTCAATATCGACCAATCTCTTACGGCAATCAAAATGAAATTTTGTATGTTGATAGTGGCAATTAACATAAATAGGATATATTAAAATACGCTGTTTAATTCTTCACGGAACTACTTGTTAACATTTTACAAAATTAGTTTTTTTTGTTTGTTTGTTGAAAACAACCTTTGTTATGAAAAAAAATTACTGTAAGTGTAAGACTTGCAACTCGACATGCATTACGAGTATATATTTTCTGCTGAGGAAGGTCAAAATTGGCCAAAATCTGTACACTGCAATTAGAAGTATATTTTATTGACTTAAGGTATTAATTTTCATAAGCATATTAAACTTTGTCAATAAATAATCGGGCAGACATGGTTATATTTATGCATTTTCATATGCAAATGATAAACTATCAGAAATGTTTCGCGTGTGACCCAACCAACACGTGTGCCATTAGTATCAGCTAGATCAGGCTTTCTCAAACTTTTTGAGACTGTGTTCACCATCTTCATGCAGCACTATTAGATCGAATATAATAATAATAATAATAAAAATAATAATAATAATAATAAAGAGATTTTGGGAAATGCAAAAACCATTATCAGCTAAATAAGTTCTATCGCAATCCACAGACGGGCGTAACGATGTAAAAAATACAATATTAAATAAATATAACTAATAATAATAATATACTAAAGAAAATATATGGACCAAAGCTTCAGGACGGCATCTGGATGAAGAAAAGCTCAGAAGAATTGTAATCTCCGACTGAATGATGCACTTCACTTGCACGGGAAGACTCATGCAATTCTACGGACATATAGCTCGAATGGACAATTCCCGACTGACCAAGAAAATCTTCCTCATAGTCAACAGAACCCGACAAAGCAAAGTACGCTGGCTAGCAGACACCCAAAAATACCTCACTAAAATCAAAATTGACCCATTAACGGACGGCATTTAGACAGTAAATTCATATAAGTTTCCACCTAAGTTCCCTACGGGACGGAATTAGTAACTCAAAGCTGCATGGACACAAGAGATCAAATGAATGAACGTGAATGAAACTGGGCAAGGATGTGGGAGGAAGCGGCCGTGGCCTGTCAGAAGTTACCGTCCCAGCATTTGCCTGGAGTTGAAAATAGGAAACCACGGAAAACCATTTCAAGGACCGCCGACGCTGGGGCTCAAAACCCACGCGTTTACCTAATCAGCAGAGAGCTTGGTCCCATGGCCTAGTGCTGCGCTTTCGCGATCGTAGCTACCGCAGTCGGTCGAGAACATCATTACTCTAGTGAAGAAATATTGTGCAGATTATTATTAACTGCCAGTAGGAATAAGACAGCTTGTGTTATCTAACATCGTTAGCATTTTACGGCCATTAGCGAGCTGCCCATCCGAGGAACCTCACGGTCGATAAAGGATAAATATTTATTGAGTGACAGAGCAAAACAAAGAGCAAATGATGAAGATAAATGGTTGCTGATTAATGTTCTCTCGTGACGTCAGAGACATCACTTTGATATTGATAGGTCTCTCAGGGGGTCATCAGTGCGATCGATGTATTTGTGAAGGAAATAACATAGTCTATTAATGGCGACCACAAAGCTAATAATAAAATCATTAAGTCTGATCTCCCAGTGTTCGTCGCTGTTATACAGCGACAATTATCATGTTCTTTCACTAATAAAGCTGTTGAATAGATTCGTATGGATGTGATTGGCTACGATCCCATGCACGGGTGCGGATATCCATGGATAAACCTGCGGTTATCCGCAATATTTTTCACCATGCGGATATGGTGTGCATGGCTGTACGGATAGCGGATAAGCTGCGGATAATTTTTGGAGTAAATTTGCGGATAGTTTTTACAATAAAATCCGAACTTGTGTTTACTAAGACCCGGATGTTTATGACATATCATATTTTTCTGTTATGTTTGTATTCATTCATTTTAATTTCAATTGGGGGGTGTATCCCCCAGTGGAAAATTGGATATACATAACAAATAAATAATTATACATAACAATTCAATAACAAATAAACACAAATAGTCAGTCTTTTCTTAAACACACCTATATCTTTGGGTAAAGGCTCTAAGACTGCGGCAGGTACAGAGTTCCAGTTATCAATGGCTCGGCTTACGAAATAATATTTACCATATTTTGTTCACTGTGATCGGCCCTTAACTCATGACAAATGCAAGATGAGGATTTACGCTAATCTCATTCAAATTAAGTCATTAGGCACAATTAACACTCCGAACTGAAAAGGGTTGCAATTCTGTCTGTGTAGCATTCATTTTAAACATAGCACATGTCATACTGTAGGCTACATATATTAGCCTAAGTTAAGGGAACGCCTTTCTCCTCAAATGTCTAAATGCGTTGAATTAATATTTTATCTAATTGAAATTATTATTGCAATGCCAGTAGAATCGGATGACAAACGAGCGGATGCGGATAAAATTCGTGTGGATGCGGGGCGGATGCGGATAAAATTCGTGTGGATGCGGGGCGGATGCGGATAAAATTCGTGTGGATGCGGGGCGGATGTGGATAACAGCCGTGCGGATGCGGGGCGGATGTGGATAACAGCCGTGCGGATGCGGGGCAGATACGGAAGAAGTTTTGTTTATCCGTGCAGGGCTCTACCCATGGTCACTAACCCACGTCCCAAAAGCCGTGAGACCCTGGGGGTATGTTTTATTTTAGGGGTGCCTTCGACTTAAATACGCATTTTTGTGTCAATTGCTCGAGTAGTTTTCGCGCCATGACTAACAGACTACAGTTAACGTAACATTCTCGCTGCTGTTCCGAAGGTAGAAGGATAGAATCCTGACACAGTCAGTTGATATGTGAGGGTGCGGAAATGTGAGAGAACCATGTCAGTAGATTAACTGTCACGTTAAAGATCCCCTTCGGGGCAAAATTCCGACACCTAAATGCCTCAGTAGTTAAAATAGAAGCAAAACTAATATTATTATTATTATTGTTATTATTAGTTTTGAAGCCATATTTGTTATGGACTGCAGAAGAGGGAGGAAAACAAGGAAGATAAATCTCGCTCCTCAAGCGAGCATTATCAGATCAAAATTAATACTAGTCAAAACTGCTCCACGAAACACTATTAAAACTACATTGACACCCACTAACAGACATTGCCCTACAAAAACAAAGAGAGACGCAAAAATCTTAAAAAATGTTACAACTATTACAAAAATATCTAAGCATTAATCACAACCCCCCTCCCATCTCCAAAAGAACATTTATTTTATGTATTTTATTATCAACAATGTTGCAAGTTTGAGTAGGCTATAGTTTCCACTTGATGAAGCGCGGGCGATCACCATACTCAAGTCGAATGTGGTACTAATAATAAAAATACAAAGAGTTACAAGGATTCAAAGAAGCTCAGAAGTCTGAAAGTGGTAAATACATTAATGCTTCTTCGCTATTCCGTCTAGCAAAGAACATGTACGTTTAAAGCACATCTCTTAGTAGCTAACGGAGCTAAAATTTCCCCTTTGTCAAGTCCATAATCATAAAATAATAATAATGATAATAATGACGACATCGACAATAGTAGCATCATCCACTCGATGAAAACCTACAGAATACGGTGGCTGAGAAAAGGCGAAACTACCAGCCACTTGCTGCTGAGCTCAGTCACATACTGTATACGGCTCAATGGACGTTTTCATCATCCTAGTTGTTGTCTTTGTGATTGGTTTAGTCACAAAGGACTGAGAAAATGCAAAGGAGTACCTTGTCTTGAAGAGGAACCATCTGCAGTTAATGTAAAAGACTGCCCTTCTTGGTATTGCAAGTAGGCAAGTACGTAAGGTTTGTCTCTTCAATGACTTTTTATTATTATTATTTTTATTATTATTATTATTTTTATTATTATTATTATTATTATTATTATTATTATTATTATTATTATTATCTCTTTATTTACTCAACTTACAGTCGGTACCATGACTCATATCGGTACATTACGTACAAGAAAATGAGTCAAGTAACACATAAGCCTATAGCATACATTTTCGAATAGCATAGATGTTTGACAGTTAATTTTGTCTTCTCTTCTTATCTTCCACGTCTCGTTTTCACAAGAGGGTCCAAAGAAAAATCCTAATGTGTACTCAAAAATCCTCTAACGATGCTGCAGGTTTTCAGAATTGCAGCCTTTTTGCAATAGTATGGGTGAATATGGGAAGATTTAGTGTAGCTAGATTTACTGAAAAAGATTTAGGTGTCAGGCCAGTGGGAGAAAGGAGGAAAGGAAGAATCGTCACATTTTTTTGTCTCCAGATTCTAGCAACCTCCATAGCTAGAGGAGTATACTTTTCAATCTTTTCTCTGTATTTATGGTGGATATTATGGTCATTCGGAACAGATATGTCAATCAAGTACGTGTGATGGTTCTTATCAGTTAAAGTTATGTCTGGTCTATTATGAGGAGTTGTTTTGTCTGTTTGAATAGTGCTATCCCAATACAGCTTGTAATCTTCGTTTTCCAGCACACTTTCTGGAGAGTATTTGTAATAAGGCGTCCTGTCGTGTATGAGAGAACGGGTTAGGGCGAGTTCTTGATGAATGACTTTGGCAACATCGTTATGCCTCTCGTGTAAGATGTTGACGCTAGAATTCTGCAGCTGCAGGGGTGCTCTATGGTTTCTGAACCGGTATTGCACTTCCTGCATTCGTCATCTATAACAGTCTGATCTTTCAGGATGTGTTTCCTATAACTTTTTGTGGTGATAACTTTGTCTTGTATCGCCTGGTTAAATCCCTCAGTTTCTGGAAACAGCTCTCCCCTTGACAACCATGTGTTCGAAAGCTGTTTGTCAATATTCTTGTCATTGCACTGGTTGTAGAATCTGCCATGAAGTTCTTTTCCAGACCATCTCTGCACCTTCTCTCTGTCCAGTGTGTTCTTGTCTTTCATGACGAAATTTCCTTCGTGGAGGTTCAAAGGAGTGTGGTTGAAGTCAGCTTGTGCTACTGCTCGATGTAATACACTGGTATCTTTCCGAGAATGAAAGTAATTCCTTAGATGTATAACTTGTTGATTGTGCAGAGCTATAGCATCAAGAATACATCTGCCTCCTTCATTTCTGGGTGTTGTTACTCTCTCTATACAAGCATTGGGATGCAACATTCTGTGTTTCGTAAGCATAGTTCTTATTGTGCGGTTAATGTTCTCTAGGTCTGTTTGAGACCATTTTAAAACACCAAACGAATACATCAGCACAGATATAGCATATAAATTGATAGCTTTTGTTAGGTTATGAGCACTAAGCTTGGTTTTCAGCAGCAGTCGAAGTCTATGATTAAATTTCTGGTAGAGGTTCTCCTTCTCAGATTTACTGTCGATTCCAACTACTTGCTCAAATCCTAGATATTTATATGTTTCATCTTTCCCCATGCTGTCTATTCGCTCATCAGCTGTTAGGCTTATTCCCTCTGTTCTACACCACTGTCCTTTGTTATTATTATTATTATTATTATTATTATTATTATTATTGTTATCACATTCATTTCACCACATAAGTGGGACATATCAACATATCGTCGGCTTGTTTGCAAGAGGTGGCACGTTGAGAAACGATCAAACAATGGAACAGGTCTCCAAGATGACGGCCTTCTGCATGGTGATATGTAGACCAGGATGTATTCCCAATATTTCCAGATTGCGAGCCAACGATTTAGGGACGATGCTGGTAGAAGAAATGACTATGGGCAGAACCACTACACTTTCCTGTCTCCACATTTGCCATATTTCCTCAGCCAAGGGCAGATATTTGGTGATCTTATCACAGCAGGTTTGTTGCAGATTATGGGAATTGGGCACTGCAATATCAATGAGGAAGGTTCTCTTCTGCACCTTGTCCACAAGAACGATATCTGGCCGGTTTGCTGGTATGGTTTTATCAGTAATAACTGATCGGTCCCATAACAACTTGTGGCTAGGATTTTCCAAGACGGCGTCAGGAACATACTGATAGTAAGGCAAAGTATTTTCAGATAATAAGTGCTTTTGTGCAAGGTGTAGGTGCATTATTTTGGCCACTTGGTTGTGCCTTTTCAAGTAATCAGTACAGGAGATTGCTTGGCAGCCTCCTGTGATATGCTGAATTTTTTCCGGTTCTAGTTGGCATCTTCGGCATTTATCATCCTGAATATTTGCCTTAACTATATATTTCAGGTAGTTTTTGGTAGCCACAACTTGATCCTGGATTGCAACCATGAATCCTTCAGTCTCAGTGAATAGGTCCGCATGAGTCAACCAGCTGTTCGACGCATCAATGTCGACATGTTTCTGGTTGAGATCATACGGATGACGACCGTGCAGAGCCTTCTGCCTCCACTGCTGAAGCTTGATGGCTGAACATTCCTCGTCAGTGGCTAACTGTATATCCCTTACGTGAAGAAGATCCAGCGGTGTGCACTTGTCATCTGCCTTCACAGCGGCTTGATGAATGGGAGAGTCATGTCTGTCCAAAAAATATATCTGAAGGTTCCTCACTTGCCTTGCATGCAATTGGATAATGTCCGTAAGCCCTCGTCCACCTCTTTGGCGTGGGATTGTCAATCGCTCAACAGCTGACTTAGGGTGGAGACATCTGTGTTTTGTTAAGATGGTACGTGTCCTAATTAGGATGTTCTCCAAGTCAGTCTGCGTCCATTTGATAATACCGAAAGTGTATGTCAGAGCAGAAATAGCAGAGGTATTAATAGCCTTAAAGGTGTTCTTTCCATTCAATTTTGATTTTAAAATCTTGTTAAGGCGTTGATTGTAGATAGCTACGGTTCTATCTTTAATACATTTATGATCAATTCGATTAGATTGCAGGAGACCAAGATATGTGTAGGTCTCATTTTACCTTCCATAGCCTTTATGAAACAACAGTCATCAAGTTGAAATGTACGGGCCTCTAATTTTCCACGCCGAATATTGAGGGTGCGACACTTATCTAATCCGAAGGACATTCCAATATCAGAAGAAAATGAAGCAGTTATAGCAATTAGATTGTCGATGTGTTTCTCAGAGGATGCATACAGTTTAATGTCATCCATGTACATCAAATGAAAAATTTTGTATTTCACTATACCATGGTGCTTAATTGGAAAACCACACTTTGCATTGTTCAGCAATGATGATAGTGGATTGAGCGCCAAACAGAACCATAGAGGGCTCAAGCTGTCACCCTGAAAGATACCCCTTTTGATTTGAATAAATCCCGATTCCATACATGTGCCTCCATTAGACATTAATAAGTTGGTCCACCAATGAGACATCATATGTTGCAGACTTATAATGATGGCAGAATCAACTTTATATATCTTCAGGGTTTGGATTAACCAGGAATGTGGCACTGAATCAAAAGCTTTCTTGTAATCAATAAAGGTCATGTAGAGGTTACGCATCATCTTTCCTGCTTGTTCCATAGTAACTGCATCGATTACAAGTTGCTCTTTGCAACCTTGAGACTTCTTCATGCACCCCTTCTGCTCCTCAACCAGGATGTTATGAAGATTTGTGTGTTCATAAATCTTACGTGCAATGCAAGATGTAAATATCTTATACAGGGTGCATAGACAGTTGATAGGTCGATATTTGGAAGGGTCATTGGTTCTATCACCTTTTGGCAGAAGGTATGTTTTACCTCGCATCAAGTAAGAGGGGATAAGTTGTGGATTTTGGATGAAATCTGTGTAGCAGCGGGCAAGATGCTCATGAGTGCAAGTAAAACGTTTGATCCAAAAGTTGTGGATGTTATCTGGTCCAACCGCTTTCCAATTTTGGGTCTCCTTAACCACACGGGTCACTTCTTCAGTTGATACAGAAGAGTCATTCATCGTGTCAATTCCTGACATTCTTTCCTCTTCCTCCGTAATCCATTTAGCGCTGCTGTTATAATCTCCAGCATTCGACCATAGGGAAGACCAAAAGTTCTCTACCTCTTCTTTTGCGGTGAACTGCACATTTGTGTTCCAGGATCGTCAAGATTCCTATAGAACCGTTTCTCATTGGTAACAAATAGCTTGTTCTGTTGCTTTCGTTCGTTCGATTCTTTATAACGACTTAATTTCTGTGCCTTTGCCTCAAGTTGTTGCTTTAATGTGTCTAGGATCTCAAGCGGGCTACGGTTCGAAGGATTGTACTTTGCATGTTTACTCTTCGTATGGCTCAACATTTGAACACATTGAACAACTTTCTTACTTCTAGTGCCTGCAACATACTGATGCATTCTACCAATATTTGCTCTCAGTTCATCAACAGACTTTCGTAAACGTATCTCCCAAGCTGGCACCTTCTTCTGTCGACCTGAGGCATATTTAGGTCGCCATAATCTACCTCCTGTCACACGTATCACAGCTATAATTATCATTATTATTATTATTATTATTATTATTATTATTATTATTTATTAAATCGTTCCAAATACACACATTTTACAAAATGCAGAATATCTTTACACATTTTATGAATTTCCTTACACTTCCTACTCATTGTTTAACCTGTAAATTGCTCTGAACATCTAGAGATCCAGTGCTATCATCAGTGTCTACCTCCTGTCACACGTATCACAGCTATAATTATCATTATTATTATTATTATTATTATTATTATTATTATTATTATTATTATTATTATTATTATTAAATCGTTCCAAATACACACATTTTACAAAATGCAGAATATCTTTACACATTTTATGAATTTCCTTACACTTCCTACTCATTGTTTAACCTGTAAATTGCTCTGAACATCTAGAGATCCAGTGCTATCATCAGTGTCTTTGGCTCGCATTGAGTCTGACGGTGATGGCTTTGAATTTTTGTGTAAATTTCAAATGTATAATAATAATAATAATAATAATAATATAATCTGATGAAGACTTCAAAGGGCATTCAGACTAACGTGGAATCACTACAATAAAATAGTGTTGTCACGTAATACAAAATACTAAACCGTTGTCCTACCAGAAGCTCTATATTCATCTGAAATCCTACCTTTGATAGGCCATTCAAAAATTTTGCAAATTGAAAAGCAAGAAGGCAAAATTCTTTGAAAAATATTCGGCCCTACACTACAAAATGGAATTTGGATCATGAGACGAACGGCAGACCTCTATATTCTCACAGGCATTTTCACAAATACTGTACATGGGTGACGTTTGACATTTTTTTGGGCACATATTTAGGATGGACAACAATAGACTAACAAGAAGATCGTTCAATTTAATTAATACACAAAATACTAGGATAAATTGGCTGAAGTAAAAATAAGGAGGGAGGGGGATTTGAATGAGTTGCACATCGGGGTCAACATAATGAAAAACAGAGAAATCTGCAGAACCTCAGTAAATAAGTACATATTTAGGCCAAAATCTAGAAGCAGGATAGTACAAGATGGACAGAAGATCACAAGAGCCAACACAGAGAGTTTATGAAGAGAATTTGTGAGTCGAGGAAGGCAAAACTCATCAAGCCAACTAACAAGTTCAAACGCACTCTACGAATGGGCATAAAGATAGACGAAAGACTATAATAATCATAATAATAATAATAATAATAATAATAATAATAATAATAATGGCGGTGGCAATCTGTACAGCCCTTGATTTTGAGCTCCTCGCATTTCCGCTTTTTATAGAAGTTTTACAAGTTTATATGGTTAGTTTATGATTTCTATGGTGACTTTTAAGGATTCTTGTCGAAAACAAGTGTGTGTTATAGTGCCTGTGGATATATCAACGTCATAATCATCAAAATACAACTGCAATATGTTTGTTTACATTCATGCCGTGGTTGCTACATTGTTAGTTACAGTGCCGTATAACCCCAAATGCCTTCTCAAAATGGGTTATGTACGGTGTTTTGTGTGTAATAGGGATGTTTCAAGCCCATTTATTAGCCTATTTTCAATTTTGAAAAAAAATAAGCTTATGAGATCACCTTTTGTCCGTGTGTGTGTGCGTGTGTGTGTGTGTGTGTGTGTGTGAGGTGTGTGTGTGTGTGTGTCCCCTAATAAAATCTAGATGGCTGGAGCGATTTCAATGAAACTCGGTAAGTTCATAGCACTATTCCCGGCGACCTCGACCGTGCCCTTCAAATTTTGTTACTACTCACCAATCCAACATGGCGGCTGTGCGAAATATTTCACTAGCATTCAATATCTCCGAAACTATTACCGATATCGCCCTGAAATTGTGTACGGTGATAAAGGGCACGACTAGAAGTTCACCTATGAGACTTTCAAAAACCTGGTGACTACAAAACCAACATGGCGGTCAAGCGAATTTGAGAATTTTAATAGACTTTTCTTGCGATTTAACTATCCAAACGTAATGCAACTTGGTACAGCAAATGTTTATACACATTGTAATGCACTGAAGTCTAATTTGGTTCAATTGTTTACATAACCTCAAAATGGCGGCTGTGCGAAATATTTCACTGACATTCTATATCTCCGAAACTATTACAGATATCACCCTGCAATTTTGTACGGCGATAAAGGGTACTGATACAAGTTTACCTATGTATATTTCATAAGCCTGTAAAGTACAAAACGAACATGGCGACCAAGCGAATTTGAAATATTTTAATAGACTTTTCTCGTGATTTAACTCTCTGAGCGCAGTGAAATGTGGCACAGTAAATGATTTTGCAGATTGTAATGCACTGCCATCTAATTTAATTCAATTGTTTACATAACCTCAAGATGGCGGCTGTGCGAAATTTTAAAATTAATTTTTATTTCTCGTGTCGTAATCATGCGATCGAAGTGAAAGTTTGAATAATGAAGCTAGGCAATAATTGTCCTTGAATGGTACATAGCTCTATGGCCTATACATATAACAATCCTAAATGGCGAGCTTCCGAAATATTTATACGGTTCTCAATATCTATGAATCTTTTACAACAACCAAACTGAATATTTTTATGTTCATAGAGACTGTGAACATATGTTCACCTATAGGACTTTCAGTAACCTGGTGAGCACAAATCCAACATGGCGGCGACGCAAAGTATAAATATTTAAATGGACGTTTCTCGCGAATTAACTATCCGAGTGCCGTGAAACGTTGCACGTTAAGTGCTTATACAAATGTGTATCCACTGGCATCTAATTTATTTTAATTGTTTGCATAATCAAAAGACGGCTGCTGTGCGTAATTTTAAAATCTCGTTTTTAGCCTACTTTCGATTTTTGCAAAAAATGAAAGTAGACGTATGAGATCACTACAGGGCGAAAAAAAAGTGTGTCTGTCTGTGTGGGTGTATGTGTGTGAGTCTATGTGTGTGTGAGTGTGTGTACTCTGAATGTCTGCCCCCCCCCCTTATCAATTCGAACACGGTTAAACCGAATTGAACGAAATTTGGTACAGAGGTAGCACTGGCAAAGGGCACCTCAGTGTCATGTTTTATATTGCCGTCATCTTTACCAAAAGGTAATGGCGGCCAATCGAATGGTCAAAACTTAATAATGCATTACGACCAAACTAATCATCGGATCTTTACCAAATTTGGTAACAACCTACCTTCATATGGGACGCGTCTTGTGCCCAAACTATAAGGTCATCAAACGTACCATTTCAGGATGGCGGCCGTGTGAATTATGCAAAATTTATAATCCATAACATGGGACCCACCAGTTCCAATTATCGAACCAAGAATCGTTTAATCTGTTCTAAGCGACGTGGTTCGTTCGAAATTAAAAGTTTATATTGTAATATTATAATCTAGAAGTGACTTTAAAAATCTGAATCGTCTCGGATATTTGACAAGATGGCAGCTGATCTCTCGTTCTGACCTACATTTTACTAATTTCAGTATGTTGCATGCAATATAACCTACTGATAAAAATTATATGAACTTAATATGAAATGAACTCGGTTTGAAATACACTCCAGTGAAGAAATCTTCAGTCCAAGTGATTATTTGCTAATACAGTACGTTATATGTATTTCATCGACAACGCGTGAGTTATGAGGGTACGATTGGCTGTGTGGTTAGAGCTCCCGTCTCTCATGTGGCTGGCCGGGGTTCAAATCCTATCAGAGTAGAACTTTTTTGCTTGATTTTTGTTATATTCATTGTTTCTTGAGTACTGAGACGTTATAAAATAAAGCGTTATATGGTGCTTTTTGCAATGGAAATTATATATAAAAAAAAACCGACATTCTCCACCGGAGTGACATCTATCAGCCTTCAGTTGTACTATGCAGAAACTATAAATTCGAGCAGCGCTCTATACCGGCCAGTTAGTGAACCCAGTCTTAACGACTGCTAGGAGTAATAATACAGTAACATTCGTTTATTCCTTGTGTACAGAGGCGTTGTTGATAACCTCAAAACTTGCAATATGGATGATTTGGAGATGGATTATTTTGTTATACCGTGTATTTAAGATTAGCCTATAAATTAACGGGTTGCGAAGTTACTTCACTTAGTCCTATATCATTCGTATACGACACAGAACAACAACGTGACGTCAGTTTCTAATCTGCTCTGATTGGCTATTACATTGCTGCAGTCGGGTAGGTGGCAGTCAAGGATAAAATTCGCGACTGCCAACTGCCAGCTACCGACTGCAACTTCATGTTGTGTATGGTGCCTATAGTATACACGGAGTCGATCGCGACTGCCGACCGAGGACTACCAACTACGGACTGCCGACTGCGCATTGTAGATGGGCCTTATTAGAGCAACGAAGTTTCAATTATTGTAAGTAGTCGGTGTTTGGAGTGTTTGCTGATGAAATTGCAAAACGCTGGGGTAAATTATAAACTATGGTTTGAACGCCACTGTTCAAATCCTGTGTGCCAATTTGCACTTCAAATAGGAAGAAATTAGGAGATGATAAGGACAGAGAGTTATAACTATACCCATACATTTAGGAGAAAGTAGGCTATATGTTCTTTCCCGAACATCTTGTTACTTCTTGTGTTCTAATCATGCGATTAAGTTTGAATACCACACGTACACAATAATCTTAATGTAATAGTACAAAAGTAAAAATCCAACCTGGTGACCATCTGAAATATTTAGACGGTTCTCAATACAGCAATTAAACTGAAATTTTGTATGTTGATAGAGGCAATTAACATGAGCAGGATATATGAAAATAGGCTGTATAGTTCTTCACGGAACTACTTGTTATATTAGTCATATAATGTGTGGAGGTAATCGGATTGTTTTCGTGTTAGTATTACGAAAGGTGAAGTGTACATCTGCTTAACCTACAAAATTAGGTTACATGTATTTGCTACATATATTCGTGTAAGTACAGTATTCCTTCTCTGCTGCACTTAAATGACCTCCACTGTTGTAATATAAACAATATCCCTGCAAGACAATTACACCGTATAGCTTATCTAATGTGAGTTGTGAGAAATCTGTAATGACAAGGTATGTGCTAACCAGAAATGACGAGATATACTAAATGGGGTAGGCAGGACTCCTCAGCCGTGGTGAAGGCAACCTGCCTAGGGGAGGGAAACCCCTGATAACAAACCTTAACTGCAGTGTCTGATCCGTAGCGGGCGGCTGCAAACAGCGTCTGTTCTCCATGTTAGGAGCGGCTGAAGATGAACACCTGGCTGTAGGTTAAAAAGACACCAACCCATAATATGGAGAAAATACATTTAAAAATTAATGAAAGGCCGCTGCCTGAGGTTCGTCAGGGCATGTCTAGAGCTGGCGATGGACATGACAGTAAGCGAGACGTCGGTGGAAGGGTGCTGATGAGGTGGGCTCCTGTCGCACAAGAAGATACAGCCCAACAACTACAACAAAGCCAACCAACGTCAAGTGCTTTGCCTGCTGAAAGTGCTGTGCCAGAACCACTTCCGGCACTCACAAAAGCAAGCTTGCCAAGAAAGCGCTTAAAATGGTCAATCGCAATGAACGAGACTATAATGCACATTTATTATAAGGTGACTCGCATTGGAACAGAACTAACTGGATATAGGCAGAAATTATTCAAGGAGTTCCATGAAGCATACCCCGAACTACGTGTGACTGAACAGAGAGTGGCGGACCAATATAGGGCGATAGTCCGTAATAATTTAGTGCCAGAAGCAAGACTGAATACAATCAAGCAGGAGGTCAGAAGAGTGTTTGATTGTGATCAAGGAACTAATCTGGAGGGTGAATTAGCACAAGAGCTCCATGAGCAGGAACAACATCAAGAAGAACACAATGAGCCAGTCAGTGGCATACAGCCGGATACACATCATGAAGATGAGTCACATACCAAGATCTTAGCAGGTGAAATGATGACGGCAATGGCTCAGTTCAATGGAACAGATGCAATGCATAGACCTGCCTTGCCTCGAGTGAATTCGTCTAGGAAGGTATCAATAATTTTAAATATCATGAATCAAGCTATCCTACCCAAACACGTGATAGATGTGAATGACTTAGAATCTCTTCATACTGTTTTGTACTGTGGAGCCGTCACAGTTATCAGAACTATGGGCATCCAACTGAGAGAAAGGAATAATTCCTGCAGTAAGAAATGTGCTCCTGTTACTCCTAAGTGGGAAAGACGTCTGATGGGCAATATTGACAAATTGCGAACAGATATTGGCCGTTTGACTGAGTTTATCAGAGGAACGCACACAAGAAGACTGGTGAGACGCTGTAAGGCAATAATGAGGCGGTCCAAAATCCACACCGACCGAGATGATCCAAACACAAAAGCCGAACAGTGTTTAGATACACTCAAACAGAAACTTACGTTGGTAGCGAACAGACTTTCAAGATACAGAGCCAGTAGGAAACGGAGACAGGACAACAACTTATTTGTCAAAGGCGAGAAGAAATTCTACAGAGCACTGAGCAAAAACCATGTATCCTCAAATGCTCCTTATCCAACAAAGGAAGAAATTGAAGAGTTTTGGAGCAATCAACTATTCAAAGCCACCAATTTTAACCCAGACTCCCATTGGGTTCAGGAAGTAACATATATCTCTAAAGAATATAGTTCGATGCAATATGATCCAATAACATCAACTGAAATTTCTTCCATCATTAAAGGTCTTCCTAACTGGAAAGCACCCGGTTTAGATCAGATACAGAATTACTGGTATAAGAAATTCTGGTGCGTTTACGATCTTCTGTCTACTCTGGTGAATGAAGTTGTTGCTCATCCACAGAAGATGCCAAATTTCCTTACACAAGGTGTAACACATCTACTTCCGAAAGACCCACAAAATATGCAAGATCCTGGAAAATACCGTCCAATTACATGCCTTCCCACTATGTATAAGATCATCACGTCCTGTCTTAGTAGGAGGATATATGCCCACTGTGAAGAAAATAACATCCTAGCAACACAACAAAAAGGATGCACGAAAGGGTGTAAAGAAATACTTATCATTGACTCAGTGGTTTCTAACCAGGCCTTTGCCAATAACAGAAATTTATTCTCGGCATATATTGACTACAAGAAGGCCTATGATTCCGTGCCCCATGATTGGTTGACCCATATTTTGAAAGTGTATAAAATTGATCCTCAGATTATATATTTCTTGGAACACGCCTTGGCAACGTGGCGTACAGTAATGTGCCTTAGCACTACAAATGGCAGTATTGCAACCAGTATGATCCCAATCCACAAGGGAATATTCCAAGGAGACTCCTTGAGCCCATTATGGTTCTGTCTTGCGATGAATCAACTATCTAACCAACTTAATTCAACAAAATATGGCTTCAGTATCAAGAAGAACGCCAGGGAGCTTGCAAAGCTCAACCATCTCTCGTATATGGATGACCTAAAGCTATATGCTGCCACCAGAGCACAGCTAGAGTTTCTGTTGAAGATAGTGGAAACCTTCTCGCAGGATGTGAAAATGGAATTCGGACTGGAGAAATGTAAAACGCTGAACGTTATGAAAGGCAAGCTGCTGGAAGAAATATATGAAACAGCTCAGGGCCAGCAGATTGCAACAATGCTCACTGACGAGACCTACAAGTATCTGGGAATGAAGCAAGCCCGACACATAGAACACTCAGTAGTGAAACAAGATCTAACGAAGGAATTTGACAGAAGAATTAAGCTTATTTGTAACACCAGCCTCAACAGTAAAAACTTGGTTAAGGCAATCAACGCATATGCTGTCCCTATCCTTAGTTACTCGTTTGGGGTCATCAAGTGGAGTAAAACTGACATTGCAAGTCTAGAACAGAAAATTAGAACATCACTGACCAAATCACGAAAACACCATCCCAGGACATCTGTGGAACGAGTCATGTTACCGAGACATATGGGTGGGAGAGGAATTGTTGATATAAACAACCAAGTAGCTCGACAGATCTATGAGCTAAGAAAATACTTCTGTTCTATATCGAACCTTTCGATACTGCACAAGGCTGTCACAGAAGCAGATGATTCAACTCCACTACTCTTAAGTCAGGAAGAGACTCAAAATCAGGTGCGCAGTGATTTGGATAGATTCAATGCCTGGTGGTCCAAGCCACTGCACGGAAGACATCCCAATGAAGTCATCCAAACTCACGTCGACAAGCTAGCGTCGAACTTTTGGTTGATTTCTGGGCAGATGTTTCCTGAAACAGAAAGCTTTATGATGGCTATTCAGGACCAGGTTGTCCCCACGAGGAACTACCTTAAGTACATTATCAAGGATGCATCTGTGCAAGATGACCATTGCAGATACGGTTGCCCAACATCGGAGACTGTTCAGCATATTATATCAGGTTGTCGCCAATTTGCAGGGACAGAATATAGGAAGAGACATGATTTTGTTGCCAAGATAGTTCATCAAGAACTGGCTATACGCCTTCAACAGCTGAGCCAAGAGAAAGTGCCGTACTACAAATATGCTCCTGAAAGTGTACTGGAAAATGATAGCTTTACCTTATACTGGGATCGTACTGTATTGACAGACCAGTCAGCTGCGCACAACAGACCTGATTTGGTTCTTGTTGACAAATGCATGAAGCACACTACTTTCATAGATGTGGCAATCCCAAACAGTGGCAACATGCTAACAAAGCATGTTGAAAAGCTGTCAAAATACACAGAGCTTTCAGAACTGATAAGGAAGCAATGGCACATGGCACAAGTCAGGACAGTTCCTATTATAATCTCCAGCACTGGCGTGATTCCCAACAACTTAAAGAAATCGCTCAGTGAGTTGAAATTATACCCTGGCCTTTTCAAACTGATGCAGAAAACTGTCATACTTTCTACGTGTCGCGTAGTAAGGCTGTTCTTGGGCAATCAGGCCCGAAGGAGTGGGGGAAAAGCGTAAAGCAACTAGCCTACTGAATGCAGTCACCAAGAATTTGCTCCTCGTTATATATATGGTATCTGGGATTGTAAATGTTCTCTTTCCAGCAAATATGCTGAGAATGTGTAAGCGCATGCGCAAAATAAATAATAATAGAATTAGAAAAACAAGAGAGAAAAATTCTCTGAGAAAGATCTACGGGCCAGTTCAGAAAGAGGGAATATGGACAAAGAGACCGACAATAGAACTGTACAAACAGACAGAGACGACTACAAACAACATATGGAAACGAAGGGCAAAATTTTATGGACATATACATAGGATGGAAGCCTCCGTGGCTTAGGCTGTAGCACGCCGGCCTCTCACCGCTGGGTCCGTGGTTCAAATCCCGGTCACTCCATGTGAGATTTGTGCTGGACAAAACCGAGGCAGACAGGTTTTTCTCCGGGTACTCCGGTTTTCCCTGTCAAAAATTTCATTCCAGCAAGACTCTCCACTATCATTTCATTAATGCATCTGTCACTCATTTTATCATTGACCCAGGGGAGTGTGACAGGCTTCGGCAGCTGGCACAGTTCATATCCTCGCCACTAGATGGGGGCTTCATTCTTTCCATTCCATGACCCGGTCGGTCGACTAGAAGCAGGCTGTGGATTTTCATTTTCATACATAGGATGACCGAAGACAGACTGACCAAGAAAATATTTAATATAGTTACGAATAGTACACTAAAATCCAATTGGGTAAAGGAAACCGTGGAAAACCTCACGAAACTAAACATCCCTACAGAAGACATGGCAGACAGGAGCACAAACAGAGAAAAACTTACACAACAGAAATTTTGAACAAACTCCCAAAGATAGACAATCAGGAAAGATGTGGACAGAAGAGAGAAATATTAAATATAGTGTGTATATGAGAGGTTTTTGGAAAAGAAAAGAAGAAAGGGCCAGAATAAGACATGAAAACTGATTGTATTGTAACCCTCTACTTATGGGGAATCAACGAATAAATAAATAAATAAATAATAATAATAATAATAATAATAATAATAATAATAATAATAATAATAATAATAATAATAATAATAGTAGTAAACATAATAATGTTATTCATTTTACATTTCTTTTAATAACTGTGGCTGTGAGAGACACCAGACTGCCGGAATTTTGCCCTAAGGAAGATCTTTAACATGCCATCTACTGATACGACTTCCTCCCATTTAAGCACCCTCAAATGCAACTAGCATAGCCAGGATTCGATTCTGCGCCTTGGGAACAGCAAGTGAGAACGTTACCACTACGCAACGCTCCATTATAAGACACTTGAGCATAGGTTGATGATGAAATTCGCTGCTTGATCTGATGTTTATGCAAGCTGTTGAGACCTACCACAATATTTGTTTTGAAAGACCTAGAATAGGCCAGTCACAGCGATGTTAAAAATAGCCCAACGCTTCCTCTGTAATAACTAATAGCACATGTGTAATTGAGGTTTTAGAACAGCGCTTCTTTGTCTTCGTTTGATCCATTTAACCGTGCTGAGTAAATACACTCCTTCGTGTGAGAGGAGATCTGTCACTGAGGCGGTCACTGGACCACTGGGTCAGAGTAAACATGCTAGAGATAGCCCAGGTTAATGTGCTGTTCTACTCATTTCCCCTTTGGTCAATTGTTTAAAATATCACTTTCAATCATTATAATTTTAATTTTATTGATTACTTATTATTGTCGCCTCCGTAGCGTAGCGGTCAGCATGGTTAGCTGCCGCCCCGGAGGTCCTGGGTTCGATTCCCGGCTCTGCCACGAAATTTGAAAAAGTGGTTAGAGGACTGGAACGGGGTCTACTCAGTATCTGGTGGCTCAAATGAGTAGAGGGTTTTCGATTCCCACCTCAGCCATCCTCGAAGTGGTTTTCCGTGGTTTCCCACTTCGTCTTCGGGCAAATGCCGGGATGGTGCCTCCTGTACGGCGACGGCCGCCTTCTTCCCTCTTCCTTGCCTATCCATCCTAACCTTCCATTCCCTTCCCTCATGAGGCCCCTGTTCGCTTTGCAGGTGGGGCCGCCTCGGCGAGGTGCTAATCCCATCTCACAGTTGTATCCACTCCGATTAGATGTTCCCAGCTCTAGGACACTGCCTGAAAAATGGCGGTAGGGGTGAGTTCCCTCGCTGAGTTCGTGGGAGCCACCACCCTTGAGGGTCAAAGTCAACCCCTGGCACTATCCAGCCCATGATGGGTTAAGGCCGACCAAGCGACCGCTGCCCAGCCATTTGGCCTGCAGATATTGGGGTGACGCGTGATCAGCGCGTCGGGTCCCCTCAGCCGTTAATCTTGGTATTCGTGATCGGGGCGCTGTCTCACTGTCAGACAGCTACTCAATTGTCCTCACGAGGCTGAGTGCACCCCGTTCCAACCCTCACGTCAGTTTTAAAATCCCTGACGGAGCACCCTTGAGGGTAAACTCGATAAAAAAATATGTATATATTATTATTAAGTAGTCACAAAGCAAATTGATCCCCAAACCAGAGGAATTAACTAGGACTGGTACTTTTAATATATTAAATTGAGTTTTCTAATAGTCGATCAATCGAAGCAGATTAAACGAATAATGCTTACAAATAACGATTAATCGATTGTGTGTTTAATCGATTATTCGAGTTGTCGTCTAATCGATTAACAGGTTGGACGACTTATTCATTAATTTTATTGTTTTGTCGATTATTCGATGTACTTCGTTCCTTTAACCACGCTCTCACAGAAGCAAAACAGACAGTTAATAAATTAAAATAAATTGTATCGTATAGAGCCTCCGTGGCTTAGGTGGGAGCACGCTGGCCTTTCACCGCTGGGTCCATGGTTCAAATCCCGGTCACTCCATGTGAGATTTGTGCTGGACAAAGCGGAGGCAGACAGGTTTTTCTCCGGGTACTCGGGCTTTCCCTGTCACAAATTTCATTCCAGCAACACTCTCCACTATCATTTCATTTCATCTGTCATTCATTAATCATTGCCCCAGGGGAGTGCGGCAGGCTTCGGCAGCCGGCACAGTGCATATCCTCGCCGCTAGATGGGGGCTTCATTCATTCCATTCCTGACCCGGTCGGAGACTGGAAGCAGGCTGTGGATTTTCATTTCATTATCAATATTATTGTTATTTCATCGATATTCGCAGATCATTGCCTAGTAAAATACAAACAAATTATGCAGATTGCTTTGATTCAAACCAAAATAATCACCTTAATTATTTAGATCGCTGCCAATGAATTTCCGAACGATTCTAGTTGTAGCCAATAACACAGCTTTCTGTATTAATTTATACCAGTTAGTGTCCAGATCAAGCTCTTTTGGCCCTTACAGAAGATGTTTAGGAACCTCACCAGTGATCGAGATGATTATTGGTACAATTCGAACTCTCTTCACCTGCTATGCTTCCTGATTGGCTCCATCCGCTCCAAATATTTGGACACTTTTTCGGCATGTTTAGTCTGCAGTTTGTGCGTATTCGAAATGGCTACATCAATCAGCGTCACTTCATTCATTCTTTTGTTGAAGATCACTTGCCACGGTGGGTGAGTGGATATCAGTTTCGCTCCTGACCGTGGTAAGTGATTTTTGAAAGGCAGCAAAAATACGATACGCATGTCATACGATGTTGGCATGTCAAAGAACCCATTTGAATTCAGTAGGCCGAGTTCATAATGGCAAAATTAATCTCGGGTGTTTCCGCCAACACAAAGTTCCTCATTTCTCTACTAGAAAGAGCTATAGTGTTCAAGGAGGTTAGATATCTAACAATTAACCTCCTTGACTTTCATAGTCAAGGAACAACTAAATTCGACATGCAAGCGACCCTCTGGGTGTCAAATAACAAAGCTTGCACCCGGCACCCGAGGCCATACGATATTATTATTACTGTATCAGATCTGTTATGTTTCACTGTCCTTTCGGTGAGCACAGTTCAATCCCAACACAGTCTGAAATGTTCATTTTCAGCCACATTCTCTGAAACATACTGGTAGTACGGAACCTTGTTCTGTTTCCCGGATAGCTCTTGGTGCAGGATTTTATTATTAGGCTACTGTTATTATTATTGACAATAAATAATAATGTTATTGGTCTTACGTCCCTTTCAACTACTCCGGCCTTTTGAGACGCCGAAATGCCGGAATTTTTCCACAAAGGAGATCTTCAACCTGCCAGTAAATTTACTGACAGGTGGCTTCGGTGGCGTAGTTGGTAGCATGCTGAGCTTCTATGCCCAAGATCGCGGGTTCAAACCCGGCCGAAGCAGCCGGATTTTTAAGAGCGTTAAAAATCCCTCAGTATGCCTTCCTTCGGAGGGGAAGTAAAGCTGGAGGTCCCATGTCATAGATTTATGGCATGTTAAAGAACCTTCCACTAATTACACCTGAGTGAAGGTAAATTGTATAGGTTAGGAATGTAAACAACGCTCTTAGGTTTCTACGTTCGTTGCCAAGAGCCGACTGCGGTGGCGTCCAGTAGCTAAGTTCTGAACTAGGCCTAGTATTCGTTGACGGTGGCGTTTGGCGGCAAAAGTAGGAACTATTTGAAAAATTTAAAGTTGCAGTCCTTACATGAATTAAACATGAAGTTCCGTGACGAACTAAAGAGCCTACGTTTCATAAAATTTAAGATTCATGCCAATGATTAATCTAAATGGATCTATCTAGAATAATGACGAAATTAAGTTTGTAATATCGAAATTTCTAATTAGTTCGAAATACTGTATACCTGGCATAATGTAGCCTAATAGAGAACTACAGTTGGCAGCCCTGGTGACTGAGTATATTCTTAGTTCCATCTCATAAGGTACAGAATACAAAATTTGGTTGAAGTCCAATGGATAGCATGGACGTTCCATGCAGTTAAACATTGCATCTAACAGCACGCGTAAAATCATGTTGGCATCAATGACAGAAATGGTCAGAAATAATCTGAAATAATATCATCTATTGTTGTGTCAATTGAGAATTAAATCCTTTAGTTAGTAGAGAAGTTACATGCATTTTAAAATTGGACCTATCAACAGGCTTTGAATCGTGTTGGCAGGACTGGCTTAGGCCTATATTAGTTACTCCAAATTAATCTAGAATGCCAGGTACTATACGTGCGCAAAGTTTAGAGCTATTGGCTTGCATACTCTGATATATTGATATTAGGGTAACAAAAATAGAGACAGTATTTATTAACAGTTGTCAGCCCTGGTTGCTTCTAAATATATGCTTAGTCATATCTGTTATGGTACACATAACACACACGAAATTTGATTGAAACCCAAATGATAGTATAGAAGTTACGTGTATTTAAAGTTGGACATCTCAGCAGGCTTAGAATCATGTTGGTAGCACTGACGTATATAAGTTACTCCAAATTAATATAGAATGTCAGGTACTATACGTGTGCATAGTTAAAGCTGTCGGATTGCATACTTTCTGATATATTGGCATTTGGATAAAATAAATTGAGAGCATTTATTAACAGTTGGCAGCCCTGGTGGATCTTAAGAATACGTTCAGTCATATCTGTTTATGTACACATAGCACATACGAAATTTGGTTGAATTCCAATTGATAGTGTAGAAGTTATATGCATTTAAAAATTGGACTTATCAGCAAGCTTATAATCATTTTGGCAACACTGCCATGTATGGGCTCCTGGAAATTAAACTGCAATATTATTATCTATACGTGTGCCAATTTTCAAATAGCTCCCATTCATACCTTCCAAGATATCCAACATGGAGCTCAAATTTTAATTGCGATTTTTCAGCAGTTGATAGCACTGACATCATTTTCAAATATGCCCGTGAGATATTCAGGTATTGATCTTTACTCCTACCAAATTTTGTTTCGATTGCTCCAGCCGTTTAGGAGTTGATAGGGGGGGACACACACACAGCCAGACAGACAGACAGACAGACAGACAGACAGAAGGACAGACAGACAGACAGACAGACACACATTTGCCCTATCTCATAAGTCTACTTTTTCCTCATTTTTGCAAAATGTGAAAAGTAGGCTAAAAACAGATACACACACTAATACAGCCATCACAATTAACACCGGTTATCAGACAGATTCTACACACACTCAAAGTACACGGGGCTACATGACCGCGTTGTAGCAGCCCCTACACTGAGGAAGCAACCAACCAACCAAATTTACTGACACTGCTCCCACGAATTTACGCATCCTCAAATGACAAATGGCTGCGCCAGCATTGATCCTGTAACCTAGGCATCAGCAGGCGAGAACCTTTACGTTGAGCCATGCAGCCAGCCCGTTAGAAAACATCGTCTGTTGTTTGAGTCTTCAGTCTTTTGACTGGTTTGATGCAGCTCTCCATGCCTCCCTGTCCTGAGCTAATCGTTTCATCTCTACATAGCTACCACACCCTACATCCGAGGCAATCTGTTTAACATATTCTAACCTTGGTCTACCCCTACAGTTCTTGTCCTCGACCCTTCCTTCCATAACTAAGCTTCCTATTCCTGGGTGTCTTAATATGTGTCCTACCAACCTATCTCTTCTCTTCATTAGCAGTCGCCAGAAACATCTCTCCTCTCCCACTCGTCTTAATACCTCTTTGTTTGTAACCCTATCTACCCATCTGATCTTCATCATTCTCCTGTAACACCACATTTCAAATGCTTCAATTCTCCTCTTTTCTGCTGCACCAATAGTCCAAGTTTCACTTCCATAGAGCGCCACGCTCCAGACAAAGGCTTTCAAAAATGACTTCCTAATACCTAAATCTATATTCGATGTCAGTAGATTCCTTTTTTGTAGAAATGCTTTTCTTGCCTGAGCCAACCTACTTTTTATATCCTCTTTGCTTCGTCCATCACTGGTTATTCTGCTTCCTAAGTAACAGAAATCTCCTACTTCCTTCAGCTTTTCACCTGCCAATTTGATCTCCATAGAGGTTTCTGATTTATTTCGGCTGCATTCCAGTATTTTTGTTTTACATTTATTAATTTTCATCATGAATTCTTTCCGTAAGACGGAGTCCATACCATTCAAAAACTCATTCAAATCCTCAGGCTTGTTGGCCAAGATGACGATGTCATCAGCAAATCTCAGAGTTGAAATTATTTCTCCTTGAATCTTCACTCCCACTTTAAATTTTTCTCTAATTTCCTTCATTGCTTGTTCAATGTAAAGATTGAAAAGTATGGGTGATAAGTTGCAGCCTTGCCTTACACCTTTCTGAATACCAGCTTCTCTCTCATGTCCTTCAACTCGAATGACTGCTGTCTGGTTTCTGTATAGATTGTATATCACCCTCCTATCCCTGTACTGAAGATCATAAATCTGTGGTTTGGAACAAAAATAAAACAAATGTTAATTTATTGCTTTTACAGGATTTAACATTCTCCATAACGTTCTTGAGGCGATCTGGAACAAGGGACAATATCCTACATAGTCTCAAAATTTTACTCTTTGCATTGTCCCTACCAATCTCCTTCGAGGGGCAGATGACCTCACTGTTCCACCCTTTAAAGCAACAGTGGCTTCGTTGGCGTAGTTGGTAGCATGCTTAGCTTCTATGCCCATGATCGCGGGTTCAAACTCGGCCGAAGTCGTTGGATTTCTTAAGAGCGTTAAAACTCCCAAAGTATGCCTTCCTTCGGAGGGGAAGTAAAGCCGGTGGTCCCATGTCATATATTTATGGCAATAAATCAATCTTTTCTGCTGCTCCAACAGTCCAAGTTTCACTTCCATACAGTGCCACGCTCCAGACAAAGGCTTTCAAAAATGACTTTTTAATACCTAAATCTATATTTGATGTCAACAGATTCCTTTTGTGTAGAAATACTTTCCTTGGCTGCACTAACCTACTTTTTATATCCTCTTTGCTTCGTCCATCACTGTTTATTTTGCTTCCTAAGTAACTGAAGTCTCGTACTCCCTTTAGCTTTACACCTGCCAATTCAATATCCATAGAGGTTTCTGAGATCTTTCGGCTGCATTCCAATATTTTTTTGTTTTGCATTTATTAACTTTCATCATGAATTCTTTCCTCAAGACAGAATCCATACCATTTAAAAATTCATTCAAATCATCTGGTGTGTCGGCCAAGATGCGCTCCTTACTTGAGGAATAACCAATAACAAATTTACCGCACTTAGCTCACCCTCCTCCGTCATCTTCGCTATCCAAATCGGATGAATCTAATACACGATGAGTGATAATCTTATAATGAAAGGCTCCATAACAAAGTCCCTGCCAACCTCCCTTATTACGCAGTACGCTCAAGCGTACTTCTTTTTTGTGAAGCAGCCCATCGTCTCGTTCGTGATTCTGTCAACATTTGCTATTCGGAACGTATTGTTTTTCCCCCTGCTATATGCGATATCATCTGTTCCAACACAAACTCAATTGGGTTCAGTGACTATGATACGGAGGCAAACTAACTACACGATATCAGTGTTGTCTTGATAGTTTATTTTCTTCATTTGTGTGGTGTGCTGGTTTGTGAGCATTAACTGCGAGTAGTTAATTATTGTTGTTTATGTACGACCCTGATTATTATATGACAGAAAACTGTACAATAATGAGGCTCGTTATAACACTATTTTTAGCCTATTTTCAATTTTGAAAAAATAGGCTTATGAGATCACCTTTTGTCCGTGTGTGTGTGCGTGTGTGTGTGTGTGTGTGTGTGTGTGTGTGTGTGTGTGTGTGTGTGTGTCTAATACAATCTGAACGGCTGGAGCGATTTCAATGAAACTCGGTAAGATCATAGCACCATTCTGGCCGACCTCGACCGTGCCGTTCAAATTTTATTCTGTCACACCAATCCAACATGGTGGCTGTGCGAAATATTTCACCAGCATTCAGTATCTCCGAAACTATTACCGATATCACCCTGAAATTTTCTACGGTGATAAAGGGCACTACTAGAAGTTCAGCTATGAGGCGTTCAAAAACCTGGTAAATACATAAACAACATGGCGGCCAAGCGAAGTTGAGACTTTTAAATAGGCTTTTCTCGCGATTTAACAATCCAAACGTAATGAAACTTGGTACTGAAAATGTTTATACACATTGTAATGCACTGACATCCAATTTCGTTCAATTGTTCACATATGCTCAAAATGGCGGCTGTGCAAAATATTTCACTGGCATTCTATATCTCCGAAACCATTACAGATATCTCCCTGAAATTTTGAACGATGATAGAGGGCACTGTTACACGTTTATGTATGTACTTTTCAATAACCTGTAAAGTACGAAACGAACATGGCGGCCAAGCGAATTTGAAACATTTTAATAGACTTTTCTCTTGATTTAACCATCTGAGCGCAGTGAAATGTGGTACAATAAATGATTATACATATTGTAATGCAATGGCATCTAATTTAGTTAAATTGTTTACATAACCTCAAGATGGCGGCTGTGCGAAATTTTAATATTCAGTTTTTATTTCTTGTGTCGTAATCATGCGATCGAAGTGAAAGTTTGAATAATGAAACTAAGCATTATTTTTCCTTTAATGGTACCCAACTCTATGGCCTATACATAAAACAATCCAAAATGGCGAGCATCCGAAATATTTCGGTGGTTCTCAATATCTACGAATCCTTTAGAGCAATCAAACTGAAGTTTTTTAACGTTCATAGAGGCTATGAACATAAGTTCACCTATAGGTCTTTCTGTAACCTGGTGAGCGCAAATCCAACATGGCGGCAATGCGAAGTATAAAAACTCAATTGGACGTTTCTCGTGATTTAATCATTCGAATGCAGTGAAACTTTGCACGATAAATGATTATACAAATATTAATCCATTGGCATCTAATTTATTTATATTGTTTTGATAACCACAAGATGGCAGCTGTGCGAAATTTTAAAATCTGTTTTTACTTCTTGTGTCCTAATCATGCGATTGAAGTTTGAATACCACACGTACACAATAATATTCATGTAATAGTACATAAATAAGAATCCAACCTGTCGATCATCTGAAATATTTAGACGGTTCTCAATATCTACGAATCTATCACAACAATCAAACTGAAATTTTGTATGTTGATAGAGGCAAATTGAGAGGAGTAGGATATATGAAAATAGGCTGTTTAGTTCTTCACGGAACTACTTGTTCATTATGAAACAGTTTCTCCCACCAATCAGAGCTCAAAAAACAGTTGTTTGACCAGTTAGATATTTAGATGCGCTGAGGTCCACGGCCTTCTAATTTAAATTTCACTGACTGATCTAATGTCACAGTAGGGTAATCGAGGAGGCCATGTCAAATACAAGGCATTCCCTGCGTCTCATGCGCTCTGTTCAGTAGCCAACATAAAACTGGCGAAATCTCGACAGATATTTATGAATATTTATGTTCGAACATAAAATAGTTATAATAATTATCGTCGAACATAAACAGTCGTATGCAACTCGCCTATAATTGTAACTAAGACACTCGTATGGAAATTATAAAATTCGCATTCGCTCGTTTTATAAACATACTCGTGTCTTAATTATTGCCATTATAGGCTCGTTGCATAATGTACTATTAAAGGTGCGGAACTACGAGGTCATCTGCCCGTCTACGAGTAGCAATACCTCTACTGTATGGTTTGTGGTGTTTTGTGAGGAATACCAGTGTAAGACTACTCCATAATGTCCGTTTGTTTGGTATTCGAGCTAGAAACTTTGTTTAATTGCACAGACTATGACGTAGTAGGCGCCAGTAGGTTGCTTCTCTCTTATAAGTTGTCCGCTTCGTTGCGTTGCGTAGTAGCTAGGACTCTCGGCTGTCAACGCGGAGGCCCGGGTTCGATTCCCGGCACTGTCAAGAAATGTAATTCTGGTTTGAGGGCTGGAACGGGGTACACTTAACGTCGTGAGTTCAAAACTGAGAAGAGGTCGGTTTGAGTCCCCCCTCATCCATCCCGGAAGTGGTTTCCGACTTCTACTCCAGGCGAATGCTGGGGTGGTTCCTCAATGAAGGGCACGACCGCCTCCTTCCCAATCCTCATCTGAATTTCAAATACACACACTAATACAGCCATTGCTGGTTGGTGGTTGGTTCCTCAGTTTAGGGGCTGCGGCAACGCGGTCATATTGCCCAGTATACTCTGGGTGTGTGTAGAATCTGGCTGATAACCGGTGTTAATTGTGATGACTGTATTAGTGTGTATTATCTGTAATTCAGACGATCAATTTCAAATAGTTCCTACTTTTTCTACCAAATGCTACCGTCAAAGACGCCTAGCTGTGAACTTAGCTACTATATGCCACTACAACCAGCACCTAGCGGCAAACGTTGGAACTTAATCAAGCATTAATCAAATCAAACCTATAAATTTAGCTTCACACAATTGTTCTTTTACATGCCATAAATCTTTATCATGGGCCCGCCAGCTTTACTTCCCCTCCGTAGGAAGGCATACTGAGGGATTATTGACACTCTTAAAAGATCTGACAACTTCGTCTGGGTTTGAACCCATGATCTTGGACATAGAAACTCAGCATGCTACCAACTACGCCACCGACGCCGCTCGACATAATATTCTATTAGAGACATTTCCCTGCTAGCACTGTACATTATTATTTGTATTTCGTTGTGTGCACATCTAATAGACTGTTAAGTGCTATGGACAGAGTCCACACACTGTGTGTTCCTACTGGACTTTGTAGCAATTGAACTTCAGCCTAGCGTGAAGGTAATGAGTAAATAGATGATTCTGGAGCGTTTAAGTAAAGGGCTGCTACCCACTATTACAAACACTACACCAACCACTGTGCCATATGAAGCATACACGGCAGATTGTTAGCCATGTAAGGAACATGTGGCCTGCCTGCATAGCAATCTAATAATACGTACCATTCGTAGTGAAAAATAAAAAGCCACAGCCTGCTTCCAGTCTCCGACCGGGTCAGGAATGGAATGAATGAAGCCCCTATCTAGCGGCGAGGATATGAACTGTGCCAGCTGCCGAGGCCTGACGCACTACTCTGGCGCAATGATTAAATGAATGACAGTTTTTTTAGCGTATGGCTTTTAGTGCCGGGAGTGTCCGAGGACATGTTCGGCTCGCCAGTTTTGTAGCTGCTTCGAGACGGACACCCAATGGGTGAGCTACAAGTACCGTTGGGGTGGGAAGGAGGGAAGTTGGAATGTAAGGACGAGGAGTTGGAAGGTAGCGGCTGTGGCCTATAGTTAGGGACCAACCCCGGCATTTGCCTGGAAGGAAGATGGGAAACCACAGAAGACCATCTTCAAGGTTGCCGGCGGGGGGATTCGAACCTCCTCACCTCCCGGATGTGAGCGACTGCCATCAGTCATGCCGTAACCACCACGGCTAACTCACCCGGTAATGACAGATGAAATGAAATGATAGAGGAGAGTGTTGCTGAAATGAAATTTTGACAGGGAAAACCGGAGTACCCGGAGAAAAACCTGTCTGCCTCCGTTGTGTTCAGCACAGATCTCACATGGAGTGACCGGCATTTGAACTACGGACCCAGCGGCGAGAGGCCGGCGTGCTGCCGCCTAAGTCACGGAGGCTTTCACCATTCGTAGTGATTGGAGGTAATTCTTCATTTCTCCGTGGCACACATTCTCTTAGAGTATGTCTCTTAGAGTGTGTGTACCTGGTCAATCTGCGACGGATCTCAAACTGCCTAACACCCTTTCCCTTATTTTACATGATGACAGGCCGTCAGCAGACCTCAACATCCGGTCCATGAGGGTGAGTGGCTATTTTTAAGTTTTAATGTAGTTTTAGACTTTTAATTCAGTTTTAGTCTGTTTTATGGTTTTTTATTTTTTTATTTTTATTGCGTTCATCTATTTTATTGTACACTGTGCCTTATTTGTTTTATTGCTTTTTACCATCCCTCTTTTTAATACTTTTTCCAAATTAGGCATAATTGTTAGGGATCACTGTCTGTTTTATATAAACCATTTTCGCTGCATCCCTGGCAGTGGGCTGTTTTTAATTTCATTGTTCCATTTCATACCATTTCATTTCATTAGGGACCGATAACCTAGATGTTAGGCCCCTTAAAACAAGTATTATCATCATCATCATCATCTTCATTTCTCCAGAATTATCAAGCGCGCCATCAGTTATTTACGAGAAGTACTTTTGAAAGTTACATACAAAAATATTTAACTCATTGTATAGGTTTATTATACCTGATATAACCGTTTAGGGTTTTACGGCTGGCATTCATAGCTAAGTACAAGTTGCACGGGCTTGTACATAATCGTTATACTTGATTTCGCTAAGCAAAAAAGAAGAAAAAACAGAAGATTGTGTGTAAGAGTTAATGATTATTTATTTCGCGTGGAAAAATGAGCCCCAGCCAGTCACTCGCTAAGAAAACTGTCCACGTGTTGCTAAGCCTGAATCCGTTTTCGCGATTAAGATTATTGGGATAGCATCAGCCATTCCCACGCTGAGAGAACTTTCCACGTCTTCGCGATTCAGACTTATTTAGCAACACTTGGACAGTTATCCTAGCGCGTGACTGGCTGGGGCTCGGACCAATCTAGGAGCGGCGTCACGTAAATGCCGATCAAGCAGCCACGTCCAGCTAACAGCCATCGGTCAATTTGAGTACAGACACGAACTCGTACCCATGATTAGAGACAGTCAAAATTCTTGAATGAAATGGGCTATAATTTTCGGTTAATGAGGGTAAAAATTCTTGAGTTTTGAATGTTTCACACTGCTTTATTAAGTTATTATGTCAGTAATAATTAGTTATATACGAACCATTTCAACTCATACCATCTAGATACAACAATCCAAACCTTGTGGATTTTTTCGGAACTGACAAGGCAGAAAACAGTTAGTCAATAATTATTATGAAAAGAAAACGTCTAAAATTTTTAAATTTAGTTTATTTATTTATTAATTGTGAAAAAATTCCTTTTTTTCGCGAATAATTATTACAAAACAAGTATCTCGAAGGAAGGAAGGAAGGAAGGACGTAGAAATCGTGAAGTTTTTCGCAACTGTTAGGCCTAATCTCGCAATCATGGAAATACGAGCCACCTCAAATATCTCACTTTCATTAACAAGAACCGAATCCGGTCCAAGAGAGAATTAACAAGCTTCATCGCTTCACCGTCACGCCTCACTCGATCCCTGCCTTCTATTTGTTATTGGCGCTACGAGAATACCCTTAAGCAATGTTCATGTTTAGTTTTGGTTTCCGGTTTAGTCAGCTTTTATTGACAGCGTAACATTCCAGTTGCATCGACTCATGGGTGCTCCAGTTTTAGGTTTGGATAAACAGCGACAATATTCAGAATATTTACCAGTGATTAAAAAGTAAACTAGGCCAAGCAGTTTTAAAATTCCCGGAAAACGTGTGCCAAAATACACCACCGAACGTACATACGTGCCCAAGTGGTCTTGGGCGCATTTACATTGTTCTCTGATTTATTTATTTCTAAACACCACATAAGCCCACATGATTTCCTAGAAAACACGTCTACACATGTATAGCAAATATCCTGAGGGCGTGCTAGAAGGGGAGATAGCACACGACTCGTGTTTTTCGGACAGCTACTGGGATTATGTGTTTATATTTGACAATAAAGCTCATAATTGTTCTTACTAGGGAAAAAGGCTATTAATATTAAAAGTAAAACAGATTCCCGTGTTGAAAAAATTTCACATGAATCCCGATAACCATGTGATTGTGACTGCATTGTTAGAAGGTCTACAAGGAAATAATGATGGATGTGAAGTTATTATAACGGTGAACTTTTTGTTCTGGAACAGCTGTGCAAGGAGCTCTGTAAATAAGCAAGTAGTTCACGTCTGTTCTCTTAATGGTTCGGCAATTTTGACTTCATTCAAAATAATCTTTAATTTTACTCGTACATCAGAAATGTAGTCAAGACGCGCTGAAAGGTTCTTGCTCACCTTTACCCATTATCCCTGTACCCCCACCCCCAACTATCCACCACTTAAAGGTTCAAGATCTTTTTAGCCTATTTTCAATTTTGAAAAAATAGGCTTATGAGATCACCTTTTGTCCGTGTGTGTGTGCGTGTGTGTGTGTGTGTGTGATTCGTGTGTGTGTCCCCCCCTAATAAAATCTAAACGGCAGGAGTGATTTCAATGAAACTCGGAAAGTTCATAGCACTATTCCCGGCGACCTCGACCGTGCCCTTCAAATTTTGTTACGACTCACCAATCCAACATGGCGGCTGTGCGAAATATTTCACCAGCATTCAATATCTTCGAAACTATTACCGATATTACCCTGACATTTTCTATGGTGATAGAGGGAACTACTATAAGTTCACTTATGTGACTTTTGAAAACCTGGTAACTACAAAACCAACATGGCGGCCAAGCGAATTTGCGACTTTTAAATAGACGTTTCTCGCGATTTGACCAACCAAACGCATTGAAACTTGGTACAGTATATGTTTATATACATTGTAATGCACCGACATCTAACTTCGTTCAATTGTTTACATAATCACAAGATGGCGGATGTGCGAAATATTTCACCGGCATTCTATATCTCTGAAACTATTTGCGGTATCTCCCTAAAATTTTGTACGGAGATAAAGGGCACTACTGGAAGTCCATCTATGAGATTTTCGAAAACCGGTTAACTACAAAACGAGCATGGCGGCCAAGCGAATTTGAAAATTTTAAATAGACCTTTCTCGCGATTTAATGTTCCAAGCGCACTGAAGCCTGGTACAGGAAATATTTATACACATTGTAATCCACTGGTATCTAATTTAGTTCAATTGTTTACATAACCTCAAGATGGCGGCAGTGCGAATTTTAAAATTAAGTTTTTATTTCTTGTGATGTAGTCATGCGATCGAAGTGAAAGTTTGAATAATGAACCTACGCAATAATTTTCCTTTAATGGTACATGACTCTATGGCCTATATATTTAACAATCCAACATGGCGACCATCCGAAATATTTAGACGATACTGAATATCTACGAATCTATTTTAGCAATCAAACTGCATATTTTAATGTTCATAGGGGCTATGAACTTAAGTTCACCTATAGGACTTTAAATAACCTGGTGATCACAAATCCAACATGGCGGTGACGCGAATTATAAATATTCACATGGACGTTTCTCGCAATTTAACCATCCGCGTGCAGTGAAACTTGGTACAGTAAATCTTTATCCGAATGTTAATCCACTGGCATCTAATTTATTTCAATTGTTTCCATAACCTCAAGATGGCAGCTGTGAAAAAAATTTAAATCTCCTTGTTTTTTCTTGTGTCCTAATTATGCGATTGAAGTTTGAATACTACACGTTCACAATAATCTGCATGTAACAGTACATAACTCTAGGACCTACATATATAAAATCCAACATGGTGACCATCCGAAATATTTAGTCGGTTCTCAATATCTACGAATCTATTACAGCAATCAAACTGAAATTGTGTATGTTGATAGTGGCAATTAACATAAGTAGGATATATGAAAATAGGCTGTATAGTTCTTCACGGAACTACTTGTTTTTTTTTTCAGAGCCTGAACATCATGGCCATTTAACCCTGTGTACTTGGGTGTCCATACAATCGTTCTAATAACCCATATTATCGTGATGGTTGTAATAGTGTGTGTATTTGTAATGAGGTCTAGGCTTTGAGTAGAAGTTGGGGGTGTAATCAATTTGCTTGGAGTACAAGTATGAAATATACTTGCAGGATAGATGACGTGAGAGTCGAAACCACCTTTACACATTTTTTCCCACGAGGCTGAGTGCACTCCATTCCAGCCCTTGGAACATAATTACATTTTTTGACAGAACCGGTAATTGAGCCAAGACCTCCATGGTGACAGGCAAGAATACCAGTCAGTACGCCACGAGGTAAACTGGCTAAACCTTTCAACAACGGATAAGTTACTGAATATATAATAGTACATTAAGCAACGAGCCTATAATGGCTATAATTAAAACGAGCGTATGCGAGTTTTATAATTTCCATTCTAGTGTCTTAATTACCATTATAGGCGAGTTGCATACGACTGTTTATGTTCGACGATAATTATAACTTTATAATATGTTTTAACATAAATATTCATAAATATCTGTTCAGTCACTAGAATTTTGTGATCGGGTGCTGTGCTGGGTAGTATATCTCTGTTTTCCAAGCTCTCTGGCCGAACAACGCATGCGCTCTGTGTGCTTCAATGCCATATGTTCAGATTGTGCACCAGTATTCAGTAAAACTGTCACCGAAATCGTTTGAAAACAACGCGCTGTGTAGAAATTGGATTTGGGGATATTAAGGTACAGTGCTATTTCTTGTCTCATATTCACCAGTTTATTTACGCGAACATATGGACGGTGCACTTTCGGTAATTTATATAGACATGTTGGATTTTGAGGGCATGCGCGAAGGTATCCTTATCTAATTGGTCATACAACTGTTTCTTGAGCTCTGATTGGTGGGAGAAACTGTTTCATAATGAAAAATAGTGTTATAATGAGCCTCATTAAGATATAGTTTTCTGACACATAATAGTCAGGGTCGAACATAAATATCATTCCAAGAACGCATTATCATGAGTTCACCCTTGAATTTGCTATATTGAACTACAGTAGGCCTACACTAAATTGGTTCTAAGAGCCACGGTACGTAAGCAGATGAATTTAGAGTGCCTTCTCATACGGTGTGGTAAAAAAAACCGTTACCGTGGAGATGATATGCAAAATGCGCTTTCTACCATTAGATACATTTTATGGAGTCCACGGAAACAGATTATGAAAAAATTACCGATTTAAAATTGAAATAAATTTGTTCGGTAGGGTCCTAAAACCAACAAACAATTGCATGGATCATAGAAATGTTGTTGTTAGTTCATTTGAGTGGCTTGGTCATGTCCCCCGTGTAGATGGGTGTGTGTTGAACGTGTATGATAACCGGCGTACCTGTAATGACAGTAATAGTGTAAGTTATTAGGCGCAAGGATGTGCACCGCCCTCTTAAAATAAACATATTCTTGGCGTGCCTCCTAGCTGCATCACTGGAACCAACTAGAAAAGAAAGGAGTACGCAGTGGAAATGGATGTTAATTTCTGACCTGTGCTGGGCCCGTACTTGCAGGCCAGATGTGCCGAGCGACTCCAGACTCCGTGAAGGTGGTCCCACGACGAGTGGTAGGAATACCCTCCTGGTGCTAGAAAGCTAGAATAAGTTAGGCCTAGGTTTGAAGAGAGAGAGAGAGAGAGAGAGAGAGAGAGAGAGAGCAGCCCGATCGCCAAACACTACTAAATGAGACACATGGGTAAAGAAATTGAAATTTAATGAATTGAAACCGAACACACAAAGAAACCCGGCCAGAATAACACACACAAAAAAGAATACCCTTCACCTAGGGTCAAATAAAGTCACTTTCAAACGGGGAAGATAAATATAAATAACAATAAATAACTTACGATAGTAAATAACGTTAACAAATTAAATTCATACCTGTGCTCACTTCGGTGAAAACGATGTAAAAAGGGAGGAAGTAAAAGATCAAGAGGCAATCGAGCCGGTCGCTGGTCAACAACAATCACTTCTCTGCCTAGAGATGGATGGTTGTCATGACGATCACAAATAACAAGCATAGCAAAGATAAAACAAGGGCTGTGTGCGTGTCGCAGAGGCTGTGGCGAGCAATGGGGATGCGATCGAGCTGGCAGTCCCCAGAGAAAAGAAATGCAAAAACCAAAGATACTACAAGGAGAAACAAATGACGTCAAGTGTCCGTGAAATATATCATGATACATACACGCAATCAAACACACAAAATGCCTGCCGACGATGCAGAAATAAAACACAAAGCAACTCGTGCTTGTAGGTAGTCTAGCAAAACATGCTAAACCTATATGGTCCCCAACTTACGTTCCGAGTTCGAGCTGAATACGGTAAGGCCTACTTAAAGTTACCGCCGTGATTCAGTTGCACGAAGCATGGAATGAAGGGAATACATAAGGGCTAAAATATATGGTGTCATGCCTCGTGTTGGGAGAATGGTCGAAACGCCAACGTCCACAAACAACGGGAGACCCATTCAAAAACATGCCCAATCCAAACAGCATCAATGCACCTGGCAGCAAGAAAAACATACACTCACAAAATCACTCGCAGATATATTTCACGGCACAAATAAAAGGTTAAACGAAGACTCAAACAAAATAAAACAGGAGACCGCCATTACGATTGGTTCCACAGCAAATCCAAGCACACGACGAAGATCAAAAAGAAAGGTTAAATTTAGGAAATGAGCATAGTGGACACAAGGTTAGATGTATTACTTACATGAGTAAATGGAAGGCTTCGGCATAATAACAATGTTAAATAAAAAGGAAAAACATTACATTTTAAATAATAAGGCGGAGAGCCTCAAGGCACGTCCGGACAGAACGTATCTCACATGGCGACTGAGTCTACCGGGACGGCCACCAAAGAAAATAAAGAAATGAGAGATGTTAAACATGGCTCAGGATCCACACCACCCCCCAAAAGAAAAATTATTTATAATAATAAAAGATTTTTCTTTTTACATCACTAAGCACCACCGCTTTGAAATCAATCATGTCCCAAGTGTTCCAAAATACACAACATCCTTATCACACAGGTGGTTTGTCAACAACAATAACAGTACACAAAATACACACTTAAGCAATTGAGCCATATCAGAAAGAATACAGTTATAAAATGAAGTAATATATAAAAATAATCAGATCGCTTCGGCGATCGCAATATCAGGACAGAACTCCTTCGGGGTCCCCAAAGGCGCGCGTTCCTTTGACGATCCCTGGGCTTGTCATAATGGTATTACGGTTCGCCTGAGCGTTACAATGACAAGAAAAGTAGATAGAGACACGGACGAAAATCATAAACAAAAGACTTTCGCTCTTTGACGCCGAAGTCTGCCATTCTCCTTATACCCATCATGAAAGTGACGTATTAAAATAACAAAGAAGCGATATAATGTGTCCATTATTTATAGAATATAAATTCTCTACTGGCCGAGTTCGCAAAAATACATATTTTTACAATAAATATTAAGTTACACAGAGTATGTAGGCCTATTTCTTCTTGTATTATTTTCTTTCTTGAGCTCGTAAATTTGTACTTGACTCTGCCTCGGTCAAAATTGGTTCAATAATAGGCAGGTCAAGGAGACGCCATATGAATACTAGCTTCCTTGGATAACATAAGCAAATTATGATTGGCTAACCTACGCAGAAAAAGGACAACATTAATCACAGCAAATAAGAAGGTTACACAATAAATGGTTTCAATTGAGATATGTGAGCTCTGGATACGTCGGTGGGATTCTCCTTGGAGATCAATTCAACAGTGACAGGTGTTAAAAATCTAGTGATAGTTTTGGACGTGCTCCAGCGAAGCATTAGCTTAGCTGACTCCTTATTCTTGGCCGAACTCTGTGGGTGCAGGCGCACTAGCACGTCGTCATTCACCTGAAAACAAACAGGTTGCCTACCCTTGTTATAGCGAGACGCCACGCGATCTCGTGCCCTTTTCAGATGCCGTACAGCAACTTCCCATTTTTCTTTGACTGAGGTACGGCGGGATGGCGCAGCCAGATAATCTATTTTCCACTGAAGCTGAAGTGGATCAACAATAAAGCCCTTAATGAACCTACTGTAAAAGCCTGCCATTCCCAAAAAACGTCGGACTGCTTTCACATTCGTGGGAGTAGGGAACTCTTGGATACATTGCACACGCTCAGGGTTCACTTCTATGCCCACATCCGAAAGAATGTGACCTAAAAATTTGATTTTCTTCGAAGCCAAAGAGATTTTGTCCGGGTTAACAGTGAGTCCGGCTGTGCGAAGACGACATAGGACTTCACGTAAATGGATCAGGTGATCCTCAAAAGACTGACTGTAAATTACGAGGTCATCAAGATAGTTAAACACAGATGAATACTTTAAATCTCCAAATAACTCATCCAAAACCCTACTCAATACTTGTCCGCCGATAGAAATGCCCATGGGTAACTTATTGAACTCAAAAAGGCCGAACGGAGTGGAGAACGCAGTTACCTTACGGCTCTCGGGATCGAGAGGAATTTGATAATATGCACAGTTCAAATCTAGGACGGAATAGTACTTGGCCCCGTGAAAATGCTGAAAAGCGCTCTCCAGAGTTGGAAGGGGAAAGTTGTCGAACACCACCTTAGAATTGAGTCGACGATAATCAACTACTAAACGAAAAGTACCCTCTTTCTTAGGCACCAGGAATGCTGGACTGCCATAAGAAGACTTAGAAGGACTCACAACACCGCGTGCCTTAAGATCATCAATATATTCTCTCATGGCAATGAGTTTGGGTGGAGAGCACGAAAATGGCGCCGACCTAACTGGAACCTCATCAGTTAAATCAATATGACACTCGTAGCCGATAGCGGAACCCAGTTCCGACGTGAGAACATCTGGAAATTCATTCACCAAATCAGATAAAGCGTCACGTTGACTCGTGAATAAAGTAGGAGAGATTAGAACAGCAGAGATACCAGAAAAATTACAAGGAACACTCGCTTCACAAGTATTAAAATGAAACCGCTCCTTGGATTTAAACAAAAAACTGAAGGATTGGTCCGAAAAATCAAGCCTCAACCCTGCTTTGTGCATAAAATCAGAACCTAAGATCATAGGCGTAGATAAGTCATCCACCACATGGAAGTTCCAATCCCAAGAATAACCACATATCTTAATATGACATGTTACAACGCTAGAAACGGAAATAGATGACTTCACCGCAGAATAAAATTTTAAACCCCCATCTTGTGGACAAATCTGAGTAACAGGAAGCTGTTCCGCGATGGAGCGCTGAATAAATGAACGTGAAGCACCAGAATCCAGTAAAGCGGGTATCGACAATTTCTTAACACTTACAGGGACCCAAGGACAGAAGTTTCCAGTCGTGGAAATGTTCATTTCCCGGCGAACTTCATTGCATGGCCACTCCGGCGGGTCTAAACCGGGGACCCATGCTCGTTTCCCTGACGCGAAGCACATCTAGGACAGGCTATGTGCGTCACGTCACGAAGACCACATGTGTGACAAAACACACGCGAGGGCGCACGGCAGGAATTAAAATGATGCCCCAAACGATCACAATTCCAACATTTTATACGGTTATACATGTTCGGGTTTCGAGGTAACTGTTGATCCTGAGGAGCGGGATTCGCAGAAGAAGTAGCATTGGGAATACTCCCGACAATATGCGAGTGGGGACGGTTAACTGCCCGGTCATCCTGACGAGATATTGAAGATGGGTGCGCAGTCCTCTGAATCTGGGATTCCGCGCATGCAGTCTCTGGAAACAAACTGTCAGAGGGGAGGGGAGGGGGTACATATGACTTGCGCAGGCGCCGATTGAACTCGCATTCACGTCCTTGATCAACAATGTCAGCCACACTATACACACTGGACCGGCGTATGAAAGACTTGTACTCAGGTGCTAGATTTCTATACACAATATCAACAGTTTCAATAAGGGGAAGGGGCTGCGACAACCTACTTATTAAAGTCATTAGCCCAGTAACAAAATCGTCTACAGGCTCTTCCAAACCCTGGGTACGGCGATGAATTTCAGCCTTCAAGTCATGTTCAAAATCATAAGTCGTAAACCGCTCCTTTATTGACTTACAGAAATCAACCCACGAGATGAAAGATCTGTTGGTAAGTCGATACCATTTTAAAGCTAAGCCACTCAACAATAACGGTAGGCAGACAACAATGTCGTCTGGTTCGAGGTCATAACAATGGCAGAGTTCACTGACCCTGTCTAAGAACTCAAATACAGCCGAAACTCCCAGTTCACCAGAACATGAAATTCCCCACTTGGACACTATATTGGCTACGCCTCCCTTGCGATGGCCTTTCACCTCAGTCAATGGATTAGTGTCTTTCCCACAGACACTTTCAAACGATAGCAGATCATCGTCAGACTGGATGAGCTCCTTCTTCACGTTACAACCTGGGAGAGAATACATGGCTAAACTACAGAAGTACTGCTAGCTACAATTCAAAACAATAACTACAAATGTCTTGCCTCCGTCCTGCGCCTGAAATGAGTACGAAACAAGAAGTAGGGTTGGTTAGTACATTACCAATGCTGGGGTTCGTTGATAGGGTCCAACTCATTGCACTCTCCATACAGTTTGTTATTTTTATGGTCCATAATCCTTGGAAGTTCACATTGACTCTCAATATTTGTTTGCATAGTATGCAATAGGGAACATGAAACAGAATAAAAACAACATTGAAAAATATGCAGCGAAATATTAAAATCCAATGGATATGGCTAAGCGACCAGGAGACTTAACCTCGCAACTGATACCATCTGCACCGCCTTCTTAAAATAAACATATTCTTGGCGTGCCTCCTAGCTGCATCACTGGAACCAACTAGAAAAGAAAGGAGTACGCAGTGGAAATGGATGTTAATTTCTGACCTGTGCTGGGCCCGTACTTGCAGGCCAGATGTGCCGAGCGACTCCAGACTCCGTGAAGGTGGTCCCACGACGAGTGGTAGGAATACCCTCCTGGTGCTAGAAAGCTAGAATAAGTTAGGCCTAGGTTTGAAGAGAGAGAGAGAGAGAGAGAGAGAGAGCGAGCAGCCCGATCGCCAAACACTACTAAATGAGACACATGGGTAAAGAAATTGAAATTTAATGAATTGAAACCGAACACACAAAGAAACCCGGCCAGAATAACACACACAAAAAAGAATACCCTTCACCTAGGGTCAAATAAAGTCACTTTCAAACGGGGAAGATAAATATAAATAACAATAAATAACTTACGATAGTAAATAACGTTAACAAATTAAATTCATACCTGTGCTCACTTCGGTGAAAACGATGTAAAAAGGGAGGAAGTAAAAGATCAAGAGGCAATCGAGCCGGTCGCTGGTCAACAACAATCACTTCTCTGCCTAGAGATGGATGGTTGTCATGACGATCACAAATAACAAGCATAGCAAAGATAAAACAAGGGCTGTGTGCGTGTCGCAGAGGCTGTGGCGAGCAATGGGGATGCGATCGAGCTGGCAGTCCCCAGAGAAAAGAAATGCAAAAACCAAAGATACTACAAGGAGAAACAAATGACGTCAAGTGTCCGTGAAATATATCATGATACATACACGCAATCAAACACACAAAATGCCTGCCGACGATGCAGAAATAAAACACAAAGCAACTCGTGCTTGTAGGTAGTCTAGCAAAACATGCTAAACCTATATGGTCCCCAACTTACGTTCCGAGTTCGAGCTGAATACGGTAAGGCCTACTTAAAGTTACCGCCGTGATTCAGTTGCACGAAGCATGGAATGAAGGGAATACATAAGGGCTAAAATATATGGTGTCATGCCTCGTGTTGGGAGAATGGTCGAAACGCCAACGTCCACAAACAACGGGAGACCCATTCAAAAACATGCCCAATCCAAACAGCATCAATGCACCTGGCAGCAAGAAAAACATACACTCACAAAATCACTCGCAGATATATTTCACGGCACAAATAAAAGGTTAAACGAAGACTCAAACAAAATAAAACAGGAGACCGCCATTACGATTGGTTCCACAGCAAATCCAAGCACACGACGAAGATCAAAAAGAAAGGTTAAATTTAGGAAATGAGCATAGTGGACACAAGGTTAGATGTATTACTTACATGAGTAAATGGAAGGCTTCGGCATAATAACAATGTTAAATAAAAAGGAAAAACATTACATTTTAAATAATAAGGCGGAGAGCCTCAAGGCACGTCCGGACAGAACGTATCTCACATGGCGACTGAGTCTACCGGGACGGCCACCAAAGAAAATAAAGAAATGAGAGATGTTAAACATGGCTCAGATGGGGAAGGTACTATACCAGCATTTTCATGGAGGAAGTTTGGAAAAATCTCCGGTATATCCACACTCAGAATAGCCGCTGTCAGCGCCGGGATTCGATCCTGCAAGTATTCAGTAAGGTGGTTGGTACGGCAAATACATAATATTTAATTACTGTAACAGTAGATTCTATCATTTAGAAGCCACAAGGACACAATTTATTTATCAGAGTTATTGAAGGCGGCTTCGGTGGCGTAGTTGGTAGCATGCTGAGCTTCTATGCCCAAGGTCGCGGGTTCAAACCCGGCCGAAGTCGTCGGATTTTTAAGAGCGTTAAAATCCCTCAGTATGCCTTCCTTCGGAGGGGAAGTAAAGCCGGCATATCATAGATCCATGACATGATAAAGAACCTTCCACTAATTACACTTGTGTGAAGCTAAATTATAGGTTAGGTTTGACTAACGCTCTTAGGTTCCAACGTTCGTCACCAGGAGCCGACTGTGGGGGCATCTAGTAACCAAGTTCAGAACTAGTTGGTCGTTGACGGAGGCGTTTGGTAGCAAAAGTTGGAACTACTGAAAATTGAATGTCTGCAGTCCTTGCTAGAATTAAAAATAAAGAGATAACACACACTAATACAGTCATCATAATTAACACCTTTTTTGTCGTGTGGCCTCCTGAGAGGCCGAGTGCAGGTCTTTCTAGGCGATGCCCGTGGGTGACCTGCGCGTCGGGATGAGAGATGGAATGGATGAAGATGAATGAAACTAGGCAAGGATGTGGAAGGGAGCGACCGTGGCCTGTCAGTAGGTACTGTCCCAGCATTTGCCTGGTGTTGAAAATGGGAAAACCACGGAAAACCATTTCAAGGACGGCCGACTGTTGGGCTCGAACCCACGCGTCTACCGAATCAGCAGAGAGCTTGGCCCCATGACCTAACGCTGAGCTTTAGCCAGCGTAGCCACTGCTGTCGGATATCAGACAGATTCTACACACGCCCAAAGTACACGGGGCTACAAGACCGCGTTGTCGCCTCCCCTAAACTGAGGAACCAACCAACCAGAGTTATTGAAGCACTGGGAAATACAATATTCTAAGTTTGTCGTGTGCAATGAAATTCCATTTGATTTCACTGTAGATAAGGTGCACTTGTGGCGGTTAGGATACAATAGTTGGACTCTGTGATATCACGAAACTAGGGCTCGCGATCAGAAACGTATTTCTGATATCGCGATTTAAAGTTTTCGATTGACCGCAGAGATTTGAAGCCAATCTTTTTCAGTGTTGACTATACAAATTGTATTTTGTAGCGATTCAGTTCTGCCACTCTCATGCCTACATAGGTTTTATCCCTTCTCATGGCATGTCCATAACACTGTAGTCTTCTCTCTTGAACCTTCTTTGATATCTCCGTCACTTTAACACTGCCCCTTAGTCTCTCATTTCTAATCCCATTGTGCCAAATGAATGGGTGTGGGTACAAGAAAACTTATTCTTTTCCTTCGTCTTTTCCCACTCAAGTGGGGTCGAGGTTCCTCTTCTCCATTTCCCTCGGTCCCATACGTCCTCTTCCCTTAGATGTTTCTCCCTCAAGTCATCTCGTATGCAGTATCTTCTTCATGGTCTTCCCCTTCCTATGTCGCCTTCCACTACCGTTACGGTCATTCTCCTGCCAGCATAAGTTTCGTCCCTTCTCATGACATGTCCAAACCACTGTAGTCGTCTCTCTTGAACATTATTTGATATCTCCGTCACTTTAACACTGCCCCTTAGTCACTCATTTCTAATCCTATCGGCTCTGGTGACGCCACAAATTTTTCTTAACATTTTCATTTCAGCCACATCCATTGCCTTACAATGTGCCTTAGTCGGTGCCCATGTCTCTGCTGCATAAATCATTGCAGATCTCACTAACGACTTATACACTATTCCTTTAGTCCTCAGGTCTATCCTTCTATCACAAAATACACCTGACGTCCGTTTCCAGTTCATCCATCCTACCTGCACTCTGCGGGATATTGCCATGTCTGAATTGCCATCACTGGACACTGTTGAACGTAAGTAGTTAAAACTATCTACTCTCTTTAGGTCTTGCCCATCCAATTGGATTGTTTCTTCTCCTTGTCCTCCTAGGCACATGTAGCCTACTCCATTTTCTTCCAAAGCTTTTTTCAAAATTACATGTATTAGTTAATTAACATAATTAAATGGGGCAATTTAAATTTCACTGTCGCAATTTAGATTTCCCATTTAATTGTGATACTAAAAATTAACTAATACATGTAATTTTTCCAGGAGAGTGTTTATATATTTATATCTCGTACCCCGACCATTTCATAAAAAAAAGTAAGGCTTGGTAAAATCACAAAACTAGTAGAAAAAAGGGAAAGAAAAATAAAGGTATGGAAACTAAAAGAGAAGGAGGTAATGGAAAAGTTTCAAGAGGAACTAAAACAGGAAATTCCCAAAGATGAAGCAAAAAGCATAGAAATGGAATGGACATGTTTTAAGAATGGATTTGTGAAGTGTGCAGTAAACACTTGTGGAAGATTATCAGGGAGGAAAAAGGAAAGGGAGACTCCTTGGTGCAACAACAGGGTAAAGGAAGCAGTTAAAGAAAAACAAATGGCATGGAGAAAGTGGATATGCAGCAAAGATGCAGAGAAATGGCAAAAATATAGAGAAGCCAAGAAGGCATGTCAAAAGATTGTACAAGAAGAAAAAAGGAAAAGCTGGAAAAGTTTCACTGAAACTCTAGAGGAGGATATCAAAGGAAGTAAAAAGGTTCTATATGGGCTAGTAAAAAACAGTGTGAAAGGTAGGGAAAACACAAAATTTGTAAAAACTGAAGCGGGACAGATATTGTATGAAAGAGATGGTATATTGAAAAGATGGGACGAATACTTTTCAAAGCTACTGAATGTTAAACACATTGAACTGGAAGAAGAAAGAGATCCCAGAAGAATGGGGAAAGGGTTTAATTATCCCACTTTTTAAGAAAGGTGACAAAAAGGAATGTAACAATTACAGAGGGATCACCCTTATTGCCCATGTAGCCAAGATCTTTGAGAGAGTATTGGAAGGTAGACTGAGGAGGCAGACAGATGGAAAGATGGAAGAAGAACAGTATGGTTTTAGGAGAGACAGATCAACTTTTGATCTAATCTTTACACTAAGGCATATGATGGAGAAAAGATGGGAGTTTGGAAAAGACATGGTGATGACTTTTATTGATATTGAGAAAGTTTATGACAGTGTGCCTAGACAGGTGGTGTGGGATGTATTAAGAAAAAGGCAAGTTAACAGTGCAGAAGTGCAAATGGTGAAAGCTTGTACAAATATTGTGACAGTAGCGTAAAGACCACTATAGGAGAAACAGAATGGTTCAAGGTGGAAACGGGTCTCCGTCAAGGAAGTGTATTGTCCCCCTTACTATTCATCATAGTCATGGATGAAATCCACAAGAATGTTAAACAGAGATTGGGACAAGAGGCAATAAAGGCCATGCTGTTTGCAGATGATATAGTGATATGGGGTGAGGATGAAAAGGAAGTACAAAAACAAGTAGATGTATGGAACCAAGAGATTGAGAAGTTTGGGATGAAAGTTAGCACAGAGAAGAGCAAGACAATGGTAATGTCAAGGGGAAGTAAGGAGGGAAGAGGAAAGATAGAAGTGAACGGAAAATTTCTAGAAGTGGTGAAAAGTTTCAAGTACTTGGGAAGTGTGATCACAGAAGATGGAAAGATTACTGAGGAAATTGGAAAGAGAATACAACAAGCGAACAGCTTCTACCAGAGTGTTAGGGGTATTCTGTGGAACCAAGATGTCCCAAAGAAATGTAAGCAGGTATTATATTCAACCTATTATGGACCCGTACTAACATATGCAGCTGGAGCATGGACCACTACAAAAAGAGAGGAGAGTAGAATACAAGCAGCGGAGATGAAATTCCTAAGAGGTATAGAAGGGAAGACCAGAAGAGATAAAATCAGAAACGAGGAGATAAGAAGGAGGACAGGAATCTTGAAGCTGCAGGACAGGATAGAAACAACCAAGTTAAAGTGGTATGGACATATGATGAGAATGGGAGAGGAGAGAGTGCCAAAGAAAGCTTTTCTGGAAAAGGTTTCGGGGAAGAGACCGCGCGGAAGGCCCCGAAAGAGATGGGCAGATACAGTGTGGGAGTGCGTGGAGAAGAAGGGCGGAAAACCTGAAGATGTACTTAAAGTGGGAGAGGAGTGGTGGAGAGACAGGCAACGTTGGAGGTCCTTGATTCACAACCCGACCCAGGAAGCTGGAAACGGGAAATGAAGAAGAGACCCCGACCATTAATTGGGCACAATCGTGTTGACCGACTGAAGAGCTACAAAATGCAATTCGATTAACCTTTTAAAACCATAGCATGGCAAAAGATTTTCTTATTTATTTATTTAGCGTATGGCTTTACAGATACAATATATAATTTTCCACAGAATAAATAGTATACACAAAAGTATATCCTTGCAAACATCTCTTTTGTACTTCCCCTTTTTCAACAATTCACAAAGTACCGGTATTCCAAGTTATGCTATTAATTTGGTTTTTCACATTTTAAAGCAACAAAAATTACATATATTGCTTAAATTTATATTTAAAGATCATTAATTCACACAAGGGTACTCCAATAAGTATAACTTCCAACTTGAAGTTTTGGCGTCTTGTTGCTTTAAAAAGCCAAACAGAAGTAGCTATTTAAATTGATAAAGTTAAGTTCGGACGGCGTTGTTACTGGCGGTTCTTTTAAATTGATAAAGTTAAGTTCTAACGGCGTTATTACTGGCAGTTCTTTTAAATTGATAAAGTTAAGTTCGGGCGGCGTTGTTACTGGCAGTTCTTTTAAATTGATAAAGTTAAGTTCTGGCGGCGTTGTTACTGGCAGTTCTTTTAAATTGATAAAGTTAAGTTCTGGCGGCGTTGTTACTGGCGGTTCTTTTAAATTGATAAAATTAAGTTCTGGCGGCGTTGTTACTGGCAGTTCTTTTGAATTGATAAAGTTAAGTTCTGTCGGCGTTGTTACTGGTGGGTCTTTTAAATTGATAAAGTTAAGTTCTGACGGCGTTCTTACTGGCAGTTCATTTAAATTGATAAAGTTAAGTTCTGGCGGCGTTGTTACTGGCGGTTCTTTTAAATTGATAAAATTAAGTTCTGGCGGCGTTGTTACTGGCAGTTCTTTTGAATTGATAAAGTTAAGTTCTGACGGCGTTGTTACTGGCAGTTCTTTTGAATTGATAAAGTTAAGTTCTGGTGGCGTTGTTGTTGGCGGTCCTTTTAAATTGATAAAGTTAAGTTCTGGCGGCGTTGTTACGGGCGGGTCTTTTAAATTGATAAAGTTAAGTTCTGACGGCGTTATTACTGGCAGTTCTTTTAAATTGATAAAGTTAAGTTCTGACGGCGTTGTTACTGGCGGTTCTTTTAAATTGATAAAGTTAAGTTCTGGCCGCGTTGTTAATGGTAGTTCTTTTAAATTGATAAAGTTAAGTTCTGGCGGCGTTGTTGTTGGCAGTTCTTTTAAATTGATAAAGTTAAGTTCTAACGGCGTTGTTACTGGCAGTTCTTTTAAATTGATAAAGTTAAGTTCTGACGGCGTTGTTACTGGCAGTTCTTTTAAATTGATAAAGTTAAGTTCTGACGGCGTTGTTACTGGCAGTTCTTTTAAATTGATAAAGTTAAGTTCTGGCGGCGTTGTTACTGGCGGTCCTTTTAAATTGATAAAGTTAAGTGCTGACGGCGTTCTTACTGGCAGTTCTTTTAAATTGATAAAGTTAAGTTCTGACGGCGTTGTTATTGGCGGTCCTTTTAAATTGATAAAGTTAAGTTCTGACGGCGTTGTTATTGGCGGTTCTTTTTAAATTGATAATGTTAAGGTCTGACGGCGTTCTTACTGGCAGTTCTTTTAAATTGATAAAGTTAAGTTCTGACGGCGTTGTTAATGGCGCTTCTTTTAAATTGATAAAGTTAAGTTCTGACGGCGTTGTTATTGGCGGTTCTTTTAAATTGATAAAGTTAAGTTCTGACGGCGTTGTTACTGGTGGGTCTTTTAAATTGATAAAGTTAAGTTCTGACGGCGTTTTTACTGGCAGTTCTTTTAAATTGATAAAGTTAAGTTCTGGCGGCGTTGTTATTGGTAGTTCTTTTAAATTGATAAAGTTAAGTTCTGGCGGCGTTGTTATTGGTAGTTCTTTTAAATTGATAAAGTTAAGTTCTGGCGGCGTTGTTGTTGGCAGTTCTTTTAAATTGATAAAGTTAAGTTCTAACGGCGTTGTTACTGGCAGTTCTTTTAAATTGATAAAGTTAAGTTCTGACGGCGTTGTTACTGGCAGTTCTTTTAAATTGATAAAGTTAAGTTCTGACGGCGTTGTTACTGGCAGTTCTTTTAAATTGATAAAGTTAAGTTCTGGCGGCGTTGTTACTGGCGGTCCTTTTAAATTGATAAAGTTAAGTGCTGACGGCGTTCTTACTGGCAGTTCTTTTAAATTGATAAAGTTAAGTTCTGACGGCGTTGTTATTGGCGGTCCTTTTAAATTGATAAAGTTAAGTTCTGACGGCGTTGTTATTGGCGGTTCTTTTTAAATTGATAATGTTAAGGTCTGACGGCGTTCTTACTGGCAGTTCTTTTAAATTGATAAAGTTAAGTTCTGACGGCGTTGTTAATGGCGGTTCTTTTAAATTGATAAAGTTAAGTTCTGACGGCGTTGTTAATGGCGGTTCTTTTAAATTGATAAAGTTAAGTTCTGACGGCGTTGTTATTGGCGGTTCTTTTAAATTGATAAAGTTAAGTTCTGACGGCGTTGTTACTGGTGGTTCTTTTAAATTGATAAAGTTAAGTTCTGACGGCGTTGTTACTGGCGGTTCTTTTAAATTGATAAAGTTAAGTTCGGACGGCGTTGTTACTGGCGGTTCTTTTAAATTGATAAAGTTAAGTTCTAACGGCGTTATTACTGGCAGTTCTTTTAAATTGATAAAGTTAAGTTCGGGCGGCGTTGTTACTGGCAGTTCTTTTAAATTGATAAAGTTAAGTTCTGGCGGCGTTGTTACTGGCAGTTCTTTTAAATTGATAAAGTTAAGTTCTGGCGGCGTTGTTACTGGCGGTTCTTTTAAATTGATAAAATTAAGTTCTGGCGGCGTTGTTACTGGCAGTTCTTTTGAATTGATAAAGTTAAGTTCTGTCGGCGTTGTTACTGGTGGGTCTTTTAAATTGATAAAGTTAAGTTCTGACGGCGTTCTTACTGGCAGTTCATTTAAATTGATAAAGTTAAGTTCTGGCGGCGTTGTTACTGGCGGTTCTTTTAAATTGATAAAATTAAGTTCTGGCGGCGTTGTTACTGGCAGTTCTTTTGAATTGATAAAGTTAAGTTCTGACGGCGTTGTTACTGGCAGTTCTTTTGAATTGATAAAGTTAAGTTCTGGTGGCGTTGTTGTTGGCGGTCCTTTTAAATTGATAAAGTTAAGTTCTGGCGGCGTTGTTACGGGCGGGTCTTTTAAATTGATAAAGTTAAGTTCTGACGGCGTTATTACTGGCAGTTCTTTTAAATTGATAAAGTTAAGTTCTGACGGCGTTGTTACTGGCGGTTCTTTTAAATTGATAAAGTTAAGTTCTGGCCGCGTTGTTAATGGTAGTTCTTTTAAATTGATAAAGTTAAGTTCTGGCGGCGTTGTTGTTGGCAGTTCTTTTAAATTGATAAAGTTAAGTTCTAACGGCGTTGTTACTGGCAGTTCTTTTAAATTGATAAAGTTAAGTTCTGACGGCGTTGTTACTGGCAGTTCTTTTAAATTGATAAAGTTAAGTTCTGACGGCGTTGTTACTGGCAGTTCTTTTAAATTGATAAAGTTAAGTTCTGGCGGCGTTGTTACTGGCGGTCCTTTTAAATTGATAAAGTTAAGTGCTGACGGCGTTCTTACTGGCAGTTCTTTTAAATTGATAAAGTTAAGTTCTGACGGCGTTGTTATTGGCGGTCCTTTTAAATTGATAAAGTTAAGTTCTGACGGCGTTGTTATTGGCGGTTCTTTTTAAATTGATAATGTTAAGGTCTGACGGCGTTCTTACTGGCAGTTCTTTTAAATTGATAAAGTTAAGTTCTGACGGCGTTGTTAATGGCGCTTCTTTTAAATTGATAAAGTTAAGTTCTGACGGCGTTGTTATTGGCGGTTCTTTTAAATTGATAAAGTTAAGTTCTGACGGCGTTGTTACTGGTGGGTCTTTTAAATTGATAAAGTTAAGTTCTGACGGCGTTTTTACTGGCAGTTCTTTTAAATTGATAAAGTTAAGTTCTGGCGGCGTTGTTATTGGTAGTTCTTTTAAATTGATAAAGTTAAGTTCTGGCGGCGTTGTTATTGGTAGTTCTTTTAAATTGATAAAGTTAAGTTCTGGCGGCGTTGTTGTTGGCAGTTCTTTTAAATTGATAAAGTTAAGTTCTAACGGCGTTGTTACTGGCAGTTCTTTTAAATTGATAAAGTTAAGTTCTGACGGCGTTGTTACTGGCAGTTCTTTTAAATTGATAAAGTTAAGTTCTGACGGCGTTGTTACTGGCAGTTCTTTTAAATTGATAAAGTTAAGTTCTGGCGGCGTTGTTACTGGCGGTCCTTTTAAATTGATAAAGTTAAGTGCTGACGGCGTTCTTACTGGCAGTTCTTTTAAATTGATAAAGTTAAGTTCTGACGGCGTTGTTATTGGCGGTCCTTTTAAATTGATAAAGTTAAGTTCTGACGGCGTTGTTATTGGCGGTTCTTTTTAAATTGATAATGTTAAGGTCTGACGGCGTTCTTACTGGCAGTTCTTTTAAATTGATAAAGTTAAGTTCTGACGGCGTTGTTAATGGCGGTTCTTTTAAATTGATAAAGTTAAGTTCTGACGGCGTTGTTATTGGCGGTTCTTTTAAATTGATAAAGTTAAGTTCTGACGGCGTTGTTACTGGTGGTTCTTTTAAATTGATAAAGTTAAGTTCTGACGGCGTTGTTACTGGCGGTTCTTTTAAATTGATAAAGTTAAGTTCTGACGGCGTTCTTACTGGCAGTTATTTTAAATTGATAAAGTTAAGTTCTGACGGCGTTGTTACTGGCGGTTCTTTGATTATATTCCATGTTCCTTATTGTATCTTGACCGGGAGAGAGATATGTCCGGTCACCTGTTTGTTGTTGCTCGCTTAGCACCACCCAGGGGTCACGTATTGGGTACTTTCAGGTGAAGCCAACGGACGTGAGCAACAACAACAACAGACGGTTTGTCTGATTCTGAGGGAAGTGTCACTAAGGTTTATCAGTTCTCAAGTCTAGTGTGAGCATAAGTGCACAGTGGAGCGGTAGGCTGGTATTTAGGAGTATTTAGTACCACCATCTGGTATGAGAAATACCGCTCAAGCATAAAAGCTGATGAGAGAAAAGTTGTTTATTTTACCGACAATAACACCGATCAAACACAAAATATCATTACGGTGAGTTTTTTAAACTGATCATCTCGCGGTATGGTGACTAGAGTTCTTGACTTTCGCCCCTAAGGGTTCGATCCACGGCTCTGCCCAGAATTTTTTATTGTAGTGTAAGGACTGGAACGGGGTACACTTTGCCTCGTGGGGAAAAACTGAGAATAGGAGATTTCAGTTCCCATCTCAGCCATCGTAGACGTGGTTTTATGTGGTTTCGCCACTTCTACTCCTGGCAAATGATGAGATGGTTTCTAAATTAAAGCCACGGCCGCCTCCTTCTAAATGCTATCCCCAATTTACAAATAAACACACTAGTACAGCCATTACAATAACACAGATTATCATGCGAATTCCCCACACACACACCCAAATATACGGGGCTATATGACCACGATGTCTCAGCCCCTAAAATAAGTAACAGCAACAACGTTTATTAAAACGGAAAACATTGAAGGCTAAGGAAACAAATGTAAGCTAAATTTTAAATAAAAATCGATGTATGTTTAAAACCATAAAATAGTTTTCAGAAAACGATTAAAGAGTTTTATCACGTATTTATTAAAAAACGTTTAAACTTTTCTAAACAAAACAGTTATTTGATGAAATGTTTTACAAAACGCGGCTATTAATAACATTTTTTAACATTTTACAGTCCCTAACAAAAGTTTAATACAATAGCCTATTTCACATGAGAGATTCCTGGTCATACATTTTGGTCACAAATATTTACATCATCATTAAATAACTGACTTGGTCTCCTATGCGTCTGTTTATGTAGAGACCATTGTTTTCAGACATTTAATTTTTGAATTACAAATTTTTTATTAAAAAAAATTTAATCCTTTCAACATTTCTGAAAGTACAGAATAGGTTCAGATGACCTCCTAATTTCGCCCCTTAAAACCTCAATAACTAACTAACTAAAGTACGGAATAAATTGTAAAATGATGAGGACATTTCTGGGACTGTTATTTCTTATGCCAAAAGGTTCATCAACATCATTATAGTTGTGCAATAAAATTAACACTATGATAAACATGTTGGTTTAGTGTCTACAAATTAATACATCGTACGAAAAGCTTGATTTTTTGTGTAACAAATTTTCAATAAAAAAATCGTAATTCAAAATGTAAATGACGGAGTACAGTGGTTTCTACATAAACAGGTACATAGGAGGCCAAGATACTTTTAAAATAATCACTGAAACATTTGTGACAAAAATGTATGACCAGGAATTTCTTATGTGAAGTAAGCTAATGGTCTGAAACATTTGTTAGGGACTGTAATAGGGCGCTCTACACGAAACATTATTCTACCGAGTGACATGAAATGGTATCTAGAAAACTCCCCATACAACCGATGACTTACTCTCAACAGTGCTGTGTAAACAATAAATAAAGGCCATTGCATTGAACCCAGTCTGAGCCTATCTGGAATTGCATGCCCCCGATTCCCGTAATTTACCAGTAGAAACTCCGGAGACAGAAGAAATTTATTGTAAAGTATTAGAGTACGATATTGAATCCAACTGCACACCACACAGACCGTAACACATTTATGTGGCTTAAACCAGGTGCTTGCACGTCTGTTTTGTGAATTATGCAGATTTCACCACAGTACAGAGCGGTAAAAGGGGTTGCCTGTACATTTTCCGTAAGGAACCGAAACCAAAACAGCAAATGCGTCACTGTCTCAAATAACAATGACGTACATTTGAATGTTGTGGTTATTTCGTTTGAGAGTCTTGGACAACGTGATCATTTAGCCCCGTGTACTTGGGTGTGAGTTGATATTTTATCTGATAACCTGAGTTATTGTGATGACTCTTAGTGTGTGCATTTGTAATTCAGGTGAGGAATGGGAAGGAGGCGGCCGTGGCCTTAAGTGAGGTACCATGGGTGTACCCCGTTTAAGCCCTCAGACCAAATTTAAATTTCTTGGCAGAGCCGGGAATTGAACCTAGACCTCTGGGCCGACAGCCGCCACACCACGAGATGGTCATTAAATGTTTCACAGTGGGCTGCGATATACAGTTCATTCGTCTCTAAAACAGTCCTGTTTTGTTTGATTATGTATTTTATTTTGTCCCATTTACGGTCATATCATTGATTGATGATAATCTTGTTATTGGTTTTATGTGTTTGTTAACTACTACGGCTTTTAGAGACGCCGGGGTGCCTAAATGTTGCCCCGACGGGGATTTTTAACTTGCCAGTAAATCTACTGACACACTTCCATCACATTTGCGCACCCTCAAATGCCAACTGACTGCGCCAGGATTCGATCCTTCAACCTTTCGACCAGCAGGCGAGAACGTTACCGTTGAGCCACGCAGCTAGTCAACATAGTCATTCCATAAATCATGGCAACTATGTTATATCTTTGAACATATGGCATCACGGTAATTCCAGTGTATACATTCAAACCCAGCGGCAAACAGCACAGAATTCACGCGACGGAAGGCGACTGTAACTGCAGGAGGCTAGGTGCCAGCGCCATACACGTTCATTCTGAGCTTGGCCGTGCTACAAGATGGATGTAAGCAGATTGGAACAGCGATCATTCCCGAAAATAGCTTTTCTCGGTGGCAGAAATGTTAAGCAGTGACATGCAGCACTATGTGAAGCTGTTGGGGATTACCGAACAGTTGCACTTTGGGTGGAGACTTTCCCACATGGACGCGCAGCAACTGTAGACTCGCCGCGAAGTGGACGACCCTTGTCTGCCCGAACTGACATGTCCGTGTCTGTTATTGAACAGTGTTCCAATGCTTGGATATGGTGCCCTGGATGTTAATTGATTGATTTGTGTTCCATTTGAGTTAGTACAAAACAAATTTACACAGAGTTCCATTGTGTGGTTTTCATGTGTACCTTTGCCGTTAACTCCTGTCTTCGAACCCTATTTTCTGTTGCCATTGAGATATCACACGGCCTTAACAGTTCAATGCACATCGTGGATTTCCCATGCTGTAGCATTATCGATAGATATAACATAGTTGCCATGACTTATGGAATGAGCCTCGTATATTGGGGCCCTCGTAGGTTACTTAGACGAATCTACCTGAATGTTATTTTTTTATTTCTTGTTCTTATGTTACAATTTTCTTTTATATACATTTTTTCTGTGTCTTCCACTCTCTTTCTTCTTGTACTTTTTTCATTTTCTCCTTTATCAATAACATTTATCGCATTTGCCAGATATACGAGGTGTTTTCGGGAAACAACTACCGTTTTCAAATATTCCGCTGTAATGCCCCAGTCATAATCAAGTTAAGATATTGATAATATAAGCCAACTAATGGCTACACTGCGTTCTGCTGCACGGCTGAAGGCAACGGGAAACTACAGCCGTATGCTATTCCCGAGGATATGCACCTCCCTAAGCATAATTACATGTGATGATGGCCTCCTCCCTTGTAAAATTTCAATCCGGAGGTAAACTAGTCCCCCGTTCGGATCTCCGGGTGGGGACTACTCGAGAGGGGGTTAACATCACAGAAGTGACAAAGAGGAAATCTGACATTCTACGGATCGGAGCGTGGAATGTTAGAAGTCTGCTAGGAAGTGGAAAGTTAGAAAACTTAGAAAGGGAAATGGATAGGTTGAGGTTGGATTTGGTTGGGATTAGTGAAATGCGCTGGCAGGAAGAGCAGGACTTTTGGTCAGGAGACTATAGGGTCCTTAGCACCAAATCAAACAATGGCCAAGCAGGGGTTGGTCTCATATTGAGTAGGAAACTTGGACAGCGGGTGGAATATTATGAGCAATACAGTGAACGGATTATTGTAGCAAAAATCAATACTAAACCTACGTGCACCACAGTGGTACAAGTCTATATGCCTACCAGTCAAGCTGATGATGAGGATGTTGAAAAGGTCTACGAAGAAATAGATGACATTCTGAGGTATATCAAAGGTGATGAAAATGTTATAGTAATGGGAGATTGGAATGCTGTGGTAGGAAAAGGGAGAGAAGGGAAGATAGTAGGAGATTTCGGATTAGGTGAAAGGAATGATCGAGGAAGCAGGCTGATGGAATTCTGCACCGAACATGAGCTGGTCATAGCTAACACCTTATTCAATAACCACAATAGAAGAATATACACATGGATGAGACCAGGAGATACAGGGCGTTACCAAATCGACTTCATTATGGTCAAGCAGAGGTTTCGAAACCAGATTTTGGATTGTAAAACATATCCTGGTGCTGACATAAACTCTGACCACAATCTGGTTGTAATGAAATGCAGATTAAAGTTGAAGAAACTGAAGAAAAGTCAAAAGCCAAAAAGGTGGGCAATAGACAGACTGAAAGTAAAGGATGTAAACGAAAGATTCAAGAAGAGTATAAAGGAAGGACTAATCAAAACCCCTAAACAAACTTCAATTTCAGACGAATGGGCACTTTTGAAGAATGAAATAACAAAATCCGCAGAAGAAAACATTGGTAGGAAAGAAAGAATAGGTAGAAAACCGTGGATCACTCAGGATATACTAGAATTGATGGATGAAAGGCGCAAACACAAGAATCTAAGAGATGAAAAGGGGAAAGCAGAATACAGACGTTTGAGAAATGAGGTTAACAAGAAGTGCAAGGGAGCGAAAGAAGAATGGTTGAAAGAGAAATGTGCAGGTATAGAAAATTGTCTGAAATTAGGAAGAGTAGACACAGCCTATCGAAGGATTAAGAATACTTTTGGGGAAAAGAAGACTAAGTGCTGTAATATTAAGGACACAAATGGAAAGCCTCTAACAGATAGGGAAGAAAAGGTTGAGAGATGGAAAGCTTACATAGAGTGCTTGTATAAGGGAAAGGAGATCGAGAATCATGTAATGGAAAGGGAGGAGGAAATTGATGAGGATGCAAAAGGAGATTTAATATTGAGATCAGAATTTGACAGAGCATTAGAGGACTTAGGCAGGAACAAAGCACCAGGCATAGATGATATACCGATTGAGTTGCTACGCTGCATAGGAGATGAAGGTCTGATCAGGTTATTTCACTTGGTGTGTAGGATTTATGAGACAGGTGAGGTACCCCCTGATTTCAAGAAGAATGTTATCATCCCTATACCAAAGAAAGTGGGAGCTGACAGATGTGAAGATTACCGTACAATCAGCTTGATTACTCATGCTTCAAAGATCCTGTCTAGAATAATTTACAAGAGGATTGAAAGCCAGATAGAAACGGAGTTGGGTGAAGACCAGTTTGGTTTCAGGAGAAATGTAGGAACAAGGGAAGCTGTACTAAGTCTTAGGCTGATTTTGGAAGGTAGAATAAGGAAAGATAAGAGAACGTTCATGGCATTTGTAGACTTAGAAAAGGCTTTTGATAACGTTGATTGGACTAAATTGTTTGACATTTTGAAATCTATTGGAATAAAGTACAGGGATAGGAGGGTGATATACAATCTATACAGAAACCAGACTGCAGTCATTCGTGCTGAAGGACATGAGAGAGAAGCTGGTATTCAGAAAGGTGTAAGGCAAGGCTGCAACTTATCACCCATACTTTTCAATCTTTACATTGAACAAGCAATGAAGGAAATTGGAGAAAAATTTAAAGTGGGAGTGAAGATTCAAGGAGAAATAATTTCTACTCTGAGATTTGCTGATGACATCGTCATCTTGGCCGACAAGCCTGAGGATTTGAATGAGTTTTTGAATGGTATGGATTCCGTCTTACGGAAGGAATTCATGATGAAAATTAATAAATGTAAAACAAAAATACTGGAATGCAGCCGAAATAAATCAGAAACCTCTATGGAGATCAAATTGGCCGGTGAAAAGCTGAAGGAAGTAGGAGACTTCTGTTACTTAGGAAGCAGAATAACCAGTAATGGACGAAGCAAAGAGGATATAAAAAGTAGGTTGGCTCAGGCAAAGAAAGCATTTCTACAAAAAAGGAATCTGTTGACATCGAATATAGATTTAGGTATTAGGAAGTCATTTTTTAAAGCCTTTGTCTGGAGCGTGGCGCTCTATGGAAGTGAAACTTGGACTATTGGTGCAGCAGAAAAGAGGAGAATTGAAGCATTTGAAATGTGGTGTTACAGGAGAATGATGAAGATCAGATGGGTAGATAGGGTTACAAACGAAGAGGTATTAAGGCGAGTGGGAGAGGAGAGATGTTTCTGGCGACTGCTAATGAAGAGAAGAGATAGGTTAGTTGGACACATACTAAGACACCCAGGAATAGCAAGCTTAGTTATGGAAGGAAGGGTCGAGGATAAGAACTGTAGGGGTAGACCAAGGTTAGAATATGTTAAACAGATTGCCTCGGATGTAGGGTGTGGTAGCTATGTAGAAATGAAACGATTAGCTCAGGACAGAGAGGCATGGAGAGCTGCATCAAACCAGTCAAAAGACTGAAGACTCAAACAACAAACATAATCAAGTAGGTTTTCGCTGATTTGCTACATACGTTAGTGATTCTCAGACGCTAGTGAGAGCAAGTCATGTCAATTTCACGTAGTTTTCTGCAGGTGGGAAATGTTCACGAAAATCAATTGACCCGCTGACTATGAAGGCAAATCTGTTATTGGTTTTTCTCGGGGTGTCCGAGATTCGAAAAATAGGGTATTCTATATTCTATTCCTTTTTATAACGTGAAACTAATAGGCATCTACCGTCAGTAGTGACGACGTCAACTCATCTGTGGAAGGATGACTTTCTTCAAAGGCGGAAACATTCTATGATGACGAGATACAAACACTGGTGCCACGCTACGCCAATTTTTTGAGCAATGATGGAAACTATGTAGAATGATTAAGTACGGCGTTCAGAATGCCATGCGATTTAAACATGCCATGCGAAACTGTTATCTTTCCTTCATAAATATCCGGTACTTACTTTCCAGACACACCTCGTATTTTGGAATTATTTGTTTGTCCTTGCATGCATTTAACATCACAGCACTGGCAGTCGTATATTCAAGGGGACGTTCATTCAGTAAACAAACTACTTAACAGTAGCAAAAAGCATCTTTCAACAAGTTCGTTAGTTCTAAATATAAGACCGAAGCCAAGGGTAAAGACTGGAATCTGCTTCTGGTTCAATGTCACAATATTGTCATGATGCAACTCTCTACCAGGGTTGCTTCCCTGGCATTAATTTAATCAAATCGAACGCACTGCATTAAAAGTAAATTTTCTGGCAAACTATTGAGTATTACAATAATCCTTGAACTGTTAAAATTCGTGCAACACATCTGCATTGGCTATTTGCAACAAGTTTGGCTGTTCGAACCCAGACACGTCCATCGTAAGGATGGTTTTCTCCCGGTCTTTTCAAACTTCCTCTAAGCTCCAAATGCCTTGATGATACCTTATTTCAAACACAGGGGCCCCAACCCATCCCATCCAGCAGTTAAGTACAGTGAAGGCCCTCCTTATAGAATGTAGCCTCGGATGCACCGCGCGACGGATTTGCCACTGTGTCGAGCAAGGCACTGGTGCTAGCAGCAGCGTAGTGCCCAACTAGTTTAACACATTTACACTTTTTAACATATCTCATAATCATATTTACTTACAGTATATGAATTTCACAGTACAAGAGTTTAGTGCTTTTCAGTCGGTCAACACGAATGTTTACTAAGGCAACACTGAAAATATGGCTTCAAACACCACAATTTCACAGTAGTTGCTGTAAATGATGTCCTTTTTCTAAACACACGCTGCACTGACGTAGGAAGTTTTGGTACACTCGCTGTAATTCATCCTGACTTATACTTCTTTCTCGGGAGTCTCCAGAGTACGCGGATTGATTTTGTATACCTTTTCTTTTTTTAGGTTCCCCCACAAGTAAAAATCGCACGGTGCTGAAACGTACGAACACATTGACTGAAATACTTCTTATTGAGAAGATACATTTTCGCTAGGAAAATGTGTTGTTTTGTTCCATACCTAACTATGTTCACGGGATACGAGACAACCTACAGTACTTCACCACAAGTCTTAATTATCTCAACTAAGGTATCTGCCAGCTCTGTATCTAATAAATGCAATGCCAGCATTGGGGACTTCTCGTCCTGCTCTTGTGTTAACGCTAAATGCTAGACAAGTGGTGCTGAATAATCACTCTACAAACACGACACGGGCAAGCAAAGCTACGTTCTATAGGGAAGGCCCTCACTGTAGAAAGGAGGGGGAAGAAACATTCAATTGAGCCACGCTGAGGTATGACAGTGTCAGTACTGCTCGGGTCCAAGCTCCGTCAATCTGAGAGGAATGTGGATCGCGGACTATGAGGAGTGATAGTGATGAGGGTTCCCGGTCCGTGCATAGTAACAAAACCAAATACATTGGTCGGTGACTCACTCGCTCATTCGCAACACTACAGTGGTTTGAGCAACGGCCCTATGTTACCGGTATTGAATAAACATGAATTCCAGATAACACAGCGGGCTGTTGACAGGCCCTTCTCTTCCCGCCTGCCACTTCACCTCACCCCGCAAGTTCACAGAGCTTGGACCCGAGCAGTACCCCGTATCGAAATTTGGTTCTGTGAATATTGAAACTATCCGCTATACCATGCTTGCCAGATAAGTTGTGGCAGAAGATACTGTACATCTATGTTACTGTATAGTAGCGCCTGTATTCTTGGTACTCTCAGAGGAATGGAATTACGACCACAAGACCTAACAAAGACATGGCTGAAGGAGCAGATCCATTCCACGAAGTAAATTGGCTGATTGGAAGCACTTAGCACTCACACCAACTTAAAGATGTTTTACAGTCTTCAAACAAATAGATCTACGGTATTTGAAGTGTGTAGATATAATGGCAAGAATGTGTTAGTTCCTCGTATTATTTCAGCTTACATTCCTCACCGGTTGCTGAGAGGAATTTCCACTTGTGAATTAACATAGGTATGTGAAGTTTAAAACTACTGAATTGATTGATCGTTATTTGTTTAACGTTTGATCGCAATCAATCAAGGCGCATGGAACAAGGTCTTCGTAATTTACTTTTAATGCAGATAAAAATGTTGAAGGTGAATCCAATTAGAGAATTTCCAATTTATCTATATAAATAAAATACCATATACAAATAAATAGTATTTGTGTCTCCATTTATATTTAACATTTTACTGCTTTGAAGTCGGTCACCACGGGTACCCAATTGCAATGGGTATTTCCCTAATCCTGAATGAATGTACATGTGATTAATAAATCCAAATGGATGACCAGTTTCGATTGTCAAGCGACACTATTACGTCAAAAGTGCTGAAGATGAACTCAAATATTATTCGAAGCAATTGTACACTGTTATAAAAAAAATATTGATTAGGTTGGATTATATGTACTAATTTTAAACTAATTGTAAGTCAATACGGAACAAAAAACAATAAAATCAATTATGGTCTATTTTCAAGCTTATCTATGGTATTTTAATTCACTTGATATCACGAAGTCAGTGCCAGGAAGGGTATCCGGCAGTAAAAACCACCCACCACATACTGGAAGGGGCGGGGGGGATTTCTTCGCTTCTCATCCCCGGCCCCGTTGATATGGGAATAATAAGGGTTGGAAATATATACTTAACGAAACACTAACGTTTACGTTGTTTAAAATATCTTATTCATGCGATGACTGTGTAACCATTGCGTAGTTTAGCATATCCGTGCCTCTATGCACCTCCTTTATCCTGCGTCTCTTATTAAAAATTGAAATAAGTAGATGAAAGCCGGATGCTTTCAAGACTCTTGTCTTTTCTATATTGTAGGCAGGGATTAGGTTCATGAATATTTAATACTGGATTTAATGTAGACATTTCTACTTAAAGGCATCATAAAATAATGAATTCAAGACAACGACAGTGTTTAGATACGTTTGTTAAAGTGGAAGGCTGTAAAATGTTCCGCATACTGTAAAGATTGTAATGGTCCAAACTCGGGAGAAATGTACAAACGTGTACCTGCAATAAGTGGCTAAGATTGCAGAGAGATGGATTAAACATACGCTTTGTTATTGTTGAACGGCAAGTGTGATAGTTTGGGGTGCCATTGATACAACAACTAATCTCGACTCCTACGTATTGATGGCAATCTGAACAGCAACCGTTACGTCAGGGATGTTTTAGAGCCCGAAGTACTGCCTCTCTTTCAGGTAACTACAAGTGCCACATTTCAGCAGGACAATGCCTGTCCACATGTAGTGAGGGACGTGTATTCACTATTTCAAAGAATGGTAGGTTCTACTGCTTCTGTGGCCTGCACATTCGCCTGACATGTCACGCATGCAACATGTCGGGTACTTTGTTGTTCAGTAACGTGTTCATCACAGTACTTTGGCAACTGCAGTTAATGCTTTGTGGACTCGCATGAAAACCGCGTGGAGGGAGATTCCCCAGGATAATTGCATGCCACGACGTTTAAAGGCGCTGATTGCAGCATAGGATGGATTCACACCATGCTGAATTTTCATGGTCAGGGATATTGTACAGTTCTGTAATCCTAGTCATTTTGTTATTGTATTTCAGCCAAGAAATGTGATTCCGATTTGAGACCGTCTCCGGGTCCACTCAGCCTTGTAAGACAGAAGTGAGAAGAGGTGGGTTCGATTTTCAACTCAGATTCCTTAGTCGTTGATTTCCATGTTTTTCTCTTCCAGGCAAATGCCGAGATGGCACCTAAATGAGACCATGGCCTCCTCCTTCCCAATCCTTGCTTCAGTTACAAAACACACCCTGCTACAGCCATCACAATGGCACAGGTTATCAGTCATATTCCACACATCCAAGTTTTTCCTATTTACCTTCTTCGGCTTTTCCCAAATAATTGGGGTCGCCGGAGCCGACCAGGCTCATGTTGGTCTTGGCCGGGGATTTAAGGCCAGATGCCCTTCCTGACGCCACGTGGATTTTCAGTTAAAAATTCCATCCCGCTGTCACCTAAATTCGAACCCCGGCCGTCCGAGTGAAAGTCGAGCAGCTAAGCCGCTGCGCCATCACGCTCCCCCATTTCACACATCCAAGTACACGGGGATGAATGACCAAATGTTCCAAAGCCCCTGAACGACTCAACAACAACAATAACCTAACCAACAGTAGTTAGTAATGAGTAATGACTGATAATCCTATTCACGGAGTCAATGACCTCGTGGTGACGCAGAGCTTGGAGGAATTCCCTCTCTCTCTGTCTGTAATCCTTAAACACCAATGTACAACTAAATTCTCATCAAAGAGAGATTTAGCTACTCACTACGTGGAAATAACTTCCAATGGATTTCAATTACTCGAGATGTAGTGTTTAACTTTCATAAGTCACTCTGAGGAGTCTTTGTAATATTAGCTTCTTGTGTGCGATAAAATAAATGAGCTTATTAATGAGTTGATGAAGAGAGAGTGAATCCTGAAGAAAGTCTCAAGAACTGCTTACCGTTAAGACGTACTCGTTATGAGTTTATGAAAAGGATTAAGACCTTGAAATGTTAATGTACTTTCTATACAATACAGGACCAAAACTTCAAGGTGTCTACAAGAGGCTTTGAAGTCATGTTTCAGTGTTGCCGTACTAGCAATTAAATGGTAACTTTCAATCGGTCAACACGAATTTACGGTCATTAATTTGGGCGGTAAATGAAATAGACTTAGTTTATTGTCTTTTTTAAGTTTTAAAATATTAATTATGTCATTTTTGACGGAATTAAAATTAAATAAAATTAAAATTTGTGTTAATTTTAAATTTCAATCGTTTGAAAAGAAGAATTTTAAATTAGCCTACTTGTGCAGAAAATAAAATTGGCCATAAATAAGTGGTCATTTCATGTTTTTATTTCTTATTTTTTAAATTTTTAATTTGTTTAATTTTTAATTTTCAATTTTTAATTCTTAATTCCTAATTTTTTATTTTTAATAATTTGGTCAGGAAATAAAATTGGCCATAAATATGTGTTAATTGTTTTCGTTTTCCTTTTCATTTTAATTTCAATTTTCATTTTCAAATTTACAATTTACAAGTTATTTAAAATTTTTAATGTTTTAAACTTTTTGTTTTTTGATTTTTCATTTAATTTGTTTAAATTTTTGAAAATTGTTTAATTATTTACTTTTTACTTAAATTTCAATTAAAAATTTTGATTTTAAACATGCACTTATCTCGAACACTACTGGAGAGTGTTGATATTTTGTGCATTACTTGAAGGCAGCTTTTAGAGAAAAGCAGACCATTGTAGTGTTGCGAGTGAATATATCGTCATATTTCGTAAGTATAATCAATGAAAATTTTCAATATTAGCCTACTTTCGATTTTTTCAAAAAATTAAAGTAGACTTATGAGATCTACACAGGGCCAAAAATGTGTGTCTGTGTGTGTGAGTGTGTGTGTGTCCTCTGAATGTACACACAATCAATTCGAACACAGTGAAACCGAATCGAACGAAATTTGGTACAGAGGTAGAACTAGCAAAGGGCACCTCAGTGCCATGTCTTATATTGCAGCCATCTTGACGGAATCGTAATGGCGGCCACCCAAATGTTCAAAGCTTAAATCAAATTACGACTAACCTAGTCATCTGATCTCTACCAAAGTTTGCAAAAACATATATTCATATGGCGAGCGTCTTTTGACTAAACTACTGTACAAAGTCAGCAGCCGAATAGTTTGCAGATGGCGGCCATGTATGTGTGCAAACTGATTCCCCCTATCAATTAAAACACGATGAAACCGAATTGAACGAAATTTGGTACTGAGGTAGCACTAGCAGAGAGCATTTCAGTGTCATGTTTCATATCGCCGCCATCTTGACAAAAACGAAATGGCGGCCACCCAAATGTTAAAAGCTTGAATCAAATTACGACCAAACTAATCATCTGATATCTAGGCCTACCTAATTTTGCAACATTATACCTTTATGTATAAAGATTCTTTTGACCAAACTACAAGGTCATCGACACAATAATTCGTGGATGGCGGCCATGTATGTGTGCAAATCAATTCCCCCTATATTTTCAAACACGGTGAAACCGTATTGAACGAAATTTGGTACAGAAGTAGCACTAGCAAAGGGCACCTCAGTGTCATGTTTTATATCACCGCCGTCTTGACGAAAACTTAATGGTGGCCACCCAAATGTAAAAAGCTTAAATCAAATTACGACCTACCTAATCATCTGATCTCTACCGAATTTTGTAACAATATACCTTTGTGTGAGGAGCGTTCTTTGACCAAGCTACAAGGTCATCAGTCCTATAGTTTGCATATAGCGGCCATGAATGTTTGCAAATCAATTCTCCCTATCAATTCAAACACGGTAAAACCGAATTCAACGACATTTGGTACAGAGGTAGCATTAGCAAAGGGCACCTCAGTGTCATGTTTTATATCACCGCCATCTTGACGGAAACGGAATGGCGGCCACCCAAATGTTAAAATCAAATTACGACCAACCTAATCATTTGATCTCTACGAAATTTTTCAGCAACATACCTTTTTGTTGGAAGCATCTTTTGATTTAACTACATGGTCATCAGCCCAATAGTTTGCAGATAGCGGCCATGTATGTGTGGAAATCGATACCCCATATCAATTCAAACACGGTGAAACCGAATTGAATGATTTTTTTTACAGAGGTAGCACTAGAAAAGGGCACCTCATATTCATATTTAATATCCGTATAGTACGTTGCATTTCAACAAGCTACTACAGCCAACATTCAATTATACTCCTTGAAGAGGACAAAGAGTTATAACAATACCCATGCATTTAGGAGAAAGTAGGCTATATGTTCTTTACTGAACATCCTGTTTTTTGTTTGTTAATTTACAAATTGACACTTTAGAACACACACACACACTTGAGATACAGTAATAGTGTAAAATATAGACCAGATTATGGTGAACATCTATGAACATTTTAAAACAAGTTAATTTGCTCGTTGATGAAATACATGCACCAAACTAAATGACAAAATGTGTTGACTACTATAGAAACTCGTTTAAGGATACATACCAGCTGTAATTTGTGACTTTTGTGAACATAAAATAATGCTGAATGTAAAGTATAATTATTGTATTAATTATAACCTAGTATGTTTTAAAGTTCGGTAGTAGAAGTATCATGAATATAGGCTAAGTGAATTCTGGAACATTTTCAAATAAAATCTCCTTACGGTATTAAAAGGCAGTACAAGCAGAAAGGGCTCGCAACTTCCACTTCCCAGATTAGAGGAAGCAAGTAATATCGCTGGCCTTAATAACTTTCAACATTACACACACCTGCTAACTTTTAGTTTAGTCTTCGTTGCCAGACTGATAGCCATTGCCTGCTATTTATAACGATAAACTGCATCTTCAGTTTAGTGAGCATGGAAATGTAGTGCATTGACAGGCATACAATTTACGCAAATGAATGCTTTTTCTGTCGGTTTATTTAGAGACTTGGGGACTTTGTTGCCACCTGCCCAGTGTACCTAAGTGTTTATTGTGTTGGATTTGGCTGATACTCTGTGCTTATGAGGTTTCTGTAGTAATGTGATCAACTGTAATTATAAGGGTAAGTTACTGCAATCACTTTATGGGACGCTGCTCTATGTAAGCAACGGTTTCGGTGGCGTAGTTGGTAGCATGCTGAACTGCTGTGCCCAAGATAGCGCGTTCAAACACGGCCAAAGTCGGCGGAATTTTTAAGAGCGTTAATAATCCTTCAGTATGCCTTCCTTTGGAGGGCAAGTAAAGCTGGCGTCCCATGTCATAGATTTATGGCATGTAAAAGATCCTTCCACAGACTTAACTTGTGTGAAGCTAAATTGTTAGGTTAGATTTCGTCGGAACGCTCTATCAAAATTCCAACGTTCACCACTTGGGGCCATTGATATCTGGTAGCGAAAGTTGGAACTACTTGAAATTCAACGGAACTTGTAGCTCACCCTAAGGGTGTCTGGTGGAAGCAGCTACAGACTCAGGCGAGCCGAATATGTCCTAGGACACTCCCGACACTAAAAGCCATACGATAAATAAATAAATAAATAAATAAATAAATAAATAAGTCTGCCAGATTATTTATTTATTTATTTATTTATTTATTTATTTATTTATTTATTTATTTATTTATTTATTTATTTATTTATTTATTTATTTATTTATTCTCGTCCAGAATAGGGGAAGCAGTTTGGCAACAAAGTTTCAAGGTTCACGTGTCATCGGACGCAAACCAGTTGGTCAGGTTCCCTCCTGCTCTGCGAGACCTGCTTTCCCGTGAACTACTTGCGTGACTATCACCTGGATGCCATCTGACTGCATGTCTGTTACGTGCTATCTTGTTTACGATTCTCAGATGTATTGTCTTATACACTTAAAATCAGTTTATGTGATGTTTTGAAGCCATTTCTTCAGTGATGCCTGTACAAGCTATCAATTTATACTTTTTCAGTCGGTCGATGTATTAATATTATTCACTTTGTCCCCCTTTATCGGTGAATAATGTTAATATGTGTAATACTGAAGAAGTATAAATTGCATGCAAAACCAGTTTATCACGCCTCACTTCCTGGCTCCCATATTTACGCACAGTAGTCGGCTTGCAAGTGGTGGTGTCAAATGTGACGTGCTTTTCCTCCTGTTTTCTCTTACATCACATACCTTTCACTACATGTTTTGACTGGCTGCGTGGCGCAGTGGTAATGATCTCACCTGCTGTATCCAAGGTTGCAGGTTCGAATCCTGGCGCAGTCAGTTGGCATTTGATGGAGCTTAAATGTGAATGAACTGTGTCAATAGATTTCCCGGCACGTTAATGATACCTTTCGGGGCAAAATTCTGGCACTTCGGCGTCTCTGAAAGGTTCAGTAGTTAAAAGGGGCGTAAAACTAATATAGTACATTATGCAACGAGCCTATAATGGCAACAATCGGGGCCGAATACCTAGATGTTAGGCCCCTTGAAACAACAATTATCATAATCATCATATAATGGCAATAATTAAGACAAGAGTATGTTTATAAAACGAACGTAAGCGAGTTTTATAATTTACATACGAGTGTCTTAATTACCATTATAGGCGAGTTTCATACGACTGTTTATGTTCGACGATAATTATAACTTTATTATATGTTTTAACATAAATATTCATAAATATCTGTGGAATTCAGTTAATTCAGTTTGTGAACAGGGCGCGCTGGCTTTGCTGACTGAACAGAGCGCATTCGTGGGTCAAGACACTCCGAAAGTAGTGAACATTCACTTTGCTTGCAAACACAGAACACCTATTGTTTACAGCCTGCCGTCCAGCTCTATAGCATTCACTAATATTGTCACCGAAGTCGTTTGAAAGCAATGCGCTGTGTAGGAATTGGAAGTGGGGATATTAAGGTACAGTGCTATTTCTTGTCTCATATTCGCCAGTTTGGATTTTGAGCGCATGCGAGAAGGTATCCTTATCTAATTGGTCAAACAACTGTTTCTTGAGCTGTGATTGGTGGGAGAAACTGTTTCATAATGAAAAATAGTGTTATAATCGCCATAATTATGATACAGTTTTCTGACATATAATAGTCAGGGTCGAACATAAATATTATTATATTACAGATTTTCCACGTCCTTCGGTGCTTCTTGACCTGGGGAATCGTATGTTATCAGCGGTCTAGTAATACTTCATCCACCCTATATGTTTATGGAACTCACTTGGCATATCTCCATAAATTGACATTGCAACTTTTTAGTCGGCCAATACTACATTACTCCAATTACTGAGACATGCGAGAAAGCACCCCGGTGCTTAATGCTGTAGTATTTATCAGTATTAGTTGCCACAATTAAATCCAGAAATGTTAGTAGGAATACTAAAATAAAAATTTACATTACAATACTAAGACCTGTGGTTATGTATGGATCGGAAGATTGGGGTCTGAATAGACGAGAAGAAGACTGGCTGTGAAGAAGAGAAAGGAAGATCCTGAGGAAAATATACGGGCCAGAGAGAGAGGAGGAAGGTTGGAGAATAAGGACAAATGTGGAACTACAGGAACTCTTCGGACGGGCAGATATTGTGGTGAAAATTAAGCAGTGGAGGATAAGATGGGCGGGACACGTACAGAGAATGCCAAAATCGCGTAGTGTCAGAAAGGTGTGTATGCAAAGACCGGATGGAAGGAGGAGAAGAGGAAGACCCAGGAGACGGTGAATAGATGACGTGGAAGACGACCTTAGGAGTCTGGGAATCTGGAACTGGAGATGGAAGGCGGAAGATAGAGATGAATGGAGGCAGGTGATAATGGAGCCCAAGGTTCTTCAGGGACTGTAGCGCCAACTAGTATAAGTAAGTTGCCAATTGTCGTTCTTTTTATTTCTTTATGACAGAGACTGTATGTGAGTCATTGCGGGTTTGGTTGTGTTTTGTATACTTGGATCTGATGATGCTCGCATGAAGAGCGAAACATAGCATTCCAAATTTTTCTCCCTCTTCTGTAGTCCATAACAAATAACTTATAATTATATGCAGTGCTCGATTTCTAGAGATAGAGAAGCCGGAACTGTAACCGTCCGTGAGATGTAGTGGTGGGGGGAGGTTTCCAAATTATTGGATAGAAAATAAGAAATCTTAAGATTATACATAAGCTTGAACATTTTATTTAATTCCAAACTTTATTTTGCAAAATAAGTACAAAATGGGTTGTAGTAAAGTAATAAAAGATGTTTTTTTAGGTTGTCTACCCATCCTAAAAGATTGTCCAAAATATCAACATGCTATCATCATACGTCTCTTGATCTTTAACGTGCGAGTAAATCTACTGACATGGCTCTCTCGCAATTATGCACCCTCAAATGCCAGCTGACTGCGCTGGGATTGAATCCCGCTATCTTGGGATCAGCAGGCGAGAACGTTAGCACTGAGCCACGCAGCTAGTCATGATGTTAACATTACAATCGATACTTTATGTAATTGGCCTATAATTCAAGACGGAAGAACAAAAGGTATTGGTTATTAGTAAAATTTATATACAATGCACAGGTTCATTGGAACATCTATGGCAGAATTAAATAATTTGGTTATTTCTTCTTTCTCCGTTAGGGTCTTCTGAGGACCACGAACCAATTTCAATGTTTAGTCCTTTGTTGTTCAATCTTCTTCCTCCAGTGCTCCTTCATCTTCTTTCTCTCTTCCGACCATTGTGAGCCTGTTTTCTTATATTGCCTTTCTTGGAGTCCTTCCATTCCCGATACCTTTTTTTTTTTTTGAAAATTTCTCTCTCTAGCGCATCTTCTTCTCTTACATTGTTTTTTTTTCTCTAAATCTTTCTTTACTTCTTGAAACCAGGCTGTTGTTTTTATCCATAGTTCCTTCTTTTCTTAAAGAAAGGTACCGGAACGCCGTTCCGCCTCAAATCGAGCTCCGAATGTATATATATTTTATGTTCGACCCTCACTATTATGTGTCAGAAAACTGTATCATAATGATGGTCATTATAACACTCTTTTTCATTATGATACAGTTTCTCCAGCCAATCAGAGCTCATTCATTGACCAATTAGGTAGCGATACCTTCACGCGTGCGCTCAAAATCCAACATGTCGGACATAAACACAACATCGAACTATAATAAATTACCGACATGGAATACGTACCGTCGATATGTTCGCGTAAATAAACTGGCGAATATGAGACAAGAAATAGCACTGCACCTTAAAATCACCAACACTAATTTCTACACAGCCTTCAAACGACTCCGGTGACAATATTACTGAGGGACGGCAGATGTAAACATATGGCCTGCATATGGCATTGCAAGCACACAGAGCGCATGCGTTGGTCGTTCAAAGTTCTTGAAAGACAGAGATATCAAACCCAGCGTTCGCTCTCCAATCACAAAATTCAAGTGGATGACTCTCAACAGGTATTTATGAATATTTGTGTTAAAACATATAATAAAGTTATAATTATCGTCGAACATAAACAGTCGTATGCAACTCGCCTATAATGGTAATTAAGACACTCGTATGGAAATTATAAAACTCGCATACGCTCGTTTTATAAAAAAAATACTCGTGTCTTAATTATAGCCATTATAGGCTCGTTGCATAATGTACTATAATAACATGAAATATTTCTCATGTTGCTTTTTCACATATCTCAGTGATTGGGATTATATTTTGTTGACCGACTGAAGAGATGCAATATCAATTGTCAAGGTGGCAACAATGTAAAATGACTCTCTATATATTCGTAAGGTTAAGAGTCAATATCACCATGACTACTTACTACATTTTGAGGCCCGGGAGTTGAGGTGAAAGACCAAGTCCATGTAATTAAGTTGCCTAATAGGAAGGGACGCAGCGAACTTTATCCATCAATCTGGGAACAGACTGCTGATGAGGCGGTCCCCACCTGACCGCTGCCACTATAACTTGGAACTAGGGCAGTTAGCCACAGATATCGATATTAGAACGGATATTTGATTGGCTTGACTGACATTAACAGGAACAATTTACGGTACCCTCAAGCTCTGAATATCAATAGTGATGGCCAAAGGGGAATCAACAGACAATAGTGTCTGCGTAATATCATCATCCTATTGGCACGAGGCTTAGTACAGACAGTTACGCCGAATGATACCTTAAAATTCATATCGTCCTCTTATCTACCAACTTACATTGTATTTGATAGTCTGGACGATAATAAAGAAACAAAGAAAGAAAGAAAGAATGAATGAAAGAAAAAGAATGAAATAAAGAGAGAGAAAAGAAATGAAACGCAGAGAAAGATATAAAGAACGAAAGAAGGAAATAACTCAATAAAAGTAAATAAATAAATAGCCAGTGAATGTCTAATACTAAATTATACATTGGATAAATTAGAAGTATCAGAAAGAAAAATTATACGCAAAATTCTCGGTCCATTAAGAACTACAGAGTTTTGGAAATTAAGAAGTAACGAAGAAATATATCGGAACATTGAAAACAAAATGGAGACAATAAAGAAGAGGCGATTGTTATTTTTCAGATATTTATATAGAATGAATGATAGCAGGTTAACCAAGCAGATTTTTAAATATCTTTGGAAAAATAAGTCGACAACAGCCTGGTTTCAAGAAGTAAAGAAATATTTAGGAAAAAACAATGTAAGAGAAGAAGAGGCACAAGAGAGAGAAATTTTCAAAAAAAAAGTATTGGGAATGGAAGGACTCCAAGGAAGGCAATATAAGAAAACAGGCTCAAAATGGTTGGAAGAGAGAAAGAAGACACACGGCGAAAAGATGAAGGAGCACTGGAGTAAGAAGAATGAACAACAAAGGAATAAACATTGTAATTGGTTCGTGGTCCTCAGAAGACCCTAACGGAGAAAGAAAGAAAGAAGAAATAACCAAATTATTTAATTCTGCCATAGATGTTCCAATGAACCTGTGCATTGTAAATTTTTCTAATAACCAATACCTTTTGTTCTTCCGTGTTAACTTATAGGCCAATTACATAAACTATCGATCGTAATGTTAACATCATGACTGGCTGCGTGGCTCAGCGCTAACCTTCTCGCCTGTTGATCCCAAGATAGCGGGATTCAATCCCGGCGCAGTCAGTTGGCATTTGAGGGTGCATAATTGCGAGAGAGCCATTTCAGTAGATTTATTCGCACGTTCATTGTCAATTCCGGCAACCCGGCATCTCTAAAAGCTACGGTACTTAAAAAGGTTGTAACACACGTAACTTTTTTAGGCTACATTGTTAACATCAAACATTAGAGAACCTCAGTACTGTCAGCCAAAGTTGTTATTATTAATATTAATATAATTATTGTTCTTGTCTTTTTTGTTATATTTGGGGTTTGGACACCGAGGCCATTTAAATCCCGTCCAATTTGGGCGTGTGTACTTTTTTCTGATAACCTGTGCTCTAGTGGTGTGTGTAATAATGTGTGTATTTCTAATTGAGACTAGGATTGGGAAGGAGGTGGTCATGACCTTAATTTAGGAACCATCCCAACATTTTGTCTGGAGTTAAATTGAGGAAACCGCCAAAAACCACTTCAAGGATAGCTGAAGTGAAAACTGAACTTATCCACTTCTCAGTTCTGCCTCACGATGCTGAGTGTATCTTCTTTCTATCTCTTTGGCCAGAATCTAATTTATAGGCAGAACCAGGAATTGAACCCTGGATCTTTGGGACAAAAGTCTCAATAAGTAACCTCCAAGAACTCAGAAGGTGGTCAGCGCAAAGATGGCAGTGTCATCTGCGTAGAGTAGACATTTTGACTGTTTATCACTAACCTTCATTCCACCATTCTCATTTTGTAAACAGGTACAGAGGTGTGAAAATTATCAAAGTCGATGGCAGTTTTTCAACATTTGAGTTTTACCTTTTATGACTTAAAGCAGTAAAAGCATTTCCATGGCACTGATTTTTATTTTCAAATGTTCAACCAGCTGTCTTGATTACATTTTCATTTAAGAAACTGACGGTAAAATGATTTTCTGGAATTTCTATTGTTTATGCAGAATTAGAGGGTACAACTCTCAGAATCTCCAATTTCAAAAAATTCCAGACGTATTTCCTTATGGGAAACGTTCTAAAGTCCTTAGAGGAGAAATAATTACTAAGTAGGGCAATGAAAATAACATACAATGGTTTTGAATGAATAATATTCACTCATTTAAAATCTTTATTTCAGTCTAGTAGTTCGCACATCTCTGTATATGTCATGCTACAAATTACAGGGTATCATAATGACGTTACACGTATAAAGGGACTTTTTGTAAGGCTATCGATTCCTTGTATACTCTCATTAATGATCCACAACACACGGACTTCCCAACTGATGAGCTTCAGAGACGTGGCTTATAAAAGTTGAGTGTGATACAGTCTGTAATTACGTTCCAGAAATCACGTCCTTTCATCAAGCCGCATTTTGAGTTACTGCGAGGAAAGTATAGGCTAACATAAGTTTAAAAACAACGTCACTGGAAGAGAATTTTAATATTCCTCCAACATTTATGTGGTTAGCTTACAAGTTAATTAATTTTAAACTTTGGCCACAATGTTTGATCGCTCCCTAACTTCACAAGTCTATGGTCTCCCGAGTAAGTATTTTTAACTCCTATTTCCTCTAACTTCTTTGAGAGGGTTACTCTGATGAATATTACCAGTATAACGTTCTATTGATCCCGTTCAGTCGTAAGGCTGAAGGGTAACTCTACAAAACATAAACGGAAAGGAGCTATAAAATATATCTAATTTATTAAATGACTAGCAATCCGCCCCAGATTCGCCCGGCATCTTCAAAAGTTTACCCAGCGTAAGCATAAAAGGCACTCGGACTCGGCAGGTTTTCCCTCGACTCGATTCACTGAAATCTTTACTGCTCGGCTTCCTTTGGTCATAAATGAATGTTTGTCTACAGAAACCGTCCTCGGATAATCCTTTACAGAGTAGTGAAATCTGCTTCAAAGTACATCCAGTGTTTCTCGAGATTACCCGTTACATCCAAAATTCGGGGACTTTACTTTATACTATGTAGAGATGTCTTAAACGCATGAGCTTGCTGGGAACCTATTTACGATGGCAGTACAGTGAAACCTCTATTAAGAGACCCGTGACGGTTCCATGGAAAACTGGTCTTTTAGAGGGGTGGTCTCTTAATAGGGGTAGGCATTAAAATAATTTTATACTGCATTATTAATAAAGTACGGTTGGAACATATACTTGATTACTATTTATCTGCATTGGTTCACATTTAGTACAAATTAATTACAATTAGTTATTTTCTGAGCTCTGTCATTCAAAAAGGTCACGAATTGATCTCAGTTTCAGATTAGCACATCTTTTTTTAACAATTTCACTTTCTAGAATACCTCTGAGTGAGTTCGAAAGTACATTAATTTGTTCTGGGTTCGAACAATCTTCTAGGAGAGCCGTTTTTTGTATTTTTTATACGTTACTTAACACTTTTTCTAATGGCATTGTATGCGGATGCAGTTCTGTGCCAACATAATCATTGTTTACATCATCACCCTCATCACCATCTCCAATGGGAAGGCAGATGAGAAGTGGTCTTTTGAAAGAGGTCAGAATGAGAAAATGCCTGGTCTTTGGTCGGGGAGAGGGGTGGTCCTTAATAGAGGTAACAAATACATTGACCTTATGAGGTTTTAAATCGGTTCCAACAAAAATAGGTCTTTAAGAGGGGTGGTCTTTTAGAGAGGTTTCACTGTACCATCCAATTTGATAGATTTAGAACTTTCCTCTGTTGTTCGGCCATTATGACAGTCTCACCTGTCTTCAAACTCTGCGAATTGCAGATAGTAGAAACAGTGGACAATCCATCACTGGGGTACGTACATATGATATCAGGACTGGGAGATTCAGTATGACAACCTGAGCGATGTATTCCTGAATGATCTTATAAGATTGTTCTCGGAGTAGCAAAACACTCACGTCGTACTTTCTTCACAAAGACGTTGTTCACATCACTGTACAACCCACGCTATTGGATGTCATACTTTCCATACCTTAGCCTGTTTACTGTCTCTTGATGATTGTAGTACATTTGTATTTGTCTTTTGGCACCGGCTAGAGAAAAAATAGGCTTTCCACCGATATCTCTGTCTCATTCATGGCTGTGATTATATGGAAGCTACTGAGGTATGAGTGGTGCTGAGTGTTGACGTTCAGGGCACTACTAGTGCCTATGTGAAAGATTCTACTCACAGGGTCAGTGCTGTTGTTCTGACTCGGTGAGGAAAGCAATGGCAAACTACCTCACTCCTCATTTAGCCTAGTACGCCTTATTATAGTGCTGCCTATGGCGTTACTCTTTGCAGATCAAACCAGTCTCTGGGCTGACTTCCCAACAGACAGACCTTCCATCCGTAGATCAAAAACGAGTACACCATTTCTTTCTTCACAGGAGTAAATTTAACACTTCCCACAACATTCTTAGGATTTGCTGGTATACCACGACGATATTCCGATCTTCCTGATGTTTATACATCTTGAAATGTAATTTCGACACTAGGTTCAACTTATAATTTATTTACTGTATTGTTGTCTTACGTCATGGAGATTAGAGTAAGAACTCTCGAGGGTACCATAGAAGGCTTTTTTTAATTTATTTTATTTATTTTATTTACAGCATGCCCCATTACAATGTAGTAATACTACATACTTAATTATTACTTATTAATCATTTCAGATTAAAACTATACAATTTATATTATAAATATTTTTATGTTCGACCCTCACTATTATGTGTTAGAAAACTGTATCATAATTATGGTCATTATAACACCGTTTTTCATTATGATACAGTTTCTCCAGCCAATCAGAGCTCGTTCATTGACCAATTAGGTAACGATACCTTCGCGCATGCACTCAAAATCCAACATGTCGGACATAAACACAACATCGAACTATAATAAATTACCGACATGGAATGCGCACCGTCCATATGTTCGCGTAAATAAACTGGCGAATATGAGACAAGAAATAGCACTGTACCGGTACCTTAATATCCCCAAAACCAATTTCTACACAGCGCGTGGTTTTGACACGACTTCAGTGACAGTTTTACTGAATACTGGTGCGCAATCTGAACATATGGTATTGAAGCACACAGAGCGCATGCGTCGGTTGTCCAGAGAGCTTGGACAAGAGAGATATACTACCCACCGCAGCACCCGATCATAACATTCTACTGTAGTGACTGAACAGATATTTATGAATATTTATGTTAAAACATATAATAAAGTTATAATTATCGTCGAACATAAACAGTCGTATGCAACTCGCCTATAATGGTAATTAAGACACTCGTATGAAAATTATAAAACTCGCATACGCTCGTTTTATAAAAATACTCGTGTCTTAATTATAGCCATTATAGGCTCGTTGCATAATGTACTATATATCTATGGCCTGTTAAATGAAATTTATGTCACTAAAATGATTAACAGTTAAGAAAATATAAATAAAAACTATCTATTTAGTATTTCAAATGAGATAGAGTTTGCAAAAGTAAAGAATTCCCTAAGGTAGTTTCTAACAAGTTCATCTTTCTTTATAGGCCAGTTGCCTGATCTTAAAACATGTGCTATTAATATATCTCTTTCTTTCCCTAATAACTTACACTCATATAGCAAGTGATCTACAGTCTGGTGACCGTTATTGCATATACATGTTGGACTATCTATAATTTTAAATCTGTATAAGTATGATTTAATATTGCCGTGTCCTGTTGTCATAACTGTAAAATTGGGCGTTATGTTCATTTTCAATTTTAGTCTGTCCTGTACACTGGGGAAAAATGATTTTGTAATTTCGCCCTTGGATGTATTGTCCCATTCATTCTGCCACTTTCTCAAACTAAACACACTTAATTCTTTTAGCATATTACTTTTTGGAATTCTATTATAGCACTCACTTAAACCGCTTTGTGCTGCTTCTTTAGCCAGCTGGTCCGCTAATTCATTTCCTTCATTTCCGTTATGCGCCTTAACCCAACTGAAGAAAATCACCCAATCCTGTTTCTCCATTTCAATTGCTTTTCTTCTAATTTCCTCAATGAGAAATGTATGGTTTTTGTAGTTTTTAAGTGCATCTATTTTAATTTGGCTGTCTGTGAAAATGAGTGCGGTTCTCTGCTCCGTGTCCATGGATTCTAGATGTTGCAATGCCTTAACGATAGCTAGCTGTTCTGCTTGATTATTAGAACATCGTTTGTCTAGTTTATATTGTAGCTGTTGAATGAACTCGTTTCCATTGTATATGGCAATTCCAGATCCTACTCCATCCTCACGTTTACTTCCATCAGTGTAAACATTGAAAGAATGCATCTGTTCATAATTTTCGTCAATAATTTTAACAATGTCAGCAGGGTGAGACCATTGATTTACTTCCATGTCCATGTCAATTGAGCGATCTTCTTTACTATTAACTTTAATAAGATCGTAGTATGCTACCGTCTCCTCAATTTGAATATTAATTGGAATTAATCCTGTTATCACACAGAGAGCTTCATTAGATACAGTGCGATAAGCTTTAGCTATTCTGATATTTATCAGCCTTTGGACTCTTATCAATTTTACTTTATAGCAAGTTTTCTCTATAACCTTTCTCCATACCGGTGCTCCTTACAAAATGAGAGGTCAGATTCCACCTTTGTATATTACCTTCAGAGCTGTATGCTTTAAACCCCAGTTTAGCTTTGCAAATCTTGAGAGACTAAATATCAGTTTCCTACATTTTTCAGTCATATAGTTAATGTGCTCTCTAAATGTAAGTTTGTGGTCAAAAATAATTCCAAGATATTTAACGGTGTCCACCTGATCCAAGCTTTTGTAATTAAGATACATTTTAATCTCTTTTTCTTCTTTTCTTTTTCTTCTCGACAAGACCATGACTTTTGATTTCTGTTCATTGAATCTGATCTTATTGAGTTTAGCCCAAATTGAAATGTTGTCCATTTCTATATTAATATAATTTTCTGCCTCTTTAATAGATGTTGCTTTAACAAGCAGTAATACGTCATCTGCAAATGCAACTACCTTCGTGCGATTTGTATACTGCAATGTAAGAAGAGAATTATATTGTACATTCAAAAGACCAGGACCACAGCATGAACCTTGCGGACAACCTTTAGTAAGTCTTCTCTCAGTGTTGTTGCTATTAATGGACATGAAAGCTGTTCTTCCTTGGAAATAGTCTTGAGAGAGTTTGTATAGATTTCTAGGGCATTCCATATCTTTTAGTCCTTTTAGAATAGCAGGCCACCAAGCGGCGTCAAAAGCACCTTTAACGTCCAAGCTGGTCATATTATTACGTTCCCTTTTTCTAATTCCAGTTCTATAAATTGCTTCACTTCCATTGCTGCGTCGGTTGTGCTCTTCTGTGGTGTAAATCCAAATTGATTATTATTCATTAATTTATTTTTGTACATATGATGCATTATTCTACTAATCAATAACTTCTCCAGTACCTTGCCCGCTAGATTCAACAAGCTAATTGGTCTAAATTTCGATGGATCTGTACTCTTTTCTTTTCCTGGTTTAAGTATGAGAATTATTTTTTCTCTCTTTCAAATTTTAGGGAAGCATCCTCTTTTGAGACATTCATTATATATTGACGTTAAAAACTTAGGAAAATTATTGAAAGTTCGTAGGAGTATTTCCATAGTTATTCCATCTTCACCTGGTGCATTCTTTGGATTGAAGCTACTAATGATTTGACGAATCTCCTCCTCGGTGAAATATCTATCATCGCAAGTATCAATTAATTCATTAATTAACCTCCTCATGTTTTTATGGTGATCTGTATCTTCTTCTTCTCTATCTTCCGGAATAAGATAATCCATAATATATTCTATAGTGTCTTCCATACTTAATGTTGTCGTTCCGTCAGGTTTCTGAAGAGTTGACATGAGAATGTTGTTCCTTATTTTTCCTGAAGCCAGTTTATACACTTCATTCCACGGATTTACAGATGATGATGTGTTACAGTATTGTTTCCAGGAGTCAAATTTCTCTTTTCTGATAGCTGCTTGGTGCTTCCTCTTCTCAAAAAAATACGCTTGCTTACAGATCTCTCTGAGTTCGTCATTAGATTTGGTTTTTTAGAATCTCCGTCTTAAGGCTGCCGTTCTTTTCCTAAGTATAGTGAGGGCGTTAGTCCACCATGTAACTGATTTCTTCCTTTCTGACATATTTGGTCCCTTAAGTGTTATAAATGTTTGCCTACAAGTTGACTGTAATATCTCAGCAAATTTGTTAACAATAGATTCTAATTCTACTTCACTTTCCACACTCTGGGACAGAAACTGATCTAATTCATTCATATCTCCAATATAATTAGCCTTGTTAAAATTTCTAGAAAGATTTTTGGCGAGGTTATTATCAAATTCTTTATATTTATCGCCTTGCACTTTGAACCTTACACCTTGAAAACTACACTCTTGCTTGTTACGTATCGGTATTTCAGTCCTGATTTCAAATTTTATAATGTTATGATCTGAACAACTCTCCTCTTCGCTAATATTCCATGCCTGCATTACTGCCAGAAGTCGATCATTAACTCTAGTAAGTTCATTATTGCTAGAACCTCTGCTGCTTTGAAATGTAGTTCTTTCACTATCTTCATTAATTATATGAAGTGATTTACTAGCAATATATTCTTCTAGTATTCTACCTCTTGAATTCGTTAGCACATCGTGCCTTGTTGTTGATCTGGCATTACTGTCCATAGCTATAATGACCCCGGCTCCGTTAGTAAATTTTAAAAGCTGGTCTATTTTCTTTAATTCTTTTTCTAATGGAAGACTATAATCTAAATATACACTTGCTGTGAAGAACTGAAATTTCCCGTATATTATTTGCATGACAACAATATCTTCATCTGATAATTGTTCAATAAGTAAAGCGTCTATACCCCTATTTGTAATTACTATGCCAGCTCTGCTCTTTTCATTACCAGAACTAAATGTACGATATCATTTAGAAATACCTGCAGGTTGGTTGTTGTACGTATATGGTTCCTGAATAAATAGAAGGCTTGTGCCACCATTTCATTGTAATGTCTGGTCCTGGGAAAAGGTGGCCTTTTCATAACACCCAGTCAGACACATAAACCATCACAACGCTCGCTGCATTTGAAATTTCTTGTCTGATAAAGTTGGCTCATGTATACGAAAACACTATAATAATAATTGAATCAGTATTCATTGTGGTGCCTCCCAATCGCCGCAAGCTAATTTCACATACGTAAGATTTAAGATGGTCTGTTGCCTAGTATGTGTCAAGTTCTTCTATTACTTCAAACTGGTTATACTGTAGGGTAAGTGCAAGATCATCAGCAAAGATGAAGCTCATGGTACCTTAAGGACTTAGTTGATCATTAGTTATAGGTTTAACAATATAGGATCTAGTACACTCGCTTGAGGCAAGCCACTTTTTGAATCCTCCAAAGGAAGCGTTGTCGTTGGAAATCGACCAAAATACGGTGATTTTTTCAGCTCAGTAGCTGGTCATAAGCCCGTAAGTCATAAGTTCCTTCCTTCCTTCCTTCCTCTATTCCTCCCTTCCTCCCTCCCTTCCTTCCTATCTTCCTTCCTTCCTTTCTATCTCCCTTCCTTCCTACCTCCCTTCCTTTCTTCCTCCCTTCCTTCCTTTCTTCCTTTCTATCTCCCTTCCTTCCTTCCTCCCTCCCTCCCTTCCTTCTTTCCTATCTCCCTCACTTCCTTCCTACCTCCCTTCCTTTCTTCCTCCCTTCCTTCCTTCCTTTCTATCTCCCTTCCTTCCTTCCTCCCTCCCTTCCTTCTTTCCTATATCCCTCACTTCCTTCCTACCTCCCTTTCTTCCTACCTCATTTCCTTTCTTCCTCCCTTCCTTCCTTCCTTTCTATCTCCCTTCCTTCCTCCCTCTCTTCCTTCTTTCCTATCTCCCTCACTTCCTTCCTACCTCCCTCCCTTCCTTCCTTCTATCTCCCTTCCTTCCTTCCTTTCTATCTCTCATCCTTCCTTCCTCCCTCCCTCCCTTCCTTCCTTCCTTTCTATCTTCCTCCCTCCCTCCCTTCCTTCCTTCTATCTCCCTTCCTTCCTTCCTTCCTCCCTCCCTCCCTTCCTTCTTTCCTATCTCCCTCACTTCCTTCCTACCTCCTTTCCTTTCTTCCTCCCTTCCTTCCTTCCTTTCTATCTCCCTTCCTTCCTTCCTTCCTTCCTCCCTCCCTCCCTTCCTTCTTTCCTATCTCCCTCACTTCCTTCCTACCTCCCTTCCTTTCTTCCTCCCTTCCTTCCTTATACCCCCCTTCCTTCCTACTTCCCTCCCTTCCTCCCTTCTTTCCTTCCTCCCATTCTGCCTTCCTTACTTCCTTCCTTACTTCCTCCCTTCCTTCCTTCCTTCCTTCCTTCCTTCCTTCCTCCCTTCCTATCTCTCTCCCTTTATTCCATCCTACCTCCCTTCCTTCCTTCCTTCCTTCCTCGCTACCATCCTTCCTTCCTCCCTTCCTTCCTTCCTTCCTTCCTCGCTACCATCCTTCCTTCCTCCCTTCCTTCCTTTCTCGCTACCATCCTTCCTTCCTTCCTTCCTCGCTACCATCCTACCTTCCATACTTTTCCTTTTTCCTATCCTTTTCCTTTTCCCTTTCCCTTTTCCCTTCCCTTCCTTGACTGGCTCCTTTTGTCAGACCAAATGACGAGGAGATCTCTATCACAAATGGCTTGGTGTATGGCGATGAACTAATTCCTAAATATTTTTTAGGAAATTTTATTATTCTTTTATAGATTTGTGGGCTTAATATACTTGGTTTCCATTACTTACGAGCAGTATGCGGAGAGGATAACTATGAAGCTCTCAAGTTCCCTTCCCAAAAGCTCGCAGACTCTTGAGCAGAGCAGTGCGTTAACGGAACATTATGAGGTAGTTAAGTGCTTGCACCCAGGGAACATCACCGGACAAGTTACAGGGCAGTGTGTGTATCTAGAAGCGCTATTGATGGCTTCGTAAACACAGGCACCGTCTCGCCTGTCACTCAAACCAACGTAATTTGTTTGCCCAGGTACTGTAGATTATACTAAAGAGCGAGCAATAACATTGGTCTTCAACATTTGCTACGTACTTGATATGGTAGCCCACATGATCATGACATTAATAATTTATTTGTACAAGGAAAGGCACGGGAATCAACCAAAAAACAAGGCCATTAAATGATACTGGGAAGTGTTTGCAGGTGAAAATGACGTTAAGTTCCATTTAGTTCTCCTCATTACAACGTATCTCAATAAAATTTCATAATCTTAAGGGAGAAACCTTAAAAACCAAAAAAGGCAACATGTACCTAAATGACATTGTTTTAGTTTTTTGTGTTTTCTCAAAATTGTTTTTTTTAAATTTATGTGGACTTTCCTCAAACCCTATTACTGATACAGAGATACAGTGTAACTTGGATAATTCGAACCTCAAGGGACCAGTAAAAAAATTCGAATTATCCAAAAATTCGAATTAAGAAAGTTCTTTGAAAATGGCAGCGAAAATATATTGTATTGCGTTTACATAATGATTTACGTTCAACAAAGCAGATTAACAGACAGCGGTACTTTGTAAAGACCGTATCGTGAATAACCTCAACAGTTTCAAATGAAAAAGAAAACCAAAATGTACTATTCACCTATTTAACGACAGAAGTAATCCAGCAATCTACTTAAGTCTTAGAGAAATCTACTATTTTTCAAAATGGTTTGAGATTTTAACCTGTTTCTTACAATTAGCCTAAGTCTCTCTGCCATCACAAAAGAATCTAACAAATGTAAGGAACGGAAAACAGAACTACTTACGACATTTCTACTTTAAACAAGCCGCGTAAGTTCTGTGATGTGGTTTGTTGCTTGGGGCTGCACTCGGAACAGTTTTTTTTTTTGGGGGGGGGGGGGGAATTGTCCCAACTGTTTGGCTTCCGATCGACTTTTTATACTAAAAACTTCGAATTATCCAAAATATAATTCGAATTAACCACGATTTCTTAGCATTGATTGTATGTAAAATGCTAGGGAGCAAGAGAAAAATTCGAATTAAAGAAGATTTCGAATTATGGAAGTTCGAATTAGCCACGTTCCACTGTAGTTCATAAATTTGGTCGTTTGAAATTGCATCTTTCCATCTGTATTAAAAGCCCAAGAGTTGGCTAGGAGAGGGTTTAACATTTCACTAATAATAATAACTGATAAAAATTTGATTAAATTAGCCTATAGGCTTATGAGATCACCTTATGTCCGTGTGTGTGTGACCCCCCCCCCCCTCCCCCCTAAAAAATCTAAACGGCTGGACCGATTTCAATGAATCTCAGTAAGGTCATATTCCAACATGACGGCTGTGCAAAATATTTCACCGGCATTCTATATCTCCGAAACTATTACTGATTTCACCCTGAAATTTTGTACGGTGGTAAAGGGCACTACTAAACCTTCATCTATGTAAGTATCAAAAGCATGTTAAGTACAAAATGATCATGGCGGCCAAGCGAAGTTGAAGCATTTAAATAGACTTTTCTCGCGATTTTACCACCCGAGCGCAGTGAGCTTGTTACAGCAAATGATTATACATATTGAAATGCACTGTAATCTAATTTAGTTCAATTGTTTTCATAACCTCAAGATGGCTATTGTGCGAAATTTCAAAATCAAGATTCTATTTCTTGTGTCATAATCATGCTATCGAAGTCAACGTTTGAATAATGAACCTTCGCAATAATCGTCATCTAATAGTACATAACTCTATGGCCTACATCCAGCATGGCGACCATCCGAAATATTTAGATGGTTCTCAATATCTACTAATCTATGACAGCAATCAAACTGAAATTTTGTATGCTGATAAATGCTATGAACATAAGTTTACCTATGGTACTTTCAATAACCTGTTGAGCACAAATCCAACATGGCGGTGATGCAAAATTTAAATATTGAAATGGACGTTTCTCGCGATTTAACCATCTGAGCGCAGTGAAAATTGATACAGTTAATTCTTATACAAATTGTAATCCACTCACAACTAGTTTATTTCAATTGTTTTCATAACAACCTGATGGCGGCTGTGCGAATTTTTAAAATCACGTTTTTATTTCTTGTGTTACCGCAACGAAAGCCTTGGTTCGATTCTCGTCGCTGCCAAGACATTTGATTCTAGTTGGAGGCCCTAGAACGTTATCGTTGGAAATACTGTACAAATACCTCGAGTGGTGGCAGTTTCGATATCTTGCACCAGGCCAGCGGGCTACACGAGTTCTCTTTAGTCCAACTTCCTGGCTAAGTGAATAGCGTGCTATACTTTCGCCGGGTTGGATTCTTGTCAGGGTCTTGGAACTTTCACTTCCTAATTTCCCTGATTTGGAGACTGGGTGATTACAACACTGTCCATGCTGGGCCCAAGGTTGCAGGATCGTATCCTGGCGCAGCCAGTTGTCATTTAAGAGTGCGCAAATGCGAGGTAGCCGTGTCAGTAGATTTACTGGTACGTTAAAGATCCCCATCAGGGCAAAATTCCGGCACCCCGGTGTCTCTAAAAGCCGTAGTTGTTAAAAGGGACGTAAAACCAGTATTATTATTATTATTACAACACTGTCTTCATCCTTTTTTTCCTCAACACGACACGTGCATGTCACTTACGGGTGTCAACTCGGAAGATCTGCACAAGTGAGGATTAAGGTGAAAATTAAGAACAAGGCAACCATGACTTTAAATTAGGTACCATCCCGGCATTTGCATGGAGTAGAAGTGGAGAAACCACGGAAACCCACTTCAAAGAAAGCTGAGCTGGTAATTGAACTGACTTTTCCTCAGCTCTTCGTCACGAGGCTGAATGTACCCCGATATTGCCCCCAGATCAGAATTAACATTTCTTTGCTGAACCGGGAATGAACCCGGACCTCCAGGGTGAGAGCCAAGAATGCTAGCCGCTACACCACGAGGTGGTCTAAGAATGTGAGAGTTCAGCCCAGTAAATAAGAGTGTAACTTGAAGGATTTGTGAACGATACTAGGTGAATTGCAAGGATTTGGAGAGAGAATGGAAGCCAAATGTTTCCTTCACAACTGTTTCCCAGTCGAAGTGTTTTGAAAGTCAAATCGCTAGCCGCATTTCCTCTAGAAATTGAGTTATGTGCCTGTCGAGGAATAGAAGGGAGATATTTTCTGAGGATATTCCTTTCGCTTTAGATACAATGGAATGCAATCAATAAAACTGTGCCTCATGAGCAAAGCTGACAAATTACACACTGAGTGGAGTCTTACTAGACAGCTGTTGACATGCGATTCTTCAGGCTAGGAAACGATAAATGACGTGAAAAACGTATAATGAAAGGTGTGTCGTTTAGCGCCAGAAATAGGGCAATGTTAGCGTTTTGGATGACTAAAACATTGATCATGGTATGGTTTTATTCGTTCATTAGCGGCTTCGGTGGCGAGGTTCGTAGCATGCTGTACTGCTGTGCCCAAAATAGTGAGTTCAAACCCGGCCGAAGTCGTGGGATTTTTTAAGAGCATAAAAATCCTTCAGTATGCCTTCCTTCAAAGGGGAAGTAAATCCTGCGGTCCCATGTCATAGATTTATGGCATGTAGAAGATCCTTCCACAGACTAAACTTGTGTGAAGCTAAATTGTTAGGTTAGATTTCGTCGGAACGCTCTATCAAAGTTCCAACGTTCACCACCAGGTATCATTGATATCTGGTAGCGAAAGTTTGACTACTTGAAATTGAACGGAACTTGTAGCTCACCCTAAGGGTGTCCGCTGGAAGCAGCTACAGACTCAGGCGAGCCGAACATGTCCTCGGACACTCCCGGCACTAAAAGCCATACGATAAATAAAAAATTACGAGCCTTACAGTAGTCGCATATGATGTGTAACATCTGACACAGAAGAAACCTCACGTGAAATTGTTGATACACCGGTATTTTATAGTATTATTGGCACAAATATTAATCTATTGTAAAAGGGAGTGTTTTACAGATATTGTAGTTTATAATACGGAACTCATTTTATTAGATGATTTGTAGCTTCCACCAGCAATAGCCTAAATAAAGAATACGATATGGATCAACTAGATTAATAGAAGCGACACCGCTCATAACCTTAAATTCCTTATAAACAGGTCCTCTTGATTCACAGAACAACACGTGATTTCATATGGATTCTGTTAAAATGAGTCATATTGATATGATAAATATCGTTTAAAATGATAATCTGGTAGCAAAAATATCCACCCCGACCAAGATTCGAACCCAATATCTCTATATTCACAGTCATACGCAATAACCCCACGGCTATTTCGACTACGCAAATATTGTGCACAAGATGGTGACTTATTTCCACGTTCCAATAATACTGCATTACAGAATTAAGATTCATTTATATTTTGCTTGTTTCGATAATGTTCCTGAGTGGCATTGAGTTTAAAATGCCTTATGCCAATGCAATGCCGACTACTTACAATGTTTGATATTGTGCCCTTGTATATAACAGCGTCGTATATACGAGAATCAAACTTCGGGGAGCGTTCAGTCCGGATATGCTTTCACTAGAGCTCAAATACCAGACGGCTGCTTACAAATACAAGGACCATATGCAAAACTATAAACTAAGAAATGAGTGAAAAACAAATAAAATTACCACCATTTAATAACTGAATAAAAACAACAAAACATAAAAAATAATATAAACAAAGTCCACCCTGAACTTTACTCCCACAGTACAAGAATTTACACAGATCTGAGTGGCCTAGAAAGGTCCACCCCAAAGAATTAAAATTGTGGATCAAAATTCCACTTGTCTGATTAATATGTATGCACGCGTATAACTACGCTAGAGAAGAAATAAGTACTTTTGATGGAGATTTGCTCACAGATGGAACAGCCAATATGCTTGCAAACCCCCATACTGCAAACCATTATTATGGCTTTATGGGACACACTCGAAGGATATCTTACCAACAATTAAAATTTTACTGACACACGCAACCATTTAAAATTTATAAACTAATCGATCTCCATCGAGATCGCAGTGAGTCAGGAAACTCCCAGCAAAACAGAAGCTTGCCCAATGGCTCAATTGCTCAACAAATACATGACAACAACGTGGCCGAACATCGAGACCACCCGAGGTCAAAGAACATGACAATAATTAAACAAGAAATAAGATGCCTAAAATCCGATGATATTTACATGAAATAAAAGCATGAATAAGCTAACACGCTGGGACTCGATCAATCAAACGCGAACAGCGCCCATTTACCGATTACAATTCTTTTATCATTAAACAGGCTTTATTTTAATATAAGATAAACATTTACGAAGAACGGAGGCCTGGTCCGTGAATACTAATGAGCACAGCTTGCTCCTTATCTGATGGAGTGCGCCGCGTAGAAATACCTTCACTTACCACTCATTAGCGTCTGTGTTCAAAACCAGCCCTCCTTGTCGAAGCTTTGAGTCATGCTATTTATAACAAGAGACTAGACAGTCCCGTTCCGCCACCTGTTAATCGCGACACATAAATTCACACACTTCTTGTCAATTCCAAAGAATTGCAAGACATCGTAGAAGGGGATTCCAACATTTTCCTCGCAAGGATTAAATGCTTAACCTGGCCAAAGCTTCAGACAGAAACCAGGGTTCCCGAAAACTCCTATCCCATAAAACATATATTTGCAGACTCAACAAAGCATTTAGGGCAGAACACAACACAAATCTACCACGGGCCGACACTCCAATCAAATATCATAGATTTTGTAAACCAAGACACTAAAAGGGAAACTTCATCAACAAATAAAGTCATTGGGCATATGACCCCTCACTTAACAAAAATGCAACAAACGGCAATTAACACACAAGCCTGTGTAACAATAAAAATCTATACAATAAAAAGATTTCCCACCAATTCTATTATCTACTCTAGTTAATTCAGTTTCGCTTCTGTTATGATATCGGTTCCCAATTTGTGTCGCTTAGCCGCGCATTTTACGGTAGCGAAGCGCACTGAGTACGCTTGCCCCGTGTACTTGACATCAACAAAAAAAATCTTCACAAAGATAGAATACATGCCACGTTGCTCATGAACTAAACTAAAGTGTGTCAGAACCACAAACCAACTACAATAAAACACGAAGACAAAAATAAAATAAAATATTTACACAAAATAATATGTCCCCACAAAACCATAACCAGTTTGTCAAATAATTAAATTATTTAGTACTTATTCCTCTTTCTGCGTCGTCTCATCGAACATCGCCTGACATTCTCTCTCCAAAGTGTTTAGCTCATCTCAGACCACATGGAGCCGTAGAAACGTTGGTTCGATGTCTTCCTCTGGGTCTGGAGTTCCATCTTGACGTTGAATAAAAATAAAAAAATAAAATGTTATTTATAGTCACACGTAATTTTCTATCTAAATTTTGCCAATAGTTACTTTATTCACCATTTGTCTAGTGCAAAATTAAACGTAGACTTTCCCTACTAGTTGTAGTCGTGGGAGACTACTAAAATCTTACCGATACACAAATTTCACACTCAGCTGTGCGCACACAACTTTATTATAATATTTTCACTAATGACCCTCTCTGATAAATTTAACACAGTATATCTTCACGGTATGGAAAAGAATAAGTGATCACCTCACGGTGTCACCAAGAATCCACCTCCTCGTCACTCAGACGACAGTATTTATGTGAATTTGGCAAAAAGACGGAGGGAGAGGGAAATCTATCACTAACTTCTATAATAATGCGACTATTGGCATGCAACAGGTATCAAACAGTTTGAAAAATTATACAGGTCACAATGGGGCTATCGTGCTCTGGAATCGATCATAGATTTCGTTAATCCAATCTTTCCCGCTTTCAACTTCAAGCCGGCGTCAGACGCTCCCTTGGCGCTAAAATTGATGACCCTCTCTGATTGGTAGTTCATGACGTCAATATCGCAGTTTAGAACAGAAGCCTCTGTCCTATGATTGGTTGAAAGTTCCTCTCGTCTCTCTCATCCAGCAACTATCTTACTCGTAACGCTAGGGTGACAAAGAAATGATAAAGTGTCTGTCAAACATTCCGATCTCGTCACTCCTTTGTTTCAGGACTGGGCACGTTCAAACGTACTGTCTCCAAATAAGCTTGATATTTCGCAATCCAGTCTGGCCTTCCTGTATGATTCTGGCAGTAAAATCAGAATATAATGAAATGAATAATTAGAATCATTAATATGCGTAGCTTATTAAGGGTTCACAACTCCCTTAGTTGGGAAAAATCGAACTTAGAGATAAAGTCGATTTTTCTTCCCTAAGTCACATGGTGCAGATACTGGGTTAGCCTCCCTTCAAAGTGCTCAGTCAGTCCGCCTCTGCTAGTTGACAAGTGTTTTCCTCGTTCCAATGTTTACATTCTCGCCCATTCATTAGGACAGTACCAGTATGCTGCTCACTTGCCCAGCGCTTCGCCTGGGGCTATTTGTTGCTTAAAGACTATTCCCCTCTCTGTTGCTCGTCTGTCGACATACCTGTCAACTCTGCTTGCTTCAAGATGTAAACAGGCCAGACGCTAATTACTTCCTCGATGTCGTGCTGGCTTCTGCTTGCCCCCCGTTTACTTGCATGATGTTGGACGATCACGTATTTAATTCGCTGCGTTATTTCCAAGATTCCTCACTATGCTGAACGTTTTTTTTTACTCCTCCATGCTGCCATCCTCTTCCTATCTCCCGCGTGTTGCCATCTTTTTCCTTTAGTAGTGACCAGTTTTTCGGATCGCACCGGTGTTTCTCTTCCCCACCGGGCTGCGTTCTCTAATGCCCTGTGCCGCTAATCTTTGTTCGTCTTCCTTGCTGGCTTCGCTATGTGCTTGTTCTCCATGCAGCTGATCCAAGTATCTCTGCGTCTCTATGTGCATGGCTTCAAACCCTTGATTTGTTCTGCCTTCCTCATTGTAGGTGTCGGGATTTTTCCGCTTGTCAATTGCCTGTTTCCAACGTCCTTGTTCATTTCCCTCGTTTACATGAACTTCCTCTAAGTATTTCTGCGATTGAGAATGCCTATCGTTCCAGTCGTCTCGGTAGCTTCTAGAGTCCTCACGATTCTGAAATCTGCGGTCTTGCCATCTCTGATTTTCATTCCGATCTCCCCATCTCCTGTATGGTACATCTTGTCTCCGATTGTCCCTCCATTGTTGAAATCCTCGTTGTTGGAATCTATTCTGTCCTTGGAACTGTCTGTTGTTATTACGGTTGTTATCGTAATGTTGGCGCTGTCTTTTCTCGACATCATCCTGACCTCTCACGGGTGTTGAAATGTTTGTATTTGTATTGGTAGCCTGGGATCTTGTGTTTATCTGGCTCGGCTTAATCACCTCGGTTGTATTTACCATTTCGACCTGTCTTCCAACTCTATTGTGTAAGTGGGACGTGGTTTCATCTATCTGGCGCAGGATCTGTTCAGCGTGTACCGCGTCTGAAACGTTAGCTGCGACCAATACCTGCTGAACGTTAACGGGAAGCTGGCGTCCGATAGTCATGACTAGCTCGGCCTCACTTAAAGGATTATCCAGATCTTTAAATTTAAGGAGCTGTGATGAAAAAAAATCTGAATACTTAGTTTGCTGAGTAGATTGGTACTTTCTGGAGTACAATTCCATTCTTAACCCCTGTTGATATGAAGACGACCAATATTTTCGAAGGAAAGCATGCTTGAATGCATCTACGCTTTCAAACGTGTATTTGAAGCTCAAGTACCACGTTAAAACATTTCCAGTTAAAAAATTTTCCATCATGCGCAGTTGCCGGGCGGGAGCTATATCATTATCATTATAATAGTGTTCGACTTCCCGCAAGAATGCCTTGGGTGTGACTCCAGAATTTTCCATAAACTTAGCCGGTTTGAATTCATTAGAACGGATGATTTGTACAAGTTGAGGGTGCTGATTACCGTCATGGGGTGTAGAACTTCTCCCTATGTGATTACGAAATTCTTCCGTGTTCCGAGCAAGTGGACTTTCCGTGTCAACCTGACTACCAGTTGAATGAGTCGCCCCCGGGCTATCTCTGTCTCCATCTCTTGCCTTCCCGCCTAATGACCCTGCATTATGTTCCATAGAAAATAATTCTGCTTTTATCAGCCTGTCACCTTGTTCTTTAAATTTTGCTTTTATCTCATCTTCTAACGTCTGTATCCGTGTGTGGTTCTCCCCCAGCTTCTTAATTACCGCCAACCTTTCTTCCTTGGAGTCCTTACATTTCAACCACTACATTATCGAGTTGCTCAGTGTTACGACTGTTTTGCGCGTCTAGTTGAGAGTTTATTGATTCACTTTGTTGTGTCAATTGAGAACTAATATTATCATTCTGTAGACCTAATTGTGTATTAATACTATCATTTTGAAGCGCTAATTGTGTGCCAATAGATTCATTAATTTGGGCTTTGATCACCGCTGACTGTTCAACCCTACTACTGTCTATTTGTGCCTTAAATGTTTCACTCTGTGCTATTAATTCCGCTGATTGTTCAGCCCTGCTACTGTCTATTTGTGCCTTAAATGTTTCACTCTGTGCTATTAATTCCGCTGATTGTTCAGCCCTGCTACTGTCCATTTGTGCCTTAAATTCAGCCGTCATCTCCTGCCGTAACAACACCATTTGCTGCTGAGTGCGTGCCGCAGCGCTCTCTACAACCTGTCTTATATCGTCTAAAGAAGCCATCACCACAATACACTTGAGAAAATAGAGAAAATGCAAATTGGCGATGTTCTCCGATACGTGCATACATATTAACACACATTTATATCAATTTACACATACTCAGTTCGTTTAAATTTATAAACACAATCCCATTAATCCCATAGCATCCCTGAGTATCCTTCATTTTACATAATTTAAAACTTGACCCACACATTCAGTTATTAAATGCTAGCCTTACAAAACGCTACAAGAACAGACTAATTAATCAAGTATTAATTGCCTTGGAAAAGCTACACGCCTTCCTATTACATACATGGAGTTGTCTTTCTAAGCAAAGCTAATTTTTATCATTAATATGGGCGCCCAGTTTCACGATATTATCTTTACAATTAATGCAAGAAACAAAAACGTGTACTGTATTTTACATTGCAACTCCTGATTTTACTGTATAATTCACTCACTTGGCGGTAATACCTTCGCCATAACTATGTTACTTAAAATTATCACATTCGGTGATTCAAATACTGTCACATTTTGCCTCCACTTGTGGCGTGTCAGTTTATCAAAAATGCGCTAGAAAAGCCTAAAACAGTGAAATGCCCCACGTAGGGTAATGCCAGCGTTGCCTATGTGCCCTTGTATATAACAGCGTCGTATATACGAGAATCAAACTTCGGGGAGCGTTCAGTCCGGATATGCTTTCACTAGAGCTCAAATACCAGACGGCTGCTTACAAATACAAGGACCATATGCAAAACTATAAACTAAGAAATGAGTGAAAAACAAATAAAATTACCACCATTTAATAACTGAATAAAAACAACAAAACATAAAAAATAATATAAACAAAGTCCACCCTGAACTTTACTCCCACAGTACAAGAATTTACACAGATCTGAGTGGCCTAGAAAGGTCCACCCCAAAGAATTAAAATTGTGGATCAAAATTCCACTTGTCTGATTAATATGTATGCACGCGTATAACTACGCTAGAGAAGAAATAAGTACTTTTGATGGAGATTTGCTCACAGATGGAACAGCCAATATGCTTGCAAACCCCCATACTGCAAACCATTATTATGGCTTTATGGGACACACTCGAAGGATATCTTACCAACAATTAAAATTTTACTGACACACGCAACCATTTAAAATTTATAAACTAATCGATCTCCATCGAGATCGCAGTGAGTCAGGAAACTCCCAGCAAAACAGAAGCTTGCCCAATGGCTCAATTGCTCAACAAATACATGACAACAACGTGGCCGAACATCGAGACCACCCGAGGTCAAAGAACATGACAATAATTAAACAAGAAATAAGATGCCTAAAATCCGATGATATTTACATGAAATAAAAGCATGAATAAGCTAACACGCTGGGACTCGATCAATCAAACGCGAACAGTGCCCATTTACCGATTACAATTCTTTTATCATTAAACAGGCTTTATTTTAATATAAGATAAACATTTACGAAGAACGGAGGCCTGGTCCGTGAATACTAATGAGCACAGCTTGCTCCTTATCTGATGGAGTGCGCCGCGTAGAAATACCTTCACTTACCACTCATTAGCGTCTGTGTTCAAAACCAGCCCTCCTTGTCGAAGCTTTGAGTCATGCTATTTATAACAAGAGACTAGACAGTCCCGTTCCGCCACCTGTTAATCGCGACACATAAATTCACACACTTCTTGTCAATTCCAAAGAATTGCAAGACATCGTAGAAGGGGATTCCAACATTTTCCTCGCAAGGATTAAATGCTTAACCTGGCCAAAGCTTCAGACAGAAACCAGGGTTCCCGAAAACTCCTATCCCATAAAACATATATTTGCAGACTCAACAAAGCATTTAGGGCAGAACACAACACAAATCTACCACGGGCCGACACTCCAATCAAATATCATAGATTTTGTAAACCAAGACACTAAAAGGGAAACTTCATCAACAAATAAAGTCATTGGGCATATGACCCCTCACTTAACAAAAATGCAACAAACGGCAATTAACACACAAGCCTGTGTAACAATAAAAATCTATACAATAAAAAGATTTCCCACCAATTCTATTATCTACTCTAGTTAATTCAGTTTCGCTTCTGTTATGATATCGGTTCCCAATTTGTGTCGCTTAGCCGCGCATTTTACGGTAGCGAAGCGCACTGAGTACGCTTGCCCCGTGTACTTGACATCAACAAAAAAAATCTTCACAAAGATAGAATACATGCCACGTTGCTCATGAACTAAACTAAAGTGTGTCAGAACCACAAACCAACTACAATAAAACACGAAGACAAAAATAAAATAAAATATTTACACAAAATAATATGTTCCCACAAAACCATAACCAGTTTGTCAAATAATTAAATTATTTAGTACTTATTCCTCTTTCTGCGTCGTCTCATCGAACATCGCCTGACAATCTCTCTCCAAAGTGTTTAGCTCATCTCAGACCACATGGAGCCGTAGAAACGTTGGTTCGATGTCTTCCTCTGGGTCTGGAGTTCCATCTTGACGTTGAATAAAAATAAAAAAATAAAATGTTATTTATAGTCACACGTAATTTTCTATCTAAATTTTGCCAATAGTTACTTTATTCACCATTTGTCTAGTGCAAAATTAAACGTAGACTTTCCCTACTAGTTGTAGTCGTGGGAGACTACTAAAATCTTACCGATACACAAATTTCACACTCAGCTGTGCGCACACAACTTTATTATAATATTTTCACTAATGACCCTCTCTGATAAATTTAACACAGTATATCTTCACGGTATGGAAAAGAATAAGTGATCACCTCACGGTGTCACCAAGAATCCACCTCCTCGTCACTCAGACGACAGTATTTATGTGAATTTGGCAAAAAGACGGAGGGAGAGGGAAATCTATCACTAACTTCTATAATAATGCGACTATTGGCATGCAACAGGTATCAAACAGTTTGAAAAATTATACAGGTCACAATGGGGCTATCGTGCTCTGGAATCGATCATAGATTTCGTTAATCCAATCTTTCCCGCTTTCAACTTCAAGCCGGCGTCAGACGCTCCCTTGGCGCTAAAATTGATGACCCTCTCTGATTGGTAGTTCATGACGTCAATATCGCAGTTTAGAACAGAAGCCTCTGTCCTATGATTGGTTGAAAGTTCCTCTCGTCTCTCTCATCCAGCAACTATCTTACTCGTAATGCTAGGGTGACAAAGAAATTACGGTCTGAAATGAGTCAGGACCCCAACACACCTTTGTCTGATAAAGTGTCTGTCAAACATTCCGATCTCGTCACTCCTTTGTTTCAGGACTGGGCACGTTCAAACGTACTGTCTCCAAATAAGCTTGATATTTCGCAATCCAGTCTGGCCTTCCTGTATGATTCTGGCAGTAAAATCAGAATATAATGAAATGAATAATTAGAATCATTAATATGCGTAGCTTATTAAGGGTTCAATATTAAGGCATTTTACCATTTAAATACGGTACTGATACGAAGACTTCGAACATGTACCATGTCATTTGTTTAAATCACTTGACACCAGAGTTCGCATGAGCGTTTTCCGCTCAGTATGTCATATACATTCCACATGGCCGAGAATGCGTCATGGTATCAATTTTCGACACCGCGCGCTGATTGTTTCTCTTACCAGTGCCAGCTGGATCGATCGAGTTGGCAGTGCGTCTTATACTTCCATTCGATCCACCACTGCCAGCTAGGGCACACTTCCATTCGATCGATCGAGCGGGCAGTGTATACCTCCGTTGTCCACCGCTGCCAGCTAGTACACTTCCGTTTGATCGATCGAGCGGGCAGTGCATACCTAGATTGCCCACCATTGCCAGCTAGCACACTTCCGATTGATCGATCGAGCGGGCAGTGCATACTTCCGTTTGATCCACCACTGCCAGCTCGATCGTTCCGATCCACTTCCGTCCCCAATTTTCAAAATCACTCCCACAAAATTATCCAGCAACCGAGTGGAAAGATGTTACACATCAAAATTAAAATTCTTTCATTCATATCATAGTTATTGCGCACGCATTAACGAATGGGAACTAAGTGCGATTGTTGCCATGGTAACAAGGTGTCGGATATTTGTAGCCGCAATACGCTACGAGTGGAAACTACAGTAAGTGCGATTGTTGCCATGGTAACAAGGTGTCGGATATTTGTATCCGCAATACGCTACGAGTGGAAACTACAGTAAGTGCGATTGTTGCCATGGTAACAAGGTGTCGGATATTTGTAGCCGCAATATGCTACGAGTGGAAACTACAGTAAGTGCGATTGTTGCCATGGTAACAAGGTGTCGGATATTTGTAGCCGCAATACGCTACGAGTGGAAACTACAGTAAGTGCGATTGTTGCCATGGTAACTAGGTGTCGGATATTTGTAGCCGCAATACTCTACGAGTGGAAACTACAGTAAGTGCGATTGTTGCCATGGTAACAAGGTGTCGGATGTTTGTAGCCGCAATACGCTACGAGTGGAAACTACAGTAAGTGCGATTGTTGCCATGGTAACAAGGTGTCGGATGTTTGTAGCCGCAATACGCTACGAGTAGAAACTACAGTAAGTGCGATTGTTGCCATGGTAACAAGGTGTCGGATATTTGTAGCCGCAATACGCTACGAGTGGAAACTACAGTAAGTGCGATTGTTGCCATGGTAACAAGGTGTCAGATATTTGTAGCCGCAATACGCTACGAGTGGAAACTACAGTAAGTGCGGTTGTTGCCATGGTAACAAGGTGTTGGTTATTTGTAGCCGCAATACGCTACGAGTGGAAACTACAGTAAGTGCGATTGTTGCCATGGTAACAAGGTGTCAGATATTTGTAGCCGCAATACACTACGAGTGGAAACTACAGTAAGTGCGATTGTTGCCATGGTAACAAGGTGTCGGATATTTGTAGCCGCAATACGCTACGAGTGGAAACTACAGTAAGTACGATTGATGCCATGGTAACAAGGTGTCAGATATTTGTAGCCGCAATACGCTACGAGTGGAAACTACAGTAAGTGCGATTGTTGTCATGGTAACAAGGTGTCGGATATTTGTAGCCGCAATACGCTACGAGTGGAAACTACAGTAAGTTCGATTGTTGCCATGGTAACAACGTGTCGGATATTTGTCGTCGCAATACGCTACGAGTGGAAACTACAGTAAGTGCGATTGTTGCCATGGTAACAAGATGTCGGATATTTGTAGCCGCAATACGCTACAACAAGTGGTCAGATAAGAACTGCAGACGATCAAATTAAAATAGTTCCTAATTTTGCTACCAAATGCTACCGTCAACGAGACCTAGCTGAACTTGGCTACTAGATGCCACCGCAACCAGCACCTGGCGACGAATGTTGGAACTTAATATAGCGTTAATCAAATTCTATCTACAAATTTAGCTTCAAACAATTGTAGTTAGTGAAAAGTTATTTTACTTGCCATAAATCTATGACATGGGCCCGCCCTCTTTACTTCCCCTCCGAAGAAAGGTATACTCAGGGATTTATAACGCTCTTAAAAACTCCGACGACTTCGGCTGGGTTTGAACCCATGATCTTGGGTATAAAAGCTCAGCACGCTACCAACTACGCCACCGAAGCCACCACTCACTACTATGTTGTTCACTCAGCCGCCATATTGAACCAGGACTTACCACAACCCTGCCGAGGATTGAGTGTGTGAAAAGTGCATTGAAAATGTGAATGATGTCACGTCATGAAAGTCATAAACGAGCAGATTTCCCTCGGTGGTTTGCACAACAGACTGAAAAATGCTTTAATGAGGCATACTAGGCACGGTGAGGTGTGATAACATTTGCCATTGCATTCCACACTGAGGCAGTGCAGTAACACTGATCCCATGGGTAGGTTTTCTACCCAAACTGTATACAGGGTGTCATTTATGTACTTGAGTACCCTTAAGGGGCGTGTAGGGGATGGGTATATGATCAATTCGAGATAGGGAACCTGGGGTCATAACGGCCTCCTAAGCCCAGAAAACAGGTTTGTTAGCCGAGAGGATTGAGGCAGTTGGTCACTAGTCGTGGCCGAGTGAGGTGCGAGCTGTGTGACCGCATTGGAAGAGTGTACGTTTCCTAATACCTGTGCTTTCGATAGTTCCACGGGTGTACTGACCTTCCGTGTGTCATTGGGACAATACTTTTTCAGGTAGTGTTCCAGATAGGACAACAAAACCAGGAACCCAGAAAACCCCGCTGAAAATCATGTCCGGATACCAGAGGAAAAACACCGTACGCTGTCAATGGGACAGGCAGAGTTCTCGCCCCACAAAAGGAGAAATTCACCGCTGGATTAGCGATACCCTCCGGTTGACTGTCGACCAAGTAGAAGCCATCCAGTTAAATGCGCAAGAAAGAACCATGTACATCAAGGTAATCAGCATATCTACTTATCAGAAATTGCTAAATACTTTTGCAGCTCCTATTAAATTTCAGTATGACTCAGGCGAAATGACTAATGTTAAGCTCTCCACAGCGGATTCAAATTTTACCACAGTGCGTATATTTAATGTCCCACTCGAAGTTCCCCCTGAAATTTTCAAATCCGTCCTGTCGAAATATGGCACTGTGAGTGACGTCAGGAAAGAACAATGGTCTTCTGCTTATCAGTTCCCGGTGTATAATGGAATACGTGCAGTCACTGTGGAAATCAAACAAGATATCCCCTCCACTGAGACCTTTGGTGGCCATTCTGGCTACATATCTTATAATGGACAGAAACAGACCTGTTTAATTTCGAATGCTAACTCACATCTACGTATCAACTGCCCAAAGAAAATGATTCCCCTCGGTAGAACCCCTATACAACAACGACGTGTCCAATACTCGGATGTTGTGACACAGCAAACGTCACATGAAAACATGCTTATTGATCAGTCAGCTGGGACAACACCAGAAGTGGCCTCTGACACACATGACGCAGAACACCTACCTTGCACTGACCAGATCAGCGAGCCACAGAGTACCCCTGTGCTATCGGCCACATGTATGGCAGCCTTAGAGCCAACTCTGCCGTCACTACACGCTGCCACAGAAATTTTGTCTTCACTGCCCCCACCTTCTCTGGTACCTACCGACTCTCTTAAGCAGGTTGATCGGGGATCTGAAAACGTATCTAAGAAGATTAAAACAAATGCCTCGATTGCCGTACCAGCCCCGAAGAATCAAACTGGTTCCACAAACGTTCCCGCAGCTGTGAAAAAGAAACAAAATCTTCATTCTACGTCATCTAGAGACCCACGAACGCTCTCAAACGCTGACAGCCGGCCTATGAATGGCAGTCGTTAGGAAATATCTCCCCCTAATTTGACATAGTGCACCAGTATATTTCTCACCCGTGTCTTTTTTTTTTCTCGAGTCCACCTTCCAGTATGTCTAGCACAGCTTTTATACTTCTCTTAATGGCGCAATTTCTCACTGTGGCCACTGTGAATATCAATGTAATAGAATGCCCCCTGAAATTTCAACTGTTGGAGAGATTCCTTCGAGATGCAGACATTGACATTGCTTTCATTCAAGAAGTTGCTATACCCTGTCTTCCCATATCTGCCTTCTAAAAACAATACATCAATACCGGTACTACGAATAGAGGGACCGTATTCCTCATAAGACATGATATCCCACTCGAAGGTGTGCTATGTCATCCATCAGGACGCACAATATCTGGACACATAAACAATACCACCCTGATAAATGTATATGCCCCATCCGGGTCCAATAAACGTGTGGAACGGAAAATGTTCTTTCAACAGAGTATACTGCCTCATCTGCACGACGTTAAGGAAAAACTTATTCTTGCAGGGAATTTCAATAGTATTCAACGCCCAGAGGATTCCACTAGTCCATACCAAGGTGTCAACCCGGCTCTCAGGACCCTCCTTACCTCCCTACACCTCATTGATGCTGTGGATAGTTTAAGGGTGCCCCTGCCCCATTACACCTGTATAAGTCACAACTCCTCATCACGAATTGACCGCATAAACTTTTCCCAGGAACGTATCCAGCCTAGACGATATGAAGTGATACCTGCCAGTTTCACTAACCATCATGCAGTCGTATGTACAATCTCTTACCCCCATCCCATATTTCACATAGGAAGAGGTTATTGGAAATTGAATTGCTCGCTGTTACTGGAGGAGGAATGCCAAGATATTTTCAGACAACACTGGACTCGATGGGTCCAACAAAAATGCAACTTTCGCGACTGTGCAGACTGGTGGGATATTTTAGTTAAACCAGGGATCCTCCACGTCTTTAAGAACATATCCTACCAAAGAGGTCGGGAAAGACGGGATACAGTTGAATTTTACTATCGAGTTCTTCGCCAGCTCCAGCAAAGATCTGATGCTGGGGAGCATATGTATGACCAGATTCGGGAAGTTAAAACCAAGCTCCTGTCTCTACAGCAACGAACGCTCGCTCATATAAACGTGGCTTTAAAAGATCGTACAGTGCTCCCGTACGAAAGTGCAAGTGTATACCATATCGCCAAAGAACAACGTGAGCGGCAACGTAAATATATCCACCGCCTCCGCACCAGTACTGGGAGTGTCGTCACCTCCCCTGACGCTATACGTAGTGAAATATCATTATTTTATCAACGGTTCTACGCTAAGGCTCCAATTGATCCAAATCAGGTGACCCTATTGCTTTCATCTTTCAGTACCCAACTATCTCCGGACAACAAAACTCTGCTCCGCGCGGATATTACGGATGAAGAGATTCACTCTGTGGTTAAGCACATCCCAAATAACCGCTCACCTGGCATTGATGGACTGCCATATGAACTGTATAAACACTTCTGGCCTCTCATTGGCAAAGAATTTTGTCACGTCTTGCGTACCATTCTCCAACGTCGTGCTCTTTGTCAATCACATCACGAGGGTACCATAGTCCTCATACCAAAAACATCCTCTCCCAAGGCAGTTGGTGACTTCCGACCAATTACTCTGCTCTGCAGTGATTATAAAGTCCTTACCAAAGTACTTGCATGCCGATTGAAGACTGTTCTACATGATATCATTGGTGATGAACAATGTTGCAGTATTCCTGGAAGAACTCTTTTAACAAACTTAGCGATACTACGGGACCTACACCTAAAAGCCGAAATGCTCCCCACTGAGCCAATGAGTTTTCTCACCTTAGATCTTGATAAAGCTTTCGACCGCATCAGTCATGAATACTTGTACATGGTCTTGCAGCACTTTGAATTTCCTGCAATCCTTATTGACTACATTCGTATGATAAATTGTAATGCAACGTCTCGAGTGCTCGTCAACGGTTTTCTTTCCCCTCTGATTCCAATACAACGATCAGTTAGGCAAGGATGTCCCCTTTCCATGCTACTTTTTGTCATTGGCCTTGAACCGTTCATTCGGACTACCCAGGTGAAGCTACAGGGTTACAAACTGTCCACACATGTTTTTGGCATGTGCGCCTGTGCTGATGACGCATCAATATTGATCCGCAATAATGAAGACATCTGACACATCGATAGCGTCCTTCAGCTCTACCATATCGTCTCTGGAGCACAATCGAACCCCCAGAAAACTGCTTTGCTTCCGCTCAATACTAACTCAGTGATTACCCAACAGCTCTGGTTCCGGATATTAAATGAGGTGAAAATTCTTGGCATTACCTGGAAGCAATCGCTTCTGGACACAGTGCAAACAAACTGGACTAAGGTCATTGTGAAAGTTAGGGGAGTGCTGATCCAATTTGGTCAAAGAAACCTCAATATAGTGCAACGGGTCATGGTCCTCAACGTGTTTGCGTTCTCTAAAATATGGTATGTCGCACAACTTTTCCCACTTCCCAAAATGTTTGAGAGTCAATTGTCAAAATATACAGGTTGGTTTATATGGCAAGGATTTCTGTTTCGAGTACAACGGGAACAGTTGTATCTCCCATCCCGGCAAGGCGGGCTAGGGCTAACAGCTCATGGCATGAAATGCCGTGCACTCCTCTGCAAGAACGATATCACCATCCTTTCCCAACATGACACTTTTACGAAAGCGCTATACAAAGATATTCGAAACACAGCCCGTGGTTGTGATAGAGCTTTGCCGAAGATATTTAGGGACCATCAACAGCACCTTCTGGAAACTGTTCGCCAAATGCCTTCAGAGACTGTTCCAACGACGAAAAGTATTTATAACATGCTGCGGCTAGTGGTACACTCCAAACCGCGAATCGAGGCCACCACCCTCTACGTCCATTGGCCCACTGTTTGGAAAAATTTGGGGGCTCTGACCATTTCTTCTGCTGTACACTCCCAGGTTTTTATCTTCCTCAACGATCTCATCCCAACGGCTCTACGGCAATATACCAGCCGTCTTGAAGCTTACCCATGGTGTACTATATGTGGTCAAACTGATACGGCGATTCACCGCTTCACATCATGCACGCGAGTTGCCTCCACGTGGCTGTGGTGTAAGGGAAAAGTATGTCAACTATTAATGTGCCCACGGATGACCTTGATGACAGGAAGTTGATTCGTTTGTCGGTGACCGCCTTCCCCCAAATTAAACAGACTGTCATTGTGTGGATAATGGGCCAATATGTACACTTCGTGATGGACAATGATCAACATTTCTCGTTCCTGGATCTCATGTATCACCTGCAGAAAGAGCGTTGGAAGCTTAGTGAAAGTGGACAATTGTACGATAAATATGGACACTATCTGGATTTTCTTGTGATGTAATAGTATGGTATTTATCATATCTGAAAATTCTGTAATTCTGTAGAGAGCTAATAAAAAATAATAAAAAATAAATAAAATAGGATAGTGGCAAGGCGTGGTGCCACGGTGGTCCCAGGTTCGTTTCTCCTGAGGTGCAATGCCTTAATTTTTTTCTTTTCCTTTTCTATATTTTTTAGAGGGGGAAGGAGGGGGCGTAGTCACAGTGCGTGTTTATTCTGTGCTGATTTTTTTAAACTATCGTTGATTCTGTAATTTAATTGCCTTTGATTATTATTATCAACGAGTCACATGTGTTTCGGTAGTAGTTAAAGACGATGGAACTATCAATTGGCAAGAGGAATACAGCTCTCGGCTAACACAGCGTTGAGCGGTGGTCGTGCCAAGACCGTTGACAGCGAAAGAGTGCCTGACCTCAGAGTAACACTTGGAGCGCTTCCCTACTTTACAGGGGCGGAGGGCCTGAAACAAACCTGTTTTCTGGGGTTAGGAGGCCGTTCCGACCCCAGGTTCCCTGTCTCAAAATGATCCTATACCCATCCCATGTACTCAAGTACATAAATGACACCCTATACAGGCTATATGTAATTTATTGTACAGACTCGTGCAAATTATTAGACTCGATGCTGGTATTCCAACATTTCATTCTTTCTTTTTATGACTTAATGCAGTAAAAATGTTTGCGTGGCATTTTTCAAAGGATTTCAACCAATAGCCTTAATTACAGATCCTCTTCGAATACTGACAGTAGAATGATTTCTTTAGAATTTCCACTGATTGAGGAGCCTTACTAATGCAGAATGTCACACGTTTTGTTTCCATCTCATTACGTTTTTCTAGTTGCCTTGAAAGTTTAGTATCCAAGGACACAAAGTATTTTATTACTGACTAGCAGTAGTGCCTGGCTTCGCCAGGTGGATTTATTTGTTTTATGGATGATAATGGATACTACTACAGAACTGGCACATGATACTTAACTAACAGAAACCAATATTTTAAAAACATATACTTTTGTGGTGGTGGTGGTGGTGGTGGTGGTGGTGGTGGTGGTGGTGGTGGTGGTGTTAAGTAGTACAGTATAATGGACGTAACATTCAGGTCAATTTCCCGTAATGATAATTATGAATAGGGAAACAGCTATTTACTAACTACAGCACTGACACATGTAATTTACAAACAAATTTACAAAAAAAAAAAAATAGAAAGAACAGTAAGTGAAACAAAAGACACTTCCTAGGGCCTATATCTCATTGACTGTTAGAAATGTTGAGACCAATAATGTTGTCTTTTGTCGCATAGTGCCGTAGGAAAATAATCAGAAATATTTGGTAAACTTCGGCTGTCCCGAGCTACTGAGGTAGCGATAGTATCATTTATAGCCACAAAGCACTTAACGATAAGTTTCAGAATAAATGAAGGTAAATTTGAAAGCACCAACGCTTATTGCAGCTCATAACCTCAATGTACTGCATCAACACCATAGCACTTATACAGAGGCATAATATTTTCATGATGATAACTGTTTAAAGGGACCTAAGAAATCTTTTTGCACCAATAACCCCCCGTGACAGCAATTTATAAACAGCGCAAGATGCAACTATTTTCGCAATTCTGCACCAGAACACTGGTAGGGGTGACGTGATGCAGCCCGAACTGCCCGTCAACAACAGACTTATTAAAATGCCCTTACAGTTACACTGCTACGGACATGAATGGTTCTAGGCCTTAATACGTGGTTTTCAAGTTCATTTTGTCTGTTATTCTAAATGTAAGGAATAGGGAGCATTGTCCAAAATATAAAGTGAACAGTGTTACCAGCAGGGTTTCAAAGTGTATGTAAAATTTGGTGCAATTAAGAGAAACGGTGTAGATTTGTGATGAAGGGCCTAAATGCAGGGAATGGAGGGGTCTGTCCAAAATTTCATGCAGTCAGTGTTACTCGCAGGGTTCCAAAGGGTAAGTATACAAATTGCCGTTCAGATCGGTGAAACGGTATAGATGTGTATCAAAGGGCCTGAATGCAGGGAATGGAGGGGTATGTCCAAAATTTCATGCAGTCAGTGTTACTCGCAGGGTTCCAAAGGGTAGGTATACAAATTGCCGTTCAGATCGGTGAAACGGTATAGATGTGTGCCAAAGGGCCTAAATGCAGGGAATGGAGTGGTCTGTCCGAAATTTCATGTGAACAGTGTTAATCGTAGGGTTCCAAAGGGTAAGTATAAAAGTTTAGGTTCAGATTGGTTAAAGGGTGTAGATATGTGCCAAAGGGCCTAAATGCAGGGAATGGACTGGTCTGTCATAAACTTCATGTAGGCAGTGTTACTCGCAGGGTTCCAAAGGCTAAGTATACAAATTTTGGTTCAGATCGGTGAAACGGTGTAGATTTGTGTCCAAGGGCCTAAATGCAGGGAATGGAGTGGTCTGTCCGAAATGTCATGCAGACTGTGTTACTCGCAGGGTTCCAAAGGGTAAGTATACAAATTTTGGTTCTGATCGGTGAAACGGTGTAGATTTGTGCCAAAGGACCTATATGCAAAGAATGGAGTGGTCTGTCCGAAATTTCATGTAAACAGTGTTACTCGCAAGGTTCCAAAGGGTAATTATAGTCTACTAATTTTGGTTCAGATAGGTGAAACGGTGTACGTATCACTAACCATAACGCCAGCGCATGCGGATAGAGCTGTTCGGGAGCACTTGTTCTACCGACTTACTGATAAAAAATCAATCTTGAAGGTCACCTGAGAGGTCTAGCCTAATGCTACATAGCCTAAACTATTCCTCTTGAATCAGGCTATCATATAAAAAAAGAATTTTTCGAATCGGACCGGTAGTTCCAGAGAGTAGCGTGTTTAAACACATAAACACACAAACACCTAAACACACAAACTCTTCAGCTTTATTATATTAGTATAGATGGTCCGCTCTTGAGCTATTCAAATATTCGTGGGCCATGGATTGAAATCACCTGATTTAGTAGGTACATTCCAAAGTCAACGAAAAGAGAGGAAACTGACTCAGTTCAGGTATCCCTCAGAAACTCCAATTTTGAACATTTTTCCTCGCAATTCCTTATGGGAAAAGTTCAAAGTCCTTAGGGAAGAAAACAACATTAAGTAGGCGGCTTCAGTGGCGTAGGTGGTAGCATGCTGAGCTTCTGTGCCCAAAATTGCGGATTCAAACCCGGCCGAAGTCGTCGGAGTTTTTAAGAGCGTTTAAAATCCCTCAGTATGCCTTCCTTTGGAAAGGAAGTAAAGCCGGCGGTCCCATGTCATAAATTTATGGCATGTTAAAGAACCTACCACTAATTACACCTGTGTGAAGCTAAATTGTAGGTTAGGTTAAACATTTGACAAACGCTCTTAGGTTCCGACGCTCGTCGCCAGGAGCCGACTGCGATGGCATCTGGTAACCAGTTCTGAACTAGTAGTTGTTGACAGTTGCGTTAGGCGGCAAAACTAGGAACTAATTGGAAAACTTCAAAGTCTGCAGTCCTGACTTGAATTGAAAATAGATAACACACACTAATACAGTCATCACAATTAACACCGGTTATCAGACAGATTCTACACACACCCAAAGTACACGGGGCTACATGACCGCGTTGTCGCAGCCCCTAAACTTGGGGCAACCCAACCAACATTAAGTAGGAAACCAAAAATAAAGTAAATATATTTTAAATGCAAATTTGTGACTGATTTCAATCCATTAATTTAGTCTAATAATTTGCACACCTCTGTAATATCGTATAGCCTATCTATTTGCAATAAATGGTTATTAATAATTACAATTACACTACTACAATCACCACACAAACACAGGTTATTAGAATAATTAAACATACACCCAATTACTCGGGGCTGATAACCAAACTATCGCAAGGCCCTAAAATGAACAACAAATTATTTTGTTAAACACCAAACTAGAATCACCATGTACTGTAGTTTAATATATTGCTGTGAATTTTACACTCATTAGGTGCCACTCATTAACAAACAATTATGTTAATGAAATCACGCTAATTAACAGATCGTCTCTGCGCTTGAACTGTTCGGCAGTAATTTGCACCTGCATGGCCTCAATGAGACCACCATGTACACACGGTGGCATATAATGCTCACGTGTACTGTAGCGTAGACGGATCTTCGTAGGTTATGTGGGTAGGAACTAGGAATGGGTCCTTGATACTTTCGATACCTCGATACTCTCCATACGTTCACGGGATCGATTCCGAGCGATAGTTCAGAAAACTCGCTGGATATTCTTTCGGTAATTCTTCAATTTAAATGTAAAAGTAATGAACTACGTATTATTGCCGCAAGTAGCATATTTTAAAATGGTCGCAAGAAACACGTCTTTCTTGAAGTAGAGCTGGCAATATCGATATTTGGTTAATGGATAAAAATAGATTAATCAAATAATTTGAAATTAATCGATCAATCTACTGACCGTTCATTAATCGAATAACCGAATAATAGATTAATCTTAAAACCAGAGAATCGATGAATTGATTAGGAGACTTGAGATAATCTTTCCTTGTGTATGTTAACAATAACCAATTAAGAGTCAGCGGCTTCGGTGGCGTAGTTGTTAGCATGCCGAGGTTCTATGCCCAAGGTCGCGGGTTCAAATCCGGCCGCAATCGTCGGACTTTTTAAAAGCGTTAAAAATCCCTCAGTATGCCATTCTTCAGAGGGGAAGTAAAGCCGGCGGGCCCATGTCATAGATTTATGGCATGAAAAAGAACCTTCCACTAACTACACTTTTGTAAATCCTAAATGTGTAGGTTAGAATTGATAACGCTATATTAGTTGCAACGTTTGCCGTCAGGTGCTGACTGCGATGGCATCTAGTAGCCAAGTTCACAAGCTAGGTGTCGTGGTCATTAGCATTTGGTAGCAAAAGAAGGAACTACTTAAATGATCGTCTGCAGTCCTTGCTTGAATTAAAACAGATAACACACACTAATACAGCCATCACAATTAACACCGGTTATCAGACAGATTCTACACACACACACACAAAGTACATGGGGCTAGATAACCACGTTGTTGCGGCCCCTAAACTAAGGAACTAACCAACCAACCAAACAAGAGTCAGTGACGGTCAAAGGTTAAACTTCAACTAAATTGGGAAGTGTTTCCAAAAAAGAAAACGAAGAGTTTTCAGCAAATATTTTAAATTCTTGGTCAATGTTTACGATTTAGGAGAGGAACATTTAGGCTTTACTTTACTTTAACCAAGTTTTCACAAAGAAGGTACATTATTTAAAATTATGTGATACAAAACATTTTGATGAATTATGTCTGTTATTTTTTTGTGAGACCGTAGAGGAAGGAGCAAAGTACATTGATTAAATCTACAAAACAATTTATAAATTAAAACTCAGCAATATTTCCAGGATTATGCCATGTCTAGTGTGTCGTTTCGCATAGGAACACCAAGCTGGCTCATCAGCAGGAACTGCGCGCTACCTCCCGTTTTATGAGGCACACCTCCGCCTCTTTATTGCGAGAGCTATGAACTCTAGCAGCCTTAACCTCCCTATGAAGGCTTCTAAAAAAGATGGTATATTGGCTTTCACGGCCAGTGAATCATTTCATTATTGGGGCTTGGGACATCTTCGTCTTCAGCCCCATGTAGTTGAGTGTGTGTTGAACTAGTCTGATAAATTATATTGCTATGATGACTGTTGTAGTGTGTGCAACTGTATCAGGGACAAGGAGGGACGCCCCGGGCCTTGTAGCAAGGTACTATCCCGGCATTTGGGTGGAGAGAGTGTGAAAATCCCCTGGGAAATGTCACACTCAGGATAGTCGCTGTAAGCGCCGAGATTTGAACCTGGGACTTGCTGCAGCTACCCTCGCAGTCGTTGTGTACAATTCAATGAGCACGGCCCCGCCGACATCCATTAGAAATTAAAGAGCAAAACTACCTAATCTGAAGAACGTAATCCCAAATATCGTACCGAGTTCTACACCCGTGCTGTGTTTAATTTCCTAGAAACGGCGTTACTAAAACGACCATTCCGAGAAAAATAGGACTCGTAAGGACCACCGTGTTCATTCCAGATACCACAGCTTGAGCTCGTGATACAAACGTTTGTCGGTAAAGGACTCATCATAGTCCTTTGGGAGGGTCAAGTAGACTCCCTGAGGATACATCCTCCATTACCGCACAACTCAAAGAGCTTGAGAGAAATGTCAACCAATATTGTTGGCAATTGTTGGTGAAACGTGGAACGTCAGATAGGCCTATCATGAAACACACAGCATGGGCCTGACAACCGAGAAGCCGCTCTGAAGATGTTTACGCCGGCTGAGAAAGTCTACAACAAGCGCACAGTGGGACAGATTGCAAATCTAGCTGGACAAAAGTGATTTTTCACACTTCGTCAGAAATGGAAAGTATTACTTTAATATTATAAAGGGATAGTTATTTTATACACCCCTGACCATGGTATACGAATATAGCCTTTGTCAGCCGTGAGACTAGCAGTCAAAGTTTGTTTACATAAGATAAGATAAGTGGACGCGCGCGCAGTGTTAAATGAGGGTTCAGTTTGAGAACGTGTATTTTAGTGAGGAGAGTGTTTACTTAAGTCTTTTAAGATGGAAAATGTTGCTACAGGTATGCTCTATCAATTAAGTGCCTGTTATTATAATTGTTTTAGGTAGTTATCGTTCCAGATTAAAATTATTGGAATGATGTAATTACTGAATTTTATTTTTCATTTTGTGAATTGAGATAGGATTATTAAAAAAAGCGGCACGAGACCGCACAATCATACTTATGTTAAAATGCATTATAAAGCTCACGGTTTATAGCAGTAATAAAATTATTTGCTGAAAACTGCTGATTGCTTGTCATTTCCACTTTTTAGATGGAGGCGCGCGACCACATATCAAGCGTAGGAAGTTATTTGATGTGTTGAACTCTAATGTTGTTGCCAAAGAAACTCTGTATGATTATGTGAAAACAGAACTTGGATTGAGATGGTGTTCTGAGGAAGTGCTTAAATCATTAAATAAAGATATTATGCATTTTAAGTGTGATTTGGACAAACGTTGGAAAATTTGTTCGCGAGTAAAACAGACATTTCTTGTGGAGTAATCTAACTGGTTAGGCAAAGACATTACGTTTTCAGAAAGTGTTCCTGATACATTTTGGACAAATAAGTCAGGACCATCTACTGCGGGTATTGGAAGGCAAAAAAAAAAATTATGATAGCAGTAACAGGACTAAAAGCAGGAAGATTAAACCTCTTGTCAGTGAAAATACATAGCAAGAAATTGTGCATGCTGCTCAAGTTACTTTAAGAAAATCTGGTAGGAGAGATGCAGCAGAATTGCTTAGAAAACGCAGAAGTCGCCAAGAAGAGCCACAAAAATTAAGATAGCCATGAGATCGCCTTCTGTAGCTCTAATACCTTTTAAATATGAAGAGGCATTATCATTTTTAATAAACAGTGAAAAGGAAGGAAGATTGTAGTTTTACGTGACCGTGAATCTTGTGATTATGAGCCACGGGACCTCCTTTTTACGTGGAATCCGAACCACAGGACATGGCATTTCACTTCGAAAATCTCACATGCATTGACCGGGAATCGAACCCGGATCGCCTTGGTGAGAGGCATACAGCTAGACCGCTGAGCCACCACGCCCCATATAAACAGTGACCTAACAATAAAACAATACATACAAATGAGAAGGGAATTTAAAGAGAAAAATGCAAATATTTTACCTTCTTACCAAATGATACGGCAGAAAAAGTCACAGTGCTATCCACCGAAAGAGGACATAACAATACCAGATACCTCTGCAACAATAAGACTGCAGTCTCTTGTTGATCATATAATTAAACGACTTGTCCAGGTGCAAGAGGATGTGCTGTTACAAACAATTTCTGGAAAATGTGCATGTAACATTCAAATGGGGATGTGTTGGTTCTAGTGGGAAGAGTCAATATAAACAGAAATTTACAACATAATCGGAAGAATCTGTACAATGTGATTCTGATCTCTTTGCTACGTCACTTGTTCCTCTTCTGATCTTTTCAGTTTGCCCTGAGAGTTCAATGAAAACAGAACAGTTCTTGGAAAAATCTTCTAGAAGATTTTGCAGACCTATAAAATTGTTATTTGAGAAAGAAACAGTTGAACTAACAAAAAGAGGTAAGGTCAATAGAAGACAAAATTAAATTACGTACACTAACAAAAGTTACAATTAATGACAAGGAAATCCATATAAAGCAGGATATGATGTTAATTATGGTAGATAGAAAAATCTGCAATTCTCTCACCGGCACTTCATCTCAAAAATGTTATATTTGTCATGCTGGCCCCAAGGAAATGAACAATACTGGTCTTTGAAAAACTATACTGGTTGAGGAAAATTATAGTTTTGGACTTTCTACTCTTCACTGCTGGATTAGATTTTTCGAATGCCTGCTACATATTCCATACAGATTAGACATTAAAAAAGGCAAGTTAGGCAAACTCAAGAAAAAAATATGATGGCTGACAGAAAGAAATCAATACTTCAGAGGTTCCGTATTGAAATGGGCTTGCTAGTAGATCAGCCAAGATCAGGAGGAAGTGGCACACCTATTGATGGTAATACAGCACGTCGATTTTTCCGAGACCCCACTTTGTCGTCAAATAAAACCGGTATAAACGAGGAACTTATTAGGAGGTTTTCAGTAATTCTTCGTACAATATCATGTCCATAGCCAATTAACATAACTGCTTTTGAGAAATATGCACAAGAAATAACCAACTTATTCCTGAGACTTTACTCCTGATATTATATGCCTGTTACTGTACATAAAGTACTGATACATGGAGCCAAGATAATTGAATACCGATTGGACAGTTATCTGAAGAAGCACAAGAGTCTAGGAGCAAAGATTTTAGAAGATACAGAGAAGCTCATGCAGGTAAATTTTCACCCAGAAGTAATCAACAGGATGTAGTCCATATGCTGCTTGTGTCTTCCGATCCAGTTATATCCCACAAAAACACATTTTCTAGACGTGAAGAAAAATTACCGACAGAAGTTTTGGAGCTGCTGGAAGAACCAAACTTACCCAGAAGCCATATGCATGCAACTAGCACCCACAAGGCCTTGCCTTACGTGGTATAGCTTACATGTATTCTTCCCTAACTCGGCTGAATTTGATATTCATCACATAGATCTCAGAATGTACATTTTTAGACCAATACGTTTACTTAGATAATAATCAGAAATAGACTAAAGTTACGATATGATGAAGATTGTACATATTTAATATAACGGGACTCCAGTGATCAAGAGAACAAGTGACTTATACAATGTTGTAGTGCATAGGACAATGTGTATATAGCACACGCGATTTCTTGAACTATGTACGGACGTATGTCCTAATACATAAAAAGCTATGTGTGTATATATTTTCTTGTATTGCTGGATGTAATATTGATTATTCTTAATAATAATAATAATAATAATAATAATAATAATAATAATAATAATAATAATAATAAATGATGACAATTCATCACATGACAGCTCAGGAACATCAGATGAATATGACAGTTCAGCTCTGTCATGAACATCCTAAATTATGAGGTATGTAAAATTGGGTAATTGATTAGTAATTTTGTGTTAATGAAACACCATTTTCCTGCTTGAAGTGCCTTTGTAGGTGTATTTTCATTTATTGCATAAAAGGACCACATACAGTAATACTTGTATACATTAATACATATAAAATTCATTCATAATTTTACCATTACAAAGCTCAAATGTAGTCTTTCATGTTCAGACAGAGTTATTCATAGGTTGGACCTAGAAGTTTATCAGCAATAATGATTTCCAGTGAAATTGTAATTTTGTCTATTGCAATCTGTCCCACTGTGGAGTAGTTGGCAGCACGCTGAGCTTCTATGCCCAAGATCGCGGGTTCAAACCCGGCCGAAGTCGTTGGATTTTTTGATGTTTTAAGAGCGTTAAAAATCCCTCAGTATGCCTTCCTTCGGAGGGGAAGTAAAGCTAACGGGCCCATAGATTTATGGCAAGTAAAAGAACCTTCCACTAACTACAATTGAGTGAAAATAAATTTGCAGGTTAGATTTGATTAATGCTTTACTAAGTTCCAACGTTCGCAAACATGTGCTGGTTGCGGTGGCATCTAGTAGCTACGTTCGAAGCTTGGTGTCGTTGACGGCAGCATTTGGTTGCAAAAGTAGGAACTACTTGAAATTGATCGTCTGTAGTCCTTACCTGAATTACAGAAAGCACACACTAATACAATTAACACCGGTTATCAGACAGATTCTACACACACACAAAGTAGGCTACACGTGGCTACATGACAGCGTTGTTGTAGCCCCTGAACTGATGAACCAACCAAAGTCTTCAGCATTATATTAACCCTTAGTTTGATTTCTGTTATTATTATTATTATTACATCGTTAAGCCCATCTGTGCCGGCCCCGTGGTGTTGGGGTAGCGCGACTGCCTCTAACCCGAAGGCCACAGGTTCAATTCCCGGCTCTGTCAGGGATTTTAGAAACTGACGTGAGGACTGGAACGGGGTGCATTCAGCCTCGTAGGACCATTGAGTAGCTGTTTGACAGTGAGGCAGCGCCCCGATCACGAAAATCAAGATTAACGGCCGAGAGGACCCGATGCGCTGATCACGCGTCACCCCAATTTCTGCAGGCCAAATGGTGGTCGCTTGGTAGGTCTAGGCCATTCATGGGCTGTAGTGCCAGGGGTTATTAGTCTATATATTATGCCCATCTGTGGAACTCCATATAACTTATTTAGCTAATGATATTTTTTCTTGTCCCTTAATCTCATCTGGGCACTGAAGATCTTCGTCCATGATTTCTTGGTCCTGGTAGTCATTTTAGCAGAAAATAATGGTCGTAGGCTAATGTTCTGAACTCGAGTTGTTCTTGTATAATTTCCTCTGTAATGCCAATTTATTCAAGGTCTTTTTCTATAAGGTGTGTCCAAAAAGTGTCGAGCCGGAGGCTGGAATGCGCAAACCGGTGACGCCATCAACTAATCGTGGCGTGTGTAACGAGGTGTGGCTCCGACCAGAGCGTGGAAGGTCACAGCCCGTCGCTAGAGGGCACGCGTGCACGTCACGTGACGATACAAAGCGAGCAGCAGGAAGCATCAATCGTCCAACGCTGCCAGTCGCATTGCAAACTGTGACATGGAGGCGTCAAACGAAGAGCAAAGAGGTATTGTTCGGTTTCTGACAGCGGAAGGAGTACGGGGAACGGGCATTCATCGCCGAATGGCACAAGTGTACGTCGAACACTGCATGTCCCTTGCAAGGGTCAAGGCGTGGCACAAGCGCTTCAGGGAAGGACGGGTGTCGTTAGCCGATGATGCCCGGCCTGGGACACCCCCCTGCATTACCGATGACAACGTTCAGCTGGTTGATGCACTCATTACCCAGGACCGCCGAGTGGCAGTGAACGCCATAGCCGCCGTGGTCGCTCCACGACAATTCACCACCTCATACGGCCAACACAGTCGCGGCACTCCAGGAGAAATTCAAATGGGAGGTTCTCGGCCGCCCTCCATACAGTCCGGACCCGTTTCCCTGTGATTACGCCATGTTTGGTCCCCTGAAAAGGGCTCTGTGGGGACAATGAATCACCTCGGACGCCGACGTCCTGCTGTACGTGAGGAACTGGTTCACATCGTATCCCAGGGAATTTTATGAGACAGCCATTCACCGCCTCGTGTCAGGAAGTTCTAACATACAAGTACTGGTTTCTGAAATTATGCCTCCGGCTCGTTAATTTTTGAACGCACCTTATATTTCACTAAGCCAGTTGTTCTTGACTTGTATTGAGAGAGTAAGGTTAACCCTTGAGAACTCGCGTGAAACAAGATGTTCGGGAAAGAACATATAGCCTACTTTCTCCTAAATGTATGGGTATAATTATAACTCTCTGTCCTTATCATCTCCTAATTTCTTCCTATTTGAAGTGCAAATTGGCACACAGGATTTGAACAGTGGCGTTCAAACCATAGTTTATAATTTACCCCAGCATTTTGCAATTTCATCAGCAAACATTCCAAACACCGACTACTTACAATAATTGAAACTTCGTTGCTCTAATAAGGCCCATCTACAATGCGCAGTCGGCAGTCCGTAGTTGGTAGTCCTCGGTCGGCAGTCGCGATCGACTCCGTGTATACTATAGGCACCATACACAACATGAAGTTGCAGTTGGTAGCTGACAGTTGGCAGTCGCGAATTTTATCCTTGACTGCCAACTACCCGACTGCAGCAATGTAATAGCCAATCAGAGCAGATCAGAAACTGACGTCACGTTGTTGTTCTGTGTCGTATACGAATGATATAGGACTAAGTGAAGTAACTTCACAACACGTTAATTTATAGGCTAATCTTAAATACACGGTATAACAAAATAATCCATCTCCAAATCATCCATATTGCAAGTTTTGAGGTTATCAACAACGCCTCTGTGCACAAGGAATAAACGAATGTTACTGTATTATTACTCCTAGCAGTCGTTAAGACTGGGTTCACTAACTGGCCGGTATAGAGCGTTGCTCGAATATACAGTTTCTGCATAGTACAACTGAAGGCTGGTAGATGTCACTCCGGTGGAGAATGTCTTTTTTTTTAATATATAATTTCCATTGCAAAAAGCACCATATAACGCTTTATTTTATAACGTCTCAGTACTCAAGAAACAATGAATATTAAAAAAATCAAGCAAAAAAGTTCTACTCTGATAGGATTTGAACCCCGACCAGCCACATGAGAGACGGGAGCTCTAACCACACAGCCAATCGTACACTCATAACTCACGCGTTATCGATCAAATACATATAACGTACTGTATTAGCAAATAATCACTTGGACTGAAGATTTCTTCACTGGAGTGTATTTCAAACCGAGTTCATTTCATATTAAGTTCATATAATTTTTATCAGTAGGTTATATTGCATGCAACATACTGAAATTAGTAAAATGTAGGTCAGAACGAGAGATCAGCTGCCATCTTGTCAAATAGCCGAGACGATTCAGATTTTTAAAGTCACTTCTAGATTATAATATTACAATATAAACTTTTAATTTCGAACGAACCACGTCGCTTAGAACAGATTAAACGATTCTTGGTTCGATGCGCACAAGGAATAAACGAATGTTACTGTATTATTACTCCTAGCAGTCGTTAAGACTGGGTTCACTAACTGGCCGGTATAGAGCGCTGCTCGAATCTATAGTTTCTGCATAGTACAACTGAAGGCTGGTAGGTGTCACTCCGGTGGAGAGTGTCTTTCTTTTAATATATAATTTCCATTGCAAAACGCACCATATAACGCTTTATTTTATAACGTCTCAGTACTCAAGAAACAATAAATATAAAAAAATCAAGCAAAAAAGTTCTACTCTGATAGGATTTGAACCCCGGCCAGCCACATGAGAGACGGGAGCTCTAACCACACAGCCAATCGTACACTCATAACTCACGCGTTATCGATTAAATACATATAACGTACTGTATTAGTAAATAATCACTTGGACTGAAGATTTCTTCACTGGAGTATATTTCAAACCGAGTTCATTTCATAATAAGTTCATATAATTTTTATCAGTAGGTTATATTGCATGCAACATACTGAAATTAGTAAAATATAGGTCAGAACGAGAGATCAGCTGCCATCTTGTCAAATAGCCGAGACGATTCAGATTTTTAAAGTCACTTCTAGATTATAATATTACAATATAAACTTTTAATTTCGAACGAACCACGTCGCTTAGAACATATTAAACGATTCTTGGTTCGATAATCGGAACTAGTGGGTCCCATGTTATGGATTATAAATTTTGCATAATTCACACGGCCGCCATCCTGAAATGGTACGTTTGATGACCTTGTAGTTTGGGCAAAGGACGCGTCCCATATGAAGGTAGGTTGTTACCAAATTTGGTAAAGATCCGATGATTAGTTTGGTCGTAATGCATTATTAAGTTTTGACCATTCGATTGGCCGCCATTACCTTTTGGTAAAGATGGCGGCAATATAAAACATGACACTGAGGTGCCCTTTGCCAGTGCTACCTCTGTACCAAATTTCGTTCAATTCGGTTTAACCGTGTTCGAATTGATAGGGGGGACAGACATTCAGAGTACACACACTCACACACACACAGACTCACACACATACACACACACAGACAGACACACTTTTTTTTCGCCCTGTAGTGATCTCATAATTCTACTTTCTTTTTTTGCAAAAATCGAAAGTAGGCTAAAAATATAACACGAGGACTGCCGCCGGGTAATTTTGACGCTTAGTCTGACACTCCCTTTTTGTCGAAGTCGTACGGATTTTAAGAAGTAATTTTACACCTGGTGTCTTCCTATGAACCATTCCCAATATAAAATGAATTTTATTTACATTTATCAATCTTAACATGCAGAAAAATGACAATTTTCGTAACATGAACCTTGATAGCGGTGGTAAAGCAGTCATCTCGATTTTTTTGAACCAAGAAACTAACGACCAAGTTGTCCCTAGACCCTGAACGTAGATCAACAAGAACGTGAGCTATGTGATTGTGCTGCACCAAAACAGTCGTATTTTCCCCTTTATTTTTTACAGATTGTCCCGTCTAACATAAGCCGAAAATTGTCACGCGAGGACTGGTGCCATGGGTTCAAAAAGCTATGGACATGTTTCCTTTGTAGGGTGAAGTTCAAGGCTAGGTAGGAAGGTATCGGTACTGTACGCGACAGGAAATAAGGGCTGGCCAAAACAAAAATATAGAGCATTATTTAAGCTTCGGGTCAAAAACAGGCATGCGCCAGTCGTCGCGAGCCTGTCATTGTTCATTTTCTGAATATGAGGCCGTAGAACTTCAATCGCCTTTTTCTGAAGGTGTCAGTGATCTTATCTGCATGCTGATAAAGCTCCTTAGACTTCTGTTTCATCCGGATTCCTTCTGAGCAGACTGAACGAATGATTTTCCTCTCATTAGCTGTTATGAAAATTTTCATACAAGCTGTTCAGAAATTACTGATTTTTAGGAACAAGCAATCTGTCCACAGTTGATCCTTGGATATAATTGAATAGGTCATTTCAAAAGGGCCATGAGTCACGAAAGTAACATGTTCCAGAGGAAGGAAAAATATCACACAGTATTAACCATCTGTTTATTCGTTCTCATAATTATTCTCTATAATTATTGAGAAATCGACGAATAATTGTTTGGCCTTCTTGCATAGACTAATCCGGTTACCCCATACCATGCAGTTTCAATGTATAACTCATTTTCATTAAAAAAAAGTTGGACTCGTGACCATTTTTCAATGACCGATACAATTAAAGAAGTTACATCAATTAAAACCTTTACGAATGTTGCTAGGTGGGGTGTAGCCAGAACCTCTGTGTCAACAAATGATTCTAGTGTTTAAACAAACGGTCTGTTAAGTTAGCTACTTTCAAGAAATGTTTCCAGGACGAATCATTTCCCGTGGGATGAGTGTACTTCAATGTCTGGTAGGAGGGTACTAAGACTGACATCAGTATGACCAACATAGGAATAACCAAAGTCAACGAATTCAAACACTAGGGTGTTTTGAGCACCCCCACATAACCATTGTAGGGTTAAAGGAGAAACTGTACAAGCCCACCCAGAACTGTTCCTGCATTACGTGAAAAGATCGTTTCCTTTTTAAGGAATCTGTAGCATCCTATGTTTCAGGCCATGTTTGAAAATCTTCGTGACCGTTATAACCACTTTATCATATAGGCTTACAGGATGGAGCCGCTTCGTGTATCGGTGATTGTTTCCCGACGTTTCGGCTCTCATTGCAGCAGCCTTAATCATGGGTAGGTAAGAGTTGGTGTCCGTACTCAAACTGTCGGTTATTGCCAACCAGAGGTGCCTGCTTGTCCTGCATTGACGTCACGCTGCTCGCTGATTGGCCCACGCCCCTGCCAGTCGCGCGCTAGGAGAACTTTCCAAGTGTTGCTAAGTCTGAAACCATCTTCGCGATTGAAATTATTGAGATGCTTCACGACCTCTATTGCCTCTCTAATTAACCTGTTTTCATATCCAGGAATGTTAGCAAAAGTTTCGGCCTTATCAAATTCGATGGCGTGTCTCGTGACGTCAGCATGTTCAGCTGTAGCAGATCTGTAGTTCATCTGTTATCTAGATGATAAACTAGACACCGGCTGCGAAAGCTTACGATCTAAATAGTTATAACCACTGCCTACAGTACGATGGCGCATATTTTAAACATGTATCGTCCAGTTAATAAATAACAGCTCTAATACTGTATATTGCTTCAGTATCCCTACTGTATATATTGGCGCATACTGTACTTTCATGTACTGTGCCTACTAAAAGTTTAAGACCACTAGCTTATTTTCAACAAAAGATTCCTGGTCTTATATGTTTGATTAAAATTTTACCAAAATTTTATGAAAATACTTTGATCTAATAGACATGAAAAAGAATAGGAGTGTTGACCTTGAAACTGTTTTCTTTTATGCACATCTATTGACAACATGCTGTGCTTTGCCTGGTGAAAGTTTGGGTCTGCTAGCTCAACCCTCACAGAAGATATTAACCAGTGAACGCTTATCAGTCTTAGTTTCAATTCGCTACCTTTTACAAAAAGTAGGCTACAATCATCACTACCAAATGACAAGAATTATTTTTTCATCTACCAAAACGTTTGATACCTTCTACAATACTTATAAATAAAATTTTAAGATAACCCCATTGGTTTAGTGTCCACAAATTAATGCGCGGTTGAAAATTGCGTTTTTCTTCGATACTCCACTTATATTTTAAATAATTTAAACTGAAAACCTGAAGACCATATTACAATGTTCTTGGTGCAGGTGGATGTCTATTAGATCCAAGTATTTTCATAAAATATTTGGTAAATTTTGAATCAAAAACAAGATGTTCAGTAAAGAACATATAGCCTACTTTCTCCTAAATGCATGGGTATTGTTATAACTCTTTGTCCTTTTCAAGGAGTATAATTGAATGTTGGTTGTAGTAGCTTGTTGAAATACAACGTGCTATCGGGATATTAAACATGAATATGAGGTGCCCGTTGCTAGTGCTACCTCTGTAAAAAAAATTCATTCAATTCGGTTTCACCGTATTTGAATTGATCTGGGGAGTGGATTTGCACACATACATGGCCGCTATTTGCAAAACTATTGGGCTGATGACCTTGTAGTCAGTCATAAGATGCTTTCCACAAAAAGGCATGATGTTGAAAAATCCGGTAGAGATCAAATTATTAGGATGGTCGAAATTTGATTTAAGCTTTTAACATTTGGGTGGCCGTCATTCCGTTTCCGTCAAGATGGCGGCGATATAAAACATGACACTGAGGTGCCTTTTGCTAGTGCTACCTCTGTACCAAATTTCGTTCAATTCGGTTCACCGTGTTTGAATTGATAGGGGAAATCGATTTGCACACATACTTGGCCACCATCTGCAAACTATTGGGCTGATGATCTAGCAGTTTGGTCAGAATATGCTTCCCACATAAAGATTTGTTGTTGCAAAATTTGGTAGAGACTAGATTATTAGGTTGGTCGTAATTACATTTTAGCCTTTAACATTTGGGTGGCCGCGATTACGTTTCCGTCAAGATGGCGGTGATATAAAACATGACACTGAGGTGGCCTTTTCTAGTGCTACCTCTGTACCAAATTTCGTTCCATTCGGTTTCACCGTGTTCGAATTAATAGGGAGAATCGATTTTCACACAAAGATGGCCACCATCTGCAAAATATTAGGCTAATGACCTATTACTTTGGTCAAAGGATGCTCCCTCCATAATGGTATGTTGATGCAAAATTTGGTAGAGATCGGATGATTAGGTTAATCGTAATTTGATTTAAGCTTTGAATATTTGTGTGGCCGCCATTACGTTTCCGTCAAGATGGCGGCGATATAAAACATGACACTGAGGTACCCTTTGCTAGTTCTACCTCTGTACCAAATTTCATTCCATTCGGTTTCACCGTGTTCGAATTAATAGGGGTATCGATTTTGACACAAAGATGGCCGCCATCCGCAAACTATTAGGCTAATGACCTATTAGATTTGTCAAAGGATGCTTCCTCCATAAAGGTATGTTGTTGCAAAATTTGGTAGAGATCGGATGATTAGGTTAGTCGTAATTTGATTTAAGCTTTGAACATTTGGGTGGCCGACATTACGTTTCCGTCAAGATGGCGGCGATATAAAACATGACACTGGGGTGCCCTTTGCTAGTGCTACCTCTGTACCAAATTTCATTCCATTCGGTTTCACCGTGTTCGAATTAATAGGGGTAATCGATTTTCACACAAAGATGGCCGCCATCCGCAAACTATTAGGCTAATGACCTATTAGATTTGTCAAAGGATGCTCCCTCCATAAAGGTATGTTGTTGCAAAGTTTGGTAGAGATCGGATGATTAGGTTAGTCGTAATTTGATTTAAGCTTTGAACATTTGTGTGGCCGCCATTACGTTTTCGTCAAGACGGCGGCGATATAAAACATGACACTGAGGTGTCCTTTGCTAGTGCTACCTTTGTACCAAATTTCGTTCAATTTGCGCTCACCGTGTTCGAATTGATAGGGGGGACAGACATTCAGAGTACACACACTCACACACACACACACACAGACTCCCCCACACATATACACACACAGACAGACACACTTTTTTTCGCCCTGTAGTGATCTCATAAGTCTACTTTCATTTTTTGCAAAAATCGAAAGTAGGCTAATATAAGACCAGGAAGCTTTTGTTGAAAATAAGCTAGTGGTCTTAAACTTTAGGTAGGCTCTGTAGACCGCGGATGGTGGTGAGCAATGTAAATAGCATAAAATATTGAAAAACGAAAGCAGCTCTCCTATAATCAGTCAAAGGACGTAAGAAGTGTATTCATCATTTCAGCCTGATGTATTTTTAAGGCGCGACCTTTCAAGCGAATGAATCTGGTTCTCAACATCGTGATCAGAGCACACACCATTGAGAAGGTGAAATATTGAAACATTACTCACATCCATAAGCATGGGGATGTTCGAATATCTGCTATTGACTACTGAGATATATTGCCTACCCTCTACACTTAGGTGTTTGTGCTTATTACATTTGCAGTATGCTATCCACGTGGCAACCTGAAGCACGAGGAAGGGGTTTGGGTGTACAATGGAAATCAATTAAGGCAATGCAATGGTGGAGTGTACTCTACCTAAACTGCGATTGGCAGCTGACTAGATGAACGTATTTTTAGCCTACTTTTCACATTTTGCAAAAATGAGGAAAAAGTAGGCTTATGAGATCGATCCGGGAAAATGTGTGTCTGTCTGTCCTTCTGTCTGGCTGTGTGTGTGTGTCCCCCTACCAACTCCTAAACGGCAGCTGCAATCGAAACAAAATTTGGTAGGAGTAAAGATCTATACCTGAATATCTCAATGCCGTAATTGAAAATGATATCACTGCTACCAACTGCTGACAAATCGCAATTGAAATTTGAGCTCCATGTTGGATATCTTGGAAGGTATGACTGGGAGCTATTTCAAAATTGGCACACGTATAGACAATAATGTTTCAGTTTAATTTCCAGGAGGCCATACATGGCAGTGTATGGCTATGTGCTATGTGTACAATAACAGATATGACTATGCGTATTCTTAAGACCAACCATGGCTGTCTATACTAACTATTTTTGTTACCCTAATATCAATATATCAGAAAGTATGCAAGCCAATAGCTCTAAACTTTGCACACGTATAGTATCTGGTATTCTGGATTAATTTGGAGTAACTAATATACGTCAGTGCTGCCAATATGATTCTAAGCCTGTTGATAGGTCCAATTTTAAAATGCATGTAACTTCTATACTAACTAATGGATTTCATTAAAAATTGGCTCAACAATAGATCGTACTATTTCAGATTATTTCTGACCAGTACATGCATGAGTTTGTTGCCAACATGATTTTACGAGCGCTGTTAGATCCAATGTTTAACTGCATGTAAGGTCCATGCTATCCATTGCACTTCACCCTAATGTTGTATTCTGTACCTTAAGAGACGGAACTAAGAATATATTCAGTCACCAGGGCTGCCAACTTTAGTGCTCTATTAGGCTACATTATGCCAGATATGCAGTATTTCGAACTAATTTGAAATTTCTATATTACCAACTTAATTTCGTCATTATTCTAGATAGATCCATATAGATTACTCTTTGGCATGAATCTTAAATTTTAAGAAATGTAGGCTCTTTAGTTCGCCACGGAATTTCTTGTTTAATTATTATATCATTTTTGTCCTCATGGACAGTGTTTGAACTTAAATATGTCATGATGACACAATTTTCACTTCTCTCCTCTTCCCATAATCTCTTCATCCTTTGACTGTGTTCCTGATTCCGTTGTTCTGTCCACAATGTTCCCGTCTTCTTCTTTTCATTTACATTAAATTGTGCATTCTTAATTTTGCTTCTGAATTCTGCTCTGTCTCCAATCATTTGCCTAGATGATCGTATCATCATCATCATATATATTATTTCAGTAGTATAGATCCCTCCTGCGGCACTCACAAGCGACCGATCGTGAAAATGAGCATTCAAATGAAAGACATTAGCAGTGACGAATTCCAATCTAATTCCATAAATATCAATAATTTCTTTAAAAAATTACATTAAAAAATGTACGAAGTGTGCGATTTGCAGATACTGTTGGTGTATGAAAATACGCTCCATAATTTCTGTCCACTTCACATTTTGGTCGCTGTGACGCCCGTTTCATGTCATTTTAACATTATGAGGTATTTCCTTTATCATTTTGCATGGATTTCAGAATCATTAAATCAAAGGAATGAGTACTCAAATCGTATAATTTCATAAATATCGAGTAACCGGTGAGTGTTACAGCACACTCGGCACGCAAATGACATTATCAGTGACAAATTGCATTCTAATTTCTTAAATATCAATTTTTGTAAGAAGTGTTCGATTTGCAAAACCTATTGGGGAAAGTGTGGTTTATGAAAATGCGAGATTTCTCACAAGGGGTCCGCTAGTTTTATTATATTTTACAATTATTTACCTCACATGCATAATATTATCTCCTGCGACAACTAGTGGTGTAGCGGATAGCATTCTTGTCTGTCACCCCCAGAGGTCCGGGTTTGATTCTCGGCTCTGCGGAGAAATGTAATTCTGAATTCTACCTCGCGCATCTTGCAAAAGCGAAAGAATTTGTTTGTTTCCGAGTTTCACACGAACTTTCAACCATATGAATATAATATATGTTTTTGACAATGAAATTATGTAAGGTCATACATATTACTAATACCAAGAAAGAAGAATACGGAAATAACAAAAATATCCCAAGTGTTAATCGAACTCCTTCCATCTCTGTATAGTGGACTCGGTCTCCAACGCAACCACCAAGGTTATGAAGACCACTGCCAGATCGTATCCTGTATAACTAAGTAAACAATGTATACACACAACTGCCAGTTCTAAATACTTTGGACATGTCATTTTAAACTTTTGTCACGAATAAGTCTTCTGTATTTCCCTTCCTTTTTAATTATACAGGGTCATAGAAAAATAATGCCTACATTTCAAACAATTATAGCACCGAAACCCTTTATGTTAAACGTGTAATTCTTTCACTGAACGCCAGCTGGTTAAAGTAAGTCTTGTTTTGGAGGGGACGTGACCTTGCTATGCGCACACTAGATGCGCAGCAGCCAAAGTCGGCCGGGGGCGCGCGTGCCAATAACTGCATCGCCCGACAAACTGTACCTGATTACAAAGCTGTAATTTGATGGTTTAATCAGTTTATAGAGACAGGGACTGTACAGAAAAAATCTAGGCCAGGCCGACCACCAACATCAGCATTGATCGCACGCTTTCCCAATGGCTGGATTGGTACGTGCAATCATTTCAGGAGTAACTGTCAAGATGGCAGCAGAAATTCGCTCCCGCAGGTGCTCCAAATCCCGAATTTTTCTGCATACACAATGGTTTTCTTGTAACCCCCCTCCAAAAAAAATCCAAAGGGGTGAGGTCAGGACAGCATTGGCGCGCGCGCCCCCGGCTGACCTTGGCTACTGCGCATCTAGTGTGCGCATATTAAGATCACTTCCCCTCCAAAACAAAACTTACTTTAACCAGCTGGCGTTCAATGAAAGAATTACACGTTTAACATAAAGGGTTTCGGTGCTATTATTTTTTTTAATGTTGGCATTATTTTTCGATGACCCTGTATTCCAGAAAATCTCAAGGAAGCATCGCAAACAACGATCAGTGCTACACGCTTCTTGATTCGTCTGACATGTTTCTCCAGGGTGAAACCGAGACTACGCATGCGCGAGAGCCGTGAAGCACATTTAAGTAATTACTAGCGGACCCGTGCGAGATATCTCACATGTTCATAAACCACACTTGCCCCAATAGGTTTATAATGAGACACTTAAGGAGAAAGGTTGTTATGTTTTTATTTCAACCAAATGATTATAGGACACTATTTACATTTCAGTTAGAATTCCAAGTTGTACGTTCTCTAACTTACGAAGGCAATCACTGAAAATTGGATCATCATAATACTCACCGGTTATTCGCTATTTATGAAATTATACGATTTGAGTACTCATTCCTTTGATTTACTGTTTTTGTGAGGTAACTGGTAGCATGTTGAACTATGCCCAAGGTCGTGGGTTCAAAGCCTGCCGAAGACGTCGTATTTTCTAAGAACGCTAAAAATCCCTCAGTATGCCTTCCTTTGGAGGGGAAGTTCCAACGTTCGTTGCGAGTAGCTGGTTGCGGAGGCATCTAGTAGCCAAGTTCACAACTAGGTGTCGTTGACGGTAGTATTTGGTAGCAAAATTAGGAACTACTACTTGAAATTGACCGTCCGCAGTCCTTACCATAATTTCAGACTAATACAGCCATCACAATTAACACCGTTTATTAGACAGATTCTACACACACCCAAAGTACACGGGGCTACATGACCGCGTTGTCGCAGCCCCTGAACTGAGGAACCAACCATCATCTCTGCGGGAGATAAAATTTTGCGTGAAGAAGTAGCAGACTGCTAGATAGTTACACATCAGTGTCGAAACCTTGCATAAGGACAGTGTGACCACAAGTATGAAAATGAAGCCTAAATGACGAGAAGGTTACCGTCCCCATAAGACAATAAAATGTTAAAAATATGCATAAAAAACGAAAAGCTAAGTTAATTAAGCGCCAATTGTAAAATACTTTCTCGCAATAAATGAGGTCTGATCCTTCTACGAAAACCTACATATTCTGCTTATTTTCGCCTCTCCTCTAGTTTTCCTGGTGAAATCTACCTCCGCCATCCGGCGTGCCGAGAGGAATTTTTTTTAAATTCAAGTAAGGACTGCAGAGAATAATTTCAAGTAGTTCCTAATTTTGCTACCAAATGCTACGTTCCTCGACACCTAAATTGCGGACTTGCATACTAGATGGCATTGCAGTCGGCACCTGGCGGCGAACGTTCGAACTAATGGTGTGTTATCAATTCTAACCTACAAATTTTGGCTTCACACAAGTGTAGTTAGTGGAAGGTTCTTTTTCATGCCATAAATCTATGACATGGGACCGCCGGCTTTATTTCCCCTCCGAAGGAAGGCATACTTAGGAATTTTTAATGCTCTTATAAAATCCGACGACTTCGGTCGTGTTTGAACCCGTGACCTTGGGCATAGAAGTCAGTAACGGTAAGACGTCATCAGCGTAGTGTAACATTGCAGACTGGGACTCTCAAGTAACTCACGAATGTTGTTTATGTGGAATGTTAGTATAGTAAGTGACGTCACTAGCACTTGGCATCCAACTGGCTGTGCGACTCAAGAGGAATGTTACTACGTCACGCAGGCTGAGAATGTCTGATCTAACGTCTCTACCCACTGTCCGAGTGACGACCAGGGAAATCTGTAGCAATTTTTGTGTAACACTCAGTTTTTAGCCTACTTTCGATTTTTGCAAAAAATGAAAGTAGACTTATGAGATCAACACAGGGCGAAAAAAGTGTGTCTGTCTGTGTGTGTGTATGTGTGTGTGTGAGTCTGTGTGTGTGTGTGTGTGTGTGAGTCTGTGTGTGTGTGTGTCTGTGTGTGTGAGTGTGTGTACTCTGAATGTCTGTCCCCCCCCCCTATCAATTCGAACACGGTGAATGCGAATTGAACGAAATTTGGTACAAAGGTAGCACTAGCAAAGGACACCTCAGTGTCATGTTTTATATCGCCGCCATCTTTACTAAAACTGAATGGCGGCCACTCAAACGTTCAAAACGTAAAATCAAATAACGACTAACCAAATCATCCGATCTCTACCAAATTTGGTAACAACATACCTTCGTATAGGATGCGTCTTGTGACCAAACTACAAGATCGTCCGCCATACCATTTCAGGATGGCGGCCGTGCGAATTATGCAAACTTTATAATCCATATCATGGGACCCACCAGTTCCGATTATCGAGCCAAGAATCGTTTTAACTGTTCTAAAGGAAGAGGCACGTTCGAAATTAAAAGTTTATTTTGTAATACTATAGTGCAGACGTGATTTTAAAAAGCTGAGCTGATTCAGTAATAAGACAAGATGGCAGCGGATATCTTGTGCCTGACTTATATTTCACTAATTTGAGTATTGCATGCAATATAGCGTACTGATACAAAATAAATAAACTTTGTATGAAATGCTTTATATATAAATAATATACTCCAGTGATGAAATCGTTTAGTATAAATCATTATTTGCTAACAAGTTCTATGTAAGTCATTTTATAAAGAACGATATTCGTTGACACAATTAGCTCAGTGGTAGAGCGTTAGCCTATCGCTCAATTGCCTATGGTTCAAACCCGATCAGAGCTAGGTTTTTGCTTGAAATGTTATATGTTTATTGTTTTGTAATGACTCAGATGTTTTAAAATTAAGCGTTATATTGTGCATATTATGGTGTAAAATATATCTATATATTTAAAACAGTAAGGTGATTTTTGTTTTACCCCTCACGCATGCGCACAATCCGCTTGGGCTCATGACAAAATGGCGGTGAGAAGTCCATTAAAACGTAAGTTATTTAATAAGCTTCCATGTAATTGAAATCATACATTAGCCAAGTTCTGACTATAAAATATAATAACAGTATGAACGTATACGAATGTGCAACATTGATTTTTTTTTTATAATGAAATGGATTATTTCCTTCAGACAGCGGCTTTTGAATGTAGTGAATGCTTTAGTCTGCTGCCGAATCAGAGTGCGCGAGTAGCTCTCTGGTTAGGGCGACTGACTGTGGTTCCAAGGAGCACAGGTTCGATCCCATCATTCGGCAGCTTTTTTTACCACTGAAATATTGTTTAATCAAGGAGTATTAGTAAGGTTATATGTCTGTTAAAGATACATATTTCTACATTCCCTCTCAATATGTTTTATTTCCGTTTTACCATTGCATTACAGCATGTGATCAAGAGAGCTAACTGTTGTCCTCAATGCGCCGTTCGAATATCTGCAATCAGTTCCAGTAACTGACAACAGATGGCAGTACCTCGCCCATATATTTCCTTTAACTGACAACAGATGGCAGCACCATTGCATCGCTATATTTAAAACACAAGACATGGCGCGTTTTCACGTGATGGAGAATTATAAAGGAGGGGAATATTTAAGAAGGGAAATGTTGAAGAACATTAACTGACAGTTGAATGTATAGGCTATGTTGTTTATGTACTTCAATATTGCAATTCTTCGCAATGCTTCGGAGGTCAAGTTATTAGCGTCCTAGACTAAAAGTTATAATTATGCATCGTTGATATACTCTTAAATTATTAAAGAAAAAAGAAGTTTTCCAGGCACCCGCGCGTGTCCACAATTGCTTGCGCCACGAGAGACACTTGGCAAACATAATTCGTTTGAAGGGCTCCGACGTCGTGGTCACTCAGCCCCGCGTACTTTGGTGTGTATGTGTAAAATTTTCTCTGATAACCTGCGTTATTGTGATGGCTGCATAATGTGTGTATTTGTAATTAAGGTGGGAAATGGCAAAGAGACGGCCAAGGCTTTAAGTAAGGAACCTTCCCGGTATTTGCCTTGAGTGGAAGTGGGAAACCACGAAAAACCACATCCAAGATTGTCGAGGTGGGAATCAAACCTTCCTCTTCCTAGTTATACCTCAAGAGACTGAATGTGCCCCGTTTTTGCCCTCAGACCAGAATTAAATTTCTTGGCAGAGCAGGAAATGTAACCCGGGTCTCCGAGGCGATAGCCAAGAATGGGTGGGCTTCCATGTGTTAATACGATTTTTGACATGCACGGGACATAGAATTCAAAAACTGCCTTCATTAGGGTGACTGCCGAAGTGAGTATTGAGTATAGGCCTATGGTCATTCCAGTAGCTGACGAAGTGATTCTATGTTCCCCTGCAAAATGTACCGCCATAACCTATAACAGGTGATGGAAATTGCTTATTTAGAGCAGTTTTGTACTGTTTATAACAAAATGAAGAACGTCATTCTGAGCTGCGTTTTCAAGCTATTGCAAAAAATTTCGTTGGCAGGAACAATTATAAGGAATTTATTTTAAGCGATCAGTCTCATCGCATTCTCCTCACCAACCAACTTTAGTATGAAAGTCTCTGGACGGTCATGTTGAACTTCTTTTTATAAGACAATTGTTTAATGATTATTTGTTTAGAGTAGCCTACTAACTACGCAGTTGATTTCGGCAATGGAAGTATTATTTGCCATTTAATATTTAGCGGCTCCGTTATTGCAGGACACTATAGTGTTATCGAATAATACGAAGCCACATTTAAAGTCCAATATAAATAGGCCATTTCAGAAACAATTCCAGATATTATGCAGTACAGTGTAAGGTCTTTGACGATCAAATGTAAACATTGTTCTAAATTGTATTTCTCTTGCGTAAAATCTACGCGTGGTTATTTTGGCCTTTACTGTTGTGATGGTAAAATTGATATGCTGGAATATATAATACATGTATTTGCCAATTTGCAACAATGTAATGATATTCATTTAAAAGTCATTCAACTTATGTCCAGTAGTTCAAACACATACATCACCGTTAACAAATTGAATACTGAAGATGAAAGCCAGCTACTTCATTTCCCTGAACTGCACTGCACTGCGCCACTTGCACGCCAGGAGTGAACTGAGGGAGCAGAGGATACAAACAGCACTGGGGCTGTCTCAAGGTCAAGCAGACCTGCCAACTGCAGGGGAGCCAAACTTGGAGAGTTGATAAATCACACACCACAAACTAGAATAATATATGTCACTTTGTACAGATTCTAGGACACATTAAAACTAGGGAGTTATTTTCCAAACACCCTGTACTCAAAAGCAGGTTGAGTTAGAGGAAATTCAAAGATTTAAGGTTACCCATGAGTAATATCTCGAACTTCAAAACATGAGAGCCAGTTTAGAAAAATACACCATATATTATTGGTGAATTAAGTGCACAGTTTGCCAACTTTTACTGCTGTAGCTTCAACGGTTTGAGTATTATCTCTACTTAGTATAAGACAAAGTCCCCGATTCTTGGATGTTACGGGTAAACTCGAGAACCACGGGATGGATTTTGATGCTGTTTTCACCATTCTATAAAGGATATTTCAAGGATGATTTCTGTAGAAAATAATTTATTTATCATCAAAGGAAGCCGAGCAGTAACGATTTCAGTGGAAAAGTCGGGAAAAAAAACTGGCGTCCGAGCCCTTTGTAAGCTTACACTGGGCAAACCGTTAAAATATCTAAATACTATGAGTGTAAGAATGGTTCAGCATGAAATGTTCTACTAAGACCACGAGAGCATATGTCTATCTCCAATACATATACACTATAAGTGTTTTAACATTTTAATTTCTTCCAACCATTTCCATTCAACTACTGAGGCGACAGTTTACGAGCTAGCTAAGGGCGAGTTTATCATCCCTGTTACAGCCTAGCTAGTGGGCGACCCTATTGCCCCGGATACAGCCAGCAGCAAACCGTTCAGTCGTGCTGAGTTAAGACTTCTGAGAAGGGTAGTTGTGTTCGGAGTTTACCTGGAAGTGCAACTCGGGTTTCCTTCATTTCGCCTGTGAAACACAGACAAGTTAAGATTGGACGGAAGGGGGATTATATTATATTAAATTATACTGATTGGCGTATAATCTCTACTTAGTATAAAACAAAGTCCCCGATTCTTGGATGTCACGGGTACTCTAATCTCGAGAACCACTGAATGGATTTTGATGCGGTTTTCACCATTCTGTAAAGGATATCGCGAGGAAGGTTTCTGTAGAAAATAATTTATTTATGACCAAAGGAAGTCAAGCACTAACGATTTCAGTGAATAGGTCGGAAAAACTGGCGTCCGTGCGCTTTTTAAGCTTACGCTGGGGAAGCCGTTAAAACTATCTATATACTATGAGTGTACGAGTTGTTCAGCATCCAAAGTTCTATTAAAAAAAAGCCCTGGAGAGCGATTCTCTATCTTCAATACATCGCCTACTATAAGTGTTTTTACGTTTTCATTTCTTCCAACAATCTCTATTCAGTTATTGAGGCGACAGTTTACGAGCTGGCTAGGGGCGAGTCTATCACCCCAGTTACAGCTTAGCTAGCGGACGAGCTTATTGCCCCAGATACAGTCAGCAGCAAACTGTCGAGTTGTGTTGAGCTAAAAACTTTAGAGAAGAGTGGTTGTGTTTGGAGTTTCCCTGGAAGTGCAACTCGGCTTTTCTTCATTTCTTTATTTTCGTTCCGCAAAATTTACAGTCAAGTTAAGATTGGACGGAAGGGGGATTTGTGTTTCATGCATCTCGCCATTCTTAAATTACGTCTGACAAGAATTTGTTGCACATGCATCTCCATGATAATATAATTAATAGCCCAGTCAGTCATTTTAACCCATCACGCCGAGATGTAAAACGGATATTGGTCGCTGTTCATTTACATTGGAAAAATAAAAACGCTTATCACGTACTGTAAACTGTTCCCGGGCGAAGTCGGGTCGGGTTGCTAATAGCTAAATAAGTGCCCTTTTCACTAATTCGATTCCTTTGTGTTGCAAATGTATTTATCTTAGTTTCATACTTAGTCGCCTTGTTCCCTATAAAATTTCTGAAATTTCCCTGGCTTTGAATATGGTCATCTTACTGAAAATGAAAATCCACAGCCTGCTTCCAGTCTCCGACCGGGCCAGGAATGGAATGAATGAAGCCCCCAACTAGCGGCGAGGATATGAACTGTGCCGGCTGCCGAGGCCTGACGCACTCCTCTGGGGCAATGATTAAATGAATGACAGATGAAATGAAATGATAGTGGAGAGTGTTGCTGGAATGAAATTTTGACAGGGAAAACCGGAGTACCCGGAGAAAAACCTGTCTGCCTCCGTTTTGTCCAGCACAGATCTCACATGGAGTGACCGGGATTTGAACCACGGACCCAGCGGTGAGAGGCCGGCATGCTGCCGCCTAAGCCACGGAGGCTTCGGTCATCTTACTAAGGTCTCTAAAATTTGCAAAAATTATATGATAAACTTCGTACATTACAAATACTGCATTCTTGTTTTTTTTACCTACCGTAATATAAAATTCTAAAATTCTTCACAAATAAAATTCAGGGCAATTCTTCTAAGGACTTCGGTACACAGTTTTATCAGTCTATCACAGTGGTTCTGAATCCGTAGAAGTCTGCCCACCACTCGGCGTGAAATTGAATCATGTAATCATTACCCCTCCTACCCCCAATACACCCTATCAGTTGTAATCCTTCCTCAATAACACTTATTTTAAAGATATTTCAATTCAGAACCTGATGTCATCGCCGCGAATACATTCGGACGATTCTCGTTCAACGCACATCGTTTTCGAAATCCCCATTTATTGGCCACTTTTTTATGCGTGCTGGTGGACCATTTTCTCCCGCGGACCACTCCCGAGGCACTCGCGGACCATCTGTGTTCCACGGACCACTGGTTAAGAACCACTGGTCTATAATAACAGCTTGTTTACCATAACATCGTGGTCATTTAGCCCTGTGTACTTAGGTGTGCTTCTTTGTTAATAGAAAAAGAAGTCTGATAACCTGTGATATTGTGCTGTCTGTAGTAGGTTAGTGTGTGCGTATTTGTAATTCAGGTGAAGATTGGGAAGGAGGCAGTCGTGGCCTTCAGTTAGGAACCATCCAGACATTTGCCTGGAGTAGAAGTGGGAAACCACGGGAAACTACTTCCAGGATGGCTTAATTGAGAATAAAGCCCACCACTTCTCAGTTTTGCCTCACGAGGCTGAGTGTACACCATTCTAGCCCTCAGACCAGAATGTATTGTCTTGGCAGAGACGGGCAACCAACCCGGACACCCGGGATGACAGCCAAGAATGATAGTTACTATACCACGAGGTGGACTAATCAATTTCTGGTGTAATGATTAGAACAGTGTTGCTTCAGCCTTTACAGGTCAGAGAAGAGATGCTTGCCACGGTGGGTGTGTGGTTATTATGTCGGACTACCAACCCCATGCTTACAGGTTCGCTCCTGGCCGTGGCAAGTGTATTTTGAAAGGCGATAAAAATTACGATACGCATGTCATACGTTGTTGGCATGTTAAAGAACCCACTTGAATTCAGTAGGCCGTGTTCATAATGTCAAAATTAATCTCGGGATTGTCCGCCACACAATAGTTCCTCCTTTCTCTACTAGAAAGCGCTATAGTGTCAAGGAGCTTAGATATCTAACCTCCTTGACTTTCATAGCGTTCAAAAGAGCATTAAATTCGACATGCAAGCTGCCCTCTGGGCGTCAATTAACAAAGCTCACAACCGGCATCCGAGGCCATACGATATTATTATTATTATTATTATTATTATTATTATTATTATTATTATTATTATTATTATTAGAGAAGAGATATGTTTGATTCCTTCCACATATGTTTTCCCGTGGTTTCCAGGTAAATGCGTGTTGTTGTTGATTCATTTAGGGACTTTGATATATCATGGTCATGCAGGCCCGTGTAGGTTTGTGGAATCCATTTGATAACCTGTGTCCTTGTGATGGCTGTTGTAGTGTATTGGTGATTAAGACTGGGATTTGGAAGGATGTGGCCTTAAGTTAGAACCCGGGTAATGTCACACTCAGGATGAACGCTGTCAAGACAAAGATTCGATCTCTGCACTTGCTGCAGCTGCTTATCCCAGTCGTGATGCGTGCATTAATGCACTTGGCTATGAAGATAAATTGGGAATTACAGAGTTGGTATTATTCCCGAAGAGCCAGCAATGCAATTAAGTGGACACCATTTAAATGTAGACACAGTTATTAGAGCGTACATGGGGATTTACAAGTAATTAGGCAGCGGGCCAAAATATCCCCCCTTCTCAAGTCGCATTGTTTCCGATGATTGTTCTTGCGTCACAGACATTATTTTTTTTTTTCCTTTGCGTGGCGGAACACCTGCTAGTGATGGACCAATTCGTTAGTAGTCTGCGCTGAACGCTCCGAGAAGTGCGCTGTAGGGCAACTTCATTAATTCGCGAAACCACGTAATTAAAGGAGGAACGTGCCAGCTGTTAAAGTGACATGATGATATTATTTGCTTGGACACGAAGAAAATGGACAATAATAATATGATAATAATAGACTAATAATAATAATAATAATTCCGTAATGGAATTTGGGTCGGGAGACCAACAAAGGAACTTTATGAAAATACAGACACCATTATAGATAAATTTAGGAAGAGACGTCTGCAGTTCTACGGACACATATATAGGATGGATGAGAACAGACTCACTAAGAAGCTATTCAATATCGTGAATGCAAGTAAATTAAAGACCAGTTGGATAAAAGAAGTACATGAAGACATGGAATTACTTAAAATCTCTGAAGACGACATTAAGGACAGAGAACAATTTAGAAATACAATCAGAAACACGAAAATTGTACAAGTGTCAAGGAAAGACACATCAGGGAAAACATGGACAGATGAAAGGAAGAAAAAGCACAGTGAACTAATGAAGAGGTTTTGGGAAGAAAGGAAGAGAGGAAAAGGAAGTGAAGCTGTGATTGGCTCAAGTTCTCAGGCTCTCCTGAAGGGGAATAATCGGAAATAATAATAATAATAATAATAATAATAATAATAATAATAATAATAATAATAATAATAATAATAATATTATAAAGACCTAGTGGAGTCTACCAGGAAGTAATGGCTAAAGATCTGTGCGTATGACGATATCCGCAAACTTTTTTTGCCATGCGGATACAGTTTGCATGGCTGTGCTGATAGCGGATAATGTTTGGAGTAAATTTGTGGATAGCTTTTAGAACACAATCCAAACTTGTTGAATATCATTACTAGGACCCGGATGTTTATGGCATATAATAACTTTCCCTTATGACTAGTGAAAATAAAGGTGGTGATTATGCTCTGATTTCTTACAATCTGTATAGTTGCCATATATTTGCCAGATAATGTTCTGAGAGTGAAGAAATCACAAAATTAATAATAATAATAATAATAATAATAATAATAATAGGGCATATTAAACGATTGGGAACTGAGAGGTTAGCTAATAAAACTCTTAATCCTCAAGAGAAGTGGAAGATACACCTCCATAGTTCCAGGAGTTATATCAAAACCTAAAAATGGCATATATTGGACTGGTTGAAGTGAGGGACAGGACAAGATTCTGAACTAAAGTTGCAAGTGTGAAGGATTCCCACAAAAGAAGACGCACACGTTCAGAGGGATAAAGATTGAGGAAGAGTCAAATATTGAAAAACGGAAGCTAAGCAGTAAGGAAAACACGTTGAAGACGAAGACCTGAAGAACTGTTGTGTATTTATAGTCCATAGATGGTTGTATCGAATTATTATTAATAATAATAATAATAATAATAATAAAACAATTCTACGGATTTCTCAACTTTAAAAGTACAACGTCGACCGAAGAGGGTGATGTCGGAGGAACAACGAGAGACAATCAACCAACGTAAGTCTTAGAGTATAAGCGGTCTGTAATTGGCCAAATTCTTTAATTAAGAAAACAAATAATAATACTGTAAAGGGATTATATTTCAGGAAGAGCCTCGTGCCAATAAATGTGTTGCAATGTAAAAGATCCACTTTAAGGGCAACATTTTGGCTTCCCAACGTCTTTGAAGTCACAGTAAATTATAATATTACATTATATCTTTATACTTTTGTCGATTTTGGCCTACAGTGGACCGCGGTAAACAATCGGAAGACTTGCCCCTCTTTTTTTCTCCTCCCAGAATGTATTTATACGGTCGCTAAATCTCATCCTTCTGTCTTCAGACCAGATGACCCTGGTTTTTGAGCTATGTTTCCCCTTAATCCCACTCAATTTATCAATCTTATGTCGATACCTTGTTCTGTTTAGTATATGAGTCATATAGTTCCAAAAGGCATCTTCTTCATACTATGCACTTTTTGGATATTTGAGAAAAACTGTCTATAATATCATTAATTCATAGAAAAGTTAATTCTTTTGAACAGGTTGTCATTTTCCAACAAGATGTTCAGTAAAGAACATATATCCTACTTTCTCCTAAATGTATGAGTATAGTTGTTTTTATCAAAGAGTATAATAGAATCATTTCTTGGTTAAAGACCTTAAAAACTATTTACCTCTACCAAACACCACAACCTCGAAAACAACTGCTACCATTCATTGAAGAAAGAAAGATAAGAAGTATCTAAAGAATGTTATGGATCTGGAGACATAATCGACCGGACAGGCTGCGTGGCTCAGCGGTAACGTTCTCGCTTGCTGGGCCCTATGTTGCAGGTTCGTATCCTGGCGCAGTCAGCTGGCATTTGAGGGTGCACAAATGCGAGGGAGCCGTGTTAGTAGATTTACTGGCACGTTAAAGATCCCCTTCGGGGCAAAATTCCGGCACCCTGGTGTATCTGAATGCAACAGTAGTTAAAAGGGACGTAAAACCAATATCATTATTATTATTATTATTATTATTATTATTATTATTACATAATCGTCCTGACGCGGGCAACATCCAACTTTGAGTTGAGGCATGTCTTTACACGTCTGGCTGTGCATGGATTTCACAACCCTAATTGAATTAACAAATCTTTCCATGACCTTACAGAGACGTGTGTATATCAACTATGTGGATATTTTCGATTGCTATTTGGCTGCAATAAAAGTATTAATTAATATCCTGAACTAGCACCAACGGCTGGAGTTCAGATACTATGTGAAATCGTTTTGTTCTTTACTTCAATTTTAACATTTTCAAATAACGCACAATAGGCTGTAACAAACCCTTTAAAATAAAAAGTAAAAATGTATCGTAGTATCATCTTGTCATTCTTCAAATTCGATGCGCATAGAATGACGATGGTATACTAATAAATGGAGTCCCATGTAGACCAGTCGTGACATCTAATGGAGAAGTATCGAACAAGATAATCCTAACAGGGGGAGTGCATTCTAGCGGCCATAAACATAAACTTTTCAATAAAATCTGTAAGTGGTTAATCTGTTGGCCGGCGTGCAGTTCGCCATGATAATTCACTTTTTAGCCTACTTTTCACATTTTGCAAAAATGAGGAAAAAGTAGACTTATGAGATCGATCCGGGAAAATGTCTGTCTCTCTGTCTGTCCTTCTGTCTGTCTGTCTGTCTGGCTGGCTGGCTGGCTGTGTGTGTGTCCCCCCTATCAACTCCTAAACGGCTGCAGCAATCAAAACCAAATTTAGTATGAGTAAAGATGTGTACCGGAATATCTCACGTCCATATTTGAAAATGATGTCAGTGCTACCATCTGCTGAAAAAACGCACTAGAAATTTGAGCTCCATGTTGGATATCGTGGAAGGTATAGATGGGAGCTATTCCAAAATTAGCACGTCATGTAGATAATACTATTTCAGTTTAGTTTCCAGGAGGCCAAACATGACAGTGTTGCCAAAATAATTTTAAGCCTTCTGATAGGCCCAATGTTTAAATGCATACAACTTCTACACTATCAATTGGATTTCAACCAAATTGTGTATGTAATATCTGTACATAAACAGATATGACTGAGCGTATTCTTAAGAGCCACCAGGGCTGCCAACTGTTAATAATTGCTCTCTCTATTTTTTTAATCCAAATACCAATATATCAGAAAGTATGCAAGCCAACAGCCTTAAACTATGCACACGTATATTCTGACATTTTAGATTAATTTGGAGTAACTTACATACGTCAGTTCTACCAACATGATTATAAGCCTGCTGATAGTACCAATTTTTAAATACATATAACTTCCATACTATCAGTTGGATTTCAACCAAATTTCGTATGGGCTATGTGTACCATAACAGATATGACTATAAGTATTGTTAAGAGAAATCAGGGCTGCCAACTGTTAATAAATGCTGTCTATATATTTTTTACCCTAATATCAATATATCAGAAAGTATGAAAGCCAACAGCTCTATACTTTGCACACGTATAGCACCTGACATTCTAGATTAATTTGGAGTAATTAATACAAGGCAGTGCTGCCAACATGATTCTATGCCTGCTGATATGTCAAATTTTAAAATACACGTAACTTCTATACTAACAAATGGATTTCATCCAAAATTGGCACAACAAGATATCATAATATTTCAGAATAGGCTATTTCTGACCAGCACACGCATGACATTGTTTGCAACAAGCTTTTACGCGTGCTGATAGATCCAGTTTCTAACAGCATGTAACGTCCATTGGACTTCAACCAAATTGTGTATTCTGTACCTTAAGAGATGGAACTAAGAATATATTCAGTCACCAGGGCTGCCAACTGTAGTGCTCTATTAGGCTACATTATACTAGGTATATTTTGAACTAATTAGATATTTCGATATTACCAACTTAATTTCGTCATTATTCAAGATAGGTTCATATTCTGTAGAATAATCATTGGCATGAAAAGTAGGCTGTATAGTTCTTCACGGAACTTCTTGTTTGTTCCTAGATGTCTCGTGCAAATCTGCTGGCGAATTTTGTTTTAATTATATATTTTCCATCGTACTATGCACATTATAACGATTAATTTTAAAACGTCTGAGTCATTACAAAACAATAAATATAAAGAAATTCAAGCAAAAAACCTAACTCTCATAGGTTTGAACCATAGCCATAAGATTGATAGGCTAACGCTTTACCACGGAGCCAAACGTGCGAACGGACATTAACCGATATCAAATGAGTTACATAGAACGTGTTAGCAATTAATGATTGCTAACATTTCATCAGTGGAGTATATTACTTACTAGCTGAAATACCCGTGCTTCGCTACGCGTCATAAATAAATTAAAATGTGAAGGAGAGAGTTAAAACAGGGGATAGGCGAGGTGCTGCGCAGAGGGAGATTAAGGATGGAACATTTTGTCTAACTACACCGCTCGGCGTTGACCGTGTTTTATAGCACAAATTTAGGTTTTACTCGCTAACCGTTGGAGATACTTTTCGGATAGAAAATGTAATTTTAAACCTCGTATATACCATCAAAAGTTTGTTATTTCATAGTGTTCTCTTTTTATTTGAAATGGAAATATGAAAGTTTGAAACCAAAGGGTGTAGTGACGTCACTAAAATGGTCGCCAACTTTAAATAGTGCAAAGTATTGAAATCAAAAGTAACCTATATGTTAACCAGGTAAATCAGCTACTTCCATGTAAAATTCATGTAAATCGGACCAGTGGTACTTGCGTAATTGAGTAATACACAGACACACACCATCTCATTTTTAGCCTCGCTTCGCTCGCGTCATGGTCGTGTCATATTGTTATTCAATGAAATGCAGGTTTGACCCCGTTAACACCCCTTTAGAACCTGAATATCCAAAAATCCCGCCTTAGTAGACGTTTTCGACACACAACAAACATATCCTCAAAATATCATTCTTCTAACTTTAATAGTTTTGGTTGGTCGATGAGAGTGAACATCCAAAAATCCTTCCTTAGTGGACGTTTTTCTTCCAGAATTTCACCCCTCCCCATAGGCTCCTTAAATTGCATTTATGAAAATACGGTCGAACATCTATTTATTTATTTATTTATTTATTTATTTTTAAGCTGATTGATTTCCTCCGAGTTTCAAATTGCTCGCCTATGTCGTTTAAGAGATACACTCTCCGTTAGGAATCTTTCAACCCCCACTTTTCAACCCTTTCATCTCATAATATACACTCCATCCAAAAACCATTAGACATATATCAGCTTATTTTTAATGATTAGTATATATATGCCAAGTATCACATCCCCAAATGAAACCACTCGTGAGATATTGTTATTCAATGAAATGCACGCTTACCCCCTTAACACGTCTTTAGAACCTGAATATCTAAAACTCTTTCCTTAGTGGAAGTTTTCGACATACAACGAACATATCCCCAAAATTTCATGTTTCTAACTTCAATAATTTTGGCTGGGCGATGATGAGTGAGTGAGTCAGTAAGTCAGGACATTTTCATTCATTTATTTTTGATAATTTCACCCCTCCCCATGAACCCCTTAAATTTGATTTATGAAACAAACGGTTGAACACCTATTTACTTTTTTAACGCTGTTTTGACCCTGAGTTTGATGAATGAGTAAGTGAGTCAATCAGTTAGGACACTTTTTTTTCAGGTTTTTTTCCCCCCAGAATTTCACCCCTCTCCAAGGGCCCCTTAAATTGTATTTATGAAAAAACGGTCGAACACCTATTTACTTGTATTTTAAGCTGTTTTTTCCCGCCGAATTTCAAACTTCTCGCCTATGTCGTTTCAGAGATACACGCTCCGTTAAGACTCCCTCAACCCCCAATTTTCACCCCTTTCACCTCATAATATACACCACATCGATAAACCCTTAGACATATGTCTGATTATTTTTAATGATTAGTTTATATACCGAATATCATATCCCCAAAGAAACAACTCATGAGATATCGTTATTCAATGAAATGCACGTTTACCCCCTTAACACCTCTTTAAAACCCGAATAAACAAAAATCATTCCTTAGTTGACGTTTTTGACATACAGCGAACATATTCCCAAAATTTCATGTTTCCAACTTGAATAGTTTTCGCTGGGCGTGATGAGTGAGTGAGTCAGACAGGACATTTTCTTTCAATTATTTTTACCAGAATTTCACCCCTCCCCATGGGCCCCTTAAATTGGATTGATGAAAAAACGCTTGAACATCTATTAACTTATTTTTAAGCTGTCTATTTCCCCTGAGTTTGATGAGTGAGTGAGTTAGTCAGTCAGTTAGGACACTTTCTCCCCTTTTTCCCCCAGAATTTCACCCCACCCCATTGGCCCCTTAAATTAATTTATGAAGAAACGGTCGAACACCGATTTACTTACTTTTTAAGCTGATTTTTTTCGTTGAGTTTCAAATTTCTCGCCTATGTCGTTTAAGAGATAGGCCTACACGCTCCATTAGGAATCCTTCAATGATTAGTTTATATGCCGAGTATCACATCCACAAATGAAACCACTCGTGAAATATTGTTATTCAATGAAATGCAGGTTTAACCCCCTTAAGACCCCTTCAGAACCTGAATATCCAAAAATCCTCTCTTTGTGGGCATTTGCGGCCCTTGAGGAAGCTGCATACCAAATTTCATTCTAATCCGTTAGGTGGTTTCTGTGATTTCGTGATGAATGAATGAGTGAGTGAGTGAGTGAGTGGTATTTGACAAATATATAGTAGATAGTGTCAAGTTTTTGTTATGCTAAACTCGGTTGACAGTGATGTGTGAGCAGTTGAGTAACTACCGGGATGTCAAGTAAAGATCCTCATTTTTATACCGGTAGTGCAGAGCGTAACTGGCATCCAGTCGGCCGTGTCTCGACTTGAGCAATGTTGCCATGGAAACTATCTGTCTTGCCATTCCTTCATGAGTATATTTTATGATTTGATTAGCCTGTGCTTGAGTGAAAAAGGGCCGAAATCAGAAGAATGAGAAAGACTGTCGAAAATTCATGTAGCCAGCGGTTCCTTCTGGGTCCTAAACTATGTGTATGCAAAATTTGGTTGAGATTGGTGGAACGGTGTAGATTTGTATACGGAACAGATCCACGTACATACATACATACATACATACAGACTTTCACTTTTATATATACGATATATGAAGCATTTCATACAAAGTTTATTTACTGTATTTTGTATCAGTACGCTTTATTGCATGTAATACTCAAATTAGTGAAATATAAGTCAGGCACAAGATATCCGCTGCCATCTTGCCTTTTACTGAGACGGCTCAGTTTTTTATTTAAAATCACTTCTGCACTATAGTATTACAAAATAAACTTTTAATTTCGAACGTGCCTCTTACTTTAGAACAGTTAAAACGATTCTCGGCTCGATAATCGGAACTGGTGGGTCCCATGATATGGATTATAATGTTTGCATAATTCGCACGGCCGCCATCCTGAAATGGTACGGCGGATGACCTTGTAGTTTGGTCACAAGACGCGTCCTATATGAAGGAATGTTGTTATCAAATTTGGTAGAGATCGGTTGATATGGTTAGTCGTTATTTAATTTTACGTTTTGAACGTTTGAGTGGCCGCCATTCAGTTTTGGTAAAGATGGCGGCGATATAAAACATGACACTGAGGTGCCCTTTGCTAGTTCTACCTATGTACCAAATTTCGTTCAATTCGGTTTCACCGTGTTTGAATTGATAGGGGGGGGCAGACATTCAGAGTACACACACTCTCTCTCTCTCTCTCACACACACACACACACACACACATACACACACACACAGACAGACACAATTTTTCGCCTTGTGTAGATCTCATAAGTCTACTTTCATTTCTTGCAAAATTCGAAAGTAGGCTAAAAATGATGTATATAATTTAAATAATTGATTTTGAGTACAATATTGATTTTAAAAATGGATAAGGGGCTTATTGGAATACTCCTGTACCATAGGGAAGTTACGTTATGGACATAAAACCGTGAGTGAACCCTTATTGATTTGCCGATCAATAAGTCTTCATGATTTTTATTATTATTATTATTACTTATATCCAGGCAGTGCCTGTTGAAGTGGACAACGGAAGGCAGGTAGTGTGTCGCAACGCTTGCAACAGAGGTAGCGTGATAGTTATTTCTGGGAACGACCTGCTAAGCCAAGTTCAAGGACAAATTCTGAGTGAACGCGCATACAATTTGGCGTCATTACGGGCGTGCCAGCGGTGAATTTCCAACCGATACCCGATTGAATCAGCGAATCAGAAGAGAGGACGCCTAAACCACGCAGCGAGGTGCGTGCCATAAAAAAAAGACGCTGAAAACACGTGTAGGAAAAACCGCAGATCGGATGGAATTCCGCATAAGTGCATTGAGACGTTTAGATAAAAAGAAGAAGTTTGATACTAGTCCCAAGTCTGTGAGTTGAAAATTACAGATGATTTTCTCAGATTGCCCCTACTCCACTCCATTCTGCCAGTTTCTCATAAATTGATCGGTGATGAGTAGTTTGGGACACAATTTGATCAGGCGCCGAAAGGCGTAGTTCACGCCAGTTTGGGAAACATTCTATTGTGCTCTTGGGAGCAGAGATCATGCCAAGCGGAGGGGAGATCACTAGTTGAGATAAGCGCTACTCGGCATAAGTATTTTGAGAGACTTCTACGTGGCTGACCAGACTGTAATATTTTTCTGTAATATTTTTAGCCTATTTTCAATTTTGAAAAATATAGGCTTATGAGATCACCTTTTGTCCGTGTGTGTGTGCGTGTGTGTGTGTGTGTGTGTGAGGTGTGTGTGTGTGTGAGGTGTGTGTGTGTGTGTCCCCCTAATAAATTCTAAACGGCTGGAGCGATTTCAATGACACTATGTAATTTCATAGCACTATTCCCGGCGACCCCGACCGTGTCCTTCAAATTTTGTTATGTCTCACCAATCCAACATGGCGGCTGTGCGAAATATTTCACCAGCATTCAATATCTCAGAAACTATTCCCGATATCACCCTGGAATATATTACGTTGATAAAGGGAACTACTAGAAGTTCACCTATGTGACTTTTGGAAGACTGGTAACTACAAAACCAACATGGCGGCCACGCGAATTTGCGACTTTTAAATATACGTTTCTCGCGATTTAACCAACCAAATGCAATAGAACTTGGTACAGTATATGTTTATACACATTGTAATGCCCCGACATCTAACTTCGTTCAATTGTTTACATAACCACAAGATGGCGGATGTGCGAAATATTTCATCGGCACTCTATATCTCTGAAACTATTAGCGGTATCACCATGAAATTTTGTACGGAGATAAAGGGCACTACTGGAAGTTCATCTATAAGACTTTCAAAAACCAGTTAACTATAAAACGAATGTGGCGGCCAAGCGAAGTTGAACATTTTAAATAGACTTTTCTGGCTATTTAATGTTCCAAACGCAATGAAATCTGGTACAAGAAATGTTTATACACATTGTATTGTACTGGTATCTAATTTATTACAATTGTTTACATAACCTCAAGATGGCGGCTGTGCGAATTTTAAAATTAAGTTTTTATTTCTCGTGTCGTAATCATACGGTCGAAGTGAAAGTTTGAATAATGAACCTACGCAATAATTTTCCTTTAATGGTACATGACTCTATGGCCTATACATTTAACAATCCAACATGGCGACCATCCGAAATATTTAGACGGCTCTGAATATCTACGAATCTATTATAGCAATCAAAATGATTTGTTCATGTTCATAGGGGCTATGAACCTAAGTTCACCTGTAGGACTTTAAATAGCCTGGTGATCACAAGTCCAACATGGCGGCGACGGGAAGTATACATATTAACATGGACTTTTCTCGCAATTTAACCATCCGAGTGCAGTGCAACTTGGTACAGTAAATCCTTAAACGGATGTTAATCCACTGGTATCTAATTTATTTCAATTGTTTCCATAACCACAAGATGGCAGCTGTGCGAAATTTTAAAATCTACTTAATACTTCTTGTGTCCTAATCATGCGTTTGAAGTTTGAATGCTACGCGTACACAATAATCTTCATGTAACATTACATAACTCTAGGACCTAAATATATAAAATCCAACATGGCGACCATCCGAAATATTTAGTCGGTTCTCAATATCTACGAATCTATTACAGCAATCAAACTGAAATTTTTCATGTTGATAGTGGCAGTTATCATAAGTAGGATATATGAAAATAGGCTGTATAGTTCTTCACGGAACTACTTGTTTTGTGTTACATTTTGTGATGTATATGTGCGTGTGAATTAAGCAAATGCTTAGATAGGGCCAGTTTGACGTGGAATAATCGCCCAGGACTCTTGAGTGAATGTCAGTATATCATAGCGATTTTAGCAGGGTAGAATTTTGATGTTGAACATTTCTTTTAAGAAGCCACGCCTAGATGTCTACAGCAAGGTCGATTGGTGGGATGATGTGCTACGCCTCTACCAGAATGTCAACGATGACGGAGTAATTTTCCCGTGGGAAATGCTCAGGGATGGAGGTTGAATTTCTGCAGGCTGGACGGTGATGTACAAACCATTGATTTATTCAGTATGTAGCTAGATTAGACACGGGAACGTGTAAATAATTTTATTCATGGTTTTTATTGTGTTTTTTTTAGATTTCGTGCTCCGACACTCTTTTCTTTTAAATGTACGTTGGCACGTGGCCAAAATTTTATGTGTGTATTTTTAGCCTATTTTCAATTTTGAAAAAATAGGCTTATGAGATCACCTTTTGTCCGTGTGTGTGTGTGTGTGTGTGTGTGTGAGGTGTGTGTGTGTGTCCCCCTAATAAAATCTAAACGGCTGGGGCGATTGGAATGAAACTCGGTAAGTTCATAGCACTATTCCCGGCAACCTCGACCATGCCCTTCAAATTTTGTTACTTCTCACCAATCCAACATGGCGGCTGTGCGAAATATTTCACTAGCATTCAATATCTCCTTAACTATTACCGACATCGCCCTGAAATTGTGTACGGTGATAAAGGGCACAACTAGAAGTTCACCTATGATACTTTCAAAAACCTGGTGACTATAAAGCCAACATGGCGGTGAAGCGAAGTTGAGACTTTTAAATAGACTTTTCTCGCGATTTAACTATCCAAACGTAATGAAACTTGGTACAGAAAATGTTTATACACATTGTAATGCACTGGAGTCTAATTTAGTTCAATTGTTTATATAACCTCAAAATGGCGACTGTGCGAAATATTTCACTGACATTCTATATCTCCGAAACTATTACAGATATCACCCTGCAATTTTGTATGGTGATAAACGGTACTGATACTAGTTGACCTATGTATATTTCATAAACCTGTAAAGTACAAAACGAACATGGCGACCAAGCGAATTTAAAATATTTTAATATACTTTTCTCGTGATTTAACTCTCTTAGCGCAGTGAAATGTGGTACAGTAAATGATTTTGCAGATTGTAATGCACTGCCATCTAATTTAATTCAATTGTTTACATAACCTCAAGATGGCGGCTGTGAGAAATTTTAAAGCTAAGTTTTTATTTCTTGTGTCGTAATCATGCGATCGAAGTGAATGTTTGAATAATGAACCTAGGCAATAATTGTCCTTGAATGGTACATAACTCTATGGCCTATACATATAATATTCTTAAATGGCGAGCTTCCGAAATATTTAGACGGTTCTCAATATCTATGAATCTTTTACAGCAACCAAACTGAATGTTTTTATGATCATAGAGACTATGAACATATGTTCACCTATAGGACTTTCAGTAACCTGGTGAGCACAAATCCAACATGGCGGCGACGCGAAATATAAATATTTAAATGGACGTTTCTCGCGAATTAACTATCCGAGTGCCGTGAAACGTTGCACATTAAATGCTTATACAAATGTTGATCCACTGGCATCTAATTTATTTCAATTGTTTGCATAATCACAAGATGGCTCCTGTGCGTACTTTTAAAATCTTGTTTTTACTTCTTGTGTTCTAATCATGCGATTGAAGTTTGAATACCACACGTACACAATAGTCTTGATGTAATAGTACAAAAATAAAAATCCAACCTGGCGACCATCTGAAATATTTAGACGGTTCTCAATATCTACGAATCTGTTACAGCAATTAAACTGAAATTTTGTATGTTGATAGAGGCAATTAACATGAGCAGGATATATGAAAATAGACTGTATAGTTCTTCACGGAACTACTTGTTTTCTTATGAGTCATTATTTGTATGCATGGCGCGTGCATTTGGATTTTATTCATGCGAATGCTGAGTTCGTCATGGTCGATAGATGGTGCTGTATTCAAATTCATTTTTAAGTAGGAGAAGGGGGTAAAAGTTGTTAGATGTTTTACGAACAGGTTTTTATTCATACTAGGGTTGCCGAGCGCAACACGTTAAGATGTCACTGTAGAACACCTTAGTTCCATATTTTTGAGTTTTTTTATATCCCTTTTTAGGTTCTTCAGTCACGGTCTAGACTGGGAACGCAAGTCAGTGGAAATATTTATGTCTTTTATTTCAGGTTTCTGTCAAACCCATACGTGTGATTCTGGTGTGTGTATTGTGTCAAGGTGTGTGTATTTGATTCTTCGTGATGAGGGGTAGAATGTGTCTACTGCCCTCAAATTTTGATGGTATTTTATTGAAAGGCGGAGCACTCTTGGAGGCTACCTTACCTTGTCCTGTGCTGATTCTTGGATTTCCTTGGGAAATGCTAAGATATTTTTATTTGACACACACACGTATATTATGTGCTATTGGGAGCACGCTTCTTCGAGACTCGAGCCATTGCTACGGCAGGTCGAGGTATGTTTACACGTGGGTTGACAGATGTGCAGATTCCACCTTGCGCCCGTCTATGTCTGGTGATTCATCGTTTAGGCAGTCCAGCTGACCGACTGACCCCTGTAAGCTATCTGTAGCAAACCTGCTCTTTTAATGATCGTTGAATCATATATTAAATTGGGTGTTCGCCATGTCCGTTACGAATTACCGCATATCGTATGAAATGAAATATTTGTTTTATGATGTAAATGTTGGCTTTGGGCCTAGTGATTTCTGTGACTCATTTCATTTGCTTATATGTTAGATTGTTGTTTGTTGTGACACCGTTGGGTTTATTTAGTATTTCATGTAAAGATGGCAAGCGGCCATGTGTGTATTTTTCTTGATTGGTCACGTGTTGATTTACTTGTGTTGATTTTAAAAGTCCTAGTTTTTTAGGCGTTAGTGTTGATTGCTACGGCAATTCTTTGATTCCAATTTCATGCGGAAATTATTTTGTCTTATTCAGTGTAGGAATTGTCGGATTTAGTTTAATTAGTGTTTAGTTGGTTCCTCGTGTCTGTCTAGCTCTAAGACAATGCAGATTCGTCCCCTGAAGGTTTACTGGATGGTAACGGATCTCGCATTAAATTGTACACATCGCCGCACACGCACATGTCATTGCAGGAATTTGGGACATTTGGTCCAGATGTTTACGATCTCTCCTGAGATCAGGCCTAGTTTGGCATTTTTATTAATTCAAGAGGGTGTCATTTGGGAGTCCTTGTGTTTTTGCTGTAAATAGTGTAAATTTGTTGATCTGTTTATTAAATTCATATGTTTTAATCCTGGTATTCACATTTTCCTGCATGTTATTTTGTTATATGTTACCCTGCATGTTATAAGAAGCGCTTAACAACAACTTTACGAAATGGACTGTTACACCCCACGAAATTGAGTCTCATATGCTTCTTTGCAAATGTTCAGTAGATATGTTCTTGGTGTTTTGTTACACATGAATACTGCCGGAACTCGTACTTGCATAGCCTAATTTTCTTCTTCGTTTTTCCCAATTACTCGGTTTTTATCCTTCCTCTTGCTAGTTGCTGGATCACTACTACTTCCATCCATGTCGATAAACGTTTAGGTTCTCTCATAGAATACTGACTTGCTGTTCGACAATGGTAAATATACTGCCATTATTGTTCACTTCAACCAACTACAGATAAAAATACTACTGCAGTTACTTCTACCAATCTAGGGGCAAATTATATTGAAGTAACACAGCTGTGCATCACAGCTACCATATTTACGAGGGTTAGGAACCATTTGGAACAAACTGGATAAGGAGCAATATGGAACAAAAGGAAGGAAGATTGAAGTTTTACGTAGCCGTTAATCTCGAGATCATAAGCCACGGGACCTCCTTTTTACGTGGAATCCGAACCACAGGACACGGCATTTCACTTTGAAAATCGCATATGCATTGACCGGGAATCGAACCCGGTCTGCCATGGTGGGAGGCCAACAGTTTGACCACTGCGCCACCACGACCCCCTCCCCCCTCCCACCTTTCCCAATATGGAACAAACGGGATGTCGGATAAGGGACTTTTTTGAACAAACTCCGATTTATATTCTGCAATTTCGTTGGAATAAGTGCTTTTTGGTACGTACTTAATGCCTAGTTTCATGCAGACTTTCAGGAAGATGGGGTGGTATTATTAACTCACAATTCATAAATGTTGGAGAAGACTTCTTTTGGCACTATAAGACTCAATACCCCTGGATTAATTCCAACACCTTGGATATTCTTTCTTCAATTCATTTTGTGAAGGGCTTGAACTTTGCAATGTACATGAATATCCTGTTGTTATTCCACGTGAAGTGTCCATAAAATGTCATCCTTCTCCTGCGTATTGTGCACGTAAGTTTCTCCGCCTGACTGTACAAGTCACTATTTCTCCTTTACCTCCATAAGCCGCCTGCTCTCTTTTCTGGCCCCAATTTTTTTCTTAGAATTCATAGTTCTCTCTTATCTAACTCATCTTCCTTCTTTCCTTCCCAATATCTCTCCATCCTCTCGCTGTGTTCCCTTTTACGCTGTTTTGTCCATGTCGGATGAGCTTCTCAGAAGATTGATGTTTGAGAATTAAAGTTCTGATTTTTTTCTGTCTTGAATGGTTTCTTCATGACAGCCGATTTCATTTATGTCTTCACAGATTTTTTTTAGCCAGTTGTTTGGTTTTTTATTAATAAGGCTAAGTTGAACATTTTCCTTCTGAGCCTGTTATTATCCATTCTATATAGGTGTCAGTAAAACTGCAACCGCCGTTTCCTTATGGTGTCTGTGATTCTTTCTGTAACTTGACAAATTCATGTGATTTCTTTTTCATCCAAATTCCATTTTCACACTTTGGTTCTAAGATATTCCTGAGTATTTTCCTTTCTTGTTTATCGATCGTTTTTATTCGGCATTTGCCACCAATTAGCCTATAATAGTTTCAGATGCATGTAGAGCTTCTGTTTTAATGACTGTGTTAATTTTACCTTTGTTGATATAGTTCTTATATTGTATCCGTTCCAATTATTTGTCTATGCTCTTTGTAGTTTTGTAGATCCTTCTCTGTTAGCTTGCTGATGCTGGTTCAATAATTTCACCTAAATATTTGAATTTGTCTACTTGAGTGATATTCTTAAGGGTTAATTGTTGAATCCCTTCCATATACTTTGCCTTCTCAAATGAAATTTGGAGTCCTGTTTTATTAATACTATTGTTATTCTCTTAGGAGATCCGCTTCTGAATTTAGTGAAGTTCATATTGTCGGCATTTCCACAAAACTGCATTATTCATATTTACCTTTTCTTAAATGTTGGTGCTAATTAAGGTTGAGAAAGGAACTTAAGATGGTATAGTATTTACTTCATGATGTAATTAGCAATAGGCCGTGATCTATTAAAACAAGATGTTCAGTAAAGAACATATAGCCTACTTTCTCCTAAATGCATGGGTATTGTTGTAACTCTTTGTCCTTTTCAAGGAGTATAATTGAATGTTGGTTGTAGTAGCTTGTTGAAATACAACGTGCTATAGGGATATTAAACATGAATATGAGGTGCCCTTTGCTAGTGCTACCTCTGTAAAAAAATTCATTCAATTCGGTTTCACCGTGTTTGAATTGATCTGGGGAATGGATTTGCGCACATACATGGCCGCTATTTGAAAACTATTGGGCTGATGACCTTGTAGTCAGTCATAAGATGCTTTCCACAAAAAGGCATGTTGTTGAAAAATCCGGTAGAGATCAAATTATTAGGATGGTCAAAATTTGATTTAAGCTTTTAACATTTGGGTGGCCGTCATTCCGTTTCCGTCAAGATGGCGGCGATATAAAACATGACACTGAGGTGCCCTTTGCTAGTGCTAACTCTGTACCAAATTTCGTTCAATTCGGTTTCACCGTGTTTGAATTGATAGGGGGGATCGATTTGCACACATACTTGGCCACCATCTGCAAACTATTGGGCTGATGATCTAGCAGTTTGGTCAGAATATGCTTCCCACATAAAGATTTGTTGTTGCAAAATTTGGTAGAGACTAGATTATTAGGTTGGTCGTAATTACATTTTAGCCTTTAACATTTGGGTGGCCGCGATTACGTTTCCGTCAAGATGGCGGTGATATAAAACATGACACTGAGGTGGCCTTTTCTAGTGCTACCTCTGTACCAAATTTCGTTCCATTCGGTTTCACCGTGTTCGAATTAATAGGGGGATTCGATTTTCACACAAAGATGGCCGCCATCCGCAAAATATTAGGCTAATGACCTATTAGGTTGGTCAGAGGATGCTCCCTCCATAATGGTATGTTGATGCAAAATTTGGTAGAGATCGGATGATTAGATTAGTCGTAATTTGATTTAAGCTTTGAACATTTGTGTGGCCGCCATTACGTTTCCGTCAAGATGGCGGCGATATAAAACATGACACTGAGGTGTCCTTTGCTAGTGCTACCTTTGTACCAAATTTCGTTCAATTTGCGCTCACCGTGTTCGAATTGATAGGGGGGGGGGACAGACATTCAGAGCACACACACTCACACACACACACACACACACACAGACTCACACACACACATACACACACACAGACAGACACACTTTTTTTTCGCCCTGTAGTGATCTCATAAGTCTACTTTCATTTTTTGCAAAAATCGAAAGTAGGCTAAAAATGCACAGCTTGCTTCCAGTCGGACGACCGGGTCAAGGAATTGTATGAATGAAGCCCCCATCTAGGCGAGGATATGAACTGTGCCGGCTTGCGAAGCCTGTCGCACTCTCCTGTGGCAATGATTAAATGAATGACAGATGAAATGAAATGATAGCGGAGGGTGTTGCTGGAATGAAATTGTTAACTGGGAAAACAGGAGTACCCGGAGAAAAACCTGTTTGCCTCCGTTTTGTCCAGCACAAATCTCACATGGTGTGACCGGGATTCAAACCACGGACCCAGCGGTGAGAGGCCGGCGTGCTGCCGATTAAGCCACGGAGGCTTACCCGTGATCTCTTAGATAGCAGAAATTTGCATCTCAAATAAAATTGCATGAATTCTCAAAAATCTCTCTACAAATCAAGAACACAATCAAACATTTGACATGGCTTCAAATAATTGCTAAGCGGATTATATTTGAAAATTACAGCAACAGTAAAATAGATGTTTCTTCATTGAAGTAAGAAATAGCCCAGGCATTTCCCTCCTGTTGAGAAAAGTTGCATATTCATCAAACAGGCTAGAATCAATCAAAACAACAGAACAGTATTCAAACATCGAAATTGATATTAAGAAAAGACAAATGAAATTCTTTGGTCATCTCACTCGACTACCAGAAAATTGATTGACGAAAAGAATAATAGATCATATGTAACCTCACAAGAATTCAACGCCTTGGCTAGAAGAACTTCGAAAGGACCTCAAGGACGCAAACATAAGTTCAACCGACATTTCAGAAAGGGACAGTTCCTGATTTATGGTTACGCCTCTCCAGCTGAACTAAACTACAGACTGAGCAGTTGCTTGTCGCCTGCAGATTTTAGGCCGACGAGAAGGCATGCATTACCCTCCAATGATATACCATACAACATCACACGTAATTTCACACCTCTCACGTGATCATTTTAACACTCGAATTTCTGCCATGAAAACAGAAACTTTAAGAAGACAGTCATCATCTCATCACTCCATAAATCTAAAAGTGTACTAAAGCAGTTCCACATTCAACCATGTGCTCTCCACCAATCAACACGCACAGTGGAATCTTTCGCTTAGTGTAGTACTGCAAACATGACATGTATTCTGTATGGAGATCATAATAATAATAATAATAATAATAATAATAATAATAATAATAATAATAATAATAATAATATATTTCTTTAATCGCTTCCCCTCCCAGCTCAGCATCACTCACGGACTCGGTGAGGGACCATTCCTCTACCGTCGCAAGGATGATGTCTGGGAGCTAAACACAACTGGGGATGGTGACAGGCCGATCGCCCAGGCGACCGCTAACTTGAGTCATATCAGTGAAGGGATATTGGAAGGAAGTCGGCCGTGGATCTGTTGAAAGGAACCGTTCCGGCATTTGCTTGGATGTGGAAATGGGAAACCACGAAAACCATTTTCAGGACGGCCAAAGTTGGACTAAAACCAACGCTCTCCAGATGCCGACCGTGGCTGATTTAATTTAATTTAATTTAATGCATTTATTAAATACTATTGATATTTCATTAATGTGGGTGTCTTCGGTGGCGTAGTCGGTAGCATGCTGGGCTTCTATGCCCAAGATCGCGGGTTCAAATCCGACCCAAGTCGTCGGATTTTTTAAGAGCATAAAAAATCCCTCGGTATGCTTTCCTTCGGAGGGAAGTAAAGCCGGCGGTCCCATGTCATAAATTTATGGCATGTTAAAGAACCTTCCACTAATTACACCTGTGTGAAGCTAAATTGTATAGGTTAAGAATGTAAACAACGCTCTTAGGTTACTACGTTCGTTGCCAAGAGCCGACTGTGGTGGCGTCTGGTAGCTAAGTTCTGAACTAGTAGTCGTTGACGGTGGCGTTTGGTGGCAAAGGTAGGAACTATTTGAAAAATTCAAAAGTCTGCAGTCCTTACTTTAATTAGAAAACAGATAACACACACTAATACAGTCATCACAATTAACACCGGTTATCAGACAGATTCTACACACTCCCAAAGTACACGGGGCTACATAACCACGGCTCCTTCGCATTTTCACACCCTTAAATTCCAACTGATTGCGCCAGGATTTAATCCTGCAATCTTGGGTCTGTATGAATAATATGATAGACTATACAGTACAGTAGTAGAGTTTTGTTGCACAATTACGAGGTGTTAATTAAATCCGTTGGGAACATGTTGTCTGACGTGTTGTTGCTTGTAGTTGGAATGCTCATACACGCATGTGCAAGTATAGGCCTGGTTGAGTGTTCATGCACTGTATTCAGATACTTGCGCTTTGCTTTGTTTGTAGGCACGTGGCTTTACATCAAAATGACTGATGCGATTCAGAACCTGTCCAAGCAACACCAACAAGCAGTAATCCAGTATTTATTATTATTATTGATTATCCATTACAGGAACCCTATTAAACATAGTACATTAGGGTTGTAGTTTGTTACATTTTTTTAAAATTAATTTCACTATATATTATGAGATTAATTTGAAAAATTAGATGAATAAAAGTTAAAAACTGCTTATAAAAACGGAAAGAGTGTAGAGTTTCATGCAGTTATATCTACAAAACTTTGAGAGTTACCACGCACAATGTCGGCTTGTTACCAGTATTGAGTATACTTAAATTGCAGGCACTGCAAAGATCATAGAAGAGTTTCCCCCGGGCATCCTCAATAGGGCTACCCCTGGAGCCATGCTTGCCATTAATATCACCAGTAATAATTAACGGTTTCTCTCTCAGATCGTCGCATATTTTCTGAATGTCATTCAGGTCCACAGTGATGTCTCGTTTAGAGTCAAGGTAAACGTTGCACACATAACGTTCCTGTCGGTTGATTGATGTACAGATGACAACCCTGTCTGCAGAACAGTATTGTCGCAGTAACATAACATTTTTGGATTTTGTAACAATAACCGCTCTAATAATTTCCACATGTGGAGTTTCCCTTAGTGCAAAGATGTTAAAGTCATGTTCGGCTCTTGTATGCAAATGATTGAGTTTTAGTCATGGTCGAAATTGAGGAGATGTTCCAGCGTGGGTATAATTGATTTGTGTAAATGTTGTTGGTCTATTAATAGCTCAGCCATAATTAATTTTAGATTTTATAATATTAAATATTTTCTGGTAGATTGGACAATTTGTTGATGTGGCAGGATGCTGGGAGTTGAGATTTTGCTGTTTACGCCTTGCAATGTTCTTTTGGTTTTGAAACTGGCAGTTCACACATTCAGTCTTTGATTTCTGACAGTCGCTGATGTTGTGAGGCTCTGAACATTGGGAACAGGCCTGTTTCTTGTCACAATTTGTAGAGAAGTGACCAAAGCCAAGACAGTTGTAACAACGAATGACTGCAACGTATTCACTGAAGCTGCAACTGGTATATCCAATGTACAACTTATCGCAATTCTACCTCGCACGAAAGATGGCAGGGCTAACTTCAATTACTGCGTATTTTGTGCTGCCATCTCGAGACGTCCTCATAATCCAGTATTTAACAGCAGAAGATTGGAAACCAGTGGAGATTCATCGGATCTCCGCGGCGACAGCAAAGAATGTTAGCCACTACACACGAGATGGACAAACCAGCTGATCTGGGAAGCCTTGAGCTAGGAATGCGTGCTACTTGCGGACAACTCTAATTGATACCCTTTTGGTGCTAGTTGTGGACATTTCCTGAGCCACCCTAACGACCCATGCTAGTTGCAGACATAGCTTGCGTCTTGCTACCAAACAGCGGCCGGAAATATGAAACAATAGTTCTCACAGAACTGGCCACTTCTACTTCATTGACTGTTCCATTGCCTTTACGCCGGTCTGGAAAAATGACTTGCTATCTGCGTTATTCTAAGGATGAACATTATGAGAGTGTAGTGGTTAGCATGATTGGCTACCACCCCGGAGTAACGTTTTCTATTCCACGCCCGCTCAGGAAATTTAATTTGTTTTAAACCTTGTTAAAATTACTATTGTTATAAACCTTCCCTCACTCATTTTATCACCGGTGGTAGTTTTTAATGCACCCTTACATTTCACGCGCCGCTCCTGAACACACACCCAGTGGATTGCATTTCCAGTTTTGCGATGCTTTAAATAAGGCTGTAATAATGCCCATGACAAGGAGCATAGTGGGTGATCGTCTGTAATCCAGAAAGTTGATGCAAAAGTTCGAGATATCAGACGCTTTACGATTTTGTCGTTATGTTATGAATATTTATTGAATTTTCGAGGAATGTTCCTTATGAAATTGTGCTAGAACGCGTTAATTATCGGCAGTTCTGCATCTTAGGCTTAACAATAATACCCGCTAACACAAGGCTAATCGACCCTAAGACCTCATCGTTTCATATGGTTGATAAAATGTTGATCTTCCTCCATATAGTCCTGATATAGCGTTTAGTGACTAAAATTTGTTCCTGCACTTGAAAAAGCATTTAGGAGGGCAGCACCACGACGATTACAATGACATCGACTATTCTGTCGTGACTGGTAAATGTCTTTCAAGGGTTGGAATTCAGTAGCTGGTTTCGCGATAATGATAAGTACTTTATATATGCGCGGAAATTATGTTGAGAAGTAGTTTAGGGTACAGCCTTGCATGTGAAAATAATATTGCTTAAAATTGTTTCAGTTTTTTATAGTCTACTGTATATCAAAATGGTACTTACTTAAAAGCACGCCTCATACATACTTGTCTCCAGAGTTAATAATAGTACATTATGCAACGAGCCTATAATGGAAATAATTAAGACACGAATATGTTTATAAAACAAGCGTATGCGAGTCTTATAATTTCCATATGAGTGTCTTAATTACCATTATAGGCTAGTTGCATACGACTGTTTATGTTCGACGATAATTATTATAACAATTTTATGTTCGAACATAAATATTCATGAATATCTGTCGAGATTTCGCCAGTTTTATGTACTGAATAGAGTGCATGAGACGCAGAGAATGCCTTGTATTTCACCATGGCCTCCTCGATTACCCTACTATGACACTAGGCCAGACAGTTAAATTTAAATTAGAAGGTCGTGGAACTCAGCGCATCTAATTATCTAATTGGTCAAACATCTCTTTCTTGAGCTCTGATTGGTGGGAGAAACTGTTTCATAATGAAAAACAAGATGTTCAGTAAAGAACATATAGCCTACTTTCTCCTAAATGCACGGGTATTTTTATAACTCTTTGTCCTTTTCAAGGAGTATAATTGAATGTAGGTTGTAGTAGCTTGTTGAAATACAACTTGCTATAGGGATATTAAACATGAATATAATGTTCCCTTTGCTAGTGCTACCTCTGTAAAAAATGTCATTCAATTCGGTTTCACGATGTTTGAATTGATATGGGGTATGGATTTGCACACATACATGGTCGCTATTTGCAAACTATTGGGCTGATGACCTTGTGGTCAGTCATAAGATGCTTTCCACAGAAAGGCATGTTGTTGCAAAATCTGGTAGAGATCAAATTATTAGGATGGTCGTAATTTGATTTAAGCTTTGAACATTTGTGTGCCCACCATTACGTTTCCGTCAAGATGGCGGCGATATAGAACATGACGCTGAGGTGCCCTTTGCTAGTGCTACCTCTGTACCAAATTTCGTTTAATTCGGTTTCACCGTGTTTGAATTGATAGGGGGAATCGATTTGCACACATACTTGGCCACCATCTGCAAACTATTGGGCTGACGATCTTCCAGTTTGGTCAGAATATGCTTCCCACATAAAGATATGTTGTTGCAAAATTTGGTAGAGACTAGATTATTAGGTTGGTCGTAATTACATTTTAGCTTTTAACATTTGGGTGGCCGCGATTACGTTTCCGTCAAGATGGCGGTGATATAAAACATGACACTGAGGTGCCCTTTGCTAGTGCTACCTCTGTACCAAATTTCGTTCAATTCGCGTTCACCGTGTTCGAATTGATAGGAGGGGACAGACATTCAGAGTACACACACTCACACACACACACACACACAGACTCACACACACACACACACATACACACTCACACAGACAGACACACTTTTTTTCGCCCTGTGTTGATCTCATAAATCTACTTTCATTTTTTGCAAAAATCGAAAGTAGGCTAATAGTATTATAATGAGCCTCATTATAGTACAATTTTCTGACATATAATAGTCAGGGTCGAACATAATTAATATAAAAGCCTTGCACAGTTTTTGTGTAATAGTTCATTGTCATTTCTGTAAATTGGTATTTTTTATGCAGCTGTATTTTAAAATGTTCATAATGAAGCAGCTAAATATTATTTATCGTAATACCACGTGAACTCTGACCTTTTATAGATGAATGTATTTGATCATAAATTACTAACGTAATTCCCATCTGAAATAAAATTTCCAAAGAGGCTTATATCGAAGCGATGTAATTGTGTTCAGCTGAGCCCTGCTCAATGCATTGTATGGAATAACTGGTGCATCGTACAAACTAGTTCATTTCACAACATCAAGTGCATTAGTGCCCGCAGTGTAAACTTTGCTAATTATCTGACTGCAATGATAGGCTACTTCACAGATGTGCTTATTGAGTGCATTCAAATTCTGAAGTTGAGTGGATCTCATCCGAGCCATTGTAATCCATGAAGGTAGAAATTGTAATTCTGATGTGAGAGTTGGAACGGGTTACACTCAACCACTTGAGGCAAAAATGAGAAGGAGTGGGTATGATTCCCTCCACTGACATCTTTGAAGTGGATATTCGTGGTTCCTAATTTAAGGACACGGCCGCCTCCTTCCCAATCCTATCCTAAATTTACAAATGCACACACTAGTACAGCCATCACAATAACACAAATTTCACACACACCCAAATACACGGGGCTATATGGCCACGATATCTCAGCAACATAATCTACGAAGGGCAGAATTAAACATTGTAGAAATACAGGGTGTGGAAAAAGTTGGTTTCGTTAATAAAAGGAGTGTTACAAAGTACAAATATAAGTATTGTGTGTGAGTCGGCTTTAGTGGCGTAGTTGCTAGCATGCTGAGCTTCTCTGTCCAAGATCGCGGGTTCAAACCCGGCCGAAGTCGTCGGATTTTTAAGAGCGTTAAAATCCCTCAGTGTGCCTTCCTTTGGAGGGAAAGTAAAGCCGGCGGTCCCATGTCACAGATTTATGGCATGATAAACGAACCTTCCACTAATTACACTTGCGTGAAGCTAAATTATAGGTTAGATTTGACTAACGCTCTTAGGTTCCAACGTTCGAGGCCAGGAGCCGACTGCGGTGGCATCTAGTAACCAAATTCAGAACTAGTTGGTCGTGGACGGTAACGTTTCGTAGCAGAAGTTGGAACTATTTGAAAATCGAATGTCTGCAGTCCTTACTTGAATTAAAAACAGATAACACACACTAATACAGCCATCACAGTTAACACCGGTTATCAGACAGATTCTACACACACCTAAAGTACACGGGGCTACATGACCGCGTTGTCGCAGCCCCTAAACTGAGGAACCAACCAGCCTTAAGTTAGGTATTGTGAACATAGGAACTATAGGTGTGTCGTAAAAAGGTTGGGTGCCACACGCGCGTGAAGATTTTAGATCAGCTGTCCACCTCCCAGATGCTTGAGCGCAAACATTCCAATTTTTTTTTAATGGATATATTTTTGGACTGTGTGTCATGCCAGAATATGAGTGATACAATAAGTGTGACGGACTACCACGCACCTTGTCCCTAAGCTGGTGCGCGCAGATACTACCCGAATCTCAATACTGTGGAAAACATTATCAATGATTCAATGTCTCTCAGAGTAGCGAGGACACTCCACGCGACCCTCCTTCTGTCAACCTCTTGTCTTTCTGTCAGTCCGTCACCATCCTACTCCTCCCGATCCCTAGTAGTACGCTATATAATCGGGACGGCCAACGCGTACGGTACTCATCGGACATCAAAGATTTCGATAAGTGATTGATCCTCAGCCCTTTACAATTGAACCGGTAGGAGGTGAAAAGCATTAGGTAAAAAATGGTCATTTTGTAAGAATTAGTATTCTGAAATATTGACCCAAGGGCCTTGAATTTACATAGGAAATAATTAAGTCATCCCTCTGTTAAAGCTACATACAAAACATTTTCATCTTACCAGCAGGAGAAATAGCTCGGAAATAGCTGGCAAGGCAAAATCCATCACAAAGCAATTTGTTTTGTGCGTTTAAGCCAGGAATCACTGCTACATGTAGTTCGATCACAGGAGAAAAGCATTTAGTCAACGACTTGCTGCCTTTCATCACCGTATTCCGTACTTAATGTTGGCCGCACTGCAAGATTCCCGCAAGTTACAGTGCTATTTTAAATCGCATTTGTACAGGGTTTGGCCGTTTTTATGTTACAAATTCATTTTAAAATAAAATATTGAACCCTTATCATTGTGTCCAATAATAATGTTTCATATTTATTTTAAAAAAACGTTGGAAATACTAAATACATGATATGCTGGATATATGAGTAACATTTATGTAGCAAGCAAACTGGACTTGGCAAGATGGGCTACGTGCTCTGTGGAAGCTATCGACAGTTTCACAACCAATGCTATTCTTATTCTTCTGAGAAATCAGGTATGACGCTGAGGCATACGTGACCCTCAACAGGCCATGATGCTTTGTCCACGGCAGGGAGTGAGAGAGAGGAGAAGTGTCGTGACGTCAAAATAAGGGCGGGATTTGTAAGGTCAGAACTCTGACGCCAACTTAACTGACAAATGAGAGAAGAGGACGCCAGAACATAGCATCAGAGTGTTTTGCGCGCCAAATCGGTTATAAAAAGATCTAGCAATCAGTTTGCGTGTTCGGCGGCAGATTCGCGTCCTGTGAGAAATTCCAAGCTTTTTGAGAGGTCACACATAATTATTGGCCCAATATTTAAAAAAATAGGAACTATTACCCCTACCACGGGAACTTTTAGGCTTTCTGTATATAAACTAATGTCTGAGATGAACCGGGGCACTCTTAATTATTCTTCGACAGTCAATTTAAGACGTCCTTATGACGGTCTATGTTAAAAATTCTAGTTGTGTGTCGACAACTAAGTTATAAATTTCTTAAATTGTGAGATGGCAGTTAGCCATAAAATAGGGAAAGTCTACGGTTCTACATAGGACTATATGAGGAAATAAAATACTCATTAAGCAGATAATTAACAGTTTTAAAACTTTAATTTAATTGTGTTTTAACAGCGGCAAGATGACGACCATGGAACGAAGGCAACAAGTTTCATCCTCCATCACCATGAGTGTTATGGGCTCAAGGCCTAATGGTGGGAGATGACGAGGCGGGAGGCCTCTGGAAGGCGGTTTAAGTGATGAGTATTAAAAAATTGATTTATTGATTTTGGACGAGGGGGAATCGCGAGAGATGTGTGGAACTTTGTACAGATTTTATTTGTGTGGTTTAATTTAAATTTAGGGTTTGATTTTCTTAACTGACATGCGTGTAGTAATTTTTGGCATTGCGTGACAATTATGTTGTACAGTAATGTTGTAACTTAAATATTTTCCTTATGTATACGTAAATTTTATAGCGAAATGGCCGCATATGATTAACGTATCAATAAAAATTGTAGGCATGAATGAGAACCTAGGAACGACAATGATAAATGGACTGGATTAATGATAATGTAAAACAAAAACTAGACGTGGGGGGAAATTAGTGTTTTAGTTGCTTTATAACTCGGGCTAATTCTGATTCCAGTAATTAATTCTTTCTTGTCATTTGGACAAGTTGTGTGTCATTTATCTGAAGGGTGTGCTGGTTCACATGCTGCGACGAGATCTTCGAGAGTGTGTCACGTATACTTGGGTGTAAGTGTGATGGCGAGGAAAGGTAAAGCCTGTTTTTGACTGCAACAATCATTCCGGCAAATTAGTTACCCATGGGGCTAAGTTTGACCTGGAGATGTGTTCTTGAAAATCCCTGAGAGGATGTTTTGAGATAATGTGATATTTTGTATGTACGCGCTTAACAGGTGACGATAGGCAAAGGTCGCTGGTCGCTGGCTGTGGGCCAGAATCTATATTTAGCGTGGCACACATTACTACGATGGGGGAATGAATCAGCCACTTACTCAGATATGCGATAACAGACCCGGCTGTCTCCAGCTCTGTTATAACACGTAAATGTTTGCTTTAAAGCCTGATGAGTTAAGGTTATTTTATTTGGTTTAATTTGGGGAGTTGCCATGTTGTGGATCCGAGTGTTTTTATCATGACTACGACTTATTTGTTCATTGTTTAAACGCCAAATTTTCCGGCGTGAATTTAAAAATTTGTATTTATTGTTGGCTCTTATTCCAAGGCCATTGTATTCATTATAAATATAATTTGAAAATCGGCCAAACTTGTTCATGTTACCTTATGCTTTCCTAGTGTTTGAGGTATAAGACGGTAATTTCCGCAGCCCTTATTTTAAATAATACGCAGGTGTATTTGGTTGTAGTAATCTAAGATTAGAGCATGTCAGTAGTGTATTTAATTATGTAATTGTTGTTCCCACATTTCCGTAATTCGTCTTCGCAGTACGGAGTTAGTTCCCGAACCGACTATTATGGTCGGAAACGAGCGCCCGTCAAAGTGCTCATTACTTGAACTAGTCTTAAAACGCGTGTCGCTCATAAATATTAAGTGATTGAACTAGCATCCGCACGTACGCGAGAACTACTTAGTGAGATGAGAAAGGACATAACCAATGAAATACAGACACAATTAGCTGCTAGCAATGATAAACAATCGACAGAAATGCAGACACAGTTAGCTGCTATAAATAAAAAATTGGAAGAAATACAGACACAGTTAAACACAAAACTAACTGAAGTGAACGAAAATATAAATAAGAAAATCGCTACACAAAACACTCTGGTTAGTGAACAACTACATAGGCAGTCTGAGAAAAACAATGAAATGTTAAACGCACAAGACGAAAGGAACACTCAAAATTTTGCTGCGCGAACGGAAGAAATCAAAAAGCACACAAAAGAACAGCTAATCCAATTAGCAAAGGACGTTAGCACTAACAATACCAAACAATTAGGAATAATAAAATGTATCGAAGATTCGTTTAAAAAGGATATAAAAGGAATGGATGAGACTGTTATGGCAAAACTAGCACAAATCGAGCAAGCGTGTTTGACCAACTCGTCTGAGATTAAAGAAGCACACACAAACTTAGAAAAAAGGTTTGAGAAGATCGAACGAGGGACACAGGGTAAATCCGGACACCCACACTAACGGGGCGGAAAGTATGCTAATGCAGCAGGAAAGAAAGGACGGGTGGCACCAAGACCAGGGTGAGGGTCAAGGCGCGAAAGAAAAAAGTTTGATAGAGGGAAAAGGAGACAGCCTCAGAAGCGAATGGTGTGATGATCATGATGGTTGGGTAACAGCGCACATTACAGAGTGGATTGCGATGCCTGAAGTTTGCTTGGAAGTAATCGTGAGGCCACAAAACGAACAATTAAAGCAATTACCAATAATATATGCTAGGATTGGTGGATTGAAGGTCAAGTGCTTAGTCGATACAGGAAGTCAGGTCAGCCTGGTATCTGAGGCCTTGATCAAAGAAATAGGGCGGAATCATAAAGTTCCAATGATACCGGTCCCGCAAATTAAAGTACGGGGTATAATTCCTGAACGATCCGTTACTTGTAAACAGCAGGCATATCTCGAATTAGAAATTCTGGAACACACCTTCGCTCAAGCTTTCATAGTTATGACGAAGATGAACTTCAATATCATTTTAGGGGCAAACTTCATCTGCGAATATCAGGCCGTCATAGATCTACACAAAAACACCATCAGCTTCAAAACATTGAGGGGATGACGAACATAGGACTGCATATGGACGAGATACCATCTGGCAAGGAGGCGCATACCTGGATGTTACAGGCAATTAGTGAAGAGGGGGCCGAGATCACGCCGCAGGCTATTTTAAACAAGACGGACAAGGAAGTAACAGAGGCATATAGCAGTGACGCCACTACAGCTGTAATTGAACTTAATGAAGAGTAAGAAACGCAAGATATCTGGGCATTGTTGGCTGAAGAGGACGACAGCAATAATGAATTTGGAGAGCTACTACAGGAGCGGCTTAAGGAAGTCAGACTAGGGGTTACGGAAAAGAAGCAACTTGAAGATATTTTAAGAAAACACCAACAGGTTTTTGATACAGTACCGGGCAAGATTCTCAACTTTAAATATTCCATGCAGGTGGATGATCGGTCGCCATTCAGAAGTAGGTTGTACCCGATTCCGGAAAAACATCATTCACAGGTTAAAGAAATAATTGACGGAATGTTACATGCAGGCGTAATAAAAAAGATGCCCACACCCTTTTTAAATGCAATTTTGGCCGTTATCAAACCAAATGGGTCTATACGGCTATGTCTCGACGCAAGAATGCTGAACCTTCGATTGTTGCCGGAATACGATAAGGCGCCCATAATTAGAGACGTCCTCAAGGGATTTAAAGGAAAAAGCATCTATTCAAGTGTGGACTTAACGAGTTCCTTTCACCACATCGAATTGGACGAGAAGTCACAATTGTTAACAGGCTTCTTGTTCGACAATCAGACGTACACGTTTGGAAGAATGCCGTTCGGCGTGAAAACAGCTGGCTGTGCCCTAATTTGAGCATTAGACCGAAACCTTACTGAGGAGGTTAAGGAGATGACGACTAGGTACATAGATGTTATTTTATTGGCTTCCGACAACATCAATGAACACATGGAAAACTTAGATAAACTGTTAGAAAATTTACGCACCACAAATTTCAAGATAAACCTAAAGAAATCCCACTTCCTTAGGGATGAAATTTTATATCTAGGCCATATTATCGATCAGGAGGGTGTCAGACCAAACCCTGCCAAAATCGATGCAATCAAAAACTTCCCCACTCCTACAAGAATAAAACATGTCCGTGCCTTCTTTGGTGTAACGGGATTTTTCAAAGAAAACTGTCCCGGGTACACGGAAACTGTGGCCCCTCTGCAAGAATTGCTAAAGAAAAATAATAAATGGTCTTGGAATGACGAATGCAGCCAATCTTTCCAAGCTACTAAATTATTGTTACAAAATTGTATCAAACTGGGATACCCAGATTTCGGCCTAAAATGTGTAATTCAGGCAGACGCTTCGACTATTGGGGTCGGAGCAATGTTGTATCAGGAAGATCCAAGCAACCTACAGAAACGATCTTATCTTGCCTTTGTAAGTCGTAAGTTACGGAAAGACGAACGGAATTACACTGTTACAGAGTTGGAGCTCCTAGCTATTCTCCACGCCCTCCAAAAATGGAGAAAACTAGTGTTTGGGTATCAAATTATTATCAGGACAGATCATAAGGCCCTCACATTTCTTTTTAAAACTAACATGGTTAGTGAACGTATCACCAGATGGTCGATCTACATTCAACAGTTCGATATAGAAATTGAACACTGCCCAGGAAAACTAAACATCATTCCAGACGCTCTCAGCAGAAACCCGGAAGAAGACGTGGAAGAAGAGGCATTGATACAACACATAGAACTGACACCTAAGGATCACGAGTTCTTGAATGAATTAAAGGAATTAGAGAAAGAGCAAGAAGGTGAGCCCTGGATGCTGCAAATGATCATGTATTTTAAAGGAGAACTTCAGCCTGGATCTGCAGCTCATCGTGAGGTCCGGAGCAAAGAAGGAAAATATCAATATGTGAACAACCTGTTACACAAATTCGTTAATGAGGAGCATACCAAAATGCGCATCATGTTACCTGCTTCATTACAACGTGGCTTGACCTGGCATGTACATGAAAGCCTCGGCCATATCGGAATAGATAAGGCAGAAGCGACCATAGCCGAAACTTTCACATGGCCACGCATGCGAACTACCATATGCGAAGTGGTTAAGACTTGTGACGCTTGCAAACGCACTAAGCCTAACAACTATTTAATGAAGCAATACCCAAAACCGATATTACCCCCCAGAAACCATTGGAAATAGTGGCGATTGACACGTTTGGTCCAATTCCGAAGAGAAGGAGAGGGTTCAGGCATCTACTTGTGTGTTTGGACGTATTTTCCAAATTCTTGGTTCTATGCCCAATACAGAAAACCACCACTAAACAGATTCTAAGTAGAATAATAAACAAGGTGATAGCGACTCTTGGTAAGCCTGAGTTTATTTTATCAGATCATGGCGCGTATTTCACTAGTGCCCAGTTTAAGAAAGGAATGGCAGATTTGGATATAAAACACGTTCTCTCATCAATAAGACATCCTCAAGGAAATTCTAGTGAACGCGTAATCCGTGATATTTCTAAGTTCTTCCGCGTATTTATTCCCAAGGAACATTACAAATGGGTAGACCGAGTTAGTGACATTGAGATATGTATGAATTCCACTCGTCACGAATCTACAGGGCAAATTCCCATGGTTTCACACCACAACCAGTTTCCAGTGAGATCTTGGAACACTATCGTAACGTGTCCTAACGATCCAGTACCAACACACGATCTACGGATCCAGAACACTATTGTGCATATGAGAAGGCAGGTGAACCGTAGATTAAGACGAGTACGTGGAAAGAAATTTCATCGGGAATTGATCGAGGGGGAATTGATCTTGGCTAAGAAGCCACCGAAATCTGATCCAGTGAACAAGATACTAAACAAATTTTGTAAGAGATACGTGGGACCGTTCAGCATCGTGAGGAATTTAGGTAACAACGCCTACAGAGTCCGGGAGGTGAGCACAGGAAACATGGTAGTGTATAATATTTCAAACTTAAAATTGTATCATCAGAGAGAGAGCCATACGAACCGAGAAATAATGTTACTGCAGCAAATTAAACATTCGCGTGATAACATACAACAAAATATACAGGGGTACACTAGTAGTGAATGCGCTCGAAAGACAGTCTTGACGTGTTTACAAATTCAGGCGGAAGTTGTAAGTGAGCAATGTTGATGTTTTGAAAGAGTGAGAGGGGAGACGAGTAGCGAGGAGAGAGGCCGGAGGGCACGAGCGTACAGGAATTTCCTAATGAGTTTAGAGCGAGATGGCTACTGAAACAGACAGACGCGGCCAGTCATTTATATTTTGAGGGTGACCAGCAACTTCAAATTTGAGCCAGAAAAGTTAAGGGTGTGAAATCGACTTCATACTGAGTTCGAATTTTATCAACAAGGGGTCAGATGTACCCTTATCATTGTGTTCAATAATAATATTTATTTAAAAAAACGTTGGAAATACTATACATGATATGCTGGATATTTGAGTAAAATTTATGTAGCAAGCAAACTGGACTTGGCAAGATGGGCTACGTGCTCTGTGGAAGCTATCGACAGTTTCACAACCAATGCTATTTTTATTCTTCTGAGAAATCAGGTATGACGCTGAGGCATACGTGACCCTCAACAGGCCATGATGCTTTGTCCACGGCAGGAAGAGAGAGAGAGAGGAGAAGTGTCGTGACGTCAAAATAAGGGCGGGATTTGTAAGGTCAGAACTCCGACGCCAACTTAACTGACAAATGAGAGAAGAGGACGCCAGAACATAGCATCAGGGTGTTTTGCGCGCCAAATCGGTTATAAAAAGATCTAGCGATCAGTTTGCGTGTTCGGCGGCAGATTCGCGACCTGTGAGAAATTATAAGCTTTTTGAGAGGACACACATAATTATAGGCCCAATATTAAAAAAATTAGGAGCTATTACCCCTACCACGGGAACTTTTAGGCTTTCTGTATATAAACTAATGTCTGAGATGAACCGGGGCACTCCTAATTATTCTTCGACAGTCAATTTAAGACGTCCTTATGACGGTCTATGTTAACAATTCTAGTTGTGTGTCGACAACTAAGTTATAAATTTCTTAAATTGTGAGATGGCAGTTAGCCATAAAATAGGGAAAGTCTACGGTTCTGCATAGGACTATATGAGGAAATAAAATACTCATAAAGCAGATAGTTAACAGTTTTAAAACTTTAATTTAATTGTGTTTTAACAGAGGCAAGATGACGACCATGGAACGAAGGCAACAAGTTTCATCCTCCATCACCATGAGTGTTATGGGCTAAAGGCCTAATGGTGGGAGATGACGAGGCGGGAGGCCTCTGGAAGGCGGTTTAAGTGATGAGTATAAAAAATTGATTTATTGATTTTGGACGAGGGGGAATCGCGAGAGATATGTGGAACTTTGTACAGATTTTATTTGTGTGGTTTAATTTAAATTTAGGGTTTGATTTTCTTAACTGACATGCGTGTAGTAATTTTTGGCATTGCGTGACAATTATGTTGTACAGTAATTTTGTAACTTAAATATTGTCCTTATGTATACGTAAATTTTATAGCGAAATGGCCGCATATGATTAACGTATCAATAAAAATTGTAGGCATGAATGAGAACCTAGGAACGACAATGATAAATGGACTGGATTAATGATAATGTAAAACAAAAACTAGAAGTGGGGGAAAATTATTGTTTTAGTTGCTTTATAACTCGGGCTAATTCTGATTCCAGTAATTAATTCTTTCTTGTCATTTGGACAAGTTGTGTGTCATTTATCTGAAGGGTGTGCTGGTTCATATGCTGCGACGAGATCTTCGAGAGTGTGTCACGTATACTTGGGTGTAAGTGTGATGGCGAGGAAAGGTAAAGCCTGTTCTTGACTGCAACAATCATTCCGGCAAATTAGTTACCCATGGGGCTATGTTTGACCTGGAGATGTGTTCTTGAAAATCCCTGAGAGGATGTTTTGAGATAATGTGATATTTTGTATTTACGCGTTTAACAGGTGACGATAGGCAAAGGTCGCTGGACGCTGGCTGTGGGCGAGAATCTATATTTAGCGTGGCACACATTACTACGATGGGGGAATGAATCAGCCACTTACTCAGATATGCGATAACAGACCCGGCTGTCTCCAGCTCTGTTATGACACGTAAATGTTTGCTTTAAAGCCTGATGAGTTACGGTTATTTTATTTGGTTTAATTTGGGGAGTTGCCATGTTGTGGATCCGAGGGTTTTTATCATGACTACGACTTATTTGTGCATTGTTTAAACGCCAAATTTTCCGGCGTGAATTTAAAAATTTGTATTTGTTGTTGTTGGCTCTTATTCCAAGGCCATTGTATTCATTATAAATATAATTTGGCAACCGGCCAAACTTGTTCATGTCACGTTATGCGTTCCTAGTGTTTGAGGTATAAGACGGTAATTTCCGCAGCCCTTATTTTAAATAATACACACGTGTATTTGGTTGTAGTAATCTAAGATTAGAGCATGTCAGTAGTGTATTTAATTATGTAATTGATGTTCCCACATTTCCGTATTTCGTCTTCGCAGTACGGAGTTCGTTTTTGAACCGACTGTTTTGGTCGGAAACGAGCGTCCGTCAAAGTGCTCATTACTTGAACTAGTCTTAAAACGCGTGTCGCTCATAAATATTAAATTCTTGTACTATTATTATTTGTTTGTCATTTTTGGATCTTGTGATCCTTATCTTTTGTTACATTGAATTAAGTGACATTGCAGTCACAACGCTTGTTTGACAGCTGTCACGCCGTGTTACCATGGTACGTCAGGCTAGTCAGTGTCAGATCTGTTCACGTGCGAGTGAACTAAATTTAAGTGTGGTTTATTGTTAAGTGTTTTTTTATGTTTGATTCAGTTATTAAATTTCATTTGTTTGTAGATGCTGTTGTTTTCTTGGCTTTTAATAATTAGTTGACCTTATGAACCCTGGAAGTTATTTTAGATAGCATAAAATCTCTAAATCACATTCACAAGAATTCCATTACGACCCCGAACCTCGAATCTTGTCTACATGCTATTATCCAAGGGTACAATATCATGTGAAATATTCATTCTGGATGGCTTTATGCTGCACTAAACTGACCACGGAGCTGAAGGGCATTAAGTCACGTTTACAAAATTGATTAGAAGGATATGTTTATTAAATTAAAATTAATATTCCGTTAACACCGATATAACCTGAATAGTTGCTTCACAACATAGATGACTCATATAGTGTGTTTGTTAAGTTTTGTTATGTCGATGACGTTTTATCTGTCTCCTGAAAAGTAGTGCAAACTGACTTAATGGTTTTCAGGTCCGACCGATTCAATTGATTCTCGCTCAGCGGTTTTATGAAGATAATGAACTTTATGTTCGACCCTCACTCTTATGTGTTAGAAAACTGTATCATAATGATGGTCATTATAACACCGTTTTTCATTATAATACAGTTTCTCCAGCCAATCAGAGCTCGTTCATTGACCAATTAGGTAACGATACCTTCGCACATGCACTCAAAATCCAACATGTCGGACATAAACACAACATCGAACTATAATAAATTACCGACATGGAATACGCACCGTCCATATGTTCGCGTAAATAAACTGACGAATATGAGACAAGATATAGCACTGTACCTTAAAATCACAAACACTAATTTCTGCACAGCGCATAGTCTTCAAATGGCACCGGTGACAATATTACTGAGGGACGGCAGATGTAAACATATGGCCCGATATGGCATTGCAAGCACACATAGCGCATGCGTCGGTCGTTCAAAGATCTTGAAAGACACAGAAATAACACCCAACGCTCGCTCTGCGATCACCTAATTCAAGTAGCTGACTCTCAACAGATATTTATGAATATTTATGTTAAAACATATAATAAAGTTATAATTATCGTCGAACATAAACAGTCATATGCAACTCGCCTATAATGGTAATTAAGACACTCGTATGGAAATTATAAAACTCGCATACGCTCGTTTTATAAAAATACTCGTGTCTTAATTATAGCCATTATAGGCTCGTTGCATAATGTACTATTAAGCGTGAGTTGGCTCTTAAGTTTCTACTATCCAAGACAAACAGAGGTGGACAATTCATGACAAACCACGTGACACAAAAGATGTTGATAATCTTGAATATGCCACTGTACTTCAACCAACCCCATTCCAATGCTGCCGGAATGGATAAATAAATAATTACAATGTGGGTAGAAGAAACGAGAAAAGACATGGAGGAAGTTTGCGTACATCCAAAAGAAAGGAAGGAAAGGAAGGAAGCTTGCAGTTTAACGTGACCGTTAATCTTGAGATCATGAGCCACGGGACCTCCTTTTTACGTGGAATCCGAACCACAGGACATGGCATTTCACACATCCAAAAGACATCTGGTTAGTGTTAGTTATTGTTGTTTAAAGGGGCGGAACTACGAGGTCATCTGCACCTCTTAACAAAGAATAAATTAGTATCTACTAATTTGGATTGGAATTTAAAATTTAAATTTTGAAAAGATCGAAAAATAATAAAACAAAATATTAAATAAAACTAATAATTATAATACAAACAATAATTACGGAAAAACAAAAATTCTGCATTCAAAAACGAACAAATCGTTGAGTCAATGTACACTGGAAAATTGCTGGCCCTAACACACTCTCACTTATAAAGCGGATGACGATATTAGCAGTCACCGCGACATCGGCTAATATAAATATGAGTGTCATCTGCAAACCAAGGTTTCTTCGTAAGTCAGCAAGATCCACGCACTCGGTTAAAATGTGGGCCAAGGTGAAAACGGCTCTATATGTACAAAGTGGGGAGTCTTCCCTTCTCATTAGGTACGAGTGGGTGGATCTTGTATGACCTATCCTTAGCCTACACAAGATGACGGACTCCCTCCGTGACCGGAAAGAGCTCCGCCACACGCGAGTAGTTCCCTTGATCGCTCTCAGTTTACTGGGCAGTGGGTCAGCTAGCCCCTGACGCTCCCAAAATGCCAGTACTTGTCGGCGTAACTGAGAGCGAATATCTCTAGTGGGTACCTCCATTGGTCGAGGTGGTAGTGATACCGCCTCTTTTGGAGCTTGATCTGCTAACTCATTTCCCGCAACTCCCATGTGGCTTGGAAGCCACAGAAATGTGGAAAAGAAAACGACATCTGGAATAGGGCTGTGTTTTGAGCTAAAATTGATAACTTCAAGGAGTTCAAGGAATGAACCAGTAGAACGACCGATAACACCTGGTCAGAGGAAAGGAGGAGGAACCACAGCGAACGGATGAAGAAATTCTGGGTTAAGAAAAAGGAACTGACCAGCAAATCAATTGTTTCCCGTGGTCCACAGTAGGCCAAATTCGTAGAAAGAACAAGAAATCAATAAATAAATTATGTTTCTATCTAAATAAAAAGGAACCTATCGTTTTTTAATCTGGGAACAAACAAAACAATACTGTTAAAATATAATTATGAAACAAGAACTGATCACAAAAAAAAAATCACCACTGACTTATTAGATTTGCATTTATATGATATTGGCTCAATTTTTAGTGAGGCCTTCGGATATCTTTCCTCTTCACAAGTTCTTCAATTTTTTTTATTTTTTTTTTATTTTTTTTAGCGTATGGCTTTGAGTGCCGGGAGTGTCCGAGGACATGTTCGGCTCGCCAGTTTTGTAGCTGCTTCGAGACGGACACCCAATGGGTGAGCTACAAGTACCGTTGGGGAGGGAAGGAGGGAAGTTGGAATGTAAGGACGAGGAGGTGGAAGGAAGCGGCTGTGGCCTATAGTTAGGGACCAACCCCGGCATTTGCCTGGAAGGAAGATGGGAAACCACAGAAGACCATCTTCAAGGTTGCCGGTTGGGGGATTCGAACCTCCTCGCCTCCCGGATGTGAGCGACTGCCATCAGTCATGCCGTAACCACCACGGCTAACTCACCCGGTTCTTCAATATTGGAATACACTGATGAAGCAGCAAGATCTAGCAGAATTTCGAGATGCTGATCAGTGAGTACTGAACTAATGATGGAAAAGGCATTTTCACATATAAATGTTGACCCGAATCTGAAACAATATCGCAGGGCAGAGAACTGAGATGTGGGAAATTATTCCTGTTACGACTTCATTTTTCAATCCTTAACTTAACTTAAGTGAATCCCCCGCTCAAGTCTGTTTTAATAAACTACTCAAATTGCATGCAGAGACTTCTTCGTGCGTGCCACATAGAAATCATCCACGTGCCATGGGCTGGCCACCCTTGAGTTACAACAATTTTGCCAATACATTTCATTTGCTAGCACAATCAAGTATTTGAAGCCGCAGGCCACCGCACCAGTAATGCACAAAAAGGACAAACACTAGTATTAATATGCTTACTTTTTGCTGTGATGTATGATTTGATTGAGTGTTTCGCTATGAAAATGAATACTATTGATTTAAATAATCGAGACAATAAGTGACAACTGTGCTATTGGCAATAGTCAAAGTACCTTTAAATCACGAGGGGCATCTAGTGTCACTATCTTATTCAAAACCGCCTTGTCAAACACTAAAGAATGTGGTTTAATCAATGCTTAAACGTACATGTTTCGGTGTTCAATGACACCTTCGTCAGCGTAGATTGAATTAAAATAATCTTAAAACTAAGTTTACAAAGATAAAAGAGAAAATGGACATCCTTACAAAACACTATTAGAAATTTAATTAAAAAGGAAGCTCACAATGAGAATTAAAAAAGATATGAATAGTTCGATTACAGTGAATTGGATGTCGCTGCTATATGATGTATCTTCCAGTTATATCAGCATCAACTTGTGTGGTTTAATATTATCGGACATAATGTGACTACAAATCCACCTTAATGGATACGGCAGTCTGTATCACATTGATGTGATCTAACCTTGAAATAAACCAGAACAATCCTACTAGTTGGATAATTAATTTCGAATACCAAGGCAACCTATCAAGCTGAAATTAGAACAACATGACATCGAAATAGTTCAACATTTTAGGTACCTTGGCAGCGTTTTGTCGAAAGATAACAGGTTAACCAAAGAAACCAGCAGTTCAAGCAGCTGCGAACTTTTACAACTACAAAAGCTTTCCTCAGGAAGCTAAAATATCACTGTACAAATCCTACTTACTTCCCATATTAATCTATGGTCTAGAAGCTGCTACAATGACTGCCCGGTACAACAGCCGGAAACAAGCAACTAACATGAAATTTCTATGATCAAGTATTCAGAAGAGCAGACGAGACAAAATTAGAAATAGTCAGTTTGCCTAAAGCTAGGGTTGTAAAGAAGTGTGCTTGACATTCTTGAGGAGTAGAGATTGAAATGGTTCGGTCATCTGATGAGGATGCCCTCCAGTAGAACACCCAAAGCCTATTTCTAAAGGGAGATAATTAGTACGAGACCAAGAGGTAGACCTCGAGATGGGTGGATGAAGCAGGTCCACAGTGACTTGGCAAAGAGGAGCGTGGAATGGAGGACAGTGGTGGAAGAAGAATGGTGGCAAGACAGACAGCTATGGAAGGGCTCCCACACCCGGCCTCCTGGAGTGAGGAATTGATGATGATGATGATGATGATGATGATGACTAAGACAACACAGAAAAAGGTTTCCAACATGATAATGCATTTGAATTAAGCCTAGATATTTTTAACCTACTTTTCACATTTTGCAAAAATGAGGAAAAAGTAGACTTATGAGATCGGGCAAATGTGTGTCTGTCTCTCTGTATGTCCTTCTGTCTGTCCTTCTGTCTGTCTGTCTGTCTGTCCGTCCTTCTGTCTGGCTGTGTGTGTGCCCCCCCCCCCCCTATCAACTCCTAAACGGCTGCAGCAATCGAAACAAAATTTGGTAGGAGTAAAGATCTATACCTGAATATCTCACGGCCATATTTGAAAATGATGTCAGTGCTACCAACTGCTGATAAATCGCAATTGAAATTTGAGCTCAATGTTGGATATCTTGGAAGGTATGAATGGGATCTATTTCAAAATTGGCACACGTTTAGATAGTAATATTGCAGTTTAATTTCAAGGAGTGCTGCCAAAATGATTATAAGCCTGCTGATAGGTCCAAATTTTAAATGCATATAACTTTTACACTATCAATTAGATTTTCACCAAATTTCGTATGTGCTATGTGTACATAAGTAGATATGACTGAGCATATTCTTAAGAGCCACCAGGGCTCCCAACTGTTAATAAATGCACTCAACTTTTTTTATCCAAATACCCATATATCAGAAAGTATGCAAGCCGACAGCTTTAAACTATGCACCCGTATAGTACCTGACATTCTATATTAATTCGGAGTAACTTATATACGTCAGTGCTGCCAACATGATTCTAAGCCTGCTGAGAGGTCCAAATTTAAATACATGTAACTTCTATACTATCATTTGGATTTCAACCAAATTTTGTGTGTGCTATGTGTACCATAACAGATATGACTATGCCGATTCTTAAGAGTAACCAGGGCTGCCAATTGTTAGTAAATACTGTCTCCATTTTTGTTACCCTAATATCAATATATCAGAAAGTATGCAAGCCAATAGTTCTAAACTTTGCACACGTATAGTACCTGGCATTCTAGATTAATTTGGTGCAACTGATATATGTCAGTGCTGCCAACATGATTCTAAGCCTGCTGATAGGTCCAATTTTAAAATGCATGTAACTTCTATACTAACTAATGGATTTCATTCAAAATTGACACAGCAATAGATCATATTATTTCAGATTATTTCTGACCAATACATGTATGTCATTGTTGCCAACATGATTTTACGCGCGCTATTAAATCCAATGTTTAACTGCCTGTAACGTCCATGCTATCCATTGGACTTTAACTAAATTTTGTATTCTGTACCTTAAAAGACGGAATCAAGAATATATTCAGTCACCAGGACTGCCAACTGTAATTATCTATTATTACCAACTTAATTTCGTCATTATTCTAGATAGATCCATATAGATTAATCATTGGCATGAATCTTAAATTTTAAGAAATGTAGGCTCTTTAGTTCGTCACGGAACTACTTGTTAGGAATGCCTTCTGCTTATCAAATTTTGATACCATTCACTCTTGCAGGTTTGGCGCCAGTCCATACAAGAACTGACAGGCAAACAAGCAAAATTATACTGAGTTATTAGTTGGTTACTATACACAAATACAAAGTTCAGCCAAAAATTCTAAATGTACCGACAGAAAGTTTACTTTATTTATAGAGATAGATAGCCTATGTGGGAGTAGACTCCTGGTGACAGTTCAGGTAGCATACATCGATTGTCCGTACAATGAGAATGCTAATGGATATAGTGCACGTGGTGTGTGTGTTAACCCACAATAAACCGTAGCTCGCTGTTACAAGGGAATTAGAGTAAATGCATTTCAAATCCTGGTTGATCCTATTATAAGTACTTTACTGAAGAGCATGTCCCCAGAGCCTACTATATTACGGGCTCTGATGCACCGACATTCCGCCAATAATGTTGCTTTAGTTACATTATTGGCATAGCCTCACCTCAATAATGACAAGAAAGGCATTAATATCTCCAAATATAATAAGATGTTCGGTGAATAACATATAGCCTACTTTCTCCTAAATGTATAAGTATAGTTATAGCCTAACTCCTTGTCCTTATCTAGGAGTAGACTATTGAATGTTCGTTGTAGTAGCTTGTTGAAATACAACTTGGTGTATTGTACGTTATACTATGCTAATGATGTTTCTTATTTCCACTCAATACTCCATTCCCGATGAGCCTCCGTGGCTTAGGCGGCAGCACGCCGGCCTCTCACCGCTGGGTCCGTGGTTCAAATCCCGGGCACTCCATGTGAGATCTGTGCTGGACAAAACGGAGGCAGACAGGTTTTTCTCCGGGTACTCCGGTTTTCCCTGTCAAAATTTCATTCCAGCAACACTCTCCACTATCATTTCATTTCATCTGTCATGCATTTAATCATTGCCCCAGAGGAGTGCGTTAGGCCTCGGCAGCCGGCACAGTTCATATCCTCGCCGCTAGATGGGGGGCTTCATACATTCCATTCCTGACCCGGTCGGAGACTGGAAGCAGGCTGTGGCTGTGGATTTTCATTCACTCCATTCCCGCACACACCTTTAGGTCATTTATCCCCATATTTCACCCTTATCTACTTTTCCAGGTATCTCCTGCTTGAAAGTCGCATTGATATTGGCGTAGTTGGCTATTTCACTGAATAGTACATCGCCTCCTAACATCTCTATATATATAAGAATGAAAGTTTGTCTGTTTTTTCTGAATTTCTACGCAAATTTGCGTTATTTACACGTATCAGACTGTTTTATGATGGATGCGCGCGAAAATAAAATTTTTGTCTGTCTGTCTGTCTGTCTGTTTGTCTGTGGACAAGTATGTTCCCTTATAACTCGAGAACGGCTGGGTGGATCAACGTAAAATTTGCTACAGATATCCTTCAGATGCACGACACTAATCATTGATGTAAGTCTTCTCTGTAGCTCCAATAAAAGGGGGCCTACCCCCTTAAAACACTTGCTGAAATAGGCGTAGAAGGGCGAGACAAAGCTCATTTTGAGCCCCTAAATGTGAGAAATGAAACTCGAGGGCCCTAAAGGGCCTCCAAAAACCACCTTTTTAGGCCCTAAAACCAACCGTTTTTGAGATATTCCCAGAAAACTAATTTAATTTAATACAATAACGAAAGAATGCAATCCGGTAACCATGGCAACAGAAACTCACAGGTCCATCTAATGCTGTAAGACGCAATACAATTTCATTTATTACATTACTGAGATAGTTTGCAAACGGTTATAACGGAACAAAATCAAGCTGTAAAATTCATCAATACATCGGGTAAAATGCGCTTAAGGGGGTCAAGGGGTACTCTAGAATTTTTTCACGCGATTTACACGTGCGGGTGTGGTACGGAAGGTCTATTGCGTCCCTATCTCTATATTATTATACTACGGCCTACAACGACGAGACAAAGCTTATTTTCTGCCCCTTGGTGTCAGAAACAAAACTCGGGGACCCTAAATAGCCGTAAAGGGTTACCGAAAACCACATTTTAAGCCTCTAATACCAACAGTTTCTGATATTCCAAGAAAACTAATTTCATTTAATAAACTAATCAAGGAATGCACGCCAATAGCCATGACAAAAGCATCTCAAAAGGTGACTTCCAACTTTCCATCTATTTCTGCAAGAAGTAATGCCACTCCATTTATTAAATTTCTGTGAAAATTTGCAAATGGCAATAAGGGTATCATGGAACCAACTAAAACTGTAAAATTTATCAATGAGCTTAAGGGGGTCAGGGGTTACCATTTTTTTTTCTCACGACTTAAACGTGCGATATGTCGTACAGAAGGTCTATTATATCTCCAAACAGCAACATGATGTGTATTGCGTGTCGTCTACGAGGTTTTCAATTTTATTTTCACGTCAGGAAGTACACGTTAGGTAGGCTAAATTTATTTTCTGAGCATATTTTAACCAATTATATATCTTTGTCGACAAACAGGTTCCAAGTCTCTAACCATTGCAACAGTAGCTCCATTGATTACGTCTGGCTATTAATACCAAAGACCGTTCGAAGAATGGGTACTTCTGCTAGTATGAATATAATAATCAATTACTTTTGATCCACTTTCCAATTATGTACAGGTCAAACGTCGCCTATACAATTAGGAGTTGTGAAATGAAAGGTCTGAGGTACGAGAATAACCGGAGCATCACCATCGGGCCAAAATTCTTGGTCTTTATTTTCACTCTCCAAATCTACAACATGCTCATCCAAGCATAATGATATCTCTGACTATTATCCCGCCAGACGATACGATAGAAACCGACAGAGTGCAGGTAACGACAGAGAATGCCATAGAACGCTTTCGGGCGCTCAGGACCAGAACTGAAATACAACTGATGGCACTTACAGGCGCTATGGGCGGGAAAGGGTTACGGTACTTACTGGACCTTTTCGCGACTGTGTAACTCAATGTGGTACTTTTATCGACTGGCCGTATGGCGCCGTGGCTAATTGGTTAGCATGCTAGGCTTTGGTATCACACGACACTCGTTGGCATGGAAGCTTCTGGCAGTACGCGTACACACGCTGATAAATACGCCATTATTGCCGTGTGAATTGTACCTTCTAGGCTAGGTTCTGACTTCGATGAAAGCTTTTATGCGAGTTACGGAATTGAACAGGTGCCATTTTTCCCAGCAGTCATCGTGAAGAACTGAGTTCAACAACCAATCAAATTGCTTTTCTTGTTCTAGTCGAAATTGTAGCAGCAATATAAACAAGTAGATTTGTTATGTGGGTAGACATCTCTATATATATAAAAATGAAAGTTTGTCTGTTTTTTCTGAATTTCCACGGAATTTTGCGATATTTGCGCGATTCAGGATGTTTTATGACGGATGCGCGCAAAAATAAAATTTTTGTCTGTCTGTCTCTCTGTCTGTGTGTCTGTGGACAACTTCTACGAGTCCTTATAACTTGAGAACGGCTGGGTGGATCAACGTAAAATTTGATACAGATGTCCATCAGAGGCACCACACTAATCATTGATGTAACTCTTCTCCGTACCTCTCATAAAAGGGGCCCTACCCCCTTAAAATACATGCTGAAATAGGCGTAGAAGGGTGAAACAAAGCTCATTTTCAGCCCCTCAATGTGAGAAACGAAACTCGGGGGCCCGAAAGGGACCCCGAAAACCACATTTTAAGGCCCTAAAACCAACAGTTTTTGAGATATTCCCAGAAAACTAATTTCACTTAGTAAATTAATGAAAGAATGCATGGCGGTAACCATGGCAACTGAATCTCAGAGGTCCATCTATTTCTGTTAGACGCAATGCAATTCCATTTATTACATTATTGTGAAGGTTTGCAAACGGCTGCAAGGTTATAATGGAACCAAATTAAGCTGAAATATTCATTAATACATACAATGCGCTTAAGGGGTCAAGGGTTACTCGAGAATTTTTTCACGCGATTTACACGTGCGGGTGTAGTAGGGAAGGTCTATTATATCCCTTCTCTATTATATAACAAGATGTTCAGTAAAGAACATATAGCCTACATTCTCCTAAATGTATGAGTATAGTTATAACTCGTTGTTATTATCAAAGAGTATAATAGAACTATTCTTTGTTGAAGACCTTAGAAACGATTTACCTCTACCAAACGCCACAACCTAGATAAAAACTGCTACCATCATTGAAGAAAGAAAGAAAGAAAGAAAGAAAGAAAGAAAGAAAGAAAGATAAGAAGTATATCAAGAATGTTATGGATCTGGAGACATAATCGACCGGACTGGCTGCGTGGCTCAGCGGTAACGTTCTCGCTTGCTGGACCCTAGGTTGCAGGTTCGTATCCTGGCGCAGTCAGCTGGCATTTGAGGGTGCACAAATGCGAGGGAGCCGTGTCAGTACATTTACTGGCACGTTAAAGATCCCCTTCGGGCCAAAATTCCGGCACCCCGGTGTCTCTAAAAGCAGCAGTAGTTAAAAGGGATGTAAAACCAATAACATTATTATTATTATTATTATTATTATTACATATACGACCTGCCGTGGGCAACATCCAACTTTGAGTTGAGGCATGTCTTAACACGTCTGGTTGTGCATGGCTTTCACAACCCTAATTGAATTAACAAATCTTTCCATGACCCTACAGAGACGTGTGTATACAAACTATGTGGATATTTTCGAGTGCTATTTGCCTGAAATAAAAGTAGTAATTAATAACCTGAACTAACACCATCGGCTTGAATTCAGTTACTATGTGAAATCGTTTTGTTCTTTACTTCAAATAACATTTTCAAGTAACGCAAAATAGGCTGTTACAAACCCTTTAAAATAAAAAGTAAAAATGTATCGTAGTATCATCTTGTCATTCTTCAAATTCGATGCGCATAGAATGCCAATGGTATAGTAATCAATGGAGCCTCGCGTCGACTAGTCGTGACATCTAGTGGTGAAATATCGAACAATATAATCCTAACAGAGCGAGTGCATTCTAGCGGCCAGAAGAAGAAACTTTTCAATAAAATCTGGAAGTTAATAACACAGATTACCTACTACTGGTTAATAAGTAGGTCGTCGTGCAGTTACCTTTTTGGCAGCTAGATGTCTCGAGTAAATCTGCTGGCGAATTATGTTTTAATTAAATACTAGATGAAACCCGTCAAAACATGACGGACAATGGAAATATATATTTACTGAAGAAGCTTCTTATATAAGTTACATTCTTTGTACGATTACTTTTTAGCACTATTGCAACTTAAAGGGCGTCAAAGGATAGCACTCTCAACATTGCAACATAATGCTGGTCATGACTGAAAACGTGATAAGGTAAAGAGCCCAATACGTTCCAGAGATTCTCTTTGAGCCTGATTGATTGTGATAAAGTAGGCCGAGCGAATAAGATATTGTTGCCTATTAAAAGAAAATGTACTGTACCTGCAAGTGTTTTATCGGAAGGTGTTAAATCAAGTCGTAGGATTTGAGCTCTCTGCCTAATATTACTACACTATTATATCCGAATCCGAGCAATTCCTTACATATTTCTTACAATTTATATATTTCCATATATGAGTCCTTGGGAAACGTTCAGATTTCTAAGGAGCATAACTATGGCTCAAACGTTCGGAGTATGTGGAAGCGAATCACTTAATTCCAAGGAATTGAAGAATTCTATAATAGGGAAATGAAGTAGCTGGCTTTCATCTTCAGTATCCAATTTGTTAAGGCTGATGTATGTGTTTGAACTACTGGACATAAGTTGAATGACTTTTAAATGAATATCATTACATTGTTGCAAATTGGCAAATACATGTATTACATATTCCAGCAGATCAATTTTACCATCACAACAGTAAAGGCCAAAATAACCACGCGTAGATTTTACGCAAGAGAAATACAATTTAGAACAATGTTTACATTTGATCGTCAAAGACCTTACACTGTACTGCATAATATCTGGAATTGTTTCTGAAATGACCTATTTATATTGGACTTTAAATGTGGCTTCGTATTATTCGATAACACTATAGTGTCCTGCAATAACGGAGCCGCTAAATATTAAATGGCAAAAAATACTTCCATTGCCGAAATCAACTGCGTAGTTAGATTCAGTACTCTAAACAAATAATCATTAAACAATTGTCTTATACAATGAAGATCAACATGACCGTCCAGAGACTTTCATACTCAAGTTGGTTGGTGAGGAGAATGCGATGAGACTGATCGCTTAAAATAAATTCCTTATAATTGTTCCTGCCAGCGAAATTTTTTGCAATAGCTTGAAAACGCAGCTCAGAATCACGTTCTTCATTTTGATATAAACAGTACAAAACTGTTCTAAATAAGCTATTTCCTTCACCTATTATAGTTTATGGCAGTACATTTTGCAGGGGAACATAGAATCACTTCGCCAACTACTGGAATGAGCATAGGTCTAAACTCAATACTCACTTCGGCAGTCACCCTAATGGAGGCAGTTTTAGAATTCCATGTCCCGTGCATGTCAAAAATCGTATTAACACATGGAAGCCCACCCATTCTTGGCTATCGCCTCGGAGACCCGGGTTACATTTCCTGCTCTGCCAAGAAATTTAATTCTGGTCTGAGGGCAAAAACGGGGCACATTCAGTCACTTGAGGTATAACTAAGAAGAGGAAGGTTTGATTCCCACCTCGACAATCTTGGATGTGGTTTTTCGTGGTTTCCCACTTCCACTCAAGGCAAATACCGGGATGGTTCCTTACTTAAGGCCTTGGCCGTCTCTTTGCCATTTCCCACCTTAATTACAAATACACACATTATGCAGCCATCACAATAACGCAGGTTATCAGAGAAAATTTTACACATACACACCAAAGTACGCGGGGCTGAGTGACCACGACGTCGGAGCCCTTCAAACGAATTATGTTTGCCAAGTGTCTCTCGTGGCGCAAGCAATTGTGGACACGCGTGGGTGCCTGGAAAACTTCTTTTTTCTTTAATAATTTAAGAGTATATCAACGATGCATAATTATAACTTTTAGTCTAGGACGCTAATAACTTGACCTCCGAAGCATTGGGAAGAATTGCAATATTGAGGTACATAAACAACATAGCCTATACATTCAACTGTCAGTTAATGTTCTTCAACATTTCCCTTCTTAAATATTCCCCTCCTTTATAATTCTCCATCACGAGAAAACGCGCCATGTCTTGTGTTTTAAATATAGCGATGCAATGGTGCTGCCATCTGTTGTCAGTTAAAGGAAATATATGGGCGAGGTACTGCCATCTGTTGTCAGTTACTGGAACTGATTGCAGATATTCGAACGGCGTATTGAGGACAACAGTTAGCTCTCTTGATCACATGCTGTAATGCAATGGTAAAACGGAAATAAAACATATTGAGAGGAAATGTAGAAATATGTATCTTTAACAGACATAAAACCTTACTAATACTCCTTGATTAAACAATATTTCAGTGGTAAAAAAGCTGCCGAATGATGGGATCGAACCTGTGCTCCTTGGAACCACAGTCAGTCGCCTTAACCACATAGCTACTCGCGCACTCTGATGCGGCAGCAGACTAAAGCATTCACTACATTCAAAAGCCGCTGTCTGAAGGAAATAATCCATTTCATTATCAAAAAAAATCAATGTTGCACATTCGTATACGTTCATACTGTTATTATATTTTATAGTCTGAACTTGGCTAATGTATGATTTCATTACATGGAAGCTTATTAAATAACTTACGTTTTAATGGACTTCTCACCGCCATTTTGTCATGAGCCCAAGCGGATTGTGCGCATACGTGAGGGCTGAAACAAAAATCACCTTACTGTTTTAAATATATAGATATATTTTACACCATAATATGCACAATATAACGCTTAATTTTAAAACATCTGAGTCATTACAAAACAATAAACATATAACATTTCAAGCAAAAACCTAGCTCTGATCGGGTTTGAACCATAGGCATTTGAGCGATAGGCTAACGCTCTACCACTGAGCTAATTGTGTCAAAGAATATCGTTCTATATAAAATGACTTACATAGAACTTGTTAGCAAATAATGATTTATACTAAACGATTTCATCACTGGAGTATATTATTTATATATAAAGCATTTCATACAAAGTTTATTTATTTTGTATCAGTACGCTATATTGCATGCAATACTCAAATTAGTGAAATATAAGTCAGGCACAAGATATCCGCTGCCATCTTGTCTTATTACTGAATCAGCTCAGCTTTTTAAAATCACGTCTGCACTATAGTATTACAAAATAAACTTTTAATTTCGAACGTGCCTCTTCCTTTAGAACAGTTAAAACGATTCTCGGCTCGATAATCGGAACTGGTGGGTCCCATGATATGGATTATAAATTTTGCATAATTCGCACGGCCGCCATCCTGAAATGGTATGGCGAACGACCTTGTAGTTTGGTCACAAGACGCATCCTATACGAAGGTATGTTGTTACCAAATTTGGTAGAGATCGGATGATTTGGTTAGTCGTTATTTGATTTTACGTTTTGAACGTTTGAGTGGCCGCCATTCAGTTTTAGTAAAGATGGCGGCGATATAAAACATGACACTGAGGTGTCCTTTGCTAGTGCTACCTTTGTACCAAATTTCGTTCAATTCGCATTCACCGTGTTCGAATTGATAGGGGGGGACAGACATTCAGAGTACACACACTCACACACACACAGACACACACACACACAGACTCACACACACACATACACACACACACACAGACTCACACACACACATACACACACACAGACAGACACACTTTTTTCGCCCTGTGTTGATCTCAAAAGTCTACTTTCATTTTTTGTAAAAATCGAAAGTAGGCTAAAAATGAATGTTTGTCTGAATTTTCGGCTTTTCTACGTAAGTTTGACATATTTGCCCGTTTCAGACTGTTTTGTGACGAATGCACGCAAAAATATATTTTTGTCTGTCTGTCTGTGGACAATTTTTTGTGTCCTTATAACTCGAGAACGGCTGGGTGGATTAACGTAAAATTTGATACAGATATCCATCAGAGGCACGACACTAATCATTGATGTAACTCTTCACCGTACCTCTCATAACAGGGGGGTCTACCCCCTTAAAATACATGCTGAAATAATCGTGAGACAAAGCTCACTTTCAGCCCCTCAATGTGAGAAACGAAACTCGGGGGCCCTAAAAGGACCCCGAAAACCACATTTTAAGGCCCTAAAACCAACAGTTTTTGAGATATTCCCAAAAAACTAATTTCACTTAATAAATTAATGGAGGAATGCATGCCGGTAACAATGGCAACAGAATCTCAGAGGTCCATCTATTTCTGTAAGACGCAATACAATTCCTTTTATTACATTACTGTGAAGGTTTGCAAACGGCAATAAGGTTATAACGGATCCAAATTAAGCTGAAATATTCATCAATACATATAATGCGCTTAAGGGGTCAAGGGGTAATCTAGAATTTTTTAACGCGATTTACACGTGCGGGTATGGTCCGGAAGGTCTATTATATCCCTATCCCTATTTTGTTATATTATTATTATTATTATTATTAATATTATTCTTTTAATTATTATCATTATTATGGCGTACAACGAAGAGACAAAGCTCATTTTCAAACCCTTGGGGTCAGAAACAAAACTCGGGGCCCCTCAAGAGCCGTAAAGGGTCCCCGAAAACTATATTTTAAGGCTTTAAACCCAACAGTTTCTTAGATATTCCCAGAAAACTAATTTCATTTAATAAACTAACGAAGGAATGCAAGCCACTAACCATGACAACAGTATCTCAAGAGGTGGCATCCAACTTTCCATCTATTTCTGGAATAAATAATGCCACTCCATTTATTACATTTCTGTGAAAGGTTGCAAATGGCTATAAGGTTATCACGGAACCAACTAAAACTGTAAAATTCATCAATGAGCTTAAGGGGTTCAAGGAGTACCCTAGATATTTTTCACACGACTTACACGTGCGATATGTCGTACAGAAGGTCTATTATATCTCCAAACAGCAACCTTATTTTCAAAAATTCCTGATTTGAAATAGTAGACTGTTTTTTGCTGATTTTAGGAATTTGGGCCATTGGAGTCTAAAAAAAATGAATTTTCATGCACCACAAGCCATTATAATTTATAAAAGGGGTCTTCCTGTAGTTGGACACTTGACACAACGATTAGGGTCAGTTCGTATGTGACGTGTTGAAATGGTTTTCCTTGCTCCACGTTGAGCGTACAAGTGCAACGGTTTCTTTAGCCCTCACTTTTGCGTGACAAATGTAATGCTTCTACTGGCCCTGCCTTGCACTTTGAAATATTTACTCTGCCTAAGATATGTTGTTTTAATGGGCGCCAAGACCTCAACGCTATGTTGAAATCTAAATTTATATTTAAAAACACCTAGCTCTGGTAGAACACCTTCAAGAATCTATTCACTCAGATCGTGGTATGATTTGATCATTAACCCAACAAACAATTGTATCAGGAGAAGGAATTGGTCTATATCTAATGCTACCTACTGAAAGCAAAGATTGCATGGTTAAAAGAAATAAATTTATTATATATAACCAGTATGGCAAAATTAATAGTAATAATAATATATTCTGAATTTAAATTGGAGCGTTGCGATTTGAATATTACCGCTAGAAAATTACGTGAAAACGGAGTCGGTTAAATTACTGATTTTTCTCTTATTCCCAAGCTATGAAGTTACTGAAATACTGAAAATGAAAAAAAAGACGAGAGATTACGTAGTTCTGAGTCATTCGCGCTTACCACTGGAAATTGCCGAAGCATTTCCCTCGTACTGGATGTTGAAGAGAGCTTCCCACAGCCTACTGGACGTCGTCATCTTCTTCGATAGTTGATGTGATACTTGTAGATATGATAACTTATGGTCCGAACATCGGAGCCAATCACACGTACAACCACACTGGTTAAGTTTTACAAAGATAGTCGCCTAGCCTCCACGGCGCTCAAACCATATATGCACTCCTCGCTTCCCCTCTCTGGACCTGGCTTCTTCTCGCCCGCTCTCCTCTGATTGGCTGAGCCACCACCCGCTACCCCCCTCCTCAGGGTCATTACACTCGGCGCGAGGATGATGTCGATTACCGTTCCAGACTATTTCGCCTTTTCTTGAAGCAGCAACCCAGGCTTGCGTCATGCTTCTTGACAAGAATAAGCATGTAGCCGAATTCCCAGTGACTCATCTTTCTCATAATACCCTAACTGACAAAACTCCGTAAAATTCCGTAATCATATAATTTTCTTACGATAATGTTGTTCGTACTAATTTGCTTGATATTGTTTTCTATGACATAGAAAACCTATCTGTATGCTTATAATTTTATAAAAATGCTCCAAAAAATACCTTAATAATAATAATAAGTTAATAATAATAATAAATTAACATGAAAACTTCTCTTGGCTGAACAATTTGCCGCGTAAATAAATATAGAATGGCTTCCTACTGACTTATGTCAGTGGCATAAAATCCCCTCGAAAAACACGTTACAGTGTATTGCGATTCGTCTACGAGGTTTTCAATTTTATTTTCACGCCAGGAAGAACACGTTATGTAAATTTAGTTTGAGAGCACATTTTAACTAATAATTTTTCTTTGCCAACAAACAAGTTCCAAGCCCCTAAACATTGCAACAGTAGCTCAATTGATAACATCTGGTTATTAATACCGAAGACCGTTCGAAGAATGGGTACTTCTGCTAGTATGAAATAAATGTACATCAGAATGGCACTTATTTTCTTTAAACGGCATGTGTGAGAAAAGCCCTTGCTATATACAGTCAATGCAGCAGAGGAAGTAGATTGTTAGAGTTATCAACTCCTGCGAAGGTCTCTGAATTAGTAAATCCATTTTACAATAGGTGCCGCACAAATAGTTTCAACAAATGAGTGGCACGCGAATCGTAACAACAAAGTATCCTGTGCGATCATATACCATTCATCCGACTACGATGAAACTGGTGAGTTGTTGCGCACACTCCCACGAAAGTTTCTGGATTAGAAAATGAATTTTACAATAGATGGTGCGCGAGTCATTTTAAATGAACGTTAGTTATCCGTTGTGAAAGCTTGCGTAGATTCCTGAATTAGTAAATACATTTTGCAATTGTTGGCTCATAAGTTGTTACAAAAATTAGTGTATTTCATGCAGTTTAACGACAGTTTATGCATTTCCAAACGTTTGCAGTTGTCGGAGTGACTCGCATTTGCAAAGACCATCAACAAAGCGCAGGGGCAATCGCTACAAGTTTGTGGATTAAATTTGTCAAACCAAAGCTTCTCACATGAACAGCTGTTTGTGGCCTGCTCATGCGTCAGAAAGCCTTTTGATTTATTCATGTACGCACCAGACGGAAAAACAAGAAGAATATTGTGTATCCAAAGGTATTTCAATAAACAAAACACCAACACTATGTTGCAACACATGCCGGATACACCTCATTCATTCATATTCTAAAGGCTAATGCCTTGTCGATGCAACCACACTCTTCTGTCGTTGGACTGGATTCGATTCCCGGTCAATGCATGTGAGATTTTCGAAGTAAAATGCCATGTCCTGTGGTTCGGATTCCACGTAAAAAGGAGGTCCCGTGGCTCATAATCACAAGATTAATGGTCACGTAAAACTACAATCTTCCTTTTTTCTTCTGTTGTCCGTTTCAGTTTCATGTATTTGTCACATCCCATTCAATTCTTGATGTCTTCCAAATACTTCGTCCTAGGCCATCCTTTTCCTTTCTTTCGCAGCATTTTCCCTTCAAGAATGTTAACGATGAAAGTGTTGTGTCTGATGACATGTCCAATAAATTTCATTTTTCTCTTTCCCATGTCCTTCATTCATCTTCTCTCTTCTTTGACTTCCCTTAAGACTTCCAGGTTGGTCTTTCTTTCCATCCAGCTCGTTCATGCCATTTTCCACCATATCCACATTTCAACAGCTTCAATTTGATTCTTTTCCAATCCACCCAGAGTCCAACTTTCACTTCCATAGAGCAGTAAACTCCATACAAATGATTTTGCAAAGGATTTTCTTACATCTATATTCGTATGTTTGCTGGATAAAATGTTTTTCTTAGTCATAAATGCCTGTTTTGCCAATGCAACCCTTCTCTTCACTTCTATTAAGCATCTATTATCTTCTGTGATTATACTACCGAGATAACAAAATTGATTCACTTGTTCAATTCTCAAGTCATCAATTTTTAGCCTATTTTCAATTTTGAAAAAATAGGCTTATGAGATCACCTTTTGTCCGTGTGTGTGTGCGTGTGTGTGTGTGTGTCTAACAAAATCTAAACGGCTAGAGCGATTTCAATGAAACTCGGTAAGTTTATAGCGCTATTCCCGGCGACCTCGACCGTGACCTTCAAATTTTTTTACGTCTCACCAATCCAACATGGCGGCTGTGTGAAATATTTCACTAGCATTCAATATCTCCGAAACTATTACAGATATCGCCCTGAAATTGTGTATTGTGATAAAGGGCGCTACTAAAAGTTCACCTATGAGACTTTCAAAAACCTGGGGACTACAAAGCCAACATGGCGGCCAAGCAAAGTTGAGACTTTTAAATAGACTTTTCTCGCGATTTAACTATTCAAACGTAATGAAACTTGGTAGAGCAATTGTTTATATACATTGTAATGCACTGGAGTCTAATTTAGTTCAATTGTTTACATAACCTCAAAATGGCGGCTGTGCGAAATATTTCACTGACATTCTATATCTCCGAAACTATTACAGATATCACCCTGCAATTTTGTACGGTGATAAAGGGTACTGATACAAGTTTACCTATGTATATTTCATAAACCTGTAAAGTACAAAACGAACATGGCGACCAAGCAAATTTGAAATATTTTAATAGACTTTTCTCGTGATTTTACTCTCTGAGCGCCGTGAAATGTGGTACAGTAAATGATTTTGCAGATTGTAATGCACTGCCATCTAATTTAATTCAATTGTTTACATAACCTCAAGATGGCGGCTGTGAGAAATTTTAAAATTAAGTTTTTATTTCTTGTGTCGAAATCATGCGATCGAAGTGAAAGTTTGAATAATGAACCTAGGCAATAATTGTCCTTGAATGGTTCTTAACTCTATGGCCTATACATATAACAATCCTAAATGGCGAGCTTCCGAAATATTTAGACGGTTCTCAATATCTATGAATCTTTTACAGCAACCAAACTGAAATTTTTAATGTTCATAGAGACTATGAACATATGTTCACCAATAGGACTTTCAGTAACCTGGTGAGCACAAATCCAACATGGCGGCGACGCGAAGTATAAATATTTAAATGGACGTTTCTCGCGAATTAACTATCCGAGTGCCGTGAAACGTTGCACATTAAATGCTTATACAAATGTTGATCCACTGGCATCTAATTTATTTCAATTGTTTGCATAATCACAAGATGGCTGCTGTGCGTAATTTTAACATCTCGTTTTTACTTCTTGTGTTCTAATCATGCGATTGAAGTTTGTATACCACACGTACACAATAATCTTAATGTAATAGTACAAAAATAAAATCCAACCTGGCGACCATCTGAAATATTTAGACGGTTCTCAATATCTACGAATCTGTTACAGCAATTAAACTGAAATTTTGTATGTAGATAGAGGCAATTAACATGAGTAGGATATATGAAAATAGGCTGTATAGTTCTTCACGGAACTACTTGTTATATTGGTTTTAATTTCTTCCATATTTTTCCGAACTACCATTACTTCCGTTTTCCATTTCTTCACTTTTAATGTCCATAGTTTAAGTGCGTCTGATAGGACTTGCAGCATTTTATTCTTCCTTTTCGGAGTCTGCAACTATTACGATGTCATCAGCAAATCGGATACGATGTATTATTTCCCCATTTGCTTTTATTCCCCTCGTACACCTCGTGTGGTAAACATTTTTAAAAAGCATAGCGTTCTTACTTTAGATGTTCGAGATTCCACTCGTAGGAAAACCTTAACATTTCAAATGAAAATGCAGTATGCATAATTATATATCTTAAGGCGTATATTATACAGTAGCCTATACAGGGTCTTTCATATAAAGTAAGAACGCCAAGCGGCGGGTTTGTTATCCGCTAGTGTGGTGGTCTTGACCGAGCTTGTGGCGAGCCGTGGCCCCCTGCTTTAAGCGTGTGTACAATCCTCTATGAAATATTACCTTATAAAAGTTGCTGGAAGTGTCGTCCTTCCTGGGTTATACAGGCATTGTATCTGGTAACCACATTTTGGCTGACGCGAGTGAGTCATGCCACTGTATATTTTCTGAATTTTTATTTTGTGTTTTTTATTGAGCACTGAACCAGTAGTATCAAAGTTATTTACAATTACGTGAATCTGTGCTAGTGAAGGTGGCACTTCATCAGGAAATTGCTGAACAAATGCATCACGTACCCGCCGATCCGAATCGTAATTAAAATACATTTTACATACAAAAATACGATGTTGCAATGATAACTGTCTCAACATGTTAGCAGCTGAGGTTCAGACTGGCGACTGACTACACCTGCACTCAAGGTCAAGTTTGTACTATGCGCGCGCTTTCAATACTACAGCAGGGGGCCGTGGCGCGTCACACGCTTGGCCAAGCTGGCTTCAGCAGCGAACGACAAAACCGCCGCTCGCCGTTCTTACTTTATATAAAAGACCCTGTATAGAACAAACATTGAGAAATGTTGAACAACATGAACTATGCTTCCAAAATTTCCTTTTACTTTCTCTAATCGGCTCGCAGCCTCAGTGACTGAAGTAACACATAGCAGCGCTGAAGCAGTGAAGGCGATAAATGCTCTCCAATGTCGATAATATATAACCAAAACACGGTGATATTTGCAGAACATCAAGCAGAGAAGAAAACAAGCAGCGGAGTTATGTATGGGTGGAATCAATCAATCGTCCCTTATCCCGTCACACGTTCCACAAATCATCTCTAGAATAACATCGCTTATCTTCACATTGGTTGACGTTATGACGACCATCTTTCAAAATACGACAAAACATGACAAGGGAATGTTGATCGCATTTCATTTGTATTAAAATTACACTATTAATTAATTTTAATTAATTAATACATTTTAATGAATTAACCGAAGAAAATTATACAGGTGGAGAAAAAAAGGTAGAGGAGGGGCCCTTGTGGAGCTAACATGAATTATAAATACAATATGTAACTAACAAATTATATTTCATTAATTTTCAAAAGACAATTATAAAGTTCGAGGAACAAAAAAAAGGAGAGGTCCTTGCGGAGCTAATATTACTGAATTTTAATATTTCACTAGAGCGGTTCTAAAATACTAAACCAATAGTTATTAGCCTACTTTTCTCAGTTAGTAAAAATGAGTAAAAAGTAGACTTATGAGATCGATCCCGGCAAATGTCTGTCTGTCTGTCTGTAAGTATGTCCTTCTGTCTGTCTGTCTGTCTGTCTGTCTGTGTGTTTTCCCCCACCCCCTATAAACTTCTAAACGACCTCAGCTATCGAAACCAAATTTGGTATGAGTAATGATCTATGCCTGGAAAGGCCGCTAGATTTGTGCTCAGTGATTTTAATCCCAGGAGCAGTGTGAGCTGTATGTTAAAAAAACTTGGGTGGGAATCACTTGAGGCTAGGAGGATGAAATATTGACACTACGCTATGTACAACACGTATACAGATCAACCAGCATGGGGTGAGCTTAGCAAACGTATGGGAAAGCCCACTTAACATGGGTAGGAGCGATCATGCTTTCAAAGTTAAGGACCGTCCACAGCGAGCAATTTTTGGTAAATATTCTTTCATAAACCGTGCCATTGATAGCTGGAACTCTCTACCTGCCGCAGTCTTAGAGCCTTTTCCCAAACATATAGGTGTGTTTAAGAAAAAAATGACTATTTGTGTTAATACTCTAGTTTAATTGTTATTGAATTGTAATGTATAATTATTTATTTGTTATGTATATCCAATTTGCCACCGGGGGACACACACCCAATTGCAAATGAATGAATGAAGGAATGAACGAATGAATCTCACGGCCATATTTGAAAATGATGACAGTGCTGCCAACTGCTGAAAAATCTCAATTGAAATTTGAGCTCTAGGTTGGATATCTCAGAAGTTATACATGTGATCTGTTCCAAAATTGGAATACGCGTAAATAATAACAAACCAGATTACTTTTCAGTAGCCCCTGCATGACATTGTTGCCGATATGATTCTAAGTATGCTGATAGGTCCAATTTTTAATGCATATAACTTCCATACTATTATTTTGGATTTCAACCAAATTTCGTATGCGCTATGTGTACCATAACAGATATGACTATGCGTAATCGTAAGACCCACCAGATCTGCCAAATGTTAGTAAATGATGTCTCTTTTTTTATCATAATACCAATGTTTCAGAAAGTATGCAAGCCAACCACTATAATCTTTGCACACATATAGTACCTAACATTCTAGATCAATTTGGACTAGCTGATATACGTCAGTGCTGCCAACAAGATTCTAAACCTGTTGATAGGTACAATTTTTTTATGCATGTAACTTCTATATTATCAATTGAATTCCAACCAAATGTTGTATGTTCTAAGTGTACCATAACAGATATGACCATGCGTATTCGTAAGAGCCAGCAAAGCTCCCAACTGTTAACAAATGCTGTCTCTATTTTTTAACTCTAATATCAATATATCAGAAAGTATGTAAGACAATAGCTCTATTCTTTGCACACATATAATACCAGACATTTCAGATTAATTCGGAGTAACTAATATACGATAGTGCTGCCAACATGATTCTAAGCCTGCTGATAGGTCCAATTTTAAAATACATGTAACTTCTATACTAACAAATGGATTTCATCGAAAATTGGCACAATAATAGATTTCAGAGTAATTCTGATCAACAAATACATGACATTGTTGCCATCATGATTTTATGCGCGCTGATAGATCCAATGGCTAACTGTAAATTTAAATGCATGAAACTTCTATGCTATCTATTGGACTTCCACCAAATTTTGTATGTGCGTTTTGTACCTAAGAATTAAGAATATATTCAGTCACCAGGGCTGCCAACTATAGTGCTCTCTTAGGATACGCAGATATATTTCGAACTAATTAAAAATTTCATTATTACCAACTTATTTTCGTCAATATTCTTGATAGATCTATATATAATAATCATTGGCATGAATCTTAAATTTTGTGAAAATCAGGCTCTTTTTTCGTCACGGAACTACTTGCTTTTTATTCATTTTTCAAAGAAAATTATAAAATTTGAGGAACAAAAACAAGATGTTCAGGAAAGAACATATAGCCTACTTTCTCCTAAATGTATGGGTATAGTTATAACTCTTTGTCTTTATCATCTCCTAATTTCTTCCAATTCGAAGTGCAAATTGGCACACTGGATTTGAGGAGTGGCGTTCAAATAATTTACCCCAGCATTTTGCAATTTCATCAGTAAACACTCCAAACAACGTAGGTATTCAGTTTATTAACACCGACTACTTACAATAATTTCAACTAGTTGCTCTAAACGTATCACTGGGAGAAACATATTTAATATAACTATTACACAGCTAATTTGTAATCGCGCGCGGCTAACGAGAAAGACAGGCCATGGCGCGTAAACCAAACCCTTCTGTGACGTAGGCAATGTACCGGTACTGCTTGATGATGCCGTGATAATCGCGCCTTATCTTGGGGATGTGTACCCTCTATCGGCAAAAATAATAACCTTCGCAATTATACTGTAGACATGGGTTCACTAACTGGCCGGTAGAGAGCATAGCTCGTATCTAGAAGGCTGTGGTTACCAATAACATAGTTCAAGTAATTACTCTTAGATGTCACTCCGGTGGTGAATGTTGTTTTAATTAAATATATATTTTCCATTTCAAAATGCACCATATAATGCTTTATTTTATAACGTCTCAGTACTCAAGAAATAATAAATATAAAAAAAATCAAGAGAAAAAGTCCAACTGTGATAGGATTTGAACCACGGCCTGCCTGGTGAAAGACTAACGCGCTGACCACGCAGCCAATCGTGCACACCCTAATTGATCGTTAGGAACCAATACATATACCACGTTATAGCAAATCATGACTTGGACTAAACGATTTCTTTACTGGAGTATATTTTAAACCGAGTTCATTTCATAGAAAGCCTATATTGCATGCAACATACTGAAATTAATAAAATATAGGTCAGAACGAGAGATCAGCTGCCATCTTGTCAAATAACCGAGACGACCTCAGCTTTTTAAAATCACTTCTAGACTATAATATTAAAATATAAACTTTTAATTTCAAACGGGCCACGTCGTTTCAAACAGATTAAACGATTCTTGGTTCGATAGTCGGAACTGGTGGGTCCCATGTTAAGGATTATAAAGTTTGCATAATTCACACGGCCGGCATTCTGAAATGGTACGGTTGATGACCTCGTAGTTTGGGCACAAGACGCGCCTCATATGAAGGAACGTTGTTACCAAATTTGGTAAAGATCCGATTATTAGTTTGGTTGTAATGCATTATTACGTTTTGACCATTTGAGTGGCCGCCATTAAGTTCTGGTAAAGATGGCGGTGATATAAAACATGATACTGAGGTGCCCTGGTACCTCTGTACCAAATTTCGTTCAATTCGGTTTCACCGTGTTCGAATTGATAGGGGGGGACAGACATTCAGAGTACACACACTCACACACACACACACGCACACACACACACACACACAGACTCACACACATACACACACACAGACAGACACACTTTTTTCGCCCTGTAGTGATCTCATAAGTCTACTTTCATTATTTGCAAAAATCGAAAGTAGGCTAATAGAGGCAAGATCCTTGCGGAGCTAATAATTATAATATTCATATTTCACTGGATGAACTGGGAAAGGTTTTCTGGCATTCTGTGTGACAAAAGGCTCAATATAAGAGTGAAAGGAAAGGCATACAAGACAGCTGTGAGGCCAGCCATGATGTATGGTGCGGAGATATAGGCAATAACTAAGTCACAATGTCATAAGCTGGATGTGACTGAGATGAAGATGCTGCGCTGGATAAGTGGCGTCACTAGGAATGATCACATCACAAATGAGAAAATCAGGGGCACAGTTAAAGTAACAGAAGTCTCCAAGAAAATCCAGGAGAGAAGACTGCTGTGGTATGAGCATTTTATGCTGGCCCCGTGGTGTTGGGGTAGCGCGCCTGCCTCTCACCTGGAGGCCCCGGGTTTGATTCCCGGCTCCGTCCGGGATTTAAGAAACTGACGTGAGGGCTGGAACGGGGTGCACTCAGCCTCGTGAGGACAATTGAGTAGCTGTCTGACAGTGAGGCACCGCCCCGATCACGAAAACCAAGATTAATGGCCAAGAGGACCCGATGCGCTGATCACGCGTCACCCCAATATCAGCAAGCCAAATGGCTGGGCAGCGGTCGCTTGGTAGGCCTAGGCCATTCATGGGCTGTAGTGCCAGGGGTTATTATAATAAGGGCACTTTATACATCGAAATAACAACTATGTAGGAGGAGAGCGATGTCTCTGGTTGTGGATGGCACGAGGAATAGAGGCAGACCTCGAAGAAGATGTATTGACAATATCCAAGAAGACCTAAAGGAGATGACGATGAGTGGGACAGAATACAATGGAAACAAGATGTTCAGTAAAGAACATATAGCCTACTTTCTCCTAAATGCATGGGTATTGTTATAACTCTTTGTCCTTTTCAAGGAGTATAATTGAATGTTGGTTGTAGTAGCTTGTTGAAATACAACGTGCTATAGGGATATTAAACATGAATATGAGGTGCCCTTTGCTAGTGCTACCTCTGTAAAAAATTACATTCAATTCGGTTTCACCGTGTTTGAATTGATATAGGGAATGGATTTGCACACATACATGGCCGCTATTTGCAAACTTTTGGGCTGATGACCTTGTAGGCAGTCATAAGATGCTTTCCAAAAAAAGGCATGTTGTTGCAAAATTTGGTAGAGATCAAATTATTAGGATGGTCGTAATTTGATTTAAGCTTTTATCATTTGGGTGGTCGTCATTCCGTTTCCGTCAAGATGGCGGCGATATAAAACATGACACTGAGGTGCCCTTTGCTAGTGCTACCTCCGTACCAAATTTCGTTCAATTTGGTTTCACCGTGTTAGAATTGATAGGGGGAATCGATTTTCACACATATTTGGCCACCATCCGCAAACTATTGGGCTGATGATCTTTCAGTTTGGTCAGAATATGCTTCCCACATAAAGATATGTTGTTGCAAAATTTGGTAGTGACTAGATTATTTGGTTGGTCTTAATTACATTTTAGCTTTTAACATTTGGGTGGCCTCGATTTCGTTTCCGTCAAGATGGCGGTGATATAAAACATGACACTGAGGTGCCCCTTGCTAGTGCTACCTCTGTACCAAATTTCGTTCCATTCGGTTTCACCGTGTTTGAATTAATAGGGGGAATCGATTCTGACACAAAGATGGCCGCCATCCGCAAACTATTAGGCGAATGACCTATTAGATTGGTCAAAGGATGCTCCATCCATAGAGGTATGTAGTTGCAAAATTTGGTAGAGATCGGATGATTAGGTTAATCGTAATTTGATTTAAGCTTTGAACATTCGTGTGGCCGCCATTACGTTTCAGTCAAGATGGCGGCGATATAAAACATGACACTGAGGTGCCCTTTGCTAGTGCTACCTCTGTACCAAATTTCGTTCCATTACGTTCCACCGTGTTCGAATTAATAGGGGGAATCAATTTTGACATAAAGATGGCCGCCATCCGCAAACTATTAGGCTAATAACCTGTTAGATTGGTCAAAGGATGCTCCCTCCATAAAGGTATGTTGTTGCAAAGTTTGGTAGAGATCGGATGGTTATGTTAGTCGTAATTTAACTTAAGCTTTGAGCATTTGTGTGGCCGCCATTACGTTTCTGTCAATATGGCGGCGATATAAAACATGACACTGAGATGCCCTTTGCTAGTGCTACCTCTGTACCAAATTTCATTCCATTCGGTTTCACCGTGTTTGAATTAATAGGGGGAATTAATTTTCAAACAAAGATGGCCGCCATCCGCAAACTATTAGGCTAATGACCTATTCAATTGGTCAAAGGATGCTTCCTCTCTAAGGGTATGTTGTTGCAAAATTTGGTAGAGATCGGATGATTAGGTTAATCGTAATTTGATTTAAGCTTTGAACATTTGTGTGGCCGCCATTACGGTTCCGTTAAGATGGCGGCGATATAAAACATGACACTGAGGTGCCTTTTGTTAGTACTACCCCTGTACCAAATTTCGTTCCATTCGGTTGCACCGTGTTCGAATTAATAGGGGGAATCGATTTTCACACAAAGATGGCCGCCATCCGCAAACTATTACGCTGATGACCTATTGGTTTAGTCAAAGGATGCCCCACTCATAAAGGTATGTTGTTGCAAAATTTGGTAGAGATCGGATGATTAGGTTAGTCGTAATTTGATTTAAGCTTTGAACATTTGTGTGGCCGCCATTACGTTTCCGTCAAGATGGCGGCGATATAAAACATGACACTGAGGTGTCCTTTGCTAGTGCTACCTTTGTACCAAATTTCGTTCAATTCGCATTCACCGTGTTCGAATTGATAGGGGGGGACAGACATTCAGAGTACACACACTCACACACACACAGACACACACACACACACAGACTCACACACACACATACACACACACACACAGAGTCACACACACACACATACAAACACATAGACAGACACACTTTTTTTGCCCTGTGTTGATCTCATAAGTCTACTTTCATTTTTTGCAAAAATCGAAAGTAGGCTAATGACTTGCCAGAAACATCGACCCCACTTGAAGTGGGATAAGATGAAGTAGAAGTAGTTTTAGAATATTAAACTATTTCCAAAGAAAATTATAATGCTGGATAAAACTAGAGTAGAGGAGAGATCCCTGAGGAGCTAATTTGAATTCATATTTCACTAGATTTGTTTTAAAATGTTTTGCAAATAAATATTTTCATAATTTTCCAAAGAAAATAATAAAGGAGGAGAAAACTATTGTCGATTTGTTGTTGTTGTTGTTGTTTATTTTAGGGGCTGCAGCATCGAGGTCACATAGCCCCGTGTATTTGGGTTTGTGTGGGATTTGAGTGATAACCTGTGTTATTGAATTGGCTGAACGTGTGTGTGCATTTCTGGAGTAGAGGAGAGGTCCTAGTGGAGGTGATATGAATTAATATTTTGCAAGATTATTCTTAACATTTTTAATTAGTTATTAATACTTTTGATTAGTTTTCCAAAGAAAATAGAGAATAGGAAGAAGAGGAGAGATCCTTTTGCGGCATTTATTACTATCATGGTACCCAAAGTGAATAAAAATTGGCCTGGATTTTGTTGTGTGTCGAAATTTTGCATTAGAAACTAATATTTATCTGGATTTGTTTTAAAACGTTTAACTAATAGTTAATTTTTAATTAATTTTCCAGGAAGTGATTTTTGAAAAGGATTAATAAACAGTACGTTATGTTATATATTCAAAAAATAATGTTGAAAATCAGAAATAATTAGCTTTTTCTTTAAGGAACGGCACGGGCTAGCAAGCATACATTTCACAAGGTATCCAATATCTGTGCAACCACTTGGAGAGATTTCCTTGAATTTTAGCTCCTATTTCTTTAGCGTTGTGTACACCAAGAATAAAAAATAATTTTTTATAATGTTTAATTCATATTGACATTATCTTGTTAGAAACTATTTTTCAGTGTTGCCTGGGGAACCTGTCCCCATTACGACATGCATTCGCGATACTCATAGCACTGTTGCCATACTGTGGTCTCCCACAAAGTGATTGCATTAGCATTTTTGAAAGAATCTTTCACCCAGAAAAGATTTCTTCGTCGCCTGCCTGCTATATATGATTAACCCTTTATTCGTTAGTGGTCTGTACATCAACCACCTATCAAAACGAAGATTTTATTTCCAAAGATGAAGGTAGTTGAATCTTTCAGTTTTATCTTAAATATATTTTTTGTGGAAATATAAATATTTCTGTGAAACCAATATTATTCCTGTATCCCAAACTACAGTACTGGATGAAATTTAAAGAAATCATAAATTAAATCTATACGTGAAAATTAATATAAAATAAATGAAAATAAAATACATAATTATATAAATAATAAAATTTGAAATAAATACAAACATTGAAATTACAAAAATTTGAAAAAATACCAGTACATAATTACCATTAAAACACAAATTAAAATTATACAGTAAAAATTGTAAACAATATAGACTCGTTATTAAATTAAAATTGTAAATATAAAAAATACAAAATTAAAGTTAAAAATCAAATTTACAACGTCATAATTATAGAAATAGAATTAAAATTGAATAAATGCAGCAAAAATACTTGAAATAGTTTGGCCTTTAACGGGTTAAATACGGCAATGAAACCAATTTGTTTCGTAAAACCACATTGTTAGCCTACTTTCAATTTTTGCAAAAAATTAACGTAGACTTATGAAATCTACACAGGGCCAAAAAATGTGTGTCTGTCTGTGTTTGAGTCTGAGCGTGTGTGTGAGTGTACTCTGAATGTCTGCCCCCCCCCCTATCAGTTCGAACACGGTGAAACCGAATTGAATGAAATTTGGTACAGAGATGGAACTAGCGAAGGGCACCTCAGTGCCATGCTTCATATCGCCACCATCTTGACGGAAACGTAATGGCGGCCACCCAAATGTTCAAAGCATAAATCAAATTACGACTAACCTAATCATCCGATCTCTACCAAATTTTGCAACAATATATATTTATATGGCGGGCGTAATTTGATTAAACTACAAGGTCATCAGCCGAATAGTTTGCAGATGGCGGCCATGTATGTGTGCAAATGGATTCCCCCTATCAATTCAAATACGGTGGAGCCGAATTGAACGAAATTTGGTACCGAGGTAGCACTAGTAAAGGAAACCTCAGTGTCATGTTTTATATTACCACCATATTGACGGAAACGTAATGGCGGCCACCCAAATGTTAAAAGCTTAAATCAAATTACGACCAACCTGATCATTTGATCTCTACACCCAATTTTTCAACATTATACCTCTATGCATGAAGAATATTTTGACCAAACTAAAAGGTCATCAGCCCAATACTTTGCTGATGGTGGCAATGTATGTGTGCAAATCGATTCCCCCTATCTATTCAAACACGGTGAAACCTAATTGAACAAACTTGTGTACAAAGGCAGCACTAGCAATGGGCACTCCTGTGTCATGTATTATATTGCCGCCATCTTGACGTAAACGTAATGGCGGCCACCCAAATGTTAAAAGCTTGGATCAAATTACGACCAACCTTATCATCTGATCTCTACCAAATTTTGCAACGTTATACCTTTATGTATAAAGAATCTTTTGACCAAACTGCAAGGTCATCAGCCAAATTATTTGCGGATGGCGGCCATGAATGTGTGCAAATCGATTCCCCCTATATTTTCAAGCACGGTGAAACTGAATTGAACGAAATTTGGCACAGAGGTAGCAATAGCAAAAGGCACCTCAGTGTCATGTTTTATATCGCTGCCATCTTAACGGAATCGAAATGGTGGCCACCCAAATGTAAAAAGCTTATATCAAATTACGACCAACCTAATCATCTAATCTCTACCAAATTTTTCAACAACATATATTTATGTGAGAAGCGTTCTTTGACCAAGCTACAAGGTCATCAGTCCAATAGTTTGCATATGGCGGCCATGTATGTGTGCAAATCGATTCCCCATATCAATTCAAACACGGTGAAACCGAATTGAATGATTTTTTTTACAGAGATAGCACTAGCAAAGGGCACCTCATATTCATGTTTAATATCCGTATAGCGCGTTGTATTTCAACAAGCTACTACAACCAACATTCAATTATACTCCTTGAAAAGGACAAAGAGTTATAACAATACCCATGCATTTAGGAGAAAGTAGGCTATATGTTCTTTACTGAACATCTTGTTTTTATTATATATTTTCTCGTGTGTATGGGCGCTTGCTGACCTGGGGAATCGTATGTTCGCTGATGCCTACTTATAGCTCAACTCCTCAATTTTTTGTTTGTTTTTTGTTTAGCGTATGGCTTTTAGTGCCGGGAGTGTCCGAGGACATGTTCAGCTCGCCAGTTTTAGTAGCTGCTTCTATGCGGACACCCATGGGGTGAGCTACAAATACCGTCGCAAGTGGAGTGTTGTCTGGGGAGGAAAGTTTGAATGTAAGGACGAGGAGTTGGAAGGTAGCGCCTGTGGCCTATAGTTAGGGACCAACCCCGGCATTTGCCTGGAAGGAATATGGGAAACCACAGAAGACCATCTTCAAGGTTGCCGGCGGGGGGATTCGAACCTCCTCGCCTCCCGGATGTAAGCGACTGCCAGCAGTCACGCCGTAACGACCACGGCTAACTCACCCGGTTCCTGATATTCTGAAGCTTGCTGCATCGTATTTTGATAGTCTTGAACAAAGAGAAGTGGCAGCCAAAATTTTAAACGTACAGACTAAACGAGAAATGTAATTATCCTGTATGTTACATTAGTTTAACTTGCAGGGAATTTTTATTTTGTTGAATGTTCCTAGTCACGTGGGACGTTCCTATTGGTTGGGTGTGACACGTGGTGATATGGGAATATGAGTAAGATCTTAAAACTGTTGACGTGACGTATTATCTTGAATTACGAGTACTTGAATATATTTTAGCTTGACTCATTCCTTGCTGCTGACGAGACACTAATGACTCTTAGCCACGACGAGAAACGTGGCCAGGATTGAAGTCTAGCCAAAAATGTTTGCACATCCCCAAGCAGATGGAATATTTAAGTATGACATACCTAGGTAGTATAATGCTCCTTGAACCACTTGTTCGTATTCGTGGGTTCAACAAACAACATGATACATCTGGAGAGGAATGAATGAGGAATCAAATTAATGGAAATGAATTAAGTAGAGCAAAAGGTAAAATGTTCAGATATAAAGTTAGTTAGTTAGTTAGTTAGTTTTTGTGATTTTAAGAGGTGGAACAGTGAGGTTATCTGCCCCTTGACAGAAAGTTTACTTTATTGACAGAGATATATCAAAGAGGGGGAGCGTGATGGCCCAGTGGCTTAGCTGCACGTCTTTTTACCTGGACGACCAGGGTTCGAATCCCGGTGACGGCGGGGTGGAATTTTCACCTGAAAAATCACATGGCGTCAGGAAGGGCGTCCGACCTTAAACCCTCGGCCAAAACCAAAATGAGCCTGGTTGCCTCCGACGACCCCAATTAATTGGGAAAACCTGAAGAAAATACAGTAATAGAGATACACCAAAGATGTAAGTTACGCTTAGAAAAAGTGTCCCATGTCCTAAGCAGATAATTTTACTCTAACTGAAATAATATCGCTATTAAAACTGTGCATACAAACGTGTTTTTTATGATTGTGAAATAATATTATTCTTCAAATCCACGGCGTGGCGTCCCTGCCTAACTTTGCTTCACCGTAGCGTGTCGGTTGGAAATCAAGGATCTAGAGAGCAGTTCATCAATGCGGTTCTCATCAGGAGAAGGAATGTTCCAGGATATGCAGCGTTTAACTATCGCTTTGCAGACACGCGCAGTGTTGTTCTGTTTTGTTCTTGGAGTGGAATGAATTTAACCTGCAGAGCACTGTAGTTACACTGTCGATCATTTCGCGGTTCGTGGTTCAGAGTTCCGCTAGGTGGCGCACAGAACGTTACGCTCAGCTGTGCACTTGGCAGGCAGCAACATTACATGCCACTGGAATCCGTCTCCTGCGTCCTGGACTTCTCACAAAAACAATACTCTTGTATGGTAACTTGTATTGTATCTTGTATCTTATAGCCTAGTATTTATCATACGTATATTGTATTACATCAGACAATGATGCTGCTGCTGCTGCTGATGATGATGATGATAATGATAATACTCGTCATTTGTAGAGTTCTATTGGTGGATTTGAATATTTTTAGGTCGTTCGAAATCTATTGCAGGGTGAATAAAAAAAACGTTAATGGGAGTCCATTCTGAAATCTCACCAGAAAAGTGGAAATTCACCATTTTCGTATGTGTTGATTAACTAAACAAATAGCGGCTTCGGTGCCGTAGTTGGTAGCTTACTGAACTGATGTGCCCAAGATAGCGGGTTCTAACCCGGCTAAAGTCGTCGGATTTTTTTACGAGCGTTAAAATCCTTCAGTATGCCTTCCTTCGAAGAGGAGAAATATCGACCTTCCTGATAACAACGCTAGTTGGGCTGCATAAAAAATATTACTAGGGGCAGCTGATTGACCTGTCATAGATTTATGACATGTAAAGGATCCTTCCACAGACTAAACTTGTGTGAAGCTAGATTTCTAGGTTAGATTTCGTTGGAACGCTCTATCGAAGTTCCAACGTTCGCCACTAGGTATCACTGACATCTGGTGGCGAAAGTTGGAACTACTTGAAATTGAACATAACTTGTAGCTTACCCTATGGATATCCGCTTGAAGCAGCTACAGCCTCTGGCGAGCCGAACATGTCCCGGACACTCCCGGCACTAAAAGCCATACGATAAATAAATGACTAAACAAATTAAACAAATGTGAAAATACACTATTATCGTATGTGTTGATTACTTAAACAAATTAATGCACTGCAAGCATATCCCGCAAACGATACTGAACACTGATATTTTCCCCTCATATTACTGTAATCTGCAGTCACATCGAGGGAAAAATAATATTGTTCAGTATCGTTTGCAAGATATGTTTGCTGTGCATTAGTACCATACGGGATGAAAGCAGAGAAATATCGACCTTCCTGATAACACTAGTTGGGCTGCATAAAAAGAATAATACTAGGGGCAGCTGATTGATATGGTATAATAGTTATATTGTGTGTTGGGATGTTTGATTATGTATTCTAATATGGATCTCCTTTTTTGTTTTAGGTAAGTTTTCCACTCGTCAGACAAAAGTACTTCAACAGACTCCTGTAATATGGTAATGTATTCAGAGCAACATATTATTATACAAAAGATGGTTTATTGGCTTTCACGGTCAGTGAATTAAAACTCAGCAATTTTTTCTAGGTTTATGCTGTGTCGTGTGTGTCTATATTATTACACAGTTCTATTTTTTTATCGCATCTTTACTTGCGAGTTTTGAACAATATGTTATGTGTATTTAAATACCATTGTTCTACTTGAGCTTAATCGAAAAGCACTTTTCTGGAAGTATCGTTGTTGTTGTCCCATTTAGGGGCTCTGCGAAGCCGTGGTGATGTAGACCTGGGTACTTGGGTGTGTGTGTGTGTGGAATCTTACTTAAAACCTGTCGCATTGTGATGGCTGCTGCAGTGAGGCTAGAATTTGTAAGTAGGCGTCCGTGGCCTTAACTTAGGAACCATACCGGCATTTGCCTAAGTAGACGTAGAAAACCACGAAAAACCACTTCTAGGACAGTTGAGGTGAGAAACAAACCCATCTAGTCTGGCTGCTGGCTCAGGGGTAACGTTCTCGCTTGCTGAGCCCAAGGTTGCAGGTTCGAAACCTGGCGCAGTCAGCTGGCATTTGAGGGTGCGCAAATGCGAGGAAGCCGTGTCAGTACATTTACTGGCACGTTAAAGATCCCCTTCGGGGCAAAATTCCGGCACCCCGGCGTCTCTAAAAGTCAGGGTAGTTAAAAGGGACGTAAAACCAATAACATTATTATTATTAATATTACAAACCCATCTACAGTATTCTCAGTTTGGCCTGATGAGACTGTTTGTACCCCGTTCCAGCCCTCTTAGACCTCTTATACCAGAATTGCAGAATTGAGTTTTTGACAGCCAAGAATGCTAGTCACTGTCGTCGTCGTCCCCCCCCACTGAGTTTGTCGAAAGAGTTCAGCTTGTCATCCCGGATCTTGGACTAAAGTAAAGTAGGTTAGCTCAGACAAGGAAAGCATGTCTACAGAAAAAATAGTTAGCTTTCTAATGAAATCTACCTAAAATCTGTTGAAATGAAATATACATTTAGGTATTAAAAATTAATTTGTGAAAGCCTTTGTCTGGAGCGTAGCACTCTATGGAAGTGGAACTTGGACTGTTGGCGCAGCAGGATAGAGAAGAATAGAAGCGATTGAAATGTGGTGTTACCGGAGAATGATGAAGTTCAGATGGGTGGATGGAGTAACAAATGAAGAGCTATTAAGATGAATGGGAGACGACAGACGTTTCTGGCGACTGCTAATGAAGAGAAGAGATAGGTTGGTAGTTCACATACTTAGAAACCCAGTAATAGCAAACTTAGTTATGGAAGGAAGGGTTGAGGACGAGAACTGTAATGGTAGACCAAGGTTAGAATATATCAAAGAGATTGCCTCGAATGTAAGGTGTGCCAGCTATGTAGAGATGAAACGATTAGCTATGAACAGGGAGGCATGGAGTGCTGTATCAAACCAGTCAAAAGGCTGAAGACTCAAACAATAACTTTTATCATTTCAAAAATGATCTTGTCGACTTCATCGTTATGCTTGAGTCTAACGTTATGCGTTACGGAGACGGCGACCGCGTGACGTCATGCAGCCGCGCGGGAAGCCTAAGTTAATGAGTAATGGACGGCGAGTGCGTGACAGCATGCAGCCACGCGAGAAGCTTGAGTCTAACGTTATGCGTTACGGAGACGGCGACCGCGTGACGTCATGCAGCCGCGCGGGAAGCCTAAGTTAATGGGTAATTAACGGCGAGTGCGTGACGTCATGCAGCCACGCGGGAAGCCTAAGTTAATGGGTGATTGCGTCAGTTGAAAGAGTCCTGGGGCGTCGAGCGACCTGGGGCTTCGAGCGAAGCGATAAGGCAATTGTAGCATGCGTCATTTGAAATGATATAAAGTCTAGTCTTTCAGACTAACTGTAACTTTTTTTTGGATAAAAGATGACCTGTTAAAATGCTCGTGTAATAGAGTGAAAGCCCCGCTCTTCCTGCACAATCGTCATACCTGCAGTTACGTGGCTGGGTCTGTTCAGCAGTTACTCGTGAAGTCCACTTAAGTGAAGAGAGCATAAATAGAACAGGTACTGTATGTTGTCACCGAGTTAATGTGGATATTGGTGCTAGTCTGGAACACTAATACAATTACAACTAGTTTGCTGCAGATATTACATCCTCTGCTTATAGAGTGATGGTGGGTGGCGCGTAGGCTGAGTTCTCATCTCACTACTGCAGTACATCATTCCGATGACCTACTCGTCTCTTTGACAATGACAAATTGAATTATGCTGGTAAATTACTTGATAGAAGTGCTTTTCACTCTATAACATGAATATTCCTCTAAGTTTGATTGGTTTCTAGTTAATCTACTGGAGCTTTGTGTCCCTATATTAAGGGCAAAGTGTTCGTCCATTGTGATCAGTTAACTTCATTGCACGTCAGACGAAGCTGTATACTGCAACCTATTATGGAGCGTTTGATTATTTCCTATTACCAGCAGGTGCACTGCTACATTGCTCTTCAGGGATGTACAGGGGAGTAGTTTGAGCTGCCTATCGTTAGGTGTTTTATTATTGTTATTATTATTATTATTATTATTATTATTATTATTATTATTATATTAAATATATTGAAATTGAACGGAACTTGTAGCTCACCCTATGGGTATCGGCTTGAAGAAGCTACAGCCTCTGGCAAAAATTCCCCTACAGGAGAGCGATTAAACTTGATAACATGATGTCATTTGGAGGTGTGTCTCCTCCGCTCCTCCCAAAATCTCTTCATTCTCCCGGAATGCCCCCTCTTCCTCTCATCCGTCCACTTCTCCCCTTGTTGTCGTAATGATCTTGGTTCAAACTTAACAGACGCGATTTTCGTCTGGCTCTCAGTTCGGTCTTCGAAATTTTCTATATTGATTACTTGTAAGACTCTCTGTATCTCTTTAAACAACTCGGTGCCACATTTACTCTGTGTTATGATACCAAGTAGTTTCTTTGGCAATCTGGAGGTGGCCATCCTGTTGTATGTGAGTGTAAAATTTGGCTCTGCGTTTTCTAATTTCGTCTGTTATCGTATTGGTCTTTTGATAGAGTTCTGTACTAGGTCTCTTCATCCAAATGCCGTTTCTGTTGATTGCTCCGTACATCTTCCGGAGAATTTTTCGTTCCTGTTATTTCAGTTCCCTAATATTGGAATGACCGTCGATTACTATTGTTTCAACGGCATATGTTGCTTCTGGCAGAATAACTGTTTTATAATGTCGTAATTTGGCGTTCGTCGAAATGCATTTCTTATTGTAATGGGTCCATGTTAGCCTGTAGGCCTTCTGAAGCTTAGTGATTCTGTCTTCAATGGCGATTCGATTAAGTCCTGAGGGCTGTATGATTTCACCAAGGTATTTAAAACTGCAGACTTGGGCGATTTTACCGTATTTGGTGTTTTAAAGGGATTTATTTTCTGGCCTTCTCTCCATATATTTGGACTTGTCACAAGAGAATGTAATCCGGTATTTTGTGCAATCTCATAGAGCTTTTCCACTGCGTAAGTCGCTTCCGATCTGTTGTCTGCAACAATTGCAATATCGTCCGCGGAAGCGAGACATTTGATTTTAGTTCGGTTCTCTTTTTAATACCAATTTGAATGCCCTTTACAAGAGGTTCCCATTCCCTAAGTATCTTCTCCAGAACAATATTGAAGAGGATTGCGGATAGTCCATCCCCTGTCGGACTCCAGTCTTGATTTCGAAAGGCTCTGATATTTCGCCCATGGATTTCACTTTGGATATTGTTCCCGTAAGTGTCTGTTCTATGATTTCGCGTGTCTTACGATCGATCCCAAATTCTTCCATGATTTTAAAGAGGGTGTCACCGTCAGCAGAGTCGTATGCTTTTCTGAAGTCGATGAATGCAATCACAGTATTTCTACACTTCCTCATTTGTAAGATCGTCTTTAGGCACCAGATCTGTTCAGCACACGATCGTCCTTTTCTGAAACCAGCCTGGTAGTCACCAATGAGTGGATCCATTTGGGGTTCTAACCTGTTCAAAAGTGCTCTGGAAAATATTTTATAAGCAACTGGGAGCAGGTAAATTCCTCTATAATTGTTGATGTCCGTCTTGTCGCCCTTTTTGTGCAACGGGTGAATCAAAGCGCATTTCCAGTCATCTGGTATTTGCTCCGTTGTCCAAATATCTGAAATTATGGAATGGAGTTTCCACGTCAGTGTGGGATCATTCAGTTTCCAGAGTTCAGCAATGATCCCATCTTCCCCTGGTGCTTTGTTGTTTTTGAGTTGTCGGATAATCTCCGTAATTTCTTCAATGTCGGGGGTTTGCGAGTCCAAGTGTACGAATACCGGAGGGGAGAAGTCAAGTTTTACTAGAGGTGGTTCTCAGTTAAGAAGAGAGTTGAAATATTGGGCTAATAGTTTGCAATTATTTTAGGAGTTAGTTTCCAACGAGCCGTCGTGTCTCTTGAAGCACAGAAACGATCGATCCCCGTAGATTTTCTCTAAATGTCTTGTAGAAATTTCTAGTATTATTTTTGATGAAATCCTGCTGGATTTCGTAGAATCTGTTGTTTTCATATCTTCGTTTTTCTTTCCCAATTATTTTTGAGGCCTGTTTTGAGTGGTAAGAAAGTTCTCCCAGTTTTCCTTTGTTTGGCTACTGTGAAATTTTTTCCAACCCATTATGCGATTGCCAACTGCTTGATCGCAAATTGTGTTCCTACAGCGATGTTTTCTGGAGCGAGGTGGTTGTCCTAGCTTCATGGCTTCCTGAATTCTCCCCGTTTATATCCTCCAGTCTGTTGATTCCTCCTGATTGATTTGCAAAATGATTTCTTCCTTGTGGAGATTAAGGTATTCCGGATCTGGTCTGACATTTTTCGGTGGGCATTTGGTCTTCTATTTGGTTGGAATTTTGTCTTTATTTGATTCAAATACGCCTTTACGAGCCCTGACGTTCAAAATGTATTTTATGTTTTTCTTGAAGATTGCGACATGCTCAATTTGGTACTCACCCTGTTTAAGACAGGGCGATCTCCATGTCATCAATTTATGTGCAGGTTTTTGAAATTGGATGCTCATGATTTTAAGTCCGAAGTTTCTACAAAAGTCAATTAATCGTTCCCCATTTTTGTTGCTACGTTTGTCTTTAGTATGAGGGCCTTTGGTATCCCTAAATTTCCTTTCTTTACCTAACTGTGCGTTAAAATAACCCAATAAAATGTCCACATGGTGTCTTGGTATGTTATTGGTTGTTTCTTCCAAAATTTCCCAGAAATTGTCCACGGTTCCAGGGTCGGTTTTATTGTGTTGATTTGTGGGTACGTGCACGTTGATCAGCGTGTAAGCTTTATTAGCTGATTTTACTGATAGTAATGAGACTCTTTCGTTCGGAGAAGTGAAGTCGATGATCGATTCGAGCACAGAATTGTGTAAGGCGAATCCTGTTCCCAGGAGAGGTAAGTTGTCATTAATTTTGATGGCAGGTTTTCCCTTGTAGATTCGGAAATTCTCTGTGTTGAAGTGTTCTTCGTCCGTGAAACGTGTCTCCTGGAACGCAGTGATTTTTAATTCAAATTTTTCCAAGGTGTTGAGAAGTTGCTTTAGCTTACCCGTCTTAGTGAGGGTGTTCAGGTTAAGCGTGCCAACAAAATGTTTATGTCTGGTCTTGAGAGTATGAAGAGTTCTTGAGAAGCTCCGATTCTTCTCCGCATGGTGTCCCTGATCCCCCAGAATCCCATGATGAGGTGGATCCAGTCCATCGACTGGTGCCTGGGGTAGTGATTCTATGATCGTATCTTCCATCAAGCGCTCAAGTTGAGTTTTTAGTGTTTGTGGTGGTCTCAATTGAGACTACAAGTATACGACTCGATTTTTGAGTTCGAGAATATTTAAATACAGACGCTGACCACTGGCCGTCAGATGCCGAACAAACGCCAGTGGGTTTGCTATTTTACGGCTTTGAGCCAACCCTCCTCCTTTCTGCGGGCTTGGGACCGGCAACAGAAACTACTGAGCTACTCAATCCACCCAGTAGTTACTGCAGGCGGAGTTATTGTTATTATTATTATCTTTATCTTTAATTTGTCATAAATATGGAACAACTCAGTCTACAAGATACGGATTTCACAATCAAGTATTATGTAAACCTTACGGAGATAAAAATGCTTAACAACATTACACGTAGGCTATCCAGCAGTACTTGCCTTATGTGTTCTGACAAACAGGTGTTTCATTTGCTGTTCCTCTAAAGCCATTACTATCTTTGGAACAATACCCGTGGATGAGATCACCACTGACAAAATTCTCATGCATTTAAGTCCCCAGAGTTTCCGTATTTGTTCAGCCAACGGTGCGTAGTTGTTTTCTCTTTGTTTTCTTTTTCTCTTTTTTAGCCTGGGTAGTTAGCATATTTTGGCTACTTGGGACAGCAACGTCTATCAAATTGGCGTTTTGGTTTCTTTATTGAGATAGACAATAGCAGGTCGATTGGCCTTGATTTTCTGGTCGGTTAAAATAGGTCTATACCAATACATATTATTATTATTATTATTATTAATAATAGTCTATTATTGTTATTGTTATTATTATATATTTTTATTTTACACGTGAATTGATCACTTAGGATCACTCTCAAACGTCATTTCTTTATCTTCGTGCGGAGTTTCTGCGTGTCAATTCATACGCTCTCTGTCTTGCTTCCATTGTTCTTTTGTCAAGTTTTTTCCGTCTTCTTAGTTCTATTGGCTGGCTGCGTGGCTCAGTGGTAACGTTCTCGCCTGCTGTTCCCAAGGTTTCAGGATCAAATCTGGCGCAGTCATCTGACATTTAAGGGTGAGCAAATGCGAGGGAGCCGTGTCAGTATATTTACAGGCACTTTAAAGATCCCATTTGGGGTAAACTTCCGGCACCCCGGCGTCTTTAAAAGGCGAAGAAACCAAATGGGACGGAAAACAAATAATATAATATATTATTATTATTATTATTCTTTAATCGTATCGGCCAACTAAGGACCACGTTATTTCAACTGGCTTCTCTGGGCTTTGATCTTTGCCCAGTGTTCCTTCATACGTTGCCGGTGTTGCTCTTTTCTTGCTTCCGTCCACATCTTTCCCGTCTTCAACTTCGGTTTTTCTTGAAAACCCTGATGGTCGTGTAGTTTCTTCCTGAGGGGATTGCGTTCTTGAATATCCCCACAGGTAATTTCCATCTCTTGCAGGTCACTTTCCACCTCTTCGAACCAGGCTGGCTTGGTCTTCTTATTTTTAAAATAGTTAAAGATCCGGTTCGTCAATCGTGTGGGTTTCATTCTAAGCAAGTGGCCATAAAATGCAATCCTCCTTTTCCTCATTACATCAGAGATCTTTTGAACATGAATATACAGCTCATAGTTATGCCGTCGTCTATATTCGCCGTTGTCTATAATCGGGCCAAGAATTTTCCTCAAGATCTTTCTTTCCTTGATCTCCAATTTTTCTACCAGGCCTTTCTTGTTCATGGTGAGGCATTCCGCTGCGTACAGAGCCTCTGGTCGTATGACAGTGCAATAATGCCTAAGTTTTGCGTTCAGGGATATTGACTTTTTGTTGTAAACGTCCTTGGTGAGTTGGTACGCCATTTCCATTTTGTTCATGCGCGAAGTGAAGGTTTCTTTCTCACATACGTTGGGTTCTACCCACTCGCCAAGATATTTATACTTATCTGTCCGTTTGATTGTCCCCTGGTTTACTTTTAGCTCCCTTGGTGCTGGCTTGATGTTAGTTATGAAGTGTGTTTTCTCCAAAGAGATCTGAAGACCAACTTTTGTTGCCTGTACCTGCAGCTGGTTAATTTGTTTTGTGGCCATGTCTAAAGAGTCGGAGAAAATTGCAAGATCATCTGAAAAAGCTAGGCAATCAATAGAAAGGTTCATGTTCTTGTAACCCAGTCGTACTCCATCTTGTACCCCATCGTTCATTTCTTTGCGCCACTCGCGGATGACTTTTTTAAGTGCACAGTTGAAGAGCAGGGGTGAAAGCCCATCTCCCTGCCTAACTCCTGTCTTAATTTCGAAAGAGTCTGAAATTTCTCCTCTGAACTTGACTCTGGAGGTTGTGTTAGCTAAGGTGTGTTGAATGATTGCCCTGGTTTTATTATCCAATCCAAATTCCTTTAGAATTTTAATAAGAGCTATTCTATCAATCGAATCATAGACCTTCTTGAAGTCGACGAAGTTGACCACAAATTTCTTGTTCCTTTGCTTCAGATCAGATAGAAAAGGATGGATTTCAGATTCATAGTTTGTTCGGCACATGAGCGCTCTTTCCTGAACCCTCCTTGGTACTCTCCTAATTGTGGATCAAGTTGTTGTTCTGCTCTAATCTGTAGAGCTTTTGAAATAATTTTGTAAGTTATCAGTAGGAGTGAAATGCCGCGGTAGTTGTTAACGTCCGTTTTGTCACCTTTCTTATGCAGGGGATGAATCAAGGCAGAAGTCCAGGCACGTGGAAGTTTCTCAGTTTCCCAAATCTCCTTGATAATGTCAGTCAATTTATCAATCATCTTTTCACCAGCAAACTTCCACAATTCGGCGATTATCGAGTCCTCACCTGGTGCCTTGTTGTTCTTAAGTGACTGGATAATCTGTTTGATTTCTTCTTTCGTTGGAGGGGATGAATCTGGGTGGACTTGTATGTCGTCTTCAAATGAGAAAGTGGAGTTTGGAGTCTCACAATTAAGGAGGGATTCAAAGTATTTTGCTAGAATCTGGCAATTTTCCCTCTCACTGTAAGCTAGTCTCCCATTTGAGTCTTTGAACTGTAGACTCGGAGGATTGTATTTGCTTAGATTGCGTTTGAAGGTTCTGTAGAAGTCCCTTGCGTTGTTCCTCTGAAAGTCTAGCTCAATTTCAGTTAGTTGGCTCTTGTTGTAGGCACTTTTTACATTGCGGATGATTTTTGCAGCGCGTTGTCTCTCGTTCACGAAATTTTCCCAATTATCTTGGTTTTTTCCCGAGTTCCTTTTCTGCCAGGCATGTTGTCTTTGTTTTACCACTGAATCACATGCATTATTCCACCACGCATGTTTCTTTGACTTCGTCAGTGGAACTGTCTCCTGTGCTGTTGTGACCAAGGCCTGTTGTAGTTCATCCCAATTTTCGGGATTCCAAGATTCTAGTTTTTTAGTAAATTCAGGGCACAATCGTAGTTTTTCAGTATCAAATCGATTGATCTTTTTTAAGACGGCCTTTCTGGTGTTTCTCGTAATCAGTTTAACTTTGATTTTGGATAGATAGTGATTCGAATCTAGATTGGCATTTCTTAGAACCTTCACATTCTGTATTTCTCTCTGAGCTTTACGTGCAATTGCGACGTGATCAATTTGAAATTCGCCGAGATTTGGATTCGGAGATGTCCAAGTCTTCTGTTTTCTGGGAAGGTGTTTGAACGCTGTGGATTTTATAACAAGATTGAAAGCCTTACATAGTTCTACGAGCCTCTCACCATTGCGATTTGTTCTCTGGTGGGCTGGATAGTTTCCGATAATGTTTTGGAACTTTCTTTCCTTACCCAGCTGTGCATTGAAATCTCCAAGAAGCATAATCATGTGTTTGTCTGGAATCTTACAGAGAACATCTTCAAGGTCTTCCCAGAATCTATCCGTTCCTTCTGGGTCTCTCTTATTCGCTTGATTGATTGGCGCATGGACATTCACAACAGTATAAACTTTGTTTGTGCTCCGGAAGGAGAGAGTTGAAACTCGACTGCTAGGCGAGTTGAAGCCAGTGATTGAATCCAAAATCTTCCTACTGACGATGAATCCTGTGCCAAGGTTGGGAACTGTTTTCATTACACGTTTACCAGTTTTACCTTTAAAAATTCTGTAGCCTTCTGACTCAAAGGCTTGTTCATCTGTGAATCTCGTTTCTTGAATTGCTGCAATCAGGATTTGATGTTGGGATAAGGAATCAGTTAGTTGTTTCAATTTACCAATCTTCCGAAGGGAATTCGTGTTAAAGGTAGCAAAGAAATTCCGGCGTGTGTGTTGGATCTTTCCTGGAGTCTCCGATACCTCCATGCATGTCGTCGCAGGCTCCCCAGATTCCGAAGGCCTGCATGCTTCGCTCAAGGCGAAGGTGGATTGGTTACCACCTGGGGTAGTAGCTTTTGCTGAACTTTCCTCCATGCTTTGAACAGTTGAAAAACTGTAGTTTGGGGTCAGTGATGTTTCACACCGACCAGGGTACTACCAAGGTTGTGAGCATTGGAGGCCCCAGCACTGATCGGCTCGCCGACTCAGTTTCCCGCTGGGATTGGTTATCCAACCTTCCAATGAGTTGCTCGGCTTAACAGGGGCACCTCTTGTAGCTTATGTGCTGGAGTTGGAGTGAAAGATGCTAGTTGGATTCTCTTGCTGAATCCAATATGTTATGGTTGCAGATGACAGGCAACGACGCATTTCACTCCCATTTGCCTAGAGCCACAAGGACTCCTCCCAGGTTAATTCCTGGGAACTTATTATTATTATTATTATTATTATTATTATTATTATTATTATTGTCTTAGTTCTTTCTGCCACTGGTACCTCTTCTAAATTTTTACTATGCTCAAAATTATTATTATTATTATTATTATTATTATTATTATTATTATTATTATTATTATTATTATTATTATTATATCATCTAACAAATCCATTAAACCAGACAAGCAGTATCAGTGTTTCCTGATTTCAAGAAGCATATTAAAAATATATTTATTTATTTATTTATTTATTTATTTACTTATTTAGCAATATGTAGGAACACAGTCATAAGGCCGAATACATTCCTTCTTGACATATCTAGTTGAAAATTACAGAATACATCATTGGGAATTCAGCCAGATATAATAGGCTAATAGGTTATAATATAATATAATAATATTACTATACAACACTTTAACACTCTCACATCTGTGCATATTCAAGATATTGTTCCTTAGATAAACAAACGTTTTTTGGTGTGTTGAAAAAATTCAAAGTAGATACGAAAACAAGAAATTTGATCAGACAGACACTGACTGACACAACCTCCAACGTTAAGTTCCTAAGATAAATTTGTGATACGTTAGCAATTAAAACAGGTATGACGCAGAAATATTAACCATTTTTGGTTAATGCTTGTTATACGCAATAACTTCATTATCTTACTAAAACTGTTTTACAATCTGCATTGAGATATACGAAATAAGCACGCAATTTTCGATACAAATAACGTTGACAATTTAATAAAAGCATCAAGATCAATCACATAGTAATGAAGTTAATAGAAGATAACCAATAGGGCAGGAGTTTCACAGCGAGACCAAGTTACATAAACATTATACATTCTGTTCACTGCTCAACAAAAGTTTGGAATAGCATAGATTTTTATAACCGACAGCTGTGGCTACGCTTGCTAATGCGCCGCATTAGGCCATGGGGCCAAGCTCTCTGCTGATGCGGTAGAAGCGTGGGTTCGAGCCCCACCGTCGGCCGTCCTTGAAATGGTTTTCCGTGGTTTCCCAATTTTCAACACCAGCCTAATGCTGGGACGGTACCTTCTGATAGGCCACGGCCACTTCCTTCCACATCCTTGCCCAGTTTCATCCATCTTCATTCATTTCATCTCTCATCAATTCCTCTCATTTTGTTGGTGTCAGGATGGGCATCCGTCCGAAAAACATCTGCCACATAAAATGTCATCGCATCTCATCCCCGACCCCGTTGGAAACGGGATTAATAAGGGATATACAAACATGTATACATGCATATATTTTACTACAATGACCTCTTATAGTAAACCCCTTGAGGTTTATAAAATAACTTATTATTAAGAAACTAAACATCAGTCCTGAAGACAATAACAATCGTGGTTAGATAACAATAGAACGACACAAAAACAAAGAGAACTCTCTTTTAAATGTCCCGTCTGAAAACAAAAATATTGAAAATCTATATCTCATGATGAACAGTATCAGTCTTTAGTAGTCCTCCCCGCACACGGAGGAGACCATCAAGTTTATCTTGGGGTAAGAGGTCCACTCCTCTATGGCAGCGTCAGCATACAATTGATGGCGGTAGTTCAAACTATTGTTGAACAGTGTAAAATCCAAATTATAAAGATGACTTTAGGAAGGATAGGTGACTTCGAATTCAATAAGACCTTCACAAGACCCATTCCACTTAAAAATTCTAGAAATCAAGACTTTTTTAAAATATACACACATCAAAAAAAGTTTTGCATCACCTCGGTTCCCAGATCTCCGGCATATAGACGTTGACTGTGTATATTGTATCAAAGATACAGTCCCTTTGACTGTTCATAGATGTCACTAAAACTGCTCAAAGATGTAAACAACCATGCATGAGCAGGGCCTATTAGACGGAGGGGGTACGACAGCCGATCAGTTCCAGTCATTCCACCAGGACGAAGGTACGCTGCTCATGTTGTCTGTAGTTATACCATGCCTAGAAGGTCAATACCGCAGTTCGATCGCGTCCGCATTGTTACTTTGTGTCAAGAAGGGCTCTCAACAAGGGAAGTTTCCAGGCGTCTCAGAGTGAACCAAAGCGATGTTGTTCGGACATGGAGGAGGTACAGAGATACAGGAACTGTCGATGACAGGCCTCGCTCAGGCCGCCCAAGGGCTACTACTGTAGTGGATGACCGCTACTTACGGATTGCCGCTCGGAGGAACCCTGACAGCAATGCCACCATGTTGAATAATGCGTTGCGTTCAGCCACAGGACGTCGTGTTTCAACTCAAACTGTGCGCAATAGGCTGCATGATGCGCAACGTCACTCCCGACGTCCATGGCGAGGTCCAGCTTTGCAACCCCGACACCATGCAGCGCGGTACAGATGGGCCCAACAACATGCTGAATGGACCCCACAGAATTGGCATCACGTTCTCTTCACCGATGAGTGTCGCATATGCCTTCAACCAGACAATCGTCGGAGACGTGTTTGGAGGCACCCTGGTCAGGCTGAACGTCTTAGACACACTGTCCAGCGAGTGCAGCAAGGTGGTGGTTCCCTGATGTTTTGGGGTGGCATTATGTGGGGCCGACGTACGCCACTGGTGGTCATGGAAGGCTCCGAAACGGCTTTACGATACCTGAATGACATCCTCCGACCCATAGTGCACCCATATCGGCAGAATATTGGAGAGGCATTTGTCTTCATGGACGACAATTCTCGACCTCATCGTGCACATCTTGTGAATGCGTTCCTTCAAGATAACGACATCGCTCGACTACAGTGGCCAGCATGTTCGCGAGACATTAACCCTATCGAACATGCCTGGGATATGTTGAAAAGGGCTGTTTATGGACGTCTTGACCCACCAACCACTCTGAGAGATTTACGCCGAATTGTCGTTGAGGAGTGGGACAATTTGGACCAACAGTGTCTTGATGAACTTGTGGATAGTATGCCACGACGAATACAGGCATGCATCAATGCAAGAGGACGTGCTACTGGGTATTAGAGGTAGTGGTGTGTACTGCAATCTGGACCACAAATGCTGAAAGTCTAGCTGTATGATGGTACAACATGCAATGTGTGGGTCTCATGAGCAATAAAACGAGCTGAAATGTTGTTTGTGTTGATCTCTATTCCCTTTGTATTTAAAGGTTCCGGAACTCTTGGAACCGAGGTGATGCAAAACTTTTTTTGATGTGTGTATATTGAACTAGCAAGCCGCCCAGGAACAGTTATGAGTTCATTACGTGATAAGCGCTTTTATTTTGATGTCAATGAACTACGACCTATATCCGATTTAGGTCTCGGCATGATGGGTTAAAATCACCGACTGGACTATTAATAGGTTATGGGTGAGGTGTGTCTGTACCAACTGATGAGCCCAACGGCACACTGAGTTGACCGGACCAATTTTGTCATATTAATTGGACTATTAATTATATTATCATGGAGATGCATGTGCAACGAATTCTTGTCAGACGTAATTTAAGAATGGCGAAGTGCATGAAACACAATTCCCCCATCCGTCCAATCTTAACTTGGCTGTGTATTTTGCGGAACGAAACGTTCACAGGCGAAATGAAGTAAAGTCGAGTTGCACTTCCAGGGAAACTCCAAACACAACCATTCTTCTCTGAAGGCTTAACTCAACACGACTCGAGAGTTTGCTGCTGGCTGTATCTGGCGTAATAAGCTCGCCCGCTAGCTAGGCTGTAACTGGCATGATATGCTCGCCCCTAGCTATCTCGTAAACTGTCGCCTGAGTAATGTACTGGAGATTTTTTGGAAGAAAAGGCAACGTAAAAATACTTATACTGTGCGATGTATTGAAGATAGAGATAAGCTCTCGTGGACATTTTTGTAGAACTTTTCATGCTGAACAATTCTTACACTTTTTAGGGGTTTACCCTGCGTAAGCTAAAACACGCACGGACACCAGATTTGTTTCGACTTTTTCACTGAAATCGCTACTGCTTGGCTTCCTTTGATCATAAATGTATTATTTTCTACAGAAACTTCCCTCGAGATATCCTTTACAGAGTGGTGAATACTGCATCAAATTCCATTCAGTGGTTCTCCAGATTACCCGTGACATCTAAGAATCGGGGACGTAGATTTATAACAAGTAGTGATTATAACTTTTGACATTTTGTTTTTAATATGAATAATTTTCTTCAAAATTAATGAATATTGTTAGGACGTCCATTTCGCAGTAGTGTTTTTTATATTGTTATTTAATGTCACATTTTCGTAAATAATACATTTGAAGATATTAAGCTAAGCACATAAGCTGAAGAAGGTGCCATTGAAGGTCCGAAAACATGTTCCAATAAAGATTTATAGCATATTGAGTATTAAAAGGTGTAAAACGGTTTTAATAAGATTAATACAGGTGTCAATCTAGTGCTAGAGAAAGTAATCCGACTTGACAAAAGATAATAAAGGGGTTTAATATTGGCACTTGAAGTGTTAGAAGCCAGTTTACAGTGTTGCCTATTTCTATTAAAGAAAGCTTTCAAGTCGGTCAACACAAATTGTGCCGAAGGGCATTAGGTGGGAAACAAGTATTTATACACCCTAATCTGAAAGAAATATTACATGAGATATTGTGCCCGTTTGACGAGGATTTCGGGGAGCCACAGACCTTAAATGACCCTTCCAAAACCCTCCTCCAACGAGAAGAAATATAGGACGGGGAGGAATGCATTCTTGGACTGGGAATGCACAAGGAAACTGTACTCGGGGGTGTCGGGTATAATGAGAGATCAAAACTACCAGTCCAGAGGAATACAAACACAAAATACAATAAAGAGGCCAGGCATACATTCAAATCGCACTCGATTTATTCTAAAAGTGGCAGACCTACGGCTAATCCGTGCTAATCAGTTCAAATATAAATTTACTCGTCTCCGTGCGAAAAATCCTAAAAATTAAGCCTCTCGAAGTCCTACTACAAATGAAGAAATCAACAAATAAGGCTAAGAGAATGACATGTAATTCATCCCTACACAATTACTTCGGAGATTGCAATAATAATGTTAATACAAGCCTGAATTTTCCACAAAGAAAGATATTTACTTGTTACTTTTACTGCAAAATAAGTTTGAAAACTATGCTATGATGGTGCCATCTCTAACATTTAACGTTACTGTAATTTAAGCTAATACCTATCGTACGTTAACAGTAGCAATGATGCAAACGAGAGTCGTTTCATCCAAAATTTATTACAAAGCAAAATCTAAGCACATTCTGAACCTAACAGATTAAATGGAAAAAGCTAATCTAGTGTACAACACAAATTTATTACAAATCATTCTTTAAATTTGCGCAATTGGCACCCCTGACCTGCCTACTCGCAGCTCCACTCTTTGTGAAGTTGGGTCATGAATGTATGGGAGAGAAAATTATGTCGGCGACGGCATGAGCAATTCATGGCTAATGTTGCAATATCAGATTAACTACCGTGTTTAAACACGTAGTCAACTGATCGTCGTCTCATACTAGGGAATGCTATAAATTGTATTTAAGATGTCGAAGAATAACAAAATCTAAGTATTGGTCATCTAGGTCTCATTACGTTTAGTGGGTTTATTCATGTTTGCAAATATTTCCTAACACTTCATTTAGGTTTCAGTTTAGATAAAAATCCTGCCATTTGATTATTATAATCTTATTTATTAATGTCATCTTTTAGTTCTACCAGTTTCTCTGTATTGGTTTAGTGACCATGTTAAACTCGAAAAGTGTGAAAAATTGGTGCAGATCAAACCAACATCAGACTCATAATTGGAAGAAAAACCTCTTTCCAAACCTCCATGTGCACATATAAATGCTTCCCAATAACACTCGGCTCGTTGGCCATTTGCTCAGTCAACGAAACAAAAATCGTACACGTTACTGGCTCAGATAGTACCAAACAGCGTACCTTGCAACTAAGGGTAATCAGATCCTACCTCTCTAGTGCTTAATAAATGTAACAATGGTTTTCACTAGACTTATAAAATTCCAGCCTGTGGACAAGGTTACAATCTGCTGTACAAATCAGCTGTGGATTTTACTTGTACTCTTAAACGTACTTAAAGTGTACATGGACTGCGATTGTATCAGAAACTTATGCAGTCAAGAAACACGTGTTGTAATAAACCTGGGTCTTCCTTACAGTAACAAAATGACCCCTCACATCGAACCCAAGATATCCTGCTTGGCTCATCTTAATAATCACAGCATTGGTTAATAAACGTCGGATTGCCAATTGGTAAAAATAAAACAAAAGAACACTCCCATGTGTTTGTGCAGAGTTAAATCAGGTTTCATGCGCTGGCTGCTAACATACAGTTTACTGCCTTCTAAATGCATTCACTTATTAGAGAGTGCGTGGCGTTCACGACCAGTAGGTCAGTATAAATGACATTTGCCGGGCTTCGGCCTTGAAAAACATCTGGACTAACTGTACCCAATGGAATACATTGGTGGCATGATTATATAACAGAATGTTTTTTACGTATTGGGCTCCCTTTGGCGCACTGTTCTCGAGCTCTCAAAAATGTATTTACAATGATAATGGAAGAGCGTTTGTCCCAGGCTCTGGCAAATGATGCGGTATAGTGTAGTACTAAATAACTACGTGAAATGAAGAGATAAACCCTACCTAAGAATGTGCTATGTAAGGTCTTCTATAACTAATCCTCCCTGCCATGATCGTACATAAAAAGAATCGACTTTCAGTCGGACTCACATGACTTCCTTACACGTCTCCAGCGTGTATGCATTGCCTGCCCTCCTCGGCAAGTGCTTCGGCATGGTTATAGTAGCCAAGACTCCGTCCTTCCATCAATAAGTGTCTGCCGTCACTATCCCCCTCCATATCGGGATTTTATTCCATAATAATCTCCATGGTAGTTGGAATAATAAGCGTGTCCACGTGATGTTGAACCAATAAAGTTAGCTCCATGATGGTGAAAGATTTAAATGAGTTGTAACTTTGATTTACTGAATTCACAGATTCTACACTCATATAGCGGGTTGCTGAAAAGAATGCCCACGTATTCATCCGCTCACAGACTCGACATAGCAGCTTGTGCCACTAGACTCACTCAAAACTTTTGTGTTATTTAAACACACACTTATTGCTTCAAACTGGAGCGATTTGCTCATGTAAAATTCTCCTCTTAAATGCCGGCGAGTGTTACACCAAGAATTATAACGTTTTAGCAATTTGAACTGTTTTCACTCGATCATCAACCATGTGCTCATAACTAGGTTCGTGTCCGGGTTGACGGAAAAATACCAATTTCACGAATAATATTAATTCACTTTACATCACAGTTCTTACTAGTTCTGGCAGCTTTACTGCGTGCATTAGCACGTTATTACGCACTCGATGATAATTATCGAACGTGGTATTCGTGGATTCAGACAACAATTATAGACTACGTCTCCACAGGACCTCGCCTGCTATAGAAGTGTGTTCATCAAAATGCCGGATGTTCCGGTCATGTCACCAGTCAAGGGTACAACTATAAATATTATTCGCATTCTCTGCGGGGTTACATCTTCATTTCCTTTTGCTAACAAAAATCATATAATTCTCCAGTGCTTCGTAATATGTACAAACATCTTCTAATAAATTCAGTCTCCAAGAAATGTAAAAAAAAAAAAACATAGGCTGCGCGGCACCTTGTGGTGCTTCAAATTAGAGTCACCCATACTTTCTCTTTGGGAGTCCTCGGTTCATCCACAGAAGTTATACTCTTCATGAGCTATCGATGTAACATTGCACATGTGACAAAATAACATCCTTTCATGTACGAAATTGGGAAGTACTTAAATTGGATGACATGTTTCGATCGTCAAGCAGTCATCATCAGATACTGTTCACTTGGGCTTAGATAATATATCTTAATTATATATTACACTCATGAACATATATATATATATACTGTATATACTAGCTGTACCCGGCATGCGTTGCAATGCCAAGCAAAGAAAGTGTTGGCGATGTGACTTTGTTTGTTGAACTGCATTTGGATTCCCAATATTTTTTTCTTCATACGTTAACCACCTCGAAACTATTATAAAATCGATTTACTATCTCAGAAACATTCATGGGAGCGTGTTCAGCAACTCACCAAAATTTAATCGCAATGAAATGAATGGTATATGAAGGCATACGGGTCTTTGTTTATGCGATTCGAGCGCCGTCACCCATTTGTTGAATATACTCGTACCCTACCTATTGTAAAATGGATTTACTAAGTCGAAAACCTTCCCAGGCGTAATCTGCTGTACTTGTGCGATACCTATTAAAAAGTGGACTTACTACGCCAGAAACTTTACCTGAAGTGTACACAACATCTCACCCAAGTTTCATCGCTATCGGACGAATAGTATATGAACGCATACGGGACTTGGTTGAAACGCTCCATGCGTAGTCGCTCATTTGTTGAATCTACTCGTGCGCTACCTAATGTAACATGGATTTACTAAGCCAGAATCCTTGCCTGGTGTGTACACAACCTCACACCCAAGTTTCATGGCTATCGGACGAATGGTATATGAACGCATATGGGACTTTGTTGAAACACTTCGCGCGTCGTCTTTCATTTGTTGAATCTACTCGTGCGCTACCTATTTAAGTGGATTTACTACGCCAAAAACTTTCCCTGAAGTGTACACAACATCTCACCCAAGTTTCATCGCAATGGGAGGAATGGTATATGAACGCATGTGGGTCTTTGTTGAAACGAATCGCACGCCATTTTGTTGAAGCTACTCGCGTGCTATCTACTGTAAATTGGATTTAATATGCCTATAACTTTGCCGGGAGTGTGCACAACAACCCACCAAAATTTGGTCGCAATCGGAAGAATTAAATATTAACGCATCGCTAACAGTCGTTTGTTTAAACTACTGGTGCGCTATCTATTGTAAATTGGATTAACTATACCTATAGCCATCCCGGAAGTGTGTTAAACAACCCACAATTTGGTCGCAATCGGATGAATTGTAGGCTATATGAACACATCGCCACCACTCATTTGTTTAAACTACTCGCGCGCTCTCTATTGTAAATTGGATTAACTATGTCTATAACCATCCCTGAAGTATACACAACATATCACCCACGTTTCATCGCAATGGGATGAATGGTATATGAATGCATGTGGGTCTTTTCCGAAACGAATAGCACGCCATTTTATTGAAGCTACTCGCGCGCTATCTACTGTAAATTGGATTTACTATGCCTATAATTTTCCCGGGAGTGTGCACAACAACCCACCAAAATTTGGTCACAATCGGATGAATTGTATATGAACGCATCGCCAACACTCATTTGTTTAAATTACTGGCGCGCTATCTATTGGAAATTGGGTTTACTATGCCTATAACCATCCCGGCAGTGTGCTAAACAACCCACCAAAATTTGGTCGCAATCGGATGAATTGTAGGCTGTATGAACGCATCGCCAACACTCATTTGTTTAAACTACTAACGCGCTCTCTATTTTAAATTGGTTTAACTGTGCCTATAACCATCCCGGAAGTGTTTACAACAACTCACCGAAATTTGATCGCAATCGGATGAATGATTTATGAACGCATAAAAGACGAACAAACGACCTTTCATTTGTAGCCTACTTTTCACATTTTGCAACAAGTAGTTCCGTAAAGAACTATACGGCCTATTTCCATATATCCTCATCATCATCATCATCATCTTGTACAGTTTCCAGCCCCAGGCTGGGTCTGTTTGGAACATAAGCCTCGCCACTTAGTTCTTTCTTCCCACCACCTCTCCGCTGTCACTCTGGTCCAGTCCTCGCCTCTCTTCTTGACACATTCCTCCACTCCTTTCAGCCATCTATCTCTTGGTCTTCCCCTTGGTCGTTTCTTCTGCATCTGCATCTCATGTATCTTCTTGGGAATCTTCTTCTCATCCATTCTCTTTAAGTGTCCATACCACCTCAGTCTTGATGTCTCAATCCTACCTTGCAAGGGCTCCTCTTTCACCATTTCCCTGACCTTTTCATTCCTCATCCTGTCTCTTCTTGTTACTCCGATCCTACTTCGCAGGAACTTCATTTCACCTGCCTGTATTCTGCTTATGTCTCTTTTCTTCATTGTCCACGTTTCTGAAGCATAGGACAGTATCGGGATATAGTAGCTTCTGTATAACACTTCCTTGCTTTTTTGTGGGACATCTTTATTCCACACTAAGCTCCTAATGCTTCTCAGAAATGTTTCTGCCTGTCTGCCACGTTCCGTAATCTCTTTGTCATTTCTCGCATTTTCCTCCACTATACTTCCCAAGTACTTGAGACTTTCCACCTTCTTCAGCTGTCCACCTCCAAGTGTTATCCCACTCATTGGTCTGTCCTTTTTCCTGGTTGTTAACAGGATCTCACATTTACTGATGTTGAACTTCCATCCGTACTCTCCCACTGTTTTTTCCCAAGCCTTCAGTTGCTCCTGAATTTCCTCCTCCTTGTTTCCCCAGACCATGAGATCATCTGCAAACACCATTGCTTTCATCTTATCTTCTCCTATCTTTCCTGCTATCCGTGTCATTACCTCGTCCATAACCACAATAAAGAGAAGGGGTGACAGCGCACTACCCTGTTTCAGGCCACTCATTTGTCTGAACCAGTCTGTTCTTTCCCCTCCAACTTTCACACAACTTACACTTCCACAATACATCTCCTTCACTCTGCTTACAGTCTCTTTTTCCACTCCCATGATTTCCATTGCTTTCCAAACCTTCTCCCTACACACACTATCATAGGCCTTTTCGATGTCCAGGAAGGCCATCAACAGATCCTCGCCAAATTCGTAGTGGTGTTCCTGGAGCTGTCTCACTGAAAATATGAGATCCACTGTTGATCTCCCAGGTCTGAATCCATACTGCTCCTCTCTCAATTTTCTCTCCACTTTGGCTCGTATTCTACTTTCTAATATCTTTTCATATATCTTGGCACAGTGAGGTATTAGTGTGACTCCCCTGTAATTTCTGCACTCCTTTCTGCTTCCTTTCTTAAATATTGGGATAATTAATCCTTTCTTCCAATCTTCTGGGGTCTTTTTCTCCTTCCATATCACCCTCATCACACGGTACAGCCACTGTTTCCCAACCTCCCCTGCTGCCTTCACCATTTCAACACTCACTTCATCCACACCTGGTGCCCTTCCTCCTTTCATCTTCTCTATAGCCATTTCCAGTTCTCTCCAAGTCAGGTCCTTTTCCATTCCTGTGTTGTCTTCTCCATCTTCCAATACATTGTCTTCCTCCCTATGACCATTTGGATTCAGCAAATCCTCAAAGTACTCTTTCCACACTGTCCTGAGTGTCTCTTTGCTGTGTACCTCATTTCCGTTTTTGTCCATCATTACCACATCCTCTCGCAGACCTCTTCTCTTACTTTTGACCATTCCATAAAGTACTTTCTTATTCCCTCTGCTGTCTTCCTCCATCATCTCTGTCCACTTTACCATCCACTTCTTCCTCTCCTCTGCGACAATCTTGTTTGCTTCTTTCTTCTTTATCTTATAATCTTCCCTTGCCAGATCAGTTCTTTCCTGGAACCACACTCGGAAAGCCTTGTTCTTCCTTCCCACAGCTTCTTTTACTCTCTCATTCCACCATGGTGTCTCTTTACACCGCATTCTGTTGCATGTTCTTCCACATACTGCCACTGCAGCTTCCACCATTGTGTTTTTGAATTGCTTCCATTCCTCTTCCCCTGTTTTAGGATTGTCTGTTGGCATCCTTTCCCTTATTATCTACTGGAATTCTTCCTTGACTTCCTTTTCCTTGAGTTTCCATACTTTGATTCTCCTTTCCTGGTACTCTGTCCTCTTGCTATCCTTAACAACTCCCAGGTTCATTACAAGTATTCTGTGGTCGCTATCTAAGGCCTCTGATGGTATTACCTTTATATCTCTGACACTTCTCTTCATTTCCCAGTCGTACAGCATGTAATCTACCAAAGATTTCTTTGTTAAATCACTGCTGTACCACGTTACCTTGTGGCTTTCTTTCTTCCGGAACCAGGAGTTGCCTACCACTAAACCGTTTCTCTTGCAAAAATCCAGCAACTTTCTCCCTTCTTCATTCCTGCTACCCCATCCTTCTGCTCCCAATACATTTTCATATCCTTGCCTTTCACTTCCTACATGTGCATTCAAATCTCCCATGACAATGATGCTCTGACCATTCAACTGCTGTTGTAGCTCCTCCTCAAAGTCTTCCTTCTCTTGAGCTGTACATCCAACTTGAGGGGCATATACCTGGGCTATCTCCAGGCTTCTTCCCTTTACAGTTACTCTGATCTTCATGATCCTGTCACTTATTCCCTTTACCTCTTCCTTCATTCCATCTCTCACAACTACTCCTACTCCGCTGCTCCTTCCTTCACTGTTCCCACTCCAGTACAACCGGTACCCTTTCCTCAGTTCTCTGCGACCTTCCCCTTTTCATCTTGTTTCTGCCAAGCCCAGTACATCCAGTTTTCTTCTCTCCATCACATCTACAATCTCCTCCACTTTTCCTGTCAGTGTCTGTATGTTTAATGTCCCAACTCGTAGTCCATTAGCATATCCGGGTCGTCGTCGTTTGCATCCGTCCTTTCCGAGGCCTGTTCCTGGTTTGAAAGCAAATTTGATATCCACTACTGGCTTGCTAGGCCTATCGTAGCTTCACCAGAGCCCCGTCAGCCGTCACTTTTCAGGGTTCCCATAGAGCCTTCACAGCTACCGTAGCGGTCCCGGGGCACACAAAGTCCCCACTGTACTTCACCCCTACAGGCAATCCCCTACTTCATGCCGTTGCCCGTCTCCCACCACGTGGAGGAGGGGTTGGACTTGTGTTAATTGCCTCTATCAATATACTAAATCTCAGTTTGATTGCTGTAATAGATTCGTAGATATTGAGAACGGTCTAAATATTTCGGATGGTCGCCATGTTGGACTTTTATATATGTAGGGCTTAGAGTTATGTACTGTTACATGAAGATTATTGTGTATGTATAGTACTCAAACTTCAATCACATGATCATGACACAAGAAGTAAAAATGAGATTTTAAAATTTCGCACAGCTGCCATCTTGTGGTTATGGAAACAATTGAAAAAAATTAGATGCCAGTGGATTAACATTTGTATAAGGATTTACTGTACCAAGTTTCACTGCACTTGGATTGTTAAATTGCGAGAAACGACTATGTGAATATGTATACTTCGCGTCGCCGCCATGTTGGATTTGTGATCACCAGGTTATTGAAAGTCCTATGGGTTAAACTTATGTCCATATCCCCTATGAACATAATAAACAGCTTGATTGCTGTAGTAGATTCCTAGATATTGAGAACCGTCTAAATATTCCGGATGGTCGCCATGATGGATTGTTATATGTATAGGCCATAGAGTCATGTACCTTTAAAGGAAAATTATTGCGTAGGTTCATTATTCAAACTTTCACTTCGATCGCATGATTACGACACAAGAAACAAAAATTTAATTTTAAAAATTCACACAGCCGCCATCGTGAGGTTATGTAAACAATTGAACTAAATTAGATACCAGTGCATTACAATGTGTATAAATATTTCCTGTACCAAGTTTCATTGCGTTTGGATCATTAAATCGCGAGAAAAGTCTGTTTAAAACTTTCAATTTCGCTTGGCTGCCATGTTTGTTTTATAGTTAACCGTTTTTTTAAGGTCTCATAGATGAACTTCCAGTAGTGCCCTTTATCTTCGTTCAAAATTTCAGGGTGATACCGGTAATAGTTTCAGAGATATAGAATGCCGGTGAAATATTTCGCACAGCCGCCATATTGAGGTTATGTAAACAATTGAACGAAGTTAGATGTCGGTGCATTACAATGTATATCAACATATACTGTACCAAGTTTCATTGCGTTTGGTCGGTTAAATCGCGAGAAACGTCTATTTAAAAGTCGCAAATTCGCTTGGCCGCCATGTTGCTTTCGTAGTTACCAGGTTTTCAAAGGTCACATAAGTGAACTTCTAGTACTTCCCTTAATCACCATACAAAATGCCATGGTGATATCGGTAATAGTTTCGGAAATATTGAATGCTGGTTAAATATTTCGCACAGCCGCCATGTTCGATTGGTGAGACGTAACAAAATTTGAAGGGATCGTTCGGGGTCGCCCGGAATAGTGCTTTCAACTCACCAAGTTTCATTGAAATCGTTCGAGCCGTTTAGATTTTATTAGGGGGGGGCACACACACGAATCACACACACACAAACACGCACACACAGACACACGGACAAAAGGTTATCTCATAAGCCTTTTTTTTTTTCATAAATGAAAATAGGCTAAAAATGAGGAAAAAGTAGACTTATGAGATCGGGCAATGTGTGTCTGTCTGGCTGTGTGTGTGTGTGTGTCCCTATCAACTCCTAAACGGCTGGAGCAATCGAAACACAATTTGGTAGGAATAAAGAGCTGTGCCTGAATATCTCACGGCCATATTTAAAAATTATGTCAGTGCTACCAACAGCTGAAAATTCGCAATTGAAATTTGAGTTCCATGTTGGATATCTTGGAAGGCATGAATGGGAGCTATTTCAAAATTGGCACACGTATAGATAATAATATTGCAGTCTAATTTCCAGGAGACCATACATGGCAGTGTTGCCATGATTATAAGCTTGCTGATAAGTCCAATTTTTGAATGCATATAACTTCTACACTATCAATTGGAATTCAACCAAATTTAGTATGTGCCATGTGTACATAAACAGGTATGACTGAGCGTATTCTTAAGAGCCTCCAGAGCTGCCAACTGGTAATAAATGCTGTCTCTATTTTTGTTACCCTAATATCAATATATCAGAAAGTATGCAAGCCAATAGCTCTAAACTTTGCACACGTATAGTACCAGGCATTCTAGATTAATTTGGAGTAACTAATATAGGCCTACGCCATTGCTGCCAACAATATTCTAAGCCTGCTGATAGGTCCAAGTTTAAATGCATGTAACTTCTATACTAACTAGTGGATTTCATTCAAAATTGACACAACAATAGACCATATTATTTCAGATTTTTTCTGACCGATACATGTATGTCATTGTTGCCAACATGATTTTACGCGCGCTGTTAGACCCACTGTTTAACTGCATGTAACGTCCATGCTACCCATTGGACTTCAACCAAATTTTGTATTCTGTACCTTAAGAGATGGAACTAAGAATATATTCAGTTACCAGGGCTGCCAACTGTAGTTCTCTATTAGGCTACATTATGCCTGGTATACAGTATTTCGAACTAATTAGAAATGTCGATATTACCAACTTAATTTCGTCATTATTCTAGATAGATCCATATAGATGAATCATTGACATGAATCTTAAATTTTAAGAAAAGTAGGCTCTTTATTTCGTCACGGAACTTCTTGATATATATATACAATATTTATATTATAAAAGTTTGCAAACAACCTTGAATTTGCAAACTGCAAACTTTTGTGTAATCTAAGCATTCTAAACCTATCACTGAGGCCAGAGGATTCCTGGTTGAAATCCAGGATCAGGTTGTGGCCACCAAATACTATCTCATATATGTGTTTAAGGCAAATATACAGGATAATAAATTCCAAAGATGCCAACTAGAACCGCAAAATATCCAACATATTACAGGAGGCTGCCAGGTAATCTCCTGTACTGATTACATGAAAATGCACAACCAAGTAGCCAAAATAATGCACCTACTGTACATCTTGCTCAAAAGTACTTATTATCTGAAAACACTTTGCCTTACTATCAATAGTTTCCTGATGCCATTTTGGAAAATCCTACTCACAAGTTGTTATGGGACAGATCAGTTATTACTGATAAGACCATGCCATCAAACCGGTCAGATATCTTTCTTGTGGACAAAGTGAGGAAGAGAACCCTTCTCATTGATATCGCAATTCCCAATTCCCATAATCTGCAACAAATCTTCTGTGAGAAGATCACCAATTATCTGCCCTCGGATGAGGAAATACGGCAAATGTGGACTTAGGATAGTGTAGTGACCTATATACTTCTCTTCTACCGGCATCATACCCAAATCATTGATTCGTAACCTACAAATATTGGTAATACATTCTAGTCTTCATATTATCATGCTGAAGGCCGTCATCTTGGAGACCTGTTCCATAGTTCGCTCATTTTCTCAATGTGGTACCCTAATAGAAGTGGTGGCGCTCCAAAGTAGGAGAACCTTTGTATAAAAATTTAAGTAATGAAATTGGCGAAAATACCTGTAGTAATGGTATCTGAAGATGATATGGTAATAGATGTTTACTCGTCCGCTGCTGAAGACCCACCATCCCGCTAAATAGGAGCACGACCTATATAGTTGAAATTGCTGCTCTGACGGCCTTCTTTGTGAATGTTTGTGAAGGAGTCCATAATGCCAACCCCACGCATTCGGTACTATATCGCATCCGGCAGACCAATGGTTTTGCCTAGACCAATATTTTCGTCCAGACCAATGGTGGTGTGATAGAGCGGCCCTGCGGGACTCGTTAGCTAATGGATAACATCCCTGGTTTTTGTCACGCACAGTGGGAGAATTCACGCATCAATAATCTGTATTCAGGCCAATGGTTTTGCCTTTTATTTCATTATTCATGTTGGCAACTTGTCACGTGGGTCCTTAGAGTCCGATGTCAATGTAAAATGCCCGACCTTGTTCAAATGAACACGACCAATTTACGTTAAAAGTAATTATTTCCGGTGCAGCAGTGGCAATTGAAATTGTGAAACGACTCCCAACAACTCCAAGAAACATTGTGAGGTTTGAAGCCATTTTTCAGTGTTGCCTAAGTAAACAAAAGTTTGGTGCTTTTCAGTCAGTCAACACGAATGTACCCAAAAAGAGCTAGGTTATGCCATAATCCTGAAAAAAATTACATGAGAGCAACAAATACACTAGGATACACTAGGATACACTATCCTAGTATATTTATTAATCTCATGTAATTTATTTCAGGATTAGGGCGTAACCCAGCTCTTTTTGGGTACATTCGTGTTGACTGACTGAAAAGCACCAAACTTTTGTTACTCCAAGAAATGTATGTAAATCATAAATACTATATTTTCAATAAACTACCTTGTTAAAAGTTACAAAAAGGAAGGTTCCCCTACTTTGGAGAATTAATAAAGAAGTTGCCATATCGTCTTACAAATAAGCCGACGATATTTTGATTCATCCCACTCATGTGGTGAAATGAATGTCATAACAATAATAATGATAGTAATACTTTCTCAGACGTATACACACATGTATTCAAAACTGGTAAGAAATTGAAATTGAACAAGAACAACAGCATTCATGAAACCTTAAATGTATTTTAGCCTACGTCCCTGGAGAATGTTCGTCTGGCCATCGATCTTGAAGTACTGTTCACTCACATACATCGCTAACCGCTCTAAGCAGCAGGTAATAAATTACAGGTCGGGTTCTCTCCTCTAGGGCATTTGTTTCTCAGCACTAAATTAACAAGGAGCCATCATCGCTCTGGTCCCATAAAACAGGTGTTAACTCAGCAGCGCCCCTAGCGGCATGCTGCACAAAGAATAATAGCCTCCAGGCACGCTGCCAGATACTTGCTAAGATTTACTGCTGTCTTACCATTGTTACTCTACATCAGTCTAAATATAAACCAAATTTCAAAATTATCTCAGCTTATTTTCGTGTCTGTGTGTGTGTGTGGTTTCAGCTTTTGAAGTGAGTGCGGTATTTCATTCTCGGGTATAAATAAATGGAACTCTAAAGGGTCATAATAATTATGTTCTTCAGCGTGTTGGACCATCAGCACTTCAGAAGCAGTGACTAAGAGCTTTATTTTTAAATCACTTTAAAGATGTAAAATTTAGGGGTTAGTATATTTTAAAAGGTATAATTTACAACAATAAAATGTAAAGCATGATACGTTCTGGCAATGAATTACATTTTATGACTTTCTGGATTGACAAGAACGCATCTCCACAGATAGGAAACAGATGTTCCGCAAACATTACATAACCAAGCATCAGACATGAGTTTTGAGTGAAAATAAGCAACAATCTACAAGAGAACATCGTGAATGTCAATTCCCGATCTTAGTGGAAAAACCGAACATCTACAATGTGGTACACAGACCAATGGTACCATTAACATTGGAGACCATCAATTCAATAAAACCACTAAATTTTATTACCTTGGTTTTCTCATCACTTCGGATGGCGAAACCATTCTCGATGCCCGAGCACGGGTAAATGCTGCGCGACTGAAATGGTGCCAAGTTACTTGAGTACTGTGTGATGAGAAAATACCTATCCACTTGAAAGGAAAAGTTCACAAGGCGATGATAAGGCCAGTGGCACTATATGGCACAAAATGTTGGCCAGCTTCAACCAAACACGAACAAGCCCTCCTGCTCCTCCTCCTCCTCCTCCTTCTTCTTCTTCTTCTTCTTCTTCTTCTTCTTCATTTCCCAGTTCCAGTGATCTGGGTCGGGGTGTGAATCAAGGACCTCCATACTTTTCTGTCTCTCCACCACTCTCGTCCCTCTTCCAGTACATCCTCCACACTCACCCCTCTTTTCTCAACACTCTCCCTCACTGCATCCATCCACCTCATCCTCGGCCTTTCCCTTTAGCGCCTTCCCGTGACTTTCTCAGTAAATAATCGCTTCGGGACTCGGTCTTCTCCCATTCGCATCATATGTCCATACTATTTTAGCTTACTGATCTCGATTTTGTCTTGTAACTTTGGTAATCCTATTTTCTCCCTAATTTCCTTGTTTCTGATTGTGTCTCTGCGGGTCTTTCCAATTATACCTCTAAGGAACTTCATCTCTGCTGCCTGGATTCTACTTTCCTCCCGTTTATTTGTTGTCCACGTGCCTGCTGCATACGTCAATATAGGAGTATAATATGTTGAATACAAGATATTTTTACATTTCTCGGGAGCTTTCTGGTTCCACACCAGTCCCCTCACACTCTGGTAAAACCCATTTGCTTGTTGGATCTTCTTACCAACTTCCTCACTTATCCTTCCATCAACTGTTAGGACAGTCCCTAAGTATTTGAAGCTTTTCACAACTTGTAATGGTTTTCCATCTACTGCAATATTCCCCCTACCATCTCGCACATTTCTTGTCATCACCATTGTCTGACTCTTCTCCACGCTGATTTTCATTCCAAGCCCTCCATGGTATGGAAATGAAAATGCTGCGTTGGTCCATGGGTATTACAAGACTTGACCATGTCAGAAATGAACATGTAAGGAAGCAAATGGGAGTTGTAACAATTAAAGACAAAATGAAGGAAGCCTGTCTTCGCTGATGTGGGCATGTCACTAGAAGTGATGGGAACTCTGGGATATAAACGGCCCTCCGAAACGATCCAGAAGGGTATCGACCCCGTGGGCGCCCAAAGAAACGATGGCTGGATAGAATCAGTGAAGACCTACTTCCCTTGACAGGTAGAAGTGGCGAACAACAACCAAGCAAGCGGACCCTGCACCATCGCGGGATATACGCTAGGAAAGAAGAAGTGGCAAGATTATATGGAAAATGCAGTAAAACCTGCCTTCAATGGAACTTGTCTTAAACGGAAATATTTGACGGTTCCGTGAACTTAGGGATGAATAAGCAGTTCCGTGAAGAACTAAAGCCTATTTTCATATGTCCTACTCATGTTAATTGCCTCTATCAACATACAAAATTTCAGTTTGATTCTTTGTTGTGATAGATTCGTAGATACTGAGAACCGTCTAAATATTTCAAATGGTCGCCAGGTTGAATTTTTATTTATGTACTGCTACATGAAGATTTTTGTGTACGTGTGGTAGTCAAACCTCAATCGCATGCTTAGGACACAAGAAGTAAAAACGAGATTTTAAAATTTCGCACAGCTGCCATCTTGTGGTTATGAAAACAAATTGAAATAAATTAGATGCCAGTGGATTAACATTTGTATAAGCATTTAACGTGCAAAGTTTCACTGCACTCGGATGGTGAAAGGGCGAGAAACGTCCATTTAAATATTTATACTTCGCGTCGCCGCCATGTTGGATTTGTACTCACCAGGTTACTGAAAGTCCTATAGGTGAACTTATGTTCATAGCCTCTATGAACATTAAAAAATTCAGTTTTATAGCTGTAAAAGATTCGTATATATTGAGATCCCTCAAAATATTTCCGATGGTCGCCAGTTTGGATTGTTATACAGTATGTATAGGCCATAGAGTTATGAACCATTGAAGGAAAATTATTGCGTAGCTTCATTATTCAAGCTTTCACTTCGATCGCATGATTAAGACACAAGAAATATAAACTTAATTTTAAAATTCGCACAGCCACAATCTTGAGGTTATGTAAAAAAATTGAACTAAATTAGATGCCAGTGAATTACAATATGTATAATCATTTACTGTACCACATTTCACTGCACTCAGATGGTTAAATCACGAGAAAAGTCTGTTAAAATGTTTCAAATTCGCAAGGATGCCATGTTCGTCTTTTACTTTACAGGTTTTTGAAAGTTACACAGATAAACTTGTAGCAGTGCCCTTTATTACCGTACAAAATTTCAGGTTGATATCGGTAATAGTTTCGTAGATATAGAATGCCAGTGAAATATTTCGCACATCCGCCATTTTGAGGTTATGTAAACAATTGAACTAAATTGGACACCGGTGCATTACATTGTGTATACAAATTTGCTGTACCAAGTTTCATTACGTTTGGATGGTTAAATCGCGAGAAAATTCTATTCAAAAGTCTCAACTTCGCTTGGCCGCCATGTTGGTTTTGTAATTGCCAGGTTTTTGAAGGTATCATAGGTGAAATTCTAGTAGTGCCCTTTATCACCGTACAAAATTTCTGGGTGATATCGGTAATAGTTTTGGAGATACTGAATGCTGGTGAAATATTTCGCACAGCCGCCATGTTGGATTGGTGAGACACAATAAAATTTGAAGGGCATGGTCGGGGTCGGCCAGAATGGTGCTATGATCTTACCAAGTTTCATTGAAATCGCTCCAGCCGTTTAGATTTTATTAGGGGGAGACACACACACACGAATCACACACGCGCGCGCGCACACACAGACACGCGGACAAAAGGTGATCGCATAAACCTATTTTTAGCCTACTTTCGATTTTTGCAAAAAATGAAAGTAGACTTATGAGATCAACACAGGGCGAAAAAAAAGTGTGTCTGTCTGTGTGTGTGTATGTGTGTGTGTGAGTCTGTGTGTGTGTGTGTGTCTGTGTGTCTGTGTGTGTGTGAGTGTGTGTACTCTGAATGTCTGTCCCCCCCTATCAATTCGAACACGGTGAATGCGAATTGAACGAAATTTGGTACAAAGGTAGCACTAGCAAAGGACACCTCAGTGTCATGTTTTATATCGCCGCCATCTTGACGGAAACGTAATGGTGGCCACACAAATGTTCAAAGCTTAAATCAAATTACGACTAACCTAATCATCCGATCTCTACCAAATTTTGCAACGACATACCTTTATGGGGGGAGCATCCTTTGACCAAACCAATAGGTCATCAGCGTAATAGTTTGCGGATGGCGGCCATCTTTGTGTGAAAATCGATTCCCCCTATTAATTCGAACACGGTGCAACCGAATGGAACGAAATTTGGTACAGAGGTAGTACTAACAAAAGGCACCTCAGTGTCATGTTTTATATCGCCGCCATCTTGACGGAAACGTAATGGCGGCCACACAAATGTTCAAAGCTTAAATCAAATTACGATTAACCTAATCATCCGATCTCTACCAAATTTTGCAACAACATACCTTTATGGGGGGAGCATCCTTTGACCAAACCAATAGGTCATCAGCGTAATAGTTTGCGGATGGCGGCCATCTTTGTGTGAAAATCGATTCCCCCTATTAATTCGAACACGGTGCAACCGAATGGAACGAACTTTGGTACAGAGGTAGTACTAACAAAAGGCACCTCAGTGTCATGTTTTATATCGCCGCCATCTTGACGGAAACGTAATGGCGGCCACACAAATGTTCAAAGCTTAAATCAAATTACGATTAACCTAATCATCCGATCTCTACCAAATTTTGCAACTACATACCTTTATGGAGGGAGCATCCTTTGACCAATCTAATAGGTCATTCACCTGATAGTTTGCGGATGGCGGCCATCTTTATGTCAAAATTGATTCCCCCTATTAATTCGAACACGGTGGAACCGAATGGAACGAAATTTGGTACAGAGGTAGCACTAGCAAAGGGCACCTCAGTGTCATGTTTTATATCGCCGCCATCTTGACTGAAACGTAATGGCGGCCACACGAATGTTCAAAGCTTAAATCAAATTACGATTAACCTAATCATCCGATCTCTACCAAATTTTGCAACTACATACCTTTATGGAGGGAGCATCCTTTGACCAATCTAATAGGTCATTCACCTAATAGTTTGCGGATGGAGGCCATCATTATGTCAAAATTGATTCCCCCTATTAATTCGAACACGGTGGAACCGAAAGGAACGAAATTTGGTACAGAGGTAGTACTAGCAAAGGGCACCTCAGTGTCATGTTTTATATCGCCGCCATCTTGACTGAAACGTAATGGCGGCCACACGAATGTTCAAAGCTTAAATCAAATTACGATTAACCTAATCATCCGATCTCTACCAAATTTTGCAACTACATACCTTTAAGGAGGGAGCATCCTTTGACCAATCTAATAGGTCATTCGCCTAATAGTTTGCGGATGGCGGCCATCTTTGTGTCAGAATCGATTCCCCCTATTAATTCAAACACGCTGAAACCAAATGGAACGAAATTTGGTATAGAGGTAGCACTAGCAAAGGGCACCTCAGTGTCATGTTTTATATCACCGCTATCTTGATGGAAACGTAATCGCGGCCACCCAAATGTTAAAAGCTAAAATGTAATTACGACCAACCTAATAATCTAGTCTCTACCTAATTTTGCAACACCATATCTTTATGTGGGAAACATTTTCTGACCAAACTGCAAGAACATCAGCCCAATAGTTTGCAGATGGTGGCCAAGTATGTGTGCAAATCGATTCCCCCTATCAATTCAAACACGGTGAAACCGAATTGAACGAAATTTGGTACAGAGGTAGCACTAGCAAAGGGCACCTCATATTCATGTTTAATATCCCTATAGCTCCTACAACCAACATTCAATCATACTCCTTGAAAAGGACAAAGAGTTATAACAATACCCATGCATTTAGGAGAAAGTAGGCTATATGTTCTTTACTGAACATCTTGTTTTTTCATAAAATGAAGGCTAAAAATTTGTTAAATTCCCTTCATAAAACGGAAACTCTGTTACGTGGAGAAGGGAGATCAAAATACGTACGGTATTTTAACGGAAAATTCCCGAGTTCCGGAATGCAGTGTGTAGAATATTTTCAAGCACCCTCTGAAAGTCTACCTTATCTGCTCTAACAATTGATTCTGTAGCTAACAAGAAATGTGCAAATAGGTTTTCCTTCTTTTGTTCTCCATCTTACACGTCAAAATGTACTGTACGGCTAGTTGCCTGTTTCCTGTTCCCCAAGCCATTCCCAATGCTCGCCTTAATGAGAGCTGATAATCAACAAATTCCTGTCTTTGTCTAACAAGGGGGCCGCGCGTACTTGTCATCGCCGATTTCGTCCACATTTATGGTAGCCTATATGCAGGCTTGACCAGGAATTAAAGTGACAAAAGTGGGAACTCCAGATGGCCATGCCATTGGAAAATAATAACACCTTTGGCGTGGATCGGGAAGGCATGAGCCGTTTATGTTAGCGTAGTTTCCAGGCAGCGGTTGGCGCAGCAGAAGGAGTACAGAGCGGTAATCCGAGGGTCGTGGGGTTAAGTCCCTATGCGGAAAATTTAATTTCTTGTTCTCTTTTTAAGTTTGTATGTTCCACTCAGCTCGTGAGGAGTCCAAAGAAATTCAAAATTATACGACGAGATTCCTTAAGATGAAAAAGGATTGCCATCGTACAGTATTAATGTGATTCCTCCCAAATGCACTCCGCTAGCGCAACCCTGCGATGTCTATTTTAATCTTCGGGTAAGGAATTTGATTAAAATATTTCAAAACTGCTCTTACCTCATGGAGAGAGAAAAGGAAATCACATCCCGAGAAGACTGCATCAAAATATATTCTATTGTCATCACCAACTTGCCGATATTTGGCGATATACTGATATTAGGGTAAAAAAAGGGACAGTATTTATTAACAGTTGACAGCTCTGCCTGCTCTCATGGTGATATCTGTTATGGTCAACATAGCACATATGAAATTTGGTTGAAATCCATTTGTTAGTATGGAAGTTTTTTTTTTTTTATTTAGTCAATTTACCCTCTAGGTTGGTGGTTTCCACGGACTCAGCGAGGGAACTCACCACTACCGCCTCTATGGGCAGTGTCCTGGAGCTTGGAACATCTGGTCGGGATGGATACAACTGGGGAGGTGTGATCAGCACTTCGCCCAGGCGGCCTCACCTGCAAAGTGAACAGGGGCCTCATGAGGGTTGGGAAGGGATGGAAGATTGGGACGGATAGGCTAGGAAGAGGGAAGGAGGCGGCCGTGGCCTTACAGTAGTTACTGTCCCGTTTACCTGGATAGTAGGCTGTCAGATATCCGCCCCCTCAATCGGATTGCCAACAATCAATCGCACCGGCACAGCTACATCAATGAAAATGGCACTGACAGATACTATCGAGATAAGAGCACAGAAGTTCACAGGAAATCATTGTGGAACACACCAAAATCGACGGGGGTTCATACTTACCGTTACTTACCTCTTAAAAATAATCTCGGGGTTTGAGTTGACAACAGGATCACTAAAGTCTGTTCACACAATAATCTCCACCATGACATTTAAAAATGAACCAAAACGAAGACGAGAACTTTGAACTGTACAAAAGCTTTATTTCAAATGAATGGCATGATTTTGATAACACAACAAAATCAACGTGGCCATCAGTAGCCCAAGTCAATCTGACTACGTCCTCCTGTAGGACTTGCAAAGTTATCATACAACATGATATAAAACATATTAGCTCCCACGAGCTCCAAATAACGTATTATTCATAACACAATTGGATTGGAAAAGGAAGTGAGGACGAGACATATATAGAGCATTTGGTTTCCTTTTAATAAACATGACAATTGTATTTATAGTCGCAAGGCCAGAGTGTGGACGACCTCACCCGCTGATAACCAGTTGTTGGGACAGCTGCAAGCTACCCTCCAACCTGTCGCATACTCGTCAAATGGACTCCCTTCTCACATGCTACGTTACGTAAGAATACAGCTTTCTCTCAAGCTTTAAATGTCCGCACGACAACTCAAACATATATTTACGCAATTCTTTCAAATATTTTACTCACATCCTACTGGATTATTATGATAATTCCTGAACTTGTTAAGTTCTCATCCAAATGTTTAATAAGCTCTTAAATGTTTATAACAAAATCATATAAATTATTTATAACAATATTGTTTATAATATTTGTCAAAGACAATAAAAATAATTTTAAACACGCCTTTAACATCACTTTCGTTCCACATTATTTTCAAAAATATTTACAGCAATTATTTACAATATTAACATTGAAATTATTTAGATTATTAATTTCAGAAATACATTAACCACAGGTTCATCCGGTTGGTAATTTCATAATCGTGTTTAATATAATCGACCAATGAAGGTTAGTTATACATATTAATGTCACAATCTGGTTTAATAAAGGTTTTAATAATTATTTGTGACGGTAATCTTCATTCAAAATCTTATCTCAAATTCTTTCAAAACTCGTGTTAATTATAACAGTAAATTCACTTGATTAATTTTCAACGAACTATGACAATTCACTCCAGCGGAAAATACTTCGCTAACACAATAATGCATGAACTGCATTATAACTAAGCCCAAAATTCATCATATATTAATCTATATGGCATCAAAAACTTCTACCGAACTTACAAAAACTTCCACAAATAATTCTTTATCATTAATTCCTGTGGGAACCTCCTTCATATTCAAGGGCTTTATACATCAGCGACTTTCAACACTTGCGCTGCACTAGCGATTATACATTCATAGTTCCACTTAAAAATTCTTATAATCATTAATTGTTTCAAAACTGTTTTCATTTAACCTTCGTGGATTTCATTCATGAATCGAACTGAAGTCAAAATTCGCCAATCACAAACAAATTTAATAGTGAATACGCTTATATACGCCTGTCTGGTCTATCAAAATTTAAGATTAACATCTTAAAGAATTGTAGTATAACAAGTAGTTCCGTAAAGAACTATACAGCCTATTTTCATATATCCTGCTCATGTTAATTTCTTCTAACAACATACAAAAATTCAGTTTAATTGCTGTAACAGATTCGTAGATATTGAGAACCGTCTAAATATTTCAGATTGTCGCCAGGATTTTTTTTTGTACTATTACATTAAGATTATTGTGTACGTGTGGTATTCAAATTTCAATCGCATGATTAGAACACAAGAGGTAAAAACGAGATTTTAAAATTACGCAAAGCAGCCATCTTGTGATTATGCAAACAATTGAAATAAATTAGATGCCAGTGGATCAACATTTGTATAAGCATTTAACGTGCAACGTTTCACAGCACTCGGATAGTTAATTCGCGAGAATCGTCCATTTAAATACTTATACTTCGCGTCGCCGCCATGTTGGATTTGTGCTGACCAGGTTAATGAAAGTCCTATAGGTGAACATATGTTCATAGTCTCTATGAACATAAAAAAAAATCAGTTTGGTTGCTGTAAAAGATTCATAGATATTGAGAACCGTCTAAATATTTCGGAAGCTCGCCATTTAGGATTGTTATATGTATAGGCCATAGAATTATGTACCATTCAAGGACAATTATTGCCTAGGTTCATTATTCAAACTTTCACTTCGATCGCATGATTACGACACAAGAAATAAAAACTTAATTTTAAAATTTCGCACAGCCGCCATATTGAGGTTATGTAAACAATTGATTGAAATTACATGGCAGTGCATTACAATCTGCAAAATCATTTACTGTACCACATTTCACTGCGCTCAGAGAGTAGAATCACGAGAAAAATCTATTAAAATATTTCAAATTCGCTTGGTCGCCATGTTCGCTTTTTTCTTTACAAGTTTATGAAATATACATAGATAAACTTGTACCAGTACCCTTTATCACCGTGCAAAATTGCATGATGATATCTGTAATAGTTTCGGAGATATAGAATGTCAGTGAAATATTTCGCACAGCCGCCATTTTGTGGTTATGTAAACAATTGAACTAAATTAGACTCCAGTGCATTACTATGTGTATAAACACTTGCTGTACCTAGTTTCATTACGTTTGGATAGTTAAATCGTGAGAAAAGTCTATTTAAAAGTCTCAACTTCGCTTGGTCGCCATGTTCGTTTTCTACTTTACAAGTTTATGAAATATACATAGGTAAACTTGTATCAGTACCCTTTATCACGGTGCAAAATTGCATGATGATATCTGTAATAGTTTCGGAGATATAGAATGTCAGTGAAATATTTCGCACAGCCGCCATTTTGAGGTTATGTAAACAATTGAACTAAATTAGACTCCAGTGCATTACTATGTGTATAAACACTTGCTGTACCTAGTTTCATTACGTTTGGATCGTTAAATCGTGAGAAAAGTCTATTTAAAAGTCTCAACTTCGCTTGGTCGCCATGTTCGTTTTCTACTTTACAAGTTTATGAAATATACATAGGTAAACTTGTATCAGTACCCTTTATCACCGTACTAAATTGCAGGGTGATATCTGTAATAGTTTCGGAGATATAGAATGTCAGTGAAATATTTCGCACAGCCGCCATTTTGAAGTTACGTAAACAATTGAACTAAATTAGACTCCAGTGCATTACAATGTGTATAAACATTTGCTGTACCAAGTTTCATTACGTGTGGATAGTTAAATCGCGAGAAAAGTCTATTTAAAAGTCTCAACTTCGCTTGACCGCCATGTTGGTTTTGTAGTCATCAGGTTTTTGAAAGTCTCATAGGTGAACTTCTAGTAGTACCCTTTATCACCGTACACAATTTCAGGGCTATATCGGTAATAGTTTCGGAGATATTGAATGCTAGTGAAATATTTCGCACAGCCGCCATTTTGCATTGGTGAGACGTAACAAAATTTGAAGGGCACGGTCGAGGTCGCCGGGAATAGTGCTATGAACATACCGAGTTTCATTGAAATCGCTCCAGCCGTTTAGATTTTATTAGGGGGGGGGACACACACGAATCACACACACACACACACACACGCACACACACACGGACAAAAGGTGATCTCATAAGCCTATTTTTTCAAAATTGAAAATAGGCTAAAAATACTATCATCAAAAAAAATTGCGACTAAAACTGCAAAATAGTCGAATAGAATCCAATTAGACTGGGGAATGCAAACATCGTTATATAAATCTCTAATTGAGAAAAACTCCTAACAAAAGTTCTTGACTTTAATGCATTCAATAATTCATTATTAAAGTTCATCTTTCACAAAAGTGTCTATGCTGCAATGATCGTTCATAACTGACGATAAATGTCTGTGTTGCAATCAATTCAAATAACGACTAGTATTTCCAAGATCGTCGACAACGCAAGAGATTTTAACGCTCTAAAATCATTTAAATGTTCTTCCTTCTTGATGATGACAGAAAATTGGTCAAAGTAATTAAACTGGGGTAGAATTACTTTAATAAAGTGACACGCTGTCTGAATTTAAATCTGCCATTAAAAATCATTAACTTACAGTCAAATCGTGACTACAAAAATATTAATTACTGAAAATTTAATTGTCAGTCTCAACTGATCCAAAATCGTTTAACTATGCCCATGACATAACAATGTCTTAATAAATCGTCGAAAAAAGGCATAACTCATCAAGGTGTACTGAGAATAGGGATCTCAAACAAGAAAATAGGGCAAAATACATGAGGACAAAAATATGGGAAAAATGGTTGCTCAAATATCATTAAGAAACTCAAATACAATAAACGTTCACGACTACCTTATCTGCCGATTGACGTTCCAGAGGAAAATTCCCCAAAGAAGACTGCTGATGGATCCATTTCACCAAGTTAAAGCTGAGCTCCATCCTCGAAATTGGAAACAGCACCCTCGGAGAATCGAACTGCTTCCTTCTCCGGAAATCGCACTGCTCCTCGAAGACGAATAGACATCCTTCCGGCAATAATCTTCTTTGTGCGTCGGGATAACCCTGACCTCTCTTGAAAAATTCCCTGAAGTTCCAGTAGACAATCGCCATGAAGTTTTTGTAGAAATTTCCGAAGAAATATTCATATTCAATGAGTATGTAATAGATTCCATTGCTGTTCGATAGTATTCAGCCTTTAATCACGAAACATGGGTGTAGATGGTATTCACCACATGTTCGCTTGTGTGGAATAGCAATTAGCGAAGTTCCATGTTGCTATCTTACTCCGTTGAAATATGTCCCAATTGCATTAAGTCCTTTAGCCTTCCATCTGCTCTTCGGTTGTAGTAATAGAAGAACAAACTGCCTTATTAAATTGCTCCATTATACTGTAGTGTCGTGTAACAAAAGGAATCTGACGACTCCCTATTTCACTAGCAGCGTCAGCCGTGGCGTGGATTCTGGCGATACAATAGTGCTTCTCAGGTGGTGAGATAATCACTTTTGTCAGTCGTCGAAACTTGCTAATATCTTTCAAACTAATCGCTCGAAATTATTCAGCTTTTCTATATTACTTCATGTAGCACTGCACAATCGAATTAGCTTATCGGCGACCGCTAACTGTTCGAAGCTAAACTTGTAGCTGCATTCTAAGGTGCGTTTTAACTTCACCTAGTTTGACTTGAATCTCGTATATTGCAGTGGCCTCACCACGCGTTCTAAAAACGACTCTTTCACACTTTTCACTATATATGACTATATAAGAAAGAACTTTCACAATTAGACTTCGATGATCTGAGAATGAGATCTGAGAATGATCGGAGAATGAGCGAATGAGGCTCCTCTTTTCTGCGCAAGGCCTTTTATGAACTTCACGAGGGGCGTTTCCATCCCTTCCATAGCGTGATACTGCGTCATCGCTGAAAGTTCCAACTTCGTCAATACATGACGGATTTTCAAAATTCAAAAACTGAAAATAAATTTCACCAAAATTCCAAATCAATGCCTCTACTGCAAATGGATTTCCACGATTCTGCATTCCAAAAGTAATAAAAATACCATAGTTTCAGCAATCTCCGTCTTCCTTTAAACTATCGTTTATTGGTTCAAGCCTCCCCTCCAATAGCATAGTTTCTTCCTCAGCAGAATTCCTCGTTTCCTGCGACTGCGTCGTAAATGTTGGAACATTCTCGACTAAATGCTGACGTCACTGAGAATCTCAGCTCAAGTAGCCTGCTGGCATAACGTTTACGTCATCCGTGCTTACGTCATGACTACCCACGTCATAACTATGACAGCCATAACTCTCTTTATAATTTCCAATATAGCCACCGTGGTCTCTATATAATTCAATTACGGGGGCAGTACCATCCCGGCATTTGCCCAAAGACGAAGTGGAAAACCACGGAAAACCACTTCGAGGTTGGCTGAGGTGGGAATCGAACCCCCTCTACTCATTTGGACCACCCGAGGCTGAGTAGACCCCGTTCCAGTCCTCATACCACTTTCCAAATTTCGTGTCAGAGCCGGGAATCGAACCCAGGACCTCCGGGGCGGCAGCTAAGCATGCTGACCGCTACGCTACGGAGGCGACATGGAAGTTATATGCATTTAAAAACAGGACCTATCAGCAGGCTTATAATCGTGTTTGCAGCACTGATGTAGGCTATATAAGTTACATCAAACTAAGGTAGAATGTCAAGTACTATACGCGTGCAAAGTTTAGAGCTGTTGGCTTGCATACTTCCCAATATATAAATATTAGGGTGTAAACATAGAGAAAGCATTTATTTACAGTTGGCAGCCCTGGTGGCTCTTTAGAATACGCAGTCATATCTGTTGTAGTACAGATACAGTAGTACATACGGAATTTGGTTGAAATCCAATCGATAGTATCGAAGTTACATGCATTTAGAAATTGGAACTATCGGCAGGCTAAGAATCATGTTGCCAACACTGATATGTTTGGACTTCTGAAAATTAATCTGGAATGTTATTATCTATATGTGTGCATACATTGGAATAATTCGCATGCTTACCCTCTGAGATATCCAACATAGAGCTCAAATTTCAAGGGAAGGCATAATGAAGGATTTTAACGTTCTTAACAATCGCGTTATTTCATTAATGTGGGTATTTCGAAATTCGAATGTTTGAATAAGTTGGAAATACGAATGATTCAAATATTCAAATGTGCAAATAATACGATTAGTCGACCTATTCGCGGCCTATGTTTGAATGAAATATTCGAAATTGTTCGAAATTTTCGAACATTCGAATACACACTGTTAAATTTGAACACCAGTGTGTGAATTGTTAATTATTACACTGTAGATCAATATGGATCAATTTCGGGTACATTAATTTATTTTGTATCCATGTGTGTAAATTTAAAGCAAATAAATAACAATCCTAATTAATTAAATTTGAGTTACTATTCATCAGTATTATTTCTCAGGTAAGTCAGAGGCAGTCTGGCTATTTTTACTGGAAAAAAGTGTTCTACAAAATGCAAAATGTAATTTGATAATTTTCTGGGAGGAGGTTCCTCATTGTGTAATAGAGTTAAGTCCGAATGTTGAATCGGCCTACGTAGGGACCAACGGTACTCTGAAGTACCATGTCTCCTAAACACTGATTTTGAGAACTTAAATTTAAAAAAAAAAGTATGATATTCTCTTTAGTCACCTCCTTTCTTGCCAATTTCCATTAGCCAACTATGATAAAAATCGTTTAGCACATTCTTGGTCAGCTAACGGTTAAGTGATAATAATCATCTTATATATTAAAATAGTTTTCAAAAAATTTCACCTTTCACTGAAACTGGAATATCTCGGGAAGTATTTGCGCTACGACGACGTTTGTTGTCTTAAAATGTAATGCCTGTCACGCACCCTCGATTGATACCCACCTTAGTTGATTATATCATCCGTGTATTAAAATAATTGCGAATATTACTTCCTCCAAAGTCACACGAAAATAGAATCGAATGACTTGACGGACATATTGTCGCTAGGCGACAACGACTAACACTGTATCATGATATTCAACGCCACCCCAATAATAAATCTAACTTTATATTAACGGAGATCAAATCTCCTTGGGAACTTAACGCATTCACTTAAAAATCTTCTAAGCGGTTTGAATCTAACTTCTACCTGCTCCACTCAGGCGCTAATGTCGCATGTATCCATATATGATATCGTTAACTTCTACCTGTTCCACTCGGGCGCTAATGTCGCATGTATACATACAATAAGCAGAACAGGATTCTGTGCACATAATTTAATTAAAACTTCTCAAAGAATGGATTACTTTGAGACTGAAATGCTCATGCACAATCAGCAGCCATTTTGATAATGACACTGTCATGTCAACATCTCTTTGAATGACAACAAATACTGTATACGAAAGACAACTAATTTCACGAAGATGCCGCTACAGTCGAATGTTGGAACCGCCATTTTGTATTGTGTATCCGATCTTTCTGTTATATAGTCTTTGGTCTCACCAGCTACAAACTGTCTTCTTTTCGTTTCAGCATTCGTCCTTATAGGTTGTGTGCTCAATCAAAACAATGAATCATAATATGCTGAATGAGAAGCGACACTCGATTAAAAATGTTATAAAGATTAAAAGTGACGATAATTGTCTGTTCAGGTCATTGGCATATTTTGAGTACAACAATCAGAGTTTCTTTACACAGGTTAGAAAGCGAATTGTAAAACATGTTACAGACAATTGGAATAATTATTCTTCCTTTATTGTTGGCAACAGCGATATGTACGAAACTGTTCTCAATACGAGTGATGATTACAAAATGTATATGTCTATGAATGGTATTCATGGAGGTCATGTTGAGTTAGTTGCCGCTGCTCAAGTTTACAAAATGGATATTGACATAATCACTATAATAAAACTCTGCTATACTCTGGGGATGGGTGGAATGGTCATTATGACGTCTTTAATACCGGTATCAGTGCTAACTCAGTTGAGAACGTGGATGCCAAGTCACTCGATTCAGTGGCTGATTTACAGTTTCAAACCAAGAGTGGATTTGCGTGCAGTAAAACCCCAGGATCGTGTCAGAAGCGAACCTCAGAACCAGTTAGCCAGAGACAAAATGTGATAAGAATTAAAGGTGACGGAAATTGTCTGTTCAGGGCATTGGCATATTGTGTGTACAACAATAAGAGTTTATTTACAAAGGTTAGAAAACTAATTCTTCAACATGTTACAGACAATTGGAATACTTATTCTTCCTTTATTGTTGGCAACAGCGATATGTACGAAACTGCTTTCAATACGAGCGATGATTACAAAATGCATAATATGTCTATGAATGGTATTCATGGGGGTCATGTAGAGTTAGTTGCCGCTGCTCAAGTTTACAAAATGAATATTGACATAGTTACTAATAATAAAACGCATACTGTAAACGCCGAAAATACGCCACCAAATAGAATAATGTCCTTACTGTATTCTGGAGATGGCCGGAACGGTCTCTATGACGTCCTAGATATCAGTGCTAACTCAGAGTCAAGTATGGTCAAAAAGTTCAATACCAAGAAACAGAAACGAGCACTACGCGATTCAAATCGATATCAGAAACAGATTGTCACAAAACCGTTCTCAGCCACTTATCGATGTGCTATCTTTGATACTATTCCCTACATAGAACCATTCTCAATCGGAAGTCTGAGTAACATTTGTCACTACTGCTCGGCTGTATACTTTTCAAAAGAGAAAAATACAAGTGCTCACTTTTCTTTTTGTTGTAGCGATGGCAAAGTGAAACTTCCACCATACACATTACTTCCGGAAATTAAGCAGTTGTTTACGATTGTGACGAAATCAGAAAAAAATTAGGAAAAATGTTCGGAAGTATATAAATGCTATGTCGTTTGCATCCATTAGTGCTACTGCTGAGCTACTACCGAGCCATGGGCCTTACTGTTTCAAAATCAAAGGTGTCATTCATCATAGAATTTCCCCTTTATATGCCAGAAAACAGGAAAACAGTTCTTATGGCCAATTATAGACCTTAGGATTTTCAGAGGCAAATGATTTAAGGCTACTGAATTATGCTAATCACGAACTGAGAGAAGATACCCCCAGTCTTTTAAATCGTTTACTAGATCAGCCCAATCCTTACGTGCGCTCTTATAAAACAATGCACCAGGAAGTAAGTGAAGAGAAAACTCAGCTCTAGAAGAAAATCGTCGTTAAAAGGAATTGGTAATGCGTTTCTATCACGAACCTTCCTCAGATCCAAGACGTTATAATGGTCCCACATGTTCAGAAATTGCTGCTGTATTTGGTACTGTTGATGGAGCTCCACCATCTCTTCGACACATTGCAGTATATGAGAGAGAAGGAGGCTTGAGGAATGTTGATTATGATAGTATGCACTGTGATCCTATGTGTTATACCTTGATTTGGCCTTGCCGAGAGTCTGGTTGGCACATTTCAATGCCAACTGCTGGAGTGAGACAAATTAAAATAAGTCATACTGTAACAATGCGTGAGTATATTCTGTACAAAATTGCCATTCGAGGTCTAGGAGCTGAGTTCGATTTCAATCCCGTTATTAACGCTGGTAAATTGACTCAACAGCTATTCGTGGATTACTACTGTCGTATGGAAGGTGACCGGTTAAAATATATACGTCATCAACAAACAAAGTTGTGAGTCGATACATATGCCGGTTTAGCAGACGCCTTGCATGTACGAGCCGAAAATGAAAATCTCAGAGTCGGTCATATTGTAGTTTTGCCATCTTCTTTTACAGGTAGCCCAAGGAATATGATGCAAAATTACCAGGATGCGATGGCGATAGTGAGGAAGTTTGTAAAGCCAGATTTATTCATTACGTTCACCTGTAATGCGGGCTGGCCAGAAATACTTAACAGCATTCATCCTTGGGAAACGGCTAATAATAGGCCTGATATAATGTGAGAGTTTTCCATTGCAAAGTAATGGAATTGCTACGATTGATTAACGCTAAGTAAATTTTCGATAAAGTAAAAGCATATCTATATACAGTGGAATTTCAAAAACGAGGTCTCCCGCACATCCATTTACTATTAACATTAACGGAAGATAGTAAGTTTCGAGAAATTTCTGACATTGACAGTGTGGTGTCAGCCGAAATACCAGATCTCAAGGATGAAGCGCTATACGAGTTGGTAAGGCGTCATATGGTACATGGTCCTTGCGGATCTTTGAATCCTTCTTCAGTCTGTATGAAAGATGCATATGTAAGAAAGATTTCCCTAAACAGTTTCAGGAAGAGACCAAAGATAACGCCAATGGTTATCCTTCGTATAGGAGAAGAAATAATGGACGGGTTATTGTAAAAACAATTCGAGGCATTGACATTGAAATCGATAGTCGATTCATTGTTCCCTACAATCCATTTCTTTTACTTTACTTTCAAGCTCATAATGTTGAAATATGCTCAAGTGTTCGGAGTGTTAAATACAACCACAAGTATGTATATAAAGGTCATGACTGCTGCCATGTTAAAATATGTCCTGAAGGCGAAACGGTGAACTACGATGACATTAGTTCTTTCCTAAATGATAGATATGTTGGTCCAACAGAAGCCGCATGCAGGATATTTTCATTTCACATGCATGAACAGTCACATTCTATCGTGCGATTACCAGTTCACTTGCCAAACTTGCAAAATATCTATTAAAAATTATAACGCTCCTGATATTTTACTTCAAGCACAGTTGCGCAACACGAAATTACAAGCGTGGTTCAAGTTAAATCAAGATTCGCAAGCCAGAAGTCCGTATATATATCCTGAAACACCAATACATTACGTCTGTAATAAGAGCAACTGCCAGTGGCAAAAAAGAAACAAGTAGTTCCGTAAAGAACTATACAGCCTATTTTCATATATCCTGCTCATGGTAATTTCTTCTAACAACATACAAAATTTCAGTTTAATTGCTGTAACAGATTCGTAGATATTGAGAACCGTCTAAATATTTCAGATTGTCGCCAGGTTAGATTTTTATTTTTGTACTATTACATTAAGATTATTGTGTACGTGTGGTATTCAAACTTCAATCGCATGATTAGAACACAAGAAGTAAAAACGAGATTTTAAAAGTACGCACAGCAGCCATCTTGTGATTATGCAAACAATTGAAATAAATTAGATGCCAGTGGATCAACATTTGTATAAGCATTTAACGTGCAACGTTTCACAGCACTCGGATAGTTAATTCGCGAGAATCGTCCATTTAAATATTTATACTTCGCGTCGCCGCCATGTTGGATTTGTGCTCACCAGGTTAATGAAAGTCCTATAGGTGAACATATGTTCATAGTCTCTATGAACATAAAAAAATTCAGTTTGGTTGCTGTAAAAGATTCATAGATATTGAGAACTGTCTAAATATTTCGGAAGCTCGCCATTTAGGATTGTTATATGTATAGGCCATAGAATTATGTACCATTCAAGGACAATTATTGCCTAGGTTCATTATTCAAACTTTCACTTCGATCGCATGATTACGACACAAGAAATAAAAACTTAATTTAAAAATTTCGCACAGCCGCCATATTGTCGTTATGTAAACAATTGATTTAAATTAGATGGCAGTGCATTACAATCTGCAAAATCATTTACTGTACCACATTTCACTGCGCTCAGAGAGTTAAATCACGAGAAAAGTCTATTAAAATATTTCAAATTTGCTTGGTCGCCATGTTCGTTTTTTACTTTACAAGTTTATGAAGAATACATAGATAAACTTGTACCAGTACCCTTTATCACCGTACAAAATTGCAGGGTAATATCTGTAATAGTTTCGGAGATATAGAATGGTAGTGAAATATTTCGCACAGCCGCCATTTTGAGGTTATGTAAACAATTGAACTAAATTAGACTCCAGTGCATTACTATGTGTATAAACACTTGCTGTACCTAGTTTCATTACGTTTGGATGGTTAAATCGTGAGAAAAGTCTATTTAAAAGTCTCAACTTCGCTTGGTCGCCATGTTCGTTTTCTACTTTACATGTTTATGAAATATACATAGGTAAACTTGTATCAGTACCCTTTATCACCGTACTAAATTGCAGGGTGATATCTGTAATAGTTTCGGAGATATAGAATGTCAGTGAAATACTTCGCACAGCCGCCATTTTGAAGTTATGTAAACAATTGAACTAAATTAGACTCCAGTGCATTACAATGTGTATAAACATTTGCTGTACCAAGTTTCATTACGCGTGGATAGTTAAATCGCGAGAAAAGTCTATTTAAAAGTCTCAACTTCGCTTGACCGCCATGTTGGTTTTGTAGTCACCAGGTTTTTGAAAGTCTCATAGATGAACTTCTAGTAGTACCCTTTATCACCGTACACAATTTCAGGGCGGTATCGGTAATTGTTTCGGAGATATTGAATGCTAGTGAAATATTTCGCACAGCCGCCATTTTGCATTGGTGAGACGTAACAAAATTTGAAGGGCACGGTCGAGGTCGCCGGGAATAGTGCTATGAACATACCGAGTTTCATTGAAATCGCTCCAGCCGTTTAGATTTTATTAGGGGGGGACACACACACGAATCACACACACACACACACACACACACGCACACACACACGGACAAAAGGTGATCTCATAAGCCTAGTTTTTCAAAATTGAAAATAGGCTAAAAATGGTTCAAAAACTATAGGCAGAATGTATAATGTTTCACCTACAGAAACAGAAAGGTACTATTTACGCCTGTTATTGCCTCACGTCATAGGTGCTACCAGCTTCCAGAATCTACGAACATACAAAGCCGTTATCTATTCTACTTTTAAAGAAACAGCTAAGGAGCGAGGTTTGCTGATTGATGATTCTGAATGGCAGCGTTGTTTGGCAGAAGCGTCACAATTTCAGATGCCTTCTCAGTTACGACAACTGTTTTCTTACATATATGTATCTTTCAGACCCCTTCAAATGTAAGACAGTTATGGGACATTTTCAAGAATTCATTATCAGAAGATTATCTGCAGTTTCACGAACCTAACATTGCTTATCAGTTCACTCTTATACATATTTCTAATACATTAAAGCTCCATGGTCTTCCCATTACTTCTCTAGAATTGCCAGCTATTATTGATAATTACCCTCAGACAAATTTACCAACGAATTATCCAAAACTTAATGAGTATCAATTAAGTCGGATGATAAACTAAGCAAATGAAAACCAAACGGCTATAATTACAGAAATTTTGGGGTTAGTACAAAACGGCAATGAAAGGATGAGTACTGGTAATGCATATTTCATTGACGGTCCAGGGGGCACAGGGAAAACATTTCTTTACCAATGCTTGATTCACAGTTGCACAAATTTGGGGTTAAATGTAGGTTCTGTTGCATGGACTGGTATTGCAGCAATGTTACTACCTCAGGACCGCACTGTACACAGCCAGTTCAAGTTACCTCTACACTTACATGCAAGTTCTGTATCAGGGATAAAAGTTAACAGCAAGGAAGCTTTTTATATTCGTTCAGCAATTATCATCTGGGATGAAGCCCCTAAGGCTAATAAGCACGCGTTGATGTGTGTAAATCGGCTGCTCAAGGACATCATGAATAACGACGTGCCTTTCGGAGAAAAAATTATCATCATATTTGGAGATTTTAGGCAGGTATTGCCTGTTGTATCTCACGCATCTAGAGCAGCTTCAGTCCAAATGTCAGTAAGGTTCTCTCCTTTGTGGCCATTAGCCTATTCAAATTTTTTAAACTCATCAAAAATATGCGAGCGAATACAGATCAACGTGACAATGCAAACTTCTTGATACAAATCGGTAACGGTGAATATCCTCACGTCGATGGAGAAAATTCAGAATTAGTCGACTTACCACCCTCCATCATTGCAAAAACTGATATCATCACTGAAATATATGGAAACGAAGTTTCCACACTGAAAGATATTTCACGATTTTCAAAAATTGCGATTTTTGCACCTCAAAATGAACACTGTAAAGAAATCAATTACAAAGTTTTAGAGCTAATCCCAGGATCATCGAGAACTTACATCAGTGAGAATAATTTGATTACTGAAGATGAGAGTGAACTTCTACAATTCCCAATAGAATTTTTCGACAGCACATTAGGCATACGTGGATTGCCACCCCATATCCTTCGACTAAAAGATTGCTCAATTGTGATTTTGTTGAGAAATATTAATGTTACCCAAGGTCTGTTGAACGGTACTAGACTGTTGGTTTGGAAGATGCATGCCAATTGCTTACACCTGGAAAGTATTACTGGCGTAAATGTTGGAAACAATGTCCTACTCCCTCACCTTGACCTTACGCTATCAGATACTTCTATGCCATTTTCCTTCAAAAGGAGGCAGTTTCCTGTACATTTGGCTTTTTGTATAACTATCAATAAAGCTCAAGGTCAAACACTAGATCAAGTAGGCATTTATTTACCTCAACCGGTGTTTAGCCACGGGCAACTGTATGTCGCACTATCGCGAGAAAAATTCATTCTTGACGTCAAAGTTCAAATAGAACCAAAAGGCAAGCAAACATAAAATGTCGTATGGAAGGAAGTAATATTAGAATGTTGAAACGAATGTTGCGGAGGAGCACAGACCTCAGCAAACGGGGCACAGATTAAATAACAATTATACAAGGACATCCGAATCCCTAATACGATAACTGTCCTGTGGTAATGGTAAAAAAGTGATATTGTTCTACATCGGTGATTACTATCCTACATCCTGTTCCTTCATTCCCTCACTTCTATAACTAAGATATACTGAATCAACTTTACAGCTTAAAAAATATTAATTCCTTCTGTGTGAGTTATCTTTTCATTTGTCATCAATTGCCTTTACTTACTATTCTATCTGTAGGGGTGGAGGCGATAAACTGTCTTTACAGAGGTGTGCAAATTATGAGATTCGATGTCAGTTTTCCAAAATTGCATTTTTACTTTTCACCGTTTAATGAACTAAGTATGTTTACAAGGCGATGAAATTACTTCAAATGTTTAACCAAGATTCCTAATTATATTTTAATTTAAGAAACTCAAATTAAAATGATTTTTTAGAATTTCCACTACCATAGGATCCTTGCAAATGCAAAATGCCACACGTTTCGTTTTTATTACTTCACTCTACTTTACGTGTGAATTTAGAGCAGAGGGATTTGGGGTCTTTTAACTGATGAACGCTATTGAACTATTCAAAGATTCATGAGCTATTCATTGAAATCACCTAACTTAAATTCTAAAGTCAATGAAAAATTGAAAATGAACCCTGCTCACATATCCCTCGGAATCCAATAATCTGAAAGTTTCCTGACGCAATTCCTTATGGGAAAGGTGTAATTCCACGGGAGAGGAAACACTACTAAGTAGGATAACAAAATAAGTTGGTCAATAAAATGATTTTGAATAAAATAAATTATGACTAATTAATATTATTTTATTTAATTCTATTAATTTGCACACCTTTATAATTATGTTAACCTAGAGTTACGGTACATCTCTAAATTCAAATATAAGAGGCCCATCTTTTATTTTAAATGAATGCCATTGGTATCATAAGTAGACAGATCACCAAATTGTTCCGCTGTAGCCTTAAATTGCGTGGATATCTCTATCTACTTAGTATAAAACGAAGTTCCCAATTCTTGGATGTAACGGGTAATCTCGAGAGCAACTTGATGGATTTTGATGCGGTTTTCTCCATTCTGTGAGGGATTTCTCGATTAAGATGAAGGATTAGGTAGAAAAAAATTATTTATGAACAAAAGAAGCCGAGCAGTTACGATTTCAGTGAATCGAGTTGAAGAAAAACCTAGCGTCTATGTGTTTTTTAAGCTTACGCTGGGTAAACCGTTAAAAATATCGATATACTCTGAGAATTGTTCAGTACGAAAAGTTCTGCAGGAAAGATCGCGACAGCTCCCACATCGACCACTGTAAGTGTTTTTACGTTTTCATTTCTTCAAGCAATCTCCATTCAGTGGAAATTTAAATTACTACCTTCAGAGTGAGTTTACGAGCTTGCCAGCGACCTATCACCCTACCTTCAGCCAGCATCAGACTGTCGAGTCGTGTCCATTTAATACTTCAGAGATGATGATGATAATTGTTGATTTAAGGGGCCTAACATTTAGGTTATCGGCCCCTAATGGTCTGGGTGATAGAGAAAATGGCAATGAAGTGGAAACCAGAACGAACATTAAGTGAGAAGTAAAATACTTACAAAAAGGGATTCAGATTGAAACTACTCACAAAATGGAGAGCGGTAATTTAGGGAATTTAGAACGAAAACACTCACAAAAGGAATAGATTGGAAAAGACGCACAAAATATAAGTTAGGTTTAAAATACTTACCAAATGCAATGTAGAGTCGAAATATTTTACTTACAAAATGCAAGTGAAATTCAAAATACTTACAAAATGCAAATGAGATTGTAAATACGTACAAAATGCAATTGAGGTTCAAAATACTTACAAAATGCAATTGAAATTGAAAATACACAATGCAATTTAGATTGAAAAAAGTGCATTTCATATTCCAAAAAATCACGAAGTGCAATTCAAATTCAAAATACTTACAAAATGCAATTGAAATTGAAAATGCTTACAAAATGCATGGTAGATTCAAACTACTCAATTGGATGGGCAATACTTACAGAATGCAATTTAGGTTGAAAATACTTACAAAATGTAATTTAGATTCAAAATACCCACAAAATGCAATTGAGAATCAAAATCCCTGCAAAATGACCATCATACAAAATGCAATTTAGATTCAAAATACGTGCAAAAAGCAGTTTAGGTTGAAAATACAAAATGCAATTGAAATTCAAAATACTCACAAAAGTCCCATCCCCTATATTGAAAGACTTACTAAAAGGCAATTTAGATTGTCGATCCTTACAAAATGCAATCGAGGTTGAAATCACTAGCAAAATGCAATTTACTGTAGATCAAAAAGACTTACAAAATGCAACGTAGACTGAAAACACCTACAAAATGGAGTGTGGATGCAAAATAAATCGCTAAATGGAATCTAGATAGACGGGAACCAATTAACAAAAACAGTGCGGGATCTTAAAGAGAAAAGGAAATATAATGAAAAGAAAACAAGAGGTCTGACCCCTCGAAGGAGGAGGGATCAGGAAAGATGAGACAGGGGCCAATTAAGGCAGGAAAGTGAAAGGCTCCCTAGGCCTCGGATACCCTAATACCGTCGGGGTTGATTTGATCAAGGGATGTCGACAGGAAAAAGACGGAGAGGAGCCCGGCACAAGTAAGTGGAAGCAATGCCGGACTCAGCTGGAGTCCCGTGGTCGCCAACTCACATACTTCAGAGAAGAGTATAGATTATGTGTTTGGAGTTAGCTGTTCACCTCGGCTTTTCAGAATTGCGTCCGGAACCTGACGTCCGTGCGCCTTTTAAGCTTACGCTGGGTAAATAGTGGCACACACACACAGAGGACATTTGATCTCATAAGTCTACTTCATCATTTACCGAAAAGCGACGGTACCGTAAATGTCTGTGCAGGTCACTAACATGAACACATGCAAATGTCATATGGACAGAAGTGCTGTAGGATTGTTGAAGTGAATGCTGCGGAGCAGCACGGGTCTTCTAGTGGTAATAATAATAATGTTATTGGTTTTACGTCCCTTTTAACTACTGTGGATTTTAGAGACGCCAGGTTGCCAGAATTTTGCCCCGAAGGAGTTCTTTAACGTGCCAGTAAATCTGCTCCCTCAAATGTCAACTGACTACGCCAGGATTCAATCCTGCAAACCTAGGCGCAACAGGCGAGAACGTTACCGCTGCATCACGCAGCCAGTCAGGCTTTAAATGAAGCAAGGAAGTTTGTAGTTTAACGTGACCTTTAATCTTGCGATCATGAGCCACGGGACAAGGCATTTCACTTCGAAAATCTCACACGGATTGATCGGGAATCTAACCCGGGCTACCTTGGTGAGAGGCAAACAGCTTCACCGCTCCACCACCACGCCCTAGCTTTAAGTGACCATGACAATGTGTGATACTTGTTTTAACTGTTCTGGATATCTTATGCATCCATCTCTAATGAAGAACAAGCGTTCACAACACTAGAATAATAATTCGTTGATGCCAGACATCCATACCTTAAGCTTACGGTTAACTGTACACATTTCTAGACTAACGAAATCTGCTGAGTGTGTTGAACAGACCATGCAATTCTCGCGTTTTAATGTCATGGTTATTTTTATTCAAGCATGTTTTCCGTGATGCTTCTCGATAGACTTAACATCATCTCTCTAAATTGGTCTTTTCCATGTAATGCACACGGATTGCACATGTTTGTGGATGGGAACATTGCTACAGCCTCCTTTTAGTGGAGGCCTGAATAATAGATGTGTTTCTCGAACCAGCAGGGAGTGTGTCTTTGCATGTTACTGGCAACTCTTCTGTTCAAATCCCTCAGGCTCTGGCATTAATGAACGATGAAGGTTGTTTTTACGAGACCTGCACCTCAGAGACGGAATACATGACTCACCTCTTTTGGATCACGTCCATGTTTCGCTCAATGGTATGTTCAAATTTACTCGCAACCTAAATTATCAAGTATTCCGTGACTTAAAGAACGTTTTGTTTATATCATTTGAATTTCCAATTCTAGTTTTCTGTACATTTTTGTTTATTATTATAATTATTAGTATTTTTGGTTTTATCCGTATTTAAAATTAGGCCTTAGAATTAATGACTAAAAAACTCAGTACATGGTAATGAATTGGAATGTTGATCTGTTTGGGAATCGGTTACCTCTTCTTATTGGCAAGCATAGTTTTGAGCGGGTTGAACATTTCGAATTCTTAGGAGTCATGATTGATGAATAGAATCATAGAGAAGTGGAAATTAAAGTTAGAATACAAAATGCTAACAAAGTGTACTATTCTCTGCAGTTTTTATTGGGATCCAAATTTTTGACGAGGAATACAAAACTGAATATATACAATACCATCTTTAGACCAGTTCTAACTTATGGTGCTGAATCATGGAGGTTAACGAAACAGGAATAACACCAGTTGCAGATTTTGGAAAATAAAGTGTATAGGAAAATGTTTGGACTGCTGTTGGTAAACCGAACGTTGAATATTCACAATAAATTAAATAAATGATGGTAATGTTACCCCCTTTTCCAATCCCATTCTCATAAGGTTGGAGTGAGAAGAGTTCCTATGTGGCGAGTTAATTTTACGGTCAGATGTCCTATCAGACATCAACTTCATAAAATGATTCAGCTACAGAAGAATGAATGAATGAATGAATGAATGAATGAATGAAAGATAATGAATGGTCATGCTTCAGTGCATTAAAATTCGCTAATCAGGAACGAATAAAATTAAAAATTAAAGTTTGAAAATTTGAATATTTGAATATTAAAAAAATAAAAAGTCGCCTCCGTATCGTAGCGGTTAGCATGGTTAGCTGCCGCCCCGCAGGTCCTGGGTTCGATTCCCGGCTCTGCCACGAAATTGGAAAAGTGGTATGGGGACTGGAATGGGGTCTACTCAGCCTCGGGTGGCCCAAATGAGTAGAGGGGGTTCGATTCCCCCTCAGCCATCCTCGAAGTGGTTTTCCGTGGTTTCCCACTTCGTCTTCGGGCAAATGCCGGGCTGGTACCTCCTTCAAGGCCACGGCCGCCTCCTTCCCTCTTCCTTGCCTATCCATCCTCACCATCCCTTACCTTCCCTCATGAGGCCCCTGTTCGCTTTGCAGGTGAGGCCGCCTGGGCGAGGTGCCAATCCCGCCTCACCAGTTGTATCCCTTCCGATTCGATGTTCCCAGCTCTAGGACACTGCCCGTAGAGGCGGTAGTGGTGAGTTTCCTCGCTGAGTCCGAGGGTTCCACCAACCTGGAGGGTACACGACTAAAAATATAAAAAATAAAAAAACTTTAAATTAAAGAATTAATAGTGTAGATTATTTTTTTAATTTAAAAATTCAAAGTTAGACAACAAATTATAATTTTAAAATTAAAAATTAAATTAACTAATTTAATTTTTTTTAATTTTAAAATGAATTTAAAAGAATTTAAAAGCATTTAAAAAATAAGAAATAAAAATAAAATATAAATAATATTAAATTTGAAATCTAAATTAAAGAAGCAATTGACAGTTAAGAATTTAAAATTTAATTTTAAGAATTCAAAATTGAAGTTTTATGTTGAGTTATACGTTAAATTTGTGTCCCGGTTTTAGACTTGTCTACCCATGTACTATCTGAATCCAAAGGGGTGCGTTGGTTGCCAGATGTGAAATATTTTGGCATAATTTTAAGTTATCTCACCCCACTAAAAGTTAAAAAGTTTAAAATTTTTATAAAACTTAAATGTGTAAGAAATTTAAGCTTGAGTTAAAATCAAGTTAAAATTAAAAATGAATTCTTATTAGAATGTCAATAAAATTACGTACAGAATGCATAGAATATTATTGAGTTTGGATATTAAATGATGATATTGCATTGTGCATTTTTTGTTTGTCATTCTTTTACCTAATGTTTGAAACTTTCCGTACAGTTATGCCTTAAGAGTACCTCATGTGTCTGATTCTAAACCGGAAATGAAAGTTTCATCACCCAAAAGAGGTTACAATTCATTTACTTATTCATCAAAAATTACCAAAATTAAATTTGCTTTTTAACAGTTATAAAGCCGCTCTATTACTTTTCGGAACCCATAAATTACATTGCTGCCGTAACGACTAGCTGTGCAACGCTACATTGTTTTGACAGATTTTTATGCAACTGATTACGATAAAATAGGGGTAATACCGTTGGAAATGTAATTCCTTGACGAACTAAAATGTATGGGACACGTTTTCAGCTACATGTAATGGATTTCAAGTTATTTAGCGAAATGCGTTGAAAAATCAAAATAAATAAATAATAAAATTTCAAATATTTTTGATATTGTGAACCTATACAATGAAATCAAATATACCATTGGAAAGTGCGTTTTCTCCTGATTCATAATCACTAAATACATAGGCCTATGTAAAACTGAGTTATAACGGGTAATGTAGAAGCGTGTCTCAAAATTTTGGCGGCCATATTGATTACGTAACCAACACCGCCAGAGGGCCAGAGAAATTTGTGTCCCGGGCTTTTTAGACTTGTCTAACCATGTACTATCTGAATCCAAAGGGGTGCGTTGGTGGCCAGATGTGAAACATTTTGGCATAATTTAAACTATCTCAGCCCACTAAAAAGTTAATAAGTGTAAAATGTTTATTAAGTTTAAATGTGTAAGAAATTAAAGCTTGAGTTAAAATCAAATTAAAATTAAGAATGAAGATTTAAAAAGTTATAGGTATGAAATCAATTGAATTACCATGACGTATTATGTAATGGTCCTCCGTGAGAAGCCTTGCATTCCAAGACGTTCCAGATTAGGCGCACTTGAATTATAATTTGTTTGTTATGGCACTTTCATTTCCGTGGCCAACACTTGCTATAAATACTCGCTGTCACGTCGGGTGTTTGCTGTGCTCTTGCCATCAAAGTGAAGAATTGTCCTATGTAAAGAATGGGCTTTGTACGTGTGTCATATTACATCCTAACAAGAACACGGAGACATTAATTTGTTTCTTCTCGTGATGACATTTGTGTTTGGTTGTCGTTTGTTTTCCTGTGTTAGTTAGAAGAAGCCTTCTTGGAGACGAGATAAAACAGGGGCAATGCTTGTCGCTGTATTCCCCTTTGTTCTGTTGTTGTTCTATTTAGGAGCTTGGACGTTGTGGTCATTAGCCCCGTATTTGGATGTATGAAGAATAATCCCGATAACATATTTATAATTGTGGAAATATAACCAAGGCTAGCGCACGAATGGAACTTCACTCTACTTTTCATGTGAATTTAGAACAGAGGGATTTGGAGTCTTTTTACTGATGATCCGCTCTTGAACTATTAAAAGACTCATGAACTATCGTGACATAGAGGGTTCATTCCAAAGTCAATGAAAGCAAGATGATCAGGAAAGAACATATAGCCTACTTTCTCCTAAATGAATGGGTATTGTTATAACTCTTTCTCCTTTTCAAGGAGTTTAATTGAATGTTTGTTGTAGTAGCTTGTTGAAATACAACGTGCTAAACGGATATTAAACATGAATATGAGGTGCCCTTTGATAGTGCTACCTCTGTAAAAAATCATTCAATTCGGTTTCACCGCGTTTGAATTGATATGGGGAATCGCTTTGCACACATAGAGACATGGCAGCTATCTGCAAACTATTGGGTTGATGACCCTGTAGTTCAGTCAAAAGATGCTTCCACAAAACGGTATGTTGTTGCAAAATTTGGTAGAGATCAAATGATTGGGTTGGTCGAAATTTGATTTAAGCTTTTAATATTTGGGTGGCCGCCATTCCGTTTCCGTCAAGATGGCGGCGATATAAAACATGACACTGAGGTGTCCTTTGCTAGTGCTACATCTGTAATAAATTTTGTTCAATTCGGTTTTACCGTGTTTGAATTGATTGGGGGTATCGATTTGCACACATACATGGCCGCCATATGCAAACTATTGGACTGATGACCTTGTAGCTTGGTCAAAGAACTCTTCTCACATAAAGGTATGTTGTTGCAAAATTTGGTAGAGATCAGATGATTAGGTTGGTCGTAATTTGGTTTAAGCTTTTTACATTTGGGTGGCCACCATTACGTTTGCGTCAAGATGGCGGCAATATAAAACACGACACTGAGATGCTCTTTGCTAGTGCGACCTTTGTACCAAATTTCGTTCAATTAGGTTTCACCGTGTTTGAAAAGATAGGGGGAATCGATTTGCACACATTAATGGCCGCCATCCACAAATTATTGTGTTGATGACCTTGTAGTTCGGTCAAAAGATTCTTTATACATAAACGTATAATGTTGCAAAATTTGGTAGAGATCAGATGATTAGGTTGGTCGTAGTTCGATTCAAGCTTTTAACATTTGGATGGCCGCCATTACGTTTTCATCAAGATGGCGGCAATATAAAACATTACATTGGAGTGCTCTTTGCTAGTGCTACCTCTGTACCAAATTTTGTTCAATTCGGTTTCATCGTGTTTGAATTGATAGGGGGAATCGATTTGCACACATACATGGCTGCCATCTGCAAACTGTTGGGCTGATGACCTTGTAGTTTAGTGAAAAGACGCTCGCCATATGAGTATATGTCGTTGCAAAATTTCGTACATATAGGATGATTAGGTTAGTCGTAATTTTATTTAAGCTTTGAGGATTTGGGTGGTCGCCATTACGTTTCCGTCAAGATGACGGTGATATAAAATATGACACTGAGGTGCTCTTTGCTAGTGCTACGTCTGTACCAAATTTTGTTCAATTCGGTTTCACCGTGTTTGAATTGATAGGGGTAATCGATTTTCACACATACATGGCCGCCATCTGCAAACTGTTGGGCTGATGATCTTGTAGTTAGATCAAAATATGCTTCCCTCATAAGGGTATGTTGTTGCAAAGTTTGGTAGAGATCAGATTATTAGGTTGGTCGTAATTTGATTTAAGTTTTTATCATTTGGGTGGTCGCCATTACATTTCGGTCAAGATGGCGGCAATATAAAACATGACACTGGGGTGCCATTTGCTAGTGCTATCTCTGTACCAATTTTTGTCCAATTCAGTTTCACCGTGTTCGAATTGATAGGGGGACATACATTCAGAGTACACACACTCACACACACACACAGAGAGAGACTCACACACAGACAGACACAAACTTTTTGGTCCTGTGTAGATCTAATAAGTCTACTTTCATTTTTTGCAAAAATCGAAAGTAGACTAAAAATAGGTACCCCTAGAAATCCTCAATTCTGAAAGTTTCCAGATGCAGCTTCTTATGGGAAAAGCAATAAGTCTGCGTGGGAGGAAACATTACTAAGTACAGTAATAAATGATACCAGCAATTGGTCAATAAAATTATCTTGAATAAATAATTGTGACTGATTTAAATTCTTTATTTGAATCTAATAATGTGCACACCTCTGTAGTGTCCACAAACTCCATATGCTGAAAGTAGTTTAAACTGCTATTGATAGCGATGACTGACATGTTGAGCAGTATGTTCGGACGACTGATGGGGAATCAATACAGCCAGTCCATACACACAGAGTGGGAGCAGCCCATTTCATTTGTGGGACATGTTTTAATTCTTCTTCCGGCGTCTCATTGACCAGCGGAAACATATGAGCGGGTGGCTGTGTAGGGCTGGATTTAATTGCAGCATGCAGCCTGACCGGAAATGAATGGTCCCAAGTTGCGACCAAATTGTATAGCAAGGGATTTGGGCTACAGAAGCTTACACCCATGCACAGTTCAGTAACAGCTCCAACGTAGCTGGAGGAATATATTAAATGAATATCTTAAAGGAAGCCTCCGTGGCTTAGGCGGCAGCACGCCGGCCTCTCACCACCGGGTCCGTGATTCAAAAACTGGTCACTCCATGTGAGATCTGTGTTGGACAAAACGGAGGTAGACAGGTTTTTCTCCGGGTACTCCCTGTCAAATATTTACATTCCAACAACACTATCCACTATCATTTCATTTCATCTGTCATTCATTTAATCAATGCCTCGGAGGAGTGCGATAGGCTTCGGTAGCCGGCACAGTTCATATCCTCGCCGCTAGAGCTTCTTTCATTCCATCCCTGACCCGGTCGGTCGACTGGAAGCAGGCTGTGGATTTTCATTATCATAAAGTTTCTGTTGACTCATTTACAATGTTAAGTTTTGAAGCCATTATTTCAAAGTTGCCTACACAAACTGTTATTTGTAGATATTCAGTCTAGTACAGTACATCTGGAATGGTTTTGTTCCAAAAACTGTGCTATGGTTGGCTTTTTGTAAATCGTTAGAAAAGCACAAAAAAAGCTTAACTCTGAATTTTAGAATAAATTGCACGATCATTTTGTCGCAAAACTCAAAAGAACATTGAAAAGCGCTTTTCTCTGAATCGACGTATTTTAAAGAAAAGCTTTTAAACAAAAAATGTAGAGGACATTGTCACCTACAATTCGTCTCATTGAGGTCATGTCATACGTTTTGAAATGCAGAAGCTAGCTGGCGCCAAAGTTTCCAAAAAAAGTGTTTTTTTCACTTTTTGTCCTAGAAAAAATAGTTTTTTCACAAAAGAGTGAATCAGAAATGTGTTCCTCTCAAAATTGTCTGCAACATTTATTTAAACGTTTGTTTCCTCCGACACCGTTCCAAAGTTATAGCGCAGCAAATGCAACGCTGCGTAGTGAAGGCTACTATTGTTACTGCGGAGAGAGCGGTGGGCATAATTTCGACAGGGACCGGTGTCGGACAGCTGCCTAAGGCACGATCAAACAGGACGCGGGCTTGTTTGTTAATTAGCTCAAACAATCATATCTATTTCAATCGCAACGTATCAATCATAACTGTACACATATTAACCTTTGTGCCATCTGAATAGTACAATTTTCACACTTCGGCAGACTATAAATAAAATAGCCAATTATGGCCATTGGCTGCAATTCAAATATAATTATACTATTCGCAATTTGAATCTCGCTATACGGTTGGTTTGTTTTGTCTTAAGGGTTTTGAGAAGTACGTGAGTAATGGTATATATATATATATATGCATATGTGTATAAGGTGCGTAACGAGCTGGAGGCTGGATTGCGCAAACCGGTGACGACATCGGCTAATCGTGGCGTGTGTATCGAGGTGTTGTTCCGACCAGAGCATGGAAGGTCACAGCCCGTCGCTAGAGGACACGCGTTCACGTCACGTGACAATACAAAGCGAGGAGCAGCATGCATCAATCGTCCAACGCTGCTAGTCGCATTTAAAACAGTGACATGGAGGCGTCAACCGAAGAGCAAAGAGGTGTTGTCAGTTTCTGACACCGGAAGGAGTAGGGGGAATGGACATTCATCGCCGAATGTCACAAGTGTACGGCGAACACTGCATGTCCCCTGAAAGGGTCAAGGCGTGGCACAAGCGCTTCAGGGAAGGACGGGTGTCGTTAGCCAATGATGCCCGGTCTGGGGCACCCCCCTTCATTACCGACGACAACGTCCAGCTGGTTGATGCACTCATTACCCAGGACCGCCGAGTGACAGTGAACGCCATAGCCGCCGTGGTCGCTCCACAGTTTTCGGCCACCCTCCATACAGTCCAGACCTCTCTCCCTGTGATTACGCCTTGTTTGGTCCCCTGAAAAGGGCTCTGCGAGGCAAACGATTCACCTCGGACGCCGACGTCCAGCTGTACGTGAGGAACTGGTACACATCGCAGCCCAGGGAATTTTATGAGACATCCATTCACCGCCTCGTGTTACAGTGGGACAAGTGCCTCAACAGCCAGGGCCAATACTTCTAACATACAGGTACTGGTTTCTGTAATTATGGCTTCGGCTCGTTACTTTTTGAACGCACCTTATATATTGCCCCATTATAATAGTGATAATTTACTAATATATGTAATTTTCTCCAGGAGTGTTATTTACATATTGTATAAATTGCACCCCGCCCAGTCATTGGCCAAATTCGTGTTGACTGACTGAAGAGCTACAGATAACAGTTTACAGAGGAGTGCAAATTATTAGACTCGACGCCACTGTTTCCAACATTGCATTTACACTTTCCACTGCTTAATACAGTAAAAATTTAAAGTGGGAGTGAAGATTCAAGGAGAAATAATTTCAACTCTGAGATTTGCTGATGACATCGTCATCATGGCCGACAAGCCTGAGGATTTGAATGAGTTTTTGAATGGTATGGACTCCGTCTTACGGAAAGAATTCATGATGAAAATTAATAAATGTAAAACAAAAATACTGGAATGCAGCCGAAATAAATCAGAAACCTCTATGGAGATCAAATTGGCAGGTGAAAAGCTGAAGGAAGTAAGAGATTTCTGTTACTTAGGAAGCAGAATAACCAGTGATGGACGAAGCAAAGAGGATATAAAAAGTAGGTTGGCTCAGGCAAGAAAAGCATTTCTACAAAAAAGGAATCTGCTGACATCGAATATAGATATAGGTATTAGGAAGTCATTTTTGAAAGCCTTTGTCTGGAGCGTGGCGCTCTATGGAAGTGAAACTTGGACTATTGGTGCAGCAGAAAAGAGGAGAATCGAAGCATTTGAAATGTGGTGTTACAGGAGAATGATGAAGATCAGATGGGTAGATAGGGTTACAAACAAAGAGGTATTAAGACGAGTGGGAGAGGAGAGATGTTTCTGGCGACTGCTAATGAAGAGAAGAGATAGGTTGGTAGGACACATATTAAGACACCCAGGAATAGCAAGCTTAGTTATGGAAGGAAGGGTCGAGGACAAGAACTGTAGGGGTAGACCAAGGTTAGAATATGTTAAACAGATTGCCTCGGATGTAGGGTGTGGTAGCTATGTAGATATGAAACGATTAGCTCAGGACATGGAGGCATGGAGTGCTGCATCAAACCAGTCAAAAGACTGAAGACTCAAACAACATCCCAAAGTCAATGAAAAAGAGTAAACGGACCCAACACAGGTGTCCCTTAGAATCCCCAATTCTAAAAATATACTGATGCAATTCCTTATGGGAAAAGTTGTAAGTTCATAAGGAGACTAGCGGACCCGTGCGATAAATCTCGCCTGTTCATAAACCACACTTGCCCCAATAGGTTTATAATGAGACACGTAAGGAGAAAGGTTGATAGATTTAAGGTTTTAGACTACAACTCACAATTGCAGCATGTTAGAGCATCAGTATTTGCAAATCGCACACTTCGTACATTTCTTTAAAAGTGTTTTCTTTTTTTGAAATTATATTTATTTATGAAATTATAGTGCAATTCGTCACTGCTAATGTCTATTCTCTTTCATTTGAATGCTCATTTGTCACGATCGGTCGCTTGTGAGCGCCGCATGAGGGATCTGTACTACTGAAATAATATATATGATATCATCACTATCCAGGCCAATAAAATATAAAGATAGCTTTGAATCCATTAACATTAATAATAGATAAACACTATTTCGTATTAAAACTCAGCAATTTTTATAGGTATATACCTACTGTCGAGCAAAGTATTATGGGCACTCGAGTTTGAAGGTTGTTTGTGAAGTAACCAATAGACCTACATAAAATCCAATAACATCATCATTTTTGACGTTCTATTTTGCGTTAGTTCATGTAGGTTTGGAGTTTTTAATTTATATTTTAATATTTAATTGCAGTTGGAACACAAAAAGTGCACGTTTTTGAGCGTGTTTCAACCATGCGTCATATTTAAGAATTATTATCTCAATAACCCGTCATCAGATCGAATCTAAATTTTAACACAATATACATCGGAATGTTGTATAACTGGTTTATTAATTTCAATATTGTGTGTGTCCAAGAAACAAAGTTGTTATCATTTTTGTAAGGTAACTTTTCCTCGGCTCGGGGTGGTTGGAAAATGTAGTTCTTGGTTGCGATGTATCAAAAAGTTATGCTGTATGACTGTGAAATACGTAAATTAATTCACTTATTTTATATCGGTTTGTAATTGTACGAGGAAATAACACATGGTTCACCAGCTAGCCGCACCGGGAACAACTGTACAGCGTTGCCGAAAAGGTGCCCACACGCAACATGGCGCGTCTCTCTCGGCGGTGATGGGCTCCATCTCAGCAACGCTGTACAGCTTTTGCCGACTTTTAATTCCTCGACCGTGAAAGCCAATATACCATCTTTTTGGAAGCTTTTATAGGGAGGTGTAAGGCTGCTTGAGGTTTTAGCTCTCGCAGTAAAGAAGCGCAGGTGCTCTTCATAAGAAGGGAGGTAGCGTGCTGTTCTGAAATCAATCAAGTGATTTTTTGTATTATGAAATGGGACTCCCGCAACGAAATGTTGACATCAATAACTCCTCGTACGTAGCAAACAATATAGGCCTATGGTCATGTATGAATCTTCTTTTACAAAATGTGAATGAAGAAAGAATAGTGAAATAAAGTGACCTGTTGTGATTTATGAGAAGGTTTGAAATGCATTTATCATATATTCCTACAATATTTAAATTCTTCTTATATCATATTATATTGAACGTTTATAACCTCTTAGTCTTCCTACTGATGTATTCTATACTTTTTAAATTTTTAATTTCGGCCTAAAGCTCAAGAAGTTTTTAGTCGATTTTTTTATTTTGTCGTGTAGCCTCCTGAGAGGCCTAGTGCAGGTCTTTCTAGTCGACGCCCGTGGGCGACCTGCGCGTCGGGATGAGAGATGGAATGAAACTGTGCAAGGATGTGGAAGGAAGCGGCCGTGGCCTGTCAGAAGGTACTGTCCCAGCATTTGCCTGGTGTTGAAAATGGGAAACCACGAAAAACCATTTCAAGGACAGCCGACGATGGGGCTCGAACCCACGCGTCTACCGAGTCAGCAGAGAGCTTGGCCCCTTGACCTAACGCAGCGCTTTAGCCCGCGTAGCCACTACTGTCGGTTTTAGTCGAATGAAGAGGCGCAGATGCGCTTCATAAAAAGGGAGGTATCGTGCAGTTCGCTAGGCTACTCCCCTGGGGATCCAAGCACGAACACCAAGAGCCCGCTGATGAGCCTATCTTGGTGTTGCTAGGTGAAACATCGCTTAAGACTTGGCATAGATCTAGAAAAAATGCAGAATTTTAATTCCTTGGTCGTGAAAGCAAATATACCACTATTTCGTATGTTGAAGTTAGCCTGGAGATTTTTATTATCGTCACAGTAGGTCATTTCCGCGTATTAGTTTACGATTCTATAGTAGTGTAGTGCTCATTGCTTTAGTGAATCACATAAATAGTAGCTATTCCTTCATAGATTCGTATTATCACAATTATTAAGTTTCTGACAGGTTTTTATATTTTACCTTTTGTTTCTGGAGAGCATAGACTATCTGTGGGTGTCACTGTAGGTTTGGTAGTGGTTTGTAGAGCCATTTGTCTTGTAAATTTGGATCTGATGATTCTCTCTTCACGAGCAAAACATGTCATCCCTTGGTTTTCTCCTTTTTCAATAGTCCATAAAAATATATATCCTAACTAGCTTCGCCCGGTATCTTTAACGGTTTTCCCAGCGTAAGCTTTAAAAGACGCAGTGACGCCAGGTCCCAGATGCAATTCATAAAAGCCGAGGTGAACAGCGAAAATCCAAACACATACTGTATACTCTTCTCTGAAGTCTTAACTCAACACGACTTGACAGTTTGATGCTGGCCGAAGCTGGGGTGATAGGTTCGCTCACCAACTCGTAAACTCACTCTGAAGATAGTAATTTAAATTTACACTTAATTGAGATTGTTGGAAGAAATGAAAACTTAAAATCATTTATAGTGGGTGATGAATAGTGGCAGTCGCCTCCGTAGCGTAGCGGTCAGCATGGTTATCTGCCGCCCTGGAGGTCCTGGGTTCGATTCCCGGCTCTGCCACGAAATTTGAAAAAGTGGTATGAGGACTGGCACGGGGTCTATTCAGCCTCGGGTGTTCCAAATGAGTAGAGGGGGTTCAATTCCCACCTCAGCCATCCTCGAAGTGGTTTTCCGTGGTTTCCCACTTCGTCTTCGGGCAAATGCCGGGATGGAACCTTCTTCAAGGCCACGGCAGCCTCTTTCCCACTTCCTTGCCTATCCATCCTGACCTTCCATTACCTTTCCTCATGAGGCCCCTGTTCGCTTTGCTGGTGAGGCTGCCTGGGCGAGGTGCCAATCACACCTCACCAGTTGTATCCACTCCGATTGGATGTTCCCAGCTCTAGGACACTGCCCGTAGAGGCGGTAGTGGTGAGTTCCCTCGCTGAGTCCGTGGGTTCCACCAACCTGGAGGGTAAACGACTAAGAAAAGAAGAAAAGAAGATGAATAGTGGGTGATGTATTATAGATAGTGATATGCTGTCCCGGAATCTTTTTTGTAGAACTTTTCATGCCGAACAATTCTTATATGCATATCTTATAGATATTTTTAACGGTTTAACCAGCGTTAACTTAAAAGGCTCACGAACAGCAGGTTTTTCTAAGTCTCGATTCACTGAAATTGTTACTGCTCGGCTTCCTTTGGTCATAAGTGGATGTTTTTCTACAGAAACCTTCCTCGAAATATCCTTTACAGAATGGTGATAACCGCATTAAAAACAATCCAGTGGTTTTCAAGAATACCCGTTACATCCGACAATCAGGGACTTTGTTTTATATTATGTAGAGATTAAGCACGGAAACTTTTTTAACGAGTCATCACAACTACATTTAATATAATATGCAAAGCTAAAAGGATCATGAATGTGAGTAGTGTTGGTAAAAGGTTTGGTTGGATTCGATGAACATGTATTAAATGGTTTTAGCAAAGCCTCAAAGTCAGCATATATAACAAATGGTGCTCGAAGCTGTTTCTCAACGTGGGGCGTGGTGGCTCAGCGGTCTAGCAGTATGCCTCTCACCAAGGCGGTCCGGGTTCGATTCCCGGTCAATGCATGTGAGATTTTCGAAGTGAAAAGTCATGTCCTGTGGTTCGGATTCCACTTAAAACGGAGGTCCCGTGGCTCAAGATTAACGGTCACGTTAAACTACAAGCTTCCTTCCTTCCTTTTGTTTCTCAAAGTCTTTAAATTTCAGAATGTTATTTTTAGGAGTAGGTAATACCGTACAAACATGATTACAACCCCATTTTTAGCCTATTTTCAATTTTGAAAAAATAGGCTTATGAGATCACCTTTTGTCCGTGTGTGTGTGTGTGTGTGTGAGGTGTGTGTGTGTGTGTCCCCCTAATACAATCTAAACGGCTGGAGCGATTTCAATGAAACTCGGTAAGTTCATAGCACTATTCCGAGTGACCCCGACCGTGTCCTTCAAATTTTGTTACGTCTCACCAATCCAACATGGCGGCTGTACGAAACATTTCACCAGCATTCGATATCTCCGAAACTATTACCGATATCACCCTGAAATTCTGTATGGTGATAAACGGAACTGCTAGAAGTTCATTTATGTGACATATGAAAACCTGGTCACTACAAAACCAACATGGCGGCCAAGCGAACTGGCGACATTTAAATGGACGTTGCTCGCGATTTAACCAACCAAACGCAATGAAACTTGGTACAGAGTATGTTTATATACATTGTAATGCACCGACATCTAACTTCGTTCAATTGTTTACATAACCTCAAGATGGCGGCTGTGCGAAATATTTCACCGGCATTCTTTATCTCTGAAACTATTACCGGTATCACCCTGAAATTTTGCACGGAGATAGAGGGCACTACTGGAAGTTTATTTATGAGACTTAAAAAAAACGGTTAACTACAAAACGAACATGGCGGCCAAGCGAAGTTGAAAGTTTAAATAGAGTTTTCTCGCGATTTAATGATCCAAACGCAATGAGACTTGTTGCAGCAAATGTTCATACACAGTATAATGCACTGGTATGTAATTTAGTTAAATTGTTTACATAACGTCAAGATGGCGGCTGTGCGAATTTTTAAATTAAGTTTTTGTTTCTTGAATCGTAATCATGCGATCGAAGTGAAAGTTTGAATAATGGACATACGCAATAATTTTCCTTTAAAAGTACAGTACATGACTCTATGGCCTATACATATAACAATCCAATATGGCGACCATCCGGAATATTTAGACCATTCTTAGTATCTACGAATCTACTACAGCAATCGAATGGATTTTTTTTATGTTCATAGGGGTTATGAACATAAGTTCACCTATAGGACTTTCAATAACCTGGTAATCACAAATCCAACATGGTGGCGACGCGAAGTATAAATATTCACAAGGTCGTTTCTCGCAATTTAACCATCCAAGTGCAGTGAAACTTGGTACAGTAAATGCTTATACAAATGTTAATCCACTGGCATCTAATTTATTTCAATTGTTTCCACAACCACAAGATGGCAGCTGTGCGAAATTTAAAAATCTCGTTTTTACTTCTTGTGTCCTAATCATGTGATTGAAGTTTGAGTACTACACATACACAATAATCATCATGTAACAGTGCATAATTCTAAGACCTACAAAAGTCCAACATGGCGACCATCCGAAATATTTAGATGGTTCTCAATATCTACGAATCTATTACAGCAATCAAACTGAAATTTAGTATGTTGATAGAGGCAGTTAACATAAGTAAGATACATGAAAATAGGTTGTATAATTCTTCAAGGAACTACTTGTTGATATTGAGTTAGTTCATCCTCTTTTCTAAAACATATCAAACAACCATCACACAACCACTTTTTACCATCACGTTTTGTTATCTGACTGCCAACAAGTCTACTAAAATGTTTTATCCAACAATAGTGGGCATTTTCACCTTTAGTTACGTATAGTAAATTAACATGAGCATCCTTTTTTTCCTGAGTATAATATAGAGGACCTACTATACACTTGTTTTCAATTCCATGCACATTAATACTTACATTGTTCAGCTCTTCAAAACGTTTAATGTCTTTTATCTCCGTAGGAAATTCTATTTCTTTAAAATCGAAAACTGAAGAATAGTGAGGATAAGATGATGTTCTATCCATATGCCCCACTGCTGAATGGAGAGCTGAGGTTACAGCCCACGCAAAACATGCTTGATCACTATTCCAAACGTTCACAACAGCTTTCTTCCGTTTGATCCATGCAGGTAAATCAATGTATGATGATGCTCGAAGGGGGTTATATTTATTCATGTTGGTTTCTAAATAAAGTAATTCAACCAACGCCCAGCCTGACTCCCTTTCCTGGAACTCTTCCCTCTTTACAATGATAGCACTTGCAATATCTTGGTACATATCACTGATATTAGTCGATTCACTAACAATTACGTTTTTTTGTATTAAAGGATTTGATATTCATAATTTCACCTTCACTCCCAGTTTTTACATACAGCCCAAAGAGTTCGAAATTCATTTTAAATGTTTTATGCTCTACTAAAACATTATCTACCAAGCCAAACACACTAGGTTGAACAGTCTTTAAAATGTTTCAATACTTTGAGTTTTTTCTTCACTGTGAAGTCTGTAACTAGCAATTCGACTTTTAAACGCACTACCAATTTGTTGAATATTCGCAGAATTTCTTTCATGGCAAGCGTTATTTTTATGATTAACTAGGTGACCCGGCGAACTCTGTTCCGCCTTAGAGGCAATAAATAAGCAGATTTTCGATTTCATTAAGTTCAAATTTTTATTAGGAAATAAAAAATAAGTATTTTAATGATTCTTTATTGTTCATGTATTTTGGTGCATAGGTTTCACTCTTCAGTTAAGTACCTTGTGATACACGACATTTTTTGTTTTATTATCAGGCGCAAGAACAAACAACGCAGATGGTCTTCCTACCCGTGAACATGCCACTTATAATTGACCATGGGAAAAACATGGATATTCCAGATTCAAACCACAAACTTTCAGGGATTGGCCTTGTGATTTGTTAATGGTCATGGCGAATGCAAGACGGACCGGAAATTGAAGTCTTTTAAACTCAAACGGCATATCGGTTGGGATTATCGGGATCCTCGGAATGAGAACTTCCTCACCTTCGAATTTGTCTTTGCGTATCATCGCGTAAATCACATTGTTCATCAATTTACATACCACCAAACGCGTACCGTTGCACAGTTTTGGTTGGTTTAAGTTTCGAAGCATGATTACTACGGAGCCAAGACAGCAATACTGATTTATGAACACTTTTTTTAGAATTAGCAAATAAGTATAGTAAGTTATTACTCTACTATATTGTGTGTAAGTACAACAATAAATAAATAAATACCTGGAATGTCGGATTAAATCCTCGTTCTTCGATAATGTCTGCCCCAAATGAGGTCATTTGGAAACAACCTTTGTATTTTTGAGTGTTTGCAAGAAAATGACGTGATTCGAGTGTTTCGCCACAAAGCAATGAATGCAATGACTCAGGTGGCGGAGTCAATAATGGCAATTTCACTTTCCCACTAAGGCAGCACAATCCGGGCGTTTCTCCGGAAAACTTCAATGCGCCACAATACTCGCAAACATCGTCCACTGGTCCAATGCAAACGCTAGGATGCAAGCAGTAATCAGTGCTGCAATCGTATCGAAACGCTGCTCGATTCAAATCAGTACTTGATAAATCTCTTCTTGTGCGTCGAAAATTATCTACTTCTTGATCTATGTTGTGCGCTCGACGATTTCGCATTGCCAACCGAGCCGTTTCACGGGCTGCCTCACTTTGCTCTTGTGATCCAGAAGCACGAAGTCGAGCCATACTAACGCGGCGCTCTTCACGGGAAATTTCTTGTTCTTCTTCAGTCCTTTCATTCGCAATGTTTCGTATCCTTCTTGCATTATGGCTTTGTCGGGAAAGATTCGATCGTCTTTGTCGCGGCATTGTTAATGATGATTCAAAGAGAATATAAACTACGTTGAGTAACTAACGGGATTTCATGTTAAGAGCCTCAATTTCTATACCGCTAGTGGAGAGCACTACTCGGATCCAGTCGGCCGTGTCTTGTCAAGAGCTACTGTTGCCTGGAAACGACTTGCCTTGCCATTCCTTCATGAGTTTATTTTAGCTGTCATTTGCGTTACGTTTTATAGTGACGTGTGTTCTCTTTGACGTTTTATGTCACGTCACGGGATAAAAAAAAAGTATCCTATGTCCGTCTCCTGGTTCTAAGCTACCTCCACACCAATTTTCAGCCAAATCGGTTCAGCCGTGCTTGAGTTATAAATAGCGGCTTCGGTGGCGTAGTCGGTAGCATGCTGAACTGCTATGCCCAAGAAGGCGGGTTCAAACCCGGCCGAAGTCGTCGGATTTTTTAAGAGCGTTAAAAATCCTTCAGTATGCCTTCCTTCGGAGGGGAAGTAAAGCCGGCGGGCCCATGTCATAGATTTATGGCATGTAAAAAATCCTTTCACAGACTAAACTTGTGTAAAGCAAAATTTGTTAGGTTAGATTTCGTCAGAACGCTCTATCAAAGTTCCAACGTTCACCACTAGGTATCATTGATATCTGGTGGCGAAAGTTGGAACTACTTGAAATTGAACGGAACTTGTAGCTCACCCTTTAGGGTATCCGCTGGAAGCAGCTACAGACTCAGACGAGCCGAACATGTCCTCGGACACTCCCGGCACTAAAAGCCATACGATAAATAAAATAATAAAAAAAAATAGTGTAACTAACACGACTTTCTTTTATATATATAGATACTGCGTAAATGTCCATGAAGGATTGAAAAAGGTATATCAGTATTACATACATCACAATGCGATATCGAAGCTTCACCATTCTTTATTCTTTTTGTTGTACAACTATTTTCACAAACTTGAGAACGTTTACGCTTTTGGGCATCACATTTGTTTAAAGGTTCTGTGCTAGTTGATGGTTTTTCAGTTCTTAATTCCTGTTGTTCTCCATGCACTTCAACCATGTGGGATTGATATCGCTTTACAGTAGAAAAAACAAGTTCACAAACTGAACACGAGAAAGGTGCTGAACTGACATGCTTTAAATGTACATGTCGCGTAAGACTATCCTGTATGTTAAATGTCATAGCACAATGACTGCACACAAACATTTTAAGATTATTCTTAGTACTTGCATGGCGTTGAAGGCTGTCAGGTCTTGAAAACTGTTTTTTACATTCACCACACTTGAACATGATGATTATCAATCACTTTCCAAAATTACCTATAAAAGAAGAAATCATCAATGTTAATAAAAAATAAAACAAAGTAAAATATAAATATTTAAATTCAATTACAGCCAATGGCCATAGTAGGGTATTTGAATTTAATATCTGTGGACTCTCAGCAAGTCTAATTTCAAGTAGTTCTAACTGGGGTTACTATATACCACCGACACTGACACCTAGCGGTGAACATTGGAACTTGATAGAGTGTTAATCAAATCTAACATACAAATTTAGCTCCACACGATTGTCAAGTAATTCCAACTTTGGTATAAGTATGGCACTGTCACTGACACCTAGCGGTGAACATTGGAACTTGATAGAGTGTTAATCAAATCCAACCTACAAATTTAGCTTCACACGATTGTTGAGTAGTTCCAACTTCGGTTACCAAATACCCTTTTCACTGACACATAGTGGTGAACATTGGAACTTGATAGAGTGCTTATAACCAACTAAATATTTTCTTTTTTAAGAAAAGATACTTACCAGAATAGTAATGTATTTTCAAGTCCTCTTACAGCACACAGGTAAGCTGTAGAGATAAGACGTTGTCAACTGTCGTTCACGAGATCCAGGTACAAAGTGAGAAAGGCCTTCCCCCTCCCTAGCCTTTTATACCACAAACACACCTGTGTCATGTATGCACCTGTGTCGTCTCAAATATCTGTCAATGTAACGTTTCTCATGGTCGATAATAAACACCTACGTCACGTGATATCATACGTCTGCATGATTCATGCTTTACACACCTGCATCCTGTAACACAGCACCTTGCTTACAATGGCAAGATCATGTTTTACTAACATCCTACGTCTGCAAAAAATCATGTTTCGCAAACTTGCTATTTTGTAACACTAAACCTTGCATCCGGTGGCGAGTTCTTTTTTCGCTGACATTCTACGTCAGCAAGAATTATGTTTCACACACTTTCTTAACCTAACGCTGACCTTGCATCCGGTTGTAACACCTGCTACACGTGACCCTCTATAAGAACAGTATGGGATAGTTGCATGTGCCTCATGAACTTTGGTGTGTGCATTAGCCCCCGGCGCTAGCTTTCCCCCACCCTTCTGATAAAACAGCAAGGAATCGTTCATGTGCCCCGTGTACTTGAGTGTATGCATTAGCCTCAGCGCTATAGAGCATCCATTTACCAAGTTTTGCACTTAGGCCCTTGGCATGTCCTCGATTAGGTTTGATTAGGTATACTAGACTAGAATAGCTTGACTGGGATAGGCTGGGTTAAGCTATGCTCACCATCTTTATTTGAAAAGCGCGCCATCCATGACACCGTTTTCAAAATGTGTAGTTAGGCCCTTTTGTCAAAATTTAATAAAAGTAAATAATGGGTTGAAAAGGGGGCTTCAACCCGAGTAATTTGACACCTAACATGACTTCCTCCAATAATTCGCTCGAAAGATATCGCCATCTTTAAATTCCAGCGGTGGAGCGGTGGTGGTGGTCACAGAACTGTCCAAAAAACAACTACTTACGATGAAACACGGTAGGTTCATAGCACTATTCCAGACGACCCCGACCGTGCTCTTCAAATTTTGTTACGTCTCACCAATCCAACATGGCGGTTTTGTGAAATATTTCACCAGCATTCAATATCTCCGAAACTCTTACCGATATCACCCTGGAATTTTGTACGGTGTTATAAGGAACTACTAGAAGTTCACCTATGTGACCTTTGAAAACCTGGTAACTACAAAACCAACATGGCGGCCAAGCGAATTTGCGACTTTTAAATAGACGTTTCTCGCGATTTAACCAACCAAACGCAATTAAACTTGGTACAGCATATGTTTATACACATTGTAATGCACCGACATCTAACTTCGTTCAATTGTTTACATAACCTCAAGATGGCGGATGTGCGAAATATTTCTCCAGCATTCTATATCTCTGGAACTATTACCGGTATCACTTTGAAATTTTGTAAGGAGATAAAGGGCACTACTGGAAGTTCATCTATGAGACTTTCGAAACCCGGTTATCTACAAAACGAACATGGCGGCCAAGCGAGGTTGAAAGTTTTAAATAGACTATTCTCGCGATTGAATGATCCAAACGCAATGTAACTTGGTACAGCAAATGTGTATACACATTGTAACGTACTGGTATCTAATTTAGTACAATTGTTTACATAACCTCAAGATGGCCGCTGTACGAATTTTAAAATTAAGTTTTTATTTCTTGTGTCGTAATCATGCGATCGAAGTGAAAGTTTGAATAAGGAACCTACGCAATAATTTTGCATTAATGGTACATGACTCTATGGCCTATTTATAACAATCCAACATGGCGACCATCCGATATATTTAGACGGTTCTCAATATCTACGAATCTATTACAGCAATCAAATTGATTTTTTATGTTCATAGGGGCTATGAACATAAGTTCAACTATAGGACTTTCTATAACCTGGTGATCAAAAATCCAACATGGCGGCGACGCGAAATTTTAACATGTTGTTTTTACTTCTTGTGTCCTAATCTTGCGATTGAAGTTTGAATACTACACGTACACAATACTCTTCATGTAACAGTACATAGCTCTAAGACCTATATAAATCCAACATGGTGACCATCCGCAATATTTAGTCGGTTCTCAATGTCTACGGATCTATTACAGCAATCAAACTGAAATTTTGTATGTTGCTAGTGGTAATTAACATAAGTAGGATATATGAAAATAGGCTTTAGTTCTTCGCGGAACTACTTGTTAAAATTTGCGCCTGCATTGCATGTGTGAAATCAAATGGTCATGGGAATATTTATGCAGATAGAATTCTGTTTCTACCTGTTTTCCTGTCCATTGATTCATGTTGCATGAACTTGAGACATTAAGCCTTCTCAACGTCTTACCTAGCCCTCCTATTTCCTACAAATTTTAAATCTCTCAGAAGACTTACCTTGTCTTTGTAGTGCGGTACTTCCCGTGCTTGTCATTCTCATAAAGTCACCCATGTTTGCTGCCGACGACACATTTCCGACACTGTACTAGGAAGTTAAACAAGCTATTTTCTCCGTGCCTTGAGCTACCGCTGTGATTCTCATTATCGTTAACAAGTAACAAAAAACAATCTTCCTCTTTGAAAATACGAGTATCTCAAAAGAGACACAAGAAATTATCTCAAACTAAGTACTATATTAAGCTCAGGAAGTTATATCTCAAAATAAGGCTTCAAAAGCAAATGATAATTATGAAGTAAATTAATGGCATAGGGATTAATTTCCCTTTCCCTTTTCCAATATTTCCAAATACATTTCTTCATACCGGATGTAGGTAGTTGGTTGGTTGGTTCCTCAGTTTAGGAGTTGCGACAACGCGGTCATGTAGCCCCGTGTACTTTGGGTGTGTGTACAGTAGAATCTGACTGATAAGCGGTGTTAATTGTGATGGCTGTATGAGTGTGTGTTATCTGTAATTGATTGCAGACGATCAATTACAAGTAGTTCCTACTTTTGCTACCAAATGCTACCGTCAACGACACCTAGCTGTGAACTTGGCTACTAGATGCCATCCCAACCGGCACCTCGCGGCGAACGTTGGAAGATCAAGAGCGTTAACCAAATCTAACCTACAACTTTAGCTTCACACAAGTGTGTAGTTAGTGGAAGGTTCTTTTACAAGCCATAAAGCTGTGACATGGGCCCGCCGGCCTTACTTCCCCTCCGAAGGAATGCGTACTGAGGGAATTTTAACACTCTTTAAGTATCCGATGACTTCAGCAAGTCTTGAACCCGTAATATTGGGCATGGAAGCTCAGCATGCTGCCAAATACTCCTCCTCCGGAGAAATTTCTTTAAATACATAATTAAACGAGGTTAGTTAGTTAGTTGGTTCTTAAGTTTAGGGGCTGCGACAACGCGTTCATGTAGCCCCGTGAACTTTGGGTGTGTGTAGAATCTGTCTGATAACCAGTGTTAATTGTGATGACTGTATTAGTGTGTGTTATCTGTAGTTTTTTTTTTTAAATTTAAGTACAGACTCCAACTTAGAATTTTTCAAATAGATCCTACTTTTGCCGCCAAGCGCCACCGTCAACGACTACTAGGCCAAGTTCAGAACTTAGCTACTAGACGCCACCGAAGTCGGCTCTTGGCAAAAAACGTAGAAACCTAAGAGCGTTGTTTACATTCTTAACATAGCTTCACACAGGTGTAATTAGTGGAAGGTTCTTTAACATGCCATAAATCTATGACATGGGACCGCCGGCTTTACTTCCCATCCGAAGGAAGGCATAGCTTACTGAGGGATTTTTAACGCTCTTAAAAATTCCGACGGCTTCGGCCGGGTTTGAACCCGCTATCTTGGGCATAGAAGCTCAGCTTGCTACCGACTACGCTACCGAAGCCGCCATATATATATATATATAGTTAAACGACATTGCTTACATAGACTTTTAGGTAAGAACTTGGAATCTATTCTTTTTATAGATGCACCCTGCGGCGTAGTCGTGAGCATTAAATCGCTCACCACGACCACGACGGGAGTTGCAGCAAGTTCAGAGATCGGAGGTTCGTATCCCGGCGCTTATATCCGGTAACAATATTAATTGTCAATAAAGCAATACTGAAAATGGCTTCAAAGCTACCTAATATTACAGTTACACACACCTCTGTAGTTAATGCAGAAACACAGGTTATCAGAAAAATTGAACACACACCCGAGTAAATGGGGCTGTTTCAAAGTGTCATAAAACCTTTAAATAGAATTAATAATATTATTATTAATAATAATAATAATATCGTATGGCCTCGGATGCCAGGTGCAAGCTTTGATATTTGACACCCAGAGGGTAGCTTGCATGTCGAATTTCGTTGTTCCTTGAAGCACTATGAAAGTCAAGGAGGTTAGATATCTAAGCTCCTTGAACACTATAGCGTTTTCTAGTAGAGAAATGAGGAACTTTGTGTCGGCGGAAACTCCCAAATTAATTTTGCCATTATGAACACGGTCTACTGAATTCCAATGGGTTCTTTGACATGCCAACATCGTTTGAGATGCGTGTCGTAAATTTTTGCAGCCTTTCAAAAATCACTTACCACAGCCAGGAGCGAACCTGCAAGCGTGGGGTTAGTAGACCGACACATTAACCACTCACCCACCGTGGCAAACACTTATTTGGTAAGAACCTGAAATCTATTATTTTTATAGCTGCACCTTGCGGCGTAGCCGTGAACATTAAATCGTTCACGACCAGGACGGGGCTGCAGTAAGTCCAGAGAACGTAGCTTCGAATCCCGGCACTGACAGTGGCTATCTTGAGTGTTGTTTATCTCCGGTAACAATATTAATTGTCAATAAGGCAACACTGAATATGGCTTCAAAGCCACCTAATAATACAGTTACACACACCTCTGCAGTTAATGTAAAACCACAGGTTATCAGATAAATTGAACACACACCCGAGTACATGGGGCTGTGTCACAAAATCCTTAAATAGAATTAACAATAATATATTTTTCGGTGCTGATCACCAGAATGTTCCAAGTCCCTAAATGATATAACATCATCATGTATGCAATCAAATGAGAAACTCTTACGAATACCTATAGGGATGGTACTTAACTTAAGGGGGTCAGCTAACCCTAACCTACGCCGCACGATAGTTAAAATGCTTAGCATCAACTCACCGGTAACGTTTAGGAATCTACCGTTGTTTGTCTAGTATTGTACTCCCCTTTTTATTGCGGATCCGAGACCAATAAGCGTAAAGATAAGTATTACGAGAATTTATGAAGTTTGCCGTAATGTGGAAACATAAATTGGTGCATTACAAAATATATATTTTATGTTTCCCTGGGCACCACCTGCTACCATGCCGAGATTGTGTGGGCGTTTTACGACGCACTTTATAGTTTTGGGTCGGTATAAACTGGAGATGTCAGCTCGCTCACCAGGGATCAGCCATTATAAATGTTGACTCCCCCTTGGGAGCAGATGCTGTTTGCAATGATAAATATATGAATGTGAAATGAAGTCCGGGAATATGCAAGCTCTCTGGGGAACTCACGGTGATACCGTGGAGGTCTGATGGCCAGTACAAGCAACTCCTATGTATTCTATAGTGGAGAACGCATACCAAGATGGGTGGGAGAGAGAGGATGATGATGATGATGATAATTGTTGTTTTAAGGGATCTAACATCTAGGTTATCGGCCCCTAATGGTTTCGGTGATAATGAAAGATGAGATCAGAATGAATATAGCGAATACTAGTATGTAAGAAGGGCAAATAGAGGACAGGAAGAAAATAAATGCCCTCAACCCTCGAAGAATGAGGATTGAGGGACTTGAAAGGAACGAGAGCCATGAAAGGCAGATAGGAAAGGGAAAGAGGTGAGAGCCCGCCCCAAAGTCAGTGAGTGGAAAAAGGGGAAAAATGGACCCAGCTCAGAAATCCCTCGGGATCGCCAACTCCCGAACTCACCAGCCGTGAGTCCCTGAGGGTGTAGCACTATCCAGGGTGCACCAGAAGTGGTGGGGCTACATACACCCTGCCTCCTCGAGGGCCTTGAGCAGAAGGCTGGAGGTAACATGAAAAGAAAAAGAAGGCTGTCCCCTCGCAAAAAGAGGGTATCAGGAAAGATGAGACAAGGGCCAATTAAGGCGGGTAAGAAAGAGAGTCCCTACGCCTGGGATACCCTAATACCGTCGGGGTCGGAAGAGAACAAGAATTGACCAAGAGAGGTCTACAGGAAAGAAGACAGAGAGGAGCCCGTCACAAGTAAGTGGAAGCAATGCTGGACTCAGTTGAGGTCCCGTGGTCGCCAACCCACGACCCACTAGATGTGAGCCGTTGGGGGGTGGTAGAAAGAGCATTCTACGCAACTGAGACCGGGTTATTCCCTTCAATATCGTCAGACCGCTCTTCTTTCTTCCCGCACTAGGCTCGTCTCTTACGCACGAGTGGCTATGAATTAGAGCTGGTAATAAGCGATGTTCAGTTAATAATCCTTTAAACGATTAATTTAAAATTAATCGAAAACGATTAATCGATTAATCGACTGACCAACAACCGATGAATCGACTAACCGAATAATACATTAATCGGCTAATCGAGCAATCGATTAATTGACTAGTAGACATGAGATAGGCGGCTTTGGTGGCGTAGTTGATACCATGCTCAGCTTCTATGCCCAAGGTCGCGGGTTCAAACCCAGCCGAAGTCGTCGGATGTTTTGAGAGCGTTAAAATCCCTCAGTATTCCTTCCTTCGGAGGGACAGTCATAGATTTATGGCATGATAAAGAACCTTCCACTAATTACACTTGTGTGAAGCTAAATTATAGGTTATATTTTACTAACGCTCTTAGGGTTCAACGTTCGTCACCAAGAGCCGACTGGGGTGGCATCTAGTAACTAAGTTCAGAACTAGTTGGTCGTTGACGGTGGCGTTTGGTAGCAAAAGTTGGAACTACTTGAAAATCGAATGTCTGCAGTCCTTGCCTGAATTAAAAACCGATAACACACCTTAATACAGTCATCACAATTAAGACCGGTTATCAGACAGATTCCAGACACACCCAAAGTACACGGGGCTACATGACCGCATTGTCGCAGCCCCTAAACCAGGCTGTTCCAAATCAACGAGTTTGAGTATGCGTACACACGACTACTCGGCAGTAATGCTCGGAGCACAGTTGGAGAGGGACTGGGGGTGATAGCCCATACGTCACTTGGGCGAAGTTCATACATACAAGTCCATGCGGTTCCTGTCAGTCTTGACAGCAGCCCCCACACCAGAGCTCTATTCCATGTTGCAGGATTACTCACGCAAGGCGGCGAGTACTCCACTGCTCACTCTCAAGCAGCTCGGCTGGAACAGTCTGCCCTAAACTGAGGAACCAACCAACCATGACACGAGATAAGAAAAGAAGTTTACATCATAGATCATCGCTTAAGTTGAGTTACGCTTATTCTAGGAATGATGCATAGGAATCTATAAAAGTTACTGTACTATTTGCCTAAATATCTACAGTTTGTCCTTCCTTGTTTATGTTCACAATAACCAAATAAGAGTGAGTGACAGTGGAAGGATGAACATCAATCACATTGGGAAGAGTTTCGAAAAAGGAAAACGAAGAATTTTCTGCTAAGGTTTTGGATTCCTGTTCAATGTTAAACATTTAGGACAGCAAAATTTATTTTACTTTGATTTAGATTAATTTTCACAGAGAAGTTACATTATCTATATATATAAAACAAGATGTTCAGTAAAGAACATATAAAAAGATGGTGTATTGGCTTTCACGGCCGGTGAATTAAAACTCAGCAATTCTTCTAGGTTTGTGCCGTGTCTTGTGTGGGGTTTCGCCTAGGACACCAAGCTAGGCTCATCGGCGGGCTCTTGGTGTCCCTGCCCGGACCCCCACAGGAGTATCGAACTGCGCGATACCTCCCTTTATATAGAGTGCAACTGCACTCCTTGACTGCGAGAACCAAAAGCTCAAGCAGCCATAACCTCCCTATGAAGGCTTCCAAAAAGATGGTGTATTGGCTTTCACGGCCGGTGAATTAAAACTCAGCAATTCTTCTAGGTTTGTGCCGTGTCTTGTGTGGGGTTTCACCGGCCGTGAAAGCCAATACACCATGTTTTTGGAAGCCTTCATAGGGAGGTTATGGCTGCTTGAGCTTTTGGTTCTCGCAGTCAAGGAGTGCAGTTGCACTCCATATAAAGGGAGGTATCGCGCAGTTCGATACTCCTGTGGGGGTCCGGGCAGGGACACCAAGAGCCCGCCGATGAGCCTAGCTTGGTGTCCTAGGCGAAACCCCACACAAGACACGGCACAAACCTAGAAGAATTGCTGAGTTTTAATTCACCGGCCGTGAAAGCCAATACACCATCTTTTTGGAAGCCTTCATAGGGAGGTTATGGCTGCTTGAGCTTTTGGTTCTCGCAGTCAAGGAGTGCAGTTGCACTCTATATAAAGGGAGGTATCGCGCAGTTCGATACTCCTGTGGGGGTCCGGGCAGGGACACCAAGAGCCCGCCGATGAGCCTAGCTTGGTGTCCTAGGCGAAACCCCACACAAGACACGGCACAAACCTAGAAGAATTGCTGAGTTTTAATTCACCGGCCGTGAAAGCCAATACACCATCTTTTTGGAAGCCTTCATAGGGAGGTTATGGCTGCTTGAGCTTTTGGTTCTCGCAGTCAAGGAGTGCAGTTGCACTCTATATAAAGGGAGGTATCGCGCAGTTCGATACTCCTGTGGGGGTCCGGGCAGGGACACCAAGAGCCCGCCGATGAGCCTAGCTTGGTGTCCTAGGCGAAACCCCACACAAGACACGGCACAAACCTAGAAGAATTGCTGAGTTTTAATTCACCGGCCGTGAAAGCCAATACACCATCTTTTTGGAAGCCTTCATAGGGAGGTTATGGCTGCTTGAGCTTTTGGTTCTCGCAGTCAAGGAGTGCAGTTGCACTCTATATAAAGGGAGGTATCGCGCAGTTCGATACTCCTGTGGGGGTCCGGGCAGGGACACCAAGAGCCCGCCGATGAGCCTAGCTTGGTGTCCTAGGCGAAACCCCACACAAGACACGGCACAAACCTAGAAGAATTGCTGAGTTTTAATTCACCGGCCGTGAAAGCCAATACACCATCTTTTTGGAAGCCTTCATAGGGAGGTTATGGCTGCTTGAGCTTTTGGTTCTCGCAGTCAAGGAGTGCAGTTGCACTCTATATAAAGGGAGGTATCGCGCAGTTCGATACTCCTGTGGGGGTCCGGGCAGGGACACCAAGAGCCCGCCGATGAGCCTAGCTTGGTGTCCTAGGCGAAACCCCACACAAGACACGGCACAAACCTAGAAGAATTGCTGAGTTTTAATTCACCGGCCGTGAAAGCCAATACACCATCTTTTTGGAAGCCTTCATAGGGAGGTTATGGCTGCTTGAGCTTTTGGTTCTCGCAGTCAAGGAGTGCAGTTGCACTCTATATAAAGGGAGGTATCGCGCAGTTCGATACTCCTGTGGGGGTCCGGGCAGGGACACCAAGAGCCCGCCGATGAGCCTAGCTTGGTGTCCTAGGCGAAACCCCACACAAGACACGGCACAAACCTAGAAGAATTGCTGAGTTTTAATTCACCGGCCGTGAAAGCCAATACACCATCTTTTTGGAAGCCTTCATAGGGAGGTTATGGCTGCTTGAGCTTTTGGTTCTCGCAGTCAAGGAGTGCAGTTGCACTCTATATAAAGGGAGGTATCGCGCAGTTCGATACTCCTGTGGGGGTCCGGGCAGGGACACCAAGAGCCCGCCGATGAGCCTAGCTTGGTGTCCTAGGCGAAACCCCACACAAGACACGGCACAAACCTAGAAGAATTGCTGAGTTTTAAAGAACATATAGCCTACTTTCTCCTAAATGTATGAGTATAGTTATAACTCGTTGTTATTATCAAAGAGTATAATAGAACTATTCTTTGTTGAAGACCTTAGAAACGATTTACCTCTACCAAACGCTACAACCTAGATAAAAACTGCTACCATCATTGAAGAAAGAAAGATAAGAAGTATCTAAAGAATGTTATGGATCTGGAGACATAATCGACCGGACTGGCGGCGTGGCTCAGCGGTAACGTTCTCGCTTGCTGGACCGTATGTTTCAGGTTCGTATCCTGGCGCAGTCAGCTGGCATTTGAGGGTGCACAAATGCGAGGGAGCCATGTTAGTAGATTTACTGGCACGTTAAAGATCCCCTTCGGGACAAAATTCTGGCACCCTGGCGTCTCTAAAAGCAACAGTAGTTAAAAGGGACGTAAAACCAATAACATTATTATTATTATTATTATTATTATTATTATTATTATTATTATTATTATTATTATTATTATTATTACATAATCGGCCTGACGCGGGCAACATCCAACTTTGAGTTGAGGCACGTCTTTACACGTCTGGCTGCGTATGACTTTCACAACCCTAATTGAATTAACAAATCTTTCCATGACCCTACAGAGACGTGTGTATACCAACTATGTGGATATTTTCGATTGCTATTTGGCTGAAATAAAAGTATTAATTAATATCCTGAACTAGCACCAACGGTAGAGTTCAGATACTATGTGAAATCGTTTTGTTCTTTACTTCAATTAACATTTTCAAATAACGCACAATAGGCTGTTACAAACCCTTTAAAACAAAAAGTAAAATTGTATCTTAGTATCATCTTGTCATTCTTCAAATTCGATGTGCATAGAATGCCAATGGTATAGTAATCAATGGAGCCCCACGTAGACTAGTCGTGACATCTAGTGGTGAAATATCGAACAATATAATCCTAACAGAGCGAATGCATTCTAGCGGCCAGAAGAAGAAACTTTTCAATAAAATCTGGAAGTTAATAATTAGATCGGCGTGCAGTTACCTTTTTGGCAGCTAGATGTCTCGAGTAAATCTGCTGGCGAATTATGTTTTAATTAAATATATATTTTACACCATAATATGCACAATATAACGCTTAATTTTAAAACATCTGAGTCATTTCAAAACAATAAACATATAACATTTCAAGCAAAAAACCTAGCTCTGATCGGGTTTGAACCATAGGCATTTGAGCGATAGGCTAACGCTCTACCACTAAGCTAATTGAGTCAACGAATATCGTTCTATATAAAATGACTTACATAGAACTTGTTAGCAAATAATGATTTATACTAAACGATTTCATCACTGGAGTATATTATTTATATATAAAGCATTTCATACAAAGTTTATTTATTTTGTATCAGAACGCTATATTGCATGCAATACTCAAATTAGTGAAATATAAGTCAGGCACAAGATATCCGCTGCCATCTTGTCTTATTACTGAATCGGCTCAGCTTTTTAAAATCACGTCTGCACTATAGTATTACAAAATAAACTTTTAATTTCGAACGTGCCTCTTCCTTTAGAACAGTTAAAACGATTCTCGGCTCGATAATCGGAACTGGTGGGTCCCATGATATGGATTATAAAGTTTGCATAATTCGCACGGCCGCCATCCTGAAATGGTATGGCGGACGACCTTGTAGTTTGGTCACAAAACGCATCCTATACGAAGGTATGTTGTTACCAAATTTGGTAGAGATCGGATGATTTGGTTAGTCGTTATTTGATTTTACGTTTTGAACGTTTGAGTGGCCGCCATTCAGTTTTAGTAAAGATGGCGGCGAAATAAAACATGACACTGAGGTGTCCTTTGCTAGTGCTACCTTTGTACCAACTTTCGTTCAATTCGCATTCACCATGTTCGAATTGATAGGGGGGGACAGACATTCAGAGTACACACACTCACACACACACAGACACACACACACACACAGAATCACACACACACATACACACACAGACTCACACACACACACAGACAGACACACTTTTTTCGCCCTGTGTTGATCTCATAAGTCTACTTTCATTTTTTGCAAAAATCGAAAGTAGGCTAAAAATAAAAAGCATATCAAGACAGGGCAAACTTAGACACTACAAAACAGTTGTATTACCAGAAGCATTGTATGCGTCAGAAACGACCACAATTGGAGCATCTGGCATCATAGACACAGAAAAAATTGAACGTAAAATTCTGAGAAAAATATTTGGAGCATTACACAGAGATGGGATATGGATGAAAAGACCTACCAAAGAGCTATATGAACACACAGACAGACTCACAGATATCATTAGAAAACGCAGACTAACTTTCTACGGGCACATACAGAGAATGAACAATAAACGACTTACAAAGAAAATCTTTGATGTAGTAAACAGTTCAAAAAGGAAAACAAATTGGTATAATGAAATAGAAGACGACTTAAAGCAATTAGGGATCAACAAGCAAATGATAGAAGGCAGAGAAAAATTCAGAAATTAATAACGCCAAATTTTTAGTAAGTGAAAGGAAGAAGATAGGAACATTGTGGACGGAACAAAGGAAACAGGAGCACAGTCAAAGGATGAAGAGATTTTGGGAAGAGAAGAAGGGAAAGAAGTGAAAATTGTGACATCATGAGATATTTAAGTTCAAACACTGTCCATAAGGGCAAAAATGATGTAATAATAATAATATATAAAAATGAAAGTTTGTCTGTTTTTTCTGAATTTCCACGGAAATTTGCATTATTTGCGCGTTTCAGACTGTTTTATGACGGATGCGCACAAAAATATTTTTTTTGTCTATCTGTCTGCCTGTCTGTTTGTCTGTGTGTCTGTGGACATTTATATGTCCTTATAACTTGAGAACGGCTGGATGGATCAACAAAAAAATTGATACAGATATCCATCAGAGGCACCACACTAATCATTGATGTAACTCTTCTCCGTGCCTCTCATAAAAGGGGGCCTACCACCTTAAAATACAAGCTGAAATAGGCGTAGAAGGACGAGACAAAGCTTATTTTCAACCCCTCAATGTGAGAAACAAAACTCGGGGACCCTGAAACCACATTTTAAGGCCCCAAAACCAACAGTTTTTGAGATATTCCCAGAAAACTAATTTCATTTTATAATCTAATGAAAGAATGCAAGCCGGTAACCTTGGCAACGGAATCTCAGAGGACGATCTATTTCTGCAAGACGCAATGCAATTCCATTTATTACATTACTGTTAAGTTTTAAACGGAGGTTATCACGGAACCAGATTAAACCGTTAAAATTCATCAATACGTATAATGCGCTTAAGGGGGTCAAGGGGTACACTAGAATTTTTCCACGCGATTTTCACATGCGGGTGTGGTACGGAAGGTATTTTATATCTCTATCCCTATATTATATTTATTATATTATCTGTATCTATTATATTATGGCATACAACGACGAGACAAAGCACATTTTCAGCCCCTCGGTGGCAGAAAACAAACTCGAGTGTTCCCGAAAACTACATTTTAAAGCTCTAAAACCAACAGTTTCTGAGATATACCCAGAAAACTAATTTAATTTAATAAACTAATGAAGGAGCCTCCGTGGCTTAGGCGGTAGCACGCCGGCCTCTCACCGCTGGGTCCGTGGTTCAAATCCCGGTCACTCCATGTGAGATCTGTGCTGGACAAAACGGAGGCAGACAGGTTTTTCTCCGGGTACTCCGGTTTTCCCTGTCAAAATTTCATTCCAGCAACACTCTCCACTATCATTTCATATCATCTGTCATTCATTTAATCATTGCCCCAGAGGAGTGCGTCAGGCCTCGGCAGCCGGCACAGTCCATATCCTCGCCGCTAGATGGGGGCTTCATTCATTCCATTCCTGACCCGGTCGGAGACTGGAAGCAGGCTGTGGATTTTCATTTCAAACTAATGAAGGAATGCAAGCCGGCAACCATGACAACAGGTTCTCAAGAGAAGACATGCAACTTTCCATCTATTTCTGTAAAAAGCAATGCCACTCCACTTATTACATTTCTGTGAAAGTTTGCAAATGGCTGTGAGGTTATCACAGAACCAACTTAACCTGTAAAATACATCAATGCACTTAAGGGGGTTAAGGGGTACATTAGAATGTTTACACGTGATTTACACGTGTGATATATCGTACAGAAGTATATCTCTAAACAGCAACATTTTTTTTTTAAATCTGAATTGAAAGAGTACTTTTGCGGCTATTAGGAATTTGGACCATTGGAGGGTAAACAAATCTGAATATTCATGCACCACAAGCCTTTATAATTTGTTAAAGGTGTCATCCTGTGGATGGGGACTTCACACAACGGTGAGGGTCAGTCTTTATGTGAGGTGTATTGCGTTTCGTCTACGAGGTTTTCAATTTTATTGGCACGTCAGGAAGTACACGTTAGGTGAATTTAGATTGAGCACATCCTAAATTTTTTTCGACAAACCGGTTCATCGTAAGGATGATTTTGATTGATACTGTGTGGTTGATTCGGACATCTGGGTGAAATGTTGTAGGTTGGTTGGTTGGTCCCTCAGTTTAGGGTCTGTGACAAAGTGGTCATGTAGCCCCGTGTACTTTGGGTGTGTGTACAGTAGAATCTGTCTGATAAGCGGTATTAATTGTGATGGCTGTATTAGTGTGTGTTATCTGTATTTCAGGTATGGACTGCAGACGATCAATTTCCAGTAGTTCCTACTTTTGCTACCAAATGCTACCGTCAACGCACCTACCTCTGACTTGGCTACTAGATGCCACCGCAACAGGCACCTGGCGGCAAACTTTGGAACTAATAGATTGATAATCAAATCTAACCTACAAATTTAGCTTCACACAATTGTAGTTAGTGGAAGGTTCTATTACATGCTATAAATCTATGACATGGGACCACCGGTTTTAATTCCCCTCCGAAGGAAGGCATACTTAGGGATATTCGGCCTTTCTGTGTATCTTTATGTACGCCTATAACTCGTGTTCGAATGTTTGGAGCATTGTAAAATTAGGTATCCATGAGAGTTAATACACCAATCATTTATAAAACTCTTCACCGTACTTCTCATAGAAGGGTATAGAAAAAACATTTCAAAATACATGCTAAAATAGACGAAATATAAAAAGTATCCTAGAAGGACGAGCAAAGCTTGCGCTTCTCAATGTGAGACACAAAATTCGGGAGTCTATAAAGAGTCTCCGTAAACCTCATTTTAAGGACCTTAAATTAACAGTGTCGGTGATATTTCCAGAAAACTAACTTCGCTCTGATAAACGTATGAAGGAATAACAAGACCCTAACCATTGCAACAGTAGCTCAATTGGTAACGTCTGGTTATTAATACCGAAGACCGTTCGAAGAGCGGGTACTTCTGCTAGTTTAAACATATATGATACAGTTAAATGATTTTCGTTTTCGTAGTCAGTTTACCCTCCAGGTAGGTAGGATTTTTTCCCACGGACTCAGCGAAGGATCCCGCTTACCACCTCTACGGGCAGTGTCCTGGAGCTTGACAACAGGACGGGGAATACAACTGGGGAGGCAGGACTAGCACCTCACCCAGGCAGCCTCACCTGCAAAGCGAACAGGCTGTGCCATGAGGGATGGACGGGATAAATGAGAAATATTGCAGTAATTTTTCTTGTGAATTAGTGACATACGTGAGTTACGAAGTTTCCTCAGTGGATCAGTGGTAGAGTGTCTTCTTTACGATCCCAAGATTGCGGGTTCAGTTCCCGACCAAGAAAGTCCGAATATGGAAGAGTGACAAAAACGCATGGCCATCCGAGTCGTACGATATCGGCTCGAAAATATTTCATGTCAAATTTAGCGGTTTCAAGACAAAATTAATTAAATCACAGCCACAGGTAACCAAGTTGAGTTCTGGCTTTCACTGCTAGATGGCAGTGGTAAAGAACATTGAAATTCCAGAGTAGATCGCATTATTGGCTCCAACTCAAACGATACGCCACCGTAAATATGTTTTTGCCTATTTTCATTTATGGAAAAATAGGCTTATTAGATCACCTTTTGTCCGTGTGTGTGTATGTGTGTGTGTGTGTGTGTGCGTATGTGTGTGCGTGAGCGTGTGTGTGTGTCCCTAATAAGATCTAAGGGGCTCGAGCGATTTCAATGATACTCGGTAAGGCTGTAGTACTATCCTGTCCGACCCCGACCGTGCGCTTCAAATTTTATTACGTCTCACCAATCCAACATGGCGGCTGTGCGAAATATTTCACCGGCATTCTATATCTCCGAAACTGTTACCGATATCACGCTGAACTTTTGTACGGTGATAAAGGGCATTACTATACGTTCACCTATGTGACTTTCAAACATCCGTTAAGTACAAAACGAACATGGCGGCCAAGTGAAGTTGAAACATTTAAATAGACCTTTCTCGCGATTTAACCATCCGAGCGCAGTGAAACATGGCACAGCTAAGTTTTATACACATTGTAATGCACTGCCATTTAATTTAGTTCATTTGTTTACATAATCTCATGATGGCGGCTGTGCAAAATTTTAAAATTAAATTTTTACTTTTTGTGTCCTAATCATGCGATCAAGGTCAACGTTTGAATAATGAACCTACGCAATAATCGTCATCAAATACTACATAACTCTAACATGGTGACCATCCGTAATATTTAGACGGTTCTCAATATCTACTAATCTATGAAAGCAATCAAAATGAAATTTTATAAGTTTATAAAGGCTATGAACATAAGTTCACCGATGGGTCTTTCAATAACCTGGTGAACACAATTCAAACATGGTGGCGAAATTTAAATATACGTTTCTCGCGATTTGACTATCCGAGCGCAGTGAACCTTGGTACGGTAAATGCTTATACAAATTTTAATCCACTGACATCTACTTTATTTCAATTGTTTTCATAACCTCAAGATGGCGACTGTGTGAAATGTTAAGATCTCGTTTTTATTTCTTGTGTCCTAATCATGCAATTGAAGTTTGAATAATACGCCAACGCAATGATATTGTAGTAATAGTAGTCTCCATTGCTCTATGGCCTACATATATAAAACTCCAGGATGGTGACCTTTCAAAATAATTAGACGGTTCTCAATATCTAAGAATCTATTACAGCAATCAAACTGAAATATTGTATGTTGATAGAGGCAATTAACGTAAGTAAGATGTATGAAAATAGGCTATTTAGTTCTTCACGAAACAACTTATTTATATTTCGTTTGCGGCCATAGGAGACCACGTTGAACAACTGTTATACATTCATAACAGCCTTCTTTGCGGCCAAGTATCATAGCATTCACTCCACCGACCGCGGTAGCTAGGCTCGCTAAAGCGCAGCGCTAGGCCATGGGGCCAAGCTCTCTGTGGACTCGGTGGACGTGGGTTTTAGCCCCACCGTCAGCTGTCCTTGGAATGGTTTTCAGTGGCTTCTCGTTTTCAACTCCAGGCAAATGTTGGGACGGTACGTTCTGATAGGCCATGGCTGCTTCCTTCCACATCCTCGCCCTGTTTCATTTCATCTCTCATTAACTATTCTCATGATATTGGCCTCAGGAAGGCCATCCATCTGTAATTACCATCCGCCACATAGAATTTCATCGTATCTCATCCCCGACCCCGTTGGAAAACGGGAATAATAAGGGGCAGACGTACATACAGTACATACATCGTAGCATTCACTCCCTGGCAGCCTGTCTCCTTTCTACTGTCCACCCGCTGTTGATCTTACCTTCTTCGTGAAAGTTCTCGAAGTTATAGATCTGCTGCCAGTATTTCATTCTATTAGCGATATTTTCGCGCTTCATACCCATTTTTAGCCTACTTTTCACATTTTGCAAAAATGAGGAAAAAGTAGACTTATGAGATCGGGCAAATGTCTGTCTGTCTGTCCTTCTGTCTGTCTGTCTGTCTGGCTGTGTGTGTGTCCCCCCCCCCTATCAACTCCTAAACGGCTGCAGCAATCGAAACAAAATTTGGTAGGAGTAAAGATCTATACCTGAATATCTCACGGCCATATTTGAAAATGATGTCAGTGCTACCAACTGCTAAAAAATCGCAATTGAAATTTGAGCTCCATGTTGGATATCTTGGAAAGTATGAATGGGAGCTATTTCAAAATTGGCACACGTACAGATCATAATATTTCAGTTTAATTTCCAGGAGGCCAAATATGGCAGTGTTGCCAAAATGATTATAAGCCTCCTGATTGGTCCAATTTTTAAATGCATATAACTTCTACACTATTAAGCGGAACACAACCAAATTTCGTATGTTGTATGTGTACATAACCAGATATGACTGAGCGTATTCTTAAGACCTACCAGGGCTGCCAACTGTTAAGAAATGCTCCTAATTTATTTTATCCAAATACCAATATATCAGAAAGTATGCAAGCCGACAGCTTTAAACTATGCACACGTATAGTACCTGACATTCTATATTAATTTGGAGTAACTTATATACGTCAGTGCTACCAACATGATTCTAAGCCTGCTGACAGGTCCAACTTTAAATACATGTAACTTCCATACTATCATTTGGATTTCAACCAAATTTCGTATGTGCTATGTGTACCATAACAGATATGACTATGCGTATTCGAAGCAGCAACCAGGGCTGCCAACTGTTAATATGTGCTGTCCCTATTTTTGTTACCCTAATATCAATATATCAGAAAGTATGCAAGCCAATAGCTCTAAACTTTGCACACGTATAGTACCTGGCATTCTAGACGAATTTGGAGTAACTAATATACGTCAGTGCTGCCAACATGATTCTAAGCCTGCTGATAGGTCCAATTTTAAAATGCATGTAACTTCTATACTAACTAATGGATTTCATTCAAAATTGGCACAACAATAGATCATATTATTTCAGATTATTTCTGACCAATACATGCATGACATTGTTGCCAACATGATTTTACGCGCGCTGTTAGATCCAATGTTTAACTGCATGTAACGTCCATGCTATCCAGTGGACTTCAACCAAATTTTGTATTTAGTACCGTAAGAGACGGAACTATGAATATATTCAGTCATCAGGGCTGCCAACTGTAGTGCTCTATTAGGATACATTGTGCCAGGTATACAGTATTTCGAACTAATTGGAAATTTCGATATTAGCAACTTAATTTCGTCATTATTCTAGATAGGTTCATATTCTGTAGAATAATCATTGGCATGAAAAGTAGGCTGTATAGTTCTTCACGGAACTTCTTGTTTAAGATTATTTCAGACTTTCCTAAACCACTTATCAAAGGTTTTAGGTCTGCCATCAAGTGTGGTGAAAGTTCTGTTAGCCAACAGTTATTTATTTTTTCCTTTAATCATTTATTCGTTCGTTCATTTATTCCTTTAATCCTTCATTTATTTATTTATTTATTTATTTATTTATTTGTGTATTTATTCCTTTAATCATTCATTCATCCATGCATTCTTTTATTTATTTATTTATTTATTTATTCCTTTAATCATTCATTCATCCATTCTTTCTTTTATATATTTATTTATTTATTCCTTTAATCATTCATTCATCCATTCATTCTTTTATTTATTTATTTATTTATTTATTTATTCCTTTAAGCATTCATCCATTCATTCTTTTATTTATTTATTTATTTATTTATTTATTACTTTAATCATTATTTCATCCATTCATTTATTTATTTATTCCTTTAATCATTTATTCATTCATTAATTAATTCATTCATTCATTCATCCATTCATCATTCATTTACTCCGTTTATCATTTATCCATTCATTCATTTATTTAAACCTTTAATCATTTATTAATTTATATATTGATTCATGTATTCATTTATTTATTCGTTTTATCAATTGTTTACTTATTTATTAATTCCTCTAATCATTCATTCGTTTATGTATTTATATATTCCTTTAATCATTAATTCATGTATATATTCATTCGTAAAGTGAAACAACAGTATACTAATCAAGGGGGATTAAATTCTAGTGGTTCTAGTGCTTTTGAAGCACTCTTTTAGTGAGAAATCACACTTTGATGTTGGCAACACTGCCTACTACCCCTTCCAGATGAGAAAGCACGAGTTGACCGAGAGTTGTTGAATAGATAATATAACAGATAAAGGATAAACACTGGACACAAGTAAATGCAAGCAATGCCGAACTCAGCAAGTAATTGATAGTATCCTATCCATGACTCGCAGGATATGAGCCCCTGAGGGCTCTTCCTGGCAGGTTATTGCTCTAGCTGCTCCAGAGAGGATGGGTCAACAGCTATTTATAGCACTGTGACCTCACCGTGTCCCCCTTAATGACAGAAACTGACAGACCACATGGCCGCAGGACTTCTTTGTAGGCGTATTTTAGGAACACACTCATTTCACAGAGCGACACTTCAAGCGACGCAGCCCAGCCAGCATCTCTCGTCAACAAACACTTGACACACCGTTACGGATTAACAAGGGAAATACGCTTTACTACTGTTACGTGCGTCATGTTCTGCAGTTTGAACTCGGGCTAGGTTAATTTAGTGCTCAACGCGGTATGAGCAGGCTGAGGTCAGTGTCAAATATGCCCTGTCAAGTGTAAATCTCCAAGACATGCACTATAAAATGCCCCCCCAAAAAAAGCACGCGCATTCACTTCAAAATATCCACATGTAAGTTATCTATAAACTACCATAGTACGCTACAAATTGTTCACATGCACACACACTATAAACTACACTGCAATGCTTCAAATATTTCACATACACAGGCACTATGAACTGGTAAAATATGCACTGGAAATCTTCAAAATCTTCACATACACGTACACTATAAATTGCCACCATTTGCTCTAAAAGCTCCAAAATATACGCATTTCCTCGTGATGTAAATTAATGTCTATAATATGCGCTATTGACAAAGAGTTTCCTTAAAAATCAGCCTAATGCACAATAATAATAATAATAAATAGTTTCCAACACTTAACGGCTTTTAAATAAACCCGTTTAGGTCCGAAATGTGTTAGTAAAAAAATAATAAAAATAACGAGGTTATTATGCTGACTGATTAAATAATTCAACATTCTCTGTCTTCTACATAGAGTATGTTTAAGAATGCCACAAGGTATTTTAAGGTTCTCCGTGTTAAAATAGTGGCGTTTTTAGGAGTACCTTTTGCGCTGAATAGCCATCTTAGATCAATTTAATCAATTGCAATTTAGGCTTAGTTATAAGAACGAGATGGAGCATTCTGAAAATAGCTCAGTCTTCCTAAATCCTTCATTGAAGCAACTGCCATTGTTGAGCTGAAGAGATCAATTTCCATCAACAGAAACCATGCATATTAAGAATACATTTCTATTTCAGTTTAGATGAAAAATTTCAAATACTTGCCTAGTAAAAAATATTGTATTTTTGTCAGCCTACCACTGCTGTAGGAAAAACTCAAAATAAAAATAATTACGTCGCCGGTTGTTTCAGTTGCGTTTAAGCTTCCTCGATGATAGAGTGTTTGCCACCAGATCCCAAATTTTTGGGTTCGATTTCAGACTAAGGAAGTCAGATTTTTGAAGGGCAGTGAAAGTCTTAGGCATTCCAAGTTAAACGATGTCGGCCCGTGTCAGATTTGGAGATTATAGGACAAATCCCAAGGTTCTGGTTTTAACTCTCAGATGGCAGTGTTATACTAAGCATAACGTCGAAACAGGAGAATATATCACCTCAATGGCACGAAATCAAATGATCTACGCTACAGTAGCTGAGGTAATACGATTATTATTATTATTATTATTATTATTATTATTATTATTAATTTTATTGCTATTATTTTCGTTAATTCCCCCTGAAGGTGAGTGTAAAACACAATCCATTTTCATGTTTTTTCCATCCCCTTCTTTTTTCTTCCCAAAAATCTCTCTTTTTTTGTACCCATGTGAGTAATTTCCATGGAAAACATGCTTCTGCCTCCAGCTAGCTTCAGTTCTCGGCGTGTACCGTTCTCCCACTGAGCAGTTGCATATTTTTGATTTGAGACTAAAAGGTATCAACTCTACAATGATAAAGCACAACTCTATTCTAAAGACTTTAATTCAGCATTAAATCATGGCTTCAAACATATAAAGACACAATCCCAACAAATATAATACACAAACAAAGCAACATTACTCCCACAATCCACTAATTATTCACACATTTTATCATATTAAATTCATATGATTTTTCAATCCTTTACCCTTAGGTTGACTTCAAAATTCACTCTAGTGCGCTGATGCACATGTAACTTTCACAAAAATTGTACTTTTACTCTTATGTCACCTTGTGTGACTTCTTTAATTTCACAAAATTACTTGTTTCTTACAACACATCTTAATTTACATTATGTGTACCGTTTGTGTTTGGTCTCTCTCTTCCCACCAAATGCTTTATCATGCATTAGCTAATTCATGGGTTGCACAACAAATCTACTTGCAACTCCATAATTATGTAAATCTACCCCTACACTTCCCTCTTTTTATAGTTCCACTGCATGCCGTTGTGATTTCAACTTCAAAACTTTCGTTATCGCTGTGTCGGATGGTATTATTAAGCTACCCTTGCGAGCGTAGCCTGTGGCATCTAGTGCCCAACTTCATAAATACGTGTCAGTGTCAGTAAAAAATGCAACTTCCAACAATTCATAAGTTTGCTAAATATTAAATCATCAGGGTGCTCTATGATTACCAATGTGTTTTAAACCACACAAATCCATTACACAATATAACAATGCTTCCTTTCATTACAAACAGGGTCTCAAATCTGTCCTTTCTAAACGTTAACTTTCACGGTTCGTTTTAAAACTCAGCCCTTCAGAGCGGCTCGTATACAATGGAGCGGTCACAGCACGTGCACCGTCCCTCGCTTTCTGACTCCTGGCTTTTATCCCCAAGCAGCAACGAGATTCTAAATACAATAGTGCATTCTCAAAGACGCACATATCCCATATGATTTAAACTGAATGGTATGCAATTTAGGTTCTGGATGAGCTTAAACATTTATTCCTAACCTTAGGATATTATAACTGGCCTCAATAGGTCCATTTCATTATATGAAGGCACGAGATTCATCCACCACAGGTCGAGTTGGCTAGCCGGTATCTTAATAAATGCTACGGTCAGTCACAAGCTGCCGTCAATAAGATTCGCTTCACAAGAGCTGAATCATTCAATAACAAGTTCTCGGTCGATCAGGTATGGTGCAGAGGTTTCCATTGTTCTCCTCTCACCTACCACCGGATTCGAACCCGGAACATTCCATATCCATCATCAGAGTTAGGGTACAACACTAAATACACTCTGGCACATAATAAATATCTCTGTACGCCCTATGCTATACGAAATTTCACACGTCGAACAGATTACCTGGCTCCCTGACCTGATGCTATGATCTCGTCCAATAATTAGTAAGAGAACTCTATCAATTACTCTACAAGCTTATTCACAAGCTACAAATTCAATTCACTATTAAACTCTTCCATTTCCTTGCATAATTATATTCCCATTAACACAATATATTCTGATATTAAACTCTTTTCTCATCCCTTAATGTATAATCTTACTGCTTGGATCGATAAATATTCCAATTAGCGTAACTATTTCTTGCTTACAACATTTTACCCTGATGTATTCATTTATACCTTTTATTATTATTATTATTATTATAATTATTATTATTATTATTATTATTATTACTGACATAAATTACCATAACCCGAAACAACGTAACCATTTTATTAATCGAACATCCGTGTTCGTTACGTTAAGTTTTTACATAACTGATTTGCCATTTTAATAGTGGTAACGATTAATCCACTCACTGATGTATAAAAAATCTCAACTCTACAAAAATCAAAACAACCATAAACACTTGAGGGTCTACCTCCTAGTACTGATTCTTACTGGCACATTTTATAAACCTGAAATCACATTACATGCAGTGGGCTATAACTTCTATAAAATCATGATTTGTGGGGTACTTACATAGGCTTATCCAGGTGGCTCCAACCACTCATATCTTCCAGTATCGCCTGCCATTTGCATAATTAGCGAGGCATTTCCACACTGATAATACACATTTTATAAGACCTTTGCTTCACAAACCACACGGCACTTTTCATTTCTATGATGAAGCTATCGCTTCCATACACATGACACTTTATAGCACTTGTTATAAAATTAATTTAAAAGATATTTCACATATGATCACTACGAAACACACGTCACTATTTACATTCCTTACTGGTTGAAATTTCCTGGCAAGATATCAGAACTGCAGGTGTTGACGGCCTCTTCCACGCTCCTACCACCTCCTGATTGAAAGTCTCGATCATCTGCCTACGGATTCACCAACTGTCTATCAATTATCCTTCGATAACCTTCCTGATCTGGCATGAATATGCTTACATATCGTCCTGAACGTTAATTATTGGTATTCTCATGACATTTCATCAATCGTATCATAAAGTTTATCCCGGCGCAGTCCGGCATACTAAGACTTGTATAACCAGTCAATAATGTATACACTGCGCTCAACATTGTACATTGTATTTACACAAATTGTTACTTTCAATAGTTCTGCAAATTATATCACACGGTACTTTTCTATGTGAACACTAACAATTGCTCGTACTGCCGACTATACACATACGGCACGACTGTCCTTAATAAAAATATTATAACATTTTTACTGCACGGCTTCCCAAACTGAAGTCCGAGCCTCCCTCCTTGACTTCGGTAACGCGCATTTCGCATAATAAAGTTTGCTGATTACAGTACTTATTATTACTTCATGACTATACATGATTATATTATCAATTGGTGCATTACACTGCACGGCGAATATACTGATTAACACTAAAATGTTCAAGTCTTTGTGTGCGCGTCCTTTCCTGGGCCCGAGCGACATACGCTCCGCGCTAGAGTCTGTTACAACTGACTACCACTGTTTGACTCCATCTCCTTATATTCGTTTCACATGAAAAAGTAGACCGAGGATTCCCTCGCAGTGTCATCTCCTCTCCCAGGATGATTCTGGTCTTGAAATACTGTTCATATGGTTCCTTTTTCCTCGCTGATCACCAAACTGAATGCGTGCTCGAGGATCGATCGGCCAATTAATTAATATTAAATGCCTTTGCCATGGCGTGGGTACGCGTCGTCCTGTAAAAATCCCCGACAGCATGGTTATAACATTCCGCTAACTCCCAAAGTAGTGTGTCCTTGCGCATTCCATTAAATATGCCTTAATTTCGCTGTTTAATGGCTCGATAATTAGCCTCCTGGCTAAAGATTCACCTGTGTGCAACTTTCATGTCCCTGCGCTGCTCCAATCACGAGTAATCACTAATTTTCATTGGGATCTTCCCCTTCCATTCTCGTTTCTTTTCTGAAACGGGGAAGAACTGGGCCATTATTCAACCCCCTGACCCGCTCCAGACGACTTAAGTAGGTCAGCGAGAGTGACAAGGCTCCAAGAGTCTTCATCCACAATTCTGGAGTCATTAGTAAAATGTCAAACTCTCCAACTTCTGTGCTCCAATGCAGCATAGCTTACTTCATACAGCCCAATAATGCTGTATTCCACTCATTTTCCCTGCATTAATAATGTCAGCATCAGTTGATATCACACCAGTGATTAAATATGTAATTTCCTCTAGGGGTTTTTACAACTAAGGCTCCCTCAACAGATCTCGTGTTCGTTCCCTGGTGGAACCTTCATTCTGAGTTCAACTTATCTCCGAGATCCACGTTCGATACCAGTCAGCCTAACCCCCTCGGGTTCAATATTCACCATTCTTCCGCTTTCTATCTTCTGCCCACTTCTTGCCAGTATTTTTCCTCTTTGGGCTATTGCTCAAACTTATGTTTTCGATTGCTCAAATTTATGTTTTCTGAGTTTTCTCTGTATGCTTTCCAGTCTGCCATGCCTTCTGTACAGATGTTTAGTTTCTTGAGGTCTTCCACGGTTTCTTTTACCCAATTGATACAGTTAACTGCATTAAAAATCTTCTTGGGCAGTCTGTCTTCGTTCATCCTATGTATGTGCCATTAACATTAAACTCTTCTTTTTCTGATGCTGCTTTTAAACGTCTCTGTTTGTGTAGTTCTACTGTCTGTCTATTTACCCTTATTCCCTCTTTCTGAGACAGGCCCGTAGATTTTTTCAGTATTTTCTCTCTTGTTCTTCTAGTTCCTTGATTTTCGTTCTTCCATTGATTGCTGTCATTTCTCAAGCGTAAGAATTATTGTTATTTTATTATTATTTTTTTGTTAATGTTATAATAGTATGTTGAAATACATTTATCAGTTATCGCATTCATTGACTGACGATATGCCTAAGCACCACTGTATGATCATGCTCGCCATTCAGATGGGCTTCATAAGACTTGTTGTACCTTTGAAAGAGAGATTTTTTTAAAGATATATAAAGTTTTAAGTTTAAAAACTAATTATATATTTTCATCTACCCACAGAACGCCTGCCAGTTTGCCAAATGTATACAACGACGATTGCATTTGTCTTACCGAAGCACTATTACATTAAATTCACAAATTGTAATTCATATTTTACATCAATGTTCAGAGTCAAATTACGTTCACGCTAGGTGTCAGTGACAGTGGCATCTCTGGTAGCCTAAGTTGGAAACTGAACTTGATGGGGAGCATGCGGGCGGTCAATTTAAATACCTCGCTGTGGCCATTGGCTGCAATTCAAGTTAAATACAAATATAAATAAAAATTATGTATTTGCAAAAAATCTGCGACGTTAAATCGTGACCACGGCTGTGAGGCTAGGTTACTTTATAAAAAGAAGTTTGTTTAATATTGATGAGCCGTATCCAAGGTTACATTTAAACATTAGTTTACGACAAGAGGAAAGAGATAGGACAAACCTAAAAACAAAGACACCAGAGTACAAAGAAAGAATTAAATTGGAATTTTGAATTGCTATTTATTTCGAGAGTAATCCCAGTAATTGGGATTACTTTTTGTGTTGATCGACTGATAAGTATCAATGTACGTGGTAGAATCGAAATCTTTGCTCCTATTTTTTAAGCAAAAAATCATGCAGCTAATTACAAATATGCGTACCGTTCTACGAACCTTACACTATTTTTCCACATTGTCTCCACATTTGTTCAGACATTTGTCCCATCCCAGCACTAAATGTGAGATGCCCCTGTGGTAGAATTCAGCTGACTGACTGTGGAACCAACGTAGAACTGCTGTCTTGGCGTCATCGTTGCACGTGAATCGCTGTCCTGCCAGGAACTTCTTCAGCGAACCATGACAATGTGAGACCACATGTGGCAACCAGAACCGCCAACAAGATCCGATCATTTCACTGGGAGAGTCTGGACCACCCTCGATCAGTCCGAACCTCGCCCCTAGTGATTTCCACGTTTTTGGTCCGCTGAAGAAGTTCCTGGCAGGACAGCGATTCACGTGCAACGATGACGCCAAGAAAGCAGTCCGACGATGGTTCCACAGTCAGCCGGCTGAATTCTAAACAGGGGCATCTCAAATTTAATGCTGCGATGGGACAAACGTCTGAACAAATGTGGAGACTATGTGGAAAAATAGTGTAAGATACGTATATATATGTAATTATCTGTATAAAAAACAGGGCAAAGACTTTTCGACCCACCCTCTTACATTGCTAAGAATCACTTAAGGTGGAAATCGCCATAACAGGAATAGAAATAGACTACTTATCAGAAGTAAATGTTTACGAGCGTGTTGAAAAGTTGATGTATGTTAATTTTATCGGAATATGTTCTGATAGCCTATCTCAAGTCCGTCTCTTAACGATTGTAGTTATCACTATGAAACCCTCTTCTAGTACTGTAACCATGATGACCGATTGAATTGTTACAATAACGAGGTGACGTAAGTAAGAAAGTCAGTTTTATCTGAGGAGTAATGGGCTGTTGGAGAAAGAACGTGCCTGGTACAGAGAAATAGGAAGAATATTTCTGGTTTTATGTGACTGTCTGAACCCTAATGACGCAGGCGATTTCTGTTCCTTTGATCATTTTGATGGCACCATGGACTACAAAGCGTACATGATCCCCCGAGGTCGTATCTTTTCAGCAGTTGTACGTGATGACAGCGCTGTCACCCATGGTAACAACCATACGCATTAGTCCAGAACACAAAGTAGAATGGATCAAAATCTCTAGATATAAATCCGAGGACAATATATAATTGAAGCCAATGATACCTCAAATTTGTACTGATGGAATTACAATCTGGTTAGTTGTTGTTGTTTTAAGGGGACTATAACTGTACATTTAAGGGGTGGTGGAGTGTTTAACACACAAAGGAAAGTACTAAAAGAAATTAATCTTGCATCTAGCTTGTCACATTTACCATAATCATATTTCGTTGCACTACCGCATATGTGGAACATTTTAGACTTCATCTTTATATAACTCATTTAATTATCACCTTCATTTAATATAACCATCATTTCATTTTGTAACATTTCCTCTCTGCTTCCTTTCTCTTATACCTTTTGCTTTATAACATCTGATCTAACTTCTTATCATCTCAACAAACATAACATATCATCAATTCTTCTCTAACCAAAACCTAACACCCTTACTCATTTTTCTAACCAATTCGCTTTCTAAAACATAACAACATCATAATTCAGAATTCCTATGGCCAAACCCCCCTGCTACCTGACTGCTGACCCACCACAAAGAGTCCCATAGCAAACAGCACTAAACTCCCTGCAGCAGCCCAGCATGAGGTAACCATGTTTCTAACCTAAAAATGTTCCTTGAAGCCAGTCGGCCATGCTTGAAGAAAGGAACCGTTTCAGGACTAACATCTAGGTTATCGGCCACAGTCTGGTTAGCACTCTTTGCTATCACCATGGATGTCTGGGTTCATTCCCGTCTCTGCCAAGAAATGTAATTCTGGTCTGAGGGCTGGAACGGGGTTCATTCGACCCTGTGAGGCAAAACTGAGAAGAGATGGATTAGATGTCTACTTAAGCCGTCTTGGAAGTGGCTTTCCGTGGTTTCCTGACTTCTACTTCAGTTAAATGCCGGGGTTGTTCCTAACATAAGGCCATGGCAGCCTCCTTCCCAATCCTCACGTGAAATACAAATAGGCCTACACACACTAATACAGCCATCACAGTAAAATAGGTTATTCGGCACAATTTCACACGTACCCATATACACGGAGTTATATGACCACGTTGTCCAAGCCCCTCAAAGAAAGAAACAACAACAACGTCAATTCTGGTTGATAAGTTAAAACCTAGTATGAGCGCATTCAGTCGGCCATGCCTAGTATAATATAACTTTCTCCAATCATGTGAAGTAAGTTCAAATACAACTAACTCTCCATTTCCGTTCTTAGCGATTAAACGAAAAGTCTGCATGTCTTCCACCTCATGGCGTAGTGAATAGCCGTCCAGGCTATCATCACGAAATTTCGACTCCCGGATGTGCCAAGAAATTAAATTCTAATCTGAGGGCTGAAAACTCAGCGTCGTGCGGCTCGTTGGAAGTGTCAACTTGTTTTTCCCCTACATCCACTCCGTTTGAATGGTAGGATGGTACTCCAATTAAAGTCGCGGCCGCCTCCTGCCGAAATCCTAGCCGTAAATACGAATTTACACATTAGTACAGCCATCACAATTACGTAGGTTATCAGACAGATAACACACACAATTAAAAGGGGCTAACACGACCATGATGCCACAAACCCCTGGAAAGGAATGAACAACAACAAGCTAGTTAGTTAGTTAGTTAGTTAGTTAGTTAGTTAGTTATTGTTGTTTTCAGTGGCGGAACAGCGAGGTCATCTGCCTCTAACTACAAGTTGTACGTCACACTGATGACTAATATCAGCACAAGTTTAGGGTGGGCCTTACAACACCCACTGTGGTCTATTTCTAGTAATTAATGATTATTCAGCTGAAACATATGATGCTACTGACCTAGCATGCATAGATGAACATACAACACGTAACTAAGAGCTTATTTCCTTATAGCAACGTCTGAATGACGCTATTGGCCTACTATGCATGGACGAAAAAACACAACGTAACTAAGAGCGTATGTCCTTAGAGCAACGCATAGGTGACGCTTCTGACCTAGTTGGCTATGCATAGATGAATAAGACGTAATGTTACTAAGACACGTAACTTAAATCTTGCGTTCTTACAGCAACATAAAGATGACGCTACTAATCTAAAGCATATAGATGACGAACAATGGTTGTCATAGTTACCATGGTGTCGGGAAATCGATGACGCTCATTATTTAAGTTAGAGCCCTAGCTCAATAACTATCCATGATAAAATACAGATCGTCCGTAAAGTTTCTCTGCAGTGGCGAGCTACGCGGGTCTCGCCTTGCGGGACGTGTTAGGTTGGCAACACATTCATGTCGCTATATACGGAAAGTCTCACTGCAGTGGAGGGCATAAGCATGCAGTTGTTCTGTGTTGACCTTCAACTAGAGTGATAGGGTGGGAATACCGGTTCAATATTGCTGACAGTGAGTGCCTGTGCGTGACAGTGTTGACGCTGTAAGTTAAGTTCTTGTGTAAGCTGAGTCTAGTGGGAATGCTTACTAAAACTTTACGGAGCACAGTGTGATAGAAGTGAGTGCCGTATATATATAATTGCATTACTTAATTTAATGTCCGGCTCCGTGGCTAAATGGTTAGCGCGCTAGGCTTTGGCCCGAAGTGCCCCGGGTTCGATTCCCGGCCAAGCCATCAGGGATTTTAATCTCCTTGAATTAATTCCCGTGACGTCTTCATCATCACTTCGTCCTCATTACGACGTGCTGGTAGCCCACGGGCGTCAACTCGAAAGACCTGCACTCGACCTCTCCGGAGGCCACAGGATCATTTTCACTTAATTTAATGTTATTGTTTTCCTTGTAACAACATAACATGAATGTACTGCCAACCCAACACGTCCCATAAGGCGAGACACGCACTGCGGAGAGACTTTTTGAACACACTGTACATGGTATGGACATAGCATCGTGAACTCAGGACATAAGAACGGAGTATAAACCACGCTTATTGCAGTAGGAACTAAGCACTAAAGAGTACGAATACAGAAACCAACATCCCGGTTGGTGCATATGCTTCTACTACGCGGGTTGAACAACTTCTAAAGCTTGTTTCTCCAAACTACCTGATGACGTACTGAATGTACCCTACCTATTCAAGAGCCAGCATATTAGAAATGTTGTTGATATGAGCAATATATCTCCTTATCTTCAACGTAATATGATATAGCTGTGTGAGATTATTCAGAAATGTCTAGCACATCTTCAAACTGTGCTGTCAGCTTATGAGAGAAGGTGCAGATTTAACTTACAGAACAATGCATTTGAATATAATCAGCCCATACCACCGCTCACTCGCAATTCTCAGGCTTTGGAACACAGATTGGTTAGTGAAGTTTGCCAATATGTAGAATCATTATGACAACATTCCTCTCATCTGACTATGGAAACAGATACTTTGGAGATTAGACTGTTCAAACAACCGGATAGTTTGAATCAAACGTATTCTCATAGAAATTTATATTGAAATTGGTGTTAATTCATTTGAGGGGCTTGAGACATCATGGTCTTTAACCCCCTGTAGTTGGGTGTGTATTCCACTTTCCAGATAACCAGTATTTATGTCATGACTGTAGTAGTGTGTGTGACCGTATTAGGGACAGGGATGTGGGAGGTACCCCGAGACTTGAAGTAATGTACCTTATTATCCCAGTGTATACCTGGAGAAAGTGTAAAAAAACACACTCAGAATGGCCGCTGTCAGTGCTGAAATTCAAACCTCCCATCTCCAGACTTACAGCAGTTTTCCATCGCGGTCATGTTGATTGATTTAACGCACATGGTTACGCTGCGGGGTGAAATATTAAGATCACCCTTCTCCTAATATAGAATTACATTGAAGAAGGACAAAAATAAGAATTCGTACTCCTCGAAAAATTAAGATATCGGGAAAAGGAAAGGGTCAAAACTGGGATAGTCCTTTAAGAGATATTTAACACGGTGAATATGGTTTACAGACCGAACAAATGACACTAATTTAGAATCACGTTTTGATCACGAGGCTATGGCGTCCATGCAACAAACTTGCTCATGATGGTGAGTATGGCGTCCTTGACGAGTCGACGGTGAACGAGTTACGGAGGTCCGTAAAGTTTGTATGTTTGTAGAAGAACAGCAGGGAGAACTGTAAACGTTAGATGGAGTAAATCAAACACACTAAGTTTCAAAAACAGATATTAAAAGGCAATAGGAGGGACACACAGACACACACACATGCCAACATATACAGGTTGACAACCAATATCAACGATTCCCCAAGTTAGCAAACATCGAAAAACGTGAAAAACGAATAGGTTTAGGATGAAACAGAAGAAGTAGAATTCTTTCGGCATCACCGATTGCAACTCTACTACTGTGCGTAGACCTCGCGAGAACCATAGGACGAGAGATGATGAACTGGTTTTGTGAGTAAACATCATTAAATGTGAGAAATTTAAACAAGATAACACGTAAAAGACATGTAGCCAGGTAAGGAAAACACAGGTAGACCACGAAATGTTCGGTCCACGGAGAGGGAGAGAGGCTGTCCCACTGGTTTTCGTCAGTTGACACTCGACCATTGAAATGTTGTTTCCAGATCGACTTCAAAGAATGGCCTCCCACAAAGTGATTGGAACAAACATGGATTCTTGGGAGAATCACTCGACGTACGTGGATCTACATCGTGGATAATTGGCGTACTTTATTTTATGCTGCTCAACATAATGTATGTTCATTACACTAATTAGTAATGCTTCCTCCCCTACGGACTTCAAACGTATCTCATAAGGAATTACAACTGGAAATTTTCGAAATTGGAGATGCTAAGGGATAACCTGAGCCGGGTCCGTTTTCACTTCATTCGTTGACTTTGGAATGTACCCTCTAAATCAGGTGATTTCAATCCATGATGCACGAATCTTATAATAGTTCAAGTAGGCTAATAAAATACCTTAACTATCTTTGGTCTAAATTCACACAAAAACTGGAATAAAGTACGTAGAGATAGGAACTTAACCGTATCTTAAACTTTCCTTACAAAGTAAAGTAGGCCTAAATACCAAATGGCATTTAATAAATTCAATCCACATTAATCAATAATTAGAATTAATATAAATTTAATTAGTTAGTTAATTAATTAAGCAGTATCAGTTTTGGAAGAAGCCTCCATGGCTTAGGCGGCAGCACGTCGGCCTCTCACCACTGGGTCCGTGGTTCAAATCCCGGTCACTCCATTTGAGATTTGTGCTGGACAAAGCGGAGGCAGACAGGTTTTTCTCCGGGTATTCTGGTTTTCCCTGTCACAATTTCATTCCAGCAACACTCTCCACTATCATTTCATTTCATCAGTCATTAATTTAATCATTGCGCCTGGGGAGTGCGACAGGCTTCGACAGCCGGCACAGTTCATATCCTCGCCGCTAGATGGGGGCTTTATTCATTCCATTCCCTGGAAACAGGGTGTGGATTTTCATTTCAACTACCTTTGGTATAAATTCACTCAAAAACTAGAATAAAGTACGTAGAGATAGGAACTTAACCATATATGAAAGTTTCCTTATTAAAGTAAAATAGGCCTAGATACCAAATGATATTTAATAAATGTATTCCACATTAATCAATAATTAGAATTAATATAAATTTAATTAATTAAGCAGTATGAGTTTTGGAACAATTCAATTGAATTGTATTATTAAACGATCGCAATTAGTTAAATTTGCTAAGATCCCCACAAAGCTGAAGAAGTACACATTGCGGCCGAAACTGGTAGTGATTAATTCATTTTATATTAATTATGATTATCGATTAAGGTGGAAAAAATTGATTTAATACCATTTGGTATTTACTTTAATAGAATAAAGAAGTCAAACAAAGAAAATGACAGATTAAATGAATGACAGATGAAATGAAATGATAGTGGAGAGCGTTGCTGAAATAAAATTGGCGACAGGGAAAACTGGATTACCCAGAGAAAAACCTGTCCGCCTCCGGTTTGTCCAGCACAAATCTCACATGGTGTGACCGGGATTTGAACCAAGGACCCAGTGGTGAGAGGCCGGCGTGCAGCCGCCTAAGCCACGGAGGCTTCCCAATGTAATTGCTTTTAAATATTTAAAATAATGGCAGTGCCTCGCAAACAATTTTACTGCATTAAGTCGTACAAAATATAAATGAAATGTTGGAAAACAAACATCGAGTCCAATAATAATTTGCATAGCTCTGTAATTTTGTGGCGTTAGTGGTTGCTGTTATTGCCTGAGAATAGTGTCTGTTCATTCTACAGTTAAGTAATTAGTTTAATAAAGTACTGTTCAAAATGAAAACGTGAACTTCTCCATATTGCAGGAGCACGTTACATAACTACGTGGGAGGAGGATCAATCCCCGCCACAGCCGAATAAATAATAACAATTTGAAATTTGTTGAAGTTCGTAATTTTTAATGAAACCTATCGTCGGATTGATGACTAATGATTGAATTATGTAAGTTAATGCAGTACTTACTAATTAGAAAACATTTCTCTTTACTCGTTTAAATTTTTAGTGTTAGCGTAACTTTTTTTTTTTTTTTTTTTTTTTTTAGCGTATGGCTTTTAGTGCCGGGAGTGTCCGAGGACATGTTCGGCTCGCCAGTTTTTTTTGTAGCTGCTTCGAGACGGACACCCAATGGGTGAGCTACAAGTACCGTTGGGGAGGGAAGGAGGGAAGTTGGAATGTAAGGACGAGGAGTTGGAAGGTAGCGGCTGTGGCCTATAGTTAGGGACCAACCCCGGCATGTGCCTGGAAGGAAGATGGGAAACCACAGAAGACCATCTTCAAGGTTGCCGGCGGGGGGATTCGAACCTCCTCGCCTCCCGGATGTGAGTGACTGCCATCAGTCATGCCGTAACCACCACGGCTAACTCACCCGGTTTAGCGTAACTTAACACTGGCCGAATGAGCAAAACAGCCAGCTGTTCGCTTAGCCAGAGGGGAGGCAGTGACGTGGGTGTGACACTATATCCTCCCATCCCTTTCGAAAAATACGCACTCGCCAGTTGCCATTCTGTTAGTATTCGAGTGTTTCATTTTGGAAAGTTAATTGTATTGTTGTATTTAAGTTAAACTTAAATAGGGTACTGTAATGTATTAGCCTAATATACTGTACATGAAACACCGACAGCGATAGCTACAGTCGCTAAAGCGCAGCGCTAGGCCATGGAGCCAAGCTCTCTGTGGATTCGGTAGACGTCGGTTCGAGCCCCACCGTCAGCCGTCCTTGAAATGGTTTTCTGTGGTTTCTCATTTTCAACTCGAAGCATATGCTGGGACGGTTCCTTCTGACTGGCCACGGCCGTTTCCTTCTGCATCCTTGCCCAGTTTCATTCACCATCATGCATTTCATCGCTCATTAACTCCTCTCGTGAGGTTGGCGTCAAGAAGGGCATCCGGCCGTAAAAACCATCCACCACAATGACTTTCATTGCATCTCATCCCCAACCGTTGTGGAAAACGGAAATAATAAGGGGTAAACATACATATATACATACATACAATGATGGTGAACACAAAGCCAGACGATTTCGAGAAGAAAAGTGGACTTTATAATAAAATCAACAAAATGTTTAATATCTGAGCGTTTGAACACTGAAAAGTGCAATTACAATGTTTCAAATGCTAATAAAATTAAACACGAAAAATTATATAGATAGTTTTTGAAACATTGGGAGCGTGTATTTGCCTTCATTGATTTTGTCTCATTATATCTGAGCCCTCACTCCCCAACTCCACTCAGCTGATACCCCTAGTGTAGCAAACCCTAATTTCGCCACGGGAAGGAGCGTAAAAGAAAATAGACTCATGCTAGGCCTACTGCTTCTATCTAGCTCTGAATCATGTCGGTATTCTGGAAGTGAGTAAGCAAACGAGTGACCCGACGACCTCGAGGGCTCAAAATACGACCGGAGCCATCACCAACAATTTCCAAGAACGTCTGTCGGGCCGCAAGTCTCCACAGACAGCGCCACAGAAACTTTAGGGGAACAGGACGACAGGCGCTAGACAACGTCCCATTTCTACTGAGACGCTGTATCACAGCTGTGGTTCGAACAATTTCAAGAGCTGAAGAAACGAATCTGGTTCTTTGTATCATCATAAGTAATCTTAAACTCAGCTGTGAAGCCAAGTGCGTTATATACGGAATGAAAGATTTGCTCCTTCTGAGACTCAAGGTTCGAATCTCGGCGCTAAATATCCATCCCCCCCACCCAAGGGCTCGCAACTAGTGGGTCATGGTTTGGCGACCACGGGACTCCAGCTGAGTTAGGCATTGCCTCCACTTGTGCCAGATTCCTCTCGTTCATCTTTCTTATAGACCGCCCTTGGTAAACTCTTGTTCTGTTCCAACCCCGACGATATTAGGGTATCTGACGCCTTGGGCGTCTTTCCTTTTCCCGCCATAATTGACCCTTGTCTCATCTTTCCTGAAACCGTCAGTCTTCGAGGGGTCAGACCTCTTGTTTTGTTTTCGTGATATATCCTACCTTCTTCCCTAAAGGAGGTTGTATGTAACCCCACCACCTATGATGCAGCCTGGATAGTGCTACATCCTCAAGGGCTCACCCCGAGGGATTCCTGAGCTAGGCCCGGTTATTCATCTTCTCCCAGTGACTCGGGGATGGATACTCTCCTCTCTTCCTTTTATAGCCCTACTTCTTTCCAAGCCCTTCAATCCTCGTTCTTCGAGGATTGAGACCATTTCTTGTCTCTGTATTTTATTTCCCTTGTTCCTTCATTTTTGTCCTGTTCTTCTTCTGGTCCGTAAGTTAGTTGTAAGTTGTAATAATTTTTGTTATCGTATTCATTTCATCCTCGTATTTTATTTTTCATCCAAACCATTAGGGGACGACAAACTAGGTGTTAGGCACCTTAAAAACTATCAGCATCATCATCTTCATCATCATCGTGGGAATTCATCTTAAAAGAGGGTTTGCCCCGATTTTAACGTTGAAAACATTTCTCAGCAGCAAAAGTAGGGGTACCAATCTTAGTAAACACATAAAATTAAGCAAATTTCCTCAATTGTACCAAAACTTGAAGAGCTAAAGGGCCCGGAAAGGTTTCAAATTGTAAGTCTTGGAGAGCTCTATCAAACTTTAAAAAAAACTTTCGGTAAACGAACGATAAACATACTGTAAGTGCATAAATATTACATACCTACTGACAGGACGAAAAGGGGGTGCAAGTCTTTGACTATTAAATCGTAACTCAAAATTTGTTGTTCATAATGACTTTTTTTTACAAAAAATTTCCTAAAGGACAGGAGCGTCAACTAAAAGATAAATAGACAAAATTATTTTTTGAAGGTGGCAAATGTTGAAATTTTTCGGCCATGTCATCCGGCGAGACGACATTGAAAAGCGTATCATCCAGGGTAAAGTTGACGGAAAAGGGCTGAGGGAACGTGCCCCGAACCGATACATTGACCAGATAAAGAGTCTGACTAATCTACCACTTCAGAAAATTATTGCATACAGCTGAAGACCGCGGTGTATGACGGAGTATTGTCAACAGAATTGCGTGAAAGGTCACGACGGACGTTCGAAATCAGACTACGACCAAGAAGAAGAAGAAGCTGTATCAGACCCCTTAAGTTACTTGATTGTAAAGAACGTATCTTGTATGTTGAAACTCACCATATCCATGAGAAAATTGTAATAATAATATTAGTAATAATAAAAATAATAATAATTTATTTATTTATTTATTTATCGTATGGCTTTTATGCCGGGAGTGTCCGAGGACATGTTCGGCTCGCCTGAGTCTGTAGCTGCTTTCAGCGGATACCCTAAAGGATGAGCTACAAGTTCCGTTCAATTTCAAGTAGTTCCAACTTTCGCCACCAGATATCAATGATACCTAGTGGTGAACGTTGGAACTTTGATAGAGCGTTATGACGAAATCTAACCTAACAAATTTTGCTTTACACAAGTTTAGTCTGTGAAAGGATCTTTTACATGCCATAAATCTATGACATGGGACCGCCGGCTTTACTTCCCCTCCGAAGGAAGGCATACTGAAGGATTTTTAACGCTCTTAAGAAATCCGACGACTTCGGCCGGGTTTGAACCCGCTATCTTGGGCATAGCAGTTCAGCATGCTACCGACTACGCCACCGAAGCCGGTATAATAATAATAATACGATAACAGTTGTGTGGAATAAAGCTGTGTATGTCACATCTGTATGCAGATGCTTCCTCGTGGGTAAATCTGTTTCTCCCCGGTCAGTCCCATTGCTGTGTGTGTTTTCTCAGAATTATCTAACAGGGAAGACTGTTGATGACAAGGAACGGTGACGGTGTTAGAGTCGCGCGAATGGCACGCACATTGCGTGATGTCACCGCCTGGGCGCCCTTCTCCCGGAGTCTGGCGTCGTGACAAGGCCTCAGAGCACACTCAGCGCGAGGAAACACCGTCTGCTGGCTGCAATGTTGCACAACAACCAGACTTATTTTCAGCGGAAAAATGTAAATTTTTAAAACTTTAAGGGTCGGGTTCACACATGGAGGAAAGAATAAGAGGAGATGCCCTGAGCTCGTTTGAGTGAAGCCAAGCGCTGCGTCCAAAGTGGGCGTAACCTTAACTTGTATTGTGTTAACTTGTGTTTCATGACTTCAATATAATTGTACGAATCGAATAAGTGCTCTGTTTATTAATTTTAAGGTTCGCATTCTTGAATATCCAGATGTGTACGAACAATGAGTGAAAGTGGCTGTGCTAGAAATTAGGCCTACAAACTGATGAATGCCTCAACACCAATAAGAACTTAAAAATCAATTTGGTGTAAAAACGGTGATTAGTTCGGCATCATTATGATAGTTCCCAAAATGTTCCTTCTTTGGTATAACTCGCACCTTCAGACACCTGTATTCAATTTAATCAGTGTTTCAGCGTATTATTACGTTTTGCTGCGTCTTTCTTACAAAACTAGCCTCGCATAGGTGCTCTCATATTTATATTTAAATTGGCTTTTAAAACTATAAAGCAGCTTATTTGTGCCAAGTGCCGTGATGTACAAAGTGTATTCTGCCTATCCAAGAAAAAATCTTGACTTGTCATTGCAGTTTTATGTCACTAAAATCCAAGACTAGTTGGAGTGGTTCTACACACACCCAAAGTACACGGGGCTACATGACCGCGTTGTCGCATCCCCTAAACTTAAGAACCAACCAACCAACCTATCTCTGAATCTGAAATGTCTGTAGTTTATGGATCAACACACACGGAGCTCACACTTGTAGAACAAGCGTAATTCTATTATATTGTTTTATTGTACGTGCATTTGCTAACGACAGCGGTAGCTAACCTCGCTAACGCGCAGTGCTAGACCATGGGACCAATTTATCTGCGAACTTGTAAGACGTGGGTTCGAGCCCCACCTTCGGCCGTCCTTGAAATGATTTTGCGTGGTTTCCCCATTTTCAACTCGAGGCAAATGCTGGGACGGTACTTTCTGACAGGTCACGGCCACTTCATTTCACATCCTTGCCCAGTTTCATTCATCTTCATTAATTTTCTCTCTCCTTAACTCCTCTCATGAGGTTGACATCAGGAAGGGCATCCGGCCATAAAAACCACCCGTCACATTAACATTCATCATATTATATCATCCCGACCCCGTTGAAACTCGGGAATAATAAGGGATAGACATACATACACTTGCCTTAATATAATTTCCCTTGCTATATTGTTTGTATGAATAATTACTCTAGAAAAATTGAGGCTAATCAGGAACATGTAAAATTAGTTTTCCGTGACATATCAAGGATTTTTATTTTCTCCGGATCTCTTAAAGCAATGACTGCTTTTCAGATTTCATCAACATCTTATTTCACATTCGTTTAATTTTAGCTCTCAAACCATGAAGGAATAAAAGCAAGTTGATAAAAGACCAGTCATTCCAAGGTAGAGTGAGTGCCTCCTTGCTGCCGATTTATAGAAATATTGCCTTCTCTTACAATTAGCCACCAACGTGTGCCACCAATCTTTGTTCGCGTGCCCGATCTTGCACAGTTCCTTTACCTGTCATGTGTGCAACGTTTACCTTGACTCTAAACGTGACATCACTTGGACCTGAATGTCATTCAGGAAATATGCGACGTTCTGAGAGGGAAACCACTAATTATTACTGGTGATATTAATGGCAAGCATGGCTCCAGGGTTTGCCTTATTGAGGATGCCCGAGGGAAACTCTTCTATGATCTCTGCAGTGCCTGCCATTTAAGTATACTCAATAATGGCAACAAGCCGACATATGCGTAGTAACTCTCAAAGTTTTGTAGATATGCTGTAACTGCATGCTACTCCACACTCTTTCCGTTTTTATAAGCAGTTTTTAACTTTTATTCTTGTAATTTTTCAAATTAATCTCATAATTTATAGTGTAATTATGTTTTTTAAATTTTGTAACAAACTACAACCCTAATGTACTTTGTGTAATAGGGTTCCATTTACTGTAATGGATATTCAATAATAATAATACCTGTCATCAGGAGCGGGCATAGTCCCTTGACCTATGTGACCCATTGCCTTATCTGCGTATTCGTACCCACGTCAAAGTGATTTGGCTATGCGTTGTGTTGAAAAATTACCCATGCAAATCTTAAGCTTCAGTTGAGTTCTGTATCAGTTCATTATCACCGAAGAGATTCTTCCGGCAGACCTGTGCACGAAACAGAACAAGCTGTCTTGTCTCTACTAGTGAGAAAATATAAGTTAAATACAGGCATACATCTCTTCTAACGTTTTTATGGATGACATAAAATACTTTTATGCCCTGATGTGAACTGTGAGAGAGCAATTTGAAATTTCGGACCACCAGCAAATTAAGCGGGTACGTCACATCGAAGTTTATTTTGAGACTCCAAAACGGTTGACTGTTTCCATATGTGAGTTTATTTCCTACTTAATGTGGCGAGACACTTGAATACGATAGTCAATGTGCTCTATTCGGATGTTAAAGAAAGGCTTCTATGTTTTAAGAGAATGTTAATCAAAAGAAGAGAAAATAATGGCTAGTAAACATTTAACTTCATATCATTGTCCTGCGTTGTTTTAATGGTATCTCTTCATTGCAGTTCATTGCTCTATTAAGATAGTATATTGGCTCTCACGGCCAGTGAATTAAAACTCAGTAATTTCTCTAGGTTTGTGCCGTGTCTTTTGTGGGGTTTCGCCTAGGACACCAAGCTGGCTCATCAGCGGCTTCGGTGTCGTAGTTGCTAGCATGCTGAACTGCTGTGCTCAAGATAGTGGGTTAAAACCCGGCCGAAGTCGCCGGATTTTTAAGAGCGTTAAAAAACATCCTTCAGTATGCCTTCCTTCGGAGGGGATGTAAAGCCGGCGGTCCCATGTCGTAGATTTATGGCATGTAAAAGATCCTTCCACAGTCTAAACTTGTGTGGAGCTTAATTTCTAGGTTAGATTTCATTGTAACGCTCTATCAAAGTTCCAACGTTCACCACTAGGTTTCATTGATATCTGGTAGCGAAAGTTGGAACTACTTGAAATTGAATGGAAATTGTAGCTCACCCTAGTGGTGTCCGCTTGAAGCAGCTACAGCCTCTGGCGAACCGAACATGTCCTCGGACACTCCCGGCACTAAAAGCCATACGATAAATAATAAGTGGGCTCTTGGTGTCCTCGCACAGACCCCCACAGGAGTAGCTAATAACACGCTACCTCCCTTTTTATGAAGCGCACCAGCGCATCTTCACTGCGAGAGCTTAAAGCTCAAGCAGCCATAACTAAAGCCCTGCGCGGATGCGGATATCCGCGGATAAACCCGTGGATATCCACAACATTTTTCTCCATGCGGATATACTTTGCATGTCTTTGCGAATAGCGGATAAGCTGCGGATAATGTTTGGAGTAAATTTGCGGATAGTTTTTAGAATACAATCCGAACTTGTTGAATATCATGGGGAAAGTTGGGTAATTGTGCGTAGCGGGTAATCGTGCGCACCTATGATTATCGAGCTGGTAGTACAACTAGCAACTCAGTTCACTGCTACCCTAAAGCTGTCATCGTACCTATCAGATAGGGACAGTCAGCATGATGCCAGACGCTATGTGATAACCGTCAGGCTTGGATGAAGAAACTTAACACGTTGCATGTTATTTTCTGTTGCCAGCAAATAAGAAGGTAAGGCTACAGTTGTGATTCATTATTTAAAATTAAATGTAGTTTTAAACGCCAGTGTTTGCAATGGTTTTGCATGTATTTATTTTTCAATATAATAGAATAGTTTACCGGGATTCAGTGAGTTACGTTTTAAAAGCAGAGTGGGGGTAATAGTGCGCCCAACATATATGATACAAGTAAATACAACGCGACATTAATTGCAAAATATTTCGTGTTTGTTCTCCAGATCCCAAGAAATTATACGCGGAAAACGGAGAAAAATTCCTACCCAGCAGAAAAAGTGCAGAAAGCTCTACATGCAATTAGGGATGATGGGAGGAAAATAAGGGAAGTGGGGAGAAGTTTCAACATTTTCCAGTCAATTCTACGAAAGCAGTCGCTGCAAAATTGTCTTGTTCCACCTCGTATAGTCCGTAAAGCTGTTTTTACCAACGAAATGGAGTCATAATTATCCGAATACATTTTGACATTTGCAAAATTATTTTACGGCTTAACGCCCACCGAGCTTGTCAGACGGTTTAGTTCAAGTTTGCAGAGGAGAATAAGATTTTCCATAATTTCCATAAAGTTAAGTCTAGCAGGCAAAGATTGGTTGTATGCGTTCTTGAAGAGATATCCTGCATTAACGTTGAGACAACCTGAAAGAACAAGCCTAAATAGGATTGCCTCCTTTAATGCTGACGAAACGAAGATATTTTATTATAATATCCAAAACTGCAGAATTTTAGTATCATTGCATTGTTATGCTATTGTAAAATGCATTGGAATATTCTAATATTAATGCTCAGTGCAAGTTTCGGCCAATTCACATCGTATTACTATGGGTTTCCAACACTCATCCCATGCGCATAATTTCCCAACCCATGCGCATGATTACCCTGCAGGGTGAGAAATCGTGGCAAATGCACATTTGCGAGATTTCGAATTATAGTCCACCAAATTTATTTTTGAATTAAATTTGTTTCTGCACATCGAATATAGAGTTACTAAGGCTCCCTTATTCATAGCTGCAGCTGTGTTATCTATTATGAGACCATCACAAGACCGATTCTTACTTAAGTGTGCACAATTCCCCCACTTTTCCTTATTAGGGCCCGGATGTTTATGACATATCATATTTTTCCGTTATGTTTTTTTTTTTTCATGACAAATGTAAGATGATGATTTACGCTTATTATGTCATTAAGCACAATCAACACTCCGAACTGAAAAGGGTTGTAATTCTGGCTGGATTACATTCATTTTAGACATAGCACATGACATACTGTACAGTACATAGCCTAAGGGTTCGACTTTCTGCTCAAATGTCTAAAATATAAAGTATAAAGCAACACATTGAAAATATTATTGTAATGCCAGTAGATTTGGATAACAAACTTGTGGATAAAAGTCGCGTGGATGCGGGGCGGATGTGGATAAAAGTCGTACGGATGCGGGGCGGATGCGGATAGCAATCGTGCGGATGCGGGGCGGATGCGGGGCGGATGCGGATAACAGCCGTGCGGATGCGGGGTGGATGCGGGGCGGATGCGGATAACGTTTTGTCTATCCGCGCAGGGCTCTAGCCATAACCTCCCTATGAAGGCTTCCAAAAAGGAGGTATATTGGCTTTCACAGCCGGTGAATTAAAACTCAGCAATTTTTCTAGGTTTGTGCCGTGCCTTGTGTGGGGTTTCGCCTAGGACACCAAGCTGGCTCATCAGCGGGCTCTAGGTGTCCCCGCTCTATTGTCACTGGCCAGCAGTGAAATAAGGGTTTAGCATAATTTCCCCATCCCTACAAGGCCCCCGATTCGATTTCCAGTTCTGAGGGCTGTAACGGGATGCACTCAGCCTGGTCTGTAGCGGGCAGCGACCACGGTAAAGAAAGCCGAGTTCATTGGGCGAAAGGAAACGTCATGCTGACTGTGGGGACCCCACAATCTGCAGAGGTCGGTTGGTAGGCCAAGGCCTTCGATGGGCTGTTAAGCTAATGGTTTTAGTGTGAGTTATTCCAACACCGTGCCAGACCTTCAGATTGGCACCAAATAAACGGAAGTGCTTGAGAAACATATGTGGTGGTAATTGCACAGTGCTGTTCGCCACAAACGTCAGGATTGAGTCAAGATCACAAGTGCAGAATACGGTTTTAATATCAACATTAATCGGATCAAGTGCTTGGTTATAATACGGATAGCCGAGCGGAAGGAACTCGATAGATAGGATACATTCGTACACTTGGGGAGTGGCATACTGTACCTCTCCAGCCGGTGCTTGTCGAATGTGGGTGCTCGGTGTTAGCTCACTGCTCGATTCCGGACTGTCTCGATTACCTGACACTCGACTTCATTGAATTGTAGTGAAAACAGGGGCGTATGTACATTTCTTTTCGTGTGGGGGCTGACTATCCCGGAAAATGTTGAGTATTCTCAGGGGATTGTCACCGCGAAATACCCAGAAATATCAACCCCGATCTTAGACCATATAAAAAAAAACACAGCCTGCTTCCAGTCTCCGACCGGGTCAGGAATGGAATGAATGAAGCCCCCATCTAGCGGCGAGGATATGGACTGTGCCGGCTGCCGAGGCCTGACGCACACCTCTGGGGCAATGATTAAATGAATGACAGATGAAATGAAATGATAGTGGAGAGTGTTGCAGGAATGAAATTTTGACAGGGAAAACCGGAGTACCCGGAGAAAATCCTGTCTGCCTCCGTTTTGTCCAGCACAGATTTCACGTGGAGTGACCGGGATTTCAACCACGGACCCAGCGGTGAGAGGCTGGCGTGCTGCCGCCTAAGCCACGGAGGCTATCTTAGGCCATATAATTTTGTCTAATTATTTTAGATAAGAGTTAATTATAACATTCTAAGTTTATATAGCCTAAGATTAGTGGCAATACAAAAAAGTAGAAAAATACATCACACAAATAAAACGTTATACTTAATGTATTTTCTATTATGGCCTATGGAGTATGAGTGGCAAATATCTAAATATTTTTCAATTTATTAAGCAGAAAGGTAAAGTTATATATACGAGGCACGTCCAGAAAGTAAGTTCCGTTTGGTAATAAAATTAAATTGTGTACAGATACAGGAAAGGTATTTATTGCACAACATTATACACCTCTTAAACTACTTTTCCACATAACTGCCGAACTTTTGCAGGCATTTTTCATAGCGTGGCACAGGTTTTTGGATATTTTCTTCATAGAAGTTTGCCGCCGACCGTAAGCGACAGTGAAGGCTCCCCTGTAAGATATCCTACCGTTTGGCCACCACTGTTAGGCAAATTGCATGCTTACCAGGAGAACTGCGTATGTTTAGGAGTTCTCCTGACCACATACGGAATTTGCCTAACAATGGTGGCCAAACGGTAGGATATCTTACAGGGGAGTCTTCACTCTCGTTTACGGTCGGCGGCAAACTTCTATGAAGTAAGTATCCAAAAACTTGTGCCACGCTATGAAAAATGCCTGCAAAAGTTCGGCAGTTATGTGGAAAAGTAGTTTAAGAGGTGTAGAATGTTGTGCAATAAATATTTTTTCTGTATCTGAACGCAATTTAATTTTATTACCAAATGGAACTTACTTTCTGGACGTGCCTCGTATATATATATTTTTACACCTTGATAATTTATTTCTCAAAAGTACCGTAGTGTGGAATACTCAGTTTTGCCTCACAAGGCTGAGTGTACCTCGTTCCAACCCTCAGACCAGAATTAAAATTTCTTGGCAGAGCCAGGAATCGAATTTGGATCTCCGGGGTGGCAGCCAAGAATGCTAGCCGCTACACCACGAGGTAGTCTAATTTCAATCTCAATATTGTCCATTACTTATCCAATAAGTTACAATTTACAATTATTTTATGCCTTTACGAAAGCAACACATTCTTAATTTTTATTGGCTTATTACGGGGGGTGGGGCTGGAGCCCCCAAAGCTCTCCCCCCACCCCCACCCTTACATACTGTACGCCCCTGAGTGAAAATGCAGCATTTGCTCTGGTGTAGAGATATGACTCTAGCTATGAAGATACAAATAATGAAATGCTGTGTGTTCGCCATGCTGCTATATGGAGTCTAAGGTTGGCCAATGATGAGAGCACCACACAAAATGGTGCACTAACCGACTACGCCATGACAGGCCATACCCAAAGGAAGCTCATTGATAACTCTTAGTGTGATAGGCTAGCTGCAGGTAAACAGTACTATGCGGCAATAAAGTGAGTAATCAACACCTTTGATTTGACGGTGCTTGTGTACCTGTTAACTACTCCCCGAACCAGATGTCTGTATTTAATATTCACCTGGCGGCTTCACGCTTCAAAATACTATTTTGTATAAAAATGTTCGAGAAAAGGAGGAGATGATTCTCAGGACAGAATGTATTTGTGAGTACTGAAAATTTCCTAAATAATTACGTTATTAGGCTTCCTGACGGCCCCCTAGTGTTGGGGTAGCGTGCCTGTCTCGCACTCAGAGGCCCCGGTTTCCATTCCCGGTTCCGTCAGGGATCTTAGAAACGGACGTGAGAGCTGGAACGGGGTGCACTCAGCCTCTGGGAACAATTGAGTAGCTGCCTGACAGTGAGGCAGCGTCCTGATCATGGAGACCAAGATAAACGGCCGAGGTGACCCGACGCGCTGACCACGCATCACCCCATAATCTGCAGGCCAAATGGCAGGACAGCCCTTGATGGGCCGTAGCGCCACGGGGTTTGGTTTATATTAGGCTACCTAGCTAAGAGGCCTGTTGTGAGGTTCAGGATCTTCTGTAAATACATAATTAATAAGATAAAGCTAAGAGGATTACTTCGCTCAATCTAAAGCTAGAAATATGGGGATGAGAAATACAATACCATAAAATAGCGTGCAATAAACAAAATTAACGGGCAGGGTGTAAACATACTGGAAAAGATTAATTTTAACAGAGGTAGTAAAATTTATATCGCAACTTCAGTACAAACATATCGAAAGTCAGAAGTAGCAAATATTGAATTACGAATGTTGTTTCACTGACTAACATTCTTGGCTGTCACCACGAGGGACCGGGTTCGATTCCCGGTTTTGCCAAAAATATAATTTTGGTCTAAGGGCTGGAACGGGGTTCTGATCAGCCTCGTTAGGCATAACTGAGAAGAGGTGGGTTCGATTCCTACCTCACTGATCCTGGAAGCGGCTTGCCACTTCTACTCCAGGCGAATGCGGGGATGGTACTGCGCCCGAAGAAACCCATCAGTACTTATATCCACAGCTCGAAAAAGGATTGCAGACATGTAAGTTACACAGCTCACCAACTTACCATGCCTACTAAGTAAAATTGGGAATTTCAGGAACATACAGGATAAATATTATTCGTAAAGAAAATAGTACTACTAGACAAGGTACAAAATTCTACTATCATTTACATTGAGAGCAAATTGAGAAACTCCAATCTCGAGGGGTGATAAGGTTTAATCTATAGTGAGCGCCTGTATCTATACCTCGTAGTACTATTTTCGACGATGACGACAATGAAAACGGTATCAGTTTAGATAAAAATTGACTAAGTCGCTAAAAAGCGCCAGCCGTTTATTAAGCTAATAAAACAAGTATAAAAACTGGCTTCCTCCCTTAATATTGTGTCTCCCTGACACTTCAACAAAAATTACTGAAAAAATAAATTTGCACGTGGCATTAATATAGTTAGAAAATGTGAAACGGCGTGTTACTAAGTATTGCCCTATTTTATACAGGTCCGCTTCAACTATGAACCGTAGTTCCATATCTAATCAAAAATTATTCATGAACTATGTGTATATATACATTCTTTAAGAATCTCTCAAATTTTACACTTCATAATGTCATAAAGATTAAATTTTCTTCCTCCTATAAGTCTTTCATCTACTCAATTTTCTTAAACATCAAATCCAAACATACACCGCAACTATCGTGTTGAAAGTATTTAAATACTCGTCATAATCAATTGAACATAAGTGACAAACATTTAAGCTAAGCACTGTTCCTTTTTACCTTTATCTATATATCATGAAATACTGAAATAAGTTCTGAAATTCTTTACTGAGTTAACAATCTTCTGATAAACGTGAATACTGGACGTGCACGGCATTAACCTTCGTTTCCACACTCCTCTTTCATAATTAAACAACAATTACTTTCTCTCTTAAACACCCTGTACAGAATCTTCCTTTAATACACTCACATAACTTCACAATTATTGCAATCAATACTAGAAAAACTTAGAGACTCCTCAGCCTCCCTTCGTAAAATTACGTAACTCCTTTTACGTTTATATCTCCTTAATTTGCACGGTAATTCAACTATAAACTTCCACTTCAATACATATACTTCCTTTACTTTAACATTTCTCCTCTATATCCTGATATAACTTCGCCTCGTGCTCATAATTCCATTTCTGCAATAAATCTCTGTACTTTCACTTTCTGATCACCCTGTGATTTAACTTTGTTAACTTTCTTTTTCACGTGTTTAAATTCAGCTTTACATTTTATTACCACTTTTCAAGAAATATCAGTAAATATTCATATTCTTAACAAAAGATATAAGTTTGACTTCCTTCCGTTAATATATTTGTTTAACAAATTCATTTATGCTTTTTAACGCTCTAAATCTCATTAGACATATGTGTATAAGCTTTTCGTAATACTTCCGTTCATAATAAATTTCTGACACTCGAATCAACATCATGAGTTGTCGAAATATTCTTTACACTTCGTGACGTTACTTCTTAAATATACTGTACTTAGATTTGCTCCAATAAACTTCATTTTACTTCAATTACAATCTTACTCCTTCTTTACTTCGTTCAACGTTCTATTCCTTTTAAATAGTTCACTCTACATTCTTTTAAATAATTTGCTTCATATTCCTTTAAACAATTCATTTATATTCTTTTAAATAATTCATTTATATTCCTTTAAACAATTTGTTCTAAGTTCCTCTGAACAATTCATTCATATTCCATCGCTGCGATAAAACAGATTTAATTAAATTAAATCTAACGCAAATATGAAAAATATTACATGATTTTACTTTAATATAACCTTAGTATTAATAGCATCATCATGCCAAAATTTCGTCCAAGTGACTGAAATTTTCAAGAACAAGGCAAATAACTCCGTAGAAAAATACGAAATATCACTGTAACAAGATCTACACAAATTTAATTACTTTGACAAAATTATACGTTTTAAATAATGCAGTTAAAAATACTGCTGAAAAATACTGTTACAAATACTGTTGAAAAATATGCGGTTGAAAAATATGCGGTTGGTCAATTGGATAATCACAGAACATAACTACAATTCTACATGATAAAAGACAATTTCTTCACTACCTTGTGTTGGCTTCTGGACTGTTGAAAATACCTGCATCTCTCCTTCCAAACCAAACTTGTCGTGTTTCATAGCATCGCCCACAGCTATGAAGACCGGTTTGTGACTGAACCCAGCTGGACTCGTGGTGAATGACCTCGCCGTGAACAGCTCCGCCAGCTCTCCGTTCCTCGTTCACTGCAAGTAGGCCGGCTTCGATTCTCCATCTCTTCAGAATAGACATCTGGGTTTCTTCAGAATAGACATCGATTTTCTTCAGAATAGACATCGGTTTTCTTCAGAATAGACATCACGGTCGAATATCGTCGTTTATGCAAGCGTTTTCGTATCTCAAGATGTGTTAAAACTCTCGTAGAAAAGTATGAGTTTTGCTCGGTGATGTTGCGCTTTGCGTAGATATTTATAGCGCCTTTCATGTTAGTGAATCTGGAATTCAACTGACATCCTTGTAGTCTTCACTTCCCTATGCTTTTAGCTTAGCACATGGTAATATTCATATTTCTGATAATGTAATTGAGACCTCCCCGTTGCTGACTTTTAACTAGCATTTTCAATACAATGTTCAAATATGCTTTTTCACGTAGAAGTGCTGAATAGCTTCTTGTCGAAATGTGGAACAACTTTGTATAAGCACTGCAATATATGGTTGTACTGTTCCGTTCTGCTTTATAGATTGTAGCTTGCTCCTAAGTTACTGTAAGTTCTGGAATTGCACTCTCCTTTGCTTCCAACTTTTATGAACCGTAGCACTATTATAAGAAAACTCGTTTCTGCTCGAGGTCTTGTCTCGTTCAAATCTCAAATTGGAAAGAACTCTCTTGTCCTGTTCTCCGCAGTCCTCAAGTTCCAGTCTCTCTGCCCCCTCTCGTGGTGTGACGTAACTCCTACCACCTCTCCTCACTTCAGTCCGCAGTTCGACCTTCGTAACTTCCCCTCTCTCATGACGTAACTCTCGCTTCAAGTGGCGTGATGTTTCTCGTAATATGGACCTCCCACATTCATATAATGGAATACATGTTCATCTTTAAATCATTCCTACTTCCTCGCCTTTTATAAATGCATAAGATCTATAGTATTTCACTCATTTCCATACAGTTTTTCCCATATTTCTCAAATTTTTAATAAATAAATTTTTTTATCCACTCATTTATTTTCTGGGGTCTTGGTTCATCTCCAGATCAGTTCTTGAGTAATGACCTTCAATAACTTCTGGCGCATTTCCCCGCTGCTAATTTAAAGTAAAGTATAGCCTGTACTTTCTTTAATACCAGTAAATTTTCTCTGTTCTTGAGACTGAATTTATTTATTTTACTGTATCTGTGGGTAAAATCTTTTCAATTTGGAATGGTTGAATTTTCCAATGGATCTATTATCTTCCACTCTTACAATTTTATATCAATTGTTACCGTAGACTGTATCTAGTTTGAACGGTCCTCTGAACAGGTTACTGAATTTGATATACACTTTCTTCAGTACGTCAGCTTTCACAGGAATCCTGACTAATACAAGGTCACCTTCTCGTAGCGGTCCACTGAATTTCTTCCCTTCTAAACGTTTTAATCTCTTCTCAGCCGCTTTGTTCAACTGGATCCTCGCTTCTTCGATTCTCTGGTCCATCGGTGGTTCGTTATCTTCCGGAATATTGAAGATTCCGTTCCATGGTCGTACGGGTTTCTCTTCAAAATGCAACGTGACTGGAATATCGTTGGTGCTCTCATGTCTCGTATTATTGATGCAAAATTCCACTAGTGGTACAATCTTTACCCAATTCGCATGATTATCTGCACTATACAAGCGAATGTACTTTGAAAATTCCAGCATAGTTCTTTCAATAGGATTCGTCTCTGGGCTTCGAACTGATGAAAATAGGTGAACAATATCCAACCTATCCATCGCTCCCTGAAATTCTGCAGAAGTGAATTGCGTTCCATGGTCTGTTAATTGTCTCTCTGGTTTTCCCAACTTTGGAATAATGTTCCTTTCCAGGTGATATAAAACATTCCTCGTTGTTGCTTTCTGCATGGGATTGAGCATTACAATTTTGGAGAATACATCCATTGTAACTAACACATACTGGTTTCCTCTGTCTCCTTTAGGTGCAGGTCCAAAAATATCCTGACTAAACAATTCCAATGGTTTCGTCGGAATAATCGCTTTAGGTCTCTCCTTCAATAGTTCAGAATTATATTCATTCTTCTGACACAGTTCACAAGATCTGATCACTATGGTTATGGATTCTCTCATATTTATCCAGTAGAATTTTCCTAACATGGTATAGTATGTTTTGTCAACTCCTCCGTGGCCTATACTTTTGTGTACTAACCAAATTAGTGGCACAATAAGTTCTGGTGGAATAGCAACTCGTACTTTCGTATGTCTGGCATCAATGTATTTACATACAGTTTCTCCCACGAGAATATAGTGTCTAGCTTTCCTTCTCGTTTCTAAGTATGAGGCGTGTCTCCTTGTCATTCTCCCTGACAAAAATCGATAAATGTTCCTGAATGGTGCATGCTTCTTTTGGAAAAGAGGAATTCTTCTCAATTTATCTAGCGTTTCTTGATCTTCTGCATCTGTCTGGATAACATTAACTCTCACATCTCTCTCAGGAATCGGATGTCTGGAAATAATATCTGCTAGAAGGTTGTCTTTTCCAGGTACGTGTACTATCGTGGCATCAAATTGTTGCAAAAACATGGTCCATCTGGTCATCCTATCGCTTGACAAGTCTGACTTCAACATGAATTCTAGTGCTTTATGATCCGTTCTGATTATGATCTTGTGTCCCAGCAATAATTTCTTCCAATTTTGTAGAGCATTTATGACGGCTAAAGCTTCAAGCTCCGTCGTGAAGTAATTCAGCTCGTGCGTGCGTAACTTCCTACTGCTGAATGAAATATAGTGAGGATTTCCATCTTGATCCTTCTGATATAAGACTGCACTAATACCAACTCGTGAAGCGTCCGTTTCTATGATGAATGTTCTTTCAAAATCTGGGTACTCCAACTTGATGTTATCTCTGAGCATTTCCTTTGCTTGAATAAAGGCATTCTCAGCAGCTGCATCCCATTTCCATCTATTGTTCTTCTTTAGAAGCTCATCTAGAGGTGCCATGATTTCTGAATAACGTGGACAATGACTACTGAAAAACTGACAAAGACCCGCAAAAGCTCTGATGTCTTTGATTTTCTTGGGTGTTGGAAATTTCAAAATTGCTTCAATCTTGTCTTCATTCGGATGGTAACCAAATCTGTCTATAGTATGCCCAAGAAAGTTGATCTTTTCTTGAAAGAAATGACATTTATCCAATTTCACCTTGATGTTTGCACTTCTGAGGTTATCAAATAGCTTCGTCAAATGCATGAAATGTTGCTCTGGTGTCTCTGAAGATATGATGATATCATCCACGTAGCAAATAGCAAATTGTTTCACTTCTTCACTCAACTTGTCATCCAAGGATCTGATAAGTGCTGGACTTGAATTTACCAATCCATATGGTACTCTTTGGTATACATAACAGGTTTGATTGAACATGAACCCTGTATAACATTTGCTGTCTTCTGTAAGCTCTATTTGATGAAATGCTGCAGTTAAATCAATTACTGAGAAACAGGTTTTATTCTTGAATCTCCTCAGTAGTTCTCTAATTTTCGGTGGCCTGTCGAATTCTTTCAGCAGAAGAGTATTTATGCCCCTGGCATCTAAACATAGTCTAAGACTACCATCTGCTTTCTTTACAACAGTGAGTGGATTTAAATAAGGAGTGGCTTGCTTTCTTATAATCCCTTCTTTTTCCATGCCTTTTATGAGCTCTGTCACTTCAGCTTGATACTTCTCCGGAATTGGATACAATTTCTTCTGAAAAGCTGTGTCATCAGCGAGCTTAATCTGATATTTATATCCTCTTATAATACCTGGCTTGTTATCAAAAATGTCTGCATAAGTCGTGACCAATTCTTCCAATTTCTCCCTCTGATCTTCAAAATTCTCAATCTTCCTGCCATAGTGAGGTATTCCTTCTGCTTCAACTTCCATTACAATCTTCACAAGATTTTCTTCTGTAGTTTCGTCAATCAGACTACACTCATTCTCATCCTTCGTCGTATCCTCTGATTGATGTAGGCCTTCATTAAATCTTATGACTCCATTTCGTAAATCGATCACAGCTCCAGTCTTAGTTATAAAATCAATGCCCAAAATAGCATCAAAATTTATCTGGCTCTAGACTATGAATACCTGCTCATATCTGTATTCATTTATAGAGAATTCCATTAGTGCTTGGACTTTACATTTCATGGTCTTGTCGTTAAATACGCCCCTGACTTTAATGGTTGAAACGGGCATTGCTATAAGTGAATTTCCATCCTTCAATCTGTGAAAACAGTTCTCTGATAAAATTGATGCTGTTGCTCCCGTATCTAGTAGTGTTCTCAGGCATTCTCCTTCTGATATGATTTCTATAATCGGTAACCTCGCTACTCTATCTGTTTTCGTATCTTCTCTCTCATACAGGAGATCTTCATTCGTGGCTTCATACAACTCATTAATCTGGATTTCATGTCTGGTTACGGTGCTGTTTTCTTCCTCCTTCACTTTTTTGGAATTTGACGTGTTTTTTTTGTGCCCCTCCTGGGTCTTCATTCCTTCTATCTCTGCTTGTTCCAGGTTGAGGTTCTTGATTCAGGTTATGTTGTCCCTGATTTTGGTCTCTCGCGTTCCTTTCTCTGAGATTCCTTAGGTATTCCTGACTTTCTCTTTCCCTGTCATCATAATACCTTCTTACATTGTTATTATTTCTCCAACCTTGATTTTGTTGACTTGGCTGTTGTTGCTGTCTTGAATAATTATTCGTGTTTCTCCAGTTCTGATATCTCCGATATCCATAATTATTCGTAGGGTTATATCGATTATAATATCCCTCTCTACGATAATCATTGTTCCTGGTATAATAGTTATTCCTCCATCTTTGATTTTCATATGGCCTTCCTTCTCTAGGTCTTTGATACTCTGGTCGAAATCGATTCTGCCCATACATCCTGGATCTCGTTGGACCTACTCCATTTTTGTTCTCCTCTGTTTGCTGCATTTGATCGATGTGTATGGTGTGAATTTCTCTCGGTTCCTGGTTTCTACCTCTCTGGTTTTGATTTCCAGTTGAGTTGGTGGACACATTAGACGTGTGATCCAGTCTCCTCAAAATTTCTGCCATTGCTTCTAGAGTCTTCACGTTTGCCGAAATGAGGTGCCTCCTAACTTCCGTTGGTAGCTGGCATGAAATAGCGTGAACCAAGTCTTCTTCCGCCAAAGGGGGTTGCAAATACTGCAAGCGTGCTAATTGTTTCCTGAAGAAACTTGCGTATTTCGTTGGACTAGAATATGCATACTTCTTAGAATAAATTTCTGCTCGTATATCTTGTTGAAGTTCCTTGCTCCAAAATCGTTTCTGCAGAGCTATAGCGAATTCTTCAAATGTTTGATACGTGTATCTGAAAGCTCTGTGCCATACTAACGCTTCTGAATCCAAGTATTTTTCCACGACCCTCATATGTCTTTCACGAGGTATCCTATTGTCTTCTAAATACGACCTCATGTCTCTCAGAAATTCTACTGCAGTAATATTGCCTACTCCGCTGAATTTGTTCGGTTTCTCATCATTATTCTTGATTACGATGACATTGGCATTTGACCTATTCTGGTAAGGTTCAAATTCTCCTCCAAATTCCCCTATTTCAGTTTGAAATGGCTCTCGACTGAAGTTAAAATTGGACTTCGGAATTTGCTGTTGACTAATCTCGCTTTCCTTATCCTCTTCTATCCTGTCTGTCCTAGCCTCTAATCTCCTTATTTCTTCTTTCAAATTTTCATCTCTTGCTTGAAAAAATCTCGTCAAGTCCTTTCTGATGTCCTTCCTGACTTCAGTTCTCAACGTAGATGAAAATGTAGCATCTCCTATCGTAAGTGACCTTAATTGCTGTTCTTTGGTAGGTTGTTAGTCTGAAGGATGAAAGTAAAAAGTGAAGTAAGCCAGCTGATGCTATGTGGACCCATGTTTCTCAGGAATTCATTATAGATGCAATCTGGACCAGCAGCTTTACCAGTTTTCAACATCTTGATAGCGGTTTCAACTTCCTGAACAGAAAATGGCCTAGACAGTTTCTCATTCTTCTGAGTTCTACGTTTGAGTTCGGTGAGCTTTTGTTTCACCATTTTCGTGTGACATTTATCTCTTTTGGATCGTGTAATGTCCACCATTCTATTTGCAATGGCATCTGGGCTCAAGTTAGTATTCTGCTTTTTGGAGACATGTTTTCCAGTAAGACGATTTAAGACTCTCCAAGCCTTTCTGCTCGATTTCGCGAAGTCCATGTTTTTCACTGTTTCTTCCCACTTTTGTTTCCTATTCTTCTCTAGTGATTGTAGCAGCTTCGAACCAACTTCATGATTGCCTGTTGTTAGATATTCTTCGTATAGCGCCTCGCTTTCAGGGTTCCAGCCTGGCACATAGTCTTTTCTGAAACCTCTAGGGATGTTTAATTTAGCAGCTGAAATTACTAGGTTAACGAAGTCATCATAGTTATTGGCAATTGGCTCTAGTTTTGAATCAAATAGCTTCCGATCAAGATCTTCAGAGAATTTGTCCCAATTTGCACGGTTGAAATTCCACCTGGGTAGAGGTACTGAGTTCACCACGGGTATCTTCGTGCCAGTTTCCAGAAGAACTGGTCGGTGTTGGCTGTTTGGGAAGTTAGACAGTATTTCACGTGCAGTGTTAAGAGGCTGATCAAGACAATCCTTGGACACAAATGTTAGGTCGGGATTGTAGTCTCTTCCCCAACGAGCAGAATGGAAGGAGCCTTTGTCTTTCGCGTCAAAAACTAGATGCAGATCGGATATTTCTGCCCATTGAGTTAGTACCTCGCCATCATCATCTACTGTGTCATACCGCCAGTTTGTGTGGTGGCTATTAAAATCCCCAGTATAGATGCAGGGATGGTTGAAGGTGGGCAAAACTTTCGAAGTCCATCTGATGCATTAATTTTTACTACTATAGAGAAGATAAGATCTTTGTCACTCGATTCAACAACTTGTACTCCAGTCAGGCCAGATTTGGCGTAAGTGGCAATTCCATACTGTTGGTGATGGATGGCTTCAACTAATGTATAGCACGGTATTTGTCCTCTTCTAGCAAGGTCCTGTTCATCTTTTGTGTGTGTCTCCTGAATGTTGACTATATCAATGTTGAGGCTATTAAGCTGTTTGTGGAGGTAGTCACACTTGGCAGAACTTATGCCTTCAATATTTAGTTGGAGAATGCGGACGGAAGGTCCAATGTCTATGGCTTGGTGGTTCTGAAAAGAACCGTTATAACTAAGAGTTTGAGACATTGTAATTTGTTCAGTTTCACCGTATGTCGTTGTTGCTCGCTTAGCACCACCCAGGGGACACGTGCAGGGCAATGTATAGGTAACTCCTGCGGACGTGAGCAACGGTCATCTGTTTAAACGGTCAAAGGTGATCGCCCTTCTTAAACCTGGCAAGTCGGAGCAGAGACCTGAAAACTACCGTCCAATAGCACTTCTTAGCTGCATTTATATACTTTTAGAAGGAGTCCTTCTTGCCAGGATAGCACCACTCATTGAAGCTATAACCCCACCAGAACAAGCTGGATTCAGGAAAAACCGAAGCTGTACTGATCAAGTCTTGGCCCTCACCACTCACATTGAAGCAGGGTTTCAAAAGAAGCTAAAATCAACAGCTGTCTTTATCGACCTGACTAGCGCATATGATACTGTCTGGCGACATGGACTGATCCTCAAAGTGCTGGAAGCTATCCCCTGTTTGGAAATTGCAAATCTTATTTCTAACATGCTTTGTGAAAGAGAGTTCGTAGTATTTCTAGATGATGCTAAAAGTCGCAAAAGGAAACTAAATAATGGTCTACCCCAAGGATCAGTTTTGGCCCCAGTTCTATTCAATCTGTACATTCATGACTTGCCACCAACAACAGCTACTAAGTTTATTTACGCAGATGACATTGCACTGGTAGCTCAAAGCAGAACTTTTGAAGATGCAGAAGGCACTCTTACAACCGATCTGGAGAAATTGTCAACGTTCTTCAAGTCCTGGCGACTGATCCCAAGTATGTCTAAGACAGAGGTTTCATGCTTCCATCTTGCCAACCGACTAGCAAACTACAAGCCAAATGTTGTATTTCGTGGTGAAAAACTGAAATACAACCCATTCCCGAAATACCTCGGTGTCGGGCTGGACCGAACTCTGAGCTACAAAGAACACCTCACCAAGCTCTCTCACAAAATTTCCACCAGAAATAACATCCTGCACAAGCTTTGCGGTAGTTCATGGGGAGCCACGGCGGACTGCTTAAGATTAACGGGTATCAGTCTAGTCTATTCTGCAGCGGAATACTGTGCTCCAGTATGGTTGGAAAGTGCACATGTGCATAAAGTGGATACCAAGCTGAATGACACTATGCGTTGCATAACCGGCACCATAAAATCAACCCCTCGCCACTGGCTACCAGTACTCAGCCACATTCCACCACCTCACCTGAGGAGGAAGGAAGCTCTGATCAGAGAAGCAAAGAAGATCTATGCTTCTCCCTCATTACCAATACACCAGGAATTCTGCCACCCACCACCGAAGCGACTTCATTCGAGGAGACCAACCAGTTTATTGGCCGACCAACTTCTGGCAAATCGATTCAACCTAAACCAATGCTGGCAGGACGAAAGGTCAAACTCAACGTCTGGAACTAGTGCTCAGGAGATCAACCCAACGGTGAAAATACAAGGATTTGACCTTCCTAGAAAATTATGGTGTCGCCTCAATAGACTGAGAACCAGGCACGGCCGTTGCAATTACCTATGCCATAAGTGGGGTTGGATAGATTCCCCATTGTGTCAATGCAATGAGGAGGAACAGACCATGGACCATATCATCCAGCGCTGCCCTCTACACGCCTACTCCGGGAGCCCTAGTGATCTGTTTCATCTTCGAGAATGTACTGTGGAATGGCTCCAAAACTTGAACTTGGATTTGTGATTTGTTTTTATGTAATTCACCATACGATTAAATAAATTGCTGTTCTATTTCGCTGGTATCCTTATCCTGCTTTGATCGAATTTTCGCTAGTTCTATACTTATCTCATCGACCGTACATTTAATTTTGTCAAATTCGTTTGAGTTAGTTAAATCTGTTTTATTAACAATCTCTGTCAGCGTGGCTACGTTATTAACTTGTAATGTATCTATCCGCTTAGATAGATCTTCCCGTACCTTGCTAACATTAATATTGGAACATAACTCTATAGCTTTAATGTCATTTGCTAATTTATGGTGTATTTCTGATATGATTTGAGTTGTGACTGTTACGACCTCCTCCTTCATGTCCGTAACTGCCTTTACAATGGAAGCATTTATATCTACATTTATACCCTCTTCAATCAGTTTACTTTGACCTTCCAACTTGACCTGTAATTCACCAACAGTGCCATTTAGATTGTCAAGTTGCTCCTTGAGTTTGTTCTGGGCCCCTGAAATGTGTACATGATGAGTGTTATTTTCTTCCTTAATTGAGCTCATGCTAGCCTGTAGTTTCTGTTCTAGTTCTATCATGTGATTACTGTTAGCTAATTGGATTTCTATCACTTTTCCTGCCATGTCCTGTTTGACTTGATCAAATGAGGCTTTTATTTCTTCCTGTGCATTACCTGCCCTTTCAAAAATTCTCTGAGCTTTTTCCTGATTTTTCCTAGCTTCTTCCTGAGCTTTTTCCTGATTTTTCCTGACCTCCTCCTGTGCTGCTGTTATTTCGGCTTGGATTTTTCTATCTTCTAATCTAGCCTGCTCCTGACTTAACCTGTCCTCCTCGCGAGCTTTTTCCTGAGCTAATCATATCTCTGCTCTTATCCTATTTGCCTCTTCCAAAGCTAACTTGGCTTCTTCTCTTTCCTTCTCTCTAGCTAGTCTATCTTCCTTTCTGGCCTTCTCTAAAGCTAACTTAGCTTCTTCCTGTGCTAATGTTATACTAGCCGTAGTAAGTGTTTGAGCAACTGATAACTCTGCCTTGACTTCTGATTTTACAGTTGCTGCTGATTTCTGTATCTCGGTTTTCAACTGTTTAATGTTGTTATGTGTCAATTGGTGGAGGGCTTCAAGGTCTTTGGTCAACGTACTTTGACCTTCCTTCATGGTTTCAAGCATCGTTCGAATGAACGTCATATCATTCGTTGACATAATTCTTCTTTTCTTGAGAATTAGGGAAGTGTCGACTACAAAATTTACCAGTGAATATCCAGATTGACCAACGCATGCATTTTATACCAGTGATGGAATATATAGAACATCTTAATCCTACTTACATCTATTTTAATCGCGAGTTATCTCGTATATATCATCGTCCCATTTTACTGAACTGACATCGCTTCATTCTAACATCTCACTTAACCTATGTTTAACAACATGAATTTACTTTTAAATTTAATGTTACATGACAAATGTCGTTAGCTGGTTTAAAAATTATGCCTCACAACTATAGTGTACTCCACTAATCTGCTGATGTTGTGTTCATCTCAACAATCATTAAATTTGGGATCGGCATTTTTCTTTTCAAAACTAATATGGCCTCACTCTCGAGTACTTCCAAACTTCTTCTCTCGAGTGCTCTTTCGAATGCTCTTCGAATACTTTTCGAATGCCCCACGGATGGGCACGCCATTTAAATAATATCATCTATATGCGCCCGAAGAAACCCAACAGTACTTATATCCACAGCTCGAAAAAGGATTGCAGACATGTAAGTTACCCAGCTCACCAACTTACCATGCCTACTAAGTAAAATTGGGAATTTCAGGAACATACAGGATAAATATTATTCGTAAAGAAAATAGTACTACTAGACAAGGTACAAAATTCTACTATCATTTACATTGAGAGCAAATTGAGAAACTCCAATCTCGAGGGGTGATAAGGTTTAATCTATAGTGAGCGCCTGTATCTATACCTCGTAGTACTATTTTCGACGATGACGACAATGAAAACGGTATCAGTTTAGATAAAAATTGACTAAGTCGCTAAAAAGCGCCAGCCGTTTATTAAGCTAATAAAACAAGTATAAAAACTGGCTTCCTCCCTTAATATTGTGTCTCCCTGACACTTCAACAAAAATTACTGAAAAAATAAATTTGCACGTGGCATTAATATAGTTAGAAAATGTGAAACGGCGTGTTACTAAGTATTGCCCTATTTTATACAGGTCCGCTTCAACTATGAACCGTAGTTCCATATCTAATCAAAAATTATTCATGAACTATGTGTATATATACATTCTTTAAGAATCTCTCAAATTTTACACTTCATAATGTCATAAAGATTAAATTTTCTTCCTCCTATAAGTCTTTCATCTACTCAATTTTCTTAAACATCAAATCCAAACATACACCGCAACTATCGTGTTGAAAGTATTTAAATACTCGTCATAATCAATTGAACATAAGTGACAAACATTTAAGCTAAGCACTGTTCCTTTTTACCTTTATCTATATATCATGAAATACTGAAATAAGTTCTGAAATTCTTTACTGAGTTAACAATCTTCTGATAAACGTGAATACTGGACGTGCACGGCATTAACCTTCGTTTCCACACTCCTCTTTCATAATTAAACAACAATTACTTTCTCTCTTAAACACCCTGTACAGAATCTTCCTTTAATACACTCACATAACTTCACAATTATTGCAATCAATACTAGAAAAACTTAGAGACTCCTCAGCCTCCCTTCGTAAAATTACGTAACTCCTTTTACGTTTATATCTCCTTAATTTGCACGGTAATTCAACTATAAACTTCCACTTCAATACATATACTTCCTTTACTTTAACATTTCTCCTCTATATCCTGATATAACTTCGCCTCGTGCTCATAATTCCATTTCTGCAATAAATCTCTGTACTTTCACTTTCTGATCACCCTGTGATTTAACTTTGTTAACTTTCTTTTTCACGTGTTTAAATTCAGCTTTACATTTTATTACCACTTTTCAAGAAATATCAGTAAATATTCATATTCTTAACAAAAGATATAAGTTTGACTTCCTTCCGTTAATATATTTGTTTAACAAATTCATTTATGCTTTTTAACGCTCTAAATCTCATTAGACATATGTGTATAAGCTTTTCGTAATACTTCCGTTCATAATAAATTTCTGACACTCGAATCAACATCATGAGTTGTCGAAATATTCTTTACACTTCGTGACGTTACTACTTAAATATACTGTACTTAGATTTGCTCCAATAAACTTCATTTTACTTCAATTACAATCTTACTCCTTCTTTACTTCGTTCAACGTTCTATTCCTTTTAAATAGTTCACTCTACATTCTTTTAAATAATTTGCTTCATATTCCTTTAAACAATTCATTTATATTCTTTTAAATAATTCATTTATATTCCTTTAAACAATTTGTTTTAAGTTCCTCTGAACAATTCATTCATATTCCATCGCTGCGATAAAACAGATTTAATTAAATTAAATCTAACGCAAATATGAAAAATATTACATGATTTTACTTTAATATAACCTTAGTATTAATAGCATCATCATGCCAAAATTTCGTCCAAGTGACTGAAATTTTCAAGAACAAGGCAAATAACTCCGTAGAAAAATACGAAAAATCACTGTAACAAGATCTACACAAATTTAATTACTTTGACAAAATTATACGTTTTAAATAATGCAGTTAAAAATACTGCTGAAAAATACTGTTACAAATACTGTTGAAAAATATGCGGTTGAAAAATATGCGGTTGGTCAATTGGATAATCACAGAACATAACTACAATTCTTCATGATAAAAGACAATTTCTTCACTACATTGTGTTGGCTTCTGGACTGTTGAAAATACCTGCATCTCTCCTTCCAAACCAAACTTGTCGTGTTTCATAGCATCGCCCACAGCTATGAAGACCGGTTTGTGACTGAACCCAGCTGGACTCGTGGTGAATGACCTCGCCGTGAACAGCTCCGCCAGCTCTCCGTTCCTCGTTCACTGCAAGTAGGCCGGCTTCGATTCTCCATCTCTTCAGAATAGACATCTGGGTTTCTTCAGAATAGACATCGGTTTTCTTCAGAATAGACATCGGTTTTCTTCAGAATAGACATCACGGTGGAATATCGTCGTTTATGCAAGCGTTTTCGTATCTCAAGATGTGTTAAAACTCTCGTAGAAAAGTATGAGTTTTGCTCGGTGATGTTGCGCTTTGCGTAGATATTTGTAGCGCCTTTCATGTTAGTGAATCTGGAATTCAACTGACATCCTTGTAGTCTTCACTTCCCTATGCTTTTAGCTTAGCACATGGTAATATTCATATTTCTGATAATGTAATTGAGACCTCCCCGTTGCTGACTTTTAACTAGCATTTTCAATACTATGTTCAAATATGCTTTTTCACGTAGAAGTGCTGAATAGCTTCTTGTCGAAATGTGGAACAACTTTGCATAAGCACTGCAATATATGGTTGTACTGTTCCGTTCTGCTTTATAGATTGTAGCTTGCTCCTAAGTTACTGTAAGTTCTGGAATTGCACTCTCTGCTCGAGGTCTTGTCTCGTTCAAATCTCAAATTGGAAAGAACTCTCTTGTCCTGTTCTCCGCAGTCCTCAAGTTCCAGTCTCTCTGCCCCCTCTCGTGGTGTGACGTAACTCCTACCACCTCTCCTCACTTCAGTCCGCAGTTCGACCTTCGTAACTTCCCCTCTCTCATGACGTAACTCTCGCTTCAAGTGGCGTGATGTTTCTCGTAATATGGACCTCCCACATTCATATAATGGAATACATGTTCATCTTTAAATCATTCCTACTTCCTCGCCTTTTATAAATGCATAAGATCTATAGTATTTCACTCATTTCCATACAGTTTTTCCCATATTTCTCAAATTTTTAATAAATAAAATTTTTTATCCACTCATTTATTTTCTGGGGTCTTGGTTCATCTCCAGATCAGTTCTTGAGTAATGACCTTCAATAAATTCTGGCGCAGTACCGACAGAGGCCACAGTCTCTTCCCATCCTAATCCTATCCACAAATACAATACTACAGCTATCACAATGACACAGGTTGTCAGATTCCAGTTGAATTGGGTTAAAGACAGATCACCTCGCTGATTTTTTCTCCTTTCAAATCGTTTCAAAATTCAAATTCTTTCTTTGAATTGTAGTTTCATTGTGTTTGATTTACTTTGCCTAAGATGTATATTCTATCTTTCCTTTCTTGGTTCACTATTATTTGAATGTGACCTTGGATACGGTACATTATTCTTACATAATCTGAAAAGTTTTCAGTATCAACTGCTTTTATAAAAGCTCCTAAAACTACTATACATACGGATTTTTCTTCACATCAGAGAAGTCCAAGTCAGAGCAGATTTTAGACATTCCACAATTTCAGATAAGTCTCCATATTAGATCATTCAACACATTATTCGCAGACAAACACTGTTTTTGTATTTTGCAGTTCTAGATTTTTACAATTATCTCAGCAGAGTACCCGATGGTCATTTCAGCATTAATTTACAAACCTAGGGGAGGATGCGATGCATGGGTCTCCGATTCGAACCATCTTTAGTACACGTGTAGGGCATGATTAGGCGTATACCAGGTGCAAGGAGCAAGTTGCGATTCTCAGCCAATTCCGAGAAATTAATTATTAATTATTCGTAATTTCTGTACGGCGTTCATGTGCGTTGTACGTTAACATGAAGCCAAGGAGCGCGTGGTGCAGTGGTAAGAGCCCTGTTTCGTAAGCGCGGGATCACTGGATCGAAACCCACCGGTGAGCCTTTTTTTTTTTTTTTTTGTAAACATAGGCAAATCGTACAACTGTAGGTGTCGTGAATAATGTTCATTTTGCAGTCAATTGTAATAACGTGTTTTGTGAGCGGGAAAAGGGAGTCGGAATAAATTGTACAGGAGATTGATGAAAGAATATCTTTATTCACAGTATTTGCTGTTGATACAACTGCCCACCGTTATCGTTAGTTTTTGTGCAGGTGACCTCGCCAGGTCCGAACACTTTCCAACCGATACCCATAGCATGATACACTACTTGCGGGATACGGGGTGGTCTGATGGTTCACTAACGTGCAATGAACGGAACAGACTGGGGCTTCAGTGTATAAACGTATACATATAATAGAATACACCTGACAATGTATAATACCAATGTATTTGCAATTCCCCGACTGTAAATTATGTAATGTCTCAAACGTTCACCGGTGGGATTCGATCCAGTGATCCGACGCTTACGAAGCAGGGCTCTTACCGCTGCACCACCCGCTCCTTGGATTCATGTTAACGTAGAGCGCACATGAATGCCGTTCAGCAGTTACGTTAATTTATAATTAATTTCTCGGAATCAGCTGAGAAGCGCACCTTACTACTTGCACCTGATATACGCCTAGTCATGCCCTACACGTGTTCGAATCGGTGACCCATGCATCGTTTCCTCCCCTTGTCAGCCATTCTTCTAGGTTTATGTCGTGTCATGTGCGGGGTTTCACCTAGGAACACCAAGCTGGCTCATCAGCGGGCTCTCGGTGTCCGTGCCAAGACTCCACAGGAGTAGCGAACTGTGCACTACCCCCCTTCTTATGAAGAACCCGTTGATGAGCAATCTTGGTGTTCCTAGGTGAAACTCCACAAAAGACACTGCATAAAATTAGAATTGCTAAGTTTTAATTCCTTGACCTTGAAAGTTAATATACCAAATCTTAAGTAGTTTAGGACTTATTGCTTAAGTGTATCACAGTAATCGTAGCTAGACCTCCATAGGTTAGTTGGTGGAGGGAGACTGCATGTTGATGAGATTGCCATTTCTCAGTCTTGCAACAAAGTATGTACCGTATGTAAATAGGTTCTTTTAGCCTACTTTTCTCATTTTGCAAAAAATGAGGAAAAAGTAGGCTTATTAGAACAATCCGGGAAAATGTGTGTTTCTCTGTTCTTCTGTCTGTCTGTCTGTCTGTCTGTCTGTGTGTCCCCCGGTATCAACTGCTAAACGGCTGCAGCTATCAAAACCAAATTTGGTAAGAGTAAATATCTGAATATCTCACGGCCATATTTGAAATTGACGTCAGTACTACCAACTACGGACAAATCGCAATTGAAATTTGAGCTCTATGTTGGATATCTCAGAAGTTATGCATGCGAACTATTCCAAAATTGGCACACATATAGATAATAACATTCCAGATTAATTTTCAGAAGTACATACATGCCAGTGTTGCCAACATGATTCAAAGCATGCTGATAGGTCCAATGCATGTAACTGCATAAAACTGGAATTGCTGAGTTTTAATTCCTTGACCGTGAAAGCTAATATACCAAATCTTTAGTAGTTTAGGACTTATTGCTAAGTGTATCACAGCAAACTTCTATACATACGAATTTTTCTTTACATCAGAGAAGTCCATGTCAGAGCAGTTTTTAGACATTCCACATTCCACAGTTATTTCAACCAAATGTAGTATGTACTATGTGTACTACAACAGATATGACTGTGCGTATTCTAAAGAGCCACCAGGGCTACCAACTATTAATAAATGCTCTCTCTATGTTTTAACACTAATATCAATATATCAGAAAGTATGCAAGCCAACGGATTTAAACATTGCACACGTGTAGTACCTGACATTCTACCTTAGTTTGTTGTAACGTTTATACATCAGTGCTGCCAACACGATTCTAAGCCTACTGATAGGTCCAGGTTTTAAATGCATATTACTTCCATACTAACAAATATTTTCCAACCAAACTTCGTATGAGCTTTGTGTGCCATAACAGTTATGAATATGCGTATTCGCAAGAACCAGCAGGGCTGCTAACTGGTAATAAATACTCTCTCTATTTGTATAATCCTAATATCAATATTGGCCTGTTTGCCATCTCTTGATGAATACAGTACATTTGCATTTGTCAGTTGGCACAGGCTAGAGTAAAAGGTGGATTTTCACCGATGTCTCAGTCTCACTCATGGCTGTGATTATATGGAAGCTACTGAGGTATGGGTGGTGCTTAGTAATGGCATTCAGGGCACAGTCAGAGCCTGTGAATGCTGTGAAAGGTTCTACTCATAGGGTTAGGACTACTGTTCTGACTCAGTGAGGAAAGCAATGGCAAACTACCTCACTCCTCTTCTTGCCTAGAACGCCTCAATATAGCGCTGCCTTGAGTTTTTGTGGGTATCTACTCACATAACGTAACGGCGGTGCTTTTTGAGGATCCAACCAGCCTTCGGGCTGGCTACCTAACAGACAGACAATATCAATATATCAGAAAGTATGCGAGCCATCACCTCTATACCTTGCACACGTATAGTACCTGTCATTCTAGATTAATTTGGAATAACTAATATACCTCAGTGAGGCCAACATGATCGTAAGCTTTCTGATAGTTTCAATTTTAATTACATGTAACTTCTATACTAATAAATGGACTTTATCCAAAAATGGCATTGTAACAGATCGTAATATTTCAGATTAATTCTGAGCATCACATACATGACATTGTCCCCAACATGATTTTACGTGCACTGAAGAATCCAATATCAAACGGCATGTAACGTGCATACTATCCATTAGACTTCAACGAAATTTTGTATGTACATTCTATACCTAAAGAGATGGAATCAAGAATATATTCAGAGTCATCAGGGCTGCCAACTGTAGTAAGTTACTCTATTAGGTTACACTACTTCAGGTGTATTTCAAACTACAGTACTTAGAAATGTTAGTATTACCAACTTTATATCGTCATTATTCTAGATAGATCTATATAGATTGGCAGGAATCTTAAATTGTAAGAAAAGTAGTCTCTTTAGTTCCTCACCGAACTACTTGTTCAGATTATTAATGCTTTAGTATTTTACCGGTATACTAATAGTTACCACACTTAGTAAGTTTTTGACGGATCTTGTGTTTTTGGAAGGCAGTGGGTGTCATTGTAGGTTTGTTAGTGTTTTGTAGAGCTATTTTGTCTTAAGTTATAAGGATTTGGATCTGATGATGCTTGCATGACGAGCGAAACATGTCATCCCTTATTAATCTCCCTCTTCTGTGGTCCAAAACAAAGTGAAGTGATAGAAGCCATTTTTCAGTGTTGCCTAATTCTACTAAAGAAAGCTTTTCAGTCGGTCAACACAAATTGTGCCAATTTACATTAGGCGGGAAATAAGATAAGTTGACATAACTTTATTACATTCAGTGCATTGTATCATTTGTGTATCCGCCACACGAGATATTCCAATACAATCAGGCAACTAGTTCAAATAGGAACGGTATTTAGAACATAAATAACAACATAGTGTATACATCACTACTGAAGTTATTCATAATAACAACTCAATAGATCTCCGGTTCCATACCTAAACCACATTAATAATAATAATAATAATAATAATAATAATAATAATAATAATTTATTATTTAGCGTATGGCATGGTTACATAATTACAAGCTAAAGAACACATTAAACATATACATTAGTATTTAGCCTAAAAGAACAATATTAAAATAAATTTTGAATGAGGAGACACATATTCAATAGATAAAAAGTTCAAATTTACAAGGTAAGATTTAAATTGGAAATCCAATCTAGAGCAAGCTGCGTTGCATCATGAAAGTCTTTGAGGTTCCCATGATAGGCTCGAAGGCTGCAGTCCTCCACGATATGTTGGATGGTCTGTCTTTCAAAACCACAGTCGCACTGAGGTGAGGAAGCCTTATTCCACTTGAATAAGCTGTCTGCGCAGACCCCATGTCCCGTTCGAATTCTGTTGAGTGATTTCCATGTATGGCGTGGTAGTTCCATGCCAGCTGGTTTCTGGATAGGATCAATGAAGTAATAATAACGCAACAACCATAGAAGTGCACTAAATACTGTCTGAAAATACTGTAGTTTGACACGTTACACAAACTTATGTAATATAAACATTGGATTGTATTGAAGTGTAATTCATAAACATCGTATACTAACATTGTGGGGTTGAAACCATTTATTCAGTGTTGCCTTAGTAAACAAGAGTTTAGTGCTTTTCAGTAATTTATTTCAGGATTAGGGCATAACCCAGCTCTGAAAAGCACTAAACTCTTGTATCGTATGGCCTGCTAATTAAGCGTAAGTGAATAGGATCTGAGGATGAACGTGTGACGTTCGATACACCTCATCCAATAAAAGCGTGTTACTTTGTATGTAAACTACTTGTTTCCTGCCTAAAGTAATTGGGTACATTCGTGTTGATCGACTGAAAAGCTTTCTTTAGTAGTCCAAATCAAATGTATAGATTTTAATCACATATAATTTTTAAGGCTATTTTTTCCATGTCCCAGTAATTGGAATTACCTTGTGTCGACCGACCGAGAAGTTGTAACATCAATTACGCAGGTTTACAAAATACAATTTTTGGAGACCTTTTTTGGATACAATAACTGATTTTGTATATTGAAAGTGTATGAATTGCGGAAATGTCTCCTATGTTCCTGTATCAGATCTCGTTTTTAAAAAACTACATAAGTTATTAAAGAAATCTTTACAAGATGCGTGAACTTGAAAATCTGCATTGTTTTGTTTCTTTATAGCATGCAGAGTTAAGTAAATGAAAATAATGAACACATTAACTTAAGACATATTGTCCATCAAAGTAAAAAACAGTTTGTGTTCACTTGTATGATTAAGTCAATGGAACCGTTGCCACTTGGTTGCAAAGCTTTTCATACTGATTTTTCTCTACTTCATTCTAGTATGATCATCACGTTTTATCGGCCAACAGTAGAGATATTGTGAAATTTTGCAATATCTTGTTATTAAATTACTGTAATTAGAAGAAATTGTTATGTGATAGGACAAAAGTAATGGCACTTCTGAATTCAGATAAACAATGTGCATGTGGAATATGAGTGAAAACCAAGAAAGGAAAAATTGTGTAGGCCTGTGATACGGCAACACAGAAAATGGCTTCAAAGCTCTCTAAATAGAGATTTCACACGCACACACCCAAGTACACAGGGTTACATGACCACAATGTCGCCAGCCCCTAATTGAACTACAAGGTGTGTATTGAGCTTTTGGAAATGTGTTTCGATGTTAGGTTAGAACTTGCGGTATTACTGAGAGCTGGAGCAATGATAATGTGCTGTCAACATGAGGCTCAATTTGTCATACATGACAGCAAGAGTGCTTTACTGAGCTAATCACCGTCACATGATCTCACTTCACGTGGAATACAGGTGTATCCACATAATAATCAGCGGCTGTTTGTTCATCTGTTTGACAAGGAGCAGTTTGAGGTTTTAATTGTAGGACATATTTCCAAATATTTGGGTATCACGCTCCAAACTAATGCTATATGTTTAACATATCATGTGATAGAGAAATCAACGCAAGTGGTACGGGCAATGCTTGAAATTAGATACGTAAGAACCCTCAGCTTAGAGACAGCAATGGCTCTTTTCTGAGATTAACACCTAACAGAAAATAACCTTTCTTCACTGGAAAGAGTGAAGGCATTATTCATTAAAAAAAAGCAAACGAAGGGTCAAAAACTACCGGATCACGATTCGTCTACCTCCTGGCACTAGAAAGAGTGAAGGCATTATTCATTTAAAAAAGCAATCGGAGGGTCAAAATTTACCGGATCACGATTTGTCTACCTCCTGGCACGAGAATAAATTCTTATAGAGGACCTTAGAAACTAATTCCTCTACCGAACACCAGAGCCTCTGAAAATCTACTAACATCATTGAAGAAAAAATGAGAAGACATACGTCAAGAATTTTATGGAACTGGAGCCATGATCGACCGGACGTGGACAACAGCCAACTTTGAGTTGAGGCATGTGTTTACACGTCTGGCGGTCCATGGTTTTCACCACCTTATTTGCATAAGCAAATATTTCCATGAACCCTGTACAGTGACGTGTGTATGCGAACTATGTGGAGAATCGTGTGATCGTTACCACTTAAAGCTCTGTAGTGAACCCATGTGCCATAGGGTCCAAGGAGGTCGAATCCATGTATTTGGGGAAGAAATGAAAGAAACGTACAGTTTCTAATGTAACATAGAGAAAGATCAAGCCAGGATTCTAGCCTAACATTGTGCAAGCAGCGCGAGCCAGGTGTTCGAGGGATGAGATCACCCCTCTTGACATTCAGAAGGAGCTGGTCATGAGTATTAATAACCGAGTGGAAAATTTCGGTTGTTAGACAAGGAAGCCTGACTCGGAAATCGAGCTGAGCTTGCTTGAAAATGACAACACCGCCTATGCGCCAGAAGAGGAATAATTAAATTTAACCCGTTTACGAGTATAAAAATAAGTAAATAATTACAGTACGGTGAATCATTTCGAATTAGAGATTTTTGTGTAAAGAAAAACCCTTTAATAATTGCACAGGAGAAAACTGCAAACGCAAGTAGACGTCATAGGGGATTTACCAAGGCCTGTGGAGAGGGGAGAATGCAAATGAACAGCAACACCCACACAGTTGAGGACGAGAAATTAATTAATATCTCCGAATTGCACGATCGATTCTTATGCGCAATGAGATTATTTAACATTGAGAAGACGAGCTTTTTGAAGGTATAATTTTTATAATGGTGCAGTCATTATTTTAAAAGTTGGGCACGGAAAGGGCTAGAGTATTATCTTTTTGTAGCGAAAGAGTATAAAGCTCCTGGCATCACCAAGCCAAGCATGCAGTTTCAAACAGTCTAGGGGACGTGACGCTGGAGCATCAGTACAAGCAGTTCCAAACAGCCCGAGGGGGGCGTTGCTACGCATCAGTATTCAGACAGCCGTGTGGGGCGTTACTCTGCTTCACACCGAAGACAGTTTACCAGTACTCCTTGAGGGGAGAAACGCTGTATTACACCGCAGAATTAATATCCGATAGCCACAGGCGTCACAGTATTAACAACTTGCGTGCCTCCATAAGGAGTTGTAAAGAAGAAATATTAAAGTATCGCCGTGTTGAAAAATTAGGAAAATCCTAGTTACAGGATTTAGGTCCGACAGTACACAAGTTTACAGTGAAAAGTTCGTAAAATATAGTCAGAGCAGGCTGCGAACGTTGGACTTAAGGCGATAGGTCTTTAAATAAACGACCGAAAATATCATAACGTACGAAAGTACCGTAATAGAAAGATAAACAGTTATCTAATTTAAAGAACCCAAATAGGGAAAAACAGAGTAAGGTTCGCAACGTATTTCAGAAAAGTAGGAGTGCGAGAACCGAATAAACAAAGAAGAACGGAGACTATAGACATTATCTCCAGAAAGCAGACGAACTATTCTAAAGCACTAGACTCGAGAAGTACTAGCTGCTATAAAATAAATCCATCGATCATCGATAGGTTATCGAGGGGACCTCGATCCGAACAAACTTTCACTAGGATCGATAAACTAGATCTAAAAAAAAGAAGCCGTTCAAGCTAGAGAAATAGCCGGTCATCCAGAATAGGATTCGAAGAATTAGGATTCCAGGGAAAAGTAGATGATTAGAGACTTTCGTATTCTGCAGGATAGGAAGCCGACATTGAATAAATTTCACCCTTGGAAACGGGAGATTAAGAGATCACGTGTGATAGGCTAGGAAAATACGGCCTAGTGATCAAAAGTTGTGAAGTGTAAATCTATCAAGATTGTGTGTAAAAATAATATTTTTTAGTGTTTATTGTGTGTTCTAAATGGATACGCCAGTGTATTAAAAATGTTGTCAATGTTAAGTGTATTGAATATGTGTCAAGAAGTGTTTGTACATGAGATGAATTTCTACAATATGGAGTAAGTTAACAAGTGGGCCAAAATGAAACACCGCACAAGCATAAAGGTCATGAGACGACCTTAAAAACATGTGAGTAATGAATTTCATTATATTTTGGTGTCAGGAAATGATTGTGTACAAATCCACCGGAGTTTTTGAGTAAAAGGGATGTGTTTAAATAAATAAATACTGAACAAAACAAAAACGCGGTCTGAACAATAATAGAAATTTGAGAAACTATAAATAATTATGTAAAAGAATAAATCCAGTAGAGGAAATATATGAATAAAATGTCAGTGTATTTGACGAATGTCATAAGAGCAAGCGAAATATTAATAATTATCATGAAAGATATTTAAATAAAAGTAAATTTGAGTCGTATGAAAGAAATAGCTTTTGAGCTTGTATAAAGAATGAAGATATGAAATAATAATAATAATAACCAAGTAAGGAAATATTAAATAAAGATCAAATTAATTGATGTGAACATAAGAGCGTTAGAGCCTTAATAAAAATATAGACATGTTGTTCAAATGCATGTTCTTAGAAAGAGAGAAAGTTATTGCAAAAGAAAAGAATAATATAAAAATTGAGATGTGTATCAATTGTTAATATGATATTATCAGTTCTTTGGATGACGCTAGGCTTAAAAATAAAGTATAGCGCAAAAGAGCGCAATTAAAATAAAATGTCACGCTAGGAACGCGTAAAAGTTAATGTACTTGGTAAATTACTTATGAGAGGTAGTTGATTGTAATGAATTGAGAATTGGTGTAAGTCCTCTATTTGTGACGTAGTATCACGAGGCCATAGTGTATGTTGTATTGAAAGGGAGCAAATGTATGGTATTGAGCGTAGGTCTTATAAGCTATAGGCTGACCCTAAATCGCATTTTGTATAGTCCTCTATATGGGAATGGTTCCCGAGGCATGTGAAGAGATTCGAACTCAGAATCTTCTTATGATGAAAGCCCCTTTATTATTCGTCGTAGAATGTGTATATCTCTTCCCCAATCAATGAGGACCTTTCATAATTAATAAATGCCAAGATTACGAATGTGGTTTATGAGCCAAATAATATTGTTGAATTTAAACGAGGAGTAGAACGCCAGGTCTCCCAAAGAATTGAGAATGAACGAAAAGCTGTTTGTAAAAGCATTAAAGAGAGCTCTAGCTTAGGCTAGACGGGAGGGTTCCCGCATAGTCATAAATAACGCTCGAGTAGCACGGTCAGACCCTTGGAGTAGGAGGGGTGTCTGAAGGCCGTCTTGTAAGGAGTAATGAATACACCGTGAGTGTTTAAAGTTTTTAACGACCCGGGCGTTGAACCGAGGCCCTTGTAGATTGATATTTCCGCTTGCCTGTTCAGATCGTAGTTTTTTTATGTGATAATGGTCTTATAAGACATATGAGATAAATAACAATCCCTATTGTAATGTTGTATGGAAGTAGGATTCCATGAGTTAATTGAAGGCAACTAGGTTCCGGGAGTAACCATAGTTTTTTGACTGTGTCAAGTATCTTCATACTCTGGAGTACACAAGTAATTTCCTGATTACCTTAATGTATTTGTAAAACTAGAGAGAGATGATAAAAGCTGAAAACCTGTGAAATGCCCAAATATTGAGTTAGATAATTAACATGTAATTTTAAATGTAATTATACATTTGTTTTGATGATTAAGAAAATATAAAAAAGTAGTATTTGAGGTGTACAAAGAATGACACCATTATTATAGAAAGCATTGAGCCAAAAGAGCTCGGAGTTATATGAAACTTACAGTTGATGCTTTATGGAAGTAAAAATAATTAGGAATTGTTGGTTTATATGGAAACCATATGTTTTAATACAATATTTGTTTTATTCTTATGTTATTCCTTGTTCATTTGGAACAAGTAGATGATTATGGGTCAGTAATTTAATTGTTTAATTGTTTGTAGCGCCATAATTTTATTAATTAAATGTGTTAAAATAGGAGTTGATTTTGTTGTTATTTTTGCAAGGGTATCCTCTAATTAATCCAAAATATGTGAGTCACAGAGTGGGTGAACTTACCGCTACCCCGAAAAACCCGAATTGAGCTACGCTGGTCTACTGTGATTGGCATATTTCTTGCTAAAAGAACACATGGGGGGCATAGAAGTAATGTGCTGGATTAATAACTAGAGGAACACTTAAGACGGTCATATCATGTAAAGTAAAGTAATGATAGGAATAGCTACAACGTAAAATATTAACTGACCGCATGGGTCCCTGGAAACTCATACCGAGCAGCCCTGAATTATATCATTAACCCCCCTAGAAAATCTTTCATGGCGCCCAGAACGCAGGGCTGAGTTTTCCTAGGGAAAACCCGAGTTTTCTCGAAAAATCAAAATTTTCATATTTTTTTGAAAAAAAATGGTTTTTCGATATTTTGAATTTTAAATACTTCCATAAAGGTTTATGAAATTGAATAAAAGTATCAAAAGGGTACGTTGTAGTAAATACCCGTACCAAAGTAAATTTTTAAAGAAATTGGGACACAATGGTTCAGAGTATCATCTCTTAAGCATGTACTAGTGTGGTGGCATGAGTAGCCCACTATATTCTAATAAGATGGCATTGAGTGAAGAGGTGCAACGGCTTTTGGAGGCTATAAAAGCCGATAGCAATGAGAAGTTGGAGGCCATAAACAATAAATTGGGAACAATAGACAATACATTGGGCCTCCAAAAGGATGAAAACAACAAAGTGTTCGAATCCATAAATGAAAGTTTAGAGTCAATAAAAATTGATAGTGCTAACATGGGAACTAAATTAGAAGCTATCGAAGTTAAAAGTGATAGCATGGGAACTAAATTAGAAGCTATCGAAGTTAAAAGTGATAGCATGGGAACTAAATTAGAAACTATCGAAGCTAACTGTGTAGAAATGAACAATGAAGTGAAGGCTGAGATATATAAAATAAATGACAAGTTCCAAGGTTTTGACACTAAGTTTGGGGACAAGTTAACTGAATTAAAAGGGGAAATCACAAGTGAAATTAAACAGGAAAATAATGTACTTAAGTCAGAATTGCAAGACCAAATAAATGTCTTGAAGGAAAGTACGAAAAAATCCCAAGCTAAATGTCAAGAAAATTTTGATAATTTAGAAGGTAATTTTGGGGCTATAAAAACTAAGTTAAATAAGATGGAAAAGTCTTGTAAAGAGAATGTAAAAGCATGTGAAAAGGAACTTGTAACCCAGATCCAAGGTGTGCAGACAGAATTGAAAGCTCAGATAGAATCTAACAAGAATATTTGTGAACGTTCCCGGGATGAGATAAAAGAAAGTTTTAAGAAATTAGGAGAAGAATTTAAAGGGGTAAAGGACAAAGTAGGAGAACTCGAGGGAAAGGTCGATGGAGTTCAGAATGAAGTAACTGAGATGAAAAATCAAAATCAAAAGGATGTACAGGGTATGAAAGGGCAGATTGATCATTTTACTAGGCAGGTAGATGAGACCTTAAAGAAGCATGAGGAAGGAATAGATAAAAGATTCGGTAAATACGAGGAGCATATCCAGGAAGAAAGAAAGCGACGAAATGAAGAAAATCAAGAGAAGACCCTGAAGATAGAGGAAATAAGCAAGGGTATTAATGAGGTCCAGGAAACTATCGAAAAATTAGAAGAGCGAGTAGGAAAAACAAATAATGAAGTAAAATTGATCAAAGATAAAGTGACGGAAGTGTCTAAGAGCCAAGAGAAAACTGAGGGAAAGTTGAAAGGAATTGAATTAGATATGGTCAAAGGACGAAAAGAAGTGGAGAAGCAAATAAAGGAGATACGAGAGGGCCTGGATACCATCGGTGATGTAAAGCCAGAAATTATAAATCAACAGGCCATGGTCATTAAGAAAGAGGTAGAAGACCAACTAAATGAGTTCAGGGATAGTTACAGGGAGGAGAAATTCCAACTCAAAAAGGCAGAGGAAGATAGTAAAAGGAATCAAGAAAGAATTCAGAATGAATTAAGATCCCGATTGGAGAGGACTGAACATAAGAATAGTCAAATGGAAATCCAACTCATGGCTAATGAAGAAAGTGCCCGAAGGGAAAGGAAGTTAGAATTTGAGAATCAGGAGGAGTTTCCAAAGACAGGATGGGTAGATTCCCGTGAACAAGGCACAGATACGGAGAGGGACTTAGGAGGGGAGAGCCCTTATAAGAACCCAGGATATCCGATGGCGATGTCAACCCCGTACATGAATCAGACAAATGGCCAGATAATAAACATTATTAAATCGAATGAGGACAGACCAGTAAAGTTTACGGGTAATAACATGTCTATTACTCCAAAATACTGGCTAAAGGAAGTTGCAGAGTATTTAAACGAAATGAAAGTTCCTCAGGATCGGAGACTGAGAGCTATTGAAAAGCTGTTGGCAGGTGATTGTCTCACCTGGTTCAGAAGCTTCAGGTACACCTTTGATACGGTGGAAGGCTTTAGGGAAGCATTTTTAAAACGATATTGGGCAGCAGACGTCCAAGAGAATTTAAGGCTGGATCTGTACTCTAGGAAGTACAGTACGAATGCACCTACTAAATACTCGGAATTTTTCACCGCTCAGTTATGTAAATTCCGCGAACTTGACATTGCTCCGGCAGAGAACGACCTGTGTGCCGCCATTGCAAGACAACTTCCGTATGAGATTCAGAGGCTGTTAATCTCATCCAAAGCCAGAAGTGCTGTGGAAGTGGAGAGTGTATTACGTCAATTAGATATGACGACTTCGCACGTAACTCCTAGGCATCAAAGACAGACTGAGCAAGTACATATGGCCAGCAGTCAGGAAACCAGAGAAAAACCAGCGACCAGGAATCAGTCCACCAGCACGGATACTCAGGGACTGGGTCGAGAGTATGGGCACCAGGAGCCTAGAGGAATACAGCCATATTACAGAGGAGGATATCGAGGAAGAAATCCTAGGAATACGGGTTATAGGCAACAAGAGAGCCGACCCTATAACAATAACCATCAAAGGCAAGAAAACAGAAAGAAATGGGAGAATTATCCCAGAAGGAATGTAAGGCCAGAGGATAAGGATGATGAATATCGGGCCGAAATAGAAGAAAGATATCAGGAAAGTCTTCGTTATATGAACGAACGACCAGATGAACCTGATAGGCAAAAAATCCGTTGGAGTGAGGCAATTAAGAACCGGAAATCACCCGACCGACTAGACGGAGCTCAAAGCTTGGAACTGCAAGCTCAATTAAAGAATGAGGGGAAAGGAAGCCCTCAGGATAAAAAAAACTCCAAATTTAAATTGTCAAAAGTGGAAACATACCAGGAGCTGGGAGGAGGTAGAAATTGTGAATTGGATAGCAAGACCAGATGAGCTAATTAACAAGGATGTGGAAGGAATCCCACCTGTTAAAAGAGAACTACCTATAATTATGCTAAGGATAGAAGGATTACTGGTCAGAGCATTAATTGATACCGGATCCACAATAAGTCTAATTACACAAGCCCTTCTAAATGAACTGGAAACAAGGGGCCGAGTATTAAAGATTCCCACATCAAGTGTAAAGATTAAGGGGATTATCCCTGAAAAATCTTTAACATGTAAATTTCAGGTATATATCGATCTGATCATGGGTAACGCTGAAATTTCGCAGTGCTTTTTGCTGGTAAATCAATTACCGTATAATGTCATATTAGGTATTGATTTTATCCGTGAGAACAAGGTCATTATAGACCTAGCGCAAAACTGCATTAGAATTCAAAGAGAGGATGTGGATGAACAAAACATTAACCTACAGGAACAGGATGCGAAAATAGGAGAACAGGTATGGCATATGGAAGAAGTGATTGAGGAAGGTTATAAGGACCTAGAAAGGATATTTGAAGTTCTCAACATAGAACTCGAAGATAATTTGGAAACTGAGTTCGAAACCAACCTGTCAGGAAAAGTAGAGGAAGCTAAAGTGAACCTCGAAAATAAGGAACAATTAAAGAAATTATTATTGAATTTTAGGGACGTATTTGATTCCAAGCCAGGGAAGATTGAAAATTTTAAATACGCGTTCCAAGTCAATGATTGGGCACCGTTCAGACAAAAACCATACCCGGTTGCGGAAAAACATTACCCACAAACTAAGAAAACACTGCAGGAGATGATGAATGCAGGTGTTATAGAAAAGATGGCGACACCATATGTTAGTCCATTAGTGATTGTGAGCAAACCGGATGGCTCAGTAAGGGTGTGTCTAGATGCCAGAAATCTAAATGCGAAAATCATACCAGAAAATGATTCGGCACCACCCATAAAAGAAATACTGAGGAAGTTCAAAGGCAAGAAATTTTCACAAATATTGACATGACTTCTTCGTATCATCATCTCGAACTGGAAGAGAAAACCAGCTTGTTGACTGGATTTCAGTTCGACCAACAAACCTTTTGTTTTAGGAGATGTCCGTTTGGATTAAAGACCGCAGGATCTGCATTAATAAGAGCGCTTGATCGAAACCTGTCAGAGGAAGTGAAAGAGTGCACTATCCGTTATGTGGATGATATTTTCCTTACCTCGGAGAATATTGAGGAGCATTTAGAAAAGTTGAAGAAACTCTTGGAAGATTTAAGGAAGGCTAATTTTAAAATAAATTTAAAGAAATCAAATTTTTGTCAAAGGCAAGTAACATTTTTAGGGCATGTGATTGATAAGGATGGTGTTAAACCAAATCCGTGCAAATTGGAATCGATAAGGGATTTTCCAAGGCATTTGAAGGTAAAGAACGTTCGCCAGTTTTTGGGATTGATTGGTTTCTTCTCAGGACATTGTCCATCATACACAAAAACTGTTGCACCACTACAGGACATTCTGAAGAAGGGGGGCAAGTGGAAATGGACGGAGGAAACAGAAAAAGCATTTGTGGAGGCCAAGGAAATGCTCTTAAATTACGTGAAGCTAGGATATCCTGATTTTAATCAGAGATTTATAATTCAAACAGATGCATCCCAGATTGGAATAGGGGCAATGCTATATCAGGAAAACCCGGATAACCCTGATAAGAAAAATTATCTAGCTTTCACAAGTCGGAGACTGAAACCACACGAGAAAAATTATACGATCAGCGAAATCGAGCTGTTAGCGATACTGCACGCGTTGCAATATTGGCGAAAGATCGTATATGGGTTTCAGGTCATTCTAAGAACGGATCATAAAGCCTTAACCTTTTTGATGAAGACTGACTTATCCAGTCAAAGGTTGATGCGTTGGGCTTTATACATTCAACAATTTGATGTCAAGATAGAATACTGCCCAGGAAAGGAAAATATAGTTCCAGACTACTTAAGTAGACAGCCAGAGTCCACAGAAGAGGAAGTAATGGCTATTGATTTGGAAGACAGGGATCAGCGTACTCTAAATGATTTAAGAAGCATTAGTCAAAGACAACGGGAGGATCCATGGATGAACATGCTCATATCTTTCCTTGAGGGAAGCTTGATAAGGGGAACACCAGCGTACAAGGAAGCTAATAAGATAGCTCAAGACTACACGTTTTATAATGGATTATTATATAAGTTTGTAGACTCTGACCATACAAAATTAAGGATTGTTGTACCTGCAATTTTGCAGAGGAAAATAGTATGGTTAGCCCATAGATCGTTCGGACATATGGGAGTCGACAAAACAGTCTCGATGCTGAAAGAAGCATTTGTATGGCCGAGACTGAGAGAAACTGTAAGGGACACGTTAAAGACATGTGATTTATGTCAAAGGATCAAACCAAATGCATTTCTGATGAGGCAAAAGCCTATACCATTGTTGCCCGAAAGGCCAGGTCAAATCATATCTATTGATAATTTTGGACCTTTGCCCAAGGCAAGAAGAGGAAATCGACACATAATGGTGGCTATGGATGTCTTCACTAAAATGGTTGTCCTTGCTCCCATACAGAAGACTAGTACCAAACAGGTGTTAAAACGACTAAAAGAAAAAGTGATACCGATTCTGGGAAAACCTGAGAATTTGTTGTCGGATCACGGCAGTTGTTTCACCAGTGTAGAGTTCAGACGAGAATTAGAAAGACTTGGAATACGTCAGATTTTGTCAAGTATTCGCCATCCTGAGGCAAATCCTGTAGAAAGAATGATGAGGGAGACGGCCAAGTACTGTAGAATATACTGTGCCGAAGAAAATTGGAAGTGGATAGATATCTTGGATATTATCGAATTTTGTATAAATAATACAATCCATGAATCTACGGGAGAGATACCCATAACGTTACATCGGAATGAGCAACCAGAGAGACCTTGGAGTCTGGTAATTCCTAGGCCAGCAGACGCTCAGCCTGGAAGAGATGTACGTATTAGAAAAGCCTTTGAGCATCTAAAAGCTCAAGCCGACAGGAGGCAAAGAAGAAATAGGCATAAGAGGTATCATCGACCATTATTAGCAGGAGAAATGGTGTTAGTAAAAAGACCAGCCATTTCGGATCCAGGGAACCGTGTGTACAAGAAGTTCCAGAAAATGTACCACGGACCGTATCAAATAATCAGAGATTTGAGGAATAACGCATATAGAATTCGGCACTGTGAAACGGATCACGAAGTGACCATGAATTCAGCAAATTTGAAATTATATTACCCTCCCGAAGATTTCGATGAAGCAAAGGAACAAGCCCTGGTTATGGAAACATTTAGAGATGAATCCGCTTTTGACATAAACAAGAATAAGGAAGAAATAGAAAATAGAGCTCAAGCATTCGAGTGCGAATGCGAATTGGAAAAGTTGTATTGGGAAATCAAAGAAATAATTGAGTTTATTGAAGAAGAAAATTTCAATTTAAGAAAGGAGAATGATGAAATAAGGAAACGGGTAGGGATAGACCAAACCCGTAAGGAAGAATGAGGTTCTGGGGACTTAAAGCCCAGACGAATTAAGGAAAAAGAAAGAAAGGGTAGGGACAGAGCATACCCGACCTACACAATTACCGGATACGACTTTAAAGGAATAAAGAAACAGAAGGTACGAACAACGTTATGATGGCTTCGACGAATAAAGAAATACAAGATTAATTGAAATAAATTTCCTCAAAATTTTTCGAAAATTTATTTACCTAAGGAGGGGAGAGATGAACCCATGTGCCATAGGGTCCAAGGAGGTCGAATCCATGTATTTGGGGAAGAAATGAAAGAAACGTACAGTTTCTAATGTAACATAGAGAAAGATCAAGCCAGGATTCTAGCCTAACATTGTGCAAGCAGCGCGAGCCAGGTGTTCGAGAGATGAGATCACCCCTCTTGACATTCAGAAGGAGCTGGTCATGAGTATTAATAACCGAGTGGAAAATTTCGGTTGTTAGACAAGGAAGCCTGACTCGGAAATCGAGCTGAGCTTGCTTGAAAACGACAACACCGCCTATGCGCCAGAAGAGGAATAATTAAATTTAACCCGTTTACGAGTATAAAAATAAGTAAACAATTACAGTACGGTGAATCATTTCGAATTAGAGATTTTTGTGTAAAGGAAAACCCTTTAATAATTGCACAGGAGAAAACTGCAAACGCAAGTAGACGTCATAGGGGATTTACCAAGGCCTGTGGAGAGGGGAGAATGCAAATGAACAGCAACACCCACACAGTTGAGGACGAGAAATTAATTAATATCTCCGAATTGCACGATCGATTCTTATGCGCAATGAGATTATTTAACATTGAGAAGACGAGCTTTTTGAAGGTATAATTTTTATAATGGTGCAGCCATTATTTTAAAAGTTGGGCACGGAAAGGGCTAGAGTCTTATCTTTTTGTAGCGAAAGAGTATAAAGCTCCTGGCATCACCAAGCCAAGCATGCAGTTTCAAACAGTCCAGGGGACGTGACGCTGGAGCATCAGTACAAGCAGTTCCAAACAGCCCGAGGGGGGCGTTGCTACGCATCAGTATTCAGACAGCCGTGTGGGGCGTTACTCTGCTTCACACCGAAGACAGTTTACCAGTACTCCTTGAGGGGAGAAACGCTGTATTACACCGCAGAATTAATATCCGATAGCCACAGGCGTCGCAGTATTAACAACTTGCGTGCCTCCATAAGGAGTTGTAAAGAAGAAATATTAAAGTATCGCCGTGTTGAAAAATTAGGAAAATCCTAGTTACAGGATTTAGGTCCGACAGTACACAAGTTTACAGTGAAAAGTTCGTAAAATATAGTCAGAGCAGGCTGCGAACGTTGGACTTAAGGCGATAGGTCTTTAAATAAACGACCGAAAATATCATAACGTACGAAAGTACCGTAATAGAAAGATAAACAGTTATCTAATTTAAAGAACCCAAATAGGGAAAAACAGAGTAAGGTTCGCAACGTATTTCAGAAAAGTAGGAGTTCGAGAACCGAATAAACAAAGAAGAACGGAGACTATAGACATTATCTCCAGAAAGCAGACGAACTATTCTAAAGCACTAGACTCGAGAAGTACTAGCTGCTATAAAATAAATCCATCGATCATCGATAGGTTATCGAGGGGACCTCGATCCGAACAAACTTTCACTAGGATCGATAAACTAGATCTAAAAAAAAGAAGCCGTTCAAGCTAGAGAAATAGCCGGTCATCCAGAATAGGATTCGAAGAATTAGGATTCCAGGGAAAAGTAGATGATTATAGACTTTCGTATTCTGCAGGATAGGAAGCCGACATTGAATAAATTTCACCCTTGGAAACGGGAGATTAAGAGATCACGTGTGATAGGCTAGGAAAATACGGCCTAGTGATCAAAAGTTGTGAAGTGTAAATCTATCAAGATTGTGTGTAAAAATAATATTTTTTAGTGTTTATTGTGTGTTCTAAATGGATACGCCAGTGTATTAAAAATGTTGTCAATGTTAAGTGTATTGAATATGTGTCAAGAAGTGTTTGTACATGAGATGAATTTCTACAATATGGAGTAAGTTAACAAGTGGGCCAAAATGAAACACCGCACAAGGATAAAGGTCATGAGACGACCTTAAAAACATGTGAGTAATGAATTTCATTATATTTTGGTGTCAGGAAATGATTGTGTACAAATCCACCGGAGTTTTTGAGTAAAAGGGATGTGTTTAAATAAATAAATACTGAACAAAACAAAAACGCGGTCTGAACAATAATAGAAATTTGAGAAACTATAAATAATTATGTAAAAGAATAAATCCAGTAGAGGAAATATATGAATAAAATGTCAGTGTATTTGACGAATGTCATAAGAGCAAGCGAAATATTAATAATTATCATGAAAGATATTTAAATAAAAGTAAATTTGAGTCGTATGAAAGAAATAGCTTTTGAGCTTGTATAAAGAATGAAGATATGAAATAATAATAATAATAATAACCAAGTAAGAAAATATTAAATAAAGATCAAATTAATTGATGTGAACATAAGAGCGTTAGAGCCTTAATAAAAAATATAGACATGTTGTTCAAATGCATGTTCTTAGAAAGAGAGAAAGTTATTGCAAAAGAAAAGAATAATATAAAAATTGAGATGTGTATCAATTGTTAATATGATATTATCAGTTCTTTGGATGACGCTAGGCTTAAAAATAAAGTATAGCGCAAAAGAGCACAATTAAAATAAAATGTCACGCTAGTAACGCGTAAAAGTTAATGTACTTGGTAAATTACTTATGAGAGGTAGTTGATTGTAATGAATTGAGAATTGGTGTAAGTCCTCTATTTGTGACGTAGTATCACGAGGCCATAGTGTATGTTGTATTGAAAGGGAGCAAATGTATGGTATTGAGCGTAGGTCTTATAAGCTATAGGCTGACCCTAAATCGCATTTTGTATAGTCCTCTATATGGGAATGGTTCCCGAGGCATGTGAAGAGATTCGAACTCAGAATCTTCTTATGGTGAAAGCCCCTTTATTATTCGTCGTAGAATGTGTATATCTCTTCCCCAATCAATGAGGACCTTTCATAATTAATAAATGCCAAGATTACGAATGTGGTTTATGAGCCAAATAATATTGTTGAATTTAAACGAGGAGTAGAACGCCAGGTCTCCCCAAAGAATTGAGAATGAACGAAAAGCTGTTTGTAAAAGCATTAAAGAGAGCTCTAGCTTAGGCTAGACGGGAGGGTTCCCGCATAGTCATAAATAACGCTCGAGTAGCACGGTCAGACCCTTGGAGTAGGAGGGGTGTCTGAAGGCCGTCTTGTAAGGAGTAATGAATACACCGTGAGTGTTTAAAGTTGTTAACGACCCGGGCGTTGAACCGAGGCCCTTGTAGATTGATATTTCCGCTTGCCTGTTCAGATCGTAGTTTTTTTATGTGATAATGGTCTTATAAGACATATGAGATAAATAACAATCCCTATTGTAATGTTGTATGGAAGTAGGATTCCATGAGTTAATTGAAGGCAACTAGGTTCCGGGAGTAACCATAGTTTTTTGACTGTGTCAAGTATCTTCATACTCTGGAGTACACAAGTAATTTCCTGATTACCTTAATGTATTTGTAAAACTAGAGAGAGATGATAAAAGCTGAAAACCTGTGAAATGCCCAAATATTGAGTTAGATAATTAACATGTAATTTTAAATGTAATTATACATTTGTTTTGATGATTAAGAAAATATAAAAAAGTAGTATTTGAGGTGTACAAAGAATGACACCATTATTATAGAAAGCATTGAGCCAAAAGAGCTCGGAGTTATATGAAACTTACAGTTGATGCTTTATGGAAGTAAAAATAATTAGGAATTGTTGGTTTATATGGAAACCATATGTTTTAATACAATATTTGTTTTATTCTTATGTTATTCCTTGTTCATTTGGAACAAGTAGATGATTATGGGTCAGTAATTTAATTGTTTAATTGTTTGTAGCGCCATAATTTTATTAATTAAATGTGTTAAAATAGGAGTTGATTTTGTTGTTATTTTTGCAAGTGTATCATCTAATTAATCCAAAATATGTGAGTCACAGAGTGGGTGAACTTACCGCTACCCCGAAAAACCCGAATTGAGCTACGCTGGTATACTGTGATTGGCATATCTCTTGCTAAAAGGGCACAGTAGGAAAAGGACAATATCAATCAAAGACTACGCAACTCAAAGTGTCAAAGTGAAATTTTAGTGTATGTGCTCATACTTTATTTTCAATGGCTATTTGGCTGCAATTTGAAAAAAGCATTATTATTAGGGCTCGGATTTTTAGGTAAATAAATATACGTTTTAATAATTACATATTTTAAGCAATTTTTCTATAAATACATAAATTCCTGCTTTTCACTTATTAGCACATAAAAAGACAAAATATTTACATTTAAAAACATCAGTATGCTAGATCTTTCAGTTTATTGCATTTTTGTTCTGTGTTACTTCAACGGGGAAGAACCTGAGAGCTATCTAATCTTCATGCAGAGCGTGTGCCAGCTTGCAACTGTGTTATTCTTAATTTGTCGCCCCGTGCCACTCACTGTGGAAGCCGGGGATTCCCTTGTCCATAGCCATATTGCACCACGTGCTAGACCTCCCCTAGCTATCTGAAACCAGTGTCACTCACATGCAGTTCATTTCTGGCATGTGAAGTGTAAGGCAGTTCTACGATGCTTAAAGTAAAAACAACTACAAGTTATCGTCTGTTACAGAATTTAAAGATAATTAATACTACTGACGGGGGCTTTCTGTTGTGGGAAAGCAATCAAAGCTGAACAACGATCTCAAGTTGCACAACACCTCAAGCGCAAGAAACATATTGCCTCAGTTTCGCGCCTTCAGAAGAAGTGTTTCGCGATAATCGTTGGTCATTTGTGATGGACAACCTGAAGATGTATCTCGTTGTGTATTGTAATGCTTCAGCAGTCAGTGAGACATAGAGTAAATTGCATTCCTGAGTACTGCATTTGTTTATAGCCATTTAATAAACTAAATTATAATTAAATATTTTTACTTTTTTGTCACATATTTCAGGTTTTTTATTTATTTATTTATTTATGTATTTATCGTATGGCTTTTAGTGCCGGGAGTGTCCGAGGACATGTTCGGCTCGCCTGAGTCTGTAGCTGCTTCCAGTGGACACCCTAAAGGGTGAGCTACAAGTTCCGTTCAATTTCAAGTAGTTCCAACTTTCGCCACCAGGTATCAGTGATACCTAGAAGTGAACGTTGGAACTTTGATAGAGCGTTCTGACGATATCTAACCTAACAATTTTGCTTTACACAAGTTTAGTCTGTGAAAGGATCTTTTACTTGCCATAAATCTATGGCATGGGACCGCCGGCTTTACTTCCCCTCCGAAGGAAGGCATAATGAAGGATTTTTAACGCTCTTCAGGTATTTTAATACATAAAAAATAAATATTTCCCGATTTTTAGCACCTAAAAATCCGAGCCCTAATTATTATATTTCCGTATTGTGACCGTCAGCCGGGTGGCAACGGCACATAATTGTGATTGACCTTCAGAAGTCCTCCGGTAAAGCTGTCGGGATAGCCAACAACCGCGATGACTCTCCTAACATCTCCCCCGTCGGACCTTTAAAAGTTTGCCGTGAGGATCAGGTGAACTTCCTAACAATAGGCCAATGCGGTACGAGGTTCTATAGTCCACGGGGAGCGTGGTACATGGTTGCGATGGTCAAAGACGGCCTAAGGAAAGGTTCACCTCAAAAACTAGACTGTGAAATTAAACATCCAGGCTTATGTAAAACACCGTGAAAATTTATTGTAGATTTCCACAAACCCCTATCCTAGTTCGGAGGGTTATATTCGGCTAATCCGCAAGCTAAAAGTTAATGATAATAAAAGTTCAAGTCCCTAACAATGAAGTTACATTAACCCTCGCGAAATCTAATACACAATAAGTAAGCAACAGCAACAACGCTGGGTAAATGGTACGACGCAAAATCCCTAATACAAGTTACATGATCAAGCTAATATGAAGTTACATTTAAGTGAAGGAGCAAAGCAAAGCTAAGTTATGGTGGTACCATTTCCACATTTACATTTAACTTTTCTAGCTAAGTCCTATCAGTTAACATTCAAAGTTACGGCGGTGACGTCCGTAATAGCAAAACAGTTACAATACAAAGCTAAGTGTACAGCCATTTAAAAACAATTAATCTAATCGACAATCATGTGCTAAATAGCACGCAATAAAGGTAACATGGGGAAAAATACAGTTTCATGACATCAATAATTATAGTACAACACAGTTTTTATTATAATGCCTTCCTGCCCCATGGTTAACTCTTTGTAAACCATTGTCATCTAGCTTGATAGTAATGTCGGTGATAGCGTAGTTAAAACCACGTCTGACAATCACATGGCCTGCGCTCCACACACTATGAACTAATGGTTCATGTGTGCGCCAGGTCACAACAAAAATGTCTACAGTCTTCGTCGTTTCCAATAAAGGAAATCCCTTCGTCTGCACGGCCATGTCAGCAGGTTCAAATGTAAGAATGTCAAAGTTTAAATGGAAACAAGTGTTTAGTGCTTTTCAGTCGGTCAACACGAATGTACCCAAAAGAGATGGGTTATGCCCTAATCCTGAAATAAATTACATGAGATTAATAAAACACTAGGATGACCAGTTTCGATCGTCAAGCGATCATCATCAGATCCATTACACTTAGGCTATAAAATCTGTTTGAAATACAGGTGAAAATATTTACAATATGTACAATTATTTAGTTGCAGTATTGGTACTGCAACTGTCAGTGTATGCTAAATGCAGTATATATGTTAGGTGAAATGCTAAATGGTGATAGCTATCCGGAGATTGTACTTTAGAGAGATTATATGGTTGTAAACTATGGTTAAACTATAAACTATAAACCTGTATTTCAAACAGATTTTATAGCCTAAGTGTAATGGATCTGATGATGATCGCTTGACGATCGAAACTGGTCATCCTAGTGTTTTATTAATCTCATGTAATTTATTTCAGGATTAGGGCATAACCCATCTCTTTTGGGTACATTCGTGTTGACCGACTGAAAAGCACTAAACACTTGTTTACTAAGGCAACACTGAAAATATGGCTTCAAACACCACAATGTTAAATGGAAACAATATGTTAGTTAGATCTTGTTTAAAACAATTATGCGGATGATGTTTATTATGTCGGTTTATGTTCCTTCCGTAGGTTTATGGCGTATTCTGACAAAGGCCTGACAAGGAGTAGTCTTCTAAAGATCATTCTCCCGCAGCAAAACATCGACTCAATAGTCGGAAAACTCAACGAGCAAACTCGGCTCGGACTCACAATAACACGAGTTATCAGCGGTAAATACCTCGCTTTCAACAACTCTCATAATAATGCCTCATAACAACAACAGATGCGCGACTTACAACAATGGCACGTCTTACTCACTCAAGGCACATAATATCATGGGTTACCTGCGGCAAAAACCTCGCATTTAATAACCAAATTGCCTTCATTATAATTTGCCTCTCTCAAGAGGATCGCCAACATTGCATAAAGAAACCTGACAACCCTGGACATGTCGAAATGACATTCCTCGCAGCAAAATATCTAACTAACAGTATGAAAATCCAAGAAAAACAAATGAACAAAAATACAGTAAGAAACACTGGGTTTCATGAGCAATAGCTGCATTGAAACAAAGAGATGAATGAAATCAACATTCTGTCCTATGTTACCGTAGTTCTGTCTCGCTTTCAAGCATTTGTTTTCAAGGTTACTGGGTCAACAAACCAGTTTATTGGTGACAACTTCACAAATTGCAGTCCTTCACTGACCACATTTTTCAACAGGCAAGGCCGGCTAGTTTTAACATTATATAATACCGTAATATTTGGCCTTGTCATTCTTAGCATATGCTTGGTTCAAAAACCTTATAGAATCCGTGTGCTAAACACGTTACAATTTAACTGTACAATAAAGTATCGCAGTCCTTCATTTCAAAGAATAGTAAATCACAGACATAACAACATGTCTCACGAGCTTCTTTGCTCATCAAAGATATAACACTTATTAAGTTCTCAGTATAACATTAACACCTGTGTCCTCATGACAGAAACAAAGTAGTAACAAATTGATAAATATGGCACAGATCTGCAACTCTAGACCTGCATAATGATGCGATAGTGTACTTAGTTCGATGCTTGACATCTACACTTTCTCCAAAATAATAAATCTGTCAGTATTTGACTATAAATTGGCTTCTGAGCGCTTTCAAAAATGAAAATACAGCATATTTTTATAAAACTGGAAACTACAGTTGGTTTCCTAACGATACGACCTATCTAACGAGGTCATAAGTCTCAACAGACTGGTTGCAAAGATTGCAGTTAAATAAAGTGACGATGACATCTGAATGAAACCACGGATAAATATCCTACACATGGCTGAGTAAAATAGCTGCAAATGATTACAGTCATGTTTGGCAGTGGGTCGGCTATAACGTGGTACGACGTCCATCAGGACGGCACCAGGGTTAACCAAAACTGGTCTACCCCACAGGGTGACTCACAATGACTGAAATAAACAACAATTATACTAATTACAACCCTACCTAGCAAATGGCTGACACATAAGTGCGGTTGATTCAAAAAAAACTACGATATCTAAATATACCACCGCGGACTATTACAAAAGAAAGGGTGCCCAAACTCACGACTTTTGGTAGCTCTCACATCGGCTCAGACATTCATCGACCAGGGTCGCGAAAAACTCTGCTTGGCTCTCCAGCATGGTCCTGTCCTCCACGGATTCACCAATCTGGACCTCCCAAGCAACCAGGGTTCGTTCGCCTCCGGATGATGGTCTCCCAAAAAGGTCTGGAATGTGCCTGGAAGTCGGCATCCACGTTCCTTCGTCTGCGTCCTCGGCATCCTGACGTTCCATCAAGCTGGTGGTCTCCATCACGACGTCTCCCTCATACCGGAATGGTATTAGCCCATAATCGTCTTCTTCACCATGGCGTGGAAAAGTTCAATGTCTTGCATGATGTCGAAAATGTCGAAATATCTCGTTCCTCTCGGCGTTTTGGCGTGATTATTGTGGACGATGCAAATAATAGTGTTCTCCACAGTATTTTGTAGTTTTCAGCCTGTTGATCCTCAAGATTCAACACGATGCGATGCTTCGCTTGTTAGCACGTGCAATTGTATCACGTTTTATCAATCACGTGGCATCCGCAATAAAATTGATATTTTCAATTCAGAATTTCCGTAGCAATAATGTTGTGATCGTTGGCAGTAATAATCACGTCGTCTTGGCACAATTATCAGACGATAACTCTTATATTTTCGGCGTGGCACTTTGCCCTTCCACTTACACGTGGGAAAAATATCTGGCGTATGGCACCAATTACAGTTTGTAGAAAATATTGCCTAATATGGCCTTTCGTAAAACAATAATATGTCCACAATGTGTGACAACGTTAGTATAGTTATTTTCAACACACGATGCAGTCGGATGCTCACTTGAGCACAAAAATATTTATAATGTCCACGTTGCGACGGACGGATACTCGAAACATGCCTGTCTGGCGTCAGGTCTCCAGATGTAGTGTCGTCACTGACTTTCACTCGGAAGTAGGTCGCCAAAACGAAGTCATTGAGCGACTACTTTCATAGCTCCTTGCGTATCTGCAAGTGTTATACCTTACCAAAAACGTAATAATCATTCACCAAAATGATTCAATAATACAGAATGACGAATTAGAATATTCTGAGTCTTATGAAAGGATAAAAGTGATTAACAAGACCTCCAAAGTCAAAAATGCAATTGAGCGCTACTTCAAAGAGTATAGCATGAGCTCTCTGCTACACGTGGTATTCTGGGTATGTTCAAAAGTACTACATCCCATAATAATTATTCCGTCACAAAAATATCACATGAACCATAGCTCAGCGGGTTCAGTATAGCCCGTCACAGAAAGTGAAAAACTTTGGAATCATCAATTAAGCATTTTATTGACGTCATTTGACTGAACGCGTAAAGAAAATGTAAGATTCTTCCATACTGTGTCCAATTTTGTAGGATCAAATCCCAGTACATTTGTTTTTGAGAATGTTAAAATGCAAGAGACAGCAGTATCGGTCAGTATATTTCATCGCATGTTACGGGTCCCTCCAGACATTTTTTTACATCGCTATGCCCTACTCAGGAGCACGGTTGAGCCTGCTTAGCTAATGTGTCTGCCTTCTTTTCCTCCCAAAAACTCTTCATCCTCTCGCTAAGCTTCTTCCATCGTTCTTCTGTCTAAGTTTGAGTGGTTCTGACGTTCGGTTTGTCTCCAAATTGGTAATTGTCGATATTGGTTCTAAATTTACATCTGTTCCGAACAATGTCTTCTGAGATGTTGATTTCCTGAAGATCTGCTTCAATTACACGAATTTCTTGGTTTTTAATGAAAGGGCCAGGTTGAGAATCCTCTTAGTTAGTCCGTTATTGTTCATTCTGATAATGTGTCCATAAAATTTCAATCGTCTTTACCGAAAAGTGTGAGAGATTTTTTCAGATTGGCAATATGTTTTCTGGGAATATCTTTTCCTCCATATAATTTCTATATTAATATTATTATTATTATTATTATTATTATTATTATTACCGGACAGGTTAGCCACGAGCACTAAATGCGTTGGATCATGAGGAAACGCTCATTTTCTTTAAATTTATTCTCTTTGTCTTTATTTTGCAGTTTTCTTCTATTCCTGATTACTTTCTTTTTATAAGAAGACGTCTCAAACACCAGTTCCAAAACCAGGCAAATTATCCATAGGAAATAAAAATCTCCAATCCCCAGCCAGGAATAGAACCTGGGACCCTCCGGCCAACGTTATCCTACTAACACTTAGCTACAGAGGCAGACTTCGGATTTCGAAAAGAGCATGTTCGAACCTCACTGTCGGCCATCCTTGAAATGGTTTTCTATGGTTTCCCACTTTTAAAACCAGATTGGCCTAAATGCCACCATTGAATATCTTATTATTACCATAATTATTATCATTATTATTATTATGACTGTGTATATTCGAATGTTTCGAACGAATGGGTCTCATCTGGAAATAATGAAGATTTCTCGAATGCATCAACGTTCTCAAAATTACTCAGCATATTTTGAAGCAAATACATTAACTATTTCTGTTTTTCTTTCTAATACTTCCTTAACTGAAAAATCTGCCTAATTCAAAACTTAATATTTCATCTTTATAATAAGGATAGATAGGCTACACAAGTGATAAATATATGGGTCCAATTAACTGCTTATAATTTAAAACTGAGCCATTTTTCTAGGTATATGCCGTTTCTTGTGAGGGGTTTCGCCTTCTGTGGAGGTTCGGGTGCGGAAACCGAGAGCCCGCTGATGAGGCAGCTTGGTGTTATTAGGCAAAACCCCACAAAAGACACGGCATTATCCTAGAAAAACTGCTGAGTTTTAAATCCATGGCCGTGAAATCCAATATACCATACTTAAAATTTGTTGGAACCCAAAATAAAAGCATTAGCTTTATTAATGTATTATATAATGGATTATTTTATCTATTTCATTTATTCACTTATTTTTTTATTTTTTTATTTTTTTATTTTTTACTTCTTTCTTTCTTTCTTTCTTTCTTTCTATCATTCATTCTTTCTTTCATTATTTCCTTCCTTCTTTCTTTTTTATTTATTTTTGTATTTATTTATTTATTTATTTATTTATTTATTTATTTATTTATTTATTTATTTATTTATTTCCTCGATTTGTGTAAATTTGTGTCAATCCAATTTAGGTTTGAAATGAGGGAGTCGTATTTACGGTCAAAGATGGTTTGATTTTATGGCTATGTGAATAAACGTACTGATTCCTATAGCGACCAACACTGATACCACAAAACGTTACTCCTATTGACTGCAACCCTCTCACCACATTTCCGTGGAAGCTGAACGCTTTGCGGGGAACTGTGTGGTTGATATATCGTTCGGTAGTTATTGCAGCCAACCCATTGCAACGCACATTTCTAGCTCAGGTATTATACGGAAGTTAAGTTTCTGTATAACCGGAACAGATTCCAGATTTGATTAAAATAAATTTGAGCTGCATTCAAAGCGGTGGAGCATGATAATGTAACGCTATTCACACAAAGGGATTTACCGTCGAACACTTGCTCAGGAATTCCTTTCTTTATGGCCATAGTCGGCTTTTCAATTTATGGACAAAAAGGTATTCGAGATGCTCAAGGTATTCAACAATAGTGGTGAAATTTCCTGGAAAGCTATAACCCTTTGAAGCTCTAATCCCTTTAGAGTCACCAAAGTTCTGCTTTAAGAGAGAACGTAATTTTATGTGCTGGAATATTTTTATTGGCTGGTTCGCAAATCTTTTGAACGGGTTGACAGTAGGTGGTTGAACAACGCATGCCAGAATCCTCGAGCACTCTAATTGTCTGTACACAGAGGTGAACAAATTATTATGGGAGAGATGAATAGAACCAAATTCTTTAATGCAAATTAAGATATTTATACAATGCATTAAAATAGAAAAATTTATTTGAGTCCGAGTCTGCGATACAGGAGCTTTCTTGGTTGTTGTATTTTGTCATGCATTCACCAAATGTGCTACAAGAGATCTTTTGTGAACCAACATCGCATTCTTTTACTCAATTTCTTTACGATTTTAACTATACAGCACTTTTATCCTATTTTATTTTCTATTCAACAAATTGGTTGGTTAGTTCCTCAGTTTTGGGGCTGCAAAACCGCGGTCATGTAGCCCCGTGTACTTTGGCTGTGTGTAGAATCTGTGTGGTAACCGGTGTTAATTGCGATGGCTGTATTTGTGAGTGTTATCTGTTTTTAATTCAAGTAAGGACTGCAGATAGTGTTTTTTTTTCAAGTAGTTCCTACTTTTGCCGCCAAAAGCCACCGTCAACGACTACTAGTTCAGAACTTGGTTACCTGATGCCACCGCAGTCGGCTCCTGACTACGAATGTTGGAACCTAAGAGCGTTAGTCAAATGTTTAACCTATAATTTAGCTTCACCCAGGTGTAATTAGTGGAAAGTTCTTTAACATGCCATAAATCTATGACATGCGACCGCCGGCTTAACTTTTTCTCCGAAGGAAGGCATACTGGGGGATTTTTAACGCTCTTAAAAATCCTACGGTTTCGGCCGGGTTTGAAACCGCGATCATGGGCATAGAAGCTCAGCATGCTATCAACTACGCCACCGAAGCCGCTCAACAAACATTAAAAGGCCTATCTTCAAGTAAGCAAGAGAGATCTTAACCTGTCTCAAAATTAAATCTATCATCGTTTCATTTACGAGTAATGTATGGCGTACGAATAAATTAAATAGTAGGAATTATTTTACAGAATTCATCGACTGGAAATCAAAAATTTAAACACACGATCTTCACCAGGAGGAAATCTATACATTGTTGAAGATTCTGTGAACCAATTAACGATAAAGGGTTAAGTTCTATTTAGTTATACCATAATAATTTGCCCAGCTGTGCTGTGGACTCGTAATTTCTAAATATGGTCAATCTTGGGTAACCGCATGTAGGCCATAGCCTATTACATGAAGATTATTGCGTAGGTGTATTATTCAAAATTCAATCGCATGATTAGGACACAAGAGATAGAAACGAGATTTTAAAATTTCGCACAGCCGCCATCTTGTGGTTATGAAAACAATTGAAATAAATTAGATGTCAGTGGTTTGAAATTTGTATAAACATTTACCGTACCAAGTATCACTGCGCATGGATGGTTAAATCGCGAAAAATTTCAATTTAAATATTTAAATTTCGCGTCACCGCCATGTTGTATTTGTGCTCACCAGGTTATTGAAAGTCCCATAGGTGATCTTAGGTTTATGGCATACAAAATTTTAGTCTGATCGCTGTCATAGATTAATAGTTATTGAGAACCGTCTAAATATTTCTGATGGTCGCCATGTTGGATTTTTACATAAATTTAGGCTATAGAGTTATGTATTATTAGATGACGATTATTGCACAGGTTCATTATTCAAACGTTGTGAAACGTGTCAAAATTTTTAATCATAATAATAATAATAATAATAATAATGTTATTGGTTTTACGTCCCTTTTATCTACTGTGGAAACGCCGGGGTGCCAGAATTTTGCCCCAAAGTGGATCTTTAACGTGGCAGTAAATCTACTGATATGGCTACCTCACATTTGCACACCCTCAAATGCCAACTGCCTGCGTCAGGATACGATCCAGCAACCATGCGGACAACAGGCGAGAACGATAACTCTCTGCCATGCAGCTAGTTAAAAATTTTCAAACAACATATGAGTCATTTAAATCGTTCCAATATAAATAAGCAATGGTAAAGATGACCACACTGTTCCTCCCCTTAAAGTAACAACAATTAACTAACTAACTAACTAGAAATACGCGTTAATGTGTGTAGCCTTTATACCTCTGAAAGTAGGGTTTTCCCACTTTCTCCGTAAATCTCCGAGTGGTGCAGTTGGTAGCATTGATGGCTTCCACCTGAGAGGTTTGGGGTTCAATTCTGTGCTCTGCCAAGAATTTAAAAGTCTATGCATGGTGTGTCACGGGGTCTTCCAGCCTCCAGATCCTAAATGGGAACCTGCCGAATGCTGTGGTAGGAAAAGGAATGGACAGGATTTGCTCACCCTACCACACACAAACTCCAGCTCACGACGCTTAGTTAGGGAACCCTTGGCAAAACAAGGTCACCCACATTCCTTGTGGATATGACACTCTTTGATCTTGAGTTAAAATCTAGAAAATATACCTTAGGCTAACTTGCCCTCTATAGATATTTTGTTTTAATATGAATTGCAGCCAATGACCATAGCAGGGTATTTAAATTGAACGCCCTTAGGCTCCCAGCAATTTCAAATTTCAAGTAGTTCCATTGTCATTGTCACTGATCTTAGCGGCGAACGTTGGAACTTGATAGAGCGTTTCTAACCAAATAACCTACTAATTTGGCTATACACCACCAATGGCAGTGGTAGGTTCTTTTACATGCCTTAAATCTATGACATGGGTACTTCCCCTCGAAAGGAAGCCGTACTCAAGGGTTTTATCGCCCTTTAAAATCCGACAACTTCGGCTGGTTTTCAACCCGCGATCTTGGGCATATCAAATCAGCATGCTACCGACTACGCCACAGAAGCCAAACTAAAATAGCGGTTTTTCAATTTTCCGGTGAGTTTCCGAGTAAACTGCCACTTAAAGAATCTCCTTGAAATCTTCTCCATAAGAATGATTTATATCGGTTCAGTAGAAATTGTATTTTACAAAAGTACATCTGAATGAATCACATGAGTTTTAGAAGAACTTTCCCATTTGGTTTTAACATATAATTAATATTCCTTTTATGAGCAAAATGTACATATTCAATTTGATTTTAAATCTTGAGTACAACACAGTACTTTGAAAGGATTTTAGATGATAATTTACTAGAACCACATACTGAATATATTTTTGATAATTCAATTATTTTCAAATAATTTTACTCTAGTTAGTAAAATATAGTTTTTTGTTAGTTAACTTGTTAACAGATCTGATTTCGATAATATTTTGAATATTTTAAGAGCATTAAAATCATATATATTTTCATAGTTCTTTGAGCATAATCCTTATTAAGTTTTTCTTCAGACACGGAACAAATTTGATGCTGACCATCAACATAATCCAACAGTAATAATCAATATTCAATTACTCGAAATTTTATTTCTTAATAGTTTATCATAAGAATTTGTTTATATTGATGACGATGATCACATGGTGGTTCAAACTAGTCCTAGTCCATTAATCAACTAATAATAATAGACTAAATTTATTGACTAATGGTGGTATTACTTAATACCATTTACACACCATTTAAGTAGATACATACGTATCAGTTTCTTTTTCAATGTCATAAGTCTGATGTAGTTCTCCTCGGGCTGTTGGTTCTCTGTCCAACTGATTGTGAAACCAGACACAAAATACACCCTCTCTGAGTGCGTTCTCGACACTGCAGCTACTGCAATACGTTTCGAAATGCTATAAACGTAAACCCACTCTGTCAGTATACTGCGCCATATAACAGAAAGCACGAAATACTGTTGAGACTCAGGTGGACTAGAAAACTCATCAAATGAAAATTAATATTATATCCTTCCATTCAGCGTGAAAACGTGTTCATGGCACTTACGAGGCATCAGGTGAAGGAAACGTGTTATAAGCGATAATCTTATATATAAAAGTGAAAGTCTGTGTGTAGGTGGGTGGGTGGGTGGGTGGGTGGGTGGGTGGGTGGGTTAGTTCCGTATACAAATCTAGACCGTTCTACCAATCTCAACCAAATTTTGCATACACATAGTTTAGGACCCAAAAGGAACCGCTGGCTACATGAATTTTCGATAGTCTTTCTCATTCTTCTGATTTCGGCCCTTTTGCACTCAAGCACAGGCTAATCAAATCATAAAATATACTCATGACGGAATGGCAAGGCAGATAGTTTCCATGGCAACACAGCTCAAGTCGAGACACGGCCGACTGGATACAAGAAAATGAGGATCTTTACTTGAAATCCCGTTAGTACTCAACTGCTCACACAGCACTGTCAACCGAGTTTAGCATAACAAAGTCTTGACACTATCTGCAATATATTTGTCAAATACCACTCACTCACACACTCATTCATTCATCGCAAAATCTCAGAAACCACCGAACGGATTGGAATGAAATTTGGCATGCAGCTTCCTCAAGGGCTGCAAATGCCCACTAAGAGAGGATTTGGGGATATTCAAGTTCTTAATGGGTGTTAATGGGGTAGGCCTGCATTTCATTGAATAGCAATATCTCCCGATTGGTCTCATTGGGGGATGTGATACTGGGCATATAAACTCATCATTAAACAAGATGTTCAGTAAAGAACATATAGCCTACTTTCTCCTAAATGCATGGGTATTGTTATAACTCTTTGTCCTTTTCAAGGAGTATGATTGAATGTTGGTTGTAGTAGCTTTTTGAAATACAACGTGCTATAGGGATATTAAACATGAATATGAGGTGCCCTTTGCTAGTGCTACCTCTGTACCAAATTTCGTTCATTCGGTTCTACCGTGTTCGAATTAATAGGGGAATCAATTTTGACATAATGATGGCCGCCATCCGCAAACTATTAGGCTAATGACCTATTAGATTGGTCAAAGGATGCTCCCTCCATAAAGTTATGTTGTTGCAAAGTTTGGTAGAGATCGGATGGTTATGTTAGTCCTAATTTGATTTAAGCTTTAAACATTTGTGTGGCCGCCATTACGTTTTGTCAATATGGCGGCGATATTAATCATGACACTGAGATGCCCTTTGTTAGTGCTATCTCTGTACCAAATTTCGTTCCATTCGGTTTCACCGTGTTTGAATTAATAGGGGGAATCGATTCTGACACAAAGATGGCCGCCATCCGCAAACTATTAGGCAAATGACCTATTAGTTTGGTCAAAAGATGCTCCCTCCATAAAGGTGTGTAGTTGCAAAATTTGGTAGAGATCGGATGATTAGGTTAATCGTAATTTGATTTAAGCTTTGAACATTCGTGTGGCCGCCATTACTTTTCAGTCAAGATGGCGGCGATATAAAACATGACACTGAGGTGCCCTTTGCTAGTGCTACCTCTGTACCAAATTTCGTTCCATTCGGTTCCACCGTGTTCGAATTAATAGGCGGAATCAATTTTGATATAAAGATGGCCGCCATCCTCAAACTGTTAGGCGAATGACCTATTAGATTGGTCAAAGGATGCTCCCTCCATAAAGGTATGTAGTTGCAGAATTTGGTAGAGATCGGATGATTAGGTTAATCGTAATTTGATTTAAGCTTTGAACATTCGTGTGGCCGCCATTACGTTTCAGCCAAGATGGCGGCGATATAAAACATGACACTGAGGTGCCCTTTGCTAGTGCTACCTCTGTACCAAATTTCGTTCCATTCGGTTCCACCGTGTTCGAATTAATAGGGGGAATCAATTTTGACTTAAAGATGGCCGCCATCCGCAAACAATTAGGCTAATAACCTATTAGATTGGTCAAAGGATGCTTCCTCCATAAAGGTATGTTGTTGCAAAGTTTGGTAGAGATCGGATGATTATGTTAGTCGTAATTTAACTTAAGCTTTGAACATTTGTGTGGCCGCCATTACGTTTCTGTCACTATGGCGGCGATATAAAACATGACACTGAGATACCCTTTGCTAGTGCTACCTCTGTACCAAATTTCGTTCCATTCGGTTTCACCGTGTTTGATTTTCACACAAAGATGGCCGCCATCCGCAAACTATTAGGCTAATGACCTATTCGTTTGGTCAAAGGATGCTTCCTCTATAAGGGTATGTTGTTGCAAAATTTGGTAGAGATCGGATGATTAGGTTAATCGTAATTTGATTTAAGCTTTGAACATTTGTGTGGCCGCCATTACGTTTCCGTCAAGATGGCGGCGATATAAAACATGACACTGAGGTGCCTTTTGTTAGTACTACCTCTGTACCAAATTTCGTTCCATTCGGTTGCACCGTGTTCGAATTAATAGGGGGAATCGATTTTCACACAAAGATAGCCGCCATCCGCAAACTATTAGGCTGATGATCTATTAGTTTGGTCAAAGGATCCTCCCCCCGTAAAGGTATGTTGTTGCAAAGTTTGGTAGAGATCGGATGGTTATGTTAGTCGTAATTTAACTTAAGCTTTGAACATTTGTGTGGCCGCCATTACGTTTCCGTCAAGATGGCAGCGATATAAAACATGACACTGAGGTGCCTTTTGTTAGTACTACCTCTGTACCAAATTTCGTTCCATTCGGTTGCACCGTGTTCGAATTAATAGGGGGAATCGATTTTCACACAAAGATGGCCGCCATCTGCAAACTATTACGCTGATGACCTATTGGTTTGGTCAAAGGATGCTCCCCCCATAAAGGTATGTTGTTGCAAAATTTGGTAGAGATCAGATGATTAGGTTAGTCGTAATTTGATTTAAGCTTTGAACATTTGTGGGGCCGCCATTGCGTTTCCGTCAAGATGGCGGCGATATAAAACATGACACTGAGGTGTCCTTTGCTAGTGCTACCTTTGTACCAAATTTCGTTCAATTCGCATTCACCGTGTTCGAATTGATAGGGGGGGACAGACATTCAGAGTACACACACTCACACACAGACCCACACACAGACTCACACACACGCAGACTCACACACATACACACACACAGACAGACACACTTTTTTCGCCCTGCGTTGATCTCATAAGTCTACATTCATTTTTTGCAAAAATCGAAAGTAGGCTAAAATAAGAAGACACGTGTCTGAGGGTTTTTCGATGTGGTGTATATTATGAGGTGAAAGGGGTGAAAAGTGGGGATTGAAAGATTCCTAACGGAGCGTGTATCTCTTAAACGACATAGGTGTGGAGTTTGAAACTCAGCGAAAAAAATCAACATAAAAAAGAAGTAGATATGTGTTTGACCGTTTTATTTTTCATAAATTCAATTTAAGGGGCCCATGGGGAGGGGTGAAATTCTGGGGGGAAAAAACAGGAAAGAAAGTGTCCTAACTGATTGACTGACTGACTCACTCATCAAACTCAGGGGAAAAAACTGCTTTAAAGTAAGTAAATAGCTGTTCGATAGTTTTTTTTTTCATAAATCAAATTTAAGGGGTTCATGGCGAGGGGTGAAATTCTGAAAAAAGAAAATTGAAAGAAAATGTCCTGACTTACTCACTCACTCACTCATCATCGCCCAGCCAAAATTATTGAAGTTAAAACATGACAGTTTGGGAATATGTTCATTGTATGTCAAAACCGTCTACTAAGGGAGGATTTTCGGATATATAGGTTCTAAAGGGGTCTTAAGGGGGTTAAACCTGCATTTCATTGAATAACAATATCTCCAGATTGGTTTCATTGGGTGATGTGATACACGGCATATAAACTCATCATTAAAAAGTAAGAAGACACGTGTCTGAGGGTTTTTCGATGTGGTGTATATTATGAGGTGAAAGGGGTGAAAAGTGGGGATTGAAAGATTCCTAACGGAGCGTGTACCTCTTAAACGACATAGGCGAGGAGTTTGAAACTCAGCGGAAAAAAATCAGCATAAAAAATAAGTAAATATGTGTTTGACCGTTTTTTCATAAATGCAATTTAAGGGGCCCATGGGGAGGGGTGACATTATAGGCTCATATCAATGTGGTTTTGTATCTGGTCGGTCTACTATCGACCACATCTTTACATTGAGGCAACTCATGGAGAAATTCTACCAATTTGACAAGGAATTGCATTTAATCTTTATTGATTTTCGTCAGGCCTATGACAGTATAAACCGTATAGTATTATGGACGGCTATGGACGAGATGAGCATTCCAATGAAGTACATAAGGTTGATCAAGACCTGTTACTCTGACTCTAGATGCCAGGTGCGGTTTGCAAATCAAGAATCAGAATCCTTTAGCGTTCAAGTGGACTAAGACAAGGAGATCCTCTAGCCCCAGTCCTTTTCAATATAGCATTGGAAAAGATTAAACGTGGAACAGGTTGGAATAGGGAAATGGAGATGGTCGGATCCGACATAATTCTTGCATTTGCTGATGATGTGGTGATCATGGGGAACACTTTGGATCAGGTAACGACTGATACATCAAGATTCCAACTGGAAGCAAAGAAAATGGGGTTGGTGGTTAATGAATCGAAAACAAAATACATGATTATATAACGTCGACAGAATATTCCGATCGCTATCGACGTTGGAATGCACAAATTTGAGACAGTTGAATCATTCAAATATTTAGGATCAATATTGTCAAACAAAAGTGAAATAGAAAAGGAAATTAGACAAAGAATCACCAACGCTACTCATGTTTCCTATAGCATGAATCGAATTTTCACTTCACGTCTAATATCTCAGGAAAATAAGATCCACCTATACATGACCCTAGTACGACCTGTTTTAATGTATGGTTGTGAAACGTGGGCGACTCCAAGAACTTTTGAAGAACGTATATGTGCATTTGAAAGAAAAATGCTGCGGAAAATCTATGGCCCAAAATACTGCCCAGAAACTGACAGTTGGGAAAGACGGAGAAAAGAGGAGTTATATCGACGTTATAAAAAGGCAGACATCAGTAGAGAGATAGAGAGAAGACGATTACAATGGTTAGGACACATTATCAGAGCAGAAGGTACTCTCCCCAACCGTGTGTTCAATTTTCAGCCAACGGAAAAACGTCCAAGAGGTCGACCAGGAACGAGATGGAAAGATCGAGTTATGTTGGCACTGAACCAGGTAGATCCAGATGCAAGTATGGAAGATGCCAGGGATAGAAATCGTTGGTCTAATATATGCCACCATTATTTGAGAAGCTGAAATCATTCTTCCTGTTATGAAGTACAATGTTATAGCCTATATTATGTTATGCTTGCTATTTATATTGCAATCAAGAATTGTATACCCTTGTTTTTTCTGCTATGGGTCTTAATGGCCTGTCACATGCAATAAATGATGATGATGATGATGATGATGATGGGGAGGGGTGAAATTCTGGGGGGGGGGACAGGAAAGAAAGTGTCCTTACTGATTGACTCACTCATCAAACTCAGGGGGAAAAACTGCTTTAAAGTAAGTAAATAGCTTTTCGACATTTTTTTTATCAATCAAATTGAAGGGGTTCATCGGGAGGGGAGAAATTCTGAAGAAAAAAAATTGAAAGAAAATGTCCTGACTCATTCACTCACTCATCATCGCCCAGCCAAAAATATTGTAGTTGGAAACATGGCATTTCGGGGATATGTTCGTTGTATGTCAAAACCGTACACTAAGGGAGGATTTTTGGATATTCAGGTTCTAAAGGGGTCTTAAGGGGGTTAAACCTGCATTTCATTGAATAACAATATCTCACGAGTGATTTCATTTGGGGATGTGATACTCGGCATATAAACTAATCATTAAAAATAAGCAGACCTGTGTCTAAGGATTTTTCGATGTGGTGTATTATTATGAGGTGAAAGGGGTGAAAAGTGGGGGTTGAAGGATTCCTAACGGAGCGTGAAGGCCTATCTCTTAAATTACATAGGCGAGAAATTTGAAACTCAGCGAAAACAAATCAGCTTAAAAAGTAAGTAAATCGGTGTTCGACCGGTTTTTTTTTTCATAAATTAATTTAAGGGGCCAATCGGGTGGGGTGAAATTCTGGGGGAGAAAAGGAGAGAATGTGTCCTAACTGACTGACTAACTCACTCACTCATCAAACTCAGGGGAAAAAGACAGCTTAAAAAATAAGTTAATAGGTGTTCAAGCGTTTTTTCATAAATCCAATTTAAGGGGCCCATGGGGAGGGGTGAAATTCTGGTAAAAATAATTGAAAGAAAATGTCCTGTCTGACTTATTCACTCATCACGCCCAGCGAAAACTATTAAAGTTGGAAACATGAAATTTTGGGAATATGTTCGCTGTATATCGAAAACGTCAACTAAGGAATGATTTTTGTTTATTCGGGTTTTAAAGAGGTGTTAAGGGGGTAAACGTGCATTTCATTGAATAACGATATCTCATGAGTTGTTTCTTTGGGGATGTGATATTCGGTATATAAACTAATCATTAAAAATAATCAGACATATGTCTAAGGGTTTATCGATGTGGTGTATATTATGAAGTGAAAGGGGTGAAAATTGGGGGTTGAGGGATTCTTAACAGAGCGTGTATCTCTGAAACGACATAGGCGAGAGTGTTTGAAATTCGGCGGGAAAAACAGCTTAAAATACAAGTAAATAGGTGTTTGACCGTTTTTCCATAAATCCAATTTAAGGGACCCTTGGAGAGGGGTGAAATTCTGGGGGGATAAACAGGAAAGAAAGTGTCCTAGCTGATTGACTCACTCACTCATCAAACTCCGGGGGAAATCAGCTTTAAATAAGTAAATAGGTGTTCGACCGTTTGTTTCATAAATCTAATTTAAAGGGTTCATGGGGAGAGGTGAAATTATCAAAAATAAATGAAAGAAAATGTCCTGACTGACTCACTCACTCGTCAACGCCCAGCCAAAATTATTGAAGTTAGAAACATTAAATTTTGGGGATATGTTCGTTGTATGTCGAAAACGACCACTAAGGAAAGAGTTTTGGATATTCAGGTTCTAAAGAGGTGTTAAGGGGGTAAACGTGCATTTCATTGAATAACAATATCTCACGAGTGGTTTCATTTGAGGATGTGATACTTGGCATATATACTAATCATTAAAAATAAGCTGACACATGTCAAATGGTATTTCGATGTAGTGTATATTAAGAGGTGAAAGGGATGAAAAGTGGTGGTTGAAAGATTCCTAACGGAGCGTGTATCTCTTAAACGTCATAGGCGAGGAGTTTAAAACTCGGAGGAAATCAATCAGCTTAAAAATAAATAAATAAATAAATAAATAGATAAATAAATAAAATAAATAGGTGTTCGACCGTTTTTTCATAAATGCAATTTAAGGGGCCTATGGGCAGGGGTGAAATTCTGGAAGAAAAATGTCCACTAAGGAAGGATTTTTGGATGTTCACTCTCATCGACCAACCAAAACTATTAAAGTTAGAAGAATGATATTTTGGGGATATGTTTGTTGTGTGTCGAAAATGTCTACTAAAGAGGCATTTTTCGATATTCAGGTTATAAAGGGGTGTTAACGGGGTTAAACCTGCATTTCATTGAATAACAATATAACACGACTGTGACGCGAGCGAGCGAGGCTAAAAATGAGATGGTGTGTGTCTGTGTATTACTCAATCACGCAAGTACCACTGGTCCAATTTACATGAATTTTAAATGGAAGTAGCTGATTTACCTGGTTAACTTATAGGTTACGTTTGATTTCAATACTTTGCACTATTTAAAGATGGCGACCATTTTAGTGACGTCACTACACCCTTCGGTTTCAACTTTCATATTTCCATTTCAAATAAAAAGAGAACGCTAAGAAATAGCAAACTTTTGATGGCATATAGGCCTACGAGGTTTAAAATTACATTTTCTATCCGAAAGGTATCTCCATCGGTTAGCGAGTAAAACCTAAATTTGTGCTATAAAACACGGTCAACGCCGAGCGGTGTAGTTGGACAAAATGTTCCATCCTTAATCTCCCTCTGCGCAATACCTCGCCTATCCCCTGTTTTAACTGTCACCTTCACATTTTAATTTATTTTTGACGCGTAGCGAAGCACGGGTAGTTCAGCTAGTATAATATACCACGGAACCCCGGAGGATCACGGCTTTGCATCATTCATTTAGCCTACTTGTGGCAGGTTGCTCTATGTCAGGGGTCTCCAAACTACGGCCCGGGGGCCACATCCGGCCCGCGGACTGATTTTGTCCGTCCCGCGGAGAGCTAGCATACTTGAAAATTCCTTTTAGAGAACATATTTTTTATAGCAAATTAAATTTAGTTTACTGAAGTATTCTAATTTTATGTTGAATAATTATTAATATGACATCTACATTGATATGGTCATGGGCTAACTACTCATAACATTGTTGTAGGCTTATTGTTATTGTTTTTGTGATAAGTTGGATAAAGAAACACAGAATTGTAATGAGTAAAGACATGTATAACATGCAGACATATGAAATACTAATGAGATTTATGTAATTGAGATTTTCCACTGACAATAGTTTGTAGTTGTGGACTAATTTTACTTGTACCAATTATTAAAAGAGATTTAAGATGCTCATCAGTTAATTTAGATCTGTAAACATTTTTTGTGTACTTCATTTTGGAGAAGGTCTTCTCACACAAATAAGTAGTACCAAAAACAGAAAACAGCCCACGAGCAAATTTATGCAAATTATCAAATTGTGTCAGTGGAAGACTCTTATAAAATTCCAACAAAGATGAGTTTTGATATTTGTTCTTAATTATATCACTGCACTGTAGTTCAATCATTTCCATTTGAAGTTCCGGGGCTAGGGTTTCAATGTCAGTATCAAAAGGATCCTGAAAAATCTTAATTTGATTCGCAAAGGCATCGAAGTCCGAGAAACGAGTATCAAAATTTATTTTCAAAGCACTCAAAGTTTCGATTGCAAAATCGATAGGAAACTCAGTCTCAGTGGTGTGGCTGAATATTTCACATGTTTTAAAATGAGAAAAACATTTACTTCGTAGTTGTGATTGAAACAGTATCAATTTCTTCCGGAATGATTTGATATTAGTGTATAAATCAGGAAGATGCTGGTTTTCTCCTTGCAATCTCAAATTCAGTTCGTTCACAGGTTTTGTCAAATCAACATAGAATGCTAACTTCCACAGCCATGCGTTGTTTTGTAATTCAGTAAGAGGGCGATGCTTTTCATTCAAAAAAAATTCGATCACTGCTCGAAGTTCAAAAAAGCACTGAAGGACTTTCCCACAACTAAGCCAACGTACGGCAGTATGATAAGGTAAGCCATTTTCTCCAATCTCTTCAATAAATTGTCGGAATTGTCGGTGATTCAGCCCAAAAGATCTCATAAAATTAACAGCTGATATGACTGGTTTCAGAACTTCAGACATATCCAAACATTTTCCGCACAAAGACTGTTGATGAATGATACAATGTAAGACTAATGGTTTTGAACCACCGTCATTTTCTACAGCCTTTGACACAAGAGCGACCACTCCTTTATCTTTCCCACTCATGTTTTTGCCTCCATCAGTTGTAATACATTTCAAGTTTTTCCATCGAAGGTTCTTTTGATTAATGGCCATTTCAACTCCTTTAAAAATATCTGTACCAGTAGTTGTGCCATGAATACTATACATATCAAGAAGTTCTTCATGCACTTCATAGCTTTATCTACTCCTCGAATATAAATCAACACCTGAGCAGTATCTGACACATCCGTTGACTCATCCAAGGCCAAAGAAAACCACTCAACATCTCCATTTTTGTCGAACAGTTGAGAGGATATATTTTCAGCGATGTTTTCTACCCTTCGAGCCACAGTGTTTGCTGACATACTGACAGTTTTTAATAAATTTACCTTTTCAGGGCACATTTCTTCGGCTGCTGCAATTATGCATTCTTTGATCATTTCTCCATCGGTGAATGGTTTTCCACGTTTTGCAATTTCAAGAGCCACACGAAAGCTGGCACGAGTTGCAGCCTCTTGTTCGGTTTTGAGTTTTGTAAATGAAGATTGCTGCGATTTCAATCCGCGCTTCATAGCTTCGAATTTTTCTGTCCGCAAACTTCCTGTATATTTTGAGTAATTTTGAAAATGTTTTGTTTCATAATGACGTTTAATGTTATATTCCTTGAGAACGGCTATGCTTTCATTGCAAATCAAACATAGCGCCTTATTATTGGACTCAATTACGAAATACTGAATGTTCCACTCATCTTTGAATTTTCTGCATTCACTATCAATTTTTCGCTTCTTTTCCATACTACTAAATCACACACAAAAGCAACAATTCAAATCAAAATACTGTTACAAAGATGTCTTAAACTTAAACACGCACAAACACGTTTTAAGGAGGTACGCACTATTTTATTTCACAACAGTGTCATAGGAACTGACTTGTGGTTGCGCAACTAGCCTTCTTATATATTCCAATTACTGCCATCTAGAAGTGAGTGGAAGACACCAGAACTCTCTCGAACCAACGAGATTACTCTGTACGTGCTATTAGCGCCATCTGTTAGCGATAGAAGGTACTACCTATTTCCGCTTGTGTCCACCAGATGTCGTGTCACGTTACTCCTCATGGCTCGTACTCTACGACTAATCTAGAAATTACAGATAATGACAGGAAAATTAATAATATGCAGTGTTGCCGTTTTGCGGACTTTAGTCCGATTTGCAGCCTTTTTTCAACGTTGCGTACTTTTTCGGACTTTTTTTTCATCAGTGGACTATTTCACTTTTTACCACCGGCAACAATGATAATATGGTTTTGGCCCTCGGAACTTACTGGAGTAATCAGTATGGCCCTAAGGCTGGAAAGTTTGGAGACCCCTGCTCTATGTCATAGAATTATTTTCAATCGGTCAACACACATGCACCCAATTGGATTAGATGAGAAGTAGAAATATTTTAACACCCATGGAAAACAATTTCCCGAATGAGTCAGATGAGAATCTAACCTACCTCTCCTAAGTATTTTTGCCATACCCCGTTCCAGCCCTCAGAACAGAAATAAATTTCTTGGCAGAGCCGGGAATCAAACCTGGACCTCCGGGATGACTGCTAAGAATGCTAGCCGATACATCGGGATGTGGGCGGTGAAATTTTGAAATGAAATGTTTCATCTCCCTTAGAATTGCAAAATTACACACAAATACTTCTTCCATGTGATTGAATGCAAGAACCAACCCATCTTAAAATGAAAAGTTGATTGTACCGCAGCGTATGTTTACTGAACATATAAACATTCCTGTTATTGCGACTTGAACTTGTGTATATTCCTTGTTAAGAATTTTTTTTTTTTTAATTTTAATTTTTAATTTTCAATTTTTAATTTTCAATTTTTATTTTGTATTCTAATGTATTTTTATTCTGAATTTAATGTATTTATATGTATTATCTGTGTGTAAAAACTGTTTGCTACTGTAATTGGGGCACTGCCCTGTTGTGGTAATAAATATATAAATAAATAAATAAATAAATAACACCAATAAAATCGCATAGATGCCATCAGAAGAAGGCGACTGTCTTTTTACGGACATCTATTCAGAATGGACTCAAACAGGTTATCCCATAGGATCTTCAAGGCTGCTAACAAGGGCAAAGCTACTGGATTCTTGTGGAAGAAGCAAGTGGAGAAGGATCTTTCGGAACTCCATATAAATGAAAATGACATAGCCGACCGGAGTAACTATCATACAGCTCTTAAAATTAAATCCTTCGTAACATCTCTCACAGATGTTATCCACAGACCAAAAGACGAGACTAGGAAATGGTCTGAGGAACGTAAGATTCAATTTAGCCGGAAAATGAAGGACTACTGGGCCATCAGAAAAGCTCGAGGTACCAACATGAAAGCAGCTGCCAAACCCACCACTAAGAACACCAATCGTGGCAAGCCTGACGATGACATCAAGAAACAGCTAAAACACAAGCACCGTGGTCCATAGATGGCCCTAACGAAATTTAAAAAAAAGTAATAATAAGAAATAGATTGTTTCTTCCAGCATTCAGCTCTGTTGCAATAAATGAAACAGGTTCAGGGGATATCTCAAAAGTAATGTCGTTTTCAAAGAAAATTTGACCTGGAAAATTTTCTGTTTGCTATTGTAAATCTGGAAAGTCTTCTGACAAGAAATTAAACTATTCCTCAAAGTAGAGACCATTAGATTCTATGGTCTTCAGCCATCTTCCAGCGAGATTTCTTATTCCATGAAGGTACCAGTTTCTGAGGTTTGGTGCGAAGAATTTGGGAAGACCCATTTCCACAGCTTCAATGTTTTCGAAATTTCTTCCACGAACGAAATCGGCCATGGATCTAAAAATATGATAATCTGAAGGCACAAGATGAGCGTTGTATGCTGGATGTGGTAGCCTCCTCCTAATTCCTGAATTTTTGCCATGGTTGTTCGTGCAGTATGATGCCAGGCATTGTCCTGCTGCAAAATAACTTTATTTAGGTTAAATTTGCTGGGTATCTCCGTCTCAAAATTTCATGAACTCGTTTCAGTTGTAGAGAATAAAGATCCGCATTGACTGCACGTCCATTTGGAATAAACTCCCAGTGAATCACTCCTTCGAAATCTTAACTTAATTATAATTTGAAATTTCTTAAACCTCCGTAGTCAAATTACGAAGTAAAGAAATGTAGAATTAAATTCTCTGACTGGAGGTATGTCAGTATGAGTGCAATATCACTTTTCATTTTGGATTGAGAAAGAAATATTATTGCTTTGTCATGGCATCTTCAAATGATTGAATGTAATGATATTGTGAAAATACCCTTGAAGAAAGGTTTCAGAGAGATCCTATAGCCAGGTTAGAAGCCAACAGACGAGAGATTATTAGATTTGCCTTCCGTACGTGCTGAGCTCCTGCGGAAAGTCAAGTCATAAATCAGCTGAAGGCGCTCACAGCGCTGGTTATGGGCCCAAAATACTCCGCGTATCCGTAGTACATGATTGAGTTGGGAGGATTAGCCTAGCCGAGCTTGGAGGCATGCAAGCGAAAATGGACCTTTAATAGAATCAGAGTTGTTAGGCTAAAAGGGCTAGAGTATTCTCCCCCTTACTGACAGTTAATTCATGTTTCACCATGCGTTAATTGTTTCAAACAAGTAGTAGATCCGTAGGCAAGTCATACGCCAACCCAGTTCATTTCTGCAGGGCGGAGATAGGGAGGTGGATAATTTCCAACAAAGAGAGGCAGTCTCTCCCCCCCCGACAGGTTACGGTATGCCAGGTAAATCAGCTGCCCCTAATAATATTGTTTTATTCAGCCCAACAGCACTTTTATCTCGATGTGAGCACAGACTAATAACATGGAAAAACAAGATGTTCAGTGAAGAACATATAGCCTACTTTCTCCTAAATGCATGGGTATTGTTATAACTCTTTGTCCTTTTCAAGGAGTATAATTGAATGTTGGTTGTAGTAGCTTGTTGAAATACAACGTGCTATAGGGATATTAAAATGAATATGAGGTGCCCTTTGCTAGTGCTACCTCTGTAAAAAAAATCATTCAATTCGGTTTCACCGTGTTTGAATTGATCCGGAGAATGGATTTGCACACATACATGGCCGCTATTTGCAAACTATTGGGCTGATGACCTTGTAGTCAGTCATAAGATGCTTTCCACAAAAAGGCATGTTGTTGCAAAATCCGGTAGAGATCAAATTATTAGGATGGTCGAAATTTGATTTAAGCTTTTAACATTTGGGTGGCCGTCATTCCGTTTCCGTCAAGATGGCGGCGATATAAAACATGACACTGAGGTGCCTTTTGCTAGTGCTACCTAAGTACCAAATTTCGTTCAATTCGGTTTCACCGTGTTTGAATTGATAGGGGGAATCGATTTGCACACATACTTGGCCACCATCTGCAAACTATTGGGCTGATGATCTAGCAGTTTGGTCAGAATATGCTTCCCACATAAAGATTTGTTGTTGCAAAATTTGGTAGAGACTAGATTATTAGGTTGGTCGTAAGTACATTTTAGCCTTTAACATTTGGGTGGCCGCGATTACGTTTCCGTTAAGATGGCGGTGATATAAAACATGACACTGAGGTGGCCTTTTCTAGTGCTACCTCTGTACCAAATTTCATTCCATTCGGTTTCACCGTGTTCGAATTAATAGGGGGAATCGATTTTCACACAAAGATGGCCGCCATCCGCAAAATATTAGGCTAATGACCTATTAGTTTGGTCAAAGGATGCTCCCTCCATAATGGTATGTTGATGCGAAATTTGGTAGAGATCGGATGATCAGGTTAATCGTAATTTGATTTAAGCTTTGAATATTTGTGTGGCCGCCATTACGTTTCCGTCAAGATGGTGGCGATATAAAACATAACACTGAGGTGCCCTTTGCTAGTGCTACCTCTGTACCAAATTACATTCCATTCGGTTTCACCGTGTTCGAATTAATAGGGGTAATCGATTATGACACAAAGATGGCCGCCATCCGCAAATTATTAGGCTAATGACCTATTAGATTTGTCAAAGGATGCTTCCTCCATAAAGGTTTGTTGTTGCAAAATTTGGTAGAGATCGGATGATTAGGTTAGTCGTAATTTGATTTAAGTTTTGAACATTTGTGTGGCCGCCATTACGTTTCCGTCAAGATAGCGGTGATATAAAACATGACACTGAGGTGCCCTTTACTAGTGCTACCTCTGTACCAAATTTCATTCCATTCGGTTTCACCGTGTTCGAATTAATAGGGGTAATCGATTTTGACACAAAGATGGTCGCCATCCGCAAACTATTAGGCTAATGACCTATTAGATTTGTCAAAGGATGCTGTCCCCATGAAGGTATGTTGTTGCAAGATTTGGTAGAGATCGGATGATTAGGTTAGTCGTAATTTGATTTAAGCTTTGAACATTTGTGTGGCCGCCATTACGTTTCCGTCAAGATGGCGGCGATATAAAACATGACACTGGGGTGCCCTTTGCTAGTACTACCTCTGTACCAAATTTCGTTCCATTCGGTTTCACCGTGTTCGAATTAATAGGGGCAATCGATTTTCACACAAAGATGGCCGCCATCCGCAAACCATTAGGCTGATGACTTATTAGTTTGGTTAAAGGATGCTGCACCCATAAAGGTATGTTGTTGCAGAATTTGGTAGAGATCGGATGATTAGGTTAGTCGTAATTTGAATTACGCTTTGAACATTTGTGTGGCCGCCATTACGTTTCCGTCAAGATGGCGGCGATATAAAACATGCCACTGAGGTGTCCTTTGCTAGTGCTACCTTTGTACCAAATTTCGTTCAATTTGCGCTCACCGTGTTCGAATTGATAGGGGGGGGGGACAGACATTCAGAGTACACACACTCACACACACACACACACACACACAGACTCACACACACACATACACACACACAGACAGACACACTTTTTTCGCCCTGTAGTGATCTCATAAGTCTACTTTCATTTTTTGCAAAAATCGAAAGTAGGCAAATTATAATGTTCAGTATCGTTTGCGGGATATGCTTGCAGAACATTTGTACCATAAGGGATGCAAGCAGAGAAATGTCCTCCTTCCTGACAACACGCGTTAGTTGGGCAGCATAAAACAATATTATTAGGGGCAGCTGATTCACCCGGTATACAATAATTTCCTCTGAATAATAATACGCCTATCAATACAATATTCATAAAGCATAATTCAATTAGCTTTTGTCGTATTTAACAAAATTCAGAATAATAATGTTTCATTTTTTAAATTTAATGTTTTGTAATGATATCCATTTATTTATTTATCTATTTATTTATTTATTTGTTAATTTACTTATTTATTTACTTACTTATTTGTTTATTTATTTGTTTATTTGTTGATTTATTTATTAATTTATTCATTAATTTGTTTGTTTATCTATTTATTTGTTTGTTTATTTACTTATTTATTTATTTGTTTATTTAATTATGTGTTGATTTATATATTAATTTATTTATTCATTTGTTTGTTTAATTATTTATTTATTTATTTATTTATTTATTTATTTACTTATTTATTTATTTTTTTATTTTTTTATTTATTTATTTATTTATTTGTAAGTTTTAATTTCGAAAGATCTAAACATGAAGGCTACTTTAATTCAATATAATTATGTTCAATGAATTGTATTGATAGACGTATTATTTTTAAGAGGAATCTCGAAGTCAATACGGAAAATATATTGCATTACCTATCATGGTAAACGTTATTGGTTTCTAATCATTTCCTTCCGCCACAAGGCAATTACCCCCTGCAGTAGTGGGCGCCCTCTGTCGGTGTGTTAGTATTAATATTATTATTAATATTCTTTGTTCGTTTTTGGCCTACTTTGGGCCATGGGAAACAATTGACTTGCTGATTAGTCCTTTTTCTGCTCCCAGAAATTCTTAATCCTTTCACTGTGGATTCTCTTCCTTTCTTCCGACCAGATGTTCTTGGCTCTTCTCCTTTGCATTTCCTGGAACCCCTTGAATGCATCATATTATTATTATTATTATTATTATTATTATTATTATTATTATTATTATTATTATTATTATTATTATTATTATTATTATGAGGCCAATCCAGATATTAAATTTCCCTATTTTTAAACAAAAATATAACATAGTTTCATGAAAAACTTTATTGGCACCAGATACAGCAATGTTTGAGCTATTTTACGACATAATAACCATCAGACTTCAGAAAGACACCTGTCATATCGTGGGGTCAACTTATGTATTCCTGTGTCGTAGACGTCTGCTCCCTGGTCATGGAACCAGCCTGTGATATTCACCATTGCTCGTTGTCAGTGTAAAAATGCTGACCGGACGATAGAGATTTCTTGAGGAGCAAAAAATGATGGAAACCGTTGGGAGCAAGATCAGCGCTGGAAGGTGGATGATCAAAACACCCAGCCGAGCTCCTGAAGACAGGTGCTGTCCTGATCTTACACTTAGCGATCGTTATCTTTTCTTGCACCTCAAGAAATTCCTATCCTCCGGTCCGCATTTTCACACTGACGAAGAGCTGAAGATGAAAGTCACACACAGGTTCCATTCCCAGGCGGCGGACTTCATCGACACAAGAATACAAAAGTTAACCCCACGATATGACATGTGCCTGTCTCAATTCTAATGGTAATAATAATAATAATAATATCGTTCGGCCTCGGGTTCCGGGTGCAAGCTTTGTTATTTGACACCCAAAGTGTAGCTGGTATGTCGAATTTCGTTGTTCCTTGGAGCACTATGAAATTCAAGGAGGTTAGATATCTAAGATCCTTGAACACCATAGCGCTTTCTAGTAGAGAAATTATGAACTTTGTGATGGCGGAAACTCTCGAGATTAATTTTTCCATTATGAACACGGTCTACTGAATTCAAATGGGTTCTTTGGCATGCCAACTTCTTATAACATGGTGTCGTAATTTTTGCCGCCTTTCAATAATCACTACCACGGCCAGGAGCAAGCTTGGGGTTAGTAGACTGACACGATGACCACTCACCCACCGTGGCAAGCTAATTCTGAAGATGATTATGTCGAAAATATCTCAAACATTGTTGTATCTGGTGCCAATTACATTTTCCAAGTAACTATATTTTCTTTTTATTCAACAAGATGTTCAGTAAAGAACATATAGCCTACTTTCTCCTAAATGCGAGGGTATTGTTATAACTCTTTGTCCTTTTCAAGGAGTATAATTGAATGTTGGTTGTAGTAGCTTGTTGAAATACAACGTGCTATACGGATATTAAACATGAATATGAGGTGCCCTTTGCTAGTGCTACCTCTGTAAAAATATTCATTAAATTCGGTTTCACCGTGTTTGAATTGATATGGGGAATCGATTTGCACACATTCATGGCCGTTGTCTGCAAACTATTGGGCTGATTACCTTGTAGTTCAGTCAAAAGATGCTTCCCACAAAAAGGTATGTTGATGAAAAATTAGGTAGAGATCAAATGATTAGGTAGGTCGTAATTTGATTTAAGCTTTTAACATTTGGGTGGCCGCCATTCCGTTTCCGTCAAGATGGCGGCAATATAGAACATGACACTGAGGTGCCCTTTGCTAGTGCTACCTCTGTACCAAATTTCGTTCAATTCGGTTTTACCGTGTTTGATTTGATAGGGGGAATCAATTTGCACACATACATGGCCACCATCCACAAAGTATTGGGCTGATGACCTTGTTGTTTAGTCAAAAGACGTTCGCCATACGAGTATATGTTGTTGCATAATTTGGTAGAGATCGGATGATTAGGTCAGTCGTAATTTGATTTAAGCTTTGAACATTTGGGTGGCCGCCATTACGTTTCCGCCAAGATGGCGGCAACATAAGACATGACACTGAGGTGCCTTTTGCTAGAGCTACCTCTGTACCAAATTTTGTTGAATGCGGTTTCACCGTGTTTGAATTGAAAGGGGGAATCGATTTGCACACATACATGACCGCCATCTGCAAACTATTGGACTGATGATCTCGTAGTTTGGTCAAAATATGCTTCCTGCATAAAGGTATATTGTTACAAAATTTGGTAGAGATCAGATTATTAGGTTGGTCGTAATTTGATTTAAGCTTTAAACATTTGGGTGACCGCCATTACGTTTCCGTCAAGATGGCGGCAATATAAAACATGACACTGAGGTGCCCTTTGCTAGTGCTACCTCTGTACCAAATTTTGTTCAGTTCGGTTTCACCGTGTTTGAATAGATAGGGGAAATCTATTTGCACACATAAATGGCCGCCATCCGCAAAGTAATGGGTTGATGACCTTGTAGTTTGTTCAACAGATTTTTCATACATAAGAGTTTAATGTTGCAAAATTTGGTAGAGATCAGATGATTAGGTTGGACGTAATTTGATTTAAGCTTTTAACATTTGGGTGGCCGCCATTACGTTTTCGTCAAGATAGCGGCGATATAGAACATGACGTTGAGGTGTCCTTTGCTAGTGCTAGCACTGTACCAACTTTCGTTTAATTCGGTTTGATCGTGTTTGAATTGATAGGGGGAATAGATTTGCACACATACATGGCCGCCAACTGCAAATTATTGGGCTGATGACCTTGTAGTTTAGTCAAAAGACGCTCGCCATATGCATATATGTTGCTGCAAAATTAGGTAGAGATCCGATTATTAGGTTAGTCGTAATTTTATTTAAGCTTTGATCATTCGGGTTGCCACCATTACGTTTCCGTCAAGATGGCGGTGATATAAATCATGACACTGATGTGCCCTTTGCTAGTTCTACCACTGTACCAAATTTCGTTCAATTCTGTTTCACCATGTTCGAATTGAGAGGGGGGACAGACATTCAGAGTACACACACACACACAGAGGGAGAGACAATTTTTGGCCCTGTGTAGATCTCATAAGTCTACTTTCATTTTTTGCAAAAATCGAAAGTAGGCTAAAAATAGGAAAATAGGGAAACTTAATTTTTGGATGACCCTCGTAGTATCATATGTTCACCATGTCATTGGGCAATTGTTGCAAGAAGAAGTGGAGTTTTTTTTATATTGGTAGGATGAGGAATGAACGAACTATGTTTAATATAATAAGTTTGGTTTTACGTCTCTTATAGCCTACTACTGCTGCTTTTAGAGACGCCGGTTTAGGGGCAGTTCTACCTCTTAAAACAACACTACCTAACTAACTAGAGACGCCAAGGTGCTGAAATTTTGCCCTAAAGGGGATCTGTAACGTTCCAGTAAATCATGTAACATGGCTTCCTCGCATTTGTGCACCGTCAATTGCCAATTGACTGCGTCATGATTGGGCACAGTAGGCAAGAACGTAACCGCTGTGCCACGCAGTCAGTCCAAAATGAACTATGGAGCTGGTCTCTACAGTAAAGTGACTGCCTACTGCTTACTGACACGCAGATTGTGGCGGAGCCCCAGTTTATCGAGGTTGGGCCTCATCGACTTCAGTATGATTCTAGTGGAAGAGATTATTAGCCAGAGTCATATACTTTGTCACTTTCTCATCACAAACATGTTGGATATTATGCGAGTTAGGGATTGCGATGTCGATTAGACGGGTTATCTTCTCCAAGTTATCCATAGGAATTGCTGATATAGGTAGGTAGATCTGTGATTACCGACCTGTCCCAGAGTAGCTTGTGTGTATCGTTCTCAGAAACAGCATCAGGAATATATTGATAGTAAAGTAGAATGTAAGCAATCCTTCTTTGTCAGGTTCAAGTGGATTATCTTGACTACTTGGTCATGTCTCTTCTAGTAGGTCTGGGTTATCGGTCTTTCTGTCAAATCCTCCCCCAGGGGCTCACTTCTAGTGGGACGTGGGATGGGGACCACGGGGCTCCAGCTGAGTCTGGCATTGCTTCCACTTACTTGTGCCGGGCTACTTTCCGTCTTCTTTTCTGTCGACCCCACTTGGTCAACTCTTATCCACTTCCTACCCCGACGGTATTAGGGTATCCGAGGCCTAGGGAGTCTCTTCCTTTCCCGCCTTAATTGGCCCTTGTCTCATCTTTTCTGATACCCTCCTTCTGCAAGGGGTCAGCCTTCATTTTCTTTTCATTTTATCACCTGCCTTCTGCTCAAGGCCCTCAAGGAGGCAGAGTGTATGTAGCCCCACCACGTCTGGTGTACTCTGGATATTGCTACACCCTCAGGGGCTCACGGCTGGTGAGTTCGGGAGTTGGCGATCCCGAGGGTTTCCTGAGCTGGGTCCGGTTTTCCCCCTTTTTTCCATTACCTCTGGGGCGGACCCTCTCCTCTTTCACTTTTTTATCTGCCTTTCATCGATTTCCTTCTTTCCAAGTCATTCAATCCGCATTCTTCGAGGGTTGAGGGTATTTCTTTTCCTCCTGTCCTTTATTTGCCTTATTCTCCTTTTGTTTTCCATTTCTTCTAGAATATAAGTTAGTAGTTAGTTTTAGTTAAGTTTACAACTCATTATCATCTTCACGATCACCCAAACCATTAGGGGCCGATAACCTAGATGTTAGGCCCCTTAAAACAACAATTATCATCATCATCATCATCTGTCAAATCCACTTGTATTTTCGTAAATAGTTATCATTATTTATTAACATCTCTTAAACCAGAGGGAGTTAGAAGAAAATCTCCCAAATCGTCTTAATTGTTTGTTTATAAAATGCGTTTAAACTATTAAACAAGGCGATGGTCCCTGTCAGTACTGTGTCACGTTTAGCCTGCATATCAGTAAAGCTGGGCGGGTGGTTTAACACAGGCCCTCTAGTTATTATTATTATTATTATTATTATTATTATTATTATTATTATTATTATTATTATTATTATTATTATTATTATTATTATTATTATTATACAATAGATGTTTTCCGTTTCATATTCTCGCGACATGAACCTACTACTAGACCCTGTACCACGAACTAAACAGAACTAATGGGCACATCAGTCTGGTTTCTACAGCTGTTTACTCCTTGCGGCGTGCTGCTTCCTGTTAGCTTCAGGAAGCCCTCGGGCAGCAATAAACAGCGTTAGACGTTTCTCCTCATGCATTCAAGGCGAACCTCCCAACCACCCGCTGCTTATCCATGCGCGTTGAGTGACGCTCTATCATTGCAAGGGGAGCTGGATATCCGCAGATCAAGGTTTGAATCCCGGCGCTGACAGTGGCCATCTTGGGTGAGGGTTCTCCGTTGTTTTTCCACACTCCCTCCAGACAAATGCCGAGATGGAACGTTACGATTTTAAGTTCCGGGGAACCAACCCCCAGCACTAGACCCAACAAATGCATTGTCACGCACTATTATGGACACCACAGAGACATGGGTTATGATAAAGGTCAAACACACATTATTAGGGATATTAATGGGAATAATCAATCTAACGGTTTTGTTCTTTCATTTCGCCAGCTGCTAATGTGCTGCTTTTATAGCCCTCTTTGTTTGCACTACTTTCATACGCTCCTTGGTTTCGACAGCTCATAACGCTGCGCCGACTGCAGTCAATTGTCACGCAATCACCAAATTGTTAAGGCAATATAAACAAGCTATAAAAGTAATTTTCTTAAGCAAGTGGACAACGTTCATTATACAACCAAAGTTTCCCAAAAGCAAACAAAACTCAATAACACACATCAAAGGTCACGGGGCTAATGACCAATAATTATGTCCCAAACCCCTGGAATGAACTATCATTAACAACATGTGTGTACAAATTAATGAACAGTGTCACAAAATACAAGTTGGCCTACTTGTACAGTCACTTTAGAATAACTCACAAACGAATGATTCAATAATCAAAGGAAGCCAAGCAGTAACGATTTCAGTGAAAATGTCGAAGCAAAACCTGACGTCCATACGCTTTTTAAGCTTACGCTGGGCAAACCATTTAAAATATCAATATACTATGAGTGTAAGAATTGTTCAGCATGAAATGTTCTACAAAAAAGTCCGCGAGAGCATATCTCTATCTACAATACATCGCCCACTATAAGTGTATTTAGATTGGACGGAAGGGGGATTTGTGTTTCATGCACCTCGCCATTATTAAATTACGTCTGACAAGAATTCGTTGCACATGCATCTCCATGATAATAATAAATTAATAGTCCAGTCAGTGATTTTAACCCATCATGCTGACACGTAAAACGGATATAGGCCGTAGTTCATTGACATCGAAAAAAGAGCGCTTATCACGTAATGCATTCATAACTGTCCCCGGGTGAAGCCAGGGTGGGTTGCTAGTCTATGCTAAAATAATTAAACCAAGGACATGCATGCCTCCGTGGCTTAGGCGGCAGCACGCCGGCCTCTCACCGCTGGGTCCGTGGTTCAAATCCCGGTCACTCCATGTGAGATCTGTGCTAGACAAAACGGAGGCATACAGGTTTTTCTCCGGGTACTCCGGTTTTCCCCAGTCACAATCTCATTCCAGCAACACTCTCCACTATCATTTCATTTCATCTATCATTCATTTAATCATTGTCCCAGAGGAGTGCGACATGCTTCGGCAGCCGGCACACTTCATATCCTCGCCGCTAGATGTGGGCTTCATTCATTCCATTCCTGACACGGTCGGAGACTGGAAGCAGGCTGTGGATTTTCATTTTCACATGCATATAGTGGACATACTGAGAAACAAGTAGTTCCGTGAAGAACTATACAGCCTATTTTCATATATCCTACTCATGTTAATTGCCTCTATCAACATACAAAATTTCAGTTTGATTGTTGTGATAGATTCGTAGATATTGAGAACCGTCTAAATTTTTCAGATGGTCGCCAGTTCGGATTTTTATTTATGTACTATTACATGAAGATTATTGTGTACGTGTGGTATTCAAACTTCAATCGCATGATTAGGACACAAGAAGTAAAAACGAGATTTTAAAATTTCGCACAGCTGCCATCTTGTGGTTATGAAAACAATTGAAATAAATTAGATACCAGTGGATTAACATTTGTATAAGCATTTAACGTGCAAAGTTTCACTGCACTCGGATAGTGAAATCGCGAGAAACATCCATTTAAATATTTATATTTCGCGTCGCCGCCATATTGGATTTGTGCTCACCAGGTTACTGAAAGTCCTATAGGTGAACTTATGTTCATAGCCTCTATGAACATAAAAAATTTCAGTTTGATTGCTGGAAAAGATTCGTAGATATTGAGATCCGTCAAAATATATCTGATGCTCGCCATGTTGGATTGTTATATGTATAGGCCATAGAGTTATGTACCATTAAAGGAAAATTATTGCGTAGCTTCATTATTCAAGCTTTCACTTCGATCGCATGATTATGACACAAGAAATAAAAACTTAATTTTAAAATTTCGCAGAGCCGCCATCTTGAGGTTATGTAAAAAATTGAACTAAATTAGATGCCAGTTCATTACAATATGTATAATCAATTATTGTACCACATTTCACTGCGCTCAGATGGTTAAATCACGAGAAAAGTCTTTTAAAATGTTTCAAATTCGCATGGCCACCATGTTCGTCTTGTACATTACAGATTTTTGAAAGTTAATAGGTAAACTTTTAGCAGTGCCCTTTATCACCGTACAAAATGTCAGGGTGATATCGGTAATAGTTTCGTAGTTATAGAATGCCAGTGAAATATTTCGCACTGCCGCCATTTTGAGGTTATGTAAACAATTGAACTAGATAGGACGCCGTTGAATTGCAATGTGTATAAACATTTGCTGTACCAAGTTTCATTACGTTTGGATGGTTAAATCGCGAGAAAATTCTATTCAAATGTCTCAACTTCGCTTGGCCGCCATGTTGGTTTTGTAGTCAACAGGGTTTTGAAAGTCCCATAGGTGAACTTCTACTAGTTCCCTTTATCACCGTACAAAATTTCAGGGTGATATCTGTAATAGTTTCGGAGATACTGAATGCTGGTGAAATATTTCGCACTGCCGCCATATTGGATGGGTGAGACACAATAAAGGTTGAAGGGCACGGTCAGGGTCGGCCAGAATGGCGCTATGATCTTACCGAGTTTCATTGAAATCCCTCCAGCCGTTTAGATTTTATTAGGGAGGGACACACACACGAATCACACACACACGCACACACACACGGACAAAAGGTGATCTCATAAGCCTTTTTTTTTTTTTTCATAAAATGAAAATAGGCTAAAAATAAATGGTGTACATATCTTATTCAATGTTCTATTTACATATTATTCCATCTACGAATTAATACAGCACTGCATCACTTTTACTCTCGTTTTAAGATCAAGCACAACTCTTGCTTTCGAAGCCACAATGACTGCTTACGAACTATATTTCCGATCAGAGCCACTGCCCTGGCTACATCTTCAGGCCTCAAGCGGATATTCGTTTCTGAATTGCATAAGAACAACTGGAGATATGGCTTTATTCATCTTTTCCTGTGCCAACAAAAGTGGCAAAATAAAAAAGATAGCATTGCATTGTTGACGATAGCGATGGCGCGCACATCTTTCCGCGGGAAACAGCATCATGTCAAAGAATTGCTATTATTAAGAGAAACAATGACACGAAGAATGGTAATGCATTCAGGAAACCAATTAGCCTTACTTCCATGCTATAACTACTAGATGTACTGTAGTAGGCCTATACCGTTCATATTTATGATTTGAATGGAAGTAATGTTGAATTTTCCAAGTGATCGTTTTTTGTTTGCCGGTCAGTGTATGTCAGTAATGTAAGTAATGAAGTGCTCAGTTAAAAGCTGATTGACAAGGGCCGAGACTAAGATAGGTATTTCTTAATTGACAGCTCATTAAAGCGAGCATTCGGAAAGGATCGGAAAAAAAGGGTACATTGAAGTGATAGAAGCAATTTTTTAGTGTTACCTAGTTCTGTATTAAAGCTTTGCAGTCGGTCAATACAAATTGTGCCCAATTACATTACGCGGGAAAACAAGTATTTATATGCCTGAAAGAAATATTACACAAGATATTTATCACAAAATAACACGCTTTTATGTGCATTCAAGCATAAAAGCAAGCTTTAATAAAACAGGAAGCAGGCAATTAGAACAAAAGAAGGAAGACCTATTTGCACATTCATTATTAACTATAGAATCAACTGTTAAAGCAGACAATAGTAGACTTTCACAGGTTGTCTGGAAATTTTCTAAAAACTGTATTCCGGAACTTAGACATTTTCCGTTAAAGTGCGTATTTTGAATTCCGTAATCCACGTAACACAGTTTCCGGTTAGTGAAGGGAATTTAACACGTTTTCACTCCAAAATTCATGGGACCGTCAAAAATTTCCGTTTTAGGCAATAAAGGGTCCGTTGAAGGCAGGTTTTACTGTATATATGTTACAAACTATAGGGAGTGGAGAGTAGAACTGAGTGCTGTCAAAATATAGGCTATTCACGGTCCGTGATGATAGTTCTTGCAGATCATAATGGAACCTTGTAATGCTATAACAGCGAATCGTTGAATACCTAAGATACTCGAGTTTCATACTTCAAAGCTGGTTCATTGTTGCTAAGCTGAATATAAAATTTAACGCCAACGTAACGATCACGCTTAAGTTACTCGTAAACAAATTATTTCAAATGTATGGACTCATCTACCAAAAAACAGTACTTACTACGCATAAAATATGTTTGTATTCCATTACTAGTGTAGAGCTTCCAATCTGGATGGTTGCGAAACACAATGCCTAAGGTTGCCGGATCAAGTCCCCGGCGTAATCAGTTGGTATTTGAGGGTACTTAAATGTGAGGAAACCGTGTCAGTAAATTTACTGACACGTTTAAGATCCCATTCTGGATGAAATTCCAGCACCTTGGTGTCTCTTAAGAGGCGCAATTGTTAGAAGGGACGTAAACCCTATAATATTAGACTTACTATTCGTGCTACCAATCACATGTGAAACTGATGCTGAATGGGATAGCTATAAGGAATAAAAAAGTAGACTTCTTGTTAGTTTTTGCTTGTTCATTCATAGATCAAATTTGAGTTAGATTTACTCGTTTCTATTCGGGTATATTGACGATAATATTATATATTTATCACTTATCCTCTCAGCTTGGCATCACCCACTGACTGTGCGAGGGATCATTCCTCTACTATCGCAAGGACGGTGTCTGGGAGCTGAACACACTTTGTCTGCAGATACAACTGGGGATGGTGACAGGCTGATCCCCCAGGTGACCGCTAACTTTGGTCTAATTAAGAAAGGGTCAGCGAAGGGATTTTGGACCTGTTGAAAGAAACCCTCCCAGCATTTGCCTGGTGGTGAAAATGAGAAACCACGTAAACCATTCTCAGGACGGCTGAAGTGGGATTCGAACCCTCACTCTCCCGATGCCGGTGAGGTACGAGGCTGATCATTAGCGCTCTCGCCCACCGCGGCAGGATTTATTTGTATACTTATGTCTGCATATCATAGTCTGTCATGACACAAGAACTGACAAATATACTCAAATGAAACTTGGCATTTAGACTAAGATAGGTCTCAATTAATGCGCAGAATAGTTTTGTTTTAAAATTTGTATGTGAATGCTCTGTTACAAGTAGGCTTTGGCAATCCAAGCTGTGCTATACCGGATCAAGTGTATTCCGTTCGGTAGAAGAGATGAGAAGGGAAGTAAAACGTTCATCCAGCTGTTCATTACAGGTACATGCTCTATACCTTAATTAAGCCATAACATGGACGAGTAAAGAAATGGTTTTCTGTTATCTACACCTACACTACACTGGCACCTGTGATCATACTACAGGTTAAGAAAATATATTGTATAGAAAAATTTGAAGCAACTTTCATTGCTTCTTAATTAACAATGAATGGATAGTTATTCAGTCGGTCAACACTTATGTATGCCCAGTTGTATTAGGCGGGAAATAAAAGACACTCTTTAAAAAAAATGCATTTACCTTCGATCTGATGATGTTCGTCTAACTCACGGAACATCTGCAATCGTGTACCTTGTAATTTGTGCATAGTAATTATTCACATGAAATTCTTATCAGGTAGAGCCTTATATTTCTCGCCTAATAATTGATCACAATCGTATTGACCGAATGAAAAGCATTCAATAATGGATTACTAAGCAACACTGAACAAGTAGTTCCGTGAAGAACTACACAGCCTATTTTCATATATCCTACTTATGTTAATAGCCTTTATCAACATACAAAATTTCAATTTGATTGCTGTAATAGATTCGTAGATATTGAGAACCGTCCAAATATACCAGTTGGTAACCATGTTGGACTTTTATATATGTAGGCCATATAATTATCTACTATTATATGACGATTTTTGCGTAGGTTCATTATACAAACGTTCACTTCGATCGCATGAATAATACACAAGAAATAAAAACTTAATTTTAAAATTGTGCACAACCGCCATCTTGAGGTTATATGAACAATTGAACTAAATTAGATGCCAATGCATTACAATGTGTATAAACATTTACTGTACCAAACTTCACTGCGCTCAGATGGTTAAATCACGAGAAGAGTCTATTAACGTGTTTCACCTTCGCTTGGCCGCCATGTTCATTTTGTAGTTAGCAGGTTTTAGAAAGTCTCATAAGTGTACTTCTAGTAGTAGTGCCATTTATCACCGTACAAATTTTCAGGGTGATATTATTAACAGGGAGGTATCAGTAATAGGTTCGGAGATACAGAATGCCGGTGAAATATTTCGCACAGCCGCCATGTTGGATTCGTGAGACGTAATTAAATTTGAAGGGCACGGTCGGGGTCTGCCATAATAGTACGAGTACTATGACCTTACCGAGTTTCATTGAAATCGCTCCAGCCGTTTAGAAGTTATTACAGGGGGACACACACACACATACACAAGATGATGATGATGAAAATTGTTGTTTTAAGGGGCCTAACATCTAGGTTATCGGCCCATCATACACAAGACTCACACACATGAACAAGAGGTGATCTCATAAGCTTTTTTTTTTCATAAAATGAAAATGGGCTAAAAGTGGCTTCTAGTAATTCAATATTTGACACTTTTATAACTGAAGAAGACGATATTCTCTGGTGAACTTCCATTCTCTGACCTTGTCCCAGAAAATGAACTTAAATATTTGATATCTGATATTTGATTTGAAAATGATGTTGTTTAGTTAGGAAAAAAACGAATAGATTTGACAATCGTACAGTTGAAGAAACATGCGAAAACAGATTTAAATGTTTACTTGAGAAAAACCTGTCAAATTTTGAGATATGACGTTGTTGCATTTATGGTGAGTGTTGGTAACACTACGATAGTTACTGTATGGTAACCTCACATATGGAGCGCAGCAGCCACAGACAGGCATAGGCTACATGAATGTATCATGTCACGTTCACATAATGCAAAACATTCTGGAGATGAAACTGAAAGTTTGAAGACTGACATCGAACAGAATTTCAGAACATGTCTTGATAATAACAAAGAACCACGTTTGAAGCAAATACAGTGCGCCCGGGAATGTTCTCCGCGGTGCCTACAAGCTGCTGCGAGAGATTGCGTCACCAGTTATGTTGGCAGCACGGCTGTCGCTTGTATCATAACAAACAAACAATAAACTTTATACTCACCACAGCCATTCATAACTGATGCTAGAAGTGCTGATACACACTGACGAATTCGACAGCCCACAACCCACACATGTGGCCTTCACCCTATCAAGGACACCGTGCTGCCAAATAAACTGGTGACGCAACCACTCGCAGCGGCACGTAGCCACTGCGGAAAACATTCCCGGGCGCCGTGTATATACAGTACTTTTACTCTTACTACTTCTTCGGTGATTTTTGTTTTGAATCGTTGTGCCCAACTAAGGAACGCCTTTGAACTTATTAGCAATTTTTCCTTTCTCTTCCCAATATATCTTCAATCTCTCGCTGTGTTCCCTTTTACGCTGTTCTGTCCATCCCGTATTTTGTCGGGTGGGCTTCTCACGACATTTGTGTTTATGAATTAAAGTTCTGAATTTTGTTCTGTGTTGAATGGTTTCTTCATGACAGCCAATTTCATTAATGTCTTCACTGATTTCTTTTTTTTATGGCCGATAACCTAGATGTTAGGCCCCTTAAAACAACAACAACAACAACAACAACAACGATTTCTTTTAGTCAGTTGTTTTGAATTTTCATTGATAAGGCTAGGTTGAAAATATTCTTTGTGAGTCTGTTATTATCCATCCTATATAGGTGTCCGTAAAACTGCAACCGCTGTTTCCTTATGGTATCTGTAAATATAACTTGATAAGTTTCATGTGATTTCTTTTTCATCCAAATTCCATTTTCACACTTTGGTCCTAAGATTTTCCTAAGGACTTTCTTTTCATGTTTTTTCAATAATTTTCATCGAGATTTGTCACCAATTATAATAGTTTTGGATTCATATAGAGCTTCTGTTTTAACGACTGTGTTACAATGACTTAATTTCAATGAATAATCGTATTGTTACGAATGAATTAAAATGTTTACATCACGCAATGGACTCGGTTAGGTTTTTTTTACCAGGAAATAAATACAAAAAGTTGTTGTTTATATTGCGTGAGCAATATATAAATTGCAATATTACAAGCATGTCTTTTTATATACACACATCAAAAAAGTTTTGCATCACCTCGGTTCCAAGAGTTCCGGAACCGTTAAATACAAAGGGAATAGAGATCAACACAAACAACATTTCAGCTCGTTTTATTGCTCATGAGACCCACACATTGCATGTTGTACCATCATACAGCTAGACTTTCAGCATTTGTGGTCCAGATTGCAGTACACACCACTACCTCTAATACCCAGTAGCACGTCCTCTTGCATTGATGCATGCCTGTATTCGCCGTGGCATACTATCCACAAGTTCATCAAGACACTGTTGGTCCAAATTGTCCCACTCCTCAACGACAATTCGGCGTAAATCTCTCAGAGTGGTTGGTGGGTCAAGACGTCCATAAACAGCCCTTTTCAACATATCCCAGGCATGTTCGATAGGGTTCATGTCTGGCGAACATGCTGGCCACTGTAGTCGAGCGATGTCGTTATCTTGAAGGAACGCATTCACAAGATGTGCACGATGAGGTCGAGAATTGTCGTCCATGAAGACAAATGCCTCTCCAATATTCTGCCGATATGGTTGCACTATGGGTCGGAGGATGTCATTCAGGTATCGTAAAGCCGTTTCGGAGCCTTCCATGACCACCAGTGGCGTACGTCGGCCCCACATAATGCCACCCCAAAACATCAGGGAACCACCACCTTGCTGCACTCGCTGGACAGTGTGTCTAAGACGTTCATCCTGACCAGGGTGCCTCCAAACACGTCTCCGACGATTGTCTGGTTGAAGGCATATGCGACACTCATCGGTGAAGAGAACGTGATGCCAATTCCGTGGGGTCCATTCAGCATGTTGTTGGGCCCATCTGTACCGCGCTGCATGGTGTCGGGGTTGCAAAGCTGGACCTCGCCATGGACGTCGGGAGTGAAGTTGCGCATCATGCAGCCTATTGCGCACAGTTTGAGTTGAAACACGACGTCCTGTGGCTGAACGAAACGCATTATTCAACATGGTGGCATTGCTGTCAGGGTTCCTCCGAGCGGCAATCCGTAAGTAGCGGTCATCCACTACAGTAGTAGCCCTTGGGCGGCCTGAGCGAGGCCTGTCATCGACAGTTCCTGTATCTCTGTACCTCCTCCATGTCCGAACAACATCGCTTTGGTTCACTCTGAGACGCCTGGAAACTTCCCTTGTTGAGAGCCCTTCTTGACACAAAGTAACAATGCGGACGCGATCGAACTGCGGTATTGACCTTCTAGGCATGGTAGAACTACAGACAACATGAGCAGCGTACCTTCGTCCTGGTGGAATGACTGGAACTGATCGGCTGTCGTACCCCCTCCGTCTAATAGGCCCTGCTCATGCATGGTTGTTTACATCTTTGAGCAGTTTTAGTGACATCTATGAACAGTCAAAAGGACTGTATCTTGGATACAATATACACAGTCAACATCTATATGCCGGAGATCTGGGAACCGAGGTGATGCAAAACTTTTTTTGATGTGTGTATAAAAATAATTAGAAAATGCTCAGTTAACCATAAAAATGGAACACTAATTGCAATAACTATACCAGGTGAGGTAGCCGTGGTAGTTACGGCGTGGCTTCAGGCAGTTGCTCACATCCGGGAGGCGAGGAGGTTCGAATCACCCCGCCGGCAACCTTGAAGATGGCCTTCTGTGGTTTCCAATCTTCCTACCAGGTAAATGCCGTGGTTGGTCCCTAACTATAGGCCACATCCACTACATTCCAATTCCTCGTCCTTACATTCACACTTTCCTCCCCAGACAGCACTCCTCACGCGACGGTACTCGTAACTGACCCAATAGGTGTCCGCATAGAAGCAGCTACAAACTCTGGCGAGCCGAACATGTCCTTGGAGACTCCCGGCACTAAAAGCCATATGCTAAAAAAAAAAGAAAACTAGAAGTTTGTAATCATTGTTATAAATTCCAGTTAAAATTATTATTATTATTATTATTATTAATAATAATAATAATAATAATAATTTATCTATTGGCTTTTGATAACGTTGATTGGAGTAAGTTGTTTGATATTTTGAAAACGATTGAAATAAGTTTTTATTGTTTATTGACTAAGGGACTTTGCGAAATCGTGGTCATGTAGCCCCGTGGTAAACCACGGAAAACCACTTCCAAGATGTCTGAGGTAGGAATCGAACTCGCCTCTTCTCAGTTTTGCCTCACGAGGGTGAGTGTACCTGTCTCCAGCCCTCAGACCAGAATTACACTTCTTGGCAGAGCCGGGAATCGAACCCGGGCCTCCGTGGAGACAGCCAAGCATGCTAGTCACTACGCAACGAGGCGGACTGGAATAAAGTACAGGGATAGGAGGGTGATCTACAATCCGTACAGAAACCAGACAGCAGTCATTCGAGCTGAAGGGCATGAGCGAGGAGCTCAGCCATACTTATCAATCATCTATACATTAAACAAGCAATGAAGGAAATTGGAGAAAACTTTATAGTAGGAGTCAAGATTCAAGGAGAATTAATTCTTAGATTCGCTGATGACATCGCCATCTTAGCCTAAACATCAAAGGATTTGAATGAGTTTTAAAATGGTACTGATTCTGTCTTCAGGAAAGAATTCATGATGCAAATTAATAAATGTAAAACAAAAATATTGGAATGCAGCCGAAAGAAACCCCTAATGGCGTCAAATTGGTGGGTGAAAAGCTAAAGGAAGTAGGAGACTTGTGTTACTTAGGAAGCAAAATAACCAGTGATGGACGAAACAAAGGGGATATAAAGAGTAGGTTGGCTTAGGTAAGGAAAGGATTTCTACATAAAACGAATATGTTGACATCGAATATAGATTTAGGTATTAGGAAGTCATTTTTGAAAGCCCTTGTCTGGAGCGTGGTACTCTATGGAAGTGAAACTTGGACTGTTGGAGCAGCAGAAAAATGAGAATTAAATCGTTTAAGATGTGGTGTTACAGGAAAATGATGAAGATCAGATGGGTAGATAGGGTTACAAACGAAGATGTATTAATACGATTTGGAGAGGAGAGATGTTTCTGGCGATTGCTAATGAAAGAAGAGATAGGTTGGTAGGGCACATACTAAGACTCCCAGGAATAATAAAGTTAGTTATGGAAGGAAGGGTCAAGGATAAGTTTTGTAGGGGCAAACCAACGTTAGAATATGTTACACAGATTGCTTCGGATGTAGGTTGTGGTAGCTATATAGAAATGAAATGATTAGCTCAGGACAGGGAGGCGTAGAGTGCTGCATCAAACCAGTCAAAAGACTAAAGACTCAAAAACCAACAACATCAACAACATTGAAAATTGGCTTATTGCGTGATCTTGGAAAGTATACGGACTTTGACAGCGGAGGTATAGGTACAACCCGTGTGCGTGCGTAGATGACACATGTAATGGTGGGGGGAATAGGTGGAGAGAGGACGGAGTGGACTTTTGTTCACGAATAGCTGATTCTCAGTCCTGACTTTTATGAAATAAATGCCGGTAAAATATGATTCAGTAGTTCTAAGAACCAGCGCTGTTAAAATGCGCGCCTGTGGGTAAACAATTAGCATTACTCGAGAGTTTGTTATGAATTAAAAACAGCAAACATGCTTTCTGCCTTAGAAAATGCTCACTCGAAATATGTGTATCTTGTTTGCTTTTCATTTTAATTGCCTGTTGTTTGTTGGTCTGAATTGCAACGCTCTTCCAGTGAAACTACGTATATTCTGAGGCCAGGCTGCGTAGGAAGACAAATAAGGCTTCATGAATAGAATATTTTCATTTTAAAACATTCTACATCCCATCTTACAAGTTCTTGCTTTTACTGTATGATGAACCTGCAGCATCTCAAATTAGCGGCGCCGGCATTCTATTGATTTATTTATTTTTTCAATTATTATTCATTTATTCATTTGTTCATTTATTCCTTTATTCCTTTATTCATTTATTCCTTTATTCATTTATCCATATATTTATTCATTCATCAATTTATTAATTTATTGATTTATTCCTGTATTCCTTTATTCATTTATCCACTTATTCCTTTACTAATTTATTCATTTATTCCTTTATTCCTGTATTCATTTTTCATTTATTTATTTATAGCTTCATTCCTTTATTCCTTTATTCATTTATTCCTTCATTCCTTTATTCCTTTTTCCCTTTATCCCTTCATTCCTTTATTCATTTATTCCTTTATTCATTTATTCATTTATTCCTTTATTCATTTTTAGCCTATTTTCAATTTTGACAAAAATAGGCTTATGAGATCACTTTTTGTCCGTGTGTCTGTGTGTGCGTGTGTGTGTGTGTGTATGTGAGGTGTGTGTGTGTGTCCCTAATAACTTATATACGGCTGGAGCGATTTCAATGAAACTCGGTAAGTTCATAGCACTACTCCGGGCGACCCCGACCGTTCCCTTAAAATTTTGTTACGTCTCACCAATCCAACATGGCGGCTGTGTGAAATATTTCACCAGCATTCAATATCTCCGAAACTATTCCCGATATCACCCTGGATTTTTTTTATGGAGATAAAGGGAACTACTAGAAGTTCACCTATGTGACTATTGAAAAACTGGTAACTACAAAACCAACATGGCGGCCACGCGAATTTGCGACATTTAAATAGACGTTTCTCGCGATTTAACCAACCAAACGCAATTAAACTTGGTACAGTATATGTTTATACACATTGTAATGCACCGACATCAAACTTCGTTCAATTGTGTACATAACCTCAAGATGGCGGATGTGCGAAATATTTCACCGGCATTCTATATCTCTGAAACTATTAGCGGTATCTCCCTGAAATTTTGTACGGAGATAAAACCGGTTAACTACAAAACGAACATGGCGCCAAGCGAATTAAAAATTTTAATAGACCTTTCTCGCGATTTAATGTTCCAAACGCAATGAAATCTGGTACAGGAAATGTTTATACACATTGTAATGCACTGGTATCCAATTTAGTTCAATTGTTTACATAACCTCAAAATGGCGGCTGTGCGAATTTTAACATTAAGCTTTTATTTCTTGTGTCGTAATCATGCGATAGAAGTGAAAGTTTGAGTAATGAACCTACGCAATAATTTTCCTTTAATGGTACATGACTCTATGGCCAATATATTTAACAATCCTACAAGGCGACCATCCGAAATATTTAGAAGGCTCTGAATATCTTCGAATCTATTATATCAATCAAACTGAATTTCTTTATGTTCATAGGGGCTATGAACATAAGTTCACCTATAGGACTTTAAATAACCTGGTGATCACAAATCCAACATGGCGGCGACGCGAAATATAAATATTCACATGGACGTTTTACGCAATTTAACCATTCTAGTGCAGTGAAACTTGGTACAGTAAGTCCTTATACGAATGTTAATCCACTGGCATCTAATTTATTTCAATTGTTTGCATAACCACAAGATGGCAGCTGTGCGAAATTTTAAAATCTCCTTGTTACTTCTTGTGTCCTAAACATGCGATTGAAATTTGAATACTAGACGTACACAATAATCTTCATGTAACAGTACATAACTCTAGGACCTACATATATTAAATCTAACATGGCGACCATCCGAAATATTTAGTCGGTTCTCAATATCTACGAATCTATTACAGCAATCAAACTGAAATTTTGTATGTTCATGGTGGCAGTTAACATAAGTAGGATATATGAAAATAGGCTGTATAGTTCTTCACGGAACTACTTGTTCATTTATTCATTTATTCCTTCATTCCTTTATTCCTTTATTCCTGTATTCGTTTATTCATTTATTCTTTTATTAATTTATTCCTTAATTCCTTTATTCATTTATTCCCTCATGCATTTATTCCTTTATTCATTTATCCATTTATTACTTTATTAATTTATTCATTTATTCATTTATCCCTTTATTCCTGTATTCATTTTTCATTTATTTATTTATTTATTTATACCTTCATTCCTTTATTCCTTTATTCCTTTATTCCTTTATTCCTTTATTCCTTCATTCCTTTATTCCTTTATTCCTTTATTCCTTTATTCATTTATTCATTTGTTCCTTTATTCATTTTTCATTTATTCATTTGTCCCTTCATTCCTTTATTCCTTTATTCATTAATTCCTTTATTCCTTTATCCATTTATTCCTTTATTCCTTTATTCGTTCAATCCTTTATTCCTTTACTCGTTTATTCCTTTATTCCTTTATTAATTTGTTCCTTTATTCCTTTATTCATTTATTCTTTTATTCATTTATTCCTTTATTCATTTTGCATTTATTCATTTATTCCTTCATTCCTTTATTCTTTTATTCCTTTATTCCTTTATTCCTTTATTCATTTATTCATTTATTAATTTATGCATTTATTCCGTCATTTCTTTATTCTTTTATTCATTTATGCATTTATTCCTTTATTTATTCATTTATTTATTTATTTATTTTATATGAAATTAACCATATCTGATACAAATCGGTCCTTAATGTCAAAAGTTAATTGAAATCTAAATAGTATTGAATAAAACCACCAATAGTCAAGGTACATATTATTAAAATTATTCATCCATTTGGGATATTGCCGTGTGAAAATAAAATTTTAAATTCTAAACGTTTCGAAAGGAAGCTTGCCTCCTTTTTCAATAGAATTAAAACAATGTGGCCAAAGAATGTGTGTCAATTAGCTTACAAAAACTAGAGAAATTCCCCTGTTTTTCACCAGAGAGCATCCAGAAACTACTGTATGGACCTTGGTAGAAAAACGCGCCACATACTTTTAGAAACTGACGTGGGGGTTGTAACGGGGTTCACTCAGCCTCGTGAGGACAATTGAGTAGCTGTCTTACAGTGAGGCAGCGCCCTGGTCACGAAAACCAAGATTAACGGCCGAGGGGACCCGACGCGCTGACCACGCGTCACCCCAATATATGCAGGCCAAATGGCTGGCCAGCGGTCGCTTGGTAGACCCAGGCCCTCATGGGCTCTATTGCCAGGGGTTAAAAATTAAAAAAAAAAAACACGGCAATATCCCAATAATTTTAATAGTATTCTGGGCCGCGAAAGCCTTAATCGAAAAATATATTATTATCAGTTGTTTAATATAACAGGACTAGTTTCGAGCCCAGTGTGTCATCTTAAGATGCCGGAAGAAACTACTATAAAATATAAAGTTGCGAATTATTGGAACAATATGACAATTTTGAGATGCTCTCAAAATGCTCCAATACTAACGAAACCAGATCTGCTACAAAGTAATTTAACCAAAAAATATAACCAAGTAATATAAATTATACTCTAAGAACCGTATAAGAGTGTTGTGTTACTCTCAAGATTGTAATTCAAAGATAATTTCTAATTTTGACAACTAAGAGGAATATTAATTATAAGTTAAAATCAAATATAAATGTTGGGTGTGCTTCTTGAGATGTGCTGTATTGTAATGGACATTCATTTGAAAAACTTACTTCGAAGTCATATAGCAACTGGATATGAACAACCATACATATGCCCTGGCTCTTGGAATTTTATTTTACATACAGTAGATGTTGCATGAAATGTTGGGCAGTGGATCCTCGTAATGCTTCAAATGGAATAGAGGAGTCCTACGTACAGGCATCGTCCAAAAGACGGAAAGATCTTTATTCCAATTTCTCGCTATAATGTATTTCTTAATATAAATTAAATATTCCCTTTCTCCCGGGACCTTTCAACATTCAAAGTTGAAATATTTACAAGTAATTCCTCCTAATGTGCCATTTTAAAGAGAGTCAGGTAAAGCACAGTTCTATTCCTTCAGACTAGGAACTTAATGCTAAAAACATGACTTGGAAATTAAGACTTTAGGATAGCAAAAAAGAAAAGAAATAATATACTTTATATCAATTTAGTGAACTACATACGTCAAAGATCACGAATACCAAGATTAACGGCCGAGGGGAACCGATGTGCTGATCACATGTCACCCCAATATCTGCGGGCCAATTGGCTGGGTAGCGGTTGCTTGGTAGGCCTAGGCCATTAATGGGCTGTAGTGCCGGGGGTTATTAGCCTATTTTCATTTTATGAAAAAATAGGCTTATGAGATCACCTTTTGTCCGTGTGTGTGTGTGTGTGTGTGTGTGTGTGTGTGCGTGTGTGTGTGTGTGTGTGTGTGTGAGGTGTGTGTGTGTGTGTCTAATAACTTCAAAACGGATGGAGCGATTACAATGAAACTCGGTAAGATCATAGCACTATTCTTGCCGACCCCGACCGTGCCCTTCAAATTTTATTGTGTCTCACCAATCCTACATGGCGGCTGTGCAAAATATTTCACCAGCATTAAGTATCTCCGAAACTATTACCTATATCGTCCTGAAATTGTGTACGGTGATAAAGGGCACTACTAGAAGATCATCTATGAGACTTTCAAAAACCTGGTGACTACAAAACCAACATGGCGGCCAAGCGAAGTTGAGACTTTTAAATAGACTTTTCTCGTGATTTAACTCTCTGAGCGCAGTGAAATGTGGTACAGTAAATGAGTATACATATTGTAATGCACTGGCATCTAATTTAGTTCAATTGTTTACATAACCTCAAGATGGCGGCTGTGCGAAATTTTAAAATTAAGTTTTTATTTCTTGTGTCGTAATCATGCGATCGAAGTGAAAGTTTGAATAATGAACCTAGGCAATAATTGTCCTTGAATGGTACATAACTCCATGGCCTATACATATAACAATCCAAAATGGTGAGCTTCCGAAATATTTAGACGGTTCTCAATATCTATGAATCTTTTACAGAAATCAAACTGAATTTTTTAATGTTCATAGAGGCTATGAACATATGTTCACCTATAGGACTTTCAGTAACCTGGTGAGCACAAATCCAACATGGCGGCGACGCTAAGTATAAATATTTAAATGGACGTTTCTCGCGAATTAACAATCCGAGTGCAGTGGAACGTTGCACGTTAAATGCTTATACAAATGTTAATCCACTGGCATCTAATTTATTTCAATTGTTTGCATAATCACAAGATGGCAGCTGTGCGAAATTTTAAAATTTCGTTTTTACTTCTTGCGTTCTAATCATGCGATTGAAGTTTGAATACCACACGTACACAATAATCTGAATGTAATAGTACAAAAATAAAAATCCAACCTGGCGACCATCTGAAATATTTAGACGGTTCTCAATATCTACGAATCTATCGCAACCTTCAAACTGAAATTTTGTATGTTGATAGAGGCAATTAACATGAGTAGGATATATGAAAATAGGCTGTATAGTTCTTCACGGAACTACTTGTTGGTTTTTTTTTTTACATACATCAAAGGATGTGGTCTAACTGTTCTAGTGCATGACTTGTCAGTCAAACCGGAAGTAGATATTTCGATTTTGATTTGACCATGTTTTTAAGGCGAGAAGACGGGTTGAGGTCAATATTCACCTCAGACTGTGAGAGTATGCTACCAACAGTAGCAACAGTTGATTATTTAAATACATATTTATGATCATAGATTCCTTCTTTTCATGAATTTAATTAATAAAGTTTGTAAGATTGTGATTATTAATATAATTATTAGTATATTATTATTCATATGCCACATTCATTAATATTGGTATTTAACATAAATAATTTACTCTTAATTTACTTTTAAGGTATTTATTGTATTTAAAAAAATGTCTCATATGTAGTGGTACCATATTGCGTGATTAAGTGTAAGAAGGAAATTGAACCAGTATTGAGTGCAATTAGAAAAAAAAAGGATCTCATTTTTTGGACATCTTCTTTGAACACCGAGAACTAGAATTAGTAGAAAAATTATGGAATAGCAATACCAGGATTAAATGGATCACAGAATTTAAGAACTCCAAATAACCCTCGACAACCTGAAGAATAAAACTGACAGACAATATTTGTGAGATGTGCTAAAACTGGGAGGTAAAGCCATTTTATGTATCAATTAATAAGACACACAAATACCCTCATGTCCTCGGACACTCCTGGCACTAAAAGCCATACGCAAAAAAAAAAAACACAAATACCCGAAGACCTGAAAAGGGAGAGACCCTGAGTAGATCCCTGCACGGATTAACAAAACGTTATCCGCACGACTTTTTTCCGCATCCGCACGTTTGTTATCCGAATCTAGTGGCATTACAATAACATTTTGAATTAGAAAAAATATTAAAGCAACACATTTAGTTTTGAGGAGAAAGTCGTTTCCTTATGTCAAGTTTTATGTTTAAAATTAATGTTATACAGCCACATTTGCAACCTTTTTCAGTTCGGAGTGTTAACTGTGCCTAATGACATAATTTGAATGAGATTAGCGTAAATCATCTTGTCATGAAAAAAAAAACATAACGGAAAATTATGATATGTCATAAATATCCGGGTCATAGTAATGATATTAAACAAGTTCGGATTGTATTCTAAAAGCTAACCGCAAATTAACTCCAAACATTATCCGCAGCTTATCCGCTATCCACACAGCCAAGCAAACTATATCCGCATGGGGAAAATGTTTGCGGATATCCGCTGGTTTATCCGTGGATAACCGCATCCGCGCAGGGCTTTAGCCATGAGCCCTACCAAAGAAATGGCATAAATAAATAAATCTGGAATTTTTGATAATTAGAAGCAATTTCTTTCTCCAAAAACACTTTGAGATATCGACCATTGACTGTACTTTTATTTGATATTGTACTTGAGACATATTCTATTTGTTATAATTTGTGCATTGTACCTTCGGAATATGTTAGACTATGTTTGACCTTGCCCTGTTTTTCCTGTGATATTTGTTTGTTTTCACGTGAAAAATTCAATTACTCATGCCGCTATATGTTGTTATTTGTTGCAGGGAGCCAGCAAGTCACCTCACAAGAGCAGGATGACTGTATTTCAGCGGTCGGGCCCAGCTTCCACATCAAACGCCAGCTCAACACAATCAAGCGGTGATAATGACCTTATATCTACCGCCAGTTCAGCTTTAAGACGTCTGCACTTCAAATCAGCAGGTGGGAGCCGTGCCAACAAGTCCAAACACCAACAACCGCAGCAGCAACAGCAACAACAACAACAACAACCTGTACCTAAAGTGGTTATCATGGGTAGCAGTACAACCTCCAACTCTTCCAACAATACCATCAACACCAGCACGGACTCTGCAAACACAGTAGCTACCATGGTAACCGTAACAGATGGAGATTATGATTCTGAGAATGACAAACCATTTAATTACATTGATGATATATTAGGTGCTTCAATTTCTGTGGATAGAGAAGATGATCTGTTTTCCGGCTCAAGTTCTGAGGATATGCACCCAGGACCTCCTCCACCAACACCTCTCTTGGGTGCTTGCCAAAAAGAACAGAGGTTCATTTTTATCAAAACTGAAGAAGATGATGATGATGACGATGATAATGGAAATGATTACACCTTTACATTAAGAAGAACAAAGGCAACAGTCCATCGTTCTATGCTAGACGATGATGTAGTCACCTCTGCTTCCCCAACTAAAAAGCAGAAGCATAAATCCAATGTCATTCTTCCGAGAAAAGTAGTGGGTCAAAATAACATAAATCATACCCCTCCCCCCGACTTACGCGTGGACTTCTTCTCTGAAAACGATTCTTTAACACCGGTAGCTCTTATGGAAGACAGCCAAGATATGCTTGAATCGTCCGCCTTGAGAGTAGGGACCAATGGAAGTAATTTAGATTTAGGGGAAGTTGGAGGGGAACGTGTAGTGTTGGCAACGACTTCGTCCAGTGTTCTAGTGAAGCGATGTGGTGGTAGTGGTGGTGGTGGAGGTGTGTCGGAGAAGTCCGGCGCGTCATCCTCTCAGACAGGGAATATAAGTAGTCAGCCTGTAGTAAATACAACCACAAACCCGTTGAGTCTGGCAGGCGCAAGCAGTGCTTTAGCGAGACATCAGCAGTCCACAGCGCTCGTAGTACAACATAACTCAGTGATAGGAAGTCCCACAGTGTCGACAGTACTCTTGAAGAACTGCAGTGTGGCTTGTGTCAGTGTTGAGGGCAAACAGCCTGGACTGTCCAAACAACAGCAACAACAGAGAGAGGACAACATGAAGCAACTACTGGATGTTGCCAATACGCTTACGTTACAGGAGCTGCACGACTTTGAAATGAAGTAAGTACACTTTAATTGATACTCACAACCAGTGTTTTAGCGTCATTAACCCTTTATGGGATAGTGGTCTCCATATTAACCACCTGTCATAAGGAAAGTTTATGCTTTCAAAGATGCTGATGGTGGAATCTTTTAGCCAAATTTCGGAGGATTTTCATGCTAAGTGCTAGTATTTCTAAAAATCAAATATTATATGCGTATCTACTTGACGTAATGTGCTCGATAAAAATTTAAAAAAACTAAAAACATTAACAATTAAATTGTAAAAATAAAATATAAATCTCGAAATAAAAACCACAAAAATTAAATTACAATAATAAAAGAAATACAAAAATTAAAATAATTAACAATACTATGAAGATGTTTTGAAAATAACTGCATAATAAATTAGAAACTAATTAATTAAATAAAAAGGAAAATATCAAAGTTAAATTGATGAGAACATAAATTAAAAATTAAAAATAAATATAGTCGCCTCCGTAGCGTAGCGGTCAGCATGGTTAGCTGGGTTCGATTCCCGGCTGTGCCACGAAATTTGAAAAAAGGTACGAGGACTGGAACGGGGTCTACTCAGCCTCGGGTGGCCCAAATGAGTAGAGGGGGTTCGATTCCCCTCAGCCATCCTCGAAGTGGTTTTCCGTGGTTTCCCACTTCTTCTTCGGGCAAATGCCTGGATGGTACCTTCTTCAAGGCCACGGCCGCCTCCTTCCCTCTTCCTTGCCTATCCATCCTGACCATCCCTTACCTTCCCTCATGAGGCCCCTGTTCGCTTTGCAGGTGAGGCCGCCTGGGCGAGGTGCCAATCACACCTCACCAGTTGTATCCCTTCAGATTCGATGTTCCCCGCTCTAGGACACTGCCCGTAGAGGCGGTAGTGGTGAGTTCCCTCGCTGAGTCCGTGGCTTCCACCAACCTGGAGGGTAAACGACTAAAAAAATAATATTAAAAAAATACAAAAATTAAAATAATTAACAATACTACGAAAACATTATGAAAATAACTGCATAATCAATTAGAAACTAATTAATTAAATAAAAATTAATTAAATTAATTAAATTGAATTAATTAAATTAATCAAATTAATTAATTAAATTAATTGAATTAATTAATTAAATTAAAAATAAATATATAAACATTAAAATTAGAGAAACAGAAACTAACATTAATAATAATAATAATAATAATAATAATAATAATAATAATAATAATAATAATAATTAAAATAAATTAAAATGTAAAAACACATAAAATTAAAAGAATAATTTTGCCCTTTAAAGGGTTAAGGTGAAGGGAAGTTATTGTTGTTTAAAGGGGTGGAACAGCGAAGTCATCTGCCCCAAGGTGAAGGGAACACGTGACAGTCGTATGAAACAGGCAGGTTCTTTCATTTTTATCGCACGTAGCTATCTTGTTAGAGTTATTTGATGAAGAGGTTCAGGACATTATGATTGTCAGCTCCGTGTGCTTGTATATGTATGCATTGTTGATTTATTAAGGGACTTGAACAACGTGGTCATCAGACCCTGTGTATTTAGATGTGGGTAGAACCTTTCCGTTAAACTATTTTATTTTGGCATCATATGAGGTTAGGATTGGGAAGGAGGTGGCCGTGGTCCTGCAGTAAAAAAAAAACACTCCACCATTAACTTGTAGTAGAAATGGGAAATAAAAAAAAATCACTTACCACGGCCAGGAGCGAACCTGCAAGCTTGCGGTTAGTAGACCGACACGTTAACCACTCACCCACCGTAGCAAGTATTTGTCTCCCATTAATGTGCGAGGATAGACTATAGGTCATGTAGTTCCAGACTTTCCCCTCCGGAGGGGAAGTAAAGCCGGTGGGTCCATGTCATAGATTATGGCATGATTAAAAACCTACCACCACAATTGGTAGTGTGTAGCGAAATTAGTAGGTTATATTTGGCTGGTTAGAAATGCTCTATCAAGTTCTAACGTTCACCGCTAGGTGTTAGTGACAGTAGTAGCCAAAGTTGGAACTACTTGATATTGAACTTGTTGGGAGCCTACGGGCGTTCAATTAAAATACCCAGCTATGGCCATTGGCTGCAATTCATATAAGAAGGTTATAATAATAACTAGCATTACCCGTCGCGGCTTCGCCCGCGAATATTCTAGTTGTAAAGAGTACACTTAGCAAAATCTCAATCATGAATGCTGTGACCGATTTATCCTTGGTACGAATAATCAGACTTTATCAATTCAGCTACTGGTGCAGTGGTTAGGGGTTTGTCATTCCTTCGTAGGTATATCAGAGCGAAGTTAGTTTTCTGGGAATATCACAGACACTGTTAATTTAAGGGCCTTCAAATGTGGTTTTTGGAGACCCTTTATAGTCGGGTGAAAAAGACCTTTCGTACCACACTCACGCGTGAAAATTGCGTGAAAAAATTCTAGAGTGCCCCTTGACCCCCTTAAGCGCATTATACTGTATGTATTGCTGAATTTTACAGCTTAATTTGGTTCAGTGATAACCTTATAAACGTCTGGAAACTTGCACAGTAATGTAATAATATTGGAATTGCATTGCGTCTTACAGAAATAGGTGGACCTGTGACATTCTGTTACCATGGTTACCATGTTGCATTCTTTTATTATTTCATTGTAAATATACATGTTTTAGGTATTTATTTAATTGTGAGGCATTTAAAGAGTAAGTGAGTGCCTTTCGCTTACGCATTGGGTTATGCTGAACCTGTAGCTACCCCATATGTGTAGGTTGGTGTTAATGGGACCTTAGCAGAATAATATAGGGAGGGATGTTTGTATTTCTGCAAATTGTATATCTCTACTTAGTATAAAACCAAGTCCCCGATTAGGGGCGTGGTGGCTCAGCGGTCTAGCTGTATGCCTCTCACCAAGGCGGTCCGGGTTCGATTCCCGGTCAATGCATGTGAGATTTTCGAAGTGAAATGCCATGTCCTGTGGTTCGGATTCCACGTAAAACGGAGGTCCCGTGGCTCATGATCTCAAGATTAACGGTCACGTTAAACTACAAGCTTCCTTCCTTCCTTCAAGTCCCCGATTCTTGGATGTCACGGGTAATCTCGAGAACCACTGGGTGGAATTTGATGCGGTTTTCACCATTATATAAAGGATATCTCGGGAAAGGTCTCTGTTGAAAGTAATTTATTTATGATCAAAGGAAGCCAAGCAGTAACGATTTCAGTGAAAAAGTCGGAAAAAAAACTTGCGTCCGTGCGCTTTTTAAGCTTACGCTGGACAAACCGTTAAAAATATCAATATACTATGAGTGTAAGAATTGTTCAGCATGAAAAGTTCTACAATCTCCATTCAATTACTGAGGCTACAGTTTACGACCTAGCACGTAATGCATTCAACTGTTCCCGGGCGAAGCCGGAGTGGGTTGCTAGTCACATTTGCGCTGTACAAATTTCAAATGTTGGGTCGAACCAGAATCTTACTAGAACATTCCCTTCCTGAAATTATTCTATTTTATCTCAACACTCATCGCCATCTACCTCTAACTCCCTGTACGTGAAATACTCCTAAGATTGTCAGTATTTAAAGAAATATTTATACAATACGTAAATATATGGACGAAATTAATAATAGTATAACTCAAACTAACCGGCCATGGTGGCCGAGAGCGCTAACGCACTACATCATACCTCATTGGTATCGGGAGAGCGTGGGTTCGAATCCCACCTCGGCCGTCCTGAAAATGGTTTTCCGTAGTTTCCCATTCTCACCCCCTGGCAAATACAGAGACGGTTCCTTTCAAGTCATCAGATCAACGGCCGACTTCCTTTCCACTCTTCCCTGACCTTTGCTTCATTAGATACAAGTTAGTGGTCGCATGGGCGATCGTCTTTTTACCATCCCCAGTTGTATCTACTGACAAAGTGTGTACAGCTCCAAGGCACTGCTCTTGTGGCTGTAGAAAGAATAATTCCTCGCAGAGTCCCTGGGTGAAGCCGAGCTAGGAGATTAATTTAAAAAATAAAACAACTATTTGTTGAGTTGGTTGGTTGGTTCCTTAATTTAGGGGCTGCGACAACGCGGTCATGTAGCCCCGTCTACTTTGGGTGTGTGTAGAATCTGTCTGATAACCGGTGTTAATTATGATGGCTGTATTAGTGTGTGTTATCTGTGATTCCGGTAGAAGGACTGCAGATGATTAATTTTGTCAAGTATTTCCTACTTTTGCTACCAAATGCTCCCGTCCACGACACCTAGCTGTGGACGTGGCTACTAAATTCCATTGCAGTCATCACCTGGCGGCGAACGTTGGAACTAATATAGCGTTATTAAAACTAACCTACAAATTTTAGCTTCCACAAGTGTAGTTAGTGGAAGGCTCTTTTTCATGCCAGAAATCTATGACATGGGACCGCCGGCTGTACTTCCCCTCCGAAGGAAGGCATACTGAAGGATTTTTAACTATCTTAAAAAATCCGACAACTTCGGACGGGTTTGAACCCGCGATCTTTGACAAACAGGAATATCTAATATGCCAACCACAATTTATGCTACCTTGTCTGTTGAAATCACCAGCTCATATTTTGTCTAAATGAAATCAAAATATTGTTAAACATGGTACTAATCATCTACACGACTACCCTCAACGCGATTATTTTGTTATGGGAACACGATCTTGATCGGTGATGAGGCCAATCGCGATAGAACTAATCGTCCAGTGTACACACTACACTCTCCAATCGCGATCGGACTGGCAATCGTGATTTGGTGGGTAATGTGCATGGAGTAAAACACTATGCGTGTACTGACCCCGGCACAGTCGATTGGCGCTTGAGGGTGCTGATGTGTGAGACACCTGTTGAGCTTTCGCTATGAGCTGCAAAAATCAGATGACTAATCATACGGAACACGTTATATTCGTATGTGATACATTCGTAAAACTGAGAAGTAGCATACGGAGAGGCATGACTCACAAGATACTGTGCCCAACTCTAGGAATGGGTATTCCAAGTTTCAGACACCTAGATATCAAGGGAAAGGCTGTAGCAGCGTTTGAAAGTTCGGATATTTGAATATCGCGCTACATTGCTTCTCGAAGCCATTCGAAGGAAATTACCGATAGTTGGATGGTAAATGACGTAGCGAGTAACAGCAGAGGTGGAGACTATTTATTGATTAAATAGTTAACTATGGAGCAGAGACTTGAGACTGGGATCAGATTACTGGCACGGCCAAATGAAAGAGAATGCAATTAGTATCAAGTAAATCGGACCAGGGATTCAAGAGATATGAGGATTTTTAGATATCAGGCGATGACGCGTGACCCTGACCGTTTTTGTATAAAAGCAAGCTGGAGCAAGCTTAGTGAGCTCAATTCATCACAAGCACTTGGCGAACAAGTTGCGTCTACGCTGAGCCAAGGCACATGGTTGCCACGTCTACGAAGAAGTACTTTTCAAATCGTGATAGTCACGAGAAGTGCTGCGCAAACGAGTTGGAACTTAGTAAGTTTCTGTTGAGGAGAATCACTGAGGTGATTGTATTTCTACAGACATTGGTGGAAATATTGATATTTCCAAAAAGGACATATGCTAGACTCTGTCTAGAAAATAGTATTGTCACAGTCCAATAGTAAATTAATACTTGGATGTTTAAATTCATTTAAAGTCAGTTTCATATTTTGTAACTATTTAACCACTTCGATCGGTCAGTACAGTGAAGAATAGTCTATAACGGTGGCGTTCATTAGTCTACGCAAGGGAAACTGCAAGTTGTCTAGCGCATGGCAGATGGTGATATACAAACCATGCCCAGGGAACGATCTTCAGAACAGCCGTTAACTGCTTAGACTGTCAACGTTTTTCTTGTACTGATGAGATTACAGTGAGTTAAGTTACAACTGACACATTTAAGAAGAGATCGCTTAGATCTGACCCTTTTCAACAAACTGTTATGGCTTTGTTAGAAGCCCATATTAAAATGGAACCACAGTCATTTAAAACGTCGAAAGATACTACCACTATGTCTGACTAGACGATTTGTGGGTCTACAATGGCGGCCGATACAAGGATTATACGTGCTTGTCCGATAGGGCATGTCTACGGATAAATCTGGTATAGACCAGGTTTACTACACTTCAAGAACATCAAGAAATGTAAGCCACATTTGAATATTATTATGCTTAGCTAATTGGAACAAACTATTTTTTCTGCAGATGACCAACACATTTTTTTCGTCATATTTAAAGCTTGTAATGATTTACGCAAGACCAGTTAGATTTATTCTGAGCATTTTCAGCACTCAGAACAGTTTAGGATCGATGACCGAGCATTTTGAGCATTTATTTGAATTTTTCATATTTTTGGGAAATCACGGTAATCAGCCGATGTAACTGTAAAAGTTAAATTTATTTTTGTCGAGGAATGGATATTTTTTCCATATTCGAAGGTTCGAACATGTGGATTCTCACATAATGAGATGATAATTCAACATATTTGAAATAATAATAATAATAATCCACTAATAATAATAATAATAATTTTCATAATTTTTCTAAATAATTCTTGGATATTATATTTTATAATAATCATATGTATTGAGAAAGAGCCTATGAAGTAGTTGAAACATTTCTAGTTTGGAACAGGAGATTTTACGAAGGAGAGTGGTTAGCGCAAGCCCGCATTCAACCTACATTTCAGTTCTGGTTGAACAGTTGATATTTGCTATGAGCAAAGTATATGTTTCATATAACACGGAGAGGCATGAAACGGGAGGCAATTGATATTTGTATCAAATAGGATTTTTTGTATTTATATAAAATCATGACGTAAATACACTTCGAAAGTGAAATGGAGCTTTTCATAAGTATGGTAAATTCACGGGTTGAACTGAATGGTAAAATAAAATAAACTTGTAAGTTTATTAATCTTCAAGTGTTGATAACAAGCAGAGGCTTGATTTATTGTATAAATTTTGGGAAGATAATTTATGTGTGTGGAATAGTTGAAATGCCATTCCCAGGTGCGCATGTTAAGTCGCAGGAATGAAGGTTTTTTCGAGCATCAATCAAATAGCAGGTTCGATGGCTCAGGTTTATAGTTGGAGTATTGGAGCCACACATTTCGTCGTATGAATAACCCGAAGGTTATTTCTTTGAAACCATCAGTTCTTATTTCAACCTTGTTTACGAATTCCATTTAGAATTTGATTTTGCTAGAACCCGGATTTGTCATGATAGTAGTTTATTCTTCTTCAGAGGAAGACCTTTGTCGTTGTTGTTGTTGTTATAATATTGTGTCCTTACACAAATAGTAGAATGGGCCACTGCCAATAATTCTTTAACCACGAATAATTTGAAGGATATTTTCAATCCTAGTGCCATGAACCAAATGAATTCATTATAAGATTACAATTCTAATTTCCGCATTCTGTCGAAGAATTGCAAGTTGTGAAAGTTGCTAGAAATGGCCATAAATATAAATATTATTTTCATAATAATTCCAAATGGAAAATCTAATAGTTGAATGGTTCAACCATTTATTGATCAAGTTGATGATTCAGAAATCATATGTTTTGTTTGGAACTTGAAGTTCATAATCGAGTCACTTCTCGAATATTTAATGTCAGAAGAACAATTAATTGTTGTTGTGCTTCGCACAGTTCTTCGATGCTATGCTCAATGGTCAAATATTTTTCAGATGTTGTTAATATGTGTTAATAATTTGTGTTGCTACGATGATAATAATAGTTTCAACGATATATTTTGGAAAACTGGAAAACAAATGAAAGTCTAAGAAATTCTATAAACATTTATTCTACGAGTGTTAATATCATGTAAATAGTCAAACAGTGATCGACGTTATTTCCAGTATGGACAATTCATTTTGCACTGGAATAAAATGTTAATAATTTTGGAACACAGTCCACAGGACTAACAATCGGACTTGTGTTTTCAAAAAGATTGTCAAATGTGTTTGGAAGATTTCTGTATATTGTGTGTAAATAAGAGTGTGGATCGCCACACGTGGATGATGCTGCTTTGAGCATTATTCTTGCAGTCAGATTTTAACTTTAAATAAACTGAGATAATTTTACCAGATGTGTTTCACCCAATTAAATCTCCTTCTATCCTTATTGTTGCATTGAGCCAAAAATCAGCAAAGCATTTTTATAAATTTGATGTCGTTTTTGCGATTTGCTTTAACCCATCTGGCGCTCCGGGATATTTTGATTCTCGTGCTGACTGATTATTGGTAAAATGCATATGTGGTCGTGCGGACTCCGGTCTAAACGGGCACAATACAATAAGATCATCGCTTTGGTGGGAAGTCCCGTGAAGTTTTATTTCTTTCAGTGTGTGTTAAGGTCGTGAGTTCAATGAATCATAAGTAGGGCTCGGATTTTTAGGTGCTAAAAATCGGGAAAATATTTATTTTTTATGTATTAAAAATATCTGAAATATGTGACAAAAAAGTAAAAATATTTAATTATAATTTAGTTTATTAATGTGAATATAAACAATATTCAGTATTCACAAATGCAATTTATTCTATATCTCACTGACTGATAGAAGAATTACAATACACAACGAGATACATCTTCAGGTTGTCCATCACAAATGACCGATGATTATCGCGAAACACTTCTTCCGAAGGCGCGAAACTGCGGCAATATGTGTCTTGCCCTTGAGGTGTGGTGTAACTTGAGATAGCTGTTCAGCCTTGATTGCTTTCCCACATGGTTGGCAGAACTGAACACCCCCATCAGAAGTAAAATTATCTTTAAATTCTGCAACATACTGCTGCAGACGATAATTTGTAGCTGCTTTTACTTTAGGCATCATAGAACTGCCTTACACTTCACAGTGGCACTGGTTCCAGGTAGCTGGGGGAGGAGGTCTAGCAATATGGCTATGGACAAGGAAATCTCCGGCTACCACAGTGAGTGGCACGGGGCGACAAGTTAAGAATAACACAGTTGCAAGCTGACATACGCTCTGCATGAAGATTAGATAGCTGACAGGTTCTTCCCCGTTGAAGTAACACACAACAAAAATTCAATAAATTGAAAGATATAGCATACGGTACTGATTTTTTTAAATGTAAATACAGTGAAACCCCTCAAATCCGAACCCCAGAAATCCGAAATCCCGGGTAATCCGAACGAGTGAGTTTCGACAATTTCAAGTTTGAAAAAAAAAGATACTTATTTTAGTCATAAAACAATTATATATTCTACAATATAACGTTATTTTAAATAATTAGTTGAAAAATTGACAAAGACGTACAGTTAGATTACCTAACAGAGTGTAAATGTGCCTAAGCAACATAGGCCTACTTATCTCATCCAGGATTGAAAAACGGAAAAGTTGGTTATTGTAATCCCTTAGGTTAATCACTTTGCAAAAACAAATGAAATAACAATAGATAAACACAAAATATCACTTAATCTTTCACTTGAAATCAGTTATCTTCAATTGTCGAAATGATGAAAACATTTCCGCGGTGGCAATCGTGCGCCAGCTTCGCATGAACATGGCATCGTTTGGCGTGACTACTGCGTGTTGTTCTACGAAGCGCAATGCGATGTCAAGAGGAGATGCAGCTTCAGTATAGGTTACATTGTCTGTCGAAGTTTCTTCTTCCTCACTGTCGCTAGCTCAACGTACATTCCTATACCGTAGCGAGGGCTAGTTATTATGTTATGGATATTTTCGGCTAATCCGAACAAATTGAAATCCGAACAGGCTACAGCCCCAATTAGTTCGGATTTCAGGTGTTTGACTGTATTATGTCTTTTTATGTGAAAAGCAGGAATTTATGTATTTATAGAAAAAAATACTTAAAATGTGTATTTACATTAAAAATATTTATTTACCTAAAAATCCGAGCCTTAATCATAAGTATTCAGCCACCTTCTGTCGTCTTGAGACTCCGGCCGTTCAGTTCGATTTCAGACTCGGTCAAAAATTGTAATTCTAATTACCCTCGTGAGGCAAAACTGAGAAGAGATGAGTTTGATTCCCACCTCAACTCTCCTAGAATTCATTTTCCGACTTTTTCCAACTCTACTTCAAGCAACCGCCAAGATGGCTCCTAACTTAAAGCCACGATAACCTCCTTTCAGGTCGCGGGTTCAAAACCGGCCGAAGTCATCGGATTTTTTAACACCGGTTATCAGACAGATTCTACACACACCCAAAGTACACGGAGCTACATGACCGCGTTGTCGCAACCCCTAAACTGAGGAACCAACCAACCAACCTCCGTTCATACCCTAGCCTCAGTCACAAATACACACACTATTACAATCATCTCAATGACGTAGGTTCCTTTTACGGGCTGACACTACAGAATAAATATAAGGGACAGGTCCCTTGGCAGCTATTTTCCCGTGACTAAACCCTATGTAACGAAGGAGAAACGTTGGAAACGAAGTAATTCTGGACGTGCAAAACAGCCCAAGACATTACATCTAACAGCAGCAGGATATCACTGGGTCTTCATATTGATGTGCTTGTCTAGAATTAGCGATGCACCACTGTTCATAATCCTTCAAGCCTCTATCACTGAACAATATCATGAACTCTCTAATTAATAGGTTACATAAATTGGCACATATTGTGTCGCTGTTAAACTAGCAAGGCTGTAATCTATGATAAATAACGATGCAATTCGACTTGCGTGGAAGCAATCTGGACATTATACAGTCATGCTTAATTACGACACATTACAGCATAACAGCTACTCGTTAAACGTACAAACCATGAAATTTAATTGATTGCGTTTGGTAGTAGAATATCTTTGTGACTGCCTGATTGTCATCATTAGGGCTCGGATTGTTAGGTAAATAAATATTTTTCTATGTAAATACATATTTTAAGCATTTTTTCTATAAATACATAAATTCCTGTTTTTCACTTATTAGCACATAAAATACATAATATTTACATCTTTTAAAATCAGTATGCTAGATCATTCAGTTTATTGCATTTTTGTTCTGTGATACTTCAACGGGGAAGAACCTGTGAGCTATCTAATCTTCATGCAGAGCGTATGTCAGCTTCCAACTGTGTTATTCTTAACTTGTCGCCCCGTGCCACTCACTGTGGAAGCCGGGGATTTCCTTGTCCATAGCCATATTGTACCACGTGCTAGACCTCCCCTCCCCCCTCCTCCCCCCCCCCCCCCCCCCCCCACCCAGCTACCTGGAATCTGTGTCACTCACATGCAGTTCATTTCAGTGTATAGCAGTTCTACAAGGCCTAACTTAAAAATAACTACAATATATCGTCTGTTGCAGAATTTAAAGATAATTTTACTCCTGATGGGGGCGTTCTGTTCTGCCAACCATGTTGGAATGCAATCAAGGTTGAACAGCGATCTCAAGTTACACAATACCTCAAGGGCAAGAAACTTATAGCCGTAGTTTTGCGCCTTCAGAATAAGTGTTTCGCGATAATCATCGGTCATTTGTGATGGACAAGCTGAAGATGTATCTCGTTGTGTATTGTAATGCTTCAGCAGTCAGTGAGACATAGAATAAATTGCATTCATGGGTCTGGATATTGTTTATAATCACATTAATAAACTAAATTATAATTAAATATTTTTACTTTTTTGTCACATATTTCAAGTATTTTTAATACATAAAAAATAAATATTTTCCCGATTTTTAGCACCTAAAAATCCGAGCTACAGTCATCATATTCACAGAGACCATCGTTACTCTTTAGTTAGGAGTAGGGGAAGTTTCAATTGAAAATAGCGCACTTCTGTTGTTCCCCATTTTTGAAACGGATATACAGAATGGCAATTACAATAGCGTGACCTGGTTAAGTATCTTAGAACGGTCTTGGAACGCGGAACAGCATAAAATGGTATCCATCGCCAAATTTTGATTCCATTTCTAACACAATATATACGAAGTATCATTCCGAGAATTTAATTTCCATGGCTGAAATGATGAGAACCATTTGAATCAGAAATTATTAAACTGATCAATTTCGCCCGATTTCCAGTTATTGGTGTTTTGAACAGCCCTTGTCACATCGTCTGGTGAGAATTTAATTCTAATCATCATGTGTGTATCCCTCTGACTTATTTCCTCTGTTCTTATCCATGAACCTCTGTCATTGTTTTCATCTCGAATAGACCATTTCCCTGACCAAAAGTGAGTGATCTTCTTTGTTGTTCATAAATCATCGGCTGCAATTTTTCCACCTAGCTGGAACTTCCTATAGAATTGCTTTTCATTCTCCATGAATAAGTGGTTCCGATGTATCCTCAGCCTAGATTATTGATACCGTAGACTTTGATATTCTGCTTGAAGTTATTGAGTTAGTTTATGCAGAACTTCAGCAACCTATGTGCTGTGTGATTTTTGGATTGCGTGCTTTCTGTTTTTTTTTTTTTTTTTTAAGGATGAAGATCAGAGGGGCAGATAGGGTTACAAATGAAGAGGTATTAAGACGAGTGGGAGAAGAGAGATGTTTCTGGCGCGATTCCCGGTCAATGCATGTGAGATTTTCGAAGTGAAATGCCATGTCCTGTGGTTCGGATTCCACGTAAAAAGGAGGTCCCGTGGCTCATGATCTCGAGATTAACGGTCACGTTACACTACAAGCTTGTTTGTTTGTTTCTGGCGACTGCTATACTCTGTGAGCTGCCAGAATGGGATTGACAGTTCTCGCCTCGCCATGTGGTCTGAGAACGAGGTTGCCAAACTGTACAAGCCAGAGATACAGCTGACCAGAAACTGAAGCACGTGGGCTGTAATATCGCAACGCAGAGTATTATGACATCAACTATGCGAACATGGATTGGTCAAGGGGCAGAGGGGTGATGACTGACGTGGAATTTCCGGCCAAATGTCAATACTATACTGGCAACTCACAGAGTATAATGAAGAGAAGAGATAGGTTGGTAGGACACATACTAATAGAGCCGTTGACACCAACTTCAATTATCTCGTAATTCATCAATAAAGGTTATTTAACTTTGCACGAGCATTTCACGCTCGCTAACTTACCACTAACAAGGAATTATACTCAACTCTCTAAAGCATCTTTAAAGTGGCGGGAAACAGCTGAACTGTTCCTTGCGCATTCCACAATGGCGGTTTGTTTCCGAGTTCCACACGTAGGCTACTTTCATCCATATGAATATAAAATATGTTTATGACAGTGAAATTATAAAAGATGACACACATTACTACGTTTTAATACCAAGAAAGACGAATATGGAAATAATAAATAATTTTAAAAAATATCCGAATGAGGATTCGAACTGCTTCCAGCGGTGCGTAATAAATTGAGAGTCTGCACCTCTACCACTTACGCTACGAGAACAAGTGCGTAAGCGCGTCCTATTACGGTAGGCCTACCTATTCACACAACTGCCAGTTCTCCTAAATACTTTCTTCATATCATTTTAGGCTTTTGCCACGAATAAGGTCTTCTGTATGTCCCTTCTTTTATAATAATGTTCCAGAAAGTTTCAAGGAAGCATCGCAAACAACAATCAGTGCTATAGAGCGTCTCAACCTTAAAAGACAGTATGGAGTTAAATGTAGTGAAGCCTCCGTGGCTTAGGCGGCAGCACGCCAGCCTCTCACCGCTGGGTCCGTGGTTCAAATCCCGGTCACTCCATGTGAGATCTGTGCTGGACAAAACGGAGGCAGACAGGTTTTTCTCCGGGTACTCCGGTTTTCCCTGTCAAAATTTCATTCCAGCAACACTCTCCACTACCATTTCATTTCACCTGTCATTCATTTAATCATTGCCCCAGAGGACTGCGTCAGGCCTCGGCAGCCGTCACATTCCATATCCTCGCCGCTAGTTGGGGGCTTCATTCATTCCATTCCTGACCTGGTCGAAGACTGGAAGCAGGCTGTGGATTTTCATTTCATGGAGTTAAATGTAGTATTTGCCTCTCACTCGCACTCCTATGTCCTGCAATTAGCTTCGTCCTCTTCTACCCTGGCGATGTTGCCATTTCCCAATAATTGAAAGTGACAAATCTAAGAAAATCTTTGCGTGGTATTATAGAGAATTTCCCGCTCTTTATGATGGTGTAAAAATAAAAGCCATAAATAATTAACACATGGCCCAATTTTCACAATTACGATATTTTAGCGCGAATCTATATTTTTGCATTTATAAAACTTATCACACCATAGATAATGAACTAATGATCGCAACAGATCAAGAATTTATTTTTAGATTGCCTGATGTTGGTAGAAGATACCCTACTTCTCAGGACAGTAATTATTTTCATAATAAGAAAATTATGATTTTTTTCTTAAATGTTACTTGAAAAATCTGGAATGGTGTCACATCGAAGTTAGCTAGCGAGAAAGTTTTTTGCTGTTGACTTTACGTTGGTGACTAAGCGAGAAGAAATGTTCATTAATGTCTGAAATAGTTTTTAAAACAAACCAGAGCTCAATATTAGGTAGCATTCATAAGTTATAGCACTTCGCTTAGTCCTCCCGCTCAGCGCTGACGCACCGGAACGTTGTTTACTAACGTGGCCCGCAGGCTATCTCCCCCGACTACGTTTGAAGGAGGGTAGGTAATGATGTGAAGTAAAACTAAGAAATGAAGTGGATTTTGTGTTCTTTATAAATTGTCCGCCTCGTTGCGTTCTTGGCTGTCACTGTGCTGTCACTGTGGAGGCCCGGGTTTGAATCCCAGCTCTGCCAAGAAATGTAATTCTGGTCTGAGGGCTGGAAAGGGGTGTACTCAACTCCATGAGACAAAACTGAGAAGAGGCGGGTTCGATTCCTACCTCAGCCATCCTCGAAGTGGTTTCCGTAGTTTGCCTTTGTTCGTCCCGGGAATTAACAAGGGTTCGTTAATGGTGCAGAGTTAACGTTTCTGTGCCAAAAAGAACACGGTAGACACACACGACAAAATGGCAGGTGAAGTACGTATATGAAAAGTGGTTCGCCGAGCAATATTGTTGCTCAATGTTCCCGAAGGATCTAGCCTATTAATAGACAATGTAGGCTATCACAGCAGAGAAATATGTGCCACCTTACCACACCACCACCACAGTGAACTTAATCCCATCGAAATGGTATGGGCGTAATTGAAGAACTATATAAAATTGAACAACATCTCGTTCACGAAACAAGAAATGAATAATTTAATTTCGGCTGCATACCCCCACTTGACCACACAAAATTGGGTAAATTACGTGGACCAAAATATATTTTTATTATTATTATTATTATTATTATTATTACTATTATTATTATTATGTCATATTATAATTTATTATAACCTATGATATTCGAGAAAAAAGGCCTTTCATGAATAATTGAATAAATGAAAATTATAAATTATTATAATGTGTGCATTAAAATCGCGCTCTGAGTTTCGGTGTATCATACTCTAAATATTGTACCGTCTTTCGCTTCAAGGCATGAGGTATAATTATATACAACAAACAAATATTTTGGAAATTTCCCGAGTTTTGCGTAAAAGCACGCCTGTTTACGAGTTATGTTACATCATGTGCCCGGCCTTGCAGATCTTTGTATATGCAGCAGATCTGGCATCAGCGCGTTCCGTACTGTCTTTTAAGGTAGAGACGGACTATAGACGCTTCTTATTCTGTCCGCCATGCTGTCCAAGATGAAACTGAGTCTACGCATGCGCGAGAGCCGTAAATCTTATTTAAGTAATTGCGAACCCGAATGTCCTCGTGAAATGCATCAAAGATAATCACGCATTAACTCTCGTATTTAAGTTAAATACAAATTAACTAAGCGTTAGTGAAGAGTTGGTGAAACCGGACCTAACAAGTAAGACACCAAGGAATAGCAAGCTTAGTTATGGAAGTAAGGTTCGAGGACAATAACTGTAGGGGTAGACCAAGGTTAGAATATGGTAAACAGATTGCCTCGGATGTAGGGTGTGGTAGCTATGTAGAGATGAAACGATTAGCTCAGGACAGGGAGGCATGGATAGCTGCATCAAACCAGTGAAAATACTGAAGGCTCAAACAACAACGACAAGGATTTTTAGGTTTTAGTGTTTTTAGGTAGATTTCATTAGAAAGCTAACTATTGCAATGGGTACCATGTTTCGACTTCCGGAAAAGTTCGATATATCTTCGCGTTTCACATCCCCCAGACCCCAAAACCACCGTCAGTTCAAAAGTTTATATATAATTACTGTATATATATGTATATCAGTTTCTTGTGGACACGATAACTGCCGTAAGTTTGCACCAATCACTTTGAATTTTTTACATAATATGTATCCCTATAAAATCTCGGTCGAGTTCGTTAATGGGCAAAATCGGTCGAAGGGGGTGAAAATGGGAGGCTTTTTTCGAAAAAGTGAAATTTCGCTATAACTATCTTAATACGTGAAATATCGAATCCATTCAAAGTTCATAATATGTGTCGGATAAGTGCCAAAAATTTATGTCAAATAAGATTTTTGATAGCACCAACCATTAACCAAAGGGGTGGTAAAAAGTGGGTTTTTCGGGAAACATTAATCGTATCTCTCTTAATAGGCACAATATCAAAACCGTACAAAATGGAAAATATTCCCCTAATTATTACCTAAAACTTTTGTCTGAAAGAATTTTTGATATGACCCACCATTACGCCAAGGGATGAGAAAAATGATTTCGGAATTTAAAAAAAAAATGCCAAGTGCCATCAGAGGTTACCATAACAACGCTTTTAAATTGATAAGGGATGATCTATCAGAGGTTGCCAAGACAACGCCATTGACGAGATCACATTCATTTTTAGCCTACTTTTCACACTTTTCAAAAATGAGGAAAAAGTAGACTCAAAAGATATATCAGGGAAAATGTGTCTGTCCTTCCGTCTGTCTGGCTGTCCTTCGGTCTGTCTGGCTGTGTGAGTGTGTCCCCCCCCCCCCCTATCAACTCCTAAACGGCTGCAGCAATCGAAACCAAATTTAGTATGAGTAAAGATGTATACCGGAATATCTCAGGCCCATATTTGAAAAAGATACCAGTGCTACCAACTGCTAAAAAAAACGCACTAGAAATTTGAGCTCCATGTTGGATATCTTGGAAGGTATACATGGGAGCTATTCTAAAATTGGCACACATGTAGATAATACTATTTCAGTTTAATTTCCAGGTGGCTATACATGACAGCGTTGCCAAAATAATTTTAAGCCTTCTGATAAGTCCAATTTTTAAATGCATATAACTTCTACACTATCAATTGGATTTCAACCAAATTTTGTATGTAATATGTGTACATAAACATATATGACTGAGTGTATTCTTAAGAGCCACCAGGGCTGCCAACTGTTAATAAATGCTCTCATTTTTTAAATCCAAATACCCATACATCAGAAAGTATGCAAGCCTACAGCTTTAAACTATGCACACGTATAGCACCTGACATTCTATATTCATTTGGAGTACCTTATATACGTCAGTGCTACCAACATGATTCTAAGCCTGCTGATAGGACCAATTTTTAAATACATGTAACTTCTATACCAACAAATGGATTTCATCCAAAATTGGCACAAAAATATATAATATTTCAGATTATTTCTGACCAGCACTCGCATGACATTGTTTCCAACATGCTTTTACCTGTACTAATAGTTCCAATGTCTAAATCCATGTAACATCCTTTGAACTTCAACCACATTTTGTATTCTGTACCTTAGGAGATGGAAGTAAGAATATATTCAGTCACCAGAGCTGCCAACTGTATTGCTCTATTAGGCTACATTATGCCTAGTATACCTTATTTCGAACTAATTAAGACATATCGATATTACCCACTTAATTTCGTCATTATTCTACAAAGGTTCATATACTGTAGATTAATCTGTGGCATGAATCTTAATTTTAAGAAAAGTAGGCTCTTTAGTTCGTCACGGAACTTCTTGTTCCATCTGACTATGAGGGAAGCGGCTAACTGGTAGCATGCTGAACTTCTATGCCCAAGGTGCTGGTTCAAAGCCGGCCAAAGTCGCCGGATTTTCTAAGAGCGCTAAAAATCCGTCAGCATGCTTTCCTTCGGAGGGGAAGTTACAACGTTCGTTGCAAGTTGCTGGTTGCGGTGGCATCTAGCAGCCAAGTTCACAGCTAGGTGTCGTTGACGTTAGTATTTGGTACAAAATTAGGTACTACTACTTCAAATTGACCGTCTGCAGACCTTACCTGAATTACAGACTAATACAGTCATCACAAATAACACCGTTTATCAGACAGATTCTACACACACCCAATGTACACGGGGTTACATGACCACCTTGTCGCAGCCCCTAAACTGAGGAACCAACCAACATCTCTGCGGGAGATAAAATTTTGCGTGAAGAAGTAACAGACTGTTAGATAGTTACACATTAGTTCCAAACCTTGCATAAGGACAGTGTGATCACAAGTATAAAAATTAACCCCAAATGACAAGAAATAAAGACAGTAAAATGTTAAAAGTATGCATAGAAAGACGAAGAAATGTTAACTAACCTCCAATTGTAAAATACTTTCTCGCAATAAATGAGGTCTGATCCTCCTACGAAAACCTGCATATTTTGCCTATTATAGCCTATCCCTTAGTTTGCCCGGTGAAATCTACCTCCGCCTTCCGGCGTGCCGAGAGGAATTTTTTTTTCTTCTTGAGGTCGTTTGGGCCTACTGAGGACCACGGGACTCATTTCGACTCTTGGCTAGATTCCTTCGCTTCTTTTTGGCCCGGAAGACTTTCATGTACTGGCTGTGTGTCAGCATTCTCTACCCTGTCCACTTGGCTCTGGTGGCCCTGTGAACTTCTTACTGGTGAGGGACAATAGGAAGATACCCTTTGATTGAGATGACTTGTCAGACTGCAAATGGTCGCGCATGGTCTCTGATGGTATCCCCAGTTGCTCCAGGTTGGACGTGACTGAGGTGATCCACTTCTTCTTGGAGGCCTCCTTTGCTTAGTCTGCAGGTTCATGCGGCTCAAGTAGCCGTAAAGAGTTTAAATTTTCGTTTTGGGACATTTTATTTAACAGATCCACGTTGCATGAACTTTGGAGTATAGTAAACTCATGTGCCCCAACACATTGATACATCATTATTAAATTAGTAGGCGGCTTCGGTGGCGTACTTGGTAGCATGCTGAGCTTCTATGCCCAAGATAGCGGGTTCAAACCCGGCCGAAGCCGTCGGATTTTTTAAGAGCGATATAAATCCCTCAGTATGCCTTCCTTCGGAGGGGAAGTAAAGCCGGCGGTCCCATGTCATAGATTTATGGCATGTTAAAGAACCTTCCACTAATTACACCTGTGTGAAGCTAAATTGTATAGGTTAGGAATGTAAACAACGCTCTTAGGTTTCTACGTTCGTTGCCAAGAGCCAACTACGGTGGCGTCTAGTAGCTAAGTTCTGAACTAGGCCTAGTAGTCGTTGACGGTGGCGTTTGGCGGCAAAAGTAGGAACTATTTGAAAAATTCAAAGTTGCAGTCCTTACTTGAATTAAAAAAACAGATACACACACTAAAACAGCCATCACAATTAACACCGGTTATCAGACAGATTCTACACACACACAAAGTACACGGGGCTACATGACCGCGTTGTCGCAACCCCTAAACTGAGGAACCAACCAACTAACCATTTAATTAGTAATAATTAATAAATTGATTAGCACTATTAGTACACACCCTCACTTCGTCTTCTAATTGACGTCACACTTAATCACCGATATCGGAAGCTTGTCTTTCGCTATGTTCCCTAGGAAGTATTCGTGTTCAACGAGTCATAAAAGTAAAATCTGATAGGTTTGAGTAGCGATTCTCTCTTGTTACCATAGCGTAGAAGACTTTATTTTACTCTCACTAAAAAGTGTATATAGTATGGTATATAACTTCAGTTTGGAAGTAAGGAAAAAACATATTCTTTCTTGAGCTTATTTCCCCCCTCCAAAGAAAAAAGGAATTGTGAATGAAGGGTCCCTGACACCCTTCAAGCAATATTATGTTGTCTATAAATATTTATTCAGGCCATATTTATGCTTTCCGTCATATTTTGCTCATTTTAGCAATATAAAATCACATTTGGTGGTTACATTTTGAGTATGTTTACATTCTGACAAGATATGATACATGTTATTTGGGTGGAACTTAAAGCATGGGATTCCAAATGGAGCAGTAGTTTAGATATGCTATTTTTTCCGGAAGAGGTAGATATGTTTAGAAGCCGTGAAATACTGGTTGGTTCCTCAGTTTAGGGGCTGCCACAACGCGATCATGTAACCCCGTGTGTGTCGAATCTGTCTGATAACCTGTGTATTAGTGTGTGTTTTCTGTAATTCAGTGCATAGGATCAATTTCAAATAGTTCCTACTTTTGCTACCAAATGCTACCGTCAACGACACCTAGCTGTGAACTTGGCTACTAGATGTCACAGCAACCGGCACCTGGTGGTTAATGTTGAAACTTAGAGACCGTTAATCAAATCGAACCTACAAATTTAGCTTCACACAATTATAGTTAGTGGATGGTTCTTTTACAAGCCATAAATCTATGACATGGGCCCGCCGGCTTTTCTTCCCCTCCAAAGGAAGGCATACTGAGGGATTTTTAACGCTCTAAATCCGACGACTTCGGCCAGGTTTAAACCCGCGATCTTGAGCATAGAATCTCAGCATGCTACCAACTACGCCACCGAAACCGCTCTAGGGCATATTTGCTTACATATTTTGCACTTTTTAGACTTTAAACTTCCGATCCGTAATTATAACCAAGCATTTGTATAGAAGTATCCCCATCGCGTTAAGTGACGCTATAACTGCATCAATAAGAACAGCATTTCCTAATATAAGCTATCTTGCAAATTGACTTAAACAAGTTAATGTCCATGACACTCCTTATCAAATGAACTTAACACTTGGAACAAGTTAAGAAAACCAGTGCCTATAAGTTGTAATTATATCAGCAAGTTGCAGCACTAAGCTGCAACTGTAGACAAGTCGGTACTAAGTTAAGTAGGTTAATTGGATTTAGCCATCGCTGTAATCGCCAATAAACTGCGCAGTTTCCTGCCACAGCACTACGTAACTATGGCAATATAACTAAATCCAGTATGATAAAGTGGCATAGCCTTAGGAGTAATCTCGTCTTGGCTTTAGAAGGGAGACATTTTATTTAACAGATTCACGTCGACAAGAGTTTAGTGCTTTTCAGTCGGTCAACACGAATGTACCCAAAAGAGATGGGTTATGCCCTAATCCTGAAATAAATTACATGAGATTAATAAATTAATCTTGAAAAGCACTAAACTCTTGTTTACTAAGGCAACACTGAAAATATGGCTTCAAACACCACAAGATTCACGTCGCATGTTTCCTTAGATGAACTTAAGCTAATCAAACAATATTAATAATAAACGAAAAAAACACAGTACATGGATACAAAATCTACAGAAACCCACTGGAAACCAAGTTTGGAAAAATAACGCAAGTGGAATGTTTCAAATACCTGGGAGAGATTATACAGAAAACAGGACTGAACTTGGCATCCAATGAAGAAAGGATCACAAAACTACAGAAAGCATACAGACATACATGGAACCAAAACAACAAAAAGAGTATGTCCATCAATGCCAAACTACGACACTATAATACCGTAGTCTAACCGGAAGCATTATACGCTTCAGAAACGACAGCAATCAAGGGAAGAACAAGAAACAAGGAACTATAGAAACAAGAGAGAAAAATACTGAGAAAGATCTACGGGCCAGTTCAGAAAGAGGGAATATGGACAAAGAGACCGACAATAGAACTGTACAAACAGACAGACGATTGCAAACAACATCAGAGAAGGAAGTGTAAAACGTTATGGACACCTGTAGGTTGAACGAAGACAGACCAAGAAGAGTTTTAATGTAGTTATGACTAGTACACTGTAAACCAATTGGGTAAAAGGAACCGTGGGAGATCTCAAGAAACTTAACATCTCTACAGAAGACATGGCAGACAGTAAAATATACAGAGAAAACAATCAGGAAAAAGAAATTTTGTTTCCGACTACTGATAATGAATAGGGTTGGTAGAACACATACTAAATCACCGAATAGCAATCTTAGTTATGGAAGGAAGGGTCGGAGACAAGAACTGTAAGGATAGACCAACGTTAGAATATGTTAAACAAATTGCATCGAATATAAGGTGTCATAGCATTCCAGAAATGAAACGATTATCTCAGGACAGGAATGCAGGGAGGGATGCATCAAAACAGTCAAAATACTGGGCTTAATCTTATACTTGTTGCCATGGTAACCACCGCATATCCGTGTTAAGATTTTATTTGTTGCCTTGGTAACTACCGGACATCCGTATCGGTCTTTTGTCCACGCTATCACAGATATGGTGAACCCCCAGCCCCCAATCACATCCATGTTAAAAATAATAATAATAATAATAATAATAATAATAATAATAATTACACACGCATTTGATCGACATTTCTGTGCAAAATACACACAATATACAACAAGTAGACAGTCAAAAAAAAACTGCAAATACCGTGAATTGGAAGGGGAATTAAAGAATATGTGGCACAAAGAAAAGACAACTGTTGTACCATTTGTCTTCTCAGCAACAGGTGTTGTACCAATATCTCTGAAGAGAAACCTGCACATATTGGACTTCCAGCCAAGACAGTGGCATAGGCCCAAAATACTGTCATTCTTCACATTTACTCAGCGAACAACTTGCATTAGAATGTCGATTGTGATAGCTTCCCGCCTTCTGTAACAATAGGAATGTATACAAGGGATAATATTACTAATAGTCTAATAATTTTAATAATAGTATAATAATTATAATTTTTATTCAGAAATTTCCTCAATGCTGAGGTTTCTCTCCAACAAACACCACATACATTCTTAGTTTTAAAACATCACAGTTCTAGTCCTGCAGGCTAGAAACTTAACGTTGAAAATATGATTTGGGAATTAGGTTTTTTGGATAACAAAAAAGAAAAGAAATAATAAACTTCATATCAATTTACTGAACTACATGCGACAACGGATGCGGTCTAACGCTTGGTGTCCATGTATTATTGAAACGAAACCATACGAGTATCGTCTTCTGTTGGCGAGGTTTTCGTTTCTTTGAAATAACTTAATATGTAGTTGTTGACCAGTCTATGACTACAACGTCTTAATCTTTTAATCTTATTATTCCACGTGTGAATATTTTGTGTATTAACCAAACGCCTCTTACGAGTTGACTGCATGGTGACACACAGTAAACTGACAATTCATGGACACCAAGCATTAGACCGCATCCTTTGTCGTATGTAGTTCACTAAATCTATCACTACGAGTGCTAGTGTTGACCCATACATGGTCAAATCAAAATTGAAATATCAACTTCCATTTTAAATGACAAGTCATGCACGCCAACAGTTAGACCACACAATTTGTGTCCTAAATCTATCACTACGAGCGCTAGTGTCGACTCATACAGGGTCAAATCAAGATCAAAATATCTACTTTCGTTTTGAGAAATTCAAAAAGCTGCTTCCCACAAATTGAAAATAATCAAAAAATAGATTAATACAATCAAACTTTAATTTCATTGAAATCTGTAGAACAAGTTCCATTTTAAAAACAAGTATTCAGCGTGTTTTTTTTAGTATCATTTAAGGCAGAAGTAATTTCAAAATTTGGAAATGAGTTTTTCAAAACACGCATTTTGACTCACTTTTCCGGGTCTTCTTGCTTTTCAACGTTTAGCACAATAATTGTCAAAATAGCTTACCTTTACGGTTTTGCTAAACTGGACCCCTAAGGTCTGAGTGCTTTTAGTGTCATTTAACCCGTTGAATGCTTCGCCCGTCTATAAACGTTGCAAAAGAACATTTTCTTTCACATTCCCTCTTCGCTTTAGAGTGCCGAGTCGATCTCTGGTATGTTCTGCCATCTGTTGTGCATTATGTAGTACTACTTGAGTTTGGATATTTGCTTCCGGAAGTAACTAACATACCATTTTGTAGGCGTCTGTCCTCTAGTGCCGGAGGTTCATCTGAGATATAAACGAGCATGGCGAAATAACAAGCGAATTCTTCACGCCACGTCGTGATTTCGGATCAAAGAATATCATATTCTGTGCTAGTTAGGAGCAAGTAGCCTATTACTTGCCTGCTGACTATAGTTTTTTTTTTTTTTTGCCTGATGTGGAGATGATGCACGCAAAAGCACGAACATTTTAATTTTGATTCCTCTCAAAATAAAGCAATATATATATTCCTAAACGTATAATTTTGATTTTACATCAATCATCATCATTTTCATTTCCCTTTTTCCAGCTGACACTGGGTGGAGGCAAATATGGTTCCTCTCCACTTTGATCTGTCGTTCCACCATTCCTCTTCCGACACGGTGTTCCAATGCAGGTTCCGTTTTCTAATAATTTTATTAATGCAGCCAATGGTCATGTACTTTTCTTTTGAGGACGGGTCAGGGAAGGGATATTGGAAGGAAATCGGTCGTGGACCTATTGAAAGGAACCGTCCTGGCATTTGCCTGAGGGGTGAAAATGGGAAACCACGAAAACCATTTTCAGGACGGCCGAGGTGGGGACCGAACACACGCTCTCCCGATGCCAGCAAGGCACGCGGCCGGTTTCCGTTTTCTAATGCTATACTTCACCGAGTCCATCCAACGCATTCTTGGTCTTCCTCGTCCTCTCTTCCCTGTCATCCGTCGTCCCAGTGCTTGTCTTGGTAGCCTCACTTCATTCATCCGTTTGACATGTCCAAACCATCTCAATCTCTTTTGTTCCAGTTTGTCATTTAGTTTCTGTACTTCCAGTTCTTTCCGTGAATCTTCATTTCACCCTCTGTCTCTCCTCGTTTTCTGGACCATACTTCTCAGGAATCTCATCTCAGCTGCCTGTACTCTGCTCTCATCAATAAAGGCTCAAACCATATAGACATTTTAAGCCTATCACCCCCATCCTCTTGATAAATGACTTCTACATTTTTGTTAAAATGCGAATGAATAAATTCAGCACTTATAAAGGTTAAAAGAAGTTTTCAACATTAATAAATAAACATACTATCAAATTACTCATATTGAATTTCTTGGCAGAGTCTAGAATTGAATCCAGGTCCTTGGGTGAAAGAGAAACTAATACCTACACGAGGCGTGCAGCAAAATAATGCTGCAGACCCAGAGTGTGTTTGAGTATGGCAGAAATGTCAGTCCCATGCCGCAGTATGTTGCAGAGTTTATATACCTTTACTAGCCACACGAGAAGTGAATATTTGAATACAAATTCAGATAAGATCACCTGGATCCGCCTATGTGGTGATTTAATTCACCAAATAAGGGAATGCGTTTTACAAATAAATTATCCGCCATCAAGAGCACCTGACTAAAATAATTGGGATCAACTGTCATGGCCGGTAATGGATTTCAGAGCAGAATTTAATCTTTTGAAGGCAAATTGTTTTACAATTAAAATACAACAAACTACGGAATGCAATAAGCATCGCTGACACGAAGAGCCAGATATTGCGAACGTTCAAATGTTTCGAATGGAAATGAAATATCCCGTCAAGAGTTTTGATTATTCGAGGAAATATTCACAGATGCAAATGTTGAGCATGTTTTAAAAAAATACTGTATATGCTAGCCATTCAATATGTTTGTTTTTTAATTTAAAATGGCTAGAGATTGGTAGGCACTGGTGTAATAAATAAAGTAGCAAGGCCTTTCGCGATGAGTACATTTATTTAATTGATACAGTCCATCGCACTAGTTCATAAGTCCGCCTTGTTGCGTAGTGGCTAGCATTCTTGGCTGTCACTGCGGAGTGCCGGGTTCGATTCCTGGTTATGTCTGTTAGGTAGTCAGCCCAAAGGCTGGTTGGATCCTCAAAAAGTACCACCGTTAGGTTATGTGGGTAGATACCCACAAAAACCCAAGATAACGCTATATTGAGGCGTACTAGGCAAGATGAGGATTGAGGTAGTTTGCCATTGCTTTCCTCACTGAGTCAGAACAACAGTACTAACGCTATGAGTAGAACTATTCACAGCATCTACAGGCACTTACTGTGCCCTGATTGTCATTACTAAGCACCACCCATACCTCAGTAGCGTCCATATAATCACACCCATGAGTGAGACTGAGACATCGGTGAAAAAACACATTTTACTCTAGCCTGTGCCAACAGACAAATGCAAGTGTACTTAGAAAAGGCTTTTGATAACGTTGATTGGACTAAATTGTTTGACATTTTGAAATCGATTGGAATAAAGTACAGGGATAGGAGGGTGATATACAATCTATACAGAAACCAGACAGCAGTCATTCGAGTTGAAGGACATGAGAGAGAAGCTGGTATTCAGAAAGGTGTACGGCAAAGCTGCAACTTATCACCCATACTTTTCAATCTTTACATTGAACAAGCAATGAAGGAAATTAGAGAAAAATTTAAAGTGGGAGTGAAGATTCAAGGAGAAATAATTTCAACTCTGAGATTTGCTGATGACATCGTCATCTTGGCCGACAAGCCTGAGGATTTGAATGAGTTTTTGAATGCTATGGACTCCGTCTTACGGAAAGAATTCATGATGAAAATTAATAAATGTAAAACAAAAATACTGGAATGCAGCCGAAATAAATCAGAAACCTCTATAGAGATCAAATTGACAGGTGAAAAGCTGAAGGAAGTAGGAGACTTCTGTTACTTAGGAAGCAGAATAACCAGTGATGGACGAAGCAAAGAGGATATAAAAAGTAGGTTGGCTCAGGCAAAGAAAGCATTTCTACAAAAAAGGAATCGGCTGACATCGAACATAGATTTAGGTATTAGGAAGTCATTTTTGAAAGCCTTTGTCTGGAGCGTGGCGCTCTATGGAAGTGAAACTTGGACTATTGGTACAGCAGAAAAGAGGAGAATTGAAGTATTTGAAATGTGGTGTTACAGGAGAATGATGAAGATCAGATGGGTAGATAGGGTTACAAACAAAGAGGTATTAAGACGAGTGGGAGAGGAGAGATGTTTCTGGCGACTGCTAATGAAGAGAAGAGATAGGTTGGTAGGACACATACTAAGACACCCAGGAATAGCAAGCTTAGTTATGGAAGGAAGGGTCGAGGACAAGAACTGGAGGGGTAGACCAAGGTTAGAATATGTTAAACAGATTGCCTCAGATGTAGGGTGTGGTAGCTATGTAGAGATGAAACGATTAGCTCAGGACAGGGAGGCGTGGAGAGCTGCATCAAACCAGTCAAAATACTGAAGACTCAAACAAACAACTGCATTCATCAAGAGATGACAAACAGGCCAGCCTGGTTATGTAAGAAAATTTAATTCTGGTCTGAGGGCTGGAACGGCGGGGTAGACTCAGCCACGAAAGACAAAACTGAAAAGAGGTAGGTTCGATTCCCACCTCAGCCGTCCTGAAAGTGTTTATCCATGTTTTCCCACTTCCACTGCAGGTAAATGCTGGGATGGTTCCTAACTCAAGACCATGGCCACTAAATAACCCCTGGCACTACAGCCCGTGAGGGCCTAGGCCTACCAAGCGACCGCTGCCCAGCCATTTGGCGTGACGCGTGATCAGTGCGTCGGGTCTCCTCAGCCGTTAGTCTTAGTTTTCGTGATCGGGGCGCTGCCTCGCTGTCAGACAGCTACTCAATTGTACTCACGAGGCTGAGTCCATCCCGTTCCAGCCCCCACGTCAGGTTCTAAAATCCCTAACGGAGCCGGGAATCGAACCCGGGGCCTCCGGGTGAGAGGCAGGTGCGCTACCTCAACACCACGGGGCCGGCAGACCACGGCCACTTCCTACCCAAAATCCTATGTCGTTTACAAGTACACGCAGCAGTACAGACATGACAGTGGCACAGGTAATCAGTCAACTTCTACACACACTCAAGTGCACGGGGCTACATGACCACGATGTCACAAAGCCCCTAAAGAATGAACAACTTTAACAACATCTTGATCTTAATTCGATTCAGGTGTTTGGGGCATCTTTGTTTTGAGCCCCGTGTACTTGGGTGTATGTTATGCTGCGTTTCTGTGATGCCTATAGTAGTGTGTGCAAGAAATCGTTAGACAGGAGTTGGGTAGGCACCCCGGGACTGGATACATGGTATAGTTTGTTTAAAATACGACTGCTGGTGGCCAAACTGGAAAGAATTTTTCGTTTACTTGTGTCACTCTGTCAGCTTACAGTGTTGTCAGGTGCAGTCACACGTGTAGGATATGACTAAGCTCCAGTATATTCAGTCATGGTTCTCCTCCCCGTGGTGCCATGTGCTCAAGTTGCACATAGCAGTGCCGAATTTACGTGGTACAGTCATTAAGTTCTGAGACTGACCACATGACGGCGTTGTGGGGCACTATAACGGATAGGTGGCACCGTGGTATGGTACCATGTCAGTTAGTATCTCGTCCCTGCAAGAGACAGTTGAGTTCATGCACTGGCGGCAGACGTACGGTCACTGTTGTGACGGTGATTTGAATGCGCCAGTCGGACCTGACGATAATCCGACGTTTCTCAACCGGACTATAACGGGAGACGAAACATGGTGTTTCCTTTACGATCCGCAACTGAAACGACTATCAGCCACCTGGAAAACGCCATCATCACCACAGCAGAAAACCCACGACAAGACAGATCAAAAGACAAGGTGATGCTGGGACTGTTTTTTTTTTAATTCAAATGGAATCGTTCACATGGAATTCCTACCAGACGGTGCAACAGTAAACAAAACCCGCTACAAGGAGATCCTTGGCCGTTTACGCGATGCAATTCGCCGTATTCGACCTGGGCTTTGGCGTACAAAGAATTGGCTGTTGTTACACGACAACACCCCTGCACATCGCTCTGTCCTTGCCCAAGAGGAAATTGCAAGGCAACAGGTGACAGTTTTGCCCCTCCCTCCCTATTCACCTGATCTCGCACCATGCGATGTTTTTCTCTTTCCTCGCCTGAAAGCACTCCTACGTGGGCGCAGATTTCGGTCGTCCGAAGAGGTTGTGACGGCCAGATGAGAAGCCATACGGGACCTTCCTACCAACTGCTTTCAGCGGGGCTTCCAGCAGCTAAACCAACGTTGGCAAAAGTGCATAACGGCCAACAGCGACTATTTTGAGGGTGGATGTGGTTCTGTGTAGGACTGTAGGTGTACGCCGGGTAATGCGGCAGTGTGTGCAACATACAGGGTCGTGTGGTGGCCTATCCTCCAGGCGTCAAGTCTCAGAACTTAATGACTGTACTACGTATGTATACACTGAACTCCATCACCGCTGTGTCCTCCTGCTCGTCCCTCAAGGCTCCTGCTGCTATGAACAATATACGCTAGCACAGCCATGTTCAGCGGTACTCGTTTCTTTAATATAATAATACAATCCCAGCTATTGCCTGGAGGGAGTGTGGAATAACCGATGAAAAACAAACTCATGATAGTTGCTATCAATCTCGGGATTCTAACTTCCAATCTCTGAACTTGCTGCCACTCCCCGTCACGATCGTGCTGAGGGATTAACGTGCATGGCTACGCCGCAAGGTTGTATTAGTTGAGCCTAATTTACAATCGGTTGGCAGATTTACATATAGTAAGTAAAGAAGACATTTGATTTGACATAGTAAAGACACCACAGTATTACCCATTTAAGATTTTATTGCCGCTGAGCGTAACTGCGCAAGCGTTTGTTGATTATTGTAGCAGAAGCCCCGCGGGGTGAAGCGGAGGACACAGTGATGACAGGGTGCAGTCTGCACATACGTCAAGCTGCATTGCGCACGCTACCTGTCATAGAAGCACAGATAAGCGTCACAGGAGCTCATGTCACCACGGACAGTTGAACTATGACTGAAGCTAATGGAGCTGAGTCATATCCTACTCGCGCAACTGTACCTGTCAACGAAGCAGGCTGACGTGTGACACAAGTAAACAGTGAATAGTTCCCATTTCGACCGCCGGCAATCAATTCGTGAAAGGGTAATAACTAGGGCTCGGATCGATATGCTCGATAAAATCTCCAGATATGCTCGAAAACCATGTGTTTTATGCTCGATAGATATGCTCGAAAAAACCATTATATGCTCGAAAACCCCATTATAAACCCATTATATGCTCGATAGATATGCTCGAAACCCCCATTATATGCGGTTAAATATGCAGAATATGCTCTAAAAACTATAGAAAGGAAAGTGAAACGAAAAAAACAATAACATACCTTTAAATACGAGCTTTATTTTCTAATTGTATGTATGATACACTGCGATATACTCGCATTCAAGTTTTACAAGTATAATGAGAAGTGCTCTTATAAAAGATACAGTTAAAAAGTTCATTTACAAAATGTTCAGAATTAGGCGAGTCAATGAAGTAGATCTGCATTGGTCTGTACAACAAGAAATTTTCTATGTTTTCAGTTTTGAATGATATTCTTAAATCAGTCAATAAAAGTTTCAATGACGAGAACGACCTCACAAAAGGTTAAAAGACTGCGGTTCTATTATTCGCACCAGATAGGCTTTTCAATAATTATTTCTGTTTTCGAACCTTAAGGATTGTCAGGGCCCGAATTCGGGGGAAAATTCGAAGAAAAACAAACTATTTAGACGAAAACCACAAGAATATGCATTTATATGCTTCTATTCTGAAAACCGAGGTTTTATGCATTTATTTGCTCGATAAATTTCAATTCTGTTGGTCCCAGAGAGGTGAAAATACCACCGAAAGGCTTCTTTCAATGTGTACTACTCAGGAAAAAAATATGCAAATATGCTCGAATCCGAGCCCTAGTAATAACATATGCCATTAGAAATGTTTCACATATACCCAAGTGCATGGAACCGATGACTATAACGGGCCAAGTCCCTGAAAGAAACAACAACAACAGCAATAAACATGGGGGTAGTCCGTGGTATAGTGACTACCATTCTTGGCTGTCACCATAGAGGCCCGGACTCCCAGCTCTGTTAAAAAATTCAATTTTGGTCTGAGGGCTAGACGATGACCACATGAAGTTGAGGTAACGCGCCTGTCTCTTACTCGGACACCCCTAGTTTGATTCCTGGCTCCGACAGGGATATTGAAAAAACTGGCGTGAAGGTTGGAACGAGGTGTACTCTGTCTCGTGAGGACAATTGAGTAGCTGTCTGTCGGTCAGACAGCGCGCTGGTCACGGAAACCAGGATTAACGGCCGAGGGAATCCGACGTGCTGATCACGCGTCACCACATAATTTTTAGGCCGAATAGCTGAGAAACGTCGCTAGGCAAGCCAGGACCCTTCATTGGTTGTGGTGCCATGGCGGGGCTCTGAGGACAGAACGGGATTCGTCGAGCCTCGTGAGGGAGAACTAAGAAGAAGTGGGTTTAATTCCCACCTCATGCATCCTAGAAGTCGTTTTCCCACTTCAACTTCGAGCAAATGCCGGGATGGTTCCCAAAGATTAAGACTACGGACTCTTCCTAACAAAATCCTAGCTCCAATTACAAATACGCACATTACAGTAGTACAGCCACAGGTTATCAGACATATTCCACACACAACTACGAACATGAAGTTACATGACCACTCTCTCACAAAACTCCTAAATGACTCAACAACAACACATTATAGAGTTCTAGTTGATGATTAATCGAATCGAACACTCAAGATAAGTATCATAAAGATGATGATTTATTTAGGGACTTTGAGACATCGTTTTCATGAAGCCACGTGTACTTGGGTGTGTGTGGAATTTGTCTGATAACCTATCTTATTGTGATGGCTGTATTAGTGTGTGTATTTGTAATTCATGTAAGGATTGGGAAGGAGATGGTCGTGGCCTTAAGTTAGAATCCATCCCAGCATTTGCCTGGAGTAGAAGTGAGAAACCACAGAAAAATACTTCCAAGATAGCTGAGATGAGAATCGAACCCTCGATCACCTCACTAGGATGAGTGTACCTCGTTCTAGCCCTCAGACCAGAATTCATTTTCTTGGCAGAGCAGGGGATCGAACCCGGACCTTCAGGGCGACAGCCAAGCACGCTAGCTGATACAGCACGAGTGGGTCTTACTATTTTAAGAGATATATTGGATGTAGTTTGGAGCTCTATAACATAAAGATAGTAACAGTAGATCTCTTCGGAACTAGGCCTATTTGTCGATAGTTATTCCTTCCAGCCAATGTGGAGCCTTTCAGAGACGCAATTCAATATCATTGTTCATCAGGAATTGTCCGGCTCCAAGGCTAAATGGCTAGCGCGCTAGGCTTTGGCCCAAAGTGCCCCGGCCGAGCCATTAGGGATTTTAATCTCCTGGGATTAATTCCCGTGGCTCGGGGACAGGGTGTATGTGCCGTCTTCATCATCACTTCATCCTCATTATGACGCGCAGGTCGCCCACGGGCGTCAACTAGAAAGACCTGCACTCGGCCACACGATCAATCATTCATCAGGATTTTTTGTGGCTTGTTTTGGATTAAAATATTTTCATAACGCTCTTATTATCTACCAGCATAGCTGAGCTATCAACTGGACTGGGTAGCTCCGTACACATCCAAGTACATGAATATGATGACCACGATGTCCGTAACCCATAAATGAACCAAAACAACAACATAAACTCATGTTCATATCATTATCCAAAAGCCTTCCATTGAATCCTCCCCCAGGGCATACAACTAGTGGGACGTGGTTTGGCGACCACGGGACCCAATCTGAGTCTAGCATTGCTTTCAATTATTTGTGTCATACTCCTCTCTGACTTTTTTCCTTTCAACCTCCCTTGGACAACTCTCGTTCGCTTCCGAACCCGACGCTATTAGGGTATCTGAGGCTTAGGGTGTCGTTCACTTTCCTGCCTTAATTGGCTCGTGTCTCATCATTCCTGATACCCTTATTCTTCGAGGGATGAACATCTGTTCATGGTACCTCTTGTCTTCTGCACAAGACCCTAATGGAGGCAGGGTATGTGTAGCCCCACCATTTATGGTGCACACTGGATAGTGCTACACCCTCTAGGGCTCACAGCTTAGTTCAGGAATCGGAGCCCCTGAGGGATTCTGAGTTGGGCCCGGTTTTTGCCCTTTCTCCAGTGACTCTGGAGCAGACCTCCTCTTTCCCTCTCCTATCGGCCTATCGTTGCTCTATTTCCTTCCAAGCCTTCAATCCTTATTCTTCCAGGCTTGATGGCATTTATTTTCCATGTCTTTTATCTCCCTATGTCCTGTTTTGTCGATTTCTTCTTTTATTAGTTAGTTGTAAGCAAGTAGTGATAGCTTTCAATTCATTATCAGCCAAAACATTACGGGTCGATAACCTAGATGTTAGGCCCCTTTAAACAACAATATCATCTCTATTGAATCTCAAATACCATCCTCCCTCTCCATTTCTCTATGAACATTTTTCTTTTTACACCAGACATTTCCCCGCTTAATACATCCGACAAAGTCGCATACTATATGCGTATCTTTGCCACTGACGCACTCGTATTTATGTTCAAAAACTTAAACTCACATTATAATCAAAATTTGTCCGGTTCCATGGCTAAATGGTTAGTGCGCTAGACTTTGGCCCTAAGTGTCCCGGGTTCGATTCCCGGCTGGGCCTTCAGGGATTTTAATCTCCTGGGGTTAATTATCGTGGCTCGGGGACTGGGTGTATCTGACATCCTCATTACGACGCGCAGGTCGCCCATGGGCGTCTACTACCCAGAGAAAGACCTGCACTCGGCCTCTCCGGAGGCAACACGGTCATTACTAGTATCACAATATCATTTGGAAGGGAACATAAATAAACTGTTGAAATGCCTCAGATTTCGGAGTTACATAAATAATCTGTTGGAGAACGTTGCATTTTGGAGCTATGAAGCCTGATAGGTAGGTTGCCCTTCCGCCAGTAAATATGACGATGCTCACGTGCAGTTTAATGATCTCGTAAATCATATATGGTCAAAATAAGTCGATACATTCCTTACGTGGAAATCAACATTCAGTTTGTATCAGTGTGAAGGAGAATATCCTAGAAAATAGATAATTGCTATGTTACACTTACATACATTACATGGTAGATGTTGATTTATGTTCTGAAGAATATGGCTTCCTAGGATGTGAGTAGATAGATCAAATGATTCTTCCAATATTGATAACGACACAGAAATATACACGCAATATTAATAGATACTATTTTATAATTGAGAGAGATGTATTAATATAATTCAGTTCATAATATATTTCACTTAATGTTGTTCTAATTTGAACAGATGACCTATGCTGAGCTCAGTTCACCAGAGATCCATACTTGCCTTGTAACCTAATCATAGTGACATTTCATTCTATTAATTTTAATTTCTTTTGTTCCTGGGTAGTGCCTTGTGTATCCCCATTTGTCATGCATAAACAATAGAAAATAACTATTAGGGATTCCCATAATTCCTTACTGTTGTGATAAGGATATTTTATTTGGAACATTCTAGATAGTTTAAGAGCTCAAAAAAATTGAAGCGACTGCCATAGCCTTCTAGAACAATAAATAACGATGATGCAAAAATCAGTAACAAAATATAGTAGTTTCAAGCCCACCAGTTGCGTTCATTTCTACTTGTGGTTTAGAATACAATCCTCATAATGCATGAAATTGCTCCATGCATACATATTTTGTTATCTGCCATTAATATAAAAACGGAAATGTGCCCGTTTTATTTATGAGCATATAAATTACTATTGCAATTCAAATTGCAATGAAACTGTTATTGTCCCGGTTTCTCAATCTACTGTATTTTCCAAGCGTCTCGTCTCAGTGTGCCATTGATATCATCAGTTGATATGGTTCACCTCACCAATACACTCGGTATTACTGTACATGCTGAAAAGACCACTACAAGGCTCTTGTGAACCACCAGCCATGCCAATTTACTGTGAGAGATATAAATCTCCATTCTCAGTAAATTACCTCCCTGGCGTTTCAAATAGACAGAACAAAGATATTTCACATCATAAGTCATTTGCAAGTTCAGGGTCATTATCTATGTGCGCCCCGATAAACACTGCAAGCTAAGCCGGCTGTGACTGGCGCAGATCGTGGGCGCGCGTACGCGGTTCAGCCGGTGGTAGGCGCACTCCGCTGACTCATATTGTTAGTTCACACGTGCTTTGTCATTCTTATTGACGTGTATCTGCAAAGCTTAGACGTTAGTGTTGCAGGTTTAGAGAGTAATGTGAGATTACTGTGATTGTTTGTCATGCCTAGACACCAATTAGCATTGCTCGAACGTGTTTATATCCATAATTCGTATATTAAAAGCAGAAAATCTTGTTCGGAAACGAGACGAAAATTTCGAATCAAGTTTCCAGGAAGATCTGTGCCTAATTCCAGTGCAATTAGGAGACTCGCTAAACGATTCAAGGAAACTGGCTCCGTAAATAATAAAAGAGTTGACAGACATTCTTTCATCAGAAGATGTCAGGTGTGTGTCAAAAGAGCATCGCCTATGAACACTGTTAGTACAAATTGTTGAATATGTTTGGTAAAAGTGTGAAAGTGCGCGCTACCACCGGCTGAACCAGGTTCGCGCGCCCGCAATCTGCGCTTGTCACAGCCGGATTAGCTTTCCGTGTTTGTCTGGGCGCACATACATAGATAATGACCCTGTAAAAAACTACCCGGGAACAATTGATACATTGTTTGACATACTGTACTGTAGAAGGAGGTTTCCTGTTGTATGCTGACTGTTGTGAGTGAATCTTAGGACTAGCTCTAAGCAACATGACAGTTCTGGGTGTGACTCCAGGTACGGCAGTCCCCATCACAGCCGGTCGCAGTCAGTGAAGACCCCAGGGAGTCGTTCCAATAGCGGGCGGCCCAACTACTTGTGCCTCCCCCAGCAGCGGTCCCGCGTGGCCAGCATGCCCAACACGGGGGTCGAGGAGGAGTACTACAGACTGAGACACTTCAGCATCACCGGCAAGGGAGTGGTGAACCGTGGGGACTCGCTCAAGAGCAGACGCTCCAAGAGCAACAACAGCGTCACGTCCAGCAACTCCAGTCATAGGTAAGTGCATTACTGTGTATTAAAACACTTTGTAACAATTAAGTTCGAGCTGAAGAGAATAGGGGATTTATTTATCTGAAATGACGTGCTTACTCCAGCCAACTGTCAGTGACGTAATCGTATTGCCTCGAAGAGTCATATCGGTTGAGAGACCACATTCGTAGAGTGTTCTATTTTGGATAGAATGTTCTATTTAGTGCGCCCCAGAAAATTCTGCACTATATGAAACAACTTGCAGTTTATTTTCTTCGTTTATTTGGGGGCGTGATGGTGCAGCGGTCAAGCTGTTGGCCTCTCACCAAGGTGGACCGGGTTGGTTCCTGCTCAGATTTTCGAATTTAAATGGCATGTCCTGTGGTTAGGATTCCACGTAAAAAGGAGGTCCCATGGCTCATGATCGCATGATTAACGGTCTCATAAAACTAAAAGCTTTCTTCCTTTTTCTTTGCTTATTTTCTTCTCTATTTACTTTCTTATTTATTTAATTATTTAATTATTTTTATTTGTCTATTTATTTATCTAAATTATCTATTTATTTATTTATCTATTTATCTATTTATTTGTTTTTGTTGTTGTTTTTTGTTTGCTTGTTTGTTTGTTTTTTATTTATTAATTAATTAATTTATTTATTTATTTAATTATTTATTGATTTATTTACCGGGACATTATCCCGCAACCATCGGCACAACAGGCGAGAAAGATACAACTGCGGCTCACAGCCAGCCTCTTTGATAGTTTTACATCCTCTTCTGAAACTTTTCTTAGTGACCAATTGTCATAGATAAATATTGTATTAATACGTGTAAAGTCTCCTCACTAAATACTGTAAATCCATATGATGTAGAGGCTTTGTAAATCCGTAGGAAAATCACGTAGAACGTTGGGAACGTCTCCTTGTTTTCCCTCTTCACAACATCGTCGTATTTCTTGGGTAAATATTTGGAGGAGATAGGTATCCCGTGACTTAAAGTAAGATACTATCCCGGCTTTTTTGGAGGGAGTGTGGAAAGACCCGGGTAAAACCACACTCAGGATAGCCATTGTCAACGCCTCGATTTGAATCCCTGATCTCCGGAATTGCTGCAGCACTCAGTCTTGGCCATGGTGCACGATTCAACGCGCACAGCTACGTGGTGGGATTGACATAGAAGATAGGTGGCGATTAAACATGAAGAGGGTCTCCCGAAATGAAACGCAAGATCTTTGGCAAATTACTGATAAACTCTAAGTACATTTATTAACGTGGTGTAATTGATCCTCGCCGTGGTAAAGACGGGTAATATAGGGGTAATGAAGTGCAAATAATTCCTTCGGGAAGACAAGAAGTTTGAGTAGAAAGATGCCATGTCGAGGGTTAACATAATTATCTCTCTCTCTCTCTCTTCATGTCAAATACATCCGTGGGAGATGATCCCGACATAGTGCATTCAATACCCGACAAAAAGTGGCTAAACTAAGGAGTCACGTACAGGTTACCAAGGTAAAATTTTAACAATTATCTTTTTTTTTTCTTAAAAACCACAACAGTTACAGCAATGACATGTTGTGCACATGAAACACTGGCATTATCCATGTCATTTTTTTTTTCAAAATTCAAAATGGTGGTTGTTCATCATACAAGGCTGCAGCTTTTTAGTGATAACTCCTGTAAGTTTCAACATTTTAAGGTTCTGTTAATTCTACACACATCAAAAAAAGTTTTGCATCACCTCGGTTCCAAGAGTTCCGGAACCGTTAAATACAAAGGGAATAGAGATCAACACAAACAACATTTCAGCTCGTTTTATTGCTCATGAGACCCACACATTGCATGTTGTACCATCATACAGCTAGACTTTCAGCATTTGTGGTCCAGATTGCAGTACACACCACTACCTCTAATACCCAGTAGCACGTCCTCTTGCATTGATGCATGCCTGTATTCGCCGTGGCATACTATCCACAAGTTCATCAAGACACTGTTGGTCCAAATTGTCCCACTCCTCAACGACAATTCGGCGTAAATCTCTCAGAGTGGTTGGTGGGTCAAGACGTCCATAAACAGCCCTTTTCAACATATCCCAGGCATGTTCGATAGGGTTCATGTCTGGCGAACATGCTGGCCACTGTAGTCGAGCGATGTCGTTATCTTGAAGGAACGCATTCACAAGATGTGCACGATGAGGTCGAGAATTGTCGTCCATGAAGACAAATGCCTCTCCAATATTCTGCCGATATGGTTGCACTATGGGTCGGAGGATGTCATTCAGGTATCGTAAAGCCGTTTCGGAGCCTTCCATGACCACCAGTGGCGTACGTCGGCCCCACATAATGCCACCCCAAAACATCAGGGAACCACCACCTTGCTGCACTCGCTGGACAGTGTGTCTAAGACGTTCAGCCTGACCAGGGTGCCTCCAAACACGTCTCCGACGATTGTCTGGTTGAAGGCATATGCGACACTCATCGGTGAAGAGAACGTGATGCCAATTCCGTGGGGTCCATTCAGCATGTTGTTGGGCCCATCTGTACCGCGCTGCATGGTGTCGGGGTTGCAAAGCTGGACCTCGCCATGGACGTCGGGAGTGAAGTTGCGCATCATGCAGCCTATTGCGCACAGTTTGAGTTGAAACACGACGTCCTGTGGCTGAACGAAACGCATTATTCAACATGGTGGCATTGCTGTCAGGGTTCCTCCGAGCGGCAATCCGTAAGTAGCGGTCATCCACTACAGTAGTAGCCCTTGGGCGGCCTGAGCGAGGCCTGTCATCGACAGTTCCTGTATCTCTGTACTCCTCCATGTCCGAACAACATCGCTTTGGTTCACTCTGAGACGCCTGGAAACTTCCCTTGTTGAGAGCCCTTCTTGACACAAAGTAACAATGCGGACGCGATCGAACTGCGGTATTGACCTTCTAGGCATGGTAGAACTACAGACAACATGAGCAGCGTACCTTCGTCCTGGTGGAATGACTGGAACTGATCGGCTGTCGTACCCCCTCCGTCTAATAGGCCCTGCTCATGCATGGTTGTTTACATCTTTGAGCAGTTTTAGTGACATCTATGAACAGTCAAAGGGACTGTATCTTGGATACAATATACACAGTCAACGTCTATATGCCGGAGATCTGGGAACCGAGGTGATGCAAAACTTTTTTTGATGTGTGTATTTTAATGAAAAATAATCCTCTAAAAAGCAAGTAGGCTACTTTCAGCAACGTATCTTAACCAAAAAGATTTTTAGCCTACTTTTCACATTTTGCAAAAATGAGGAAAAAGTAGACTTATGAGATCGATCCGGGAAAATGTGTGTCTGTCTGTCTGGCTGTGTGTGTGTCCCCACCCCAATCAACTCCTAAACGGCTGCAGCAATCAAAACCAAATTTAGTATGAGTAAAGATGTGCACCAGAATAGCTCACGTCCATATTTGAAAATGATGTCAGTGCTACCAACTGCTGAAAAGAGCACTAGAAATTTGAGCTCCATGTTGGATATCTTGCAAGGTATGCATGGGAGCTATTCCAAAATTGGCACACATGTAGATAATACTATTTCAGTTTAATTTCCAGGAGGCCAACCATGACAGTGTTGCCAAAATAATTTTAAGCCTTCTGATAGGTCCAATGTTTAAATGCATATAATTCTACACTATCAATTGTATTTCAACCAAATTGTGTATGTAATATCTGTATATAAACAGATATGACTCAGCGTATTCTTAAGAGCCACCAGGGCTTCCAACTGTTAATAATTTCTCTCTCTATTTTTTATCCAAATACCAATATATCAGAAAGTATGCAGGCCAACAGCTTTAAACTATGCACACGTATATTCTGACATTTTAGATTAATTTGGAGTAACTTATATACGTCAGTTCTACCAACATGATTATAAGCCTGCTGATAGTACCAATTTTTAAATACATGTAACTTCTATACTATCAGTTGGATTTCAACCAAATTTCGTATGTGCTATGTGTACCATAACAGATATGACTATAATTATTGTTAAGAGCAATCAGGGCTGCCAACTGTTAATAAATGCTGTCTATATTCTTTTTACCCTAACATCAATATATCAGAAAGTATGCAAGCCAACAGCTCTATACTTTGCACACGTATAGCACCTGACATTCTAGATTAATTTGGAGTAATTAATACAAGGCAGTGCTGCCAACATGATTCTATGCCTGCTGATATGTCCAATTTTAAAATACATGTAACTTCTATACCAACAAATGGATTTCATCCAAAATTGGCACAACAAGATATCATAATAATTCAGATTATTTCTGACCAGCACACGCATGGTATTGTTGGCAACATGCTTTTACGCCTGCTGATAGATCCAGTGTCTAACTGCATGTAACGTCCATTGGACTTCAACCAAATTTTGTATTCTGTACCTTAAGAGGTGGAACTAAGAATATATTCAGTCACCAGGGCTGCCAACTGTAGTGCTCTATTAGGCTACATTATACCAGGTATATTTTTTTAACTAATTAGATTTTTCGATATTACCAACTTAATTTCGTCATTATTCTAGATAGGTTCATATACTGTAGAATAATCATTGGCATGAAAAGTAGGCTGTATAGTTCTTCACGGAACTTCTTGTTACTTTTGTATTGAAAAGAAAATGTCAAAATGTTACAATATTTTTGCTACATTTTTTTAAGAAACTATTTTAGAAAGAGATATTAATTTACATCATTTTGTAGATGTAGTAAGCGGAAATACACACACAAAATTTCATTAGTTTATGCCAAATAGGTTTTGAGTTATCATTAAAACGGGGGTCAAAAACACAACTCTGAGAAGATGAGCGATAACCATTTGTGCATATATCTTACATACCATTAAGGGCTTTACCTTTTAAAAGGTAACCCAAAAACTACGGCGCATAATGACATATTTATTCCACCAAAATGTCCCTAAAGGATAGGAGCATAAAATAAAAACATATTTTTAAAAATTGATTTTTTGAAGGTCATAAGCTGTACCTAACCCCTTAAGTGGCTCTATTATTACTTTCAAATCAATGCTTACTGGTGGTTTAGGGGCGTAGTTCCCAACGAGCAAAGCGATACATTTCTATAAAACCTTATGATTAACGAGACCATTTAAAAATGTCAGTTGATAGTATAAGGCGTGATCAAAAAGTTTCCGTTTGACGGCCATACAGTCCAGTATCGGTATGCCAGTCAGGCTAAATCGCCGTGAGCATTGAGGCTCTCATCCCACCGATACACCAGGTTGAGGATCCCCGTGTGGTAAAACACCATATACTGCTGCTTGAAGAAGTCCATAACCGCCTGCTGCACATCCTAATCCGACAGGAATCGTTGACTCTGCAATGCCTTTTTAAAGGACTGAAGGCGTGATAATCGAATGGGGAGAAATCAGGACTGTAGCGTGGTGGCTCAAGTGACTCCTACTTGAGTTCGCGTACCTTCTGCGTTACGACCATTGCGGTACAGGGACGTACGTTATCATGAATCAGCAGCACCCATTGTCACAGTTTTCCTGGACGTGTCACCTTAATTGCACGCCGTAATTTCTCCAGTGTCACGCAGTACCATTTCCCAGTGATGGAGACGCCAGGTTTCTCGAAATCAATAAGCAATGGGCCCCGGCAATGTAAGAACAGCGGTGGCGTTCGACAGACATGCTTCCCCACTCACATTCGTCATTCTCAGATGGATGTCCACAGGTGTTTGTCCTTCGGAAGCCAAACAAAATAATAACAACATGTTGGTCCTGTTTGGACGCATTTGGTAATAACGTCGCCATAGTTCCCGTTGCCACATATCACGCACGCACCTCAGCAAGATACGACTGCCACACTAATCCCTTGCCTACGTATCCGTGCTTATACGAGGCACGTCCAGAAAGTAAGTTCCGTTTGGTAATAAAATTAAAATGTGTACAGATACTGAAAAATTATTTATTGCACAACATTCTACACCTCTTAAACTACTTTTCCACATAACTGCCGAACTTTTGCAGGCATTTGTCATAGCGTGGCACAGGTTTTTGGATACCTTCTTCATAGAAGTTTGCCGCCGACCGTAAACGAGAGTGAAGACTCCCCTGTAAGATATACTACTGTTTTGCCACCACTGTTAGGGAAATTGCGTGCTTACCAGGAGAACAGCGTATGTTTAGGAGTTCTCCTGACCACATACGCAATTTGCCTAACAGTGGTGGCCAAACAGTAGGATATCTTACAGTGGAGTCTTCACTCTCGTTTACGGTCGGCGGCAAACTTCTATGAAGAAGGTATCCAAAAACTTGTGCCACGCTATGACAAATGCCTGCAAAAGTTCGGCCGTTATGTGGAAAAGTAGTTTAAGAGGTGTAGAATGTTTTGCAATAAATAATTTTTCTGTATCTGTACACAATTTAATTGTATTACCAAACGGAACTTACTTTCTGGACGTGCCTCGTATATTCCCGCATCGGAGTTGCGCTACATTGCATATAGGCCTACGCTGCAGCAACGCCATCAAACGGCAACTTATTGATCACGCCTTGTATTATAGCTGTGTCTTCCTTGATCCTGGAAAAAGTTGACCCTACGCACTTCTTCAAAGGTGAAGATTTAGGAAAATGGAGAGCTATACACTTCAATGACTACGAAATATTAAAAAATATGGTATATTGGCTTTCACGGTCAGTGAATTAAAACTCCTGTGCGGGTCCAAGAGGAGACCTAGGTGAAACCCCACACAAGACACGCCACAAACCTAGAAAAATTGATGAGTTGGAATATTCCAAGTTTTTTGATCCCATATCTCAAGATCCGATGAAGTATTACGCTTGAAATTGCTAAGCCTACTCTTCCTGGTGCGTATAAATGGAAACCTAGATTCGAATCACAAGACTTAAGTCTCCTGAGGATATTTCCAGCCGACTCATTGATTCCATTTCCCAGCTTTAGAGAAGAAAGCACTTTCTAAGAAAAACACTCAAGGCGTCAAGTGGAGATCAAAGTGCCAGTGAGCGCCTCTCAAAGGTCTGATCCAATCCCTGCGGAGATTGGACCGCTTGTTATCGACTGCGCACTGCATTTGTAGTGTATTCTGTGAAAAGTCTCTCACCTTCCCACTTCTTACTTCCTGAGTCGCAGAAGCCATTGTTAAATATAAGATCAGTGATGTGTAAGCCTCCATACCAAGGCTCTATTTCTAAAGCGACATATAGTTCAGTCGCCCAACGGATAACCACTTGAGAGCCTTTCATCTCCAAAAACTTGTCGGTCAGACCCGCCCAACTAGATATAAGAGTTCAGTGTCGGCTTCCTTTGCTTGGACAACAGATGTCTTCAGTATTTCCAAGTCCGTTACAGGGGCTGCAGATGGCAATGTCATAGCTGTCACATTTTGCATCGTCTATTTTAAAACATCAGCTTTTATTTATAATACAAAATATACCGTAATATAAAAGACTGATCAGGAGCCACACCACAATGATTACCGAAATATATTTTCCTTCCTGTCGAGAGGGTTATGACTGGTCTTACAGAAGTTTCCAGACAATAGCAATAAATTAAATTGAAACCTAAAGCTAATAACTAAATTTAATATCTTTGTAATAGTGAGTCATTTAACAGCTAAAACTCAGTGTAATTTTCTTCTGTAATTTAAGTTAGAAACCATCCCGGCATTGTCTGGAGTACAAGTTGAAAACCACGGTAAACCACTTACAAGATGGCAGGGGTAGGAATCGAACCCATCTCTTCTCAATTGTCCCTCACGAGGATGGGTGTACCTCGTTCCATCTCTCAGTCTCGGAAATTGAGCAAAGTGGAGTTGAATCACTTTTACAGTAATGCTTTCATGTGGAGAGCTAGGTCCGTCAGTAATATTATAGGGGTGTGTTTGCTTTATAATTTGTTGGGGCAGGAAGGTACTTTGCAACACCAATAAATTTGTAAAGTTCTCCAGCAGTACAAATCCCCCCCCCCCCCTGTTGATGCAAATGTGCTCCCAAACATTGCAGGAGATGAGATCTATGCAGAGCGGTACAAGCTGATTGAACGATGAATGAGGTGTCGAGAGTCCAAGCTCTCTGTGCCCAGTGCTTACTGAGAAAGATCAACAGAAGCCTCCCTCAGAGTAGGTCCACGTGTCACAAAGCGTCAATGAGTACAAATAAACCCTAAAAGGTCAATTCACATGACTTAGTGGCGTAGATGAATCGCCTAAAGCAAGCTTCACCAAACGGCGTAAATCGAGCTCCTTGTTGAGCAGTTCAAGGACCTTCAGGAAACTTTTAGAGTACTCCCATAAATAGTTGTAGGTTGGTTGGTTCCTTAGTTTAGGGGCTGTGACAACACGTTCATGTAGCCCCATGTACTTTGGGTGTGTGTAGAATCTGTCTGATAACCGGTGTTAATTGTGATGACTGTATTAGTGTGTGTTATCTGTTTTAATTCAAGTAAGGAATGCAGATTTTAATTTCAAGTAGTTCCTACGTTTGCTACCAAATGCTACAGTCCACGACACCTCGCTTGCAGACTTGGCTACTAGATGGCATCGTAGTCAGCTCCCGGCGGAGAACGTTGGAACTAATAGAGCGTTATCAATTTTAACCTACAAATTGTGGTTACACACAAGTGTAGTTAGTGGAAGGTTCTTTTTCATGCCATAAATCTATGACATGGGACCGCCGGCTTTACTTCCTCCCCCCCCCCCGAAGGAAGGCATACTGAGGGATTTTTAACGCTCTTAAAAATTCGACGACTTCGGCTGGGTTTGAACCCGTGACCTTGGGCATAGAAGCTCAGTATGCTACCAGCTATGCCACCGAAGCCGCCTAATTTGTTGTTAGATCATTTAGGAACTATGTGGCATCGTGCGTGGAATCAGTCTGATATCCTATGTCATTGTGATGGTTGTAGTCAGTCCTAGTGAGTGTATTAGCAATTAAAGAAAGGTTTGGAAGGAGGTGGTCGTGGATTTAAATTAGGAACCATTGCCACATTTACCTGAAGTAGGTGTGGAAACCACGGAAAACTATTTCTAGGATGGCTGAGGTGGGAATCGAACCCTTCTCTTCTTAGTTTTGGGTGTAGCCCTTTCCAACCCTCAGATCAGATTTAAATTTCTTGGCTGAGCCGGGAATCGGCTCCTAGACCTCTGGATCGGGAGTCTCAATACGTACTTCATGAACACAGAGGGCGGCTACATCCGGATGCGACATGCATAAGGCTACGGCCGCTTCCTTTCCAATCCAATCGCCAATTTATAAATACACACATTAATACAGCCATCACAATTACACAGGTTATCACACAAATTAGACACACACTGAGCTATATCCCCACGATGTCACGGCCCCTGAAATAAGCAGCAACAACAACAACATACACAACATTATGTGATATACTTGCAGTACCAAGGAGGGCAGTCATTTACATTAACTGCATATGATTCCTCTTCAAGCCAAATTTCTCCTCTGCATGTTCCCAGTCCTTTCTAACTAAATCAATCACTGTTATTATTATTATTATTATTATTATTATTATTATTATTATTATTATTATTCATGTGTTCACCATGCCATTGGGTACAATTCACCATTTCATCGGTATTTGTTGCAAGATGGAGTGGAGTTATATATATTGGTAGATTGAGGAATGAACGAACTATGGAGCAGGTCTCTAAAATAACTACTTTCTGCACACTGGTATGCAGAGTATGGCGGAGCCCCAATTTATCGAGGTTGGCCTTCAGCGACTTCGGTATGATCCCTGTGGAAGATATTATGATTGGCAATACAGTGACAAATTCCTGTCGCCACATCTGTCGGATCTCTTCAGCCAGAGGCATGTATTTCGTCACTTTCTCAGCATAAATGTGTTGGATATTATGCGAGTTAGGGATTGCGATGTCTATTAGAAGAGTTTTCTTCTGCACTTTATCAATAAGAATAATGTCTGTCCTGTTTGCTGATTAAGGTCTATATGTGATCACTGACCTGTCCCAGAGTAGCGTGTGTATCAGTCTCCAGAACAGCATCAGGAATATGTTGATAACTTTAAGGAGTGCTTCTTTGCCAGGTTCAGGTGGATTATCTTGGCTACTTGGTCATGCCTCTTCACGTACAGTAGTACGTAGATGAAATTATTATTATTATTATTATCACATTCATTTCACTACATAAGTGGGACATATCAACATATCGTCGGCTTGTTTGCAAGACGGTATGGCTAATTCTCTTAAGGTGGCACGTTGAGAAACGATCGAACAATGGAACAGGTCTCCAAGATGACGGCCTTCTGCATGGTGATATGTAGACCAGGATGTATTCCCAATATTTCCAGATTGCGAGCCAACGATTTAGGGACGATGCCGGTAGAAGAAATGACTATGGGCAGAACCACTACACTTTCCTGTCTCCATATTTGCCGTATTTCTTCAGCCAAGGGCAGATATTTGGTGATCTTATCACAGCAGGTTTGTTGCAGATTATGGGAATTGGGCACTGCAATATCAATGAGGAAGGATCTCTTCTGCACCTAGTCCACAAGAACGATATCTGGCCGGTTTGCTGGTATGGTTTTATTAGTAATAACTGATCGGTCCCTTAACAACTTGTGGCTAGGATTTTCCAAAACGGCGTCAGGAACATACTGATAGTAAGGCAAAGTATTTTCAGATAATAAGTGCTTTTGTGCAAGGTGTAGGTGCATTATTTTGGCCACTTGGTTGTGCCTTTTCAAGTAATCATTACAGGAGATTGCTTGGCAGCCTCCTGTGATATGCTGAATTGTTTCCGGTTCTAGTTGGCATCTTCGGCATTTACTATCCTGAATATTTGCCTTAAGTATATATTTAAGATAGTTTTTCGTAGCCACAACTTGATCCTGGATTGCAACCATGAATCCTTCAGTCTCAGTGAATAGGTCCGCATGAGTCAACCAGCTGTTCGACGCATCAATGTCGACATGTTTCTGGTTGAGATCATTCGGATGACGACCGTGCAGAGCTTTCTGCGTCCACTGCTGAAGCTTGATGGCTGAACATTCCTCATCAGTGGCTAACTGTATATCCCTTACGTGAAGAAGATCCAGCGGTGTGCACTTGTCATCTGCCTTCACAGCGGCTTGATGTATTGGAGAGTCATGTCTGTCCAGAAAATATCTCTGAAGGTTCCTCACTTGCCTTGCATGCAATTGGATAATATCCGTAAGCCCTCGTCCACCTCTTTGGCGCGGGATTGTCAATCGCTCAACAGCTGACTTAGGGTGGAGACATCTGTGTTTTGTTAAGATGGTACGTGTCCTAATTAGGATGTTCTGCAAGTCAGTCTGCGTCCATTTGATAATACCGAAAGTGTATGTCAGAGCAGGAATAGCATAGGTATTAATAGCCTTAAAGGTGTTCTTTCCATTCAACTTTGATTTTAAAATCTTGTTAAGGCGTTGATTGTAGATAGTTACGGTTCTATCTTTAATACCTTTATGATCAATTCGATTAGATTGAAGGAGATTATTATTATTATTATTATTATTATTATTATTATTATTATTATTATTACAGTATATATAATTATTCGTTACGGCCAACTATGGATCACGTTTGATAGTTTACACATTATTTTTGTCTTCACTCTCTGCCAATATCTCTTCATCCTCTCTCCCACTTCTTTCTTCTGTTCCTCCATGTAAAATCTTCCTTTCCTCACTGACAACTCCCCTGTCTCCCGGAAACCTGTAAACTCCTTAACTAGTCATCCAAATCGCTCTCTGTCCAGTATGTCTTCTTTTTCACCCCCATCCGACCAAGTCCAATCTCACTTCCCGAAACCATTTCGGCTCCGTCTTCCTCTTCCTGAAGAATTCCAAAATCTTCTTCTTCAATCTGGCACTGTTCATCCTCACCAAGTGTCCATAAAACTGTATTCTCCTTTTTCTAATTAAGGCTACGACTCCTTCTGCCTGCAGGTCTAGTTCTTTGTTAGGTCTGAATCTCCTCTCTCCATCCTTGATATTTGGGCCTAGAATTTTTTGGAGCATTTTCCTTTTTCTCTTCCGGATGTCTTCTAGGCCACACTTCCCAATCATGTCTTGTGTTTCTGCGCATACGGACATTCAGGTCTGACAACAGTATCTTGGGGTCGGAATTTAGCCCCAAAGGATAGACCCTTCTTGATGTATGTATCCTTCGTACTATAATTATTATTATTCATTCTTTCATATCGTGTGTCATTCGTCATTCCAACTGTCGCATTCTTCGGGTTCTGATGTTTGCCCAGTACGCCCGCATTCGTTGCCGGTGGGTTTCTTTCCTTTCCTGGGTCCAAATCTATGCCGTTTTCAGCCTCGTAAGTTTTTTTTCTTTCAAACCTTGGCATTCTTGAAGTTTTCTCTTAATTGGGATACGCTCCTGAATGGCATTTGATGTAATCCCCACTTGTCTTAAATCTGACTGGCTGCGTGGCTCAGCGGTAACGTGTTCGTCTGCTGATCCCAAGATTGCACGATCTAATTCTGGAGCAGTCAGCTGGCATTTGAGGGCACGCAAATGCGAGGGAGCCGTGTCAGCAGATTTACTGGCACGTTAAAGATCCCCTTCGGGGCAAAATTCTGGCACCCCAGCGTCTCTAAAAGCCACAGTAGTTAAAAGAGACGTAAAACTAATAACATAATTACTTTCCAATCTCTATCCAGTTCAATGAACTAGGCCCATTTTGTTTTCCTCTCCTGAAAGTAAGTAATGATGCTCATTCGCATCACATGTTCATAAAAGTTAATCCTTCTTTTTCGGATGTTATCGGTCATCTTCTCCACATGAGTATACAGTTCATGGTTATGCCGTCTTCTAAATTCCCCATTTTCTTTGACGGGACTCAAGATCTTTCTCTATTATTATTATAATTATTAATATTTCCTATCATTATTATTATTTCCTATCATTATTAATGCTGGCCCCGTGGTGTTGGGGTAGCGCACCTTCCTCTCGCCCGAAGGCCCCGGGTTCGATTCCCGGCTCGGTCAGGGATTTTAGAAACTGACGTGAGGGTTGGAACGGGATGCACTCAGCCTCGTGAGGACTATTGAGTACCTGTCTGACAGTGAGGCAGCGCCCCGACCACGAAAACCAAGATTAACGTCCGAGGGGACCCGAAGCGCTGATCACGCGTCACCCCAATATCTGCAGTTCAAGTGGCTGGGCAGCGGTCGCTTGGTAGGCCTAGGCCGTTCACGGGCTGTAGTGCCAGGGGTTATTTTCTATCATTTTTTTATAATTAATAATACATTAAAAATTCATTGGACAGTTATTAATAATACGATAGAATAATAGGAACAACGTTTCTTCATCTTTATATATCTTTATATATATAATTCTTCGACACGTGTGTATGTGACTGAACTCCTCCTAAATGCCTGGACCGATTTTGATGAAATTTTGTATGAATGTTAGGGTGGGACCATGTATGGTTTAGATTCACAATTTGACCAGATAGGTGGAATTTTAGAATTTTAGAACCACAATTTACACACAAATTTAGAACCACAATATAGAGACATAAACAGTCGTCTTGGAAACCGCTAGCTTTAGTGAAAAGTGATCCTTTTGGACTGTGTGTCTCTGCACGTAGAGCCACCTGGTCGCAACCTGTGCAACTACCGCCATAAAATACACTCCGCCCATGGCGGAAAGTTGTGTTTTATACCAAAGGTGGCAGTGATGTCGATTTCTGTTTGTCTCTACACGTTAGAGCGTTTCAAAGTTCCGTAAGCGTTCATATACCATTCATCCGATTGCGATGAAACTTGGGTGAGATATTGAGTGCACTCCAGGGAAGGTGTTTGGCTTAGTAAATCCATTTTACAATAGATAGCGCACGACTAGATATAACAAATGAGCGACGACGCGCGAAGCGTTTCAAAAAGGTCCCGTATGCGTTCAAATACCATTCGTCCGATACCGATGAAACTTGGGTGAGATGTTGTGTACACTCTAGGGAAGGCTTCTGGCTTAGTAAATTCATTTTACTATAGGTAGCGCACGAGTAGATTCAACAAATGAGCGACGACGCGCGAAATGTCTCAACAAAATCCCGTATAAGTTTATATACCATTCATCGATTGCGATGAAACTTTGATGGGTTGTTGTGTACACTTACGTGAAGGTTTCTAACTTAGTAAATCCATTTCACAGGAGGTTAAGCACGAGTAGATTAAACAAATGAGCCCCGACGCACGAAGCGTTTCAACAAGGTCCCGTATGCGTTCAAATACCATTCGTCCGATAGCTATGAAACTTGAGTGATATGTTGTGTGCACTCCAGGGAAGGCTTCTGGCTTAGTAAATTAATTTTACAATAGGTAGCCCACGACTACATTTTACAAATGAGTGACGACGCGCGAAGCGTTTCAACAAAATCCCGTATAAGTTTATATACCCTTCAGCGATTGAGATGAAACTTTGATGAGTTGTTGTATACACTTACGTGAAGGTTTTTAACGTAGTAAATCCATTTCACAGGAGGTTGCGCACGAGTAGATTCAACAAATGAGCGGCAACTTGCGAAGCGTTTCAACAAGGTCCCGTATGCGTCCAAATACCATTCGTCCGATAGCGACGAAACTTGGGTGAGATGTTATGTACCCTCCAGGGGAGGCTTCCGGATTAGTAAATTCCAGTTTACAATAGGTAGCGCACGAGTAGATTCTACAAATGAGCGACGATGTACGAACGTTTAAACTAAGTCCCGTATGCGTTCATATACCATTCATCCGATTGCAATGAAACTTGGGTGAGATGTTGTGTACACTTAGTGAGGGTTTCTAACTTAGTAAATCTATTTCACAGGAGGTTGCGCACGAGTAGATTCAACAAATGAGCGAAGACGCGCGAAGCGTTTCAATAATGTCCCGTATGCGTTCAAATACCATTCGTACGATTACGATGAAACTTGGGTGAGATGTTGTGTACACCCTACGGAAGGTTTCTGGCTTAATAAATCCATTTTACAATTGGTAGCGCACGAGTAGATTCAACAAATGAGTGACGGCACGCGAATCATTTCAACAAAGTACCATATGCGTCCATATACCATTTATCCGATTGCGATGAAACTTTGGTAAATTGTTGTGTACACTTCAGTAAAGGTTTCTGGCTCAGTACATTCATTTTACTATAGGTAGCGCACGAGTAGATTCAACAAATGTGCGATGGCGCGCGAATCGTTTCAATATAGTCCTGTATGCGTTCATATACCATTTATCCGATTACGACGAAACTTTGGTGAATTGTTGTGTACACTCCAGGAAAGGTTTCTGGATTAGTAAATCCAGTTTTTAATAAGTAGCGCACGAGTAGATTCAACAAATGAGCGACGGCGCGTGAATCGTTTCCACAATGTCGCGTATGCCGTCATATATCATTCATCCAATTGCGATGAAACCTTGGTGAATGATTGAGTACACTCCAGAGAGGGTTTCAGGCATAGTAAATCTATTTTACAAAAGGTAGCGCATGAGTAGATTCAACAATTGAGTGACGGCACGCGAATCGTTTAAAAAATATCCCGTATGCGTTCATATGTCATTCATCCGATTCCGATAAAACTTTGATGAGTTGTTGTGTATACTTACGTGAAGCTTTCTAACTTAGTAAATCAATTTCACAGTTGGTAGAGCACGAGTAGATTCAACAAATGAGTGACAGCGCACGAATCATTTAAACAAAATCCCGTATGCGTTTTATGCCATTTATCCAATTGCGATGAAAGGTTGGAGAGGTGTTGTGCACGCTCCCACGAATGTTTCTAGATTAGTTAATTCATTTCACGATAGTTTAGAGGCAGCTAACAGAAATTGAAAAAAATATTGTGTGTCCAAAAGCACTTCAAGAAACAAAGTTACAACACTTTCTTTGATTGGCAGGACAACGTCTGCCGGGTCAGCTAGTATAAAGATATATAAAGATGTGTATGTCACTGAACTCATCCTAAACAACTGGACCGATTTTGATGAAATTTGGTATGAACATTAAGGTGGGTCCATGTATGGTTTAGATTCACAATCTGACCCGGTAGGTGGAATGAACACAATTTTAGAACCACAATTTACACACAATTTTAGAACCACAATATACAGCCAAAAACAGTCGTCATGGAAACCACTAGCCTTGGCCTTGGTGAAAGCTGATGTCTTTGGACGGTTTGTCTCTGCACGTTAGAGCCACCTGGTCGCAACCTATGCAACTACCACCATAACATACACTACGCCCGTGGAGGAAAGTTGTGTTTTATACCAAAGGTGGCAGTGATGTCGAATTCTACTGTTTGTCTCTGCACGTTGGAGCGTTTCAAAGTCACGTATGCGTTCATATACCGTTCATCCCATTACGATAAAACTTGGGTGAGATGTTGAGTGTACACCAGGGAAGGTGTTTGGCTTAGTAAATTATTTTACAATAGATAGCGCACGACTAGATTCAACAAATGAGCGACGACGCACGAAGCGTTTCAAGAAGGTCCCGTAAGCGTTCAAATACCATTCGTCCGATAACGATGAAACTTGGGTGAGATGTTGTGTACACTCCAGGGAAGGCTTCTGGCTTAGTAAATTCATTTTACAATAGGTAGCGCACGACTGACGCGCGGAGCGTTTCAACAAAATCCCGTATAAGTTTATATACCATTCATCGATTGAGATGAAACTTTGATGTGTTGTTGTGTACACTTACCTGAAGGTTTCTAACTTAGTAAATCCATTTCACAGGAGGTTGCGCACGAGTAGATTCAACAAATGAGCGTTTAAAAAAGGTCCCGTATACGTTCAAATACCATTCGTCCGATTACGATGAAACTTGGGTGAGATGTTGTGTACACTCCACGGGGAGGCTTCTGGATTAGTAAATCCAATTTACCATAGGTAGCGCACGAGTAGATTCAACAAATGAGCAACGGCGTGCGTATCGTTTAAAAAATATCCGTAAGCGTCCATATACGACGCGCGAACGTTTAAACTAAGTCCCGTATGCGTTCATATACCATTCATCCGATTGCAATGAAACTATGGTGAGATATTGTGTACACTTACGTAAGGGTTTCTAACTTAGTAAATCCATTTCACAGGAGGTTGCGCATGAGTACATTCAACAAATGAGTGACGACGCGCGAAGCGTTTTTATTAGGTCCCGTATGCGTTCAAATACCATTCGTCCGATTACGATGAAACATGGGTGAGATGTTGAGTACACCCTACGGAAGGTTTCTGGCTTAATAAATCCATTTTACAATAGGTAGCGCACGAGTAGATTCACAAATGAGTGACGGCACAAGAATCATTTCAACAAAGTACCGTATGCGTCCATATACCATTTATCCGATTGTGATGAAACTTTGGTGAATTGTTGTGTACACTTCAGTAAAGGTAAATTCATTTTACAATAGGTAGCACACGAGTGGATTCAACAAATGTGCGATGGCGCGAGAATCGTTTCAACAAAGTCATGTAGGTGTTCATATACCATTTATCCAATTGCGATGAAACTTTGGTGAATTGTTGTGTACACTCCAGGAAAGGTTTCTGGCTTAGTAAATCCAGTTTTTAATAAGTAGCGCATGAGTGGATTCAACAAATGTGTGATAGCATGCGAATCGTTTAAAGAAAATCCCGTATGCGTTCATATGTCATTCATCCGATTCCGATGAAACATTGATGAGTTGTTGTGTACACGCGAAAAGACGAGCACTTCGGATCTCGCACGCGATAAGCAGCGTTCGAAGGAATTCTGATCGCAAGCCGAGGAGAGAAGGCACGAGCCGATCGCGTGGCAGTGACAGCCAATAGGAAGAGGCGTTATAGAGAAGAAAGCAATTAGCAGAATTAGCATACCTAATTACCAGCAAGATATTAACACTTCAAAACATCAAATAAGCTGTTATATAATTATCTAATTAAATGCTTAATTATGGAATAATATGATATTCGCTATTAACGCGCCAATTAGGCAAGTTTTTTTTAATGAGGGGACGCCAATTTTATTGTTGGAGTTGGAGAAGAGTGACTTAGATCGTGCCTCTTATTATTCAAGACTTCGTCAATAGTGGACGAGTCCACTGATTACTCTACATTTGAAGACAAAACTGATAGATATTGATAAATTATTGAAGAAGTTATTATTACAAGCGCTATATTAGCAACGAGAATTACGACACATTAGATTGCGTAATTATAGCATATCTGCACTTAAACTTGAACTATAAATAAAAAATATGTCAAACTACTTAAAGCAACGAGTAAGGTGATAGAAATTACTCTACGAATTTATCACCATGTCAAACATACAGAAGTTAAGAGGGGAAGAAACTATTGAATCTACAGTGATGGAGATGTGCTACTAAAAATGCTACAGGGAACATAGCTATGATGACAGCGAGAATATTCGAAATGACATTATATTAATACCGTGGGGGAGATGAACATCTAGTTTTATCTAAATTACTTCTAGTTCGAAGATGGTCTAATTTGTTGAAGCACGTGTTGGCTACAACGAACAAGATTGAATCTGTGCGCACGACATTTGTGGGTGAGTGTTACTGACGTTAAACACAGGGCTATAAATGATGAGACTGAGTAGTAAACAGTAAATTTATTGCCACAACGTGCATTGAGATAACTTGTGTTAACCCCTGTAGTTGGAAGTTGGAAGGGTAGTAGGAGTCGAGGGGTAACACGCTTCTGCTATCGATCTGCCGGAGTGGAGGGTTGCTTTTAGTACAGCCCTGTTTGTGTGAGGGCGACAGAGATTGGTCCGACCTCACCTCGCAATTCCGTGCAGCTCGTAAACAAAACATTACATTTCCCTCCAGAGAATGTGCAAGTTTAAAACCGACCGAGAACGTCCTTTTACGAGTATTGCAACTCCTGCGTACTATTACATTTACAAATTCCTACTTTTGGGTAGTGACAAGTTGGTATAGGGCTGTACATAGTCAGGCAATAATTACTTTCACATTTAAAGTAAGACATCTATGTATTTTTCTTATTAAAATTCCTTTTGGTATGTTGGTTATCACCAGGCGATTGCAACCATTCTGGGACTGTGAGCACCACCTTCATATCCTACCAAGTACCCAAGCATCATTAAATGGAATATAATAATAATAAGATAAGTAATGTCTCTTTGCCAGTGAATACCTCTCGATGAGTTATAGCCTCGAAAAACTCGAAGTCCTGGAAAGGAAAATTCTAAAAAAAATCAGGCGTGCAGTTCAGATTGAGGACAGATGGTAACTGCGAAGAAACAGAGAAGTCTACCAGAACGTGAAAAGAATCTCGGAGACTATGCGGAAGAGGAGGCTGACATTCCTCGGACATATATACAGAATGGACAACCATAGATTAACCAAAGAAATATTCGACTTTTTATGGAAGAACGTGCACTAAGAAAGTAAGGAAATATTTAGAAAATTTGAACATTACAGAGTCTCAAATGCTAGAAAGAAGTGAATTTAAGAGCAAAGTGAAAAATCTGGAAGGGTTTCAAGATGATGGAAGACCTAAAAGAATTGGACGAACTTGTACAGAAGATCAAAGGAACACGCCAGTGAACGCATGAAGGAATATTGGAGACAAAGGAAACTCCAGGCAAAAGAGAAGAAAAAGAAATAAAGTTGTTGCGTGATCCTATGTGGTCAATTCGCATGAAGAAATAATAATAAAACTCGTGAACTGGAAATGCGGAAATCATACGGGAAAATCGCGAACATCTACAACAAGAGATGCATAAGTATCAATACAAAAATTGGACACTACACGACTGTCATCGATCCCGAGACACTCTACGCCAGCGAGACCCTAAACGTCAACTACAAAGGGGATCTCGAGAACATCAAGTAGGTGGAGAGTAAAATGATCCGGAAAATCACGGGTCCTAAACTCACAGATGAAGGATATCGTCTATAATCTCACACCACCAAAGAGAGATACTCCAACATCGTGACGGATTTGCGCTAATTATTTATTTATTTATTCGTGTCAGAAGTACAAAATATGTGTTGAACAGACGACTTCAAACAGTTTCTGCCCAGAACTTAGCCACTGTAATAGCACTTGAATTAGCTGCAGTCAAGTCATTCATTGTGCAGCTGTACGGGCACAATGGACAGGAGATGAGGTATTGGGTTGCGCCAAAATCACACAGGACTGTCTTGGCCGGAAAATGCCACTTATATAAGTTTTCCCTGGATCTTGCAACTTCCACCCGCAGTCTGTTCAGGGACTTCCAGAATAGCCAGTTCTCTGCGTGACCAGGAGGTAGAGATTCCTTTGGTTCCATCCATTTAGACAGATTGCTGGTTCTCTCCTTCCACACAGCAACTCGAGCTGTTGCTGCTGTTCCTTGTAATGGTTGAGAAGTTGTTAGGAAGCTCTTTCTCGATTTTAATCTCCTCTCAGCAGGTCGATATCCGAAGAGTGGGTGTGAGGTCATAGCAGATGATTTACAACTATAATTTTACAGCCACGTCATGAGACTGAATGACGATTTACTAACAAAGGAATTCTGATACACTTAAGGAAACTTTAAATGACAACAGTCTGGAATACACAGGTCCAAATTTATCTCATAAGTGCCAATATCACACCAACTGACATCGAGGATCGAATGACTTTCAGACATAAGATCCACAGTTGGGAAGTTACACCTGAAAATCGACCAAGGAGATCGGGGAGAGGATGGACGGAAGAACGTCGAGTTTGGCATAGCGAAACGATGAAGGAGTTTTGGAAAAACAAAAACAAAATATCAGCAGATCATAATTTGTTGTATTTGATCCTATTGGTCTAAACATGAATGAATGAAAATCCACAGCCTGCTTCCAGTCAATTGACCGGGTCGGGGATGGAATGAATGAAGCCTCCATCTAGCGGCGTGGATATGAACTGTGCCGGTGCCGAAGCCTGTTGCACTCCCCGGAGGCAATGATTAAATGAATGACAGATGAAATGAAATGATAGTGGAGAGTGTTACTGAAATGAAATTGTGACAGGGAAAGCCGGAGTACCCGGAGAAAAACCTGTCTGCCTCCGTTTGGTCCAGCACAGATCTCACATGGAGTAACCGGGATTTGAACCACGGACCCAGCGGTGTGAGGCCGGCGTGCTGCTCCGCCTAAGACACGGAGGCTTCCCTATTGGTCTAATCAACTTAAATAAATAAATAAATAAATAAATAAATAGATATTCATCAGTATATAAAAATGAATGTTTGTCGGATTTTCCTGAATTTCTTCGGAAATCTGCGTTATTTACGCGTTTCAGACTGTTTTATGATGGATGAGCCCGATTTTTTTTGTCTGTCTGTCTGTTTGTCTGTCTGTGGACAATTTTGTTCCCTTATAAATCCAGAACGGCTGGGTGTATCAACGTAAAATTTGGTACAGATATCCATCTGAGGCTCGACACTAATTATTGATGTAAATCTTCTCCGTAAATCTCATAAAAGAGGGCCTACCCCCTTAAAATACAGGCTCAAATAGGCGTAGAAGGACGAGACAAAGCTCATTTTCAGCCCCTCAATATGAGAAACAAAACTCGGACCACATTTTAAGGCCCTAAAACCAACCGTTTTTGAGATATTCCCAGAAAACTAATTTCATTTAATAAACTAAAGAACGAATGCAAGCCGGTAACCATGGCAACAGGATCTCAGAGGTACATCTATTACTGTAAAACACAATGCAATTCCATTTATTACATTACTGTGAAAGTTTGCAAACGGCTAGAAGGTTATCGCCGAACCAAATTATGCTGTAAAATTCATCAATACGTCTAATGCACTTAAGGGGGTGAGGGGGTACTCTAGAATTTCTTCACGCGTTTTACACCTGCGGCTGTGGTACGGACGGTCTTTTATATTCCTAACCCTATTTTATATTATTATTATTATAGTATTGGGCACAACGACGAGACAAAGCCCCTCAGTGCCAGAAACAAAACTCGAGGGCCCGAAAGCTACATTATACGGCTCTAAAACCAACTCAGAAAACTAATTTAAATTAATTTAATAAACTAATGAAGGAATGCAAAGTCGGTAACCATGACAACAGTATCTCAAGTGGTGACATCCAACTTTCCATCTATTTCTGTAAGAAGCAATGTCACTCCAGTTATTACATTTCTGTGAAAGTTTGCAAATGGCTATAAGGATATCACGGAACCAACTTAGACTGTATAATTCATCAATGCAATTAAGGGGGTCAAGGGTTACCCTACAATATTTTCACGCAATTTTCACGTCCGATATATCGTACAGAAGGTGTATTATATCTCCAAACAGTAACATTTTTTTCAAAAATTCCTGAATTGAATCAGCATTTTTTGCGGCTTTTAGGAATTTGTGCTACTTGAAGCTAAAGAACCCAAATTTTCATGTGCCACAAGCCTTTATAATTTATTAAAGGGGTCTTCCTGTGGATGGGGACCTAACCCAACGGATAGGGACAGTTTTTATGTGACGGGTATTGCGTTTCGTCTACGAGGTTTTCAATTTTATTTCACGTCAGGAAGTACACGTTATATGAATTTAGTTTGGGATCACATTTAAAGTAATCATTTTTTTGTCGACATGCGGGTTCATCGTAAGGATGTTTTGTTTGATACTGTGTGGTAGAGATACCCATATTTTGACATCTGGGTGATATATTGTAGACAATGGAATTGTCTGTCTGTCTTTCTGTGTATCTTTATGTACGCCTATAACTCATGTTCGGATGCTTGGTGCATCGTAAAATTAGGTATGGTATCCATGAGAGTCAATGCACCAATCATTTATAAAACTTTTCACCGTACTTTTCATAGAAGGCTGGGTATATGGAAAAACTTTTCAAAATACATTCTAAAATAGTCGAAATATAAAAATTATCCTAGAAGGACGACTAAAGCATATGTTGCACTTCTCAATGTGAGACACAAAATTCGGGAGTCTACATATAAAGGGTCTCCAAAAAACACATTTTAAGGCCCTTAAATTAACAGCGTGTGTGATATTCCCAGACAACTAACTTCGCTCTGATAAACTTATGAAGGAATGACAAACTGCTAACCATTGCAACAGAAGCTCAATTGATAATGTCTGGTGGTAATATATAACACCGTTCGAAGAACGGGTACTTCTGCTAGTATATATACAGGGTGTATTTGATATGATGGAAGTCCGTTACACTGGTGATAGAAGAGACTATTCTAAGCTTCCTAGGTAAAAAAATTGTCACCTATCTTGAAATTGATAATTAATCATTAAAAAGTCAATGTTTTTAGTTATTTCAGAAACTAATCAGGCAGAAAGTGGTGCGGCAGGCTGGGGAAACGAGGCGGAGCCCGATGTGACGACGCGCGAAGGGGAAGTTGTTACGTAATCGGAGCATTGACCTTACCGGTTGACTTGAGGGGTGGTAGGCTATCAGCTGTTTGAGCTCTACCGTCTCGTAAGAAAATGTGCATTGCCGTTGTTCTTGTTGTTGTTGTTGACAACGCACGCAATGGCTTGGGACGTCAGGACCGGTAGTATTGTGTAGCCTACTTTGTAAGTGTGGAATTCATTGATTGATGTTCATGTATAAAATAATTTCGATACTCAGCCCTGATGTATCATTGGCGTCCGTGTCGGACCTTCTGTTGACTAGTTTCTGAAAATACTAAAAACATTCTCTTAATGAAATGCAGTGTGACAAAATTTCGACATCCCGCAGTCTGTTCAGAACTAGGCATTTAGGACGGAAGTAAAAAACTTGATGTTTTGTTTGAGAGGCTTGGCGATTTTGGTCATTTAGCCCCATGTAGCTGGGTGTGGGTAGAATTTGTGTGATAACCTGTGTTTTGTGGTTTCTGTAGAAATGTGGGTATTTGTAATTCAGGTGAGGATTCGGAAGAAGGCGCCGGCCCTGTGGTGTTGGGGCAGTGCAACTGCCTCTCACCTGGAGGCCCTGGGTTCGATTCCTGGCTCCATCAGGGATATTAGAAACTGACGTGAGGGCTGTAACGCAGTGCACTAAGCCTCGTGAGGGCAATTAAGTAGCTGTCTAACAGTGAGGCAGTGCCCGAGTCAGGAAAATCAAGATTAATGGCCGAGGGGACCCGATGCACTGACCACGCGTCACCCTAATATCTGCAGGCCAAATGGCTGGACAGCGGTCGCTTGGTAGGCCTAGGCCCTTCATGGGCTGCACTGCCAGCGGTTATGATTATTGAGAAGAAGGCGGCCGTGGCCTTAAGTTAGGAACAATCCCGACATTTGCCTGGGGTAGAAGTGGGAACCCATGGAAACCTACTTCCAAGATTTAATACTAGTATGGTATCACATGTTCATATTGTGAATTGTCCCATCCCATCTCCAGCCCTCGGGTGGCCATTAACTGGAGAGGGGGGGGGGGGGGGGGATTGATTTATTGGTCCATCAACAATGTAAATACATATGAAAATACACGAAAATGAAAATAAAATACAAATACATTGTTATAATACAGTGTTATAATAATAATAGTCTAATAATAATAATAATAATAAGAGTCAGCATGTGTAGTTCTGGTGGTAGAGTGCTAACCTTCCCGAGGGTGCGATCTACGTTCAGTCATGTAGTAAATGAATGGGATCTAATAAGATCATCTCCATGGATTTCATGGCACATACAAGAAATCCTACGTACATTAAAGTCTGGCAACTCGACATACCAAAAAGAAACATAAAAGAAGTTAGTGTGTCTAAAAGCCTACTATTACTATTATTAGTATTATTAATAAGTTTATTACAGTTGTTGCACTATCTTCACACAAAGATAGACCAACAGTTCGTTAAATTAATTTACTAAATCTTTAGGATTTCTATTTTCTATGCATAGTTCATGAAGCTGGAAAAATCCTAGACAGATCCACCATCACTAGTCATGTAGCCACTCCCCATGATGGTGTGAATCAGCTGTTCATAGGCTCGGTTTGTGTATTTCAATGTCATTGGCAGACAAGGCGAGGAGGTCACTCAACTGCAGACTCTGGTCAACCTTCCTCAGCGTAGGAGGGGAGGGAGACGGGGAGAAGTCAGCTCTGCTGCTGAGGGGAACGAAGTGAAAGCCCGTTTCCAAGATATTGACCGACGATTTTTGTGATTTAATTCCACCTACACTAATTAAGATCCGACTTAATTTCATGAAGATATTTGCTTAGAATACCATCTTCTATCACCAGTGTAAAGGACTTCCATCATATCAAATACACCCTGTATATACAGTGTGGTCCACCAGCCCCTTATTTTTTTTGGAGGAAGGCAACCCAACTAACGCGTATATCACAGTCATCCTAAAAACATTAGTACCTGCTCCTTTACGTCCATTGTACAACTTTACCGTTGAGTACATTCTCGCGAATATAGTTGAAATCAATAGTGGCAGTGTTATTTCAATGACCTCAAATATAATGCATGATTGAAACGATCAGAGCTCCAAATAACACCTTCTTACGTTTGGACAGGAAGTGTCTACGAATAGATTCAATACGTGGCAGAAATATACCATGGTTGTCGGTAGCTATGGTGGCTAAATCAGGAATTGCTCGAGTAGCGTCAACGTAGTCGCATTGTAGTAGGTTCGAACCTTGAGCCAGTACATTTTTATATATTTTGTTTGCTTAATGTCGTTTATTGTGGATGTGTTATGGACGCATATCTATCTGTTCCAACGAGTGATTTTTTATTTGGTCATCAAAAAGAACCGTACTTATCCGATGGTACGCAGCCAGATTGGACTACGACATAATGATCTGTAGAACGAAAGCAAGGTATCCTGTAATTCAAGGTAGCAAGTGTTCGAAATTTTGACCACCTTTGTTTAAAGGAAAACTCCGACTCACTCAGACGACCCACATAACAAATAGATTTGTTATGTGGATAGGCTCACGAATAAATACATCAGACCGAAACTATAATTTTTTCAACGGCGTGTGTGCGGAAAGCGCTTGCTATACACTTACAGTAATAGTTAGTTAGTTAGTGAGGTTTTAAGGGGCGGAACTACGAGGTCACCTGCCCCAAACATACAGCAAATACAGATAATTATAACATTATTGGTTTTACGTCCCTTTTAACTGCTCTGCTTTTAGATACGCCGGGGTGTCGGAATTTTGCTCCGAAGGGGATCTTAAACGTGCCAGTAAATCTACTGACACGTCTCCCTCGCATTTGCGCACCCTCGAATGGCAGATGACTGCGCCAGGATACGAACCTGCAACCTTGGGCACAGCAAGCGAGAACATGACCGCTGAGCCTCGCAGCAAGGCAGTAATTACAGAACGTGGCATATTATTATTCTGGGATTAATATTGAACTATTAAAATTCTAATTATCATGAATATAGTCGCCTCCGTTGCGTAGTGGTCAGCGTGATTAGCTGCCACCCCGGACGCTCTGGGTTCGATTCCCGGCTCTGTCACGAAATTTGAAAAGTGATATGAGGACTGGGACGGGGTCTACTCAGCCTCGGGTGGTCCAAATGAGTAGAGGGGTTTCAATTCCAACCTCAGCCATCCTCAAAGTGGTTTTCCATGGATTCCCACTTCGCCTTCGGGCAAATGCCGGGATGTTACCTACCGTACGGCCACGGCCGCCTCCTTCCCTCTTCCTTGCCTATCCCTCCCGATCTTCCCCTCCCTTCCCATCCCTCAAGACGACCCTGTTCGCTTTGCAGGTGAGGCCACCTGGGTGAGGTGCTGATCCCATCTACCCAGTTGTATACCCCAGACGAGATGTTTCAAGCTCCAGGACACTGCCCGTAGAGGTGGTAATGATGGGATCCCTCGCTGAGTCCGTGAGAAAACCTAACCTGGAGGGTAAAATCGACTTCAAAAATAATAATTATAACGAATAGTATCCATCCATGGTTTTGAACTGTATTTAGGGAAAATAACCATTTAAATGAGACAAGAAAATAGCTTTCCCTATCGTCTTCGTAGATAATGTGAACAAAACCAAGTTGAAATCTTGCTGTACGAGGTAGGGAGGGTATGATAAAATGGTTAAAAAGAATTAAAACAATCTGCCGTTGGATAGTCTTGAACCCGGGATCTTCGAAAGAGCGAGCGGGCGGAATAACACTTGCACACATTTCCAACACACTCTGGAGGTTTTTGTTGCGATTCTTATTAACACGTATGGTAACATATTCAATTATTACAGTTAGATCTTAAATATTGATTGGAATGCATTCATTCAGTACCTGGCATGTTTCCTAATTTACTTAAAGCAAGTTTCGCGACCGCTTTGCGTTAATAAGGCGAATGAACTGCAAATAATGCCCTCAAACGACAGCCCTTCGGTTTTATTTCGTACAACATAGCGTACAAAATGCTAGCGTGTGATACACTTCGGTCATACAAGCAGGTGTACTGACGAAGAGAACAGAATCATACATGATTTTGTACCAGCGATCACACCAGCTTTCTTGCCAGCGAGTGTCGTGTGATACGGGTCTAACTATATGCTAAGACTATTTGTTAAAATTTAATAACAAAACAAGATGTTCGGTGAAGAACGTATAGCCTCCTTTCTCTTAAATGTATGGGTATTGTTATAACTCTTTGTCCTTTTCAAGGAGTATAATAGAATGTTGGTTGTAGTAGCTTCCTGAAATACAACGTGATATACGGATATTATACATGAATATGATGTGCCCCTTGCTAGTGCTACCTCTGTAAAAAAAATCATTCAATTCGGTTTCACCGTGTTTGAATTGATATGCGGAATCGATTTGCACACATACATGGCCGCTATCTGCAAACCATTGGGCTGATGACCTTGTAGTTCAGTCAAAAGATGCGTCACACAAAAAGGTATGTTGTTGAAAAATTTGGTAGAGATCAAATAATTAGGTTGGTCGTAATTTGATTTAAGCTTTTAACATTTGGGTGGCCGCCATTCCGTTTCCGTCAAGATGGCGGCGATATAAAACATGACACTGAGGTGGCCTTTGCTAGTGCTACCTCTGTACCAAACTTCGTTCCATTCGTTTTCACCGTGTTTGAAAAGATAGGGGGAATCGATTTGCACACATACATGGCCGCCATCCGCACATTATTGGCCTGATGACCTTGTAGTGTGGTCAAAGGATTTTCTATACATACAGGTATGTTGTTGCAAAATTTGGTAGAGATCAGATTATCAGGTTGGTCGTAATTTGATTCAATCTGTTAACATTAGGATGGCCACCATTACGTTTTCGTCAAGATGGCGGCGATATAAAACATGACACTGGAGTGCCCTTTGCTAGTGCTACCTCTGTACCAAATTTCGTTCAATTCGGTTTCACCGTGTTTGAATTGATAGGGGGATTCAATTTGCACACATACATGGCCTCCATCTGCAAACTAATGGGCTGATTACCTGATAGTTTAGTCAAAAGACGCTCGCCATATAAATATATGTTGTTGCAAAATTTGGTAGAGATCGGATGATTAGGTCATTCGTAATTTGATTTAAGCTTTGAACATTTGGGTGGCCGCCATTACGTTTCCGTCAAGATAGCGGCGATATAAAACATGACACTGAGGTGTCCTTTGCTAGTTCTACCTGTGTACCAAATTTCGTTCAATTCGGTTTCACCGTGTTCGAATTGATAGGGGGTGGGGGGGTGGGGAAGACATTCAGAGTTCACACACTCACACATACACAGGCACACAGTCACACACAGACAGACTCACAATTTTTGGCCCTGTGTAGATCTCATAAGTCTACATTAATTTTTTGCAAAAATCGAAAGTAAGCTAATAATACCATGGGAATTTCTAAGGAATACGTATACTTAGATGCAAGCACTGACGATCAGAATATTCTTCGATAAGTTGTTGGTTTCATTTGAAGGGCTAGAACATCGCGGTCATTTAGCCCCGTTTACTTGGGTGTGTGTGTAGAATTTGTCTGATATCTAGAGTTATTGCGGGCTTGTAATGATGTGTGTATTTGCAATTAAGGATTGGGAAGGAGGCGGCGTGGCCTTAAGATAGAAACCGTCCTGGAATTTGGCCGGAGTAGAAGTGGGAATCCACGGAAAACCATTTCCAGGGTGGCTGATGTGGGAATCGAACCCACTTTTTCTCATATTTGCTTCACGAGGCTAAGTGTACCCAATTTCAGCCCTCAGACAAGTATTACATTTCTTGTTAGAGCTGGGAATCGAACCCGGACCTCCGGAGCAACACTTCGATATGTTATGTTAATATTCTTGCCAGTTTTTTAATTTTCTGCCATTACAGGTCACGTGGCATAACGCACCAATTCGATCGAATTCTCTTTATAAATTAGCAAAATGCAACGTACTCTTCACAAAAATACGTCTTAAGGCAATAAATGTGGCAATGTAGCTACATCCCCATTAAAGTGGAATGTGGGCTTTTGTTCAAAAAAGTATGCGTACTATGGGATTCGAAGCAGCATTCTACCTGCTCGCGCCCATCACGTACGGTCAGGCTTTAACCCTTGCAGCCACCAACACATGGTAGATAGACCACGCTAAACGTGCTCTAGTTACTGTAGCCGTCCCACCTCAAACGTTTAAGTCCATCTCAAAGTCTTAAATCATGGTTTATGGTGTTGATTTAACTTTCTACTATTACAGATCACGTGGCGTAAGCTATTAATTCGATCGTATTACGTGTATGTGTGTTATTTCAAGGAGCAATAAGTCATATGTTAGTAGAATGGGCCATAGTATTTGGCGGGGAAAAGTTTAAGGTCGGTTTTTCTTTGCTAGACCCATGACCCAATTACATTGCTGTCACACAGTCAGAGCGCAGAGCAATATCGACCATCGGGAGAAATGTGATGTTAGTTGGGTTTCATAAAACTAAATAATAAGGGGCGGGTGGACCACACTGTATATAGCGTACAGTATACAGTGTGGTCCACCCGCCCCTTATTTTTTTTGGAGGAAGGCAACCCAACTAACGAGTATATCACAGTCATCCTAAAAACATTTGGTACCTTCTCCTTTACGTCCATTGTACAACTTTATCGTTGAGTACATCCTCGCGAATATAGTAGAAATCAATAGTGGCAGTGTTCTTTCAATGACCTCAAATATAATGCATGATTAAAACGATCAGAGCTCCGAATAACACCTTCTTACGTTGGACAGGAAGTGTTTACGAATAGATTCAATAAGTGCCAGCAATACACCACGGTTCTCGGTAGCTACGGTGGCTAAATCAAGAATTGCTAGAATAGCGGCAACGAAGTCGCATTGTGGTAAGTTCAAACCTTGAACTAGTACATTTTTATTTTTTAGCATACTTTTCACATTTTGCAAAAATGAGGAAAAAGTAGTCTTATGAGATCGATCCGGGAAAATGTGTGTCTGTCTGTCTGTCCTTCTGTCTGTCCCCCCCTATCAACTCCTAAACGGCTGGAGCAATCGAAATAAAATTTGGTAGGAGTAAAGATCTATACCTGAATATCTCACGGCCATATTTGAAAATGATGACAGTGCTACCAACTGCTGAAAAATCGCAATTGAAATTTGAGCTCCATTTTGGATATCTTGGAAGGTATGAATGGGAGCTATTTCAAAATCGGCACACGTATAGATAATAATATTGCAGTTTAATTTCCAGAAGGCCATACATGGCAGTGTTGCCAAAATGATTATAAGCCTACTGATAGATCCAGTATTTAAATGCATATAACTTCTACACTATCAATTGGAATTCAACCAAATTTCGTATGTTGTATGTGTACATAACCAGATATGACTGAACGTATTCTTATGAACCACCAGTGCTGCCAACTGTTATAAATGCTCTTAATTTCTTTTATCCAAATACCAATATATATGCGAAAGTATGCAAGCCGACAGCTTTAAACTATGCACACGTATAGTACATGACATTCTATATTAATTTGGAGTAACTTATAAACGTCAGTGCTACCAACATGATTCTAAGCCTGCTGAGAGGTCCAACTTTAAATACATGTAACATCCATACTATCAATTGGAATTCAACCAAATTTCGTATGTTGTATGTGTACATAACCAGATATGACTGAACGTATTCTTATGAACCACCAGTGCTGCCAACTGTTATAAATGCTCTTAATTTCTTTTATCCAAATACAAATATATATGCGAAAGTATGCAAGCCGACAGCTTTAAACTATGCACACGTATAGTACATGACATTCTATATTAATTTGGAGTAACTTATAAACGTCAGTGCTACCAACATGATTCTAAGCCTGCTGAGAGGTCCAACTTTAAATACATGTAACATCCATACTATCATTTGGATTTCAACCAAATTTCGTATGTGCTATGTGTACCATAACAGCTATGACTATGCGTATTCTTAAGAGCAACCAGGGCTGCCAACTGTTAATAAATGCTGTCTCTATTTTTGTTACCCTAATATCAATATATCAGAAAGAATGCAAGCCCATAGCTCTAAACTTTGCACACGTATAGTACCTGGCATTCTAGATTACTTTGGGGTAACTAATATACGTCAGTGCTGCCAACATGATCCTAAGCCTGGTGATAGGTCCAATTTTAAAATGCATGTAACTTCTATACTAACTAATGGATTTCATTCAAAATTGGCACAACAATAGATCATATTATTTCAGATTATTTCTGACCAATACATGCATGACACTGTTGCCAACATGATTTTACGCGCGCTGTTAGATCCAATGTTTAACTGCATGTAACGTCCATGCTATTCATTGGACTCCTACCAAATTTTGTATTCTGTACCTTAAGAGATGGAACTAAGAATATATTCAGTCACCAGGGCTGCCAACTGTAGTGCTATATTAGGCTACATTATGCCAGGTATATTTCGAACTAATTTGAAATTTCGATATTACTAACTTAATTTCGTCATTATTCTAGATAGATCCATATAGATTAGATTAATCATTGGCTTGAATCTTAAATTTTAAGAAAAGTAGGCTCTTTAGTTCGTCACGGAACTTCTTGTTTTGCTTAATGTCGTTTATTGTGGATGTATTATGGACGCATATCTATCTGTTCCAACGAGTGATTTTTTATTTGGTCCTCAAAAGCACCGTACGTATCCGATGGTACCCAGCCAGATTGGACGACGACATAATGATCTGTAGAACGAAAGCCAGGTATCCTGTATATTCAACGTAACAAGTGTTCGAAATTTTGACCACCTTTGTTTAAAGGAAAACTCCGACTCACTCAGACGACCCACATAACAAATAGATTTGTTATGCAGGTAGGCTCACGAATAAATATATCAGACCGAAACTATAATTTCTTTCAACGGCGTCTGTGCGAAAGGCGCTTGCTATACACTTACAATAATAATTAGTTAGTGAGGTTTTAAGGGGCGGAACTACGAGGTCAAATTTCTTTCAACGGCGTCTGTGCGAAAGGCGCTTGCTATACACTTACAATAATAGTTAGTTAGTGAGGTTTTAAGGGGCGGAACTACGAGGTCATCTGTCCCAAACATGCAGTAAATACAGATAATTATAACATTATTGGTTTTACGTCCCTTTTAACTACTCTGGCTTTTAGATACGTCGGGGTGCCGGAATTTTTCTCCGAAGGGGATCTTCAACGTGCCAGTAAATCTACTGACACGGCTCCCTCGCATTTGCGCATCCTCGAATGCCAGCTGACTGCACCAGGATACGAACCTGCAACCTTGGGCGCAGCAAGCGAGAACGTTACCGCTGAGCCTCGCAGCAAGGCAGTAATTACAGAACGTGTCATATTATTATAAATATTGAACTATTAAAATTCTAATTATCACGAATAGAGTCGCCTCCGTTGAGTAGTGGTCAGCGTGATTAGATGCCACCCCGGACGTCCTGGGTTCGATTCCCGGCTCTGCGACGAAATTTGAAAAGTGGTATGAGGACTGGAACGGGGTCTACTCAGCCTCGGGTGGTCCAAATGAGTAGAGGGGGTTCGATTCCCACCTCAGCCATCCTCAAAGTGGTTTTCCGTGGTTTCCCACTTCACCTTCGGGTAAATGCCGGGATGTTACCTACCATACGGCCACGGCCGCCTCCTTCTCTCTTCCTTGCCTATCCCTCCCGATCTGCCCCTCCCTTCCCATTACTCAAGAGGACCCTGTTCGCTTTGCAGACCGCCTGGGCGAGGTGCTGATCCCACCTCCCCAGTTGTATCCCCCAGACGAGATGTTTCAAGCTCCGGGACACTGCCCGTAGAGGCGGTAATGATGGGATCCCTTGCTGAGTCTGTGGGAAAACCTAACCTGGAGGGTAAAATCGACTAAAAAAATAATAATTATAACGAATAGTATCCATCCATGGTTTTGAACAGAATTTAGGGAATATAGTCATTTAAATGAGACAAGAAAATAGCTTTCCCTATCGTCTTCGTAGATAATGTGAACAAAACCAAGTTGAAATCTTGCTGTACGAGGTAGGGAGGGTATAATAAAATAGTTTAAAAGAATTTAAAAAATCTGTCGTTGGATAGTCTTGAACCCGGGATCTTCGAAAGAGCGAGCGGACGCAATAACACTTGCACACATTTCCAACACACTTTGTAGGTTCTTATTGTGCTTCTTATTAACGCGTATGGTAAAATAATCAATTATTACAGTTAGATCTTAAATATTGATTGGAATGCATTTATTCAATACCTGGCATGTTTTCTAATTTACTTAAAGCAAGTTTCGCGACCGCTTTACGTTAATAAGCCGACATAACTGCAAATAATGCCCTCAAACTACGGCCCTTCGGTTTTATTTCATACAACTTAGCGTACACAATGCTAGCGTGTACTTCGGTGATACAAGCAGGTGTACTGACGAAGAGAACAGAATCATACAGGATTTTGTGCCAGCGATCACAGCAGCTTCCTTGCCAGCGAGTGTCGTGTGATACGGGCCTAAAGATATGCTATGACTTTTTGTTAAAATTTAATAACAAGACAAGATGTTCGGTAAAGAACGTATTGCCTACATTCTCCTAAATGCATGGGTATTGTTATAACTCTTTGTCCTTTTCAAGAAGTATAATTGAATGTTGGTTGTTGTAGCTTCTTGAAATACAACGTGCTATACGGATATTATACATGAATATGGTGTGCCCTTTGCTAGTGCTACCTCTGTAAAAAAATTCATTCAATTCGGTTTCACTGTGTTTGAATTGATGTGGGGAATCGATTTGCACACATACATGGCCGCTATCTGCAAACTATTGGGCTGATGATCTTGTAGTTCAGTCAAAAGATGCTTCCCACAAAAAGGTATGTTGTTGAAAAAAATGGTAGAGATCAAATGATTAGGTTGGTTGGAATTTGAAGTAAGAATTTAACATGTGGGTGGCCGCCATTCCGTTTCCGTCAGGATGACGGCGACATAAAACATGATACTGAGGTGGCCTTTGCTAGTGCTACCTCTGTACCAAACTTCGTTCCATTCGGTTTCACCGTGTTTGAAATGATAGGGGGAATCGATTTGCAAACATACATGGCCGCTATCCGCACATTATTGGTCTGATGACCTTGTAGTGTGGTCAAAAGATTCTCTATACATAAAAGTATGTTGTTGCAAAATTTGGTAGGGATCAGATTATTAGGTTGGTCGTAATTTGATTCAAGCTTTTAACATTGGGATGGCCGCCATTACGTTTTCGTCAAGATGGCGGCAATATTAAACATGAGACTGGAGTGCCCTTTGCTAGTGCTACCTCTGTACCAAATTTCGTTCAATTCAGTTTCACCATGTTTGAATTGATAGGGGGAATCGATTTGCACACATACATGGCCGTCATCTGCAAACTAATGGGCTGATGACCTTGTAGTTCAGTCAAACGACACTCGCCATACATGTATATGTCTTTGCAAAATTTGGTAGAGATCGGATGATTAAGTTAGTCGTAATTTGATTTAAGCTTTGAACATTTGGGTGGCCACCATTACGTTTCCGTCAAGATGGTGGCGATATAAAACATGACACTGAGATGTTCTACGCTAGTGCTACCTCTGTACCAAATTTCGTTCAATTCGGTTTCACCGTGTTCGAATGGATAGAGGGGGCAGACATTCAGAGTACACACACTCACACAGACACAGAGTCACACACAGACAGACACACAATTTTTGGCCCTGTGTAGATCTCATAAGTCTACTTTCATTTTTTTTTTAATGGAAGGTATGCTAATAATACCATGGGAATTTCTAAGGAATACGTATACTTCGATGCAAGCACTGGCGATCAGAATATCCTTCGATATGTTGTTGTTTTGTTTTATTTGAAGGGCTAGAACATCGCGGTCATTTAGCCCCGTTTACTTGGGTGTGTGTGTAGAATTTGTCTGATAACCTGAGTTATTGCGGGCTTGTAATGATGTGTGTATTTGCAATTAAGGATTGGGAAGGAGGCGGCCGTGGCCTTAAGATAGAATCCGTCCCGGATTTTGGCCGGAGTAGAAGTGGGAAACCACGGAAAACCATTTCCAGGGTGGCTGAGGTGGGAATCAAACCCACTTCTTCTCATATTTGCTTCACGAGGCTACGTGTACCCAATTTCAGCCCTCAGACAAGTATTACATTTCTTGGCAGAGCTGGGAATCGAACCCGGACCACCGGAGCAACACTTCGATATGTTATGTTAATATTCATGCCAGTTTGTTAGTTTTCTGCCATTACAGGTCAAGTGGCATATCGTACCAATTCGATCGTATTTTCTTTATAAATCACCAAAATTCAACGTACTCTTCACAAAAATACGTCGTAAGGCAATACATGTGGCAATGTAGTTACATCCCGACTAAAATTGAATGTGGGCTTTCGTTCAAAAAATTATGCCTACTACTGGATTCGAAGGAACATTCTACCCGCTCGCGCCCACCACGTACGGTCAGGCTTTAAGCCTCTCAGCCACCAACACATGGTAGATGCCGCACGCTAAACGTGCTGTTGTTACTGTAGTCGTCCCACCTCAAACGTTTAAGTCCATCTCAAAGTCTTCAATCACGGTTTATGGTGTTTGTTTAACTTTCTACTATTACAGATCACGTGGCGTAAGCTATTAATTCGATCGTATTACGTGTATGTGTGTTATTTCAAGGAGCAGTAAGTCATATGTTAGTAGAATGGGCCATAATATTTGGCGGGGAAAAGTGTAAGGTCGGTTTTTCTTTGCTAGACCTATGACCCAATTACATTGCTGTCACACAGTCAGAGCGCAGAGCAATATCGACCATCGGGAGAATTGAGATGTTAGTTGGGTTTCATAAAACTAAATAATAAGGGGCGGGTGGACCACACTGTATATATAGTCTATAAATAATAATGTACTGAAGAAAAGAGGAAGAATTTCAGATTTTTGGAGAAGAAAGAAACATCAATAGCTAAATACGTTCTATCACTCTCCACAGATGGGCATTGCGATGTAAAAGAATTTAAAAATTATAAACAGAAAATGGGCAACTTAGGCAACGTGGTCTGTATGTCGCCTTCCGATCTCTGGATAATTGATGTCATTGCAGAATTCAAAGACTAAGGACTTCTTGATAACAATTCGCATGTACTCAAGTGTGTAAGGGACTTGTTTTATAACCTGGACTATTGCGGTGATTTAGCCGTAATTATTTGGGTCTAGAGTTCTAGTAGGTGCCCCTGGACTCAAAGTGAGTTACCATCTCGACATATTTTACAAATGTGTTTTAGGAAGCCTGTGCAAAAACCACACTCAGGATGATCATTGTCAGTGTCGGGATACGAACCTCGAATCATCAAACGCTCAATTAACGTGTTTAGTCATAGAGCGTGCCATGTGGCTACGCTTGTGGGTTCAGTTGAATTAATTACGAGATATTAAAATATACCCGTGGTTTAAATTAAGTAACTACTGTATGTGATGTTCTTGTTGCGGGATTTCCATAAATGGCGTACCTACAGTCAGCCCTGGCCCCCTTCGGCAAGGCCCTCATGAATTGAAAGCGACTGGTTTAAATCAATAACACAGGCCTGTACTCGCCTAATACAGATTGTGCGCCAAGCTGTGAACCACCCCATCTCACGTGACACAGACTCCACGTCTATAGAGTAGGATACATATTTCTCTCATACAACTTGTTCTTTCTTGAACTTCAGATTTTTGTTTTCCGTATACTTTTTGTATATTATTATAATTATCAGGTTTTTTTTTGTTTTATTATTTTCAGTTTTTTGTATGCAGTTAGGTATCTATCTCTAAATTTACATTAAATCTAAATTTGTATACTTTTATCTCTGTTAAAAGGAGCAGATTACCTCGCTCTACCACCCCCTAATACAACAATAATTAATTTACTGTATTTTATCCTTCTTTTTTTTTGCGGGCTCAGAAGACGTAAAATAGATTATCAATGTGGGGGTTGGCATTGCGGCCAGACGTCTCTTCTGGTGCCAACCTCGTCGTAGGAATTAGTGAGAGATGAAATAATTCACAGCAAGGAGTTGTAAGGAGCGTTTGCGTGGAGTTAAAATAGGGGAAACAACGGGTAACATTCTCAAGGGTGGCCAACGGTGGAGGGCTTGAACCCTCTCGTCTACCGAGCAATCTTCCTTGCCTTACACATTACCGTGAGTAATTATCCCGTTGGTAATAAGAAGGTAAAAATGTGACTGACTTTTCACTTCCTTCTCTGTGAACTTGTCTAAAGTATGTGAGATTTTCTAAGTCAAATTCCACGTCGTCTATTTCGGATTCCCCGTGGCTCATGATTAGGGCTCGGATTTTAGGTAAATAAATATTTTTTTATGTAAATACATATTTTAAGCAATCTTTTCTACAAATACATAAATTCCTGTTTTTCACTTATTAGCACATAAAAAGAAAAAAATACTTACATTTTTTAAAATCAATGTGCTAGATCTTTCAGTTTATTGCATTTTTGTTCTGTGCTACTTCAACGGGAAAGAACCTGTGAGCTAACTAATCTTCATGCAGAGCGTATGTCAGCTTGCAACTGTGTTATTCTTAACTTGCCACACCGTGCCACTCACTGTGAAAGCCGGGGATTTTCTTGTCCATAGCCATATTGCACCACGTGCTAGAACTTCTCCCACAGCTACCTGGAACCATTGTTCACTCACATGCAGTTCATTTCTGGCACTGTGAAGTGTAAGCAGTTCTACGATGCCTAAAGTAAAAGGTACTACAAGTTAATGTCTGCAACAGTATGTTGCAGAATTTAAAGATAATTTTAAATCTGATGGGGGCATTTTGTTCTGCCAACCATGTGGGAAAGCAATCAAGGCTGAACAGCGATCTCAAGTTACACAACACCTCGAAGGCAAGAAACATATTGCCGCAGTTTCGCGCCTTCAGAAAAAGTGTTTCGTGATAATCGTCGGTCATTTGTGATGGACAACCTGAAGATGTATCTCGTTGTGTATTGTAATTCTTCATCAGACACTGTGGCATAGCATTTGTGGGTACTGCATATTGTTCATATTCACATTAATAAACTAAATTATAATTAAATATTCTTACTTTTTGTCACATATTTCAGGTATTTTTATTACATAAAAAATTAATATTTTCCTGATTTTTAGCACCTAAAAATCCGAGCCCTACTCATGATCACAAGATTAACGGTCTCTCTTTCCATTCTCCTCCCTGAACCCCCTCCCTCCCCCTCCCTCCCCCTCTCTTCGCTCCCTCCATCCTTCATTCATTCTTTCTCTGAAATTTACCATTTAATTTTTTTTTTACGTTTGACAAGCAAAACATTTTATTTTATGCTGTCACCTTCTCCACCGATCTCTACGTTTGGTTACCTACAATCAATATTTTCTATTGCTATGTTTACACCCACACATCAATGTATTAGCGGCAGATGGCCTCGTAGTTCCGCCCCTTAAAACAACAATAACTAACTATCAATGTATTACAAATAAATGATCCTCCCTCCAACTAGGAAGCCTACAAGGATTCAAAAACAACTATTCATTAAAAATAAATGTCAATTAAATAGGTTCAGCATTTAAACAAAACAGCTGGCCCGTGGTGTTGGGATAGCGTGCCTGTCTCACACCCGGAGGCCCCGGGTTCAATTCCGTCAGGGATTTTAGAAACTGACGTGAGGGCTGGAACGGGGTGCACTCGGCCTCGTGAGGACAATTGAGTAGCTGTCTGACAGTGAGGCAGTGCCCCGATCACGAAAACCAAGATTAATGGCCGAGGGGACACGATGCGCCGATCACGCGTCACCCCAATCTCTGCAGGCCAAATGGCTGGGCAGCGATCGCTTGGTAGGCAGAGGTCCTTCACGGGCTGAAGTGCCAGGGGTTATTATTAATTATTTACACAAAATATGCGTGAGTAAATAAATAATTTTGATTAATAATAAACTAAATATCTAAACTATGCCCAAAATTATAAGAATTAAATCAAGGAAAGAAAGTACAGTTGAGAATATAACTTACAGATAGAAGAGTAAAATGTGGAGTGAATTATTCAAATCTTGACCAATATTTTTTCAATTCTGAATAGTTAATACTCCAGTGTTGAAAGCAGTTCTTTCGTTAATTTAGAAATAATTTCCGGCAAAAATATTTATTGAACCTATTATTTTCATCAATGTTTCATTAGTTACTCAGGAAAGGTATGCAGCCCGCTATTCTTTTCATCCACATGTAGAGGGTGCTTTAAATTGCTTACACTAAACGTTTCTTATGAGGTGCTGGCATGAAGACACGCGGGAGACTCATAATAACCAATAATTTTATCAGATGAGGAATATTTACAAAAACTTTCATAGAAATATTTTTCAGAAGATTAACCATATAATTGCCTATAAAACAATATTTCATACATACTTTTCAAAGATTATTTAAAATTTTCATAGATATTTTTAAAGGGTTTATTAATGTTTTTTTAAAATTATTCTCTTAAAAACGTATTGTAAGGATATCTATCCATTTTTTAATTTAAGTTTACTTTAGGATAAGTTTTCTCTTAATTGTGCTGAAGAAGAAACCATTGTTGTTTCGAAACATGTACACTTCAAATAGTCTATAAATTGTCGACATTTAAGTGTGTTTTTAGCCTACTTTCGATTTTCGCAAAAAATGAAAGTAGACTTATGAGATCAACACAGGGCGATAAAAGTGTGTCTGTCTGTGTGTATGTGTGTGTGTGAGTCTCTGCGTTTGTGTGTGTGTGTGTGTGTGTGTGTGTGTGTGTGTGTGTGTGTGAGTGAGTGTGTGTACTCTGAATGTCTGTCCCCCCTATCAATTCGAACACGGTGAATGCGAATTGAACGAAATTTGGTACAAAGGTAGCACTAGCAAAGGCCACCTCAGTGTCATGTTTTATATCGCCGCCATCTTGACGGAAACGTAATGGCGGCCACACAAATGTTCAAAGCTTAAATCAAATTACGACTAACCTAATCATTCGATTTCTACCAAATTTTGCAACAACATACCTTTATGGGGGGAGCATCCTTTGACCAAACTAATAGGTCTTCAGCGTAATAGTTTGCGGATGGCGGCCATCTTTGTGTGAAAATCGATTTCCACTATTAATTCGAACACGGTGCAACCGAATGGAACGAAATTTGGTACAGAGGTAGCACTATCAAAGGGCACCTCAGTGTCATGTTTTATATCGCCACCATCTTAACGGAAACGTAATGGCGGCCACACAAATGTTCAAAGCTTAAACCAAATTACGATTAACCTAATCATCCGATCTCTACCAAATTTTGCAACAACATACCTTTATAGAGGAAGCATCCTTTGACCAAATGAATAGGTCATTAGCCTAATAGTTTGCGGATGGCGGCCATCATTGTGTAAAAATAAATTCCCCCTATTAATTCAAACACGGTGAAACCGAATGGAACGAAATTTGGTACAGAGGTAGCACTAGGAAAGGGCATCTCAGTGTCATGTTTTATATCGCCGCCATCTTGACGGAAACGTAATGGCGGCCACACAAATGTTCAAAGCTTAAGTTAAATTACGACTAACATAACCATCCGATCTCTACCAAACTTTGCAACAACATACCTTTATGGAGGGAGCATCCTTTGACCAACCTAATAGGTTATTAGCCTAATAGTTTGCGGATGGCGGCCATCTTTATGTCAAAATTGATTCCCCCTATTAATTCGAACACGGTGGAACCGAATGGAACGAAATTTGGTACAGAGGTATCACTAGCAAAGGGCACCTCAGTGTCATGTTTTATATCGCCGCCATCTTGACTGAAACGTAATGGTGGCCACACGAATGTTCAAAGCTTAAATCGAATTACGATTAACCTAATCATCCGATCTCTACCAAATTTTGCAACTACATACCTTTATGGAGGGAGCATCCTTTGACCAATCTAATAGGTCATTCGCCTAATAGTTTGCGGATGGCGGCCATCTTTGTGTCAAAATCGATTCCCCCTATTAATTCAAACACGGTGAAACCGAATGGAACGAAATTTGGTACAGAGATAGCACTAGCAAAGGGCATCTCAGTGTCATGATTTATATCGCCGCCATATTGACAGAAACGTAATCGCGGCCACCCAAATGTTAAAAGCTAAAATGTAATTACGACCAACCTAATAATCTAGTCTCTACCAAATTTTGCAACACCATATCTTTATGTGGGAAACATATTCTGACCAAACTGCAAGAACATCAGCCCAATAGTTTGCAGATGGTGGCCAAGTATGTGTGCAAATCGATTCCCCCTATCAATTCAAACACGGTGAAACCGAAATGAACGACATTTGGTACAGAGGTAGCACTAGCAAAGGGCACCTCATATTCATGTTTAATATCCCTATAGCACGTTGTATTTCAACAAGCTACTACAACCATCATTCAATCATACTCCTTGAAAAGGACAAAGAGTTATAAGAATACCCATGCATTTAGGAGAAAGTAGGCTATATGTTCTTTCCTGAACATCTTGTTTTAGTATTGATTTGGCGTATAATTAACATAAGTGTTTACTAGTTATTCTGTCAATACGGATCCAAACAATTTGCTATTATGGCAAATAGTTTTGCTTATTATCATGATTGTTCACCAGAAACACAACAATATGATCCATTCGATTAAATTAGCAGTTTGCATTTTCTACCACTACGAGCGCTAGTGTGAGTCAATGCAGAGTTTTATTTAAGCCCTTATAACTTCTGCCGGTGTGAAGATTTTAAAAGAATCAAAAAAATGTTGAGGGTATCGAACCCGGGAACACATTAAAGAAATAATTATGTAAATAAGTTAATTTGGCTAGGATTTGAATAAAAAGAAAACAAGTAAAGAAATAAGTGACTTTAGGCTATTTTATCGGAACTGCATTTAGATCGGAAGTGATTTTCAACATTTGTGTTTAGCCTATTTTCACTTATGAAAAAACAAATAGGCTTATAAGATCACCTTTTGTCCGTGTGTCTGTCTGTGTGTGCGTGTGTGTGTCCCCCCCCCCCCCCCCAAATAAAATCTAAACGGCTGGAGCGATTTCAATGCAACTCGGTAATTTCATAGCACTATTCCGGACGACCCCGACCGTGCCCTTCAAATATCGTTACGTCTCACCAATCCAACATGGCGGCTGTGCGAAATATTTCAGCAGCATTCAATATCTCCGAAACTATTATGGATATCACCCTGGAATTTCGTACGGTGATAAAGGGAACTACTAGAAGTTCACCTATGTGACCTTTTTAAACCTTTTAACTTCAAAACAAAAATGGCGGCCAAGCGAAGCTGAAATTTTAAATAGACTTTTCTCGAGATTTAATGATCCATACGCAATGAAACTTGGTACAGCAAATGTTTATACACATTGTAATGCAGAGATATCTAATTTAGTTCAATTGTTTACATAACCTCAAGATGGCGGAGGAGCGAATTTTAAAATTAAGTTTTTATTTATTGTCTTGTGTCGTAATCATGCGATCGAAGTGAAAGTTTGAATAATGAAGCTACGAAATAATTTTTATTTAATGGTACATGACTCTATGGCCTATACATACCACAATCCAACATGGCGACCATCCGAAATATTTAGACGGTTCTCAATATCTACGAATCTAATACAGCAATCAAACTGAATTTTTTAATGTTCATAGGGTCTATGAACATAAGTTCACCTATAGGACTTTCAATAACCTGGGGATCACAAATCCAACATGACGGCGACGCGAAGTATAAATATTCACATGGACGTTTCTCGCAATTTAACCTTCCGAGTGCAGTGGAACTTGGTACAGTAAATTCTTATACAAATGTTAATCCATTGGCATCTAATTTATTTCAACTGTTTCCATAACCACAAGATGGCAGCTGTGCTAAATTTTAATATCTCGTTTTTACTTCTTGTGTCCTTATCATGCGATTGAAGTTTGAATACTACACGTACACAATAAACTGTATGTAACAGTACATTACTCAAAGACCTACATATATAAAAATCCAACCTGGAGACCATCCGAAATATTTGGTCGGTTCTCAATATCTACGAATCTATTACAGCAGTCAAACTGAAATTTTGTATGTTGATAGTGGCAGTTAACATAAGTAGGATATATGAAAATAGGCTTTAGTTCTTCACGGAACTACTTGTTTTTATTTCATATTATTATTAATTTCATAAAGCTCTTCAAGACTCACATCCTCTAGCTCACCAACTTTGGCACAATGAAGATGGGGATCCCTACTTTGTCAGTTAAGAAATATTTCCAACGTTGAAAGGTGATAGAGGAGTTTTCTCATACGTTAATGTCTTGCATAAAAACTCTTTATCAATATTATGGAAGGTGTTTTGAGAGGTTCTGAGCTGAAGACAAGGGATGTGCGAGCATCACTTAGTATTCCTCCCCCCACCTCACTCGGTTCTTCCCTAGTGAGAAGCAAACACCTCATCTGCTACGCTATCACGCTCTGTCTCTTTTCCACCCTAGTAAAGTGGTGTACTTCTCCGCGACACGTGGTTACCTGCAGCCTTAGAACTTGAGATCCAGCTCAGTGTGCCTACGGGTCGATGACAGAGCGAGTTGCGATAACTCCTCTCCAACGCTCTGGAATGTAGGGGAGCCATAGAATAAGATTTGTTCACAGATACAAAACAGATGAGCGGTAATCTCCTTGCTGTACTGATTGGCCGACAATAATTAAAGCCCTGTGTGGATACCGGTATCTGCGGATAAACCCACGGATATCCGTAATATTTTTCGCCATGCGGATATTGTTTGTATGGCATTGCGGATAGCGGATAAGCTGCGGAGAATCAAGAAAGAAGAACTTAACAAGGCAAAAACAAGGAATCGCAAACAGCTAGTGCAACAGGAGAACGAAGTCCTCAACAAAGAAGTGAAACGGAGTGCCAGAGGTGATAAACGTAAATGGATAGAGCAACAAGAAAGAATAGCAGAAGAGGGAGCAATAAAAGGGTATTTGAAACAACTGTACGAAACTACAAGGTTATTATCGAAACGACAAATGAAGAAAAATGTGCCTGTGAAGGATAAGAGTGGCAGATTAATAACTAGCAAAGAGGAACAAATTAAGCGGTGGAGCAACATTTTCAAGAGATATTAGGCAAGAAAGGCAACGAACATGAAGGAGGGAATGATGCAGAACCAGAGAAAATCATCAATATGGCAGATTTTGAAGTTTTTGGAATATCAGACCAACACCCTTCAATCGAGGAAATATAAAATGAGGTTTATTTTTTTATCTTTTTTTTCAAATTTAACATGCAGAAAAATAACAATAATTTTTGTAACAATATAATATTGACCTTGATAGTGGCGGTAAAGCAGTCATCTTGATATTTTTAATAAAGGAGCTGATGACCAAGGTGTCCCTAGGCACTAAACATGGATCAACAAGAACGTTAGCTATGTGATTGTGGTGCAGCAAAATGGATTTTCACCCCATTTTTTTTACAGATTGTCCCGACTAATGTAATTCGAAAATTTTCACGCGAGGACTGGCGCCATGGGTAAATCTGACCCGACCGTAAATAATATAGAAATAACTTAAATGTTCAAAAAGCTATGGATATGTTACTTTTGCAGGGTGAAGTTCTAGGCTAGGAAAGATGGTACAGTGAGCGACAAGAAATAAGGGCTGAAAAAAAAAACGAAAATATAGAGCATTATTTAAGCGTCGGGTCAAAAATGCCCATGCGCCATTATGTCATTAAGCATAATTAACACTCCAAACTGGAAAGGGTTGCAATTTTAACAGCGAGGACCTACAAACGGCCAGTCTAGTCTTTAAATTGATTTTATTAGTTAGTGAACATAAAACACTTAAGTGTTTAACTGGCTCGGTGTCTGAGTGGTTAAGTGACTTCATTCACGATACCTTAGTTCTTGAGTACAATTCTCGTGCACATTAGTGGTGTATGTAATAAGCAGCATTGTAAGCTAAGTTCGTGGACTGGCGCCAAAATACAGGCAGCCAGCAGCACCCAGATGTCATACCAGTAGCCGCGCAGAAGCGGCGTACATGTTCAAATTAGTCGCCATGGATGCTAGTACTGCCACATGTGCAGCTGCTACAAGATCATCCACAAACTGGCAGTAACGTCTTTGAATTGTGTTCAATTATGATGTTTTATGGCCGACAGATACTCTCAATATTCTCCAAACTGTCTCTCGCCATTGCAAAACGTTTGTACCACTTAAACATAGCACTGCCATCCGACGCGTCGTCACCATGCACTTGCTTGATCACCTGATACGTTTCTCTATTAGATAATTGTGGCAGAACTTGACGTTTACCCGTTGCTCAAACCGCACCATCCTTGACTCGAAAACCCACTTTCATCTACCCTCCGGAGCAGGTACCATAGTTTTCTTACACTCTATACACACACAACTGCCTCTGCAATGCACTACAGAGACACTATACGCCCAGTCCACGAACTTACTGACTCGTCTACATTTTATCATTTTAAATTATCTTGTCGACTTCGTCGTTACGCTGCGGTCTGGTGTTACGTTACGGTGACGGGACGAAATGTACCCAGATGCACTGAGGTGTGCGATGTCATAGTACCGCTAGGTGCATGTGTTCCCCGACAATCTCTGCTACGTTAGTATAAGACAAAATCCCCGATTCTTGGATGTCACGGGTAACCTCAAGAAATACTGGATGGATTTCGAGGAAAGATTTTGTAGAAAATATTTTATGTATGATCAAAGGAAGCCAAGCAGTAACGATTTCAGTGAAAACGTCGAAAACAAACTTGGCGTCCGTGCGCTTCTTAAGCTTATGCTGGGCAAACCGTTAAACATATCAATATACTATGAGCGTAAGAAATGGTCAGCATGATAGGTTCTACAAAAACGTCCGCGAGAGCATATCTCTATCTTCAATACATCGCCCACTGTATGGAAGGGGCACGTCCCCGCACGCTCTGGTGAGCGTGACGGCATCCCGCGCGCTTGACCTTGCTTTTCCCTTGGTTTGCACTTGCCGTTCGTGAGTAATTTTGAAACAAGATAAGCAAGATAAGTATTATGCAGACAATTTTCTAACATGTCAAGACTCTTTGGCTTCGAGCGAAGCGAGAAGCCTCCAGCCTTTCTAGCATTTTTCAGCATTTGTAGCATTTAAAATGATACAAAGTCTAGTCTTTCAGACTGACTGTCACTTTTTTCAAGAAGGAACCTATATCCAGAAACGCTTGGACGCTGTAGCGCTACGAAGTGTGAGAGAGGTTGAGATCCACAGGTCGTCAATATGAGTAGCACATGGAGCTCCTTACAAATGAGATTCAAAATGAGTACCTCCGACGTCATTGCAGTGCCTACGTCGGTGGTGCTGAGCCACACACACTTGAACCAATATTTGCGGTTGTCTTTGAAGGATGGCAATCCCTCCGTGGACTCAAGCAATAAGGTCCTCCGCTGACGTAGCAGGAGTGGCGTACACCATACTCTTCATACTACCCCACAGAAAGTAGTCAAGAGGTGTCAAATATGGTGGCTGTGCTGGTCCACCTCGACCAGTCCATCGATTGGATTATCCGACGTTAAGGTGATTCCACACATTTACATCAAAGTGTGATGGAGCTCCGTTGTGTTGCAGCCACATTACCTGCCGAACATTTAGTGGCATTTCATCCAATAGGGTAGGCAAAACATCTCGAATAAATGTGAGGTAGATCTGTCTTGTCAGTCTGTTGGGCAGTAGATATGGCCCAATGAGATGGTCACCAAGGATCCCAGCCCAGTTATTAATACCGAACCTGTGTTGGTGGTTGTGAATCACTTGCCCCCGCGAATTTTCGTCCATCCAAAGTGTCACAACCGTTCTCAGACTTCAACGCTCTTCAGCCCCCACACCGTGCATTTCCGGACAGGGGCTCCTTGTTGTAAACCGATCAGTTTGCCTTTCCGCGCATCATACTGAGCCTTGTCGGTGTTTCTTTTTGGGACACCCTGTATATAGGATCTGTCTGATAGCCTGTGTGATTGTAGTGTCTGTAGTGGTGTGTTTACTTGTAATAGAACATAGGATTGGGATGGATGAGGGCGTGCTCATGAGTTAGAAACCATCCCGGCATTTGCCTGCAGCATTAGTAGAAAACCATGGAAAACCCCTTCCAGGATGGCCGACGTGGGAATCGAATCCACCCCTCCTCATTTTCTCCAAACGAGCTAGAGTGTACCCCGTTTTAGTACTCAGACCAGAATTAAATTTCTTAGAAAAGCCGGGAAACGAACGTGAACTTCAGGGGTGACAGGCCACAGCATCAAATGGAAGTCAGTGGTTGGCTCAGGATGCCTCTTTATATTTACCATTGAATTACTTGGTTTCTCAACAAAATTCGACATGCAAGCTGCCCTCTGGGCGCAAATAACAAAGCTTGCACCTGGCACCCAAGGCCATACGATATTATTGTTATTACTAGGTTTCTTTATCATCCAGGAATGAATATGGCTCTGGTTTATAGTTATTTTATTTTGCGATATTGAGTGAAATTCATTTGTTGATAAATTTCAAATGATTAAATTAAATCGGTAGGAGTAATAATTAGTTAAAATTAAAAGTATTATCTTATTTAATTAATTAGACAATTCAAGAGAGTTGTGCTCAATCGCAGATCATGGCCATAAACATATCTCACGTTTACGCTCTTATTCATAATTAAACACGCTGAAAGGAATAATCAACGTAAGCTTGTACTTCAATTGAACTCGAACTCGGTACGTGATAAACAATTTAACTAATTCCCAGTTGTGTTCATTCACTTCAGTCCATTACTCGCACTTCGGACAGTGAAATCTACTTCTCTCGCAATCCGCTAATGGTACATAAAGCCCCGCCGCACCGGGTTTATGGCAACCACTGTATTCTAGAGAGCGCCGAACTTTAAAATGCTCATCATGCGTGATGCGGTTTGGTTGACCTAAATAAATTTAACTGTGTTGTGTGCATCGTCTATTTTAATAAACATGGCGTATTTTTAATAGCTCATGTGCTCGTGGTATAAAAGAGGCCATCAAAACAGAGATTGGCTCTCTATCTAAAGTGTAATACGTAGATAAATAACATTTTGCAATCAAAAAGAAATAAAAAAGAATCCTCTTCAGGTGTATGTCTATTATTTTAGGGGTGTTGGAGTTACCCTCACTCGTTTTTATATCAGTTAAGGATTAAGGTCAGGGGAAGATGACCTCGTTGTTCCGCCACGTAAACAACAATTACTAACTAAGGGTGTTCTTCCCTATGCCACGGAATATTTAAAGAGACCATTCCACTCTAATGTCACCAGGATTCGAACATAAAAGTAATATCTTTTCACCAAAGTAGCTACTCATGTTAGATTGGTTGGTTCTTAAGTTTAGGGGCTGCGACAACGCGGTCATGTAGCCCCGTGCACTTTGGGTGTGTGTAGAATCTGTCTGATAATCGGTGTTAATTGTGACGACTGTATTAGTGTGTGTTATCTGTTTTTTAATTTAAGTACTGCAACTTAGAATTTTTCAAATAGTTCCTACTTTTGCCGTCAAGTGCCACCGTCAACGACTGCTAGGCCAAGTTTAGAACTTAGCTACTAGATGCCACCGCAGTCGGCACTTGGCAACGAACGTAGAAACCTAAGAGCGTTGTTAACATTCTTAACCTATACAAGTTAGCTTCACACAGGTGCAATTAGTGGAAGGTTCTTTAACATGCCATAAATCTATGACATGGGACCGTCGGCTTTACTTCCCCTGCGAAGGAAGGCATACTGAGGCATTTTTAACGCTCTTAAAAAATCCCACGGCTTCGGCCAGGTTTCTACTCATGTTAGTCTGGGGGTTTAAGAACGATAAAAGAAAACAAATTTACACAGTTTTGTCATATAATTTACTACATTGTTGTTGTTGTTGTTGTTGGTGGTGTTGCTGTTGTCGCAGTCATAAGCGATGTGTACTAAAGTGTGTGAATAGTTTGATAAACTGTGCAGTGGCGTAACTACGGGGGGTGATTAGGGGTATCAATCTCCCCCCAAAGGGAAAGAATTTAAATAAAACTTAATTTGATGATTTTTTGTTCAAAAAAAAAAAGAAAACCAATTTTCGGCTTGTTGATAAATGATTGGTTTATGTACGATTATAATTTTAGATTCATTTATCCTTACTTGAGTAAAATATTTAAGTGTTAGGCCTAACAAAACTGTTCATTTCCTCACATTTTGAGGGGTTCAAATAAAACGTTCCAAATGCTATCGAGATCAAACATGAAAACGTGTAAATTTGCTTTCATTGATAGTTTTAGTTTCCCCCCTCTACAAGGCACAAATAAACACATGACCAAAACAGAATGCAAAATTCAAATAAAAATAAAAATCAGAAAACAAACACAAAACCGAAAACGTAAAGTAAAAAGGAAATTCATTTAAAAAAAAGCAAAAGCAGAAAACAAAGACAATATCCAAAAACAAAACACACAAAACAGAATTGAAAAGTAAAAGCAGAAAAAAAAACACTAAGCAAAATGGAAAAGCACAAGCAGAAAATAAACAAAAAAAGAGCAAAATTGTAAAGCATAAAATACAAGGCAGAAAGCAAAATTGATCGTCAAAAGCAAAAGCAGAAAACAATCCAAAGAAACAATCAAAAAAGCAAAATGGAAAATTAAAATCAAAAGCAGAAAGCAAACACAAAAACAAAAAGAGCAATTCAAATATTCAAAAGCAAAAGCAGAAAACAATCCAAAGAAACAAAACAAAAAAGCAAAATGGAAAATTAAAATCAAAAGCAGAAAGCAAACACAAAAACAAAAAGAGCAATTCAAATATTCAAAAGCAAAACCAGAAAACAAACACAAAACCAAAAACAAAAACAAAAAACAAAATGGAAAATTAAAATCAAAAGCAGAAAGCAAACACAAAAACAAAAAGAGCAATTCAAATATTGAAAAGCAAAAGCAGAAAACAAACACAAAACCAAAAACAAAAACAAAAAACAAAATGGAAAATTAAAATCAAAAGCAGAAAGCAAATACAAAAACAAAAAGAGCAATTCAAATATTCAAAAGCAAAAGCAGAAAACAAACACAAAACCAAAAACAAAAACAAAAAACAAAGCAAAAAAATAGTAGAAATCAACAAACACAAAACGAAAAACCGCTATTAGTTGGATTTGTCGCTTCTTCCCCCACTCCCGAGTTTTTCCATACACACTTCAGGAAAATGCCGTTCGGTATGTTATGACTGACCGACTGTGTGTTGCGGCTGTAACGTTCTCACCCTCTGTGGCCAAAGTTGCGGGACCGAATCCCAATGCATGTGAGGTAGCTCAGTCAGTAAATTAACTGGCACGCAAAAGATTTACTTCATGGCAAAATGCTTCCACTCCGAAGTCTCTAGTGCCACAGTAGTTATAGGGGACATAAAACCAACAACATTATTATTATTATTATTATTTATTTTTATCGTTTCGGTTGTCTATGGACCACGTTATTTCAACTGCCTTTTCCCTCGTTCTTTCATATTGGCCCAGTATTCGCGCATTCTTCTTCGGTGAGCTTCCCTTCGTTCTTCGGTCCACTTCTTGCCGGTTTTCAATATAGGTTTTGGCTGAAAACTCTGTATCTCCCCAAGTTTCTTCTTCAGTCACGTTCCAAGATGTCCTCATGTGATATCCCCAGTTCTTGTAGGTCTTTTTCCACCTCTGTAAACCAGATCCCTTTGGTTTTCTTTCCCACAAAGTAGGCACAGATTCGATTGGACAATCTTCCGGAGTTCATTCGTGTTAAATGGCCATAAAAGGAGAGTCTTCTTTTGCGAATGGTGTCCGTTAATTTCTCCACATGTAGATAGAGTTCATCGTTGTGTCGTCTTCTATACTCTCCTCGTTCCTTGACCGGGCCCAAGATCCTTCTCAGAATCGTCCTCTCTTTGGCTTTGAGTTGTTCTGCCAGGCCTTTCTTATTCATCGCCAGGCATTCTGACGCATATAACACCTCCGGACGAATAACGTTAACGAAGTGCCTCAGTTTGGCCTTGAAGGACATTGATCGTGTTTTGTAAATGTCTTTGGTTAAATGGTAAGCCATTTCCATTTTGTTAATCCGTGTCACGAAGGCTTCCTTTTCACGAGTGTTGGGCTCAATCCATTCACCCAGGTATTTGAATTTCTCTACCTGTGTTATGTGTCCTCCATTCACCGTAAGTTCTCTGGGTTCTGACTTGATGTTCGTTATAAACTGCGTTTTCTCAAACGAAATCTGAAGACCTGCCTTTGCTGCTTGCACCTGTAATTGATTGATTTGTTGTGTGGCCGTGTCAAGAGAATTAGAGAAAATTGCAACATCATTTGCGAAAGCTAAACAGTCGATTGTCAGGTTTTTGTTCTTACAACCTAGTCTGACCCCATTCTCTATACCATCCTTACACAATGTTTTACGCCATTCTCGAATAACTTTCTCAAGAACACAGTTGAATAACAGAGGCGAGAGCCCATATCCCTGTCTCACCCCTGTCCGTATTATGATGGATTCAGAAATCTCTCCCCTGAATTTCACTTTGGAAGCTGTATCCAATAGGGATTGGTGAATGATTGCTCTTGTCTTATTATCTAAACCAAATTCTCTTAAAACCTGGATCAGGGTACTTCGATCCAGCAAGTCGTAAGCCTTCTTGAAATCAACAAAAGTCACAACAAATTTCTTACTTCTCAGATTCATGTACGATAGAATTGATTTTAGATTCATGATTTGCTCAACACAAGAGCGCCCCTTTCGAAATCCACCTTGGTATTCGCCCAGTTGTTGATCGAGCTGTGCTTCCGCTCTCGTTTGAAGCGCTTTCGCGAGAATCTTGTATGTTATCGAGAGGAGTGATATGCCACGATAGTTGTTTACGTCCGCTTTATCACCTTTCTTGAGCAGGGGGTGAATCAGGGCCGATGTCCAATCACTGGGCAGTTTCTCTGTTTCCCAAATCTCCCGGATGATATCCGTTAGCTTGTCGACTGGTTTTTCACCTGCGTATTTCCAGAGTTCGGCAACTATTGAATCCTCACCTGGTGCTTTATTGTTCTTAAGTGAGTGAATGATCTGCTTGATTTATTCTCTAGTTGGTGGACTTGAGTCTGGATTGACGAGCACATTATTGTGAAAGGAAAATTTCGATGTTGGAACCTCACAGTTGAGAAGGGACTCAAAGTATTTCGCCAGGATCTGGCAGTTGTCTTTGTCATTGTAAGCAACTTTCCCATCGGGTTAATTAAACCTTCAATATGTGACCACAGTCAGGATTCGATCCCGCAAGTCTTACTCAACAGATATGAACGCTTCCAGGTTATTTATTCTCTAAAGTTATTATTTTATTATTAATATTATTATTATTATTATTATTATTATTATTATTATTATTATTAATTGTTATGCCCATTCAAGAGCGCGTTTGTACCTGTTAGTTGGTCTGATGGTTTTTGCCTTCTTATCCTTCCAAAATCTCTTCATGGGTTCTGTGGACCCCTTCCTACCAGTTTCCTTATTATTATTATTATTATTATTTATTTTGCGCATGCGCTTACACATTCTCAGCAATTGCTGGAAAGAAAACATTTACAATCCCAGATACCGTACATATCACAAGGAGCAAATTCTTGGTGACTGCATTGAGTAGTAGCTTCATATTTCCCTCATTGCTTCAGGCCTGATTGCTCAAGAACAGCCTTACTACGCGACACGTAGAAAGTATGACTGTTTTCTGCATCAGTTTGAAAAGTCCTGGGTCTAATTTCAACGCCGTGAGCGATTCCTTTAAGTTGTTGGGAATCACGCCAGTGCTGGAGATAATAATAGGAACTGTCCTGACTTGTGCCATGTGCCATTGCTTCCTTATCAGTTCTGAAAGCTCTGTGTATTTTGACAGCTTTTCAACATGCTTTGTTAGTATGTTGCCACTGTTTGGGATCGCCACATCTATGAAGGTGGTGTGCTTCATGCATTTGTCAACAAGAACCAAATCAGGTCTGTTGTGCACAGCTGATTGGCCTGTCAATACAGTACGATCCCAGTACAACGTAAAGCTGTCATTTTCCAGTACACTTTCAGGAGCATATTTGTAGTACGGCACTTCCTCTTGGCTCAGCAGTTGAAGTTGTATAGCTAATTCTTGATGGACTATCTTGGCAACAAAATCATGTCTCTTCCTATATTCTGTCCCTGCAAAATGGCGACAACCTGATATAATATGCTGAACAGTCTCAGATGTTGGTCAACCGTATCTGCAATGGTCATCTTGCACAGATGCATCCTTGATTATGAACTTTAGGTAGTTCCTCGTGGGGACAACCTGGTCCTGAATATCCATCATAAAGCCTTCTGTTTCAGGAAACATCTGCCCAGAAATCAACCAAAAGTTCGACGCTAGCTTGTCGACGTGAGTTTGGATGACTTCATTGGGATGTCTTCCGTGTATTATTATTATTATTATTATTATTATTATTAGTATTATTATTATTAGTATTATTATTATTATTATTATTATTATTATTATTATTATTATTATTATTATTATTATTATTATTATATATAAAATTCGTTGAGGCCATCTAGGACCACGTTAAGTCTTGACACTTGGCAATTTGTTTCGCCTTCCTCTGAGCCCAGAATTCCCTCATTCTCTGTGAATGAGCCATCTTGCGCTCCGCTGTCCAGGTAGTACCTTGTCTTCTTTTCGGGTTCGATGTCTCGTCTCGGGTTAGCCCATTAGTCAGTATCTTTTTGCGAAAGAGATCTCTATTGAAGGCGTCGTCGGGTTTTAGATGCAGTATTTTGAGGTCGTCTTTGGTATTCATAAACCAGGGCATTGTGGTTTTGGGTTTGGAGTCAAAGAAATGAAAAATCTGTTTAGTCAGCCTGTTTCCGTCCATTCTTTTGAGATGACCGTAATACCGTTCCCGCCTTTTACGGATCGATTCTGAAATTTTCTCTATTTCACTGTAGACTTCTTTGTTGGATTTTTTATAGTGGATACCATTCTTGTAATTTGATCCCATTATACCTCTGACGATTTTGCGCTCTTTTTTCTCCAGTTCTTCAAGGAGTCCTTTATTAGCATTTAGGGATAGGGTTTCGGCTGCATACATAACTACTGGTTTCAGAACAGTTTCATAATGACGTAGTTTAGTATTTTTGGACAGGCATTTTTTGTTGTATATTGAGCGCGATGTTTGATAAGCTATTTCGAGTTTGCGTACTCGTTCCTTGAGTGCTTCTTTGTCCAGTCCACTTGTCATGATGATCTCTCCCAAGTACTTAAATTTTTCCACTCTGTTGATCTTCCCGTATTTTGTCTGCAGTTTGCTGGGGCGTCTTTGATGTTAGTCATTACTTCTGTTTTTTCGAATGATATCTGCAAGCCAGTTTGTTCGGCGATTTCTTTTAAAAGGTCGATTTGCATCCTAGCAGTTTCTACGTCGTTCGACAGAATGGCGATGTCATCAGCGAATGCTAGACAGTCGACTATGATCCCCTTGGATTTTGCTCCCATTATTATTATTATTATTATTATTATTATTATTATTATTATTATTATTATTATTAATAATAATAGTATTAGACCATATTTGGTAGACTATCTATTGACCAGAGATGGCCTATTCCCCTAATTGAAGTAATGACACAAGGAACAATTCAGAGTTCGAATAATGTAATAATATCATGATACCACACGTACATTGGAACATAAATTGAAGCTCAGCCTGGTTGAATAAATACATTCGAGATATGGAATGGCAACAAGCGATACAATTGTTCGTCCAGGCATTGTAACTGGACTTGAATACTACTGTATACTCAATACTTAAAGACCAGTTATTTACACGCAATCATAAAATAAGCAGGGCATGGCTGAATCACGCCACTTGATTACGAGTGTGCGAGCTGCAATACCTCTTCAAAAAGGACTTCAGAACGGTTTGGAATCAAACTATTATCAGCACACAAACACTGTCGTATATACTTATTTCGAACCTATGGTCCTACATTAATACTGTATAAGTCAACGCACATCAGAATTTCCAACTAAAGCCGACGTTGCAAACTGGAAAGGCGTGGACGAAGGAGAGAAAGGAACAACGCGTCTATGAATGGAGAAAAACTGGAACATTGAAGCTCAAAGGAATAAGTTGAAATTATGTGGTCCTTAGTTAGCCGAACGAAATAATAATAATAATAATAATTCCGACGCTGAAAATGGGGAAGATTTGTACCCAGGTAACGAAGAAAACCGACAACGAATGCGGGAGTACTAGGCAAACATCAAAGCCCGAAGAATGAGACAGTTGGAATGACGCGGTCCATAGATGGCCGATACGGAATGAATGAATGAATGATTGAATGAATGAATGAATGAATGAATGAATGAATGAATGAATGAATGAATGAATGAATAATAATAGTAATTATGATAATAGACAATAATTATAATGATAACACTACTGTATGTAACAAATTTTAACTTTTTGTTTGTCCTTGTGTTGATATTTCCCGATTGTTTATGCGCCAAAAGTATGGAAAATGGCCATTATGTTCCATAAAGTTTGCTTTGCTCATGTGGAAACGCAACACACCTCTAATTATATGCTGGTATTTATTTTACTATGTTCCATGCATTTTAATTGCATTCAACATAATCTTTCTCCTCTTTTGGTTCATTGCTAGTTACGATTAAAAGAAATGGCAAAATAAATGAAACTACGTTAATGTCACAAATATAAATGTCCTGCTCACAAAAGCAAAGTTTGACATGAATAATTATGTTTTTCCTACCTTTTCAGACATAATAATAATAATAGGCAGCTTGCATGTTGAATTTTGTTGTTCCTTGGAGCGCTATGAAAGTCAAGGAGGTTAGATATCTAAGCTCCTTGACGCTATAGCGCTTTTTGGTAGACAAAGGAGGAACTTTTGTGTTGGCGGAAAATCCCGAGATTAATTTTGCCACTATGATCACGGCCTACTGAATTCAAATGGGTTCTTTAACATGCCAGCAACGTATGGCATGCATGTCGTGACTTTTGTCGCCTGTCATAAATCACTTACCATGGCCAGGAGCGAACCTGCAAGCTTGGGGTTGGTAGTCCGACACGATAACCACTCACCCACTGCAGCAAGATTTTTGAGACATAGAAAATTAGAAAATAGCATTTATTTTCTAAGGGCAAAAATTGTGTTACATAGTGTAATTAATAATAATGTTTTGTTTCAGCACGGAACACCTGACGACAGTGAACCCTGCTCCAGCCACGGGCGGTAGTTCGTACCCCGGTTCAGCTCGCACTAGTGCCACCGCTTCTTTGGCCTCCAGTCGGGAGTCGAGCACCAGTAACCCTGGCCCCACGCCCTACAGAGTGGTCATGTTGGGCTCAGCAGGGGTCGGCAAGAGTTCGCTCATCAACCAGTTCATGACCTCCGAGTACCTGCATGCCTACGACACATCGATTGGTGAGTACCCTTTTTCTTTCTTGTACGTAATCAAAGTGAAGAGGAGGATTCGATCAAGGGTCACGTCCTGAGTAGACGTGTGCGGGGTCGAGCTTACCCCACCTTTGTATTTTGAATTAGGCAACCAGCATCAGCACTGCCGTATCAGTGCTGTGGGTGGTTTCACCACACCACGCAGGCTTCGCGAGATCACGGGCTCTCAGGAGTTTACAGTTCTCAATGTTTGCGTTTTCACTAGAATATAATTCAGGATATATATATAGGTCCACTTCCTGGTGTAGCATCTATTATTCTTGGCTGTCGCCGTGGAGGTCCGGGTTCGATTCCCGTTTCTGCCAAGAAATTTAATTCTGGTCTGAAGGCTGAAACAGGATCAACTCAGCCTCGAGAGGCAAAACTGAGAAGAGTTGGGTTTGATTCCCATCTCAGTCATCCTGCAAGTGGTTTTTCGTGGTTTATCACTACTACTCCTGCTTAATGCCGGGTTGGTTCCTAATTTGAGGCCATGGCCACGTTCTTCCCAATCCTGATCTGCATTACAAAAGCACACTACAACTACTACTGCTGCTGCTAGTACTACAGACACCTCGATAACACAGGTTGTCAGAAAAATTATCCACACACCCAAGTTTACGGGGCTAAATGACCACAATGTTGTAAAGCCCCTAAATGAATTAATAACAAAGAAACAATCATGTTATGATACTACTTGCATTAATTCTAGAGGAAAGCAGAGTCTGGCTTTAACACTTGCACTTGGATAATAGCCTATATGATTTTCATACCGTGCCTGATATTCTGGGACTCATTACCAATTGAAGTTACTGTACATTATCAGTAATGCACCGGAAATATATACTAAAATTACGTAAATAAGAGTTTTTATTCCTTGCTCATTCAACGATGGTAGCCATGTTTATCAAGTGCATGAGGTCTTTTCAACTGTTACCGAGGTGCACATATTTACGTCCCATTACTGTTGCCAACATGTGTGATATAAAATACATCACACATGTCATGCTAAAGACACACGTAATATTGTAATTATGTGAAAAGGCATTAATTGACAAATCGATTGGTCTGGATAATGATTGATTATGCGTGAGCATTCCCACTGTGCGTGACAACTGTTATTTATTTATTTATTTATTTATTTATTTATTTATTTATTTATTTATTTATTTATTTATTTATTTATTTATTATTTATTTATTTATGTATTGTTGTTTCGTTTCGACCGTCTAAGGACCATTCACATTATTCCATTTGGTTTTAAAATTAGTCCAGAATTCCATTATTTGTAGACGGTGTTATTCCTTTCTCTCTTTTACCCATGCCGTTCCAGTTTTCAGCGTAGCCCAGGCTTAAGCTAGTCACGCACCAGGATATCTTCACATGAGATCCCAATCTCCTGCAGATCTTATTGTATCACACTGAACCAGGCACCCTTTATGTATTTTTCTCTTGGAGAACTGTAAAAATGCGATAGGTTAATCGTATTGACGTCATTCGGCCCACGTGCCCATAAAACGTAATCTATCTTTCCCGCATCGCGTCAGTTCTATCTTCCACGTGTATATTTATTTATTTATTTATTTATTTATTTATTTATTTATTGATTTATTTATTTATTATTCTTCTTCTTCTTTCGAATAACCCATTTGGAGGGTACGATGAATCAACTTTGCCTATTGCCCATTGTATTCAATTTCTTTTGTTTCCAAATTTATTTATTTATTAATTAATTTATTTATTTATTTATTTATTTATTTATTTAAGAGATGTTAGGTTCCTGGAAACAACAATTATCGTCATCATAACAATCATCATCATCATCATACATTACACCGACTTCTGCTGCTTACAATTAGAGTGTGTCATTATGTGTAGTTACAGAGCACCGGCTTCAACTGCAGTCATTAAATGTCGTGAATACTTGAAGAAATATGAAAAGTTTTCCATTGCAAGGCAAACATGAGAAGGGCTAAATAGTCTCATATTGCGTTTACTGAAAATGAAAGAGCACCTTGACATACATTCTTCCGTACGTAATACGATCTCACCACACCACTCCAGCGACGTGCTGCATCGTTGAGAAACGCGAGGTCCGGTACGAACGTGATCCTTGAGGACGTACTCTGTCGAGATGAGCAATAATAAAGTTCGGTCACAATTTTCTAACCATACACATGAATAAGTAGCCTACCACGTTTGAGTGAGTTCGAGAGTTAGGAAATGTAAAGCATACGTCACTTGTATAAAGATAGCTCTAAAATGTAGACTGATATTGAGAGGGAACATCATTAGGGAATTGGTTTGATTTCTCGTTTTAAGAAATTAATACTGAAAAATCATGTGATAACAATGATAGTAATAAAATCAATAATAATAGTAATAAATAATTAGTTCTCATCATTGTTCTGTTCATTCAAGACCGGATATGGGGTTATATGGAACTCTTTGGAACAAATGTATTTTTGAATGGATGCTATCTTGGTGACAATTTCATAAGACGAGTTATAAAGAGATAGATGAACTAGCCTACGGTATTTAAGATCAATGAAATAAGGTGATGATTTGGTACAAAACGACCGTCAGACATTTGCCTCAAGTTGAAAATAGGGAACCATGGAAAATAATTCCGAGGACGACTGACTGTGGAATTCGAACTCACTCATCCCCCAAATCCGTTCATGGGATCATTATAGCCTTGATTGTTAATTCACTCAGCTACCCAATTGGTAGCAATAATAAATAATAACAATAATAATTTTCTTTACCGTTTTGAAATGCAAGGATCTGTGTGACCACACTCGTCTTAGACCCTTACCGTAATATTTGATATTTCTTGTGAAATATATTTTCATTTTATTTTCCCTGTTCGTGAAACGAGAGCTGAATACAAAACTGAAGGAAGGCTGTGTTTATTCTCCCTCTTATCTTATGCTCCACGTGCTAGCTGATGGTAAGGCAAATAGCTGGCTTATCCTTGTAAGAACAAAATAATATCTCTGGAGATTAGAGGCTCCGATGTTTGTTCTGCTTTCTTCAACTTGGGTTGATGTCACAAAATATTCATAAATATATCACAGACTGGGAGGGGTATTACTAGGGAGCCGGGAACATATGACACACCAGGTAAGAGAGCGCCGAAAAATGTGAAAATCAAATAGTGTAAGGTGGGTAGGCCTACAGTACTGTTGTTTAAAGGGAAATAAATGACTTAGTTCTATTTTATTTATATATTATATTTATATTTTGGCAGCTAGCATTCAAATCCCGACTCTGCCAAGAAATGTATTTCTGATCTGAGGGCTGGAACGGGTATATTCAGCCATCATGGAAGAGGTTTTCAACAACAACAACAACAACAACAACAGCAACAACATATATTATAGAGAGCTATGAAGCAATATTTCCATTGTTGCCTTATTGACAACTTTTCAGTCGGTCAACACAATATAAACCCAAATGCGAAAAACAGCCGGAAAAAAATTACATGTGATTTAAATATTTGTTATAGATTATCCTATTCGCACTCTTGTACTTACTCTTGTTCCTATTTCTATTATTGTCTTCTTATTCTTGTTCCTATTCCTATTCTTACTCATATCCTTTTACTACTTATTCATATTTTTATTTTTATTCTCTTTTTCTTTTCCTTGTTTTTCCTTATTATTATTATTATTATCCTTTTTCTTAACCTTATTCTTATCATTATTCTGTTTCTAGTTCTTTTTCTTTTTCTCTATCTTCATCTTTATCTTCATCTTCACCTTTACCTATACCTTTATGCTTTATTCTTTATTCATTATTTTTAATCCTTGTTCTTTATTCCATATTCTTTATTCCTTATTTTTTAATCTTTATACTTTATACTTTACACATTTTCCTTTTTCCAATTTCCTTTTTCCTTTTTCCATTTTCCTCTCTTCTTTATTCTTTATTCTTTATTCTTTATTCTTTATTCTTTATTCTTTATTCTTTATTCTTTATTCTTTATTCTTTATTCTTTATTCTTTATTCTTTATTCTTTATTCGTTATTCTTTATTCTTTATTCGTTATTCTTTATTCTTTATTCTTTAATCTTTATTCTTTATTCTTTAATCTTTATTCTTTATTCTTTATTCTTTATTCTTTATTCTTTATTCTTTTATATTCTGTAATCCGTAACAAATATTCTTTAATCACATGTATTTTTTCAGGTTATTTTTCGCATTTGTCAGTAGACTAATTGGGATTATACAGTATTGTGTCCACCGACTGAAGAGTTGCCCAATTAGTTATATTATAATTTAAACGTGTCTAGCGGACTAATCGTTTGGTATCTCAAAAAGACACTGGCCAATACATACTGAGAAGACCAACTGCTCACCCGGGCAAAACGCTGGCAATTTGATGAGAGCTCAAAGACATTGTGAATTGACAATCCTCACATGTTGGATAAAAGTTTTAGATTCCTTTAAATGCGTAGAGTTTTCAGACAAGTGCGTGTCATCAACATCTTCGTTCTTGATATGAAATGAAGCTCCTCTGTAATATGCTGCGACCCTTGAGACAGGCCTACGTTGATGAGCACTGATGTAATATTCAGAGGATCCTATTGCAGTGAATGCGTGGGCGCTTCCCCATGAAATACGAGGCTGTTATAATGGCGGGGTTAAATGTAAGACCGGGAAGTCGAGGTGTTCGCTGCGAGGAAGACAAATGATCAATCGCAGTCTTAAGCCAGACTCCACGAGCCAATAAAATAGCGCCCAAGGAAAAATTCAATTTAAAAGGAAGGAAGGAGCAAGGGAATCTGGAATTCACTCCACCCCTTATTAAAAGCTGTAAAGTATAAGTTGGCAAGTACTATCAACCTCCATTATTTTCCTATATAATGCTACCGGGCAGCACCATTTCATAAAAGGTGATGCGAATTAAATTAAATTCAAGCCACTGGCACGCCAGGTGACGCACAAAAACTGACGTCATTGATTACTAGCTTTGCGTCTCACCACCAACTAAGCCTCCACGCTCGGACCAGTGTTTTTTATGTTTCATTATCATTCCGACCATTCTTGGCTGTTCCCCCAGAGTGGAGTTCCGGGTTAGATTCCCGGCTCTGCCATTTAATTCTGGACTAAGGATTGAAATGTGGTTCACTCAACCTCGTGAGGCAGAGGCCAGAACTCAAACCCGGACCTACACGGTAACAGCTAAGAATACTATACACTACTCTACGAGGAGGACCTACAATCTCCCGACTGTGGTTATTTCCTGGCCACATATTTTGAGAAGTTGATGTTCTCCATTTTACACTCCTTAAAACAACAAGTAGTTCCTTAACGAAATAAAGAGCCTACTTTTTTCAAATTTAAGAACATCCCAATGATTAATCTATATATCATAAATGAAATATTTCATTGGATCTATCAGCGCACGTAAAATCATGTTGGCTACAATGTCATGTATGTGTTATTCAGAATTAATCTGAAATATGATGATCTATTATTGTCCCAATTTTTGGATGAAATCCATTTGTTAGTATACTGTAGAAGTTACAAGTATTTAAAAATTGGACCAATCAGTAGGTTTAGAATCATGTTGGCAGCACTGCCATGTATCAGTTATTCCAAATTAATCTGGTACTATACGTGTGCAAAGTTTAGAGCTGTTGGTTTGCATACTTTCTGATATATTGTTATTAGGATAAAAAAAAGAGAGAACACTTATTAACAGTTGGCAAACCTGCTGGGTCTCAAGGTTACGCATACTCATATATGTTATGGTACATAAAGCACATAACAAAGTTGGTTGAAATCGATTTGTTAGTATATAAGTTACATGCATTTAAAAATTTGACCTATCAGCAGGCTTATAATCATGTTGGCAACACTGTCACATATGTACTCCCGGAAATTAAACTGAAATATCATTATCTATATGTGTGTCAATTTCGACTCCTATGCATACCTTCCGAGATATCCAACATGGAATTCAAATTTCAATTGCAGTTTCTAGCAGTTGGTAGCACTGACGTAATTTTCAAATAAGGCCGTGAGATATTCAGGTGTAGATCTTTAATAATAATGACAAAATAACCCCTGGCACTACAGCCCGTGAAGGGCCTAGGCCTACCAAGCGACCACTGCCCAGCCATTTGGCCCGCGTATGTTGGGGTGACGCGTGATCAGGGCATCGGGTCCCCTCGGCCGTTAATATTGGTTTTCGTTATCGGGGCGGTGCTTCACTGTCAGACAGCTACTCAATTGTCCTCACGGGGCTGAGTGCACTCCGTTCCAGCCCTCACGTCGGTTTCTAAAATCCCTGACTGAGTCGGGAATCGAACCTGGGGCCTCCGGGGCAGAGGTAAGTGCACTACCCCAACACCATGGGGCCGGCATAGATCTTTACTCATACCAAATTTGGTTTCGATAGCTTCAAAGGTTTAGGAGTTGATGGGAGGGACACACAGACAGATAGACAGACAGACACACATTTCCTCGGATCGATCTCATAAGTCTACTTTTTCCCCATTTTTAGCCTATTTTCAATTTTGAAAAAATAGGCTTATGAGATCACCTTTTGTCCGTGTGTGTGTGCGTGTACGTGTGTGTGTGTGTGTGTGTATATGTGTGTGTGTGTATGTGTGATTCGTGTGCGTGTCCCCCCCTAATAAAATCTAAACGGCAAGAGCGATTTCAATGAAACTCGGAAAGTTCATAGCACTATTCCCGGCGACCTCGACCGTGCCCTTCAAATTTTGTTACGACTCACCAATCCAACATGGCGGCTGTGCGAAATATTTAACCAGCATTCAATATCTCCGAAACTATTACCGATATTACCTTGACATTTTCAATGGTGATAGAGGAAACTACTATAAGTTCACTTATGTGACTTTTGAAAACCTGGTAACTACAAAACCAACATGGAGGCCAAGCGAATTTGCGACTTTTAAATAGACGTTTCTCGCGATTTGACCAACCAAACGCAATGAAACTTGGTACAGTATATGTTTATATACATTGTAATGCACCGACATCTAACTTCGTTCAATTGTTTACATAATCACAAGATGGCGGATGTGCGAAATATTTCGCCGGCATTCTATATCTCTGAAACTATTAGCGGTATCTCCCTAAAATTTTGTACGGAGATAAAGGGCGCTACTGGAAGTCCATCTATAAGACTTTCAAAAACCGGTTAACTACAAAACGAACATGGCGGCCAAGCGAATTTGAAAATTTGAAATAGACCTTTCTCGCGATTTAATGTTCCAAGCTCACTGAAACCTGGTACAAGAAATATTTATACACATTGTAATCCACTGGTATATAATTTAGTTCAATTGTTTACATAACCTCAAGATGGCGGCAGTGCGAATTTTAAAATTAAGTTTTTATTTCTTGTGATGTAGTCATGCGATCGAAGTGAAAGTTTGAATAATGAACCTACGCAATAATTTTCCTTTAATGGTACATGACTCTATGGCCTATACATTTAACAATCCAACATGGCAACCATCCGAAATATTTAGACGATACTGAATATCTACGAATCTATTTTAGCAATCAAACTGCATTTTTTAATGTTCATAGGGGCTATGAACTTAAGTTCACCTATAGGACTTTAAATAACCTGGTGATCACAAATCCAACATGGAGGTGACGCGAATTATAAATATTCACATGGACGTTTCTCGCAATTTAACCATCCGAGTGCAGTGAAACTTGGTACAGTAAATCCTTATACGAATGTTAATCCACTGGCATCTAATTTATTTGAATTGTTTCCATAACCTCAAGATGGCAGCTGTGAAAAATTTTAAAATCTCCTTGTTTTTTCTTGTGTCCTAATTATGCGATTGAAGTTTGAATACTACACGTTCACAATAATCTGCATGTAACAGTACATAACTCTAGGACCTACATATATAAAATCCAACATGGCGACCATCCGAAATATTTAGTCGATTGTTAATATCTACGAATCTATTACAGCAATCAAACAGAAATTGTGTATGTTGATAGTGGCAATTAACATAAGTAGGATATATGAAAATAGGCTGTATAGTTCTTCACGGAACTACTTGTTACAAATTGTGAAAATTAGGCTAAAAATTACCACCACCTCGAACTCTTCTGATTGCTGCCCTAAAACGCAGGGCTATGGAGGTAAATGACGCGGCAACGCGTAATGAAATTGGTCATCAAATATTTATCTTGAACTATTATCCCAGCAGCGGTTGACATATACTGAGGATGGAAATATCGTGCCTCTAGACGGAGCCAGTAACTAAACAACAGACAGCTCAACTGCAAATGTTGACTCCTGCCCACAAGTCAATTACAATAGTCTCTGACAATAACAGTTGGATGTCACTATTCAATATTGGTCCAGTGTTCAACTCTGCATTAACTAGGCCTACCTCCTAGGGGTTATCCTTAAACGCGAAAATTAAAATGCTGTCAAATGTAACATTTCTCTCCCCACTGTAACACGTATTAATTGATATTATAACGCTCACACAATAATAATTTCAAGTACTGGAATATGCCAAAAAGATCTATGTCTACCCTTTATTAATCCCGTTTCCAAACAAGTTCCGTGAAGAACTATACAGCCCATTTTCATATATCCTACTTATGTTAATTTCCACTATCAACATACAACATTTCAGTTTGATTGCTGTAATAGATTCGTAGATATTGAGAACCAACGAAACATTGCGGATGGTCGCCATGTTGTATTTTTATATATGTAGGTCTTAGAGTTATGTACTGTTACATGAAGATTATTGTGTACGTGAAGTATTCAAACATCAATCGCATGACTACGGCACAAAAATAAAAACTTAATTTTAAAATTCGCACAGCCGCCATCTTGAGGTTATGTAAACAATTGAACTAAATTAGATACCAGTGCATTACAATGTTTATAACATATTCTGTATCAAGTTTCATTGTGTTTGGATTATTAAATCGCGAGAAAGGTCTATTTAAAACTTTCAAATTCGCTTGGCCGCCATGTAATAGTTTCAGAGATATAGAATGGCATGAAATAATCCGCACAACCACCAACTTGAGGTTATGCAAACAATTGAACGAAGTTAGATGTCGGTGTATTACATTGTGTATAAACATATACTGTACCAAGTTTCATTGCGTTTGGTTGGTTAAATCGCGAGAAACGTCTATTTAAAAGTCGCTATTTCGCTTGGCCGCCATGTTGGTTTTATAGTTACCAGTTTTTCAAAGGTCACATAGGTGAACTTCTAGTGGTTTCCTTTATCTCCGTACAAAATTCCAGGGTGATATCGATAATAGTTTCGGAGATATTGAATGCTGGTGAAATATTTCACACAGCCGCCATGTTGGATTGGTCAGACGTAACAAAATTTGAAGGGCACGGTCGGGGTCATTCGGAATAGTGCTATGAACTTACTGAGTTTCATTGAAATCGCTCCAGCCGTTAAAAGTTATTAGGAGGGACACACACACACGCGAATCATACACACACAGACAGACACACGGACAAAAGGTGATCTCATAAGCCTATTTTTCATAAATGAAAATAGGCTAAAACGGTCGGGGATGAGATGACATAAAATTCCACGTGGCTGATGGATTATACGGCCGGATGCTAACCTGACGTGAGGAGTTAATGAGAGATGAAATGAATGAATATGATTGAAAGTTCAATTTCAGGTCGGCCTAGTTCCAACTTTGGCTACCAGACGCCACTGTCACCCAGCGGCGAACGTTGAAACTTGATAGAATTTTCTCACCAAATAACCTACAAATTTTTCTATACATTGCCAATTATAGTGGTCGGTTCTTTTATGCCATAAATCTATGAGTGGGGCCCGCTAGCTTTACTCCTTCCCCCAAAGGAAGGCACCTGAAGGATCTTAACGCTCTTAAAAATCCGACGACTTTGGCCGGGTATGAACACGCGATCTTGGGCACAGCAGTTCAGCATGCTACCGACTTCGCCACCGAAGCCGCTGGAATCTGCCAACAAAATAATCAGAAAAAAAACTGCATGTGATTAAGATATATGTACACATGTCTACTCCATATATTATTCACAGCGTCTGGGATGAGATGTGATTTAAAAAAATATGTGGCAGGTGGTTCTTATGGCCGGATGTCCTTCCTGACACCAACCTCATGAGAGGAGTTAATGAGAGATTAAATGAATGAAGGTGAACGAAACTGGTGAAGTAAGTGAAAGGAAGCGGCCGTGGCCTGTCGTAAGGTACCGCCCCAGTATTTGCCAGGAGTTGAAATGGGGAAACCATGATAGTCATTTCAAGGATGGCCGACGGTGGGGCTGGAGCCCACGTCTGCCGAGTTCGCAGATAGCTTGGCCTAGCGCTGAGCGTTTGCGAGCATAGCTACCGCCGTCGGTGATCAATAGTATCCTATGGATGCCAAATACCAATTGCTAAATCAATTTCAAATGGCATACGTTCTCAAGATCTGAATTGGCCCAGCAATTAATTGTATGTCAAATTACCCACTTGTAATGCTCCAGAAGATAGGTATGATGCTTTCCTAACTGCGATGTATTGAAGAAAGGCCATTTCACGGTATTGCTCATACCTAGAAAGGAAAAGCTGTAGATATTGATCGTTTCTGATATTATATTTTATTACGTAATACAGTACTATGAGTATCGATCGGGTTTCATCCCAAAGCGAAATAATATGGCCATTACGGTAGTGTAAGTAGATCCATAAAAATAGTATATTCTCAAGAAATGTGTTCATCTGATTTCAAGATTAAGATACGTAATGCGCCGTTTTTGTTATGAGCAAGTTTATTTATTGTTATTAAAATAGTAACGAGCCTATAATGGCAATAATTAAGACACGAGTGTCTTAATTACCATTAAAGGCGAGTTGCATACGACGGTTTATGTTCGACGATAATTATTATAACTATTTTATGTTCAAACATAAATATTCATAAATATCTGTCGAGAATTCACCAGTTTTATGTACTGAAAAGAGCGCATGGGACGCAGAGAATACCTTGTATTCGACCATGGCCTCGTCGAATACCCCACTATGACACTAGCCACGCAGTGAAATTTAAAATAGGAAGGCCGTGGAAGTCAGCTCAGGTGCGATGCTATCCTTACCTAATTCGTCACACAACTGTTTCTTGAGCTCTGATTGGTGGGAGAAACTGTCTCATAATGAAAACGTGTACTATAATGAGCCTCATTATAGTACAGTGTTCTGACATATAATATTTACATTTCGCCATGGTCGAACATAAAAAATACTATAGGCTATTCACAAGAAATGTGCACATCTGATTTCAAGATTAAGTTACGCAATGCGCCATTTTGTTATGAGCGAGTTTAAAATTTTATTAAAATAGTAACAAGCCTATAATGGAAATAATTAAGACACGAGTATGTTTATAAAACGAGCGAAGCGACTTTTATAATTTCCATACGAGTGTCTTAATTGCCATTATAGGCGAGTTGCAAACGACTGTTTATAATTATTACTATTTTATGTTCGAACATACTGTAAATATTCATAAATATCTGTCGAGATTTCACCAGTCTTATGTACTGAACAGAGTGCATGGGACGCAGAGAATACCTTGTAGTCGACCATGGCCTCGTCGAATACCCCACTATGACACTAGCCACGCAGTGAAATTTAAAATAGGAGGCTGTGGAAGTCAGCACAGGTGCGATGCTATCCTTACCTAATTCGTCACACAACTGTTTCTTGAGCTCTGATTGGTGGGAGAAACTGTCTCATAATGAAAACGTGTACTATAATGAGCCTCATTATAGTACAGTTTTCTGACATATAATGTTTACATTTCTCCATGGTCGAACATAAAAGTAATAAAATTTAACTGCCTTGGGTCCTTCATTTGATTTATAATAATTGAAGAAGTCGTATGCAAAACAGTGCACGTTCACCGAACACATTTTTTAGAAAATATAGTATGATCTTTTTAGTTATTTCATTATTAAATGTACACAGACTTGTGATCTTTTTGCCAGTGCTAGAAATGACTCCCAGAAAGGTTGTGTGAGGGTATTGGTTTTGTATGTCTAATGACTTCTTCTAAAACAATATATAAAGTACTTGTACAGATGTCATTTTGCAACTCTCTTTATTTATTAAGAAATATAATGACCTTTTGTAATAACAGAACAAATATTCTGAGCAAAATACACATTAAAAGTATTGTTATTTATGATCTTCTAATCACTGTCAGTGTCCCCAAGTTCACTGCCACTCTCTGTTATCACTAGTCAGGTTTCCGTGCTTCTTTACCAGCTCTTGATACGATAACTAAAATCCCTAGGGATACTGTCTATATCCTTCATTATGTCTCTTGCTTTTGGCACTTTCAGAATTGCTGTTTTGCAACTGCCTTAAAGTCTTCCTACAATTATAAGGGCTTCCTCATGGAAACTTATGTTGTTTTGTACTGTACATAATGCGTAGCTGTCCAAAGTACTCTGGTTGGTTGGTTGGTTGGTTTTTAAGTTTAGGGGCTGCGACAACGCGGTCATGTAGCCCCGTGCACGTTGGGTGTGTGTAGAATCTGTCTGATAACCGGTATTAATTGTGATGACTGTATTAGTGTGTGTATCTGTTTTAATTCAAGTAAGGACTGCAGACGATCAACTTTCAAGTAGTTCCTACTTTTGCCGCCAAACGCCACCGTCAACGACTACTAGTTCAGAACTTAGCTACCAGACGTCACCGCAGTCGGCTCTTGGCAACGAACGTAGAAACCTAAGAGCGTTATTTACATTCTTAACCTATACTATTTAGCTTCACACAGGTGTAATTAGTGGAAGGTTCTTTAACATGCCATAAATCTATGACATGGGACCGCCGGCTTTACTTCCCCTCCGAAGGAAGGGATTTGAACCCGCGATCTTGGGCATAGAAGCTCAGCATGCTACCGACTACTCTATTCTGGTCTCAACTCATTTCTGGTCCAAATTGGACTTGTGTAGTTTTGCATCTACCTTCTTCAATTCGCATTCATACTCTAAAATTACATTTTTCTCAAGTACTTGGCGATATTCGCGAGTGAATCGTGGTTGGAAACAGCAGGAACATATTCTTCAGGGTACTAAAACAGGTTTGAAATACGAATTTGTAATTCTAATTGTTTTTTGAAAATATTTCGAGTATCATAATACAGGGTCATCGAAAAATAATGCCAACATTTAAAATAATTATAGCACCGAAACCCTTTATGTTAAACGTGTAATTCTTTCACTGAACGCCAGCTGGTTAAAGTAAGTTTGGTTTTTGAGGGGACGTGACCTTGCTATGCGCACACTAGATGCGCAGTAGCCAAGGTTGACCTGGGGCGCGCGCGCCAATGACTGCACCGCCCGACAAACTGCACCGGATTACAAAGCTGCCATTCGATGGTTTAATCAGTTGAAGGAATCAGGGACTGTAGAGAAACAAGAAGTTCCGTGACGAACTAAAGAGCCTACTTTTCTTAAAATTTAAGATTCATGCCAATGATTAATCGATATGGATCTATCTAGAATAATGACGAAATTAAGTTGGTAATATCGAAATTTCTAATTAGTACCTGGCATAATGTAGCCTAATAGAGCACTACAGTTGGCAGCCCTGGTGACTGAATATATTCTTAGTTCCATCTCTTAAGGTACAGAATACAAAATTTGGTTGGAGTCCAATGAATAGCATGGACGTTACATGCAGTTAAACATTGGATCTAACAGCGCGCGTAAAATCATGTTGGCAACAGTGTCATGCATGTATTGGTCAGAAATAATCTGAAATAATATGATATATTGTTGTGCCAATTTTGAATGAAATCCATTAGTTAGTATAGATGTTACATGCATTTTAAAATTGGACCTATCAGCAGGCTTAGAATCATGTTGGCAGCACTGACGTATATTAGTTACTCCAAAGTAATCTAGAATGCCAGGTACTATACGTGTGCAAAGTTTAGAGCTATTGGCTTGCATTCTTTCTGATATATTGATATTAGGGTAACAAAAATAGAGACAGCATTTATTAACAGTTGGCAGCCCTGGTTGCTCTTACGAATACGTATAGTCATAGCTGTTATGGTACACATAGCACATACGAAATTTGGTTGAAATCCAAATGATAGTATGGAAGTTACATGTATTTAAAGTTGGACCTCTCAGCTGGCTTAGAATCATGTTGGTAGCACTGACGTATATAAGTTACTCCAAATTAATATAGAATGTCATGTACCATACGTGTGCATAGTTTAAAGCTGTCGGCTTGCATACTTTCTCATATATATTGGTATTTGGATAAAAGAAATTAAGAGCATTTTTTAACAGTTGGCAGCACTGGTGGTTCATAAGAATACGTTCAGTCATATCTGGTTATGTACACATACAACATACGAAATTTGGTTGAATTCCAATTGATAGTGTAGAAGTTATATGCATTTAAATATTGGGCCTATCAGTAGGCGTATAATCATTTTGGCAACACTGCCATGTATGGCCTTCTGGAAATTAAACTGCAATATTATTATCTATATGTGTGCCGATTTTGAAATAACTCCCATTCATACCTTCCATGATATCCAACATGGAGCTCAAATTTCAATTGCGATTTTTCAGCAGTTGGTAGCACTGACATCATTTTCAAATATGGCCGTGAGATATTCAGGTATAGATCTTTACTCCTACCAAATTTTATTTCGATTGCTCCAGCCGTTTAGGAGTTGATAGGGGGGGGGACACACACAGCCAGACAGACAGACAGACAGACAGAAGGACAGACAGACACACACACATTTTCCCGGATCGATCTCATAAGACTACTTTTTCCTCATTTTTGCAAAATGTGAAAAGTAGGCTAAAAATCTAAGCCAGGCCGACCACCAACATCAGCATTGAACGCACGCTTTCCCAATGGCTGGATTGGTACGTGCAATCATTTCAGGAGTAACTGTCAAGATGGCGGCAGAAATTCGCTCCCGCAGGTGCTCCAAATGGCGATTTTTTTCTGCATACATAATGTTTTTAATGTACCCCCAGAAAAAAAATCCAAAGGGGTGAGGTCAGGACTTCATTACCGCGCGTGCCCCCGGCCGACCTTGGCTACTGCGCATTTAGTGTGCGCATGGCAAGGTGACGTCCCCTCCAAAACAAAACTTACTTTAACCAGCTGGCGTTCAGTGAAAGAATGACACGTTTAACATAAAGGGTTTCAGTGCTATCATTTTATTAAATGTTGGCATTAATTTTCGAGGACCCTGTACTAGCCAAAATATGTGCAGTGTTATTTCAAAATTGTCTCCCAGTAATCTGTAGGATGTGACGTATAACGCTCGTGTGTTAGCGGCGTGCTGGAGAATGCTGCCCCAAATTAAGTTCGATCCTATAGCCTCATGTGCGTGTATGGCGTCACTGTGTGGAATGTGCGAGACATTCCACCGTGGAGCTGCGGAACCTTCCTCGTAATTAAGACAGTATTGTTTGGATAATTTAGTTTCAGTATAGATTTGACCTTGTGGAAATAACAATCAAACGTGTAATAAGGGCTAGCAATTTGACCTTAATTTTAGAAATATCCATAGTAAATGGGAGAATGTTATGAACCTTATCAGGTTTGGTCATGGGTCCATATTGACGTGATAAGAAATTTTTCCACTTGATCAATACGAGACACGGGTTAAGTTAATATTTGTACATGATTTGAACTGAAATGAATTCATCAGCAATATTACAGTTCATAACAAGTAGTTCCGTGAAGAACTATACAGCCTATTTTCATATATCCTGCTCATGTTAATTGTCTCTATCAACATACAAAATTTCAGTTTAATTGCTGTAACAGATTCGTAGATATTGAGAACCGTCTAAATATTTCATATGGTCGCCAGGATGGATTTTTATTTTTGTACTATTACATTAAGATTATTGTGTATGTGTGGTATTCAAACTTCAATCGCATGATTAGAACACAAGAAGTAAAAACGAGATTTTAAAAGTACGCACACCAGCCATCTTGTGATTATGCAAACAATTGAAATAAATTACATGCCAGTGGATCAACATTTGTATAAGCATTTAACGTGCACGTTTCATGGCACACGGATAGTTAATTCGCGAGAAACGTCCATTTAAATATTTATACTTCGCGTCGCCGCCATTTCGGATTTGTGCTCAACAGGTTACTGAAAGTCATATAGGTGAACATATGTTCATAGTCTCTATGTACATAAAGAAAATCAGTTTGGTTGCTGTAAAAGATTCATAGATATTGAGAACCGTCGAAATATTTCGGAAGCTCGCCATTTAGGATTGTTATATGTATAGGCCATAGAGTTATGTACCATTCAAGGACAATTATTGCCTAGCTTCATTATTCAAACTTTCACTTCGATCGCATGATTACGACACAAGAATAAAACCTTAATTTTAAAATTTCGCACAGCCGCCATCTTGAGGTTATGTAAACAATTGAATTAAATTAGAGGGCAGTGCATTACAATCTGCAAAATCATATACTGTACCATATTGCACTGCGCTCAGAGAGTTAAATCACGAGAAAAGTCTATTATAATATTTCAAATTCGCTTGGTCGCCATGTTCGTTTTGTACTTTACAGGTTTATGACATATACATAGGTAAACTTGTATCAGTACGCTTTATCACCGTACAAAATTGCATGATGATATCTGTAATAGTTTCGGAGATATAGAATATCAGTGAAATATTTCGCACAGCCGCCATTTTGAGGTTATGTAAACAATTGAACTAAATTAGACTCCAGTGCATTACAATGTGTATAAACATTTGCTGTACCAAGTTTCATTACGTTTGGATAGTTAAATCGCGAGAAATGTCTATTTAAATATCTCAATTTCGCTTGACCGCCATGTTGGTTTTGTAGTCACCAGGTTTTTGAAAGTTTCATAGGTGAACTTCTAGTAGTGCCCTTTATCACCGTACACAATTTCAGGGCGATATCGGTAATAGTTTCGGAGATATTGAATGGTAGTGAAATATTTCGCACAGCCGCCATGTTAGATTGGTGAGACGTAACAAATTTGAAGGGCACGGTCGAGGTCGCCGGGAACAGTGCTATGAACTTACCGAGTTTCATTGAAATCGCTCGAGCCGTTTAGATTTTATTAGGGGACACACACACACACCTCACACACACACAAACACACACACACACTCGGACAAAAGGTGATCTCATAAGCCTATTTTTTCAAAATTGAAAATAGGCTAAAAATACCCTAATCCACACTCGCTAACTTCTCCTGTAATTTCTTTCTCCCTTTTCTAAAAATCATTTCTTTCACCACATTTCGTACCTCAATGTTGATGTTTATACATAGGCCTACCTCCTTTTCATAGAAATGTTACTGATTTTCTAAGTTGAAAGCCACCCACAGTATTTTTAGCCTATTTTCAATTTTGAAAAAATAGGCTTATGAGATCACCTTTTGTCCGTGTGTGTGTGTGTGTGTGTGTGTGTGTGTGTGTGTGTGTGATTCGTGTGTGTGTGTCCCTAATAAAATCTAAACGGCTGGAGCGATTTCAATGAAACTCGGTAAGTTCATAGCACTATTCCGGGCGACCCCGACCGTGCCCTTCAAATTATGTTACGTCTCACCAATCCAACATGGCAGCTGTGCGAAAAATCTCACCAGCATTCAATAACTCCGAAACTATTACCGATATCATCCTGGAATTTTATATGGTCATAAAGGAAACTACTGGAAGTTCACTTATTTGACTTTTGAGAACCTGGTAACTACAAAACCAACATGGCGGCCAAGCGAAGTTGAGACTTTAAATAGACGTTTCTCGCGATTTAACCATCCAAACACAATGAAACTTTGTACAGTATATATTTATATACATTGTAATGCACCGACATATAACTTCGTTCAATTGTTTACATAACCTCAATATGGCGGCTGTGCGAAATATTTCACCGGCATTCTATATCTCTGAAACTATTACCGGTATCACCCTGATATTTTGCACAGAGGTAAAGGGCACTACTGGAAGTTCATATATGAGACTTAAGAAACCGGTTAACTACAAAATGAGCATGGCGGCCAAGCGAATTTGAAAGTTTTAAATAGACTTTTCTCGCTATTTAATGATCCAAACGCAATGAAACTTGGTACAGCAAATGTCTATACACATTGAAATGCACTGGTATGTAATTTAGTTCAATTGTTTACATAACCTCAAGATGGCGGCTGTGCGAATTTTTAAATTAAGTTTTTATTTCTTGTGTCGTAATCATGCGATCGAAGTGAAAGTTTGAATAATGAACCTACGCTATAATTTTCCTTTATAGGTACATGACTCTATGGCCTATACATATAACAATCCAACATGGCGACCATACGGAATATTTAGAATCTACTAAAGCAATCAAACTGATTTTTTTACGTTCATAGGGGTTATGAACATAAGTTCACCTATAGGACTTTCAATAACCTGGTGATCACAAATCCAACATGGTGGTGACGCGAAGTATAAATATTCTCATGGTCGTTTCTCGTAATTTAACCATCCAAGTGCAGTGAAACTTGGTACAGTAAATCCTTATACAAATGTTAATCCACTGGCATCTAATTTATTTCAATAGTTTCCATACCACAAGATGGCAGCTGTGCGACATTTTAAAATCTCTTTTTTACTTCTTATGTCCGAATCATGTGATTGAAGTTTGAGTACTACACGTACACAATAATCTTCATGTAACAGTACATAACTCTAAGCCCTACATATATAAAAGTCCAACATGGCGACCATCCGGAATATTTAGACGATTCTCAATATCTACGAATCTATTACAGCAATCAAACTGAAATTTAGTATGTTGATAGAGGCAATTAATATTAGTTGGATATATGAAAATAGGCTCTATAGTTCTTCACGGAACTACTTGTTTATCTATTGTATTTTTCTGTTCGTTACTTTACTATTTCTCAAACCAAAGCCTCCTACCCGACCTTACTTCTGAATTCGTTATTTTACCGTTTTCCATACGAAAGCCTTCTACTTTCCCTTACCTCTCATTTCCTGATTTTACTCTTTACTAAATCCAAGCCTCCTGTTTTCAAATATTTTAATATTTTTTAAAAATCCTTTTCTAGAGCCATCTGTTCTTCTTGTTGTTTAAGATTACACCAAATTCTTAATAATCCAACGGCTCAAATGTTCAATTATGAACCATCAAGAACTGTTTTATTCAAGACTCATTAATGTGTTTTAACTTTTCGTGTTTAATTATTCAAGACATTTAGACAGACTTCACCAGTCTTCGTATTCAGTGTTTATTTAAGTGTTTGCTTGCTAACTGTGATATTTCCTGATGAACAACTAATATAGTTTGAAACTTATACAAATAATAATAATAATAAGATACTTAGTTTCTCTCATATTGACCAAAAGGAACCATTTCTTTAGTCTAATTTTGCTGAGGCCGTGACCGATCTTACGAAAAAGACTGGTTCCATAGCTACAAATGCTTAAAAGTATTACGGTCCTTTTTAACATGGATATTTTTGGGGGCTGGGGGTCTGTCTGGAATTAACATGGACAGTTGTGCTTCGACGAATTTCCAACACCTAAGTTACCATGCGAACAAGTGCAGCGTCCTCAGTTTCCACTCGTTATTAAAAGGATTTTCCATGTGATTTATACTAAACAGCTATTGACACACGACCAATGCACAGTGGGTCGAAATCAAAGTCTAGGGGGACAAAATTATTTTTACGTTTTAATCATGAATTTAGAGCGAAAGCAACGTATATAATTCGTTTACTTCATAATAAACAACAGTTAAGACCTTTTTTTAAGCTACGTCTACACATGCAAGAAATTGTCTATGACTAAGAGTTGGATAGAGCATTTAGTTATCTCTTCAGAACAATTTTCTACCCCTAATTTACTTTTAACAAAGTCACAAAGTTCCACTTTTGGCATAATCGTCGAATCCAGTGCTTCAAACAGTTGTAAACGTGTGAGAACTGTTTGCGCGGCATCTTCTAAAACGTAAAATAACTAAGTAAGTTGCAAAAAGGTGCAAAAAATCTTATGATAGGCGTAAACTACAAGACTTTATCTACACTTTAACTTTAAGTGGAAAGTGACGCAGAGTGACGCGACATATTAAAAATCCAAGTGAAAATATAATTTTAAAAATAATAGTTAAATATTAAGTAAGGCAAATATAGCTAAAATTACGTAACAATTACGCCCACTAATAAATGAAACAAGTTACAAAGATCATACCTTCAGCTGCATGTTCCATCTTAAAGCATCACACTAACCACAAAGTCAACCAAACCACAGCCACTTACATTCAACCTCCAATTCAGACTGCTCGAACAGTGGTGACAGTTTTACACTAAAATGCGTTTATATCCCAGAATAGTGAGCGGCAATTATATGAGAATGCTGTAGAAGTAATAAATTTTGATTTTTTTTTACTATGAAAATAAATAATTTTGTCCTAGATTTCGATTTTGACCCTCTGTGCAATGTCTTCGCCAACACCATTACATTGAGAACGTATGTGCAAGAATATATAATTTTCAGTATCGGTGAATAAGACTCATCCCGCTAGAATGCATCTATCTGTTACGTGTTACTGCATCTATCTGTTACGCGTCACGGGAGTTTAGCTTAAACCTTGAGTGCATAAGCCTTTGTTTACACAGATTTAAATACTCCGGGTCCGCGAGGCCCGGCTATGGACTATAGAGGTCAATATTAATCATACAAATGGAATTTGAATATCTCACTACGTTCATTTATGTTCTAAAATGGAAATTAAACATCGAAATGAAGAAATAATTCAATCAAATGTGAAAATATATACGAAAGTCAGATTTTAAAACACCATCACCCAGCATGAAACCATGACGCCCTCACATGAAGTCATCACTAAATTAATAAATTATGGTTTTATCGTTTCAAATGATCTTGTCGACTTCGTCGTTATGCTTGGGTCTAACGTTATGCGTTACGGTTACGGCGTGTATGACGTTATCATGTTGTTCAGTGCATATGCACCGAGTCTGAGTTTACTGCTGGGGTCTGCCGTAATGCGATACGGAGACGGCGAGTGCGTGACGTCAGACAGGAATACTGGGTGACTCCTAAAGAAGTGTGCAAGATGTCAGAAAGGAATACAGGGTGACTCCTAAAGTGATGTACACGATGTCAGATAAGAATACAGGGTGACCCTTAACGAGGTGTACAAGATGTCAGGCAAGAATATAGGGTGACTCCTAAAGAGGTGTACACGATGTCAGACAGGAATACAGGGTGACTCCTAAAGAGGCGTACAAGATGTGACACAAGAATACAGGGTGACTCCTAAAGAGATATACAAGACATCAGATAAGAATATCGGGTGACTCCTAAAGAGGTGTACAAGATTCCAGATAAGAATACAGGGTGACTCCCAAAGAGATATACAAGATGCCAGATAAGAATACAAGGTGACTCTTAAAGAGGTGAACAAGATGGCAGAGAAGAATACAGGGTGACTCCTAAAGAGGTGCACAAGATGTCAGACAAGAATACAGTGTGACTCCTAAAGAGGTGTACAAGATGTCAGACAAGAATACAGGGTGACTCCTAAAGAGGTGTACAAGATGTCACACACGAATACAAGGTGGCTTCTAAAGAAATATACAAGATGCCAGATAAGAATACAGGGTGCCTCCTAAAGAGGTGTGCAGGATGTCAGAGCAAAATACAGGATGACACTTAACGAGGTGTACAGTATGTTAGATTCAATTCAAATACAGGGTGACCCTTAAAGAGGTTTGCAAGATATCAGATTCAAATAATGGGTGACCCTTAAAGAGTTGTAAAAGATGTCAGACACAAATACAGGGTGACCCTTAAAGAGGTGCCCGCGCGGGAAGCCTAAGTTAATGGGTAATGGAGTGAGTTGAAAGAGTCCTGAGGCTTAGAGCGAAGCGAGAAGCCCTCCTGAGCCTTTCTAACATGTGTAGCATTTGTTGCCTGCGTCATTTCAAATGATATAAAGTCTAGTCTCTCAGACTGACTGTATCTTTTTTCCGAAGCTTTGTGTCAACATTCACACATCGTGTATCATAAAATGAATAAGTAACTGAATGTTTTTAAAACATGAAATGTGTGGTAAATTACAATACAGCTACATTGTTACTCAACTATAAGCAATAATGGTTGATTGGTTCTGTTTCTGCTTTTCTCCTTAACTGTGAGAGGAGTGATGGGAATTTCACACTAGAGGTCCGAACACTTTCACCATAAATAATTAATAATTCATATCCCGGGCTTCGCAGGCCCAGCTTATGCACTCAAGGGTTAAGTAAAGTCAAATGCACGGCTTCTATGATTTACGAAAAGTAAGCTACAGAATTTAGTGACATTAGAATATGATTATTATAAACCTAACATACGAATCATCCCTTCAATCGCTTAAATAGGGTATGTGAAATTAAAACAAAAGGTTTTAAAATTTCGAACTGATGCAATTTAGAATTTTTGAAAACAATTGAACATGGGATGTCTCTATACTAAGTTCTTAATAAAGATTCGCTGTTCTTAGCATCACTGCTCTCGGGTGATTAGATTGACTGAAGAATCATTTAAAAGATTTTAAAATCACTTGGCTGCCATATTTTGTTTGTGTTTCTCAGGATTTGGAAAGTTACATAAAATGTGTACTTAGTTAATATTCATCTATCACCATACAAAAGTTCAATTTGATTGCTTATGGTAGTTTTGGAGATATTGTAAACCGTTTAGTATATTGTATGGACACCAAGTTAGATTGTTTCGTATATAAGGTTATATAATTATACGCCGTCAAATGAATATCCTAATGATCGTTCTTTATACCAACCTACATTTATATTGATTGATTAGGACTCAAGAAATAAAAACGAGATGATAACGAATTTGCACAGCCACCATTCCTGAGTTCTCAAACAATTCACTTAAATTAGACGTCAATATATTAAGTCTTGAAGGAAAATATACCGTACCAAGTTTCACAGCGCTCGGATGAAAAGTCGCGAGGAAATTGCATTTAAATATTTAAATTCCACGTCGCCGCCATGTTGGATTTCTGCTCCACGTAATTGAAAGTCCCACAGGTGAACTTATGTTACTAGCCTTTAACAACTTACAAAATTTCACTTTGATTGCTGTAATAAATTCGTAGATATTGAGAACCGTCTAAATATTTCGGACGGCCTCAATATTAGATTATTATACAGTATATGTAGGCCATAGAGTTGTGTACCATTAGATGAAGATTATTGCTTAAGTTCATTATTCAAACGTTCATTTTGATCGCATGATTAGGACACAAGAAATAAAAGCTTTATTTTAAAAATTCGCACAGCCGCCATCTATAGGTTATGAAAACAATTGGATGTAAGTGGATTAAAATGTGTATAGGCATTTACCTGACCAAGTTTCACTGCGTTCGGATGGTTAAATTGCGAGAAAAGTCCATTTAAATGTATTAACTTCGCTTGGTTTTGTACAGTCGAGGTTTTTGAAAGTCACATAAATAAACTTATAGTGGTATCCTTTACCACCGTACAAAATTTCAAGGTAACTGTTGCGCAGTGAAATATTTCGCACGGCCACCATGTTGGATTGGTGAAACGTATTAAAATTTGAAAGCCATGGTCGAGGTCGGACAAGGTAGTAGTAACTACTTACCGAGTTTCATTGAAATCGCTTCTGCCGTTTAGATTTAATAAGGGACACACGCACATTCGGACAAAAAGTGATGATCTTACAGGTCTATTTTAGGTAGATTTCTTTAGAAAGCTAACTATTGCAATGGGTCCCATGTTTCGACTTCCGGAAAATTTCGACATATCTTCGCGTTTCACATCCCCCAGACCCCAAAACCACCGTCAGTTCAAAAGTTTATATATAATTTATGTATGTATATATGTATAGATATCAGTTTCTTGTGGACACGATAACTGCCGTAATTTTGCACCGAACACTTTGAATTTTTTACATAATATGAATCCCCTTAAAATCTCGGTCGAGCTCGTTAATGGGCAAATATCGCTATAACTCTCTTAATATCTGAAATATTGAATCCATTCAAAGTTCATACTATGTGTCGGATAAGGCCCTAAAATTTATGTTTGAGAAGTTTTTTGATAGCACCAACCATTGACCAAAGGGGTGGAAAAAAGTGTTTTTTTTTGGGAAACATTAATCATATCTCTCTTAATAGGCACAATATCAAAACCGTACAAAATGGACAATATTCCCCTACTAATTACCTAAAACTTTTGTCTGAAATAATTTTTGATATGACCCACCATTACGCCAAAGGATGAGCAAAATGATTTCAAAATTAGAGGAAACTGCCAAGAGCCATCAGATGTTACCCTGACAACGCTACTAAATTGATAAGGGATGAGCCATCAGAGGTTGCCAAGACAACGCCATTGCACGAGATCACATTCAGTTTTCCTTCTGACACTGTGGGAAGCGGCTTCGGTGACGTAACAGGTAGCATGCTGAACTTCTATGCCCAAGGTCGCGGGTTCAAAGTCGGCCGAAATCATGGGATTTTCTAGGAGCGCTCAAAATCCCTCAGTATGCTTTCCTTCGAGGGGAAGTTCCAACGTTGGTTGGAAGTTTCTGGTTGAGATGGCATCTAGTAGCCAAGCTCGCAGCTAGGTGTCGTTGACGGTAGTATTTGGTAGCATAATTAGGAACTATTACTTGAAATTGACCGACTGCAGTCCTTACCAGAATTACAGATTAATACAGCCATCACAATTAACACCGTTTATCAGACAGATTCTACACACACACAAAGTACACGGGGCTACATGACCGCGTTGTCGCAGCCCCTAAACTGAGGAACCAACATCTCTGCGGGAGATAAAATTTTGCGTGAAGAAGTAACAGACCGTTAGATAGTTACACATCAGTGCCGAAAGCTTGCATAAGGACAGTGTGACCACAGGTATGATAATGGACCCCAAATGATGAGAAGGTTACCGTCGCCATAAAACAATAAAATGTTAAAAATATGCATAAAAAGAAGAAAAACTAAGTTAATTAAGCTCCAATGGTAAAATACTTTCTCGAAATAAATGAGGTCTGATCCTTCTTCGAAAACCTGCATATTCTGCCTATTTTGGCCTATCCCCTAGTTTGCCCGGTGAAATCTACCTCCGCCTTTCGGCGTGCCGAGAGGATTTTTTTAGGGGGGAAAATGGCAAAAATTATAGCTATGATTCTATTTATTGGTTCTGCCACCCCATAACTTCAAAATTTGGTTCTCTGATAGTTATTTTCATCAGCATTCAAAATCACGAACTCTAGAGCTATTATATAAATAATTCATGCTTTTGGGCTAATGCCGTGTGTATTTTAAATTTAAACCATACGTTTCGGAGAAACCTTGCCTCCTTTTTCAATGGAAATAAACAATTCCCGTTCAATATTATTATCTCGATAATGATATGAGATCATATTGTGACTTGACTCTCTACCTTTTCTTTCTTGCTCTCGTTTTAACCTTCAGTTGACTACTTCTAACAGACTGCGAGGTGCAGTTAAACGGGGCGGTAATTTAACGCTATCACAAGAGTCATGGCCTGCTAGCTTCGCTCTTTCACCGCCAGGGCCTCAATCGAAGTATTTATTTTCGCACCATTTCCGCGGCCATTACTGAGACTACCTTTTAACTGTAAGTACTTGTTCGCTCGAACTGGAGCAAACATAGAGATGTAATCGCTACCAACAAACGTAGTCCACTACCGGTAGAAATTTTTGGAAAAATAGAGAGGTGAAAGAAAGGCATAGGGGAGAGAATTGCCCTCAAATGTTTTACAGAGGGGAATTACCTACTACATGAAAATAGACTTTAGAATAAAAATCTTATCAAGAGTATATGAAAATGCTTAGTGTAGCGTTCACTATTTTTGGGAAAATCACTAAGTTTCTGAGGTCAAACGGCAATGCCACTGCTGCAGCCAGCTATTTACTGTACTAAGTTCTTTCGGACTCTGTTGGGGCAGTAAGATCGATCTTCAAGGTCAAGCATACGTTTCAGATGAATATAATAACGTATCACCAAGAATGTCAGAATCAACGCACCTCCTTGTGTACACATCAGTGTACTTCCCCGGCACGCGCATCTTCACATCGTTACAAGACGTTCTGTGGCCATGTTTCGTATTACTGTTATATTTATTTACGGTTATACATGCAGATTTACGACAAAAAGAAACAAACAACACCATACAGATACATTTCGCGTGTTGTACTGGGAGTACGGGGAGATACAAACTGCATGAAATTAAACTTGGATATATTTCTTTTAGAGTGTAGGCACATTATTAGTTATGTTTCTGTTCGTTTTCGGGAAAATATTATGTTTCTGAAGTGCTAATGGCAACGCCGCTGCTAATGCCAGCTACTTCATAAGTTCAGTTGCGTACGGCCAGCAAGTCAGTCGGCTTTTGTTGTGGTCGAGAAACCCAATCTTCAAGGCCAAGCACACGTTTCAGATGTAAACAATAACTTATCTCCAAGGATGTCATAATGCGTCACTGTTTCTTCTCTTCAATCTCCCCGCTTCATTGTATTTTCACCAGTATAGTACAGTACAGTTGGAATGGTTTTGTTCCAAAAACCGTGCTATGTTTGGCTTTTTGTAAATCGTTAGAAAAGCACAAAAAAAGCTTAACTCTACATTTCGGAATAATTTGTAGTACTGTATCATGTTGTCGGAAAACTAAAAAAAAAATGAAAAGCTTTTTTTTCTCTAAATCTACGTATAGCGCAGAAAAGCAACGCTGCGTAGTCAAGGCTACTATTGTTACTGCGGAGAGAGCGGTGGGCATAGTTTAGACCGGGACCGGTGTCAGACAATTTTTACACTTCGGCATACTATAACTTTGGATCGGTAAGTCGGAGGAAACAAACGTTTAAATAAATGTTGCAGACAATTTTTAGAGGAACAAATTTCTGATTCACTCTTTTGTGAAAAAGAAAAACCATTTCTTCTAGGACAAAAGTGAAAAAACACTTTTTTGAAACTTTGGCGCCACCTCACATCTGCATTTCAAAACGTATGACATGACCTCAATGAGACAAATTGTAGGTGACAATGTCCTGTACATTTTTTGTTTAAAAACTTTTCTTTAAAATACGTCGATTCGGAAAAAACGCTTTTCAATTATTTTTTTAGTTTTCCGACAAAATGATCGTGCAAATTATTCTGAAATTTTGAGTTAAGTTTTTCTTGTGTTTTTCTAACGATTTACTAGAAGCCAACCACAGCACGGTTTTTTGGAACAAAAGGGGTTTATTCTGTGCAGCTGTACTGTACAAGTATTCTTCGCCGATACGTGTAACTCCACAGTATTGCAAGACGTAGTTAGTTACTTAGATAGTTATTGTTGCTTAAAGGGGCGGAACAGCGAGGACATCTGCAGTACTCTAGTTGCTATGACTTAAGAATAGATCCTCGTACTTTCATTACAATTACTCTCTTGCATCCTGTATAAATACAAATTAATCAGTTCATTAGCATGAGAAGTAAAAAGATTTGGCAAACAAGCTCTCATTTCCTTCCACTTCTTTTTTAAAACGTTATGGTGTCTTCTTGTACAAACAGCACCAGTGCTCTTGATGAAGCTTGCACCAACAAAGCAAATACGTTCCTTTGTTTGAAGTTAGTTTTCAAGAGTTGTTCTTAGGGAGTTCGTTTCCATGGAGACCAAATGGATATACTGCTGCAATGTGCAATACATATTTAATGTACAGCAAGGCCAATCACATGAACCGAATGGGATTGGTACCGCATTACTTTGCTGCATGCTATTTAATTGCGTTGTGTTATGAGTGGGCTTATCTGGATCTAGGCTTCCAGTGTGCCCTAGCAATTTCCTCTCTGTTTATCTGTGGGATTAGAAACTGCACTACCCTGATTTCCCATTCCGCGTGTGGGGGGATGATTCCATTACGTTTTGAATCATCGTTGATTTAGAACAGTATCAACAGAGAGCTATGGACTACTCTTGAGTCTGGAAAATGTATTATAATTACAGACGTAATCATCTAAGTTTTCAAGCCACCTCAGGTACAACGACACACTAGGTTGAAGATGTATCTTAACTTTTGCTAGATCATGTAGAATTTTTGAAGCTAGTCTTTCAGTGTTGCCAATACAAACTGCCAAACTGTAACTCTTCAGTCGGTCAACACGAATTTGTTCAATGACTGGGCGGGGTATCTCTACTTAGTATAAAACAAAGTCCCCGATTCTTGGATGTCACGGGTAATCTCGATAACTACTGGATGAATTTTGATGCAGTTTTCACCATTCTGTAAAGGATATCTCGAGGAAGATTTCAGTAGAAAATAATTTATTTATGATCAAAGGAAGCCAAGCAGTAATAATTTCAGTGAAAAGGTCGAAACAAAAATGGCTTCTGTGCGTTCTTTAAGCTTACGCTGATCAAACCGTTAAAAATATCTGTATACTATGAATGCAATAATTGTTCAGCATGAAAAATTCTACAAAAAAGTCCGCGAGAACATATCTCTATCTCCAATACATCGCCCACTATAAGTGTTTCTACGTTTTCATTTATTCCAACAATCTCCATTTAATTACTGAGGCGACAGTTTACGAGCTAGATAGGGGTAAGTCTATCCTCCCAGTTACAGCCTAGCTAGCGGGCGAGCCTATTACCCCAGACACAGTCAGCAGCAAACAATCGAATCGTGTTGAGTTAAGACTTCAGAGAAGAGTGGTTGTGTTTGGAGTTTCCCTGGAAGTAAAACGTAAAACGGATATAGGTGTAGTTCATTGACATAGAAACAAAAGCGCTTATCACGTAATGCATTCAGAAACCGTCCCCGGGCGAAGCATATCCTGCAGCAATAAGCAGAGAAATATCGATCTTCCAGGCAACATGCGTTAGTTGGATTGCAACAAATGGTATTGGAAGGGGCTGCTGAATCACCTGGTATATACAATACTGAATTTAGATTACAAAAAGTTTTAAAAACTTGTGTAACGTGTCCATCTTATTTGCTTATATTATTGCTCAGTCGGTTTGAAGCACTTCTATAGTTGTTTCGTTATTATTAGTGTAGTAAATGCATTATTGTATAATATCTGTATAGAACACGGAAATACAGCGAAACAAAAAGAGCCTTCATTTTATTCATTCTGAATGCTGATTAAACTCGAGATCACTGCCTGAATGTAATTTCTAAGTATTCCTTTATTTAGTAATGAAACCATTTCTACTTCGCGTGATGAGACCAGAGGCTAAATGATTTTTTCCGTGTCTTTATAGTCTTCTTTATTCTCTCAGCAAACAAAATCCTCTTGAAAGCGTAATGGCTTGTTGGAAGCCTCTGTGAGTCTTCGTCAACAATCATCTCTTGAGATCTCTTTCTTGATTCACCCTTCATACAGCTGCAGCGTGAGTTTTCATTCTTAGTTCACAAGTCTCTCGCTTCCAAAGAGGTTTAATGGCATTTAATGCCGTTAAGATGACTCGCAGTACGGATTCATTTTCTGTAGATCATTGAACTAACATTGACCTGAATGTGTTCAAAACTTTGGCGGCGGGGACTTTTAAATAAGGTAGTTATTTACGTTATAGTGGGAGTATTTCACATAAAACTCCTTGACTCTTCAGTATTTCCAAATATCTGGTTTCTTGATCTCGAGTAAATTTTTATACAAATTAAATAAATTAATCAATTAAAAAATTGTGAAAGTGCACATGCAGTATTAAAGATACAGAGCAGAAATGTTGCTCAGTAAGGTAGATTTTACAGAAAATTCGATGACTCTTAAGGTCCTCCAATAATATTGTTACGGCTGTGAGTTTGTTTCATCGCTCGCCGCATGAGTCACAACTGCCCCCGGGCTGGGCTGTGCTCTGCCTCAGTGTATTGCGTGCGCCTTATGCAACAGGACTACTAGGACAAAGGGATGGTCCAGAATATTCGTGACCCACCCAGTGATGGAAACCTCGAGAAGCCGTGAACCCTGGATGGGTCTAGAAGCATTTATTGAGTCACCGGCCTGCTATATAAGAGCGACCTGTCAACCCCTAGTGAAGCCGATTCTCTTGACAGCGAGGGAGTGAGAAGCATATAGGGGACTGCCTGTGTTTTGAGCGAGTGTGATTTCACTGAGCGACAGAGGTATTGTGGTGAAGTGCCGTGCGAGTTACGAAATCCAGTGACATTGTTTCCCCAGCTTGTGGACAGCGAAGCAGCGTGTAGCAGGTTATCGTAAGTAACTGTAGTTTGTGTACATAAGGAAGAGGTGCAGGTATTCCACGGGTCTCATTAGTGGAGAATTAGCTGCATGAATAAGTGAAAGGGACAAGAGCGCTTAAGGAAGAGACTTGAGGAAACTGGAGTAAGGTTCTAATTGCTTGTATCTGCTGTTGAGTGGTGTATCTTTCTGGCCGCAATTAAGTTAATTATTTCTTTAAAGGAACAATCTGTGTTGTGCTTCAACCCATCGTAATCCAGTTAACAAAAGTGCCACTAGGGGGGTGGCACGTAACAATATATTTAATTCAGCCAAATAGAATAATATTACTATATCACTGTACAGTGCAAATTCACTTAACCAACATTGACCTGAATGTTGCCAAAACTCTGGCGACAGGGACGTTTAATTTAGGTTAAAGTGAGTGGATTTTACAAATATTCTATGACTCCCCCGTATTTTCAAATATCTGGTTCTTTTAGTGCTGTATTCTATAAGATAGCGACCACAGGGTTGTTTACTTAGTTTACATTCACACTCTCTATTTGGATCATGAAAAGATGGTGTTGCAGATAGGATAGTGAAAGCCATGAACTGCCAATCTTGTATGCTTTTGTTTTTAAGGCGTATGGCTTTTAGTACCGAGAGTGCCCGAGGACATTTTCGGCTCGCCAGAGTTTGTAGCTGCTTTTATACGGACACCCATCGGGTGTGGAATGTTGTCTGGGGAGGAAAGTGTGAGTGTAAGGACGAGGAATTGGAAGGTAGCGGCTGTAACCTATAGTTAGGGACCAACCCCGGCATTTGCCTGGAAGGAAGGTGGGAAACCACAGAAGACCATCTTCAAGGTTACCGGCGGGGGGATTCAAACCTCCTCGCCTCCTGGATGTGAGCGACTGCTTGCAGCCACACCGTAACGACCACGGTTAAATCACCCGGTGCCAATCTTGTGAAGACGTGTCTTATTTTAACAAGATGTTCCGTGAAGAACTATACAGCCTACTTTTCATGCCAATGATTATTCTACAGAATATGAACCTATCTAGAATAATGACGAAATTCAGTTGGTAATATCGAAATATCTAATTAGTTCAAAATATACCTGGTATAATGTAGCCTAATAGAGCACTACAGTTGGCAGCCCTGGTGACTGAATATATTCTTAGTTCCATCTCTTAAGGTACAGATTACAAAATTAGGTTGAAGTCCAATGGACGTTACATGCAGTTAGACATTGGATCTATCAGCACGCGTAAAAGCATGTTGGCAACAATGGCATGCGTGTGCTGGTTAGAAATAATCGGAAATATTATGATATCTTGTTGTGCCAATTTTGGATTAAATCCATTTGTTAGTATAGAAGTTACATGTATTTTAAAATTGGACATATCAGCAGGCATAGAATCATGTTGGCAGCACTGCCTTGTATTAATTACTCCAAATTAATCTAGAATATCAGGTGCTATACGTGTGCAAAGTATAGAGCTGTTGGCTTGCATACTTTCTGATAAATTGATATTAGGGTTAAAAAAATATAGACAGCATTTATTAACAGTTGGCAGCCCTGATTGCTCTTAACAATACTTATAGTCATATCTGTTATGGTACACATAGCACAAACGAAATTTGGTTGAAATCCAACTGATAGTATAGAAGTTACATGTATTTAAAAATTGGTACTATCTGCAGGCTTATAATCATGTTGGTAGAACTGACGTATATAAGTTACTCCAAATTAATCTAAAATGTCAGAATATACGTGTGCATAGTTTAAAGCTGTTGGCTTGCATACTTTCTGATATATTGGTATTTGGATAAAATAAATAAATAAATAGAGAGAAATTAACAGTTGGCAGCCCTGGTGGCTCTTAAGAATACGCTCAGTCATATCCGTACATGTACACATAGCACATACGAAATTTGGTTATATTCCAATTGATAGTGTAGAAGTTATATGCATTTAAAAATTGGACCTATCAGCAGGCTTATAATCATTTAGGCAACACTGCCATGTATGGCCTCCTGGAAATTAGACTGCAATATTATTATCTATACGTGTGCCCATTTTGAAATAGCTCCCATGCATACCTTGCAAGATATCTAACATGGAGCTCAAATTTCTAGTGCGTTTTTTCAGCAGTTGGTAGCACTGACATCATTTTCAAATATGGACGTGAGATATTCCGGTGCACATCTTTACTCATACTAAATTTGGTTTTGATTGCTGCAGCCGTTTAGGAGTTGATAGGGGGGGGGACACACACACAGCCAGATAGACAGACAGACACACATTTTCCCGGATCGATCTCATAAGTCTACTTTTTCCTCATTTTTGCAAAATGTGAAAAGTAGGCTAAAAATGTCCTTTGTCCATGCTCGGTCTATCATAGCCCTTGTACAATAGAAGTCAGGACATTTATGTATTCTCTTTTCTTGATTAGTGTTGTTAGTCATTTGTGTGATGCGCTGGTTTTAGGTAGTGTCAGTAAAGCCCACAGGTCGGCGATGAGAAAAGTTTTTTAGATTCCTGTGTGAAATACTTATAGATAAGAACCAACCCACTGAAAATTTCCAATAGACTACCATTATTTTGTAAACATACAAATTCACTCTATAGATCGCACACACACGCACAAACATTAGAATTAACACCTTTTGTCATAAATCCTAAAACACTGTTACTTAAAAGTTAAATCATTTCACGGAAGCATATAATTGTGATAAAACACGGAACTCACTGTTGGAAACTATCTTGGAATAAAGTATCACAAGCGGACCCGTGCGAGAAATCTCGCATGTTCATAAACCACACTTTCTCCAATAGGTTTATAATGAGACACTTAAGGAGAAAGGTTATGTTTTTATTTCAACCAAATGACTATAGAACACTATTTACATTTCAGGATAAAGGAAAGACCTCAGAATGTTAATATGACATGAATCAGGCGTCACAGCGGCCCGTGGACAGGAATTATGGAGCGTATTTTCCTTCATCAACGGTGTTTGCAAATCGCACACTTCGTACAATTTTTTAAAGTCACTTTTTAAAGAAATTGTAGATATTTATGAAATTATAGTGCAATAAGTCACTGCTAATATCTATTCTCTTTCATTTGAATGCTCATTTGTCACGATCGGTCGCTTGTGAGAGTCGCAGGAGGGATCTCATCATCATCATCATCATCTTGTACAGTTTCCAGCCCCAGGCTGGGTCTGTTTGGAACATAAGCCTCGCCACTTAGTCCTTTCTTCCCACCACCTCTCCGCTGTCACTCTGGTCCAGTCCTCGCCTCTCTTCTTGATACATTCTTCCACTCCTTTCAGCCATCTATCTCTTGGTCTTCCCCTTGGTCGTTTCTTCTGCATCTGCATCTCATGTATCCTCTTGGGAATCTTCTTCTCATCCATTCTCTTTAAGTGTCCATACCACCTCAGTCTTGATGCCTCAATCCTACCTTGCAAGGGCTCCTCTTTCACCATTTCCCTGACCTTTTCATTCCTCACCCTGTCTCTTCTTGTTACTCCGATCCTACTTCGTAGGAACTTCATTTCACCTGCCTGTATTCTGCTTATGTCTCTTTTCTTCATTGTTCACGTTTCTGAAGCATAGGTCAGTATCGGGATATAGTAGCTTCTGTATAACACTTCCTTGCTTTTTTGTGGGACATCTTTATTCCACACTAAGCTCCTAATGCTTCTCAGGAATGCTTCTGCCTGTCTGCCACGTTCCGTAATCTCTTTGTCATTTCTCCCATTTTCCTCCACTATACTTCCCAAGTCCCACAAGTCCAACCCCTCCTCCACGTGGTGGGAGACGGGCAACGGCATGAAGTAGGGGATTGCCTGTAGGGGTGAAGTACAGTGGGGACTTTGTGTGCCCCGGGACCGCTGCGGTAGCTGTGAAGGCTCTATGGACTATGGGAACCTGAAAAGTGACGGCTGACGGGGCTCTGGTGAAGCTACGACAGGCCTAGCAAGCCAGTAGTGGATATCATATTTGCTTTCAAAACAGGAACAGGCCTCGGAAAGGACTTAGGAGGTATCTATACTACTGAAATAATATATATGATTTAACGTTGTATGACCCTCATCAGAAGAATGGTAAAGCATTCCATTATAAATTTAAAAAATCTTTTAAGGAGAATTGTGCGTGAAAATCCTTAAAAATATCATATCTTGTTTTATCAAAAAAAAAAAGTCAACCCCTGGCACTATCCAGCCCATGACGGGCTAAGGCCGACCAAGCGACCGCTGCTCAGCCATTCGGCCTGCAGATATTGGGGTGACGCGTGATCAGCGCGTCGGGTCCCCTCGGCCGTTAATCTTGGTTTTCGTGATCGGGGCGCTGTCTCACTGTCAGACAGCTACTCAATTGTCCTCACGAGGCTGAGTGCACCCCGTTCCAACCCTCACGTCAGTTTTAAAATCCCTGACGGAGCCGGGGATCGAACCCGGGGCCTCCGGGTGAGAGGCAGGTGCGCTACCCCTACACCACGGGGCCGGCTTTATCTTGTTTTATACATGGTTAAACTCTCCATAGCTTCCTGAATGAGAAAATCAGTGGCTTATATAATGCTTTCGGCGCTAGATATACCGAAAGCTGTGGCTACGCTTGCTAAAGCGCAGCGTTAGGTCATGGAACCAAGCTATCTGCTGACTCAGTAGACTCGTGGGTTCTAGCCCCACCGTCGGCCATCCTTGAAATGGTTTTCTGTGGTTTCCCATTTTCAACTCCAGCCAAATGCTGGGACGGTACCTTCTGGCAGACCACGGTCGCTTCCTTCCACATCCTTGTCCAGTTTCATTCATCTGCATCCATTCCATCTCTCATACCGGCGTTCAGGTCGTCCACGGGCATCAACTAGAAAGACCTGTACTCAGCCTCTCAGGAGGCCACGCACAAAAGAAGCGCTTGAAATATTTAAAAATATTGATACACGTGTACCACGGCCATTTTTCGTTAATTTTTACATCAAATTTCCAAAATTTAAAATTTAGCTTGTAAAAAGTACATTACGAAGGTGCAGGGGTGAAATATTCCACAATTTCTAGATAGATTTTGGAGAAAAGTTGAGAACTTTATGGCTTCTTTTTGAAATAGGTAAGGCCCAGAAATACATTTTTATGGACGTTTCAGTTGAGGAGCTTGGACATCGTGGTCATTTATCCCCGTGTACTTGGGTCTGTGTGGGATTTGTCTGATAACCTGTGTTATTGTGGTGTCTGTATTTGTAGTAGTAGTAGTAGTAGTAGTAGTAGTAGTAGTATGTATGTATGTATGTATGTATCTTAGTAAGGCAGGTGATGATTAGAATGAGGCATTTGCAAAAGTGGGAAAACACTTTCGCTTAAAGCCCCTAATCTTCATTTTTTTTACGCCCGCCGCCTGAAGAGAAAATGTTCTATAAGGCTTAGGATCAAACGCATGCTAATTTGTTTGAATCGATTTGGGACTCCATTGGCCGTCATGACTACATCAGTGAGTACATAATACTCGCACTTTTCGGGGTAACTCTTTCTTTGTCCTTCTTGACTGTTTTAGTGGCATTAGACGATTAGACTGATAACAAGGAAGTATGTCACCTTAGGTGACGCTGTAAACATATTTTGCACCGACGAAAACTAGACTAAAATACATGTCAACGGATGCGAACAGGACATAATGGATGGGAGGAAAATTAATCAGAGCTTTGACACTTCCTTGTCCTCGTGAATGAAGAGAGAACTTTTATGAGAGGTATGAAAGGTTGAATGTTCCGGGGATGTATTGTTAAATTGAGTTTCAAGTTAGCGCGCTTCTCGACACATAATGTAATGAAGCGAGCGACTCCGTGTGATCTCTCCTATAGATTACATTACACCGGCTCTCTTCTATTAGCAGCATTATTCATCCCACATCGATTTTTGCTTGTCAGATATTTTCCTCACATAGGGGAATCTTGGCAGGGATGGCGATGGCAAACACAGCGCCAAAGGCGAATGACCTTTAAGCCAACCCTTCCCCTCTCCCTTGCATAATAGTAATAATAATCATAATAATAGTTCTTTGAGTTTTACGTCACTTTTTAACTGCTTCCAGACTAGAAAAATCTAAGGCATTAAACCAGAGGACCCATAATTTGCATGGATATCTTCCGGCAACTTCGAGGCTCAAATCAAGAAAAAGTTTTCTTCGTTCTACAGCAAGCCTAACTGAACCCCCTTCAAAATTCAGAATAAATTCATGGCGTTCCAGGATGGATGGTACCATCTGAAAGCTTGCCTCCAGGTATGAGGAAAATTGGTCGACATGGAAGGCACTAAACAGGTTGCGGTCTGGTGTTGGCAGATCCAAAAATAACATGAAAAAGTGCGGTTTTGCATGCGACACCTCACTATGCGAAAGTGGTGAAGAGCAAACCATGGATCATCTCCTCTGCTGCATGTTATGCCCGACGACATGCTCTCCTCAGAATCTATTAGATACCACCAAAGAAGCATGTGAATTGGCAAGATACTGGTCACCTTACACATAAATTTCAAGTTATGGAGGTTTAGCCAAAAGAAATGTTGTATGTACTTATAGTAAGTACCAACTAGCAGAAGTACCCTTTCTTCGAACGGTCTTTGGTATTAAAAGCCAGACGTAATCAATTGAGCTACTGTTGCAATGGTTAGAGGCTTGGAACCTGTTTGTCGACAAAGAAGTATGATTAGTTAAAATATGCTCTGAAACAAAATTTAGCCTACCTAACGTGTTCATCCTGACGTGAAAATAAAATTGAAACCCTCGTAGACGAAACGCAATACACGTCATGTTGCTGTTTGGAGATATAATATACCTTCTGTACGACATATCGCACGTTTAAGTCGTGTGAAAAAAATCTATGGTAACCCCTGACCCCCTTAAGCACATTGATGAATTTTACAGTTTTAGTTGCTTCCGTGATAACCTTATAGCCATTTGCAAACGTTCACAGAAATTGAATAAATGCAGTGGCATTACTTCTTGCAGAAATAGATGGAAAGTTGGATGTCACCTTTTGATATGTTTTTGTCATGGCTATTGGCGTGCATTCCATCATAAGTTTATTAAATGAAATTAGTTTTCTGGGAATATCAGAAACTCTTGGTATTAGAGCCTTAAAATCTAGTATCGTGCCTCTGAAGGATATCTGTATCAAATTTTACGTTGATGCACCCAGCCGTTCTCGAGTTATAAGGGAACATAGTTGTCCACAGACAAACAAACAGACATACATACAGACAGACAAACAGACAGACAGACAAAAAAATTAAATTCGCGCGCGTCCGTCATAAAACAGTCTGAAACGCGTAAATAACGCAAATTTCCGTAGAAATTCAGAAAAAACAGACAAACTTTCATTTTTATATAGCCTATAGAGAGATTATTGGTGTTTTGGTGTATATTTGTAAATTTCACATTGTTATATGTTGTCTGATACGATTAAATAAATAAATAAATAAATAAATAAATAATCTGCTGCAGATTTTAGAGACGCTGGGGTGTCGGAATATTTCCATGAATGGATTCTTTAGAGCGCCAATAATTGTACTGACAAGGCTCCCTCGCGTTTAAACACTTTCAAATGCCAACTGACTGTGCTGGAATTCGATCCCCCACCCCTTAGGAACAGCAGGCAAGAAAGTTACCACTGCGTCACGTATCGAATCCTTTATTCTGTTGTCTCAAGTCGTAGAATCATGAGTTAGACTGATGACTTCGATCTCATGAAAATGAATAGGAAATGACATGATAATTATAGCGTTAAAATATGTCGTTAGGATACAGAGATTGCATCAGTCAATAAGTAGAAAAAGCAGCGTCACAGAGGGCGTCACAGCAGGTGCGAAAGATGGCTTCCATCTACCAGAAGGTTTACTGACGCGGGCCCAAAGGGTCGGGTTGGTTGGTTGGTTGGTTGGTCCCACAGTTTAGGGGCTGCGACAACGCGGTCATATAGCACCGTGTACTTTGGGTGTGTGTAGAATTTGTCTGATAACCGGTGTTAATTGTGATGGCTGTATTAGAGTGTGTTATCTGTAATTCAGGTAGGGACTACAGACGATCAATTTTCAAGTTGTTCCCACTTTTGCCACCAAATGCCACTGTCCACGATAGCTAGCCGCGAATTTAGCCACTACATACCATCACAACCAGCACCTGTGACGAACATTGGAACTTAGAGCGCTAATCAAATAAAACCTATTATGCAATTCCACCAAGTTCCATCAGTCTTGGGGACGTGATGATGGGGTGGTCAAATTGCTTGCTCAAACTAATTTTTTAAGACCGACTGGGTTTGTTTCAGGGTTAATACATGTGGGATTTTATAGGAGAAATATCACGAACTATGCTTAAGATTTCGCGTAAAAAGAAGTTTAAGGCTTGTATTCACAAGATTAAGATTCTTCATCCACCTGTCAATACTATTATTAGTATCATATGAAGCAAGCTGAAAATATGTATGTGAGCGGTCTATATTCCCTAGTGTTGATCGGTGCGTGCTATTTATAATTTTCTCTCGATGAAGTAATTCTGCATGACTCATTAAAAAAGTAGAGATGTACTTTGGAACCATGCCTAGAGAGTATAATCACTTGTAAACTTGTTAGCTGGTGATATTGTAAATAAATCAGCGCCAGAAGCAGGCTACAATGACAGAAATGGGAGCAGGCGCTCTCTTCCGGAAACAAAGAGGACAGAAGGTCCATTCATCTTTAACTAAGCTGTGCAATCCGCCTTCCTTTCAAGCGTAACACATTTCATCATGACTGTGGCATCCCTGCCCTTGCCATCTGACGAATGTCGCAATAAATCACACAAATACCGTAAGACCATGCTCAAGATTGGAGCGGTTTTTCCAACACTATCAACTTACTGCACTACTATTTTATATCGTTTTTCTATTGTAACTCGATATTCCTACCGTTAGTGATTTGCCGCGTAATGTATGGTTCTTAAGTCAACAAACAATTTAACTGCACATACGCGTAAATTCAGCATTGTATCGGAGTGGGGGTCCCCGGGAAATTTTGAGGTTTCAACTTCGAACTGTCAGTTCCCAAGGCTCGGGGAACTGGCGTTTAAGTCAACTTCACTATTCATTTCATCTATACGACACCACACATGACATGACCCACAGTTTTTGTCAATTAAGATATGACTTTTATGAAAAACAGTGAATATGTTCAGGAATACAATTCAAGTAATTGAAAATATTGTGCTGATTATTTTTATTTTATTTATACGTGCTTTCTTCTTCTTCTTCTTCTTCTTCCTCTTCTTTGTAATTGATTTTATTTGTTTCCAAATTACTTTCATTTATCGATAGTGGTGTTCTTTTACTTCTTGAGTCCACTTTCTTCCAATTGTTAGTTTCTTTCACTCCAATATTTCCCGTTTTCAGCTTTGGTTTTCTTGGATATATTGCCATGCTTGAAATTGTTTCTTGAGTGGGATGCGCTCTTGAATGCCATTTGGTGTAATTCCCACTTTTTTGAGATCTATTTCAAGTTCAACCAGACCCATTTGGTTTTCCTTCTCTAGAAACTAGGTAATGATGCGGTTGATCTGTCACTTCACATGTCCATAAGGGTGAATTCTTCTTTTCCGGATGCTGTCGGTTATCTTCTCCACGCTTGACACGGTGGGTGAGTGGTCAACGTGTCAGTCTACTAACCCCAAGCTTGCAGGTTGTGCCTGGCAGTGGTAAGTAATTTTTGAAAGGCGGCAACCATGCCATACGATGTTGGCATGTCAAAGAACCCATTTGAATTCAGTAGGCCGTGTTCCTAATGGAAACATTAATCTCGGAAGTTTCCGCCAACACAAAGTTCCTCATTTCTCTACTAGAAAGCACTATAGTGTTCAAGGAGCTTAGATATCGAACCTCCTTGACTTTCATAGCGCTTCAGGGAACAACGAAATTCGACATGCAAGCTACCCTTTGGGTGTCAAATAACAAAAGGCTTGCACCCGGCACCCGAGGCCATACGATATTATTATTATTATTATCTTCTCCAGATGAGTATCGAGTTCGTGGTTATGCCGTTTTCTATATTTCCCTTTGTCTTTGACTGGACCCACGATTTTTCTCAAGATTTTTCTTTCTTTCACCTCCAGATTTTTGAGCAAGCCTGAATTTTTGTTCATCGTAAGACATTCGGAAGCGTACAGGGCCTCTGTACGAATGACACTGCAACAATGTCTGAGCTTGGCGTTGAAGGATATTGACCATTTGTTATACAGTAGATGATCTTGGTTCAATGGTAATCTAAGCCATTTCCATTTAGCTTAAGCGCGAAGTGAAGGCTTCTTTCTGTGATACTTTTGGTGTTATCAGTTCTCCCAATAATGTAAACTTCGTTACCCGTTTGATAGATTCTTCTTTGACTACAAGTTGATTGGGAGCCGGATCCATATTGGTTTTGAACTCCGTTTTCTCAAGGGAGATCTGGAGTCCTTTCTTCTCTGTTTGTGAACTAAGCTGATATAGTTGCTCGTGGCTGTCTCTAATGAATCAGAAAAGATTACAAAATTATCGACGAAGGCTAGACAGTCGATTGTAAGATTTCAGTTTCTGTAACCCATTTCATGATGCATATCATTTCTGACTTTTTCCTTTTGCCTGAATTATGTAATAGAGGGCAGTTTGGATGCGTGGCGCGCCGCACCCAGCCTATTCGTGGCTCCAGTGTGTTCTCCTGATGACATCAACAAAGCGTATAGGGCTATTATAAGAACAGGGTTCACAAGAAGACTGAAAAACAGAGACTCAGCGCGGGAAGAAGATTAAAATTAGACGAGGACCAGAACGAGGTCAGTGTTGCTATGTAATCAAACTGGGTTGGTGCAATCTCTGTGATCTTAATGGCAGAACACTGTCGAGTTGAGACAATTGGGGCTTAGTGTTAAAGCGGTAATTTCGCAGAGATCGTTGGGATGCTTCACTTGCGCTATTATAAGCCATACTAGCTTAAAACGACTCAATAAGGTCACGTAATTGTTTGTTGTTAATTCGTTCATGGGACTTGGGACATCTTGGTCATCAACCCTGTGTAATTATTTTTTAGAACTCTTCTACTGTAATTAGGGCGTTGTTTGAGTCCAGGAACTGGGGTTGCAGGAGTTGGGGTTGCAGAAGGGATGTTAGTCGTTCTAAGGGGGCTATTATAAATAAATAAGTAATTAAAATACAAAAATAAGTTATCGTGCCGGAAGACATTTTAGCCTATTTTCATTTATGAGAAAATAGGCTTATGAGATCACCTTTTGTCCGTGTGTCTGTCTGTGTGTGCATGTGTCTGTCTGTGTGTCTCCCCCTAATAACTTTTAAACGGCTGGAGCAATTTCAATGAAACTCGGTAAGTTCATAGCACTATTCCAGACGACCCCGACCGTGCCCTTCAATTTTTTTACGTCTCACCAATCCAACATGGCGGCTGTGCGAAATATTTCACCAGCATTCAATATCTCCGAAAATATTACCGATGTCACCCTGGAATATTTTACGGCGATATAGGGAACTACTAGAAGTTCGCCTATGTGACATTTGAAAACCTGGTAACTACAAAACCAACATGGCGGCCAAGCGAAGTTGCGACTTTTAAATAGACGTTTCACGCGATTTAACCAACCAAACGCTATAAAACTTGGTACAGATTATATTTATACACATTGTAATGCACCGACATCTAACTTCGTTCAATTGTTTACATAACCTCAAGATGGCGGCAGTGCGAAATATTTCACCGGCATTATATATCTCTGAAAGTATTAGCGGTATCACCCTGAAATTTTGTACGGTGATAAAGGGCACTACTGGAAGTTCATATATAAGACTTAGAAAACCCGGTTAACTACAAAACGAATAAGGCGGCCAAGCGAAGTTGAAAAGTTTAAATAGACCTTTCTCGCGATTTAATGATCCAAACGCAATGAAACTTGGTACAAAAAATGTTTATATACGTTGTAATGCACTGATATCTAATTTAGATCAATTGTTTACATAACCCCAAGATTGCGGCTGTGCGAATTTTAAAATTAAGTTTTTATTTCTTGTGTCGTAATCATGCGATCGAAGTGAAAGTTTGAATAATGAACCTACGCAATAATTTTCCTTTAATGGTACATGACTCTATGGCCTATACATATAACAATCCAACATGGCGACCATCCAAAATATTTAGATGGATCTCAATATCTACGAATCTATTACAGCAATCAAACTGAATTGTTTAATGTTCATAGGGGCTATGAACATAAGTTCACCTATAGGACTTTCAATGACCTGGTGATCACAAATCCATCATGGCGGCAACGCGAAGTATAAATATTCACATGGTCGTTTCTCGCAATTTAACCATCCGAGTGCAGTGACACTTGGTACAGTAAATATAAATGTTAATCCACTGGTATCTATTTTTTTCAATTGTTTCCATAACCACAAGATGGCAGCTTTGCGAAATTTTAAAATCTCGTTTTTACATCTTGTGTCCTAATCATGCGATTCAAGTTTGAATACTACACGTACACAATAATCGTCATGTAATAGTTCATAACTCTAAGACCTACATATATAAAAATTCAACATGGCGACCATCCGCAAAATTTAGTCGGTTCTCAATATCTGCCAATCTATTTGAGCAATCAAACTGAAATTTTGTAAGTTGATAGAGGCAATTAACATAAGTAGGACATATGAAAATAGGCTGTATAGTTCTTCACGGAACTACTTGTTCAGTGTTGCCTTAGTTATCGAAATTTAATGTTTTTCAGTCGGTCAACACGATTGTACCCAATATTAATGGGTGTTTCCCTAATCCTGAAAAAGGTTTCATGAGATTAATAAATACCCTTGAATGACCTGTTTCGATCGTCAAACGATCATCATCAGATTCTTTACACTTAGGCTATTGTATCTACTGTATCTCTACAAATATGGGTGATGGTATTTACAATATATACACTTACTTAGTTGCAGTAGTTATTAAACTATTGCAACTAGTCAAGATCATACATAATCAACAAATCTTGACTAGTGGAGAATTTAAAATTTTCAGGCTGAACAAAACTGCCTTTTCATTTTTGCCTCACAAGACTGAGTGTATCTCGTTCCGGACCAGAATAATTTTTTTTGGCTGAGCCGGGAAACGAACCCGGACATCTGGGGCGACAACCAATAATGCTAACCACTACGCAACGAAGAGGTTTTTCAAATGATGTTTCATAAGTTAATTTGTTGTCCATTATACTCAACGCTCCCAACCCTTTAATATTTCATAACTTATAATCTCTCCAGTGCCCAGTAAAATATTATACCTTTTCCCAAAATATCATGATGATCGAAATAGCCGTTCCTGGAACGAACGAACAAACAAACAAAACAGACAGACAGACAGACAGACAGACAGAAGCTGTATTCACTTTGCTAAGCAATAACAGATCTCAGAGTGAGACAAGTATGTGATACAGAGAAGAACTAAGCCTCACTCTGTGGTGACCTCTTGCCATAGAGCAGTCGTTATGGTCACTCTTTCTCAGTAATCTCTTTACTTAACATTCGAAGCACGTCTTCAAATGTGAAGCCGCTACCAGCATGTGCTTTTGGTTTACTGTAACCACCTTATATTCTTGTGACAACTGCAAGCAATGTTTTACACAAGCATACAATCATCGAGTTCCCCCGTGAAGAATTGTAGAGTTACAATTGGATCCAAATTAGGTTTTTTCTGTTTTTTTTAGCGTATGGCTTTTAGTGCCGGGAGTGTCCGAGGACATGTTCGGCTCACCAGTTTTGTAGCTCCTTTGAGACGGACACCCGATGCGTGAACTACACGTACCGTTGGGGAGGGAAGTTGGAATGTAAGGACGAGGAGTTGGAAGGTAGCGGCTGTGGCCTATAGTTACGGACCAACCCCGGCATTTGCCTGGAAGGAAGATGGGAAACCACCGAAGACCATCTTCAAGGTTGCCGGCGGGGGGATTCGAACCTCCTTGCCTCCCGGATGTGAGCGACTTCCAGCAGTCATGCCGTAACGACCACGGCTAACTCATCCGGTTTCAAATTAGTATTAATACAGGAAAAGAATTCCCAAAATATTTAATTACCTGTGTTGTAATCACAGAAATACAGAGAAACCTTGCAAGGCAATAATAATCGATCTGTCATCTCACTCTTGTACTGTGCACATATCACGAGTTGATCTGTGATAGGAAAGAGTTATGTTAGTTATAAGTGGGCCGTTCCTTCTTGACCGGTACATATTACGTGCGCAGTGGTGTCTCCATGGACAATGAGCCTTCATACCTTTGTGATCAATGCAAATTAAGTACGCAACATGTCCTCTGGCAGCGCACGTGCGTATTCAGTGATCTCAGTGATCTACTTGGGCTTTAAGAAGAAATCTCACGCGTTTACGACCGGCCACGAATAACCGGCCCATCTATACTAGTAGAGTCCTGCATGCGACGTACAAGTACGGCTGACTACGTTCACATAGAAACCATCTCCCTCTGTACTGAGCGAACTACCATTAATTACTTAATTAATTAATTAATTGAAGCCTCCGTTGCTTAGGCGGCAGCACGCCGGCCTTTCACCGCTGGGTCCGTGGTTCAAATCCAAGTCACTCCATGTGAGATCTGTGCTGGACAAAACGGAGGCAGACAGGTTTTTCTCCGGGTACTCCGGTTTTCCCTGTCAACATTTCATTCCAGCAACACTCTCCACTATCATTACATTTCATCTGTCGTGCATTTAATCATTGCCCCAGAGGAGTGCGTCAGGCCTCGGCAGCCGGCACAGTTCATATCCTCGCCGCTAGATGGGGGCTTCATTCATTCCATTCCTGACCCGGTCGGAGACTGGAAGCAGGCTGTGGATTTTTTCATTATTATTTTCATTATTATTATTATTATTATTATTATTATTATTATTATTATTATTATTATTATTATTAACAGAGAAAATAACTGGCGTGATGAGGAAAAGGAGGATTTCTTTTTATGGGCGCATAACCCGAATGAAATCAACACGGCTATCCAACCGAATTTTTGCTTTTCTCCATGAGAACAAAACAAAGGGGGCCTTGTTCAGTGAAGTAGAGAAAGATCTGTTGGAGACTGGGATAACATGTGAAGATATCCAGGAGCGTGGCCCACTTAGGGAAAACTTCAAAAACATCGGAGTTTTTAACTTAAGCGGAAACTAAAAACCGGGAAGGCGTGGACAACAGAGAGAAAGGTGCAACATCGATTGCAAATGAAGGAGTACTGGGCCAACATTAAAATGCAGAAGAAACAGTTGACATGACGTGGTCCTTAGTTGTCCGTAACTAAGGAAGAAGAAGAAGAAGAAGAACAGCAATAGAAATAAGAAATTCAATGACCCCCCCCCCCCAGGGGCTCATAACTTGTGGGACGTGGGTTGGCGACCACGGGGCCCCAGCTAAGTCCTACATTGCTTCCACTTACTTGTTCCGGGCTCCTTTCAGTTATCGTTCCTGTCGACCACACTTGGTCTTGTTCTCTTCCAACCCCGACGGTATTATGGTATCCGAGGCCTAGGGAGTCTTTCACTTTCCCGCCTTAATTGGCCCTTGTCTCATCTTTCCTGATACCCTCATTCTTCGAGGGGTCAGCCCTCCTTTATCTTTTCATGATATATCATGCCTTCTGCTGAAGGACCTTAAGGAGACAGGGTACACTTCTGGTGCACCCTAAATAGTGCTACACCCTCAAGGGCTCATGGCTGGTGAGTTTGGGAGTTGTCGACCTGGTGGGATTCCTGAGCTGGGTCCGGTTTTCCCCCTGCCTTTGTTTCTCCTTTTTCCCTTTCATGGCTCTCCTTCCTTCCAAGTCACTCATTTCTCATTCTTAGAGAGTTAAGGGCATTTCCTCTCTTCCTGTCTTTTATTTACATTATTATCCTTTTTGTTTCCCATTCCCTCTTCCAGTTTGTAAGTCAGTAGTTAGTTTTAGTTTTAGGGTACATTTGATCATATTTCATTTTCAGTATCACCCAAACCATTAGGGGCTGACATCCTAGATGTTAGGCCCCTTAAAACAATAATTATCATCATCACCATCATCAAATTCTGTGAGGGGGCGTGAAATTTATAATTATAAAATTCACCTGGATTTCAAAGAGTCTGGAGGTACAATATATTCTCCTTTAGAGCCTGCAGAGAGTATAACAAGCACTACTGATCACTCTTATTAGATCTGAGAGAGACGTAAAAGCAATCCTCCCTTGACTTCGCTAGAGAGTAGAAGAGTAATTATATTTTGCTTCGTGGCTGTCTTCATAAAATGCACTTACACTTGAACATCTGCTCTCAATAAAATAACCATTCTAAAAGCCTGCGCTGTACAAGTGAGGACATAAATAATGTTGTAACGACAGTCCACATAGACAGATTCATTGATGATAATTACGTATTCTTTTTGAAATACTGTATCTGAAGTCATATTAAACAGATATACGATAATCACTCATAGGAGCAAAATAACATCAATTCAATTGTACAGGGAGTAGAAAAACATCAACATTTTTACTAAACTAAGAATGTATATTTATAAATGGCATAAAATATGTGCTGTAAAGCCTGTCTAAAGCGGATTTATTTATCCATTTTCGCAGGTTTCTGCTTTACAAAGGACTGAGTTTTAATAAGACAAAATACACTACAAAGAAAAACGGTATTATCGCTTAGGATTACTATGAAATAATTTGAGTTTTTCCTACTTTAAACAACACAATTCTTTAGCTGGACGTTTGTTTTTCTCGTGTTCTCCAATAACTTTAACTTTCTCCTCCAGTGTAAGTGTCTTATGTTAAGAAGTCATTGCCACTGAATTACAGTACGTAGATAAATGCAGTGCACTGTAAAAAGAACGCCTTTAAAGATTACTCCAGTTTACTGTTTTCTTCTACTCTAGTTTGTCAGAAGGAAACTGTGTGTATTACAAGAGGGTTGGAGGAAGTAATGGTACAAATGTTGTGAAATGTACCATACCTGCTGCATCCTTGAGGAAATATTAGAGTTAATGTTTCCAAGGATTTTGGTGCAAGTACAGTCGCGCCCAAAATTTAGTACAGAGCTTCGTATTATGGATAAGATAATCCGTCTTAGTCAGGTTATTTACGCCTACAGTTCCGAAATTTCTTTCCGTTTCCGCGTTAGGCAGTTTTTCGGTTTACAGTATCATTTTACATAGGAAATACATCCGTTCCGAGATTCGTTTTCCGTTTGTCCAGGTTTCCGGTATATAAAGGGTCCGGTTTAGGCAGGTTTTACTGCATTAGTCGTGGCTGCAACAAAGATAACAAGTAGTTCCGTGAAGAAATAAAGCCTATTTTCATATATCCTACTTATGTTAATTGGCACTATCAACATACAAAATTTCAGTTTGATTGCTGTAATAGATTCGTAGATATTGAGAACCGAGTAAATATTGCGGATGGTAGCCATGTTGCATTGTTATATGTATAGGCCACAGAGTCCTGTGCCATTAAAGGAAATTTAATGCGTAAGTTCATTATTCAAACTTTCACTACGATTGCATGATTACGACACAAAAAATAGAAACTTAATTTTAAATTTCGCACAGCCGCCATCTTGAATTTATGTAAACAATTGAAAGAAATTAGATTCCAGTGCATTACAATATGTATAGTCATTTACTGTACCATATTTCACTGCGCTCAGATGGTTAAATCACGAGAAAAGTCTATTAAAATGTTTCAACTTCGCTTGGCCGCCATATTCGTTTTGTAGTTAACCGGTTTTTGAAAGTCTCATAGATGAACTTCCAGGAGTGGCCTTTATCTCCGTACAAAATGTCAGGGTGATACCGGTAATAGTTTCAGAGATACAGTATAGAATGCCGGTGAAATATTTCGCACAGCCGCCATCTTGAGGTTATGTAACCAATTGAACAAAGTTAGATGTCGGTGCATTACAATGTGTATAAACATATACTGTACCAAGTTTCATTACATTTGGTTGGTTAAATCACGAGAAACGTCTATTTAAAAGTCGCAAATTAGCTTGGCCGCCATGATGGTTTTGTAGTTACCAGACTTTCAAAGGTCACATAGGTGAACTTCTAGTTGTTCCCTTTATCATTGTACGAAATTTCAGGGTGATATCGGTAATAGTTTCAGAGATATTGAATGCTGGTGCAATATTTCGCACAGCCGCCATGTTGGATTGGTGAGACGTAACAAAATTTGAAGGGCACGGTCGGGGTCGTCGGGAATAGTGCTCTGAACTTTCCGAGTTTCATTGAAATCTCTCCAGCCGTTGATATTATATTAGGGTCACACACGAATCGCACACGCACACACAGACACACACACGGACAAAAGGTGATCTCATAAGCTTATTTTTTTTTCATAAATGAAAATAGGCTAAAAATATTTTGTCAAATTCACTAAATTTGTCAATTGTTGCATACCTACGAACGTTCTACATGTATAGGATACGGAAGCCCTATCTTCTTATAATTATAATATAGTGTTACGTGCCACTCCCCCTAGTGGCACCTTTGTTAACTGGATTACGGTGGGTATTAAGCACAACACCAATTACTGCTTAAAGAAATAATTAATTTTATTGCAGCCAGAAAAATACACTACTCAACAGCAATTATTACCTTACTCCAGTTTCCTCACGTCGAGAATACTTTCCCTTTCACTTGTCAACAGACCACAGTTAATCCTCTTCGCTAATGAGTCCGGTCCCTTACGTTAGCTGGAAATAGCTGCACTAGGTCTGTCACTGTACTATACACTGTTTCTCAAGCACCACAATCACTTCCTCGGTGTCAAGAGAATCAGCTTCACTAGGGATTTCGCAAGTCACCACACTTCTGTCGCCCAGGATAAACACTCGCACTAGCTCATAAAAACACAACAACAACCACTGCTTGACAGGTCGCACTTATATAGCAGGCCGGTGACTCAATAAATGCTTCTAGATCCATCCAGGGTTCACGGCTTCTCGAAGTTTCCATCGCTGGTCCAGTCACGAATATTCTGGACTATCCCTTTGTCCTAGTAGCCCTGTTGCATAAGGCGCACGCAATACAGGAGGCAGGGCACAGCCCAGCCCTGGGGCAGTTGTGACTCATGCGGCGAGTGATGACACAAACTCACAACCGTAACAATAGTCTACTGCTATTTACCTTGAACCAGCACAACTGCCGACCAGCCGGACAGGAGTTGGCTCGTCTGCGCTAAAATAATTAAACCATGGACATGCATATATTGGACATACTGAGAAAAAATAAATGGTGTAGGGCTATATACCTTATTCAATGTTCTGTTTACATAATTATGCTACGAATTAATACAGTACTACTAATAATAATGATAATGATATCGTATGGCCTCGGTGCCGGGTGCAAGCTTTGTTATTTGACGCCCAGAGGGCAGCTTGCATGTCGAATTTTGTTGTTCCTTGGAGCACTCTGAAAGTCAAGGAGGCTAGATATCTAAGCTCATTCACACTATAGCACTTTGTAGTAGAGAAAGGATGAACTTTTGTGTTGGTGGAAAATCCCGAGATTAATTTTGCCATTATGAACGCGGCCTGCTGAATTCAAATGTGTTCTTTAACATGCCAACAACGTACGATATGCGTGTCGTGATTTTTTTGGCATTTCAAAAATCACTTACCATGGACAGGAGCGAACCTACCAGCTTGGGGGTTGGTAGTCCGACACGATAACCACTCGCCCACCGTGGCAAGTAATGTAAGTTGTGAAGTTCTCAGGACCGAGACAAAGGCAGGCATTTGTTGATTGACAGCTCATTAACGCGAGTATTGGTAAAGGTTTGGGGAACAGGAAACAGGCAATTAGCCATACACTTTGGCGTGTAAATTAGAGAACAAACGAAAGAAGACCTATCATTTAGGCTTACAGGATGGAGCCGCGTCGTGTATCGGTGATTGCTTTCCGACATTTCTGCTGTCATTGCAGCAGCCTTAATCCTAATAATTTTAATCGCGAAGACGGATTCAGGCTTAGAAACACATGGAAAGTTCTCTTAGCGCGCGATTGGCTGGGGCTCGGACCAATCAGGGAGCAGCGTGCCGGCAATGCAGATCAAGCAGGCACGTCTGACTGGCAACCAACGGTCAGTTTGACCACAGACAATAACTCATACCCATGATTAAGGCTGCTCCAATGACAGCCAAAACGTCGGGAAACACTCACCGATACACGATGCGTCTCCATCCTGTTAACCAAGTTGATAAACTAGACACCGGCCGCGAAAGCCTACGATCTAAATAGAAGGAAGACCTATTTGCACATTCCCTGTAAGCTACAGAATCAATTGGTACAGCAGACAAGGTAGACTTTCACAGGGTGCCTGAAACTTTTTCTCAACGTTAGCCTACATTCCGTAAGTTGGAAATGCGTATTTTGATTTTCGTTGTCCACGTAAGCCTTTGTCTGGAGCGTGGTGCTCTATGGAAGTGAAACTTGGACCGTTGGAGCGGAAGAAAAGAGGCGAATTGAAGCGTTTGAAATGTGGTGTTAAAGGAGAATTATGAAGATCAGGTTACAAATGAAGAGGTATTAAGACGATTGGGAGAGAAGAGATGTTTCTGGCTACTGCTAATGAAGAGAAGAGATAGGTTGGTAGGACATATAGTCTACTAAGACACCCAGGAATAGAAAAAGCTACTTATGGAAGGAAGGGTCGAGGATAAGAACTGTAGGGATAGACCATGGTTAGAATATGTTAAACAGATTACCTCAGGTGCAGGGTGTGGAAGCTATGTAGAGATGAAACGATTAGCTCAGGACAGGGATGCATGGAGGGCTGTATCAAACCAGTCAAAAGAGTGATGACTCAAACAAGAACTATAACAACAACAACAACGTAACACTATTTCCGTTTATTGAAGGGATTTTACACGTTTAACAGCCCTAAGGTCACGGGACCGTCAAATATTTCAGTTTAAGAAAAGTTTCCGTTTAATAAAGGGTCCGTTGAATGTAAGTTTCCATTTAATAAAGGGTCCGTTCAAGACAAGTTTCCATTTAAAGGGTCCAACTAAGACAAGTGTCAATTTAATAAAGGGTCCGTTTGAGACAAGTTTTCATTTAATAAAGGGTCTGTTTGAGGCGACTTTCCATTTAATAAAAGGTCCGTTTAAGACAAGTTTTCATTTAATAAAGGGTCCATTTAAGACAAGTGTCCATTTAATAAAGGATATGTTGAAGACAAGATTTACTGTACTCTATTTTACTCTATGACTGACTAAAATACACTCTCACTTGAACATCTGTTCGCAATAAAATTAGCATTCTAGAGGCCGAGACTACGTAAGTACTGTAGAAGTGAGGACAAAAATAATGTTGCAACGATAGTGAAGATTCAAGGTCAAGATAGTTTCCGGTGGGAGAGTTATGTAATGTCCTGTTAAGTTGACAGATTCTTTGATGATACTATACTTTTTCTTATGTTGACTAGAGGTGGTTTAAATTTAGGTGCATAGTTTCGACAACCAAGTGTATCAATCTCGTTGGATATGCTCCAGAAGGCTGTAATAAAAAGAACGCGATTGCAACACCGGTTCCTCCAGTTTGTTTATAGTTTATAAATAGCTTGACTGCATTTAGTTTCTTGGGGTCACCAGAGTGCGCCTTGATTCCACAGATGCGTAAAAGACTTCTGGACACCCAAAATAGAAAGTTAAGGGAATCGTTTCTTTAAAATTCATTCAAATTCACGGCGATTTACATTTTAATTTTAATAATAACACTAATAAGATTAGTAATTATAAACACCCAGGGTAGCACGCCCGCCTCTCACGTGGAGGCCTTGGGTTCGATTCCCGGCTTCGTCAGGTGTTTTAAAAACTGGCATGAGGCCTGGAACGGGGTAAGGAAAAATGAGTAGCTGTTTGACAGTGATGCTGCACCCCCGGTCAGGGGCAGATGACTACGCTGTTCCGCCCCTTAAAACAAGAATAACTAACTAGCGCCCCTGTCAGGTAAACCAAGATTAACGGCCAAGGGGACCTAATGCGCTGACCACGCGTCATTTCACAATATGAAGGCCATTTGATTGGGCAGCGGTTGCTTGGTAGTCCAAGTCTCTTCAGGGGCTTGAAGTAAGGTACTATATCGGCATTTACCTGGAGGGAGTGTGGAAAAAACGGGGTAAACCACACTCAGGATAACCGCTGTCAGCGCCGAGATTCGAACCTATGATCTCTTGGCTAGCTGCAGCTGCCCTCGCGGCCGTGGTGTACGATTTGACGAGCATGGATACGCTGCGGGATCATTTAGAAATGAAAGAAAATATAATAATATTGGTATTTGCTTTACGTCCCTTTTAACTGCTGCGGCTTTTAGTGACACCGGGGTGCCAGAATTTTGCCCCGAAGGGGATTTTTAACCTGCCAGTAAATCTACTGACACGGCTCCCTCACATTTGCGCACCCTCAAAAGCCAGGTGACTGAGCCAGGATTCGATCCTGAAAACTTGGGCACAGCAAGCGAGAACGTTACCGCTGAGCCATGCAGTCAGCCAAAGAAAGAAGAATTAGATTATCAGAAATGAAATCGCTCTCTAGTATTTTAGTTTGGTAAGTTAAGAGTAACATACTGTAATATATGAGTATTCTTATAAGTTGCATTGTGTGTGTGTATAAGTGTAAGAGAGGGCCTAGAGCCCAACTTCGTCTCAATGAAGGCACCAATAATAATAATAATAATAATAATAATAATAATAACAAGGGCCAATTAAGGAGGGAAAATAAAAGGTGCCCTAGCCCTCAAATACCCTAACACCAACGTGGTCGAAGAGAACAAGAGTTGACCAAGGGAGGTCAACGGGATACTTGACAGGAAGAACCCGGCATAAGTTAGTGGAAGCAAGGCCGGACTCAGCTGGGTTTCCGTGATCGCCGACCCACATCCAACTTGTTTTAAGTTCTTGAGGTGAAGGGACGACTTGCCCTGAAAGGAAGGCGTAACATTACACAAAATACAAATTGTAGACTACTACTAGAGAGCGAACACTTCAAGCAGTGCCACACAAAAGCGACAGGAAACCATTCGCCTGTAAGAACTCTCCCATCCGCTTAGCGAGAAAGATCTTGTGGAATTCGCTAGAATTATTCCACATTTTGTACTCAAGTCGTGAAGAAAGTCTCGGCTTATCGCGACATCAGACACGCGCCTTGACAAGCTTGGTGTTGCGATTCATGCTGTGGGTGGGTGGTTGGTATATTACAGGCAGCCGGAAAATATACTCTTGAGATCAGGTCACTCCGAGATCGTAAAAGTGTACTGTAAAAGTTGCTTGGTTTAGAGCCGTTTTCGTCCAAGATCGCGGGTTCAAACCCGGCCGAAGTCGTCGGATTTTTTAAGAACGTTAAAAATCCCTCAGTATGTCTTCCTTCGGAGGGGAAGTAAAGCCGGCGGTCCCATGTCATAGATTTATGGCATGTTAAAGAACCTTCCACTAATTAAACCTGTGTGAAGCTAAATTAATATAGGTTAAACATTTGACTAGCGTTCTTAGATTCCTACGTTCGTCGTCAGGAGCCGAATGCGGTGGCATCTGGTAACTAATTTCTGAACTAGTTGGTCGTTGACGGTGGCGTTTGGCGGCAAAAGTAGGAACCACTTGAAAATTGATCGTCTGCAGTCCTCACTTGAATTAAAACAGATACACACACTAATACAGTCATCACAATTAACACCAGTTGTCAGACAGATTCTACACACACCCAAAGTACACGGGGCTACATGACCGCGTTGTCGCAGCCCCTAAACTGACGAACCAACCAACTCATTACTAACGGTTGGTTAGTTAGTTAATTCCTATTTAATTTAAATATTATAGTTAATGCGTGATTATCATTGATGCATTTCACGAGGCCATTCGGGTTCCTAATTACTTAAATAGGCCTACGCTTTACGGCTCTCGCGCATGCATAGACTCGGGTTCATCTTGGAGAAACATGGCGGACAGATCAAGAAGCGTCTAGCACTGATCGTTGTTTGCAATGCTTCCTTGAGATTTTCTAGAACATAATTATGAAGAAAGGGGAATAAAGAAGACGTTATTCGTGGCAAAAGCTTAAAATAATATGAACATTTAGGAGAACTGGCAGTTATGTGAATACGTTGTTTAATCAACTACAGTAAATGGGACTCGCCCTCCTTGTTGTCTTCGTAGCTTCCACGGTTGCGTTGTGAACCCTGAGTTCATTATATAGAGCTGGAGGGAGTTCGAATTCCACTGCAGATATGTTTCTTTTTTTATATTTCCGTATTCATCATTCTTGGTATTAAACATGTAGGCCTATAATATTTTACAATTTCATTGACATAAACATATTTTATATTCATATGGATTAAAGTTCGTGTGTAGCATGCTGAGCTTCTATGCCCAAGATCGCGGGTTCAAACCCGGCTGAAGTCGTCGGATTTTTAAGAGCGTTAAAAATCCCTCAGTATGCCTTCCTTCGGAGGGGAAGTCGTACATTTATGGCATGTTAAAGAACATTGTACTAATTAGACCTGTGTGAAGCTAAATTAACTTATAGGTTAAACAACGCTCTTTAGGTTCCTACGTTCGTTGCCAGGAGCCGACTGCGGTGGCGTCTAGTAGCCAAGTTCTGAACTAGTTGTTGTTGACGGTGGCGTTCGGCGGCAAAAGTAGGATCTACTTGAAATTCAATGTCTGCAGTCCTTATTGAATTAAAAACAGATAACACACACTAATACCGACATCACAATTACCACCGGATATCAGACAGATTCTACACACACCCAAAGTACACGGGGCTATATGACCGCGTTGTCACTACCCCTAAACTAAGGAACGAACCACCAACCAACCAAAGTTCGTGTGAAAGTCGGAATCAAATTGGTCTGTGGTAGGTTGACAATTCCTGTTAAAACAATACAAACGAAATCCCATTCTAAAACTGTGTGGACAAGCATGGGTTGAAGGGCAGTGTGAGCTCATACTGCCTATGGTCATTGCAGACACGTGCTCTCCGGAGTCGTGAATTTTGTGACTCATTAGAATGTAAATTCAGCTTCTAGTTTGTAGTCGTAAGTTTTGATACTATTTGTTACTATTATTAGCTCGTGAGCATTGGGATGTAACCCTCCTCAAGTCCCAATTCAAATGTTTTGATATACAGTATATCCAATGTGTATTGTTTAATTGTACATCAAATATACCAATAGGATCAAGGAATGCTTTTACTTCAGAATGTACAGTACTGTACTAGTATGAAAATTATTTCTTATGAGTCTGGTGCAAGATTAATTTCCTTGTCAGGAAAACTAATACATCGCATTATTCTAATAACATGAACACGTCTGTAAACCTCAGACAGCGCCACTTCAGGCTAACAGAACATATTTTTGAAAATACCAACCACACGAGTTGGTGAAACGTTTTAAAATTTGAAGGACACGGTCGAGGTCGAGGTCGGATGAGGTAGTAGTAGACTAAGCTAGTATTCTTCTTCTTATTCTTCTTTAGAATAACCCAGTTGGAGGGTACGATGAATCAAATTTAGCTATTGTCCATTGTATTCAATTTCCTTTGTTTCCAAATTACCTTCATCCTTCTAGAATGACGATCTTTCTCCTCTTTAGTCCATTTTCTGAGAGTTCTTTCTTTCTTTCTTTCTTTCTTTCTTTCTTTCTTGAAATTCTGCCATTTGAATAGCTTCTCGGAAGAGTGATCTTTTTGCTACTGTGTCTGTCTGAATTCTGGCGTTTGTCACATCTTTTTCAATTTCATTGAACCATGTGGGTTTGTATTTGTAACTACTCAGTAAGTTGAAGATCTGTTTAGTAAGTCTACTATTTTCCATTCTATAAATGTGCCCGAAAAACTGTATTCTTCTCTTTTTCATTACATTAGTTAATTTTTCACATTCCAAATATATATCTCTATTTGGTCGTAACCTATATTCTGCGTTATTATTTCGTTTAGCTCCCAGTAATTTTCTCATAATTCGTCTTTCAGTCTTCTCTAATTTACCAAATCTTGTTAATTTAAGTGTTTCTAGTCTAGTCTATGTCTTTACTGAGTTTCATTGAAATCGTTTCAGCCGTTTATTAGAGACACACACACGGACAAAAGACGATCTTATAAGCCTATTTTCTTCATATTAGACTAATGGGCTAAACTACTCCACCAGCCATGGAAACCTACACAAGTAAATGGAATAACAATAGTTTTTAAGTCCAATGCGGTTTGAGAGAATGGAGCTACGAGTAGTCTATATAGTGCTGGACATACAGTTCCCATTCGGAGATAATGTAATGTAGATCATGTAGCGATGCTTAGCGCTTGGGTGAGCTACCAGATCCTCCTTTCACTTGATGGAGTCAGGCGGATCTAACACGCTGCATATGCCAGCACATACAACTAGCAGGCCTATGTAGTGACCCATCAGCTCGTGTGTTGATCGGACGAGGTGTGTTGTGAAACGTTCTAACAAGTGCGTGAAGTCGTTGATATTTTGCATACATCTTGGACAGGTTGCACACAAAAGCCTATGCGAGCCGATGATATTAGCAACTCTAATTATCACTAGAGGCGCTCCGGTCGCCTACATATGGCCACTGTAAATAAGTATTAGCAGTGGTTTTTTTTGAGGGGGTACGTGGGGGGTGCGTGGGGGTACGTGGGGGTACGCGTACCCCTTAACATTTGAAAACTGTTTAAGAAAAAATGTTGGTACATTTGTATCTAGTCCGACAAATATAACTTCCGACTTGAAAGTTCATCGATCAGCTGGCGTCAACGCGCTGTTAACAACAGCTGAAGGAGATTTCGAGTTATCCTCGATTTAAATCGATATATCAAATAAATATGTTTTGGTCGGCAACTCGGCACTTCGTTCTTATGAGCATGCAGGCTAGTGTTTGGAGGCGGGTAGGTTGTTATTTTGTGCGTGTGGTTAGTTTTAAAGGATGAAGAAAATAACGAACAATTTAACATCCATCCAGGCATCGAAAAAGCTGAAAGTTAATGATTTGAAGACAAACAATGACCGGACTTTGCAAATTGCCGAAAATTGCGAGATTCTGATATTTTGTCGAATGCAACTGAGAGTACCCCTTAATGTTTTTTAGAAAAAAAATGTACTAGGTAGGTTGTAAGTAGAGGTAAACTAATGTTGTTGAACATTATACACAACGTAAGATAGCTATTAATAGGTGATATCGCCAGTCACCTGGTGTAGCGGCTAGCATTCTTGGATGTCGTCCCGGAGGCCCGGGTTTGATTTCCAGCTCTGCCAAGAAATATAATTCTGGTCTGAGGGTTGTAACGGGGTCCACTCAGTCTCGTAAGGCAAAACTGAATAGAGGTGGGTTCGATTCCCACCTCAGCCGTCGTGGGAATGGTTTTCCGTGGTTTACCATTTCTACTCTAGGCAAATATGTTATATTTAATTATAGTATAAATAGGCCGTTCCTTCTTGGCCGTTGAAATCTACGTACGCAATGGTATATCCACGCAAAGTGAGTCTTAATACATTAGTGACCACTGCAAATGACGTGGGTAATGCCTCACCACGCAGCGCATGTATATATTGAGTCCGGTCTCAATGTTATAAAAGAACTGTCACCGCGCAGACCAAGCTGCTTACAATGTAACATGTGAGCACCAAGAATAGCGATCTATGCCCAGTATCGCGGGTTCAAACTCGGCCGAAGTCTTCGTACTTTTTAAGAGCGTTAAACATCCCTCAGAACGCCTTCCTTCGGAGGGGAAGTAAAGCCGTCGGACCCATATTATAGACTTACGGCATGAAAAAGAACCTTCTTACTAACTACACTTGTGGAAGCTAAAATGTGTAGGTTAGTTTGATAACGGTGTATTAGTTCCAACGTTCGCCGCCAGGTGCTGGCTGTGATGGCATCTAGTAGCCAAGTCCGCAGCTAGGTGTCGTCGAAGGTAGCATTTGGTAGCAAAAGTAGGAACTACGGTACTTGAAAAATTGATCGTCTGAAGTGCATCTACCTGTATCTCTGATAACACACACTAATACAGCCATCACAATTAACACCAGTTATCAGACAAATCCTACACACACCCAAAGTACACGGGGCTGCATGACCGCTTTGTCGCAGCCCTTAAACGAAGGAACCAACCAACTAAGAATAGCAATCGGCGAGTTGCAGTATGGATGCGCCTGAAGACTGTCAAGGAGATGTCATGTGGTATTATGTAGACTCGCTCTAAAATACTCACGTGTTTACGACCGGCCACGAATGGCCGGACCACTTATATTGTTAAGGTAGAACACCAATGTTTAAATTGTTAAAATGTATGGAGTCAATGGTAGTGTACTTATTGTAAACTTGCAACTTGTTTTAAAGAAAATGAAGCTATTATTTTGCCAAGAACTGTACTTATGGGTGTGAATTGCATTTGACAACCTTGTGGTAGTTAGTGAGGGGGAAACATGTAAATACCTTGAGTATACTTATTCCTAAATATGATTATCATAGGCCGAATTTGTACGAGATATTGTTCATATAATATTGCTGCATTTGAAAGAAATATGATGTGTCAAAGAGCCGGCTTAATTTATAACCATATTAATGTTTTGTCCATATATGCCCTTATGTTCCTGACTTTTGTATCACCAACTCTGCCGCCTATACTAGAGTGATAATTGAAATTGCAGCCAATGGCCATAAGCTGGGCATTTTTAACTGAAAGCCCGAGGGTTCCCAACAAGTTCAATTTCAAGTAGTTCCAACTTAGGCCACCAGATCTCACTGTCACTAACACGAGCGGCGAACGTTGGAACTTGATAGGGCGTTGTGTACTAGCCAAATATAACCTAGCTACACACCACCAATTGCAGTGGTAGGTTCTTTTACATGCCATAAATCTATGGCATGGGCTCGCTGGCTTTACGTCCCCTCCGAAGGAAGGCACACTGAAGGATTTAAACGCTCTTGAAAAATCGGACGACTTCAGCCGGGTTTAAACTCGCCATCTTGGGCATGCTACCGACTACGTCACCGAAGCCGCATATTTTCAATTGGCGCTGGTGGGCAGAGAGTTCATAAATGAAACACTGAAAAATGGCTCCTAAAATTTCTGTTGTTGTTGATTGATTTAAGGGCTTTACAACATCATGGTCATGTAAGCCCGTGTTCTTAGGTGTGTGGTCTCATAACCTGTGTAATTGTGATGGCTGTATTAGTGTGCGTATTTGTGATTCAGATGAGGATTGGGAAGGAGACGATCTTGACCTAGAGTTAGGAACCATCCCGGTCTTTGCCAGGAGTAGAAGTGGGAAACCACGGAAAACCATTTCCAATATCACTGAGTGGGAAATCGAACCCACCCCTTCTGATTTACCTCACGATACTGAATGTAACCCGTTTCAGCCCTCAGATAAGAATTAAGATTTCTTGGGAGAGCCGGGTTTCGAACCGAGACCTCTGGGACGACAGCCCTAAAATGTCTACATTCAAGTAAACAGACACGGTAACCTGTGTCTACCGGTTTCTACTTTATCCTAGTCGTTCTGTAGACTAGTGAAAAAGGATACTCCTCTGAGAAATTTTAGTGGGGAGATTTAATGGTTAAATTTTTCGGTGTGGGACAAACACTTTTGTGTCACTGCCAACTTTTACCCACTGCGATTTTGCTCCCTAGCCTAATTAAGAAATATCGAGAATTATTAAAGATTTGAATGCGAAGCCTCCGTGGCTTAGGGGCATCACGTCAGCCTCTCAACACTGGGTCCATGGTTCAAATCCCGGTCACTCCATGTGAGATTTGTGCTGGACAAAGCGGAGGCAGACAGGTCTTTCTCCGGTTACTCCGGTTTTCCCTGTCACAATTTCATTCCAGCAACACTCTCCACTATCATTTCATTTCATATGTTATTCATTTAATCATTGCCCCAGAGGAGTGCGACAGGTTTCGGCAGCCGGCACAGTTCATATCCTCGTCGCTAGATGGGGGCATCATTCTTTCCATTCCCTGACCCGGTCGGAGACTGGAAGCAGGCTGTGGATTTTCATTTTCATTAACGATTTGAATGCCGTGGATAATGCAGTAATGCAGGCTGTTCCAGCCGAGCAACTCGCCCGTGAGCAGCAGAGTACTCGCCGCCTTGCGTGAGTAAACCTGCAACATGCAATACAGCTCTGCTGTGGGGGGCTGCCGTCACTTCACCGTGGATACATCAAGACTAGCAGGAAGCGCATGGTCTTGTGCTATGACCTTCGCCCAGTGACGTATTGGCTCACACCCTCAGTCCCTCTCCAACCGTGCTCCGAGCATTACTGCTGAGTACTCGCGTGTACGCGTGCTCAAACTCTTGGATTTGGAACAGCCTGCAGTAATGCGTATTAGCTTACTAGTCACGTGCTCCATCAGGGCGTGCGTGTTGTGTCGTATTGTTTTCATTTACGCCACAGATGCTGACTCGATTGCACTGCTAATGCCAATAAACCGCTCGTCTCGAGCATATGTATTGCACTAAATTCAGGGATAATTATTATTGACGGTGGTAGGGCGCATAAAGCAACTAATTGCTTACGATCCACAGTTACTAATGTTCAAAACCTGAGTCGTCCTTGAAATGACTGTTCATGGTTTCTTCCAGGTAATTGCTGGGATAAACCACGGCTCATTCCTGTCAACTCCATACTGAGTGTATTTCTAATTCTGTTATTCCATTTCTGGTTGGTTGGTTGGTTGTTAAGTTTAGGGGCTGCGACAACGCGGTCATGTAGCCCCGTGTACTTTGGGTATGTGTCGAATCTGTCTGATAACCGGTGTTAATTGTGATGACTGTAATAGTGTGTGTTATCTGTTTTTTAATTTCAGTACTGCAACTTAGAATTTTTCAAATAGTTCCTACTTTTGCCGCCAACCACCACCGTCAACGACTACTAGGCCAAGTTCAGCAAATAGCTACTAGACACCACCGCAGTCGGCTCTTGGCAACGAACGTAGAAACCTAAGAGCATTGTTTATATTCTTAACCTATCCAATTTAGCTTCACGCAGGTGCAATTAGTGGAAGGTTCTTTAACATGCCATAAATCTATGATATGGGACCGCCGGCTTTACTTCCCCTCCGAAGGAAGGCATACTGAGGGATTTTTAACGCTCTTAAAAAATCCGACGGCTTCGGCCGGGTTTGAACCCGCTATCTTGGGCATAGAAGCTCAGCATGCTACCGACTACGCCACCGAAGCCGCTATATTCCATTTCTCATATGTCATTTAATGAAGTTGGCATCAAGAAGGACATCTGACCGTATAAACATTCATCCCCAAGCTCCATGAAAGGGGTGCAATATTTATATATTTATCTATTTATACATACAGGGTCATTATCTGTGTGCATCCCGATAAACACGACAAGCTAAGCCGGCTTTGACTGGCGCAGATCGAGGGCGCACGTGCACGGTTCATCCGGTGGTTGGCGCGGTCCGTTGACTCATATCGTTAGTTCACACGTGTTTTGTCATTCATATGGACGTGTATCTGCAAAGCTTAGACGTTAGTGTGGCACGTTTAGTGAGTATTGTGATTACTGTGATTGTTGGTCATGCCTAGACACCAGTTCACATTGCGCGAACGTGTGTATATCCATAATTCGTAAATGAAAAGCAGAAAGTCTTGTTCTGAAACAAGACGAAAATTTCGAATCAAGTTTCCAGGAAGACCTGTACCTAATGCCAGTACAATTAGGAGGCTATCTAAACGATTCAAGGGAACAGACCCCGTAAATAATAATAAAAAGTTAACAGACAACGTTGTGTTTTTACACAACAAATATTAGATGTGATTGTTGCCCATTCTTTCATCAGAGGGCGTGGTGGCTCAGCGCTCTAGCTGTATGCCTCTCACCAAGGCGGTCCGGGTTCAATTCCCGGTCAATGCATGTGAGATTTTCGAAGTGAAATGCCATGTTCTGTGGTTCGGATCCCACGTAAAAAAGAGGTCCCGTGGCTCATGATCTCAAGATTAACGGTCACGTTAAACTACAAGCTTCCTTCCTTTTTTTCTTTCATCAGAAGATGTCAGGCGTGTGTTACAAGAGAGGGAGAACATTTTCAGCATCGACTATGAGCACTGTAAGTACACATTATTGAACATGTTTGGTTAAAGTGCGCGCCTGCGATCTGCACCAGTCAAAGCCGGCTTAGCTTGCCGTGTTTATCGGGGCACACATAGATAATAACTCTGTATAATCCGTTTGGCCCTCTAAGGAGCACGTAGAACCATTATCATACTAATATATAACAAGTAGTTCCGTGAAGAACTATACAGCCTATTTTCATATATCCTTCTTATGTTAATTGACACTATCAACATACAAAATTTCAGTTTGATTGCTGTAATAGATTCGTAGATATTGAGAACCAACTAAATATTTCGGATGGTCGCCATTTTGTACTTTGTAGGTCCTAGAGTTATGTACTGTTACATGAAGATTATTGTGTACGTCTAGCATTCAAACTTCAATCGCATGATTAGGACACAAGAAGTAACAACGAGATTTTAAAATTTCGCACGGCTGCCATCTTGTGGTTATGGAAACAATTGAAATAAATTAAATGCCAGTGAATTAACATTCGTATAAGCATTTACTGTACCAAGTTTCACTGCACTCGGATGGTTAAATTGCGAGAAACGTCCATGTGAATATTTATAGTTCGCGTCGCCGCCATGTTGGATTTGTGATCATCAGGTTATTGAATGTCCTATAGGTGAACTTATGTTCATAGCCCCTATGAACATAAAAATATTCAGTTTGATTGCTATAATAGATTCGTAAATATTCAGAGCCGTCTAAATATTTCGGATGGTCGCCATATTGGATTGTTAAATGTATAGCCATAGAGTCATGTACCATTAAAGGGAAATTATAGCGCAGGTTCATTATTCTAACTTTCACTTCGATCGTATGATAAGAAATAAAATCTTAATTTTATAATTCGCACAGCCGCCATCTTGAGGTTATGTAAACAATTGAAATAAATTAGATACCAGTGCATTGCAATGTGTATAAACATTTCCTGTACTAAGTTTCAATGCATTTGGAACATTAAAACGCGAGAAAGGTCTATTTAAATTTTCAAATTCGCTTGGCCGCCATGTTCATTTGTAGATAACCGGTTTTTGAAAATCTTATAAATGGACTTCCAGTAGTACTCTTTATCTCCGTACAAAATTTCAGGGTTATACCGCTAATAGTTTCAGAGATATAGAATGCCGGTGAAATATTTCGCACAGCCGCCATCTTGTGGTTATGTAAACAGTTAAACGGAGTTAGACGTCGGTTCATTATAAAGTATATAAACATATACTGTACCAAGTTTTATTGCGTTTGGATGGTTAAATCGCGAGAAACGTCTATTTAAAAGTCGCAAATTCGCTTGGCCGCCATGTTCGTTTTGTATTTACCAGTTTTTCAAGAGTCACATAGGTGAACTTCTAGTAGTTCCCTTTATCACCGTAAAAAATTCCAGGGTGATATCGGTAATAGTTTCGGAGATATTGAATGCTGCTGAAATATTTCGCATAGCCGCCATGTTGGATTGGTGAGACGTAACGAAATTTGAAGGGCACGGTCGGGGTCGCCCGGAATAGTGCTATGAACTTACCGAGTTTCATTGAAATCGCTCCAGCCGTTCAAAAGTTATTAGGGGGGGGGGACACACACACATCACACACACACACGCACACACACACGGACAAAAGGTGATCTCATAAGCCTTTTTTTTTTTTTCAAAATTGAAAATAGGCTAAAAATGAGATGGTGTATGTCTGCCTTTCTATCTGTCTGTCTGTCTGTCTGTTTGTGTATTACTCAATAACGCAAGAACCACAGGTACGATTTAAATGAAAATTTGCATGGATGTAGCCTATTTACCATGTTTACATATAGGATACTTTTAATTTCGATATTTTGTACTATTAAACAAGATGTTCAGTAAAGAACATATAGCCTACTTTCTCCTAAATGCATGGGTATTGTTATAACTCTTTGTCCTTTTCAAGGAGTGTAATTGAATGTTGGTTGTAGTAGCTTGTTGAAATACAACTTGCTATAGGGATATTAAACATGAATATGAGGTGCCCTTTGCTAGTGCTACCTCTGTAAAAAAAAACATTCAATTCGGTTTCACCGTGTTTGAATTGATCTGGGGAATGGATTTGCACACATTCAAGGCCGCTATTTGAAAACTATTGGGCTGATGACCTTGTAGTCAGTCATAAGATGCTTTCCACAAAAAGGCATGTTGTTGCAAAATCCGGTAGAGATCAAATTATTAGGATGGTCGAAATTTGATTTAAGCTTTTAACATTTGGGTGGCCGTCATTCCGTTTTTGTCAAGATGGCGGTGATATAAAACATGACACTGAGGTGTCTTTTGCTAGTGCTACCTCTGTACCAAATTTCGTTCCATTCGGTTTCACCGTGTTCGAATTAATAGGGAGAATCGATTTTCACACAAAGATGGCCGCCATCCGCAAAATATTAGGCTAATGACCTATTAGTTTGGTCAAAGGATGCTCCCTCCATAATGGTATGTTGATGCAAAATTTGGTAGAGATCGGATGATTAGGTTAATCGTAATTTGATTTAAGCTTTGAATATTTGTGTGGCCGCCATTACGTTTCCGTCAAGATGGCGGCGATATAAAACATGAAACTGATGTGCCCTTTGCTAGTGCTACCTCTGTACCAAACTTCATTCCATTCGGTTTCACCGTGTTCGAATTAATAGGGGTAATCGATTTTGACACAAAGGTGGCCGCCATCCGCAAACTATTAGGCTAATGACCTATTAGATTTGTCAAAGGATGCCCCCTTCATAAAGGTATGTTGTTGCAAAATTTGGTAGAGATCGGATGATTAAGTTAGTCGTAATTTGATTTAAGCTTTGAACATTTGTGTGGCCGCCTTTATGTTTCCGTCAAGATGGCGGCGATATAAAACATGACACTGAGGTGCCTTTTGCTAGTACTACCTCTGTACCAAATTTCGTTCCATTCGGTTTCACCGTGTTCGAATTAATAGGGGCAATCGATTTTCACACAAAGATGGCCGCCATCCGCAAACTATTAGGCTGATGACCTATTAGTTTGGTCAAAGGATGCTTCCCCCATAAAGGTATGTTGTTGCAAAATTTGGTAGAGATCGGATGATTAGGTTAGTCGTAATTTGATTTAAGCTTTGAACATTTGTGTGGCCGCCATTACGTTTCCGTCAAGATGGCGGCGATATAAAACATGACACTGAGGTGTCCTTTGCTAGTGCTACCTTTGTACCAAATTTCGTTCAATTTGCGCTCACCGTGTTCGAATTGATAGGGGGGGACAGACATTCAGAGTCCACACTCACACACACACACACACACACACACACAGACTCACTCACATACACACACACAGACAGACACACTTTTTTTCGCCTTGTAGTGATCTCATAAGTCTACTTTCATTTTTTGCAAAAATCGAAAGTAGGCTAAAAATGGCGACCATTTTAGTGACGTCACTACACCCTTTGGTTTCAAAATTTCATATTTCCATATCAAATAAAAAGAGAACGCAAAGAAATAGCAAACTTTTGATGGCACAAACGAGCTTCAAAATTTAATTTCCTATCCGAAAGGTCCTTATCCTTTTTCGTGTATCTCCAACGGTTAGCGAGTAAAACCCACATATGTGACGTCACTACACCCTTTGGTTTCAAAATTTCATATTTCCATTTCAAATAAAAAGAGAACGCTAAGTAATAGCAAACTTTTGATGCATACACGAGATTCAGCATTTAATTTTCTATCCAAAAGGTCCGTATCACCCTTCGTGTATCTCCAACGGTTAGCGAGTAAAACCTAAATTTGTGCAATAAAACACGGTCAACACCGAGCGGTGCAGTATATCTCTACATACATAAAAATTAAAGATTGTATGTTTTTTTCGCAATTTCTATGGAAATTTGAATTATTTAAGCGTTTCAGACTGTTTTATTATGGATGCGCGCGAAAATAATTTTTTGGTCTGTCTGTCTGTCTGTTTGTTTGTCTGTGGACAATTTTGTTCCCTTATAACTCGAGAACGGCTGGGGGTATCAACGTAAAATTTGGTACAGATATCCATCAGAGGCACGACACTAATTATTGATGTAACCCTTCTCCGTACCTCTCATAAAAGAAGGCCTACCCCCTTAAAATACATGCTGAAATAGGAGTAGAAGGACGAGACAAAGTCATTTTCAGCCCCTCAATGTGAGAGACAAAACTCGGGGGCCCTAAAGGGTCCCCGAAATCCACATTTTAAGGCCCTAAAACCAACCATTTTTGAGATATTCCCAGAAAACTAATTTCATTTAATAAACTAATGAACGAATACAAGCCGGTAACCATGGCAACAGATTCTCAGAGGTCCATCTATTGCTGTAAGACGCAATGCAATTCCATTAATTACATTCGTGTGAAAGTTTGAAAACGGCTAGAAGGTCATCACGGAACCAACTTAAGCTGTAAAATTCATCAATACGTATAATGCGCTTAAAGGGTCAAGGGGTACACTAGAATTTTTTCACGCGATTTACACCTGCGGGTGTGGTACGGCAGGTCTATTATATTCCTATCCCTATATTATATTATTATTATTAGTATTATATTATGGCGTACAACGAGGAGACAAAGCCCCTCGGTGCCAGAAACAAAACTTGGGGGCCTCGAAAACTACATTATAAGGCTCTAAAACCAACAGTATCTGAAATATTCCCAGAAAACTAATTTAATTTAATTTAACAAACTAATGAAGGAATGGAAATCGGTAACAATGACAACATTATCTCAAGGGGTGGCATCCAACTTTCCATCTATTTCTGTAAGAAGCAATGTCACTCCATTTATACCTTGCCACGGTGGGTGAGTGGATAGCGTGTCGGTCTACTAACCCCAAGATTGCAGGATCACTCCTGGCCGTTGTACAGGCCGGACGTTTGTTTTAGACGAGTGAAAAATCTTAATGGAAGCCTGGAGGCGAGTTACTACAGTACCTGTGTTGTTATCAGCTGCCCCAAGCACTCCGATGATTGATAAAACTGTTTCACACTATTGCTGAAGTATAGTCACTGGCAAATATAATGACGTTCTGTTCGTAACTACGTAACGTGTGCTTCCGTGTCACACAATACTTCGACGTGGACTGAACTGTCTGCTCAAGTCTGGAATTCCATTACATCAGATCGGTGGTGACAAATGTGAAGTGATAGGGCGAGAGAGTGACTGTGTACAGGCTCACCCGCAGGCTTCAAGGTCAAGGGCAATCGTCTAAAACAAACGTCCGGCCTGTACGTGATTTTTGAAAGGCGGAAAAAATACGACTCGCATGTCATACGATGTTGGCAAGTCAAAGAACCCTTTTGAAGTCAGTAGGCCGTGTTCATAATGGCAAAATTAACCTCAGGAGTTTCCGCCAACACAAAGTTCCTCATTTCTCTACTAGAAAGTGCTATAGTGTTCAAGGAGCTTAGATATCTACCCTCCTTGACTTTCATAGTGATTCAAGGAACAACGAAATTTCGACATGCAAGCTACCCTCTGGTTGCAAATTACGAAGCTTGCACCCGGCATCCGAGGCCATACGATATTATTATTAGGCTACTCCATTTATTACATTTCTGTGAAAGTTTGCAAATGGCTATAAGGTTATCACGGAACCAACGTAGACTGTATAATTCGTCAATGCAATTAAGGGGGTCAAGGGGTTACCTAGAATTTTTTCATGCAATTTCACGTGCGACATATAGTACAGAAAGTCTATTATATCTCCAAACAGAAACATTATTTTCAAAAATTCCTGAATTGAATCATCATTTTTTGCGGCTTTTAGGAATTTGGGCCATTTGAGGCTAAAGAAACTGAATGTTCATGCACCACAATCCTTTATAATTTATGAAAGAGGTATTCCTGTGTATGGGGACCTAACACAACGTAGAGGGTCGTTTTTTATGTGAGGTGTATTGCGTTTCGTCTCTCTTCTTGACACATTCCTCCACTCCTTTCAGCCATCTATCTCTTGGTCTTCCCCTTGGTCGTTTCTTCTGCATCTGCATCTCATGTATCCTCTTGGGAATCTTCTTCTCATCCATTCTCTTTAAGTGTCCATACTGAACCCATGTGCCATAGGGTCCAATGAGGGCGAATCCATGTATTTGGGGAAGAAATGAAAGAAACGTACAGTTTCTAATGTAACTTAAAGAAAGATCCAGCTAAGATGCTAGCCTAATATGGTGCAAGAGGCGAGGACCAGGTGTTCGTGAGATGAGATCACCCCTCTTGACATTCAGAAGGGAGCGAGTCATGAGTATTAATAACCGAGTGGAAAGTTCCCAAGATTAAACAAGGAAGCCTGACTCGGAAATCGACCTTACGTTGCAGGAAATTGACAACACCGCTTATGCGCCAGAAGAGGAATAATTAAATTTAACCCGTTTACAAGTATAAAAATGAGTAAACAAGTACAGTACAGTGAATCATTTCGAATGAGAGATTTTTTAGTAAAGAGAAACCATTTAATAATTATACAGGAGAAAACTGCAAACGCAAGACGACGTCATCGGGGAATTACCAAGGCTGGTGTAGGGGGGAGAAAGCAAAAGAACAGCAACACCCACACAATTGAGGACGAGAAATTAATTAATATCTCCGAATTGCACGATCGATTCTTATGTGCAATGAGATTATTTGACATTGAGAAGACGAGCTTTCGGAAGGTATAATTGTTATAATTGTACAACCATTATTTTAGAAGTTGGCCACAGAAAGGACTAGAGTCTTATTTTTTTGTAGTGAAATAGTATAAAGCTTCGGGCTTCACCAAGCCAATCATGCAGTCATTCCGACAGTCCGTGAGGGGCGTAAGGCTACATCACACCGAATGCAGTTATTCTGACAACCCGTGAGGGTGTTACTACGCATCAGTATTCAGACGACCGTGGGGGGCGTAACTCTGCGTCACATCGAAGACAGTTACTAGTACTCCTTGAGGGGAGAAACGCTGTGTTACACCGCAGAAGAAATATCCGATAGCCATAGGCGTCGCAGTATTAACAACTTGCTTGCCTCCATAAGGAGTGGTAAAGAAGAAATTTAAAGTATCGCCGTATTGAAAGAGTAGGAAAATCCTAGTTACAGGATTTAGGCCCGACAGTATACAAGTTATAGTGAAAAGTTCGTAAGATATAGTCAGGGCAGGCTGCGAACGTCGGACTTAAGGCGATAGGTCGTTAAATAGACGAACGAATATATCATAACGTACGGAAGTACCGTACCAGAAAGATAAACTGTTATCTAAATTAAAGAACCCAAAAAGGGAAGAACAGAATAAGGTTCGGAACGTATTTCAGGAGTGCTAGAACCGATCAAATAAAGAAGCACGGAGACTATAAACATTATCTCCAGAAAGCAGGCGAACTATTCTAAAAGTATTAGACTCGAGAAGTACTAGCTGCTATAAACTAAATCCATAGGTCATCGAGAGGTTATTGAGGAGACCTCGATCCGAATAGACTTTCGCTAGGATCGATAGCCAGATCTACAAAGAAGCCGTTCAAGCTAGATAAATAGCCGATCATCCAGGATAGGAGTAGAAGAATTTGGATACCAGGGAACAGTAGATGTTTCGAGACTTTCGTATTCTGCAGGATAGGAAGCCGACATTGAATAAATTTCACCCTTGGAAACGGGAAATTAAGAGGTCACGTGTGATAGGCTCAGAAATACGGCCTAGTGATGGAGAATTGTGAAGTGTAAATTTATCAAGATTGTGTGTTAAATTAATATTTTTAGTGTTTATTATGTGTTCTAAAGGGACACATCAGTGTATAAAAATGTCGTCAATGTTAAGTGTCTTAAATATGTGTCAAGAAGTGTTTGTACATAAGATGAATTTCTATATTATGGAGTAAAAGTTCAATGTGGGCCCAGAATGAAACACCGCACAAGAATAAAGATCATGGGACGATCTTAAAAACATGTGAGTACTGAATTTCATTCTATTTTGGTGTCAGGAAATGGTTGTGTACAAATCCACCGGAGTTTTGAGTAAAAGGGATGTGTTTTAAGAAATAAATACTGAATAAACAAGAACGCGGTCTGAACAATAATAGAAATTTGAGAAATTATAAATAATTATGTAAAAAATAAATCCCGTAGAGGAAATATGTGAATAAAATGTTAATGTATTTAACGAATGTCATAAGAGCAAGCGAAATATCAGTAATTATCATGAAAGATATTTAAATAAAGTAAATTTGAGATATGAAAGAAATAGCTTTTGAGCTTGTGTAAAGAATAAAGATAATATTAATAACTAAGTATGGAAATATTAAATAAAGATCAAATAAATTGATGTGAACATAAGAGCGTTAAAGCCTTAATGTATGTGTAAGATATGATGTTCAAGGGAATGTTTTAAAAGGGAGCGATTTATCGGCAACGGAAAAGATTAATATAAGAATTAAAATAATATGAATTTTTACTAATGAGATGTATCAGTTCTTGGGAAGACATTTCGGCTTAAAATAATGCATAGCGCAAAGGAGCGTAGAAGTTAAAATACTTGGTAAATTACTTATGGAGGGTAGTTGGTTGTAGTGAATTGATAATTGTATAAGTCCTCTATTTGTGACGTAGTATCACGAGGCTTTGTGTATGTATTGAAAGGGAGCTAATGTATGGTATTATTGAGCGTATGTCATGTAGGCCACGGCCGACTTTAAATCGCGTTTTGTATAAGTCCTCTATAAGGGAATGGTTCCCGAGGCATGTGAAGAGATTCGAACTCAGAATCCTCTTATGGTAAAAGCCCCTTAATTCTTCGTCGAATGTGTATTAATCTTCCCCAATCAATGAGGACCCTCTCATAATTAATAAATGCCAAGGTTACGAAAGTGGTCTGTGAACCAAAGAATATTTGTTTGAATGGATACAGTACAGTAAAAGCCCGGTCTCTCCCCAGGACTGAGTATAATGTGAAGGTTTGTTTTGAGAGCCTAGGAAAGGAGCTAACGTGGGTTAGACAGAGAGTCGCCCAGTCACCATCCTTGTCATAAATCGCGCCCGAGTATAATGGCCTGGCTCTCTTAGAGTGAGGGTGGGCCGAGACCGTCTCGTAAGATGTAGTAAAGACACCGTGAATGTTTAAAGTTGTTAACGACCCGGGCGTTGAACCGAGGTCCTTGTAGATTGATATTTTCGTTTGCCTGTTCAGATCGTAGTTTCTTATGTGATAATGGTCTTATAAGACGTAAGAGATAAATAACAATCCCTATTGTAATGTGGTATGGAAGTAGGATTCCACGAGTTAATTGAAGGCAACTAAGTTTCGGGAGTAACTATAGTTTTTTGACTGTGTCAAGTATCTTCACGCTCTGGAGTACACAAGTGATTTCCTGATTACCTTAATATATTTGTGAAAATAAAGAGAGATGATAACAGCTGAATGTGTGAACATGCCCAAAATATTGAGTTAGATAATTAACATAAAATTTTAAATGTAATTATACATTTGTTTTTGAGAATTAAGAAAATATGAAAGTAGTATTTGAGGTGTACAAGAGTGACACCATTATTGTGTAAAGCATGGAGCCAAAAGAGCTCGGAGTTATATAAAACTTACAGTTGATGCTTTATGGAAGTAAGACTAAGTAGGAATTGTTGGTTTATGTGGAAACCATATGTTTAAATACAATATTTGATTTATTATATTTGTGATTCCTTGTTCATTTGGAACAAGTAGATGATTATGGGTCAGTAATTAAATTGTTAAAGTGTTTGTAGCCCCATTAATTTTATTAATTAAATGTGTTATAATAGGAGTTGATTTTGTTGTTATTTTTGCAAGTGTATCCTGTAATTAATCCAAAATATGTGAGTCACAGAGTGGGGGAACTTACCGCTGCCCCGAAAATTCCGAATTGAGCTACGCTGGTATACTGTGATTGGCATATTTCTTGCTAAAAGGGCACATGGGGGCATATAAGTAATGTGCTGGATTAATAACTAGAGGAACACTTAAGACGGTCATATCATGTAAAGTAAAGTAATGATAGGAGTAGCTACAACATAAAATATTAACTGACCGCATGGGTCCCTGGAAACTCATACCGAGCAGCCCTGAATTATATTATCAACCCCCCTAGCAAACATTAGATTTTGGCGCCCAGTACGCAGGGCTGAGTTTTCCTAGGGAAAACCCGAGTTTTTCTCGAAAAATCAAAATTTTCATTTTTTGGAAAAAAATGGTTTTTTGAAATTTTGAAATTTAAATACTTCCATAAAGGTTTATGAAATTGAATAAAAGTATCAAACGGGTACGTTGTAGTAAAAACCCGTACTAAAGTAAAATTTTAAAGAAATTGGGACACAATGATTCAGAGTATCATCTCTCAAGCATGTACTAGTGTGGTGGCATTAGTGGCCCACTGTATTCTCATAAGATGGCATTGAGTGAAGAAGTGCAACGGCTCTTGGAGGCCATAAACAATAAGTTGGATAGCCAACAGACTGAAAATAAAGAAGGGTTAGGATCTATAAACAATAAGTTGGACAGCCAACAGGAGGAAAATAACCAAAAGTTAGGATCCATGAATCAAAGTTTAGAGTTACTAAAAACTGATAGTGCTAATATGGGAACTAAATTAGAAACTATCGAGGCCGACGGTATAAAAATGAATAAGGAACTGAAGGCTGAGATAGAAAGCAAATTCGATAGTATAAAAACAGAAAATTCAAACCATTTTTCAGCACAATCCAAGGTTTTGGAGGAAACAATGAATAATAAATTTCAAGGTTTTGACACTAAGTTTGAGAGTAAGCTAACTGAGTTAAAAGAGGAAAATAAAGGATTTCATTCAGGATTGCAAGCCCAAATAAATACTATGAACAAAAATATGGGAGAATCACAAAATGAATGCCGAGAAAATTTTGGAATTTTGAATAAAAATTTGAGTTCCATGGAAACTAAATTGAGTAATATGGAGGGAAATGTAAAAGCATGTGAGGAGAAACTTGTAACACAGATCCAAGGTGTGCAGAAAGAATTAAAAGCTCAGATAGAATCTAACAAGAATATTTGTGAACGTTCCCGGGATGAAATAAAACAAAGCGTGAATGAGCTAGGAGATAGATTTAAAGGGGTTGAGAAAAAAATGGGAGAACTCGAGGGAAAAGTCAATGAAGTTCAAACCGAAGTAACTGAGTTGAAAAATCAAAATCAAAAGGATGTTCAGGATATGAAAGAGCAGATTGACCTTTTTACCGGGCAGGTAGATGATAACTGGAAGACGTATGAAACGAAAATAGATAAAAGTTTAGGTCTATATGAGGAGCATCTCCAGAATGAAAGAAAACAACGAGAGAAAGAAAATAAGGATAACACCCATAAGATAGATGAAATAAGCAAGGGTATTAATGAGGTCCAGGAAACTATCGGAAAGTTAGAAGGGCGAGTAGGAAAAACGAGAAATGAAGTAAAACTGATTAAAGATGACTTAGCGGAAGTGTCTAAGAAAACTGAGGAAAAGCTGGAAGGAATTAAGGGAGAGGTGGAGAAGAAGATAAAGGAAATACGAAAAGACTTAGATACCATAGGTGATGTTAAGCCAGAAATTATCAATCAACATGCCATGATCTTTAAGAAAGAGGTAGAAGACCAACTAAATGAGTTCAGGGATAGTTACAGGGACGAGAAATTCCAACTCAAAAAGATAGAGGAAGATAGTAGAAAGAATCAAGAAAGAATTCAGAATGAATTAAGATCCCGATTGGAGAGGACTGAACATAAGAATAGTCAAATGGAAATCCAACTCATGGCTAATGAAGAAAGTGCCCGAAGGGAAAGGAAGTTAGAATTTGAGAATCAGGAGGAGTTTCCAAAGACAGGATGGGTAGATTCTCGTGAACAAGGCACAGATACGGAGAGGGACTTAGGAGGGGAGAGCCCTTATAAGAACCCAGGATATCCAATGGCGATGTCAACCCCGTACATGAATCAGACAAATGGCCAGATAATAAACATTATTAAATCCAATGAGGACAGACCAGTAAAGTTTACGGGTAATAACATGTCTATTACTCCAAAATACTGGCTAAAGGAAGTTGCAGAGTATTTAAACGAAATGAAAGTTCCTCAGGATCGGAGACTGAGAGCTATTGAAAAGCTGTTGGCAGGTGATTGTCTCACCTGGTTCAGAAGCTTCAGATACACCTTTGATACGGTGGAAGGCTTTAGGGAAGCATTTTTAAAACGATATTGGGCAGCAGACGTCCAAGAGAATTTAAGGCTAGATCTGTACTCTAGGAAGTACAGCACGAATGCACCTACTAAATACTCGGAATTTTTCACCGCTCAGCTGTGTAAATTCCGCGAACTGGATATTGCTCCGGCAGAAAACGACCTGTGCGCCGCCATTGCTAGACAACTTCCGTATGAGATTCAGAGGCTGTTAATCTCATCCAAAGCCAGAAGTGCTGTAGAAGTGGAGAGTGTATTACGTCAGTTAGATATGACGACTTCGCACGTAACTCCTCGGCATCAAAGACAGACTGAGCAAGTACATATGGCCAGCAGTCAGGAAACCTGCGAAAAACCAGCGACCAGAAATCAGTCCACAAGCACGGATACCCAAGGACTAGGTCGAGAGTATGGGCACCAGGAGCCTAGAAGGATACAGCCATATTACAGAGGAGGATATCGAGGAAGAAATCCTAGAAATACGGGTTATAGGCAACAAGAGAGCCGACCCTATAACAATAACCATCAAAGGCAAGAAAACAGAAAGAAATGGGAGAACTATCCCAGAAGGAATGTAAGGCCAGAGGATAGGGATGATGAATATCGGGCCGAAATAGAAGAAAGATATCAGGAAAGTCTTCGTTATATGAACGAACGACCAGATGAACCTGATAGGCAAAAAGTCCGTTGGAGTGAGGCAATTAAGAACCGGAAATCACCCGACCGACTAGACGGAGCTCAAAGCTTGGAACTACAAGCTCAGTTAAAGAATGAAGGAAAAGGGAGCCCTCAGGATAAAAAAAAACTCCAAATTTAAATTGTCAAAAGTGGAAACATACCAGGAGCTGGGAGGAGGTAGAGATTGTGAATTGGATAGCCAGACCAGATGAGCTAATTAACGAGGATGTGGAAGGAATCCCACCTGTTAAAAGAGAACTACCTATAATTATGCTTAGGATAGAAGGATAACTGGTCAGAGCATTGATTGATACCGGATCCACGATAAGTTTAATTACACAAACCCTTCTAAATGAACTGGAAACAAGGGGCCGAGTATTAAAGATTCCCACATCAAGTGTAAAGATTAAGGGGATTATCCCTGAAAAATCTTTAACATGTAAATTTCAGGTATACATTGATTTGATCATGGGTAACGCTGAAATTTCGCAGTGCTTTTTGCTGGTAAATCAATTACCATATAATGTCATATTAGGTATTGATTTTATCCGTGAGAACAAGGTCATTATAGACCTAGCGCAAAACTGCATTAGAGTTCAGAGGATGTGGATGAGCAAAACATTAACCTACAGGAACAGGATGCGAAAATAGGAGAACAGGTATGGCATATGGAAGAAGTGATCGAAGAAGATTATAAGGACATAGAAAAGATATTTGAAGTCCTCAACATAGAACTCGAAGATAATTTGGAAAATGAGTTCGAGACCAACCTGTCAGGAAAAGTGGAGGAAGCTAAAGTCAGCCTCGAAAATAAGGAACAGTTAAAGAAATTATTATTGAATTATAGGGACGTATTTGATTCCAAGCCAGGGAAGATTGAAAATTTTAAATACGCGTTCCAAGTCAATGATTGGGCACCGTTTAAACAAAAACCATACCCGGTTGCGGAAAAACATTACCCACAAACCAAGAAAACACTGCAGGAGATGATGAATGCAGGTGTTATAGAAAAGATGGCGACACCATATGTTAGTCCATTAGTGATTGTGAGTAAACCGGATGGCTCAGTAAGGGTGTGTCTAGATGCCAGAAATTTAAATGCAAAAATTATACCAGAAAATGATTCGGCACCACCCATAAAAGAAATACTGAGGAAGTTCAAAGGCAAGAAGATTTTTACAAATATTGACATGACTTCTTCGTATCATCATCTCGAACTGGAAGAGAAAACCAGCTTGTTGACTGGATTTCAGTTCGACCAACAAACATATTGTTTTAGAAGATGTCCGTTTGGATTGAAGACCGCGGGATCTGCATTAATAAGAGCGCTTGATCGAAACCTGTCAGAGGAAGTGAAAGATTGCACTATCCGATACGTGGATGACATTTTGCTTACCTCGGAGAACATTGAGGAACATTTAGAAAATTTGAAGAAATTATTGGAAGACTTAAGAAGGGCAAATTTTAAAATAAATTTAAAGAAGTCGAATTTTTGTCAAAGGCAAGTGACATTTTTAGGGCATGTGATTGACAAGGATGGTGTTAAACCAAATCCATGCAAATTGGAATCAATAAGGGATTTTCCAAGGCCTTTGAAGGTGAAGAACGTTCGCCAGTTTTTGGGATTGATTGGGTTCTTCCCAGGACATTGTCCATCATACACAAAAACTGTTGCACCACTACAGGACCTTCTGAAGAAGGGGGGCAAGTGGAAATGGACGGAGGAAGCAGAAAAAGCATTCGTGGAGGCCAAGGAAATGCTCTTAAATTACGTGAAGCTAGGATATCCTGATTTTAATCAGAGATTTATCATTCAAACAGACGCATCCCAGATTGGAATAGGGGCAATGCTATATCAGGAAAACCCGGAAAACCCTGATAAGAAAAACTATCTAGCTTTCACAAGTAGGAGACTGAAACCACACGAGAAAAATTATACGATCAGCGAAATCGAGCTGTTAGCGATATTGCACGCGTTGCAATATTGGCGGAAGATCGTATATGGGTTTCAGGTCATTCTAAGAACGGATCATAAAGCCTTAACCTTTTTGATGAAGACTGATTTATCCAGTCAAAGGTTGATGCGTTGGGCTTTATACATTCAACAATTTGATGTCAAGATAGAGTACTGCCCAGGAAAAGAAAATATAGTTCCAGACTACTTAAGTAGACAGCCAGAGTCCATAGAAGAGGAAGTAATGGCTATAGATTTGGAAGACAGGGATCAGCGTACTCTTAATGAGTTAAGAAGCATTAGTCAAAGACAACGGGAGGATCCATGGATGAACATGCTCATATCTTTCCTTGAGGGAAGCTTGATAAGGGGAACACCAGCGTACACGGAAGCTAATAAGATAGCTCAAGACTACACGATTTATAATGGATTGTTATATAAGTTTGTAGACTCTGACCATACAAAATTAAGGATTGTTGTACCTGCAATTTTGCAGAGGAAAATAGTATGGTTAGCCCATAGATCGTTCGGACATATGGGAGTCGACAAAACAGTCTCAATGCTGAAAGAAGCATTTGTCTGGCCGAGACTGAGAGAAACTGTAAGGGACACGCTAAAGACATGTGATTTATGTCAAAGGATCAAACCTAATGCATTCCTGATGAGGCAGAAGACTATACCATTGTTGCCCGAAAGGCCCGGCCAAATCATATCTATTGATAATTTTGGACCTTTGCCAAAGGCAAGAAGAGGAAATCGACACATAATGGTGGCTATGGATGTCTTCACTAAAATGGTTGTCCTTGCTCCCATACAGAAGACTAGTACCAAACAGGTGTTAAAACGACTTAAAGAAAAAGTGATACCGATTCTGGGGAAACCTGAAAATTTGTTGTCGGATCACGGCAGTTGTTTCACCAGTGTAGAGTTCAGACGAGAATTAGAAAGACTTGGAATACGTCAGATTTTGTCAAGTATTCGCCATCCTGAGGCAAATCCTGTAGAAAGTGTGATGAGAGAGACGGCCAAGTACTGTAGAATATACTGTGCCGAAGAAAATTGGAAGTGGATAGATATCTTGGATATTATCGAATTTTGTATAAATAATACAATCCATGAATCCACAGGAGAGATACCCATAACGTTACATCGGAATGAGCAAACAGAAAGACCTTGGAGTCTGGTAATTCCTAGGCCAGCAGACGCTCAGCCTGGAAGAGATGTACGTATTAGAAGAGCCTTTGAGCATCTAAAAGCTCAAGCCGACAGGAGGCAGAGAAGAAATAGGCATAAGAGGTATCATCGACCATTATTAGCAGGAGAAATGGTGTTAGTAAAAAGACCAGCCATTTCGGATCCAGGGAACCGTGTGTACAAGAAGTTCCAGAAAATGTACCACGGACCATATCAAATAATCAGAGATTTGAGGAATAACGCATATAGAATTCGGCACTGTGAAACGGATCACGAAGTGACCATGAATTCAGCAAATTTGAAATTATATTACCCTCCCGAAGATTTCGATGAAGTAAATGAACAAGCCCTGGTTATGGAAACATTTAGAGATGAATCCGCTTTTGACATAAACAAGAATAAGGAAGAAATAGAAAATAGAGCTCAAGCATTCGAGTGCGAATGCGAATTGGAGAAATTGTATTGGGAAATTAAAGAAATAATTGAATTTATTGAAGAAGAAAATTCCAATTTAAGAAAGGAAAATGATGAAATAAGGAAACGGGTAGGGATAGACCACACCCGTAAAGAAGAATGAGGTTCTGGGGACTTAAAGTCCAGACAAGTAAAGAAAGAAAGAAAGAAAGGGTAGGGACAGAGCATACCCGACCTACACAATTACCGGATACGACTTTAAAGAAGTAAAAACAACGGAAGGTACGGACATCGTTATGATGGCTTCGACGAATAAAGACAGATATGATTAATTGAAATAAATTTCCTCAAAATTTTTCGAAAATTTATTTACCTAAGGAGGGGAGAATACCACCTCAGTCTTGATGTCTCAATCCTACCTTGCAAGGGCTCCTCTTTCACCATTTCCCTGACCTTTTCATTCCTAACCCTGTCTCTTCTTGTTACTCCGATCCTACTTCGCAGGAACTTCATTTCACCTGCCTGTATTCTGCTTATGTCTCTTTTCTTGATTGTCCACGTTTCTGAAGCATAGGTCAGTATCGGGATATAGTAGCTTCTGTCGTTTTTTTTATGTGAGGTGTATTGCGTTTCGTCTACAAGGCTTTCAAATCTATTTCACTTCAGGAAGTACACGTTAGGTGAATTTAGTTTGAGAGCACATTTTAACTAATTATTTTTTTTGTCGACATACGGGTTCATCGTAGGGATGATTTTTTTTGATACGTATGGTAGATATACCCATATTTGGATATCTGGGTGATATGTTGTAGACAATAGAATTGTCTGTCTGTCTTTCTGTGTATCTTTATGTACGCCTATAAATCGTGTTCGGATGCTTGGTGCATCGAAAATTAGGTATGGTAAACATGAGTCAATACACCAATCATTTATAAAACTCCTCACCGTACTTTTCATACAGTAGAAGGGTGGATATAGGGAAAAACTTCTCAAAATACATGCTAAAATAGGCGAAATATAAAAATTATCCTAGAAGGACGATCAAAGCATATGTTGCGCTTCTCATTGTGAGACACAAAATTCGCGAGTCTATAAGGGGTCTCCGAAAACCACATTTTAAGGCCCTTAAATTAACAGTGTGTGTGATATTCCCAGAAAACTAACTTCGTTCTGATAAACTTATGAAGGAATGACAAGCCGCTAACCATTGCAACAGTAGCTCAATTGATAATGTCTGGTGTTAATATATAACACCGTTCGAAGAACGGGTACTTCTGCTAGTGTATTTATTATTGGCTTCTTGTTCTTCAAAAGGACACTGGGTTGTGACGATAGCTCATTTTACCCAATTAAATAAGCAAATTTTAAATACAAATTTCTGTTATTTCCATTTGGTCAATGGTTGTTAATTTTACACTAAACAAAGATCTAACCTCTCTAACCCGCCTAACAATAAATATTAAATATTATTGTCTGATTTTGTACAGGGTGTTCGTAAACAAGGTCACAGGAAACAATTCTAGTATTATACTTCCTTAAGTTTGGTACACTTTTCTTGAAACTTTCTAGTCAAGGATACTTGATTTTTAATTGGAATGTAAAGAACATGTGGTTTGACAAAATGAACGGATTGTATTTTCTAGAATAATTATATTGAGGCGTTTAAAATTTAACAAACTCAAAAAATATTTTTGCCTATTAAAATGTAAGATTTTTTAATTTATAAATTGAAAAGATAAAGATTATTTTAAATATATGTTGGTTCATTCTATAAAACTACATGTTTACCAACACACTACAAAAGATCAGGCATGTAACGTAAGTAGTTCCTGAGAAAAGTGTACCAGAATCTCTAAACTCTTAACTTGCGGGATTGTTTCCTGTGACCTTGTTTTTGAACTCCCTGTACAAAATCAGACAATAATATTTCATATTTATTGTTAGCAGGTGGGTTACCGACAGTAGTGGCTACGCTGGCTAAAGCGCAGCATTAGGTCATGGGGCCAAGCCCTCTGCTGACTCGGTAGACGCGTGGGTTCGAGCCCCACCGTCGGCCGTCCGTCCTTGAAATGGTTTTCCGTGGTTTCCCCATTTTCAACACCAGGAAAATGCTGGGACGGTACCTTCTGACAGGCCACGGCCACTTCCTTCCACATCCTTGCCCAGTTTCATTCACCATCATTCATTTCATCTCTCATTAACTCCTCTCATGAGGTTGGCGTCAGGAAGGGCATCCGGACGTAAAAACCATCGCCACAATGACTTCCATCGCATCTCTCGTCCCCGACCCCGTTGGAAAACGGGAATAGTAAGGGGTAGACATACATTGTTAGCAGGTGGGTTAGAAAGGTTAGATCTTTGTTTAGTGTAAAACTTACAACCATTGAACAAACGGAATTAACAAAAAAATAAAAATAAAATTTGGTCATTTGATTATGTAAAATAGCCATTGTCACAGCCCCGTGTCCTTTTAAACTTCCTAAAACTTCCTCATCCTATCGCTATGTGCCTGTCTCCTTTCTTGTTTCCATGCAGCTTTGAGTTTCGAATTCCATTCCGTGGGAAACTTAGGTGGAAACTTATATGAATTTGTTTTCTGTTTATATGCAGTCCATGTCGTTGTTAGTGGGTCAATGTTGATTTCAGTGAGATCCTTTTGGGTGTCTGCTAGCCAGCGTACTTTGGTTTGTCGGGTTCCATTGACTATGAGCAAGATTTTCTTGGTCAGTCGGGAGTTGTCCATTCGAGTTGTATGTCGTATTTATTTATCTTACCTTTATTTTATCATTTTTAATGATCTTGTCGACTTCGTCGTTATGCTGGGGTCTGGCGTTACGTTACGGTGACTGGACGAAATGTACCCAGATGCACTGAGGTGTGTGACGTCATAGTACTGCTTGGTGCATGTGTTCTCCGACAATCTCTACTTCGTTAGTATAAGACAAAAATCCCCGATTCTTGGATGTCACGGGTAATCGCGAGAACCACTGGATGGATTTTGATGCGGTTTTCACCATTCTGTAAAGGATATCTCGAGGAATGATTCTGTAGAAAATAATTTATGTATGATCAAAGGAAGCCAAGCAGTAACGATTTCAGTGAAAAAGTCGAAAACAAACTTGGCGTCCGTGCGCTTCTTAAGCTTACGCTGGGCAAACCGTTAAAAATATCAATATACTATGAACGTAAGAATTAGTCAGCATGAAAAGTTCTACAAAATCAAGTCCGCGAGAGCATATCTCTGTCTTCAATACATCGCCCACTATAATTGTTTTTAGACTGGATGGAAGTTGCACGTCCCCGCGCACTCTGGTGAGCGTGGCGGATTTCCGCGCACTTGACCTTGCTTTGCCCTTGGTTTTCACTTGCCGTTCGCGAGTAATTTGAAACAAGATAAGCAAGATAAGTACTAAGCAGATAATTTTCTAACATGTCAAGAGTCTTTGGCTTCGAGCGAAGCGAGAAGCCTCCAGCCTTTTTAGCATTTTTCAGCATTTGTAGCATTTAAAATGATACAAAGTCTAGTCTTTCAGACTGACTGTCACTTTTTTTAATCTTAAAGTAGTACGTTATTATTATTAATATTAATATTATTACTGTATTATTATTATCATCATCATTGGTAATGCAATTGAATAAAATTCTGAAATTATGCACAAGAGATCTGTATGTACAGCCCTGTCTGGGTATAACTGCCTTGTCACACGTACAGCATATTCTATTTCCCTGTGAGATGCAATATAACTCCAGTAAGGCGGCATCCATCACCCGCCAGGCGAAGGTGTCCCGTACTCCGCTTGACACCTCACCAGGTGTGGCACAGAAACATAAAATAGCATTCAGTATAACTTGAGAATACATCAGCTAAATTTAAACATTTCTTTCATTTTTTTATCCTTTCACTTTCACACTCAAACTCATGATCATTCTGAAGTAAGAGTGCTTAAATTGATGATATTGACGTTTAGGTCTTAAACAAACACGAAATAATCGGAATTATGTTTTAACCCTGACATGCCGATGGACAGAAATGTAAGGTTTTGAAGCCATTCTTTCAGAGCTGTCTATACAAACAGGCAATTGTAACTCTTCAGTCAGTCCACACGGATTTGTCCAATGACTGGATGAGTAACTAGCAACCCGACCCGGCTTCGCCCGGGAACAGATGATATGAATGCATTACGTGATAAGCGCTTTATTTTTCCAATGTCAATGAACAACGACCAACATCCGTTTTACGTCCCGGCATGATGGGTTAAAATCACTGACTGGACTATTAATTATATTATCATGGAGATGCATGTGCAACAAATGCGTGTCAGACGTAATTTAAGAATGGCGAGGTGCATGAAACGCAAATCCCCCTTCCGTCCAATCTTAACTTGACTATAAATTTTGCGGAACGAAAAGTTCACAGGCGAAATGAAGAAGAGCCGAGCTGCACTTCCAGGGAAACTCCAAACACAACCACTCTTCTCTAAAGTTTTTAACTCAACACGACTCGACAGTTTGCTGCTGGCTGTATCTGGGTCAATAAGCTCGTCCGCTAGCTAAGCTGTAACGGGGGTGATAGACTCGCCCCTATTTAGCTCGTAAACTGTCGCCTCAGTAACTGAATGGAGATTGTTGGAAGAAATGAAAACGTAAAAACACTAATAGTAGGCGATGTATTGAAGGTAGATATATGCTCTTCTGTGCTTTTTTTGTAGAACTTTTCATGCTGAGCAATCCTTACACTCATAGTATATATATATATATTTAACGGTTTGACCATCGTAAGCTTAAAAAGCGCACGGACGCCAGTTTTTTTCGACCTTTTCATTGAAAAAATTAGTGCTTGACTTCCTTTGGTCATAAATAAATTATTTTCTACAGAAACCTTCCTCGAGATATACTTTACAGAATGGTGAAAACCGCATCAAAATTCATTCAGTGGTTCTCGAGATTACCTGTGACATCCAAGAATCGGCTACTTAGTTTTATACTAAGTAGAGATTATACGCCAATCAGTATAATGTCCAATGTATGTCCAATCTTAAATTGACTGTGAATTTTGCGGAACGAAAAGTTCACAGGCGAAATGAGAGTTGCACTTCCATGGAATGGCGAGGTTAATAAAACTCAAATCACCCTTCCATCCAATTTTAACTTGACTGTGTTTCACACGCGAAATGAAGAAAACCTGAGTTGCACTTCCAGGGAAACTCCAAACACAACCACCCTTCTCAGAATTCTTAACTCAACACGACTCAACGGTTTGCTGCTGTCTGTATCTGGGGCAATAGGTTGGCCCGCTAGCTAGGCTGTAACAGGGATGATAGACTCGCCCTTAGCTAGCTCGTAAACTGTCGCCTCAGTAGTTGAATGGTCATAGTTGAAAGAAATTAAAACTTAAAAACACTTATAGTGTGCGATGTATTGAAGATAGACATATACTCTCGCAGACTTTTTGCAGAACTTTTTATGCTGAACAATTCTTATACTCATTATATTTAGATATTTTTTGCCCAGCGTAAGCTTACAAAGCGCTCGGACTCCAGATTTGTTTCGACTTTTCCACTGAAATCGTTACTGCTCGGCTTCCTTTGATCATAAATAAATTATTTTCTACAGAAATCATCCTCGAGATATCCTTTACAAAATGGTGAAAACCGCATCAAAATCCATCCAGTGGTTCTCGAGTTTACCCGTAACATCCAAGAATCGGGGACTTTGTTTTATACTAAGTAGAGATAAGTAAAAAACACTGTGAAAATGTGTGCATGTTGTACCGTATTGTGTCGACGCCACACTCGATGCTGCTCATTGCGCGACGTTGCCAAGTTTCCTCATAATTAGAAATGCTCACAGGGGCTTAACGGTTGGTTTGCGCCCACAGGTATCTTAACTCAAATTGCTCCCCAGAACCACCCCCATGCGTGGTTTGATTTTCTACCTCTTATTTTCCGACAATGAAAGGGCCAATGGCCCTAGCAGGGTATTTTAATATAACGCCCGTGGGCTCCCAGCAACTTCGATTTCAAGTAGCTCCAACTTTGGCTACCAGATGCCACTGTCACTGTGCGGCGAACGTTGGAACTTGATAGAGCGTTTCTAACCAGTCAAATATAACCTACAAATTTGGCTACACTACCAATTGTAGTGGTATGTTCTTTTAAATGCCATAAATCTATGACATGGGCCCGCTGGATTTACTTCCCCTCCGAAGGAAGGCATAATGAAGGATTTTAACGGCAGTAAAAATCCGACGACTTCGTCCGGGTTTGAACCCACGATCTTGGGCATAGCAGTTCAGCATGCTAACGACTACGCCACCGAATTTATGCCCTATTATAATAGTGATCATAACTAATACATAGGCCGTGTTCAATGGCAAAATTAATCTCGGGATTTTCCGCCAACATAAAGTTCCTCCATTCTCTACTAGAAAGCGCTGTAGTGTCAAGGAGATTAGAAATCTAACCTCCTTGACTTTCATAGCGTTCAAAGGAACGAAGAAATTCGACATGCAATCTGCCCTCTGGGTGTCAATTAACAAAGCTTGCACCCGGCATCCGAGGCCATACGATATTATCATTATTATTATTATTATTATTATTATTATTATTATAACTAATACATGTAATTTTGTCCTAGGAGTGATATTTACTTACTATCCATACCTAATTATATACATTGTACCCCCACCCACCCATTGGACGAATTGCTGTTGACCGACTGAAGAGTTACAAATGACCGATGGACAGAGCCGGGTTTGAACCCACAATTTTGTAGGCCTAGTGTACTTTTGAGGTATACGCTGTTTTTAAATTGATACCAAGTCCAGCAGAAGAGTTATTTAAGTCTGTCATAAAGAAATTAGCTTGCATCACCACCGTAGTGAGTTTTCTCTTAGATGTGTTACTAAATGTAAAAGAGTCAATAAGTTCGTGGACTGGGCAAATATTTTCGCTGTGTTGCACTACTGCAGATAGGTTGCGCCACGGGATGGGGTCGTGTCAGTTCTTCTCTCGTCCCAACAGGAGGCATTTATGTATTTAGAGTGTAAGAAAAACTACGGCCTTTGTTGTGAAGGGTAGCCGAATGCGAGATTCGAGAATGTTGGAGTTTTGGCAACGGGAAAACGTCTTTAGTCAAATCCATTAGAGGAACGTTTCAGACTATGAGTGCACTGGTCAGTCACAAACAATATGAACGGAGCGCAAGATCAAAGAAGAGGAAATGTTAGTGCCCACCAACCATTGCCAATCGTTAGATGAACAGCCACAAAGCAACAGCAGTAGCTGGGTTTTGTCATGGTGACTATGTTGAAAGATGATGTGGATCTGTATATGTGTACACTAACAATAAGTAGCGTGAGGACTGTTAGGACATCTGAACTTTCCTGGCTGCGTACGTTAAGGCACCAGTCCACAAGTGTAATGACTTGTGAGAAGCTTGCTGGCCGGCCACCACTTGAAACAAAGGCACTGTACGTGCACAGTGTTTCGGTGGTATGTTACCTCATTTGCCTTTGTTTCAAGTGGTGGCCGGCCGACTTACGGCGAGACCGCTTTGCGGCCTACAGCGAGCTACTTGCCGGCTGAGTAGAATATTCATGTAAACTCACTGTTCGGAATTATAACGGCCCTATAACACGAAGACGAACACAAAGACGTTGTCTCACAATGTATCAAGGCCCTTCAACTGTCTAATAAGCACATGGAGTACGCACAGCTGTGCGGACAGAACCGGTTAGAAGCAGTATTGCCGTCAGGTGGCCCCGCTGGGGAAGCTTGCTGGCCGGCCACCACTTAAGACAAAGGCACTGTACGTGCACAGTGTTTCGGTAGTATGCTACCTCATTTCTCCTTCTATTGTATGAAAGCTTGCCTAAATACGAAATAACGAAATTCATCACTGCGTTGTCGCTGAAATAAATGCAGTATTTTATACCACAGCTACGAAAACCGAGAGGGATCTAGTTTTCAGAATTTGTATAGGTGTAAACTTGACCTACAGTTAAAACTATTGTTCTAACATTGAAGAAATGAATATCTCTATAGGCAGCATTATTGGTTTCGACTTATTTTGGGGTTTAATGTTACATGATTATTGTGATATTGCGATTTGCTACCGAATCTATGTAGAATCGAACACCTCAACTTAACCTCTCTAATGCCCTAGACCAGGGATCTCCAAACTACGGCCCGCGGCTCAACATTGGCCCTCAAGTACCACCAATCCGGCCCGCTGTAGTTTATTTAGACAATGTAAGTAAATCAAACAAAATAATTATCAGATTGTTTTTATTTTGACTTAACAACCAATTATTAAGAAACAAAATAACTGGACATTTTAACTGAAATTAACGACAAGAGATTTATTCTAAGAACTTACAGCAAGTGACATAATTTACATGGGTGATTCACATAATGAAATGTAATTCAAGAAATAGAAGTTATTGGGTTATTAGTGGGGGCCCGGGAACAATACCTTCTCTTTTTGCTGCACCGTGTAGAAAATTTCTTATCTCAAATGCCACCATTAATACCATAGCAGTAACAGCCCTTCAAGGTAGTATTTTGAGAAATCACCTGTATTCGTAAATTATGTGTATTTTAAGGCCCAATAGCTATTTTAATTGTTTATTTTTAGTTGCGGTTTGCCCACTTTTGAGGTCTTTTATTCTAATTTTTATGTGTGTCATACGCTTCATAGTTCATTAGTCGCACTTTGTTAACCTTCTAATTTTTCTTCCTTCACCTCATTATGATAGTTAAGCTTTGTATATTAGCAGCCTTGTAAGTCGAGGAAGCATGAGAAATAAATAAAATATGATTAATGGGATTTATGTAGCTACTTTCCTGTGACTATTGTTTGCAGTTGTGGGTTCAATAGTAGAAATTACTAGCAACGACTTGAAATTCTCATAAGTTATTTTGTGTATTTAATTTTGGAGATGAGTCTAGCCCCCGCGCCCTGCGCCAAAGATATCACACTTGCCGACTAGTCCCGAAACCAAAATATGCGCGTAATCGTAACTATAGTATGTTGATATGATGAGCTTGATGGGTCTTGGCCCTTGGCACTTAGTGGATGAGTCAGTGTGGCTCTTAACCCTTTAGGCTGGTGGTCTGTATATTAACAACCTATTGGTAGGGAAATTTATATTGTCAAAGATGCTGATGGTTTAATCTTTCAGTCATATTTCGAGGAATTTACAGAAGGAAGTGATAGTAATTCTAAAACTCTGTTAATAGTCAATATATGCATCTCCTTGACCAAAGGTGCTGGATAACATTTTAAAAATGTACGTATAAATAAAAACAAATGAAATTAAAGTGTAAAAATAAAACAAAATATAAATATAGAAATTAAAATAATTAAAATATACATTAAATAAAAATAAAAGTTATAAAAGATAATTATAAAATAAAAATTACGATTACAAAAAAGAAATATAAACATTGAGATAATAAAACTAGTCTAACTATAAAAAATAATATTATGAAAATAATTATCAACTGTAAATAAATAAATAAATAAATAAATAAATAAATAAATACCGTAAATAATTTAATTAATCATAAATTTAAAAATTAAATCTATAAAAACATAAATTATATAATTTAGAAAAATCAAAATTGAAATGTAAATAGCTTACAAGTGAAAACAGAAAATAAAAATAAATTATTTTGTCCTATAAAGGATTAAGCTAAAATGTTTGGAGACCCCTGCCCTATACCACAGTGCTGAGTCAATGTTGAGCAAATGAGCATGTCACCGCCCTTTGACATCTACCTGCTACCTACGTCGTACCTCTGTAATCGCGGTAATTAAGATCGCAACAGCGTAAAGTTAAATTAAGTAGATGCCACTTTGCTGTTAATTAATTTAAATCTGCAAGTGATCTGTGTTAATGAAATAAGTACAGCTCCCAAGGGGTTAACTTCATCGTCTGTCAATGCTGATATAATTAGCCTTTCTCAAAGTCTGCACTGCCCATTCCAATTTCCTCAACCGTGACATTTCTCGTCATTTAACAAGCCATAACACACATGACGCCTTCGTTTGGTTCGCTACAATGAGAAACACCAAACTAGAAATGTAGGCTAGTGTATATTGACTTTCACGGCCTGTGGATTAAAACTCAGTAATTTTTCTAGGTTTATGCCGTGTCTTGTATGGGGTTTTGCCTAGGAAGACCAAGCTGGGCACGGACACCAAGAGCCTGCTGATGAGCCAGCTTGGTCTTCCTAGGCGGAATCCCACACAAGACATGGCATAAACCTAGAAAAATTGCTGAGTTTTAATTAACTGACCGTGAAAGTCAATATGTTACCATCTTTTAGGTAGATCTCATTAGAAAGCTAACTATTGCAATGGGTACCATGTTTCGACTTCCGGAAAATTTCGACATATCTTCGCGTTTCACATCCCCCAGACCCCAAAACCACCGTCAGTTCAAAGGTTTATATATAATTTATGTATATATATATCAGTTTCTTGTGGACACGATAACTGCCGTAATTTTGCACCAATCACTTTGAATTTTTTACATAACATGTATCCCTATAAAATCTCGGTCGAGTTCGTTAATGGGCAAAATCGGTCGAAGGGGGTGAAAATGGGGGGCTTTTTCCGAAAAAGTGAAATTTCGCTATAACTCTCTTAATACGTGAAATATCGAATCCATTCAAAGTTCATAATATGTGTCGGATAAGTGCCAAAAATTTATGTCAAATAAGTTTTTTGATAGCACCAACCATTGACCAAAGGGGTGGAAAAAAGTGGTTTTTTCGGGAAACATTAATCATATCTCTCTTAATAGGCACAATATCAAAACCGTACAAAATGGACAATATTCCTCCAATAATTACCTAAAACTTTTGTCTGAAAGAATTTTCGATATGACCCACCATTACGCCACGGAGTGAGCAAAATGATTTAAATTATAAGAAAATTCCAAGTGCCAAGAGTGGTTGCCATGACAACTTTACTTTTAATTGATACGGGTTGAGCCATCAGCAGTTGCTATGACAACGCCACTGCACGAGATCACATTCTGTTTTCATATGTCTGTGGGAAGCGACTTCGGTATCGGAACTGGTAGCATGCTGAACTTCTATGCCCAAGGTCGCGGGTTCAAACCCGGCTGAAGTCGTCGGATTTACTAAGAGCGCCAAAAAACCCTGAGTATGCTTTCCTTCGGAGGGGAAGTTCCAGCGTTCGTTGCGAGTTGATGGTTCCGGTGGCATCTAGTGGCCAAGTTCACAGCTAGGTGTCGTTGATGGTAGTATTTTAAATTATGTAGCCTATTTTAGGTAGATTTCATCAGAAAGCTAACTATTGCAATGGGTGCCATGTTTCGACTTCCGGAAAATTTCGACATATCTTCGCGTTTCACATCCCCCAGACCCCAAACCACCGTCAGTTCAAAAGTTTATATATATGTGTGTGTGTATATATGCATATATATCAGTTTCTTGTGGACACGATAACTGCCGTAATTTTGCACCAATCACTTTAATGTTTGACATAATATGTAACCCCTTAAAAAATCGGTCGAGTTCGTTAATGGTAAAAATCGGTTAAAGGGGGGGAAAATGGGGGGGGGGGGGCTTTTTTTCCGAAAAAGTGAAATGTCGCTATAACTCTCTTAATACGTGAAATATCGAATCAATTCAAAGTTCATAATATTTGTCGGATAAGTGCCAAAAATTTATGTCAAATAGGTTTTTTGATAGCACCAACCATTGACCAAAGGGGTGGAAAAAAGTGTTTTTTTCGGGAAACATTAATCATATCTCTCTTAATAGGCACAATATCAAACCCGTACATAATGGAAAATATTCCCCTAATAATTACCTAAAACTTTGTCTGAAAGAATTTTTGATCTGACCTACCATTACGCCAAGGGAAGAGAAAAATGATTTCGGAATTAAAGAACATGCCAAGTGCCATCAGAGGTTACCGTGTCAACGCTTCTAAATTGATGAGGGATGAGCTATCAGAGGTTGCCAAGACAACGCCATTGCACGAGATCACATTCATTTTTCCATCTGACTGTGGGAAGCGGCTAACTGGTAGCATGCTGAACTTATATGCCCAAGGTCGCTGGTTCAAAGCCGGCCAAAGTCGTCGGATTTTCTAAGAGCGCTAAAAAAACCTCAGCATGCTTTCCTTTGGAAGAGAAGTTCCAACGTTCATTGCAAGTTGCTGGTTGCGGTGGCATCTAGTAGCCAAGTTCACAGCTAGGTGTCGCTCACGTTAGGATATGGTACAAAATTAGGAACTACTACTTAAAATTGACCGTCTGCAGACCTTACCTGAATTACAGACTAAAACAGTCATCACAATTAACACCGTTTATCAGATTCTACACACCCGGGGTTATATGACCACGTTGTCGCAGCCCCTAAACTGAGGAACCAACAAAAATCTCTGCGGGAGATAAAATTTTGCGAGAAGAAGTAACAGACTGTCTGATAGTTACACATCAGTTCCAAACCTTGCATAAGGACAGTGTGATCAGAAGTATAAAAATGAACCCCGAATGACAAGAAGGTTACCATCCCCATAAGACAATAAAATGATAAAAATATGCATACAAAAACGAAAAAAAGTTGATTTTTAACCTCCAAATGTAAAATACTTTCTTGCAATCAATGAGGTCTGATCCTCCTACGAAAACCTGCATATTTTGCCTATTATAGCCAATCCCCTAGTTTGCCCGGTGAAATCTACCTCCGCCTTCCGGCGTGCCGAGAGGATTTTTTTGTTTTAGAGAGGTTAAGACTGCTTGAGGTTTCAGCTCTCGCAGCAAAGAGTTACAGGTGCGCTTCATAAAAGGGAGGTAGTGCGCAGTTCGCTACTCCTATGGGGATCCGGGCACGGACACCAAGAGCGCGCTAATGAGCCTGCTTGGTGTTCCTAGGTGAAACCCCACACAATACACTGCATAAGCCTAGAAAATTGCTGAATTTTAGGAATGTATTGTTGTTACGCTGAGAAATAAGAACGTGCATGCTAATATTTTGAAGAGGTGTATTCGATGTTTGATCTTCAATGTTCATATTTTCCTACATATCTCTTCCATTATCAGTAGGGGACTTTTTAATTATTCCAAATTATCATATAATTATAATTATTATTGAAAAAATGAAAATCCACAGCCTGCTTCCAGTCTCCGACCGGGTCAGGAATGGAATGAATGATGCCCCATCTAGCGGCGAGGATATGAACTGTGCCGGCTGCCGAGGCCTGACGCACTCCTCTGGGGCAATGATTAAATGAATGACAGATGAAATGAAATGATAATGGAGAGTGTTGCTGGAATGAAATTTTGACAGGGAGAACCGGAGTACCCGGAGAAAAACCTGTCTGCCTCCGTTTTGTCCAGCACAGATCTCACATGGAGTGACCGGGATTTGAACCACGGACCCAGCGGTGAGAGGTCGGCGTGCTGCCGCCTAAGCCACGGAGGCTCTATAATTATTATTATTGTTATTATTATTATATAAGGTAACATTTGATGTAATTGATAGTAATTACTCATCACTCATTCATTGATAATTGGAACTCATTACCTGCCACAGTCTTAGAGCCTTTTCCCAAATATATTGATGCTTTTCAGCCTTTAGACTGTTAGTATTTCAAGTAATTATTTTGATAACAACTTTTGATAAGGAAAATTTTGTATGTAAGTCTTACTTTACGTTCTTTATAATAAAACGCTGAACAAGGTCGCAATGTGGCCGAAACCGGTAATGTGATTAAGGTACAACTGGTTATTGACTTAAGGTTTCAATTCACTGAATATTTAAACTTCGTCAATAAGGCCAAGGGCTACCATGGTCACATTCTTGGCTATTCATACATATTGATGTGTTTAAGAAAAGACTGAAATGTTGTGTCAGTACTACGATGTAATTACTTTAGTTCACAAATCTCGACTTGTGTACATTGAGTGTGTTAGATTTTATTGTTGGTAGGCTAATTTTCTGTAATTGTACAATTTGCCACCGGGTGAATTACCCCCATTTGCAAGAATGAATGACTAAATGAATGAATGAATGAATGAATGAATGAAAGACAACAAGGCTCTCAATTGTAATTGGGTATAATAATAATAATATCGTATGGCCTCGGGTGCCGGGTGCAATGTTTGTTATTTGACACCTAGAGGGTAGCTTGCATGTCAAATTTCGTGTTCCTTGAAGCACTATGAAAGTCAAGGAGGTTAGGTATCTAAGCTCCTTGAATGCTATAGCGCTTTCTAGTAGAGAAATGAGGAACTTAGTGTTGGCGGAAACTCCCGAGATTAATTTTGCCATTATGAACACGGCCTACTGAATTCAAACGGATTCTTTGACCTGGCAACATCGTATGACATACATGTCGTAATTTTTGCCGCCTTTCAAAAATCACTGACCACGTCCAGGAGCAAACCTGAAAGCTTGGGGTTAGTAGACCGATACGTTAATCACTCACCCACCGTGGCAAGCTGTAATTGGGTTAGTATTTAGGTAGGAAGCGGCCGTGGCCTTAATTAAGGTAACATCCCGGCATTCGCCTGGAGTAGAAGTGGGGGAAACCACGTAAAACTACTTCAAGGATGGCTGAGGTAGGATTCAAAATCGCCTCTTCTTAGTTTTGCCTCACGAGGCCGAGTGTATCCCCGTTCCAGCCATCAAGCCAGAATTAAATTTCTTGGCAGAGCTGGGAATCGAACGTGGGCCTCCGGGGAGACAGCAAAGGGGCACAAATGACTACGATGTCCAAGATCTTAAATGGAACAATAACAACAACAGCAACAACAGAAAACATACCTATTATTGTAATTATTGATTCTTAAACAGCATAACGTCTTCCTTCGGAGGGGAAGTAAAGCCGGTGGACCATGTCATAGATGTATGGCATGTAAAAGATCCTTACACTAATTAAACGTGTGTGAAGTTAAATTCCTGGGCTAGATTTCATTGAAACGCTTTATCAAAGTTCCAACGTTCACCACTAGGTGTCAGTGACATCTGGTAGCAAAAGTTGGAACTACTTGAAATTAAACGGAAATTGTAGCTCACCCTATGTGTGTCCGCTTGAAGCAGCTACAGCTTCTGGCGAGCTGAACATGTCCCCGGACACTCCCGGTACTAAAAGCCATACGATAAATAAGTATATAAATAAATGCATTTGTAGGATGTTAGGGCTAATGTCACACATGATACCAATAATATGAGCACGTCTGCACATCCTAGAAGAAGCAAGTTTAACCCCCTTGTTGACTATGCTTTTAAGCGTGATCTGGACCTAGAGAGCACTCGACTCCCATCACGTTAAATATTCAACGTTGATACTGTGCGACACCCGGTTAGGCGCTGAGTTGAGAAAGACATTACCAGCGAGACGCGACGCGAAGAAGAGGAGTCTTGGGAGACCGAGTTTACATGACACAAGTTTTACGAACAGACCAGTCGACCAATACGCGGCTGCTATACCAACGTTGGACCTCAGGGACATCACAATTCTTAGCTCGCCTAGGCCTGCCCTCCTTACCCTTTAAACCAGGCGTTTTCAACCTTCTTTAGGCTGTGAGCACAAGTACCCAATCATCATTCAATCGAATATATTGATAATAATAATTATTATTATTATAACAATGTTATTGTTCGATCTATCTGAAAATTTGAGGTAGTTATGCTATTTTCTAGACAAAGGATGGGAGAACGCGGTGAATTAAATATTCTGATCACTAAATAATAATAATAATAATAATAATAGACCTAATAATAATAATAATAATTAAATAATAATAATAATAGAGAGAAGAATACTGAGAAAGATCTATGGACCAGTTCAGAAAGAGGGAATGTGGATAAAGAGGCCGACAATAGAACTATACAAACAGACAGAGTCGATTACAAACAACAACAGGAAAAGAAGGGCAAAATTTTATGGACAAATACAGTACATAGGATGAACGAAGATAGACTGACTAAATAATAATGATAATAATAATAATAATAATATCCTTAATTCAGTCTGATCAGAAGAAATCTGGATGAAACGGAAGTCTCAGGCATTATCAGCATGCTGAAAAGATCACTGACACCTTCAGGAAATGAACAATGACAGGCTCATTTTCAACCTTGCTCTCTCGATGAAAGTCAAGAATAACTTTCTTTGTGAAATAGAAAATAACCTCCAATAAATTGACGTTACGGAGGAAATTTTACAAGATCGACTCCAGTTCAGAACATTAATCAAAAAGCATAATTTCTCTGAGAAAATTACTACCAGGGCCAAGAAACCGTGGACGAAAGAACGATTTTCAGTGCACAGATGAAGAGATTTTGGGAAAAGAAAATTACAACATTAGCAAAATAAGTTCTATCGCGCTCCACAGATGGTATAACGATATAGAAGAATTAATAATCATAACATTGTTTATTTTTTACATCATTATCGTGGCAAATACCAGGGTTGCATTTAAAGTTACAGTCTGGTTCGGCCTTAGCAAGGAACCATCTGTACTGAAATACAATACACATAAAAATTAGAATTAAGTAGTATAAGCAAAACAAATGACATTCTGCAGTAGCAAGGCTCCTCTTTTAGTGGAAATTCTAAAAATGTATTTCACTGTCAGTTTCTTAAAATAAAATTAAGACAATTTGTTAAACATTTGAAATAATTTCAGCACATTGGAAACAAGTTTTACTGCATTAACTCACGAAAAAACTAAATGAAATTTTGGAAAACTGGTGTAGAGTCTAATAATTTGCACACTTCTGTATCTTTCTTCTTCTTCCTTCGTTACGGCCAACTAAGGACCACGTCATGTCAACTGTTTCTTCTGCATTTTAATGTTGGCCCAGTACTCCTTCATTCACAATCGATGTTCATTCTCTCTGTCGTCCACGCCTTCCCGGTTTTTAGCTTCGGCTTAAGTTGAAAACTCCGATATTTTTTTAAGTTTTTCCCTAAGTGGGCCACGCTCCTGGATATCTTCACGTGTTATCCCAGTCTCCTACAGATCTTTCTCTACTTCACTGAACCTTTGTCTTTTTCACATGGAGAAAATCAAAAAGCAAAATACACTTCTGTATTATTATTATTATTATTATTATTATTATTATTATTATTATTATTATTATTATTATTATTATTATTATTATTATTAGTTTATATTTTGACATCATTATCAATGCAAATACCCTGTTACATTTTAAGTTAGAGCCAGGTTCGGCCTTAGCAAATACAATACAATGTGCAGTATGTAAATGATACTGTACAGGAACCTCACATTACATTATTTTTTGTGACCGCACTCTTTCACGAGTCTCCTCTTTTATAGGATGAGCTAAATTTCCATCTGAATCATCCTCGAGCCTTTCTAAATGATGGACCGAAGTAGTTTCACCAAGGAACTTCCTGGCAATATGGCAGGTGTTCAACAGAACTGCCTTCTGTAGTTCAGTATATACCTGGAGATGCAGATTCAATACCAATATACTACTATTATTATGGTGTTTGAAACCATTTTCAGTGTTGCCTTAGTAAACAAATGTTCAATGCTTTTCAGTCGGTCAATACGATTGAACCCAAATGAGATGGGTTATTCCCTAATCCTGAAAAAATTACATGAGATTAATAAATGCACTCGGATGACCAGTTTCGATCGGAAAGCGATCTTGTTGGGTGAAAATATTTACCCACACTTTCAGACATAGATCTTATAGCCTAAGTGTAATGGATCTGATGATGATCGCTTGACGATCGAAACTGGTCATCCAAATGTATTTATTAAATCTCATGTATTTTATTTTTCAGGATTAGGGAATCACCCATCTCATTTGGGTGCAATCGTGTTCACCGACTGAAAAGCATTAAGCTTTTATACTACTATTTTATTATTATTATTATTATTATTATTATTATTATTATTATTATTATTATTATTATTATTATTATTATTAAAGAATGCGCCTCTATTTCCTTTTCCTGTCTGTCACTCACTCAGAAGTACTGAAATAGCTAGGGATTCATCGCTTACTAGGCATGCCGCAACTGCTTTAAAGACTCGTTCAATTAAGATGCATTTACGTGTGGACAGTCGAGTGGAATCAGCATGTTTGGTTTTACTCATAAAATAGGGATGTCCAATTTATTTATGAAATGAAATGAAAATCCACAGCCAGCTTCCAGTCTCCGACCGGATCAGGAATGGAATGAATGAAGCCCCCATCTAGCGGCGAAGATATGAAATGTGCCGGCTGCCGAAGCCTGTCGCAATCCTCTGGGGCAATGATTAAATGAATGACAGATGAAATGAAATGATAGTGGAGAGTGTTGCTGGAATGAAATTGTGACAGGGAAAACCGGAGTACCCGGAGGAAAACCTGTCTGCCTCCGTTTTGTCCAGCACAAATCTCACATGGAGTGACCGGGATTTGAACCGGTGAGAGGCCGGCGTGCTGCCGCCTAAGCCACGGAGGCTCCCTTCCAATTCATTTATACTATTTTTAATAAACAAAAATTATTTTCTGACTGTCCAAACTTGTAATGAAATAGTACATTATGCAACGAGCCTATAATGGCAATAATTAAGACACGAGTATGTTTATAAAACGAGAGAACGTCGTCTTATAATTTCCATACGAGTGTCTTAATTACCAAAATAGGCGAGTTGCATACGACTGTTTATGTTCGACGATAATTATAACTTCATTATATGTTCTAACATAAATATTCATAAATATTTGTCGATATTCTGTCGGTTGAATTCTTCTTCTTGGGAATTGTGTGGGCTCAGCATTTGATCTCTACCCAATAACGAATCCCAAAGTTTTGAAACATTGTTTATCCTAAACTAGCACCAACAGATAGCGCACAGATACTGTGTTGGATCAGTTTGTTATTTTGGTCAAATAACACAAAATAGGCTGTTAAAAACGCTTTAAAATTAAAATGTATCGTATTATCAACTAGATATTTTTCAAATTCGATGCGTATAGAATGCCAACGGAAGGCAAATTAATTTAGTCCCAAATAGAAGAGTAACGGTATCTGGCGGAAAAGTTTCGCATTAGAAATCCATTTACTGAACAGAGAGCTGGATTATAATTTCCGTGGAACTAATGTGATCTGCTTCCTCCATGACGTTCTGGTGTGTTTATGTCAACAACAGCATTCACTAAAATTGGCGGCGAAATCTTACGAATGTGTATAAATTGGAGTTGCGGATATTAAGGTACAGTGCTATTTCTTTTGCAATATTGCCCAGTTTATTTATGCATTGTAACTACAATGGTCGATCCAATATAGGCTACATTGTCAACTTTCAAATCATGTAATTCATGTCCGAAATGTAGGATTTTGGGTGCATTCCAGATGCTATACTTACCTAATTGGTCAATGAATGAAAATATTGAGCTCTGATTGGTTGGAAAAACTGAGTTATAATGAAAAGTAGTACTTTAATGACACTCATTAGGATACAGTTTTCTGGTGTATAATATTTACATATCGACATCGTCGAACATAAACACTATTATTCTAGTTCGTGCAATAGTATTTGAATTGAAGAATGGATCTCAGAGGAGCTCGTACTCGCGAGCCCCAGGTTGAGAACGTGTGCTTTAAACAGAGTGGGTTTACGGTGTCACGCTCTTAAAATTCAGTATCGGGCCAGATTCTAACGATCTTAGATTTCTTGTATTTTTTGGTTGTTAGCTTTGTTTCCTGTAAGTTATACTCGGATACGAAGTGTAAATTAAATAAAGGTTATTTCCTTCTCTTTGCATAGTGACTAACGTTCTTGGCTGTCACCGTGGAGGCCCAGGCTTGATTCCCGGCTCTGCCAAGAAATTTAATTCTGGTCTGAGGGATGGAACGGGGAACATCCTTTGAGCCCGCATTACAGGAAAGCCGCCCACACAGCCAGCCCCAGCCAGAGCTGTGTTGCGTCGAACCTTTGCAGACTAATAAAGGAGCAATCTAGTTTTCTGTTCCTCGGCCCAAAAATAGAAGTATGTGCAACATATCAAAGAGCATAGTAGTTAAGTTCTTCACGATATTAAAAAAGAAGATTACTTTATATTTTAACGTTAGGGATCCACTGTGTACCTTGTCTCATAAATATGGATATAATGATGTGTTTGCTTTTTACAGTCATGTAACATAGCTCTAATGAATAAGCTCTGACTATACGATATATTAGCCGTGTAGAGAGCGGCTTCGGTGGCGTAATTGGTAGCATGCTGAACTGCTGTGCCCAAGATAGCGGGTTCAAACCCGGCCGAAGTCGTCGGATTCTTTTAAGAGCGTTAAAATCCTTCAGTATGCCTTTCTTCGGAGGGGAAGTAAAGCCGGCGGTCCCATGTCATCGATGTAAAAGATCCTTCCACAGACTAAACTTGTGTGAAGCTAAACTTCTGGGTTAGATTTCGTTGGAACGCTCTATCAAAGTTCCGACGTTCACCACTAAGTATCATTGACATCTGGTGGCGAAAGTTGGAACTACTTGAAATTGAACGAAACTTGTAGCTCACCCTATGGGTGTCCACTTGAAGCAGCTATAACCTCTTGTGAGCCGAACATGTCCTCGGTCACTCCCGGCACTAAAAGCCATACGATAAATAAAGAAATACGCCGTGTAGACAAGGTTTTCTGATGACAAAACGTATTTTCAAAGAGTTAAACAGAGATGTCAGCAAGCCAGTAGAGGTGAGTGGGACTTTAAAAATCAATGAAGCTAAAGAAATAAAGATCATGACAAAGAAGTTCGAAGAAGAGATCAAGGAGAAAATAATTAGTTACGGCAAGGCTTACTTGTTTCCTTCCTAAATAGATGGGATGACGAAATCCGAGGGGAAACAAACAATACCTGAGGCCCTTATTGATCGCGTACTTTCATCCTCAACAACGAATTTGTACCTTTAACTTCAAGAGAAAACAAAAGTGACTAGCATTTCTCCTTTCATATAGGGTGTTATCCCTGAATGGACCCCGTTTCTGCCCTTCTGTCACCTTTGTTTCTCTTTGACGGTATTATTGTGTGTGGTTATAATTACTACGATCAAGGATAGGTATAATAATATAAATAATATTAATAATAATAATAATAATAATAATAATAATAATAATAATAATAATAATAATAATAATAATAATATATATATATATTTTTACGAGGGACTGTGGAAAATCTTCAAAAGACACATGTGAAGGGTCCGCACTCCACAGTAGTGTGGGATTCTTACCCACTAAAAACCACCTCCCTTTTCCCACGATGTGTTCATCACCCCGGAACCGCTCTCGCATTACTTCAGGGTGATGTCGTGCTTACTTAGTCATTCAGACTTCTTCTTTCTTCATTTTTTCTTAAGGATGTTCGAACGCATCCATTTCTCTCTTCTTCTGGCGCAGGACACATTCTATGAAAATAGCTATCTGATTCCATGTTTGATCATTTCGGAGCATCATCTGTAGGATGTTATCCGACCGACAGTAGTGGGTCATGGGGCCAAGCCCTCTGCTGACTCGGTAGACGCGTGGGTTCGAGCCCCACCGTCGGCCGTCCTTGAAATGGTTTTCCGTGGTTTTCCATTTTCAACACCAGGCAAATGCTGGGACTGTGCCTTCTGACAGGCCACGGCCGCTTTCTTCCACATCCTTGCCCAGTTTCATTCACCATCATTCATTTCATCTCTCATTAACTCCTCTTATGAGGTTGGCGTCAGGAAAGGCATCCGGCCGTAAAAACCATCGCCACAAAGACTTTCATCGCATCTCATCCCCGACCCCGTTGGAAAACGGGAATAATCAGGGGTAGACTTACATACATCTGTAGGATGTTGTCCGGCGTGATTGCCCCTATAGAAGCTTGCAGATCTCTTCTATGTGTTGACCAGCGTTCACACACAAAGAATGTGTGGAGCGCATCATCCTCTTCATTACAATAATGACACAAAGGACTATTAGCCACGCCTATGTGATGCAGGAATCTCCGAAAATATCCATGACCTGTTAGGAACTGTGTCAAATAATAATTGACCTCTCCGTGGTTTCGATCAACCCAGTCAGCCAGACGCGGAATAAGTTTCTTTGTCCATCGACCTCGTGTCTCATCATCCCACTTCTGTTGCCATCGTTCCATACAATTATAATAATAATAATAATATCGTATTGGCTCGGGTCCCGGGTGCAAGCTTTGTTATCTGACACCCAGAGGGCAGCTTGCATATCGAATTTTGTTGTTACTTGAAGCACTATGAAAGTCAAGGAGGTTAGATATCTAATCTCCTAGGCACTATAGCGCTTTTTAGTAGAGAAATGAGAAACTTTGTGTTGGCGGAAAATCCCGAGATTAATTTTGCCATTATGAACACGGCCTACTGAATTCAAATGGGTTCTTTGACATGCCAACATCGTATGACATGCGTGTCGTCAATTTTGCCGCCTTTCAAAAATCCCTTACCACGGCCAGGAGCGAACCTGCAAGCTTGGGGGGTTTAGTAATCCGACACGATAACCACTCACCCACCGTATAGGTATAGTTGACTCGTGAGTTGACATTCGATAGCCGTGATGTTGGGGTAGCGGACCTGCCTCTCACACGAAGGCCCCAGGTTCGATTTCAGGCTCTGCCAGAGTTGACCAAACTCCTCAATGAAACAACAACAACAACAACAACAACAACAACAACAACAACAACTACTACTACTACTACTACTACTACTACTACTACTACTACTACTACTACTACTACTACTACTACTACTACTACAAAAGCCACCTGTAGGATGGATGAAGTGGAAATTGAACCCACCTCACTTCAGGTTTGACTCACGAGGCTGACTGAACCACGTTCCAGCGTCAGGCCAGAATCTAATTTCTTGGCAGAGCATGGAATCGAAGCTAAGACCTTGGGGTCAGAGTTTTAATACATAAATTGTGTTTACTAATATATTTTAAGGGGCAAAACAATTACGTCATTTGCCGTAATACTAAGGATGATAGACCTAATGAAAATTCCTGCCTCAGGGCTGGAACGTACTTCACTCAGTCTTGTGAGGGAATAGGTAGGTTCGATTCTTATGTCACTCATCCTAGAAATGGTTTTCCGTGGTTTTCCCACTTTTACTTTAGGCAAATATTGCAATGGTGCCTAAATTGAGCAACTCAACTACCTGCACAAGCGCATGTCTGAATTTCAGTAAAAGTTTAGGTGGATGGACTTTTTGTTTAAGGAGAAATAGAATCGTCAGTATTCACAATGTTAATTTACAGGTAGATTTTCTAGGGAACTACATTAACTGAAATGCGAAGTGGGACTTTGCTCATTTGGTTGGTTGGTTCCTTACTTTGAGGGTTGCGACAACGCGGTCATGTAGCCCCGTGTACTTTGGGTGTGTGTAGAATCTGTCAGATAGCCGGTGTTAATTGTGATGGCTGTATTAGTGTGTGTTATCTGTGATTCTGGTAGAAGGACTGCAGGCGATTAATTTCTTCGAGTAGTTCCTACTTTTGTCACCAAATTCTACCACCCACGACACCTAGCTGCGGACTTGGCTACTAAATGCCATTGCAGACAGCACCCGGTGGCAAACGTTGGAACTAATAGAGCGTTATCAAACTAACCTACAAATTTTAGCTTCCACAAGTGTAATTAGTGGAAGGTTCCTTTTCATGCCATAAATCTATGACATGGGACCGTCGGCTTTACTTCCCCTCTGAAGGAAGGCATGCTGAGGGATTTTTAATGCTCATTTATTTATCGTTTGGCTTTTAGTGCCTGAGTCTGTAGGGAGAGCTACAAGTTCCGTTCAATTTCAAGTAGTTCCAACTTTCGCCACCAGGTATCAATGAACGTCGGAACTTTGATAGAGCGTTCTGATGAAATCTAACCTAACAATTTAGCTTTACACAAGTTTAGTCTGTGGAAGGATCTTTTACATGCCATAAATCTATAACATGGGACCGCCGGTTTTACTTCCCCTCCGAAGGAAGGCATACTAAGGGATTTTTAACGCTCTTAAAATCCGACGACTTCGCTGTGCTCATTTCAGAGACTCCCTTCATTGTACTGTAAATATAGTGTAAGGCACTGATAAATAAATTTGAAATATTAGCGGACCCGTGCGAGAAATGTCGCATGTTCATAAACCACACTTTCCCCAATAGGTTTATAATGAGTGACTTAAGGAGGAAGGTTGTTATGTTATTATTTCAACCAAATGATTATAGAACACTATTTACATTTCAGTTAGAATTCCAACTTCTACGTTCCTTAACTTAAGAAGGCAATCACTGAAAATTGGATCATCATAACACTCACCGATTATTCAATTTTATGAAATTTACGATTTCAGTACTCATTCCTTTGATTTACTGTTTCTGAAATCCATGCAAAATGATAAATGAAAGACCTCAGAATGTTAAAATGACATGAAACAGGCGTCACAGCGGTTAAAATGTGAAGTGGACAGCAATTATGGAGCGTATTTCCCTACAATGACAGTATCTGCAAATCGCACACTTCGTAAATTTTTTAAAGTAATTTTTAAATAAATTTTAGGTATTTATGAAATTAGAGTGGCGGCTTCGGTGGCGTAGTCGGGAGCATGCTGAGCTTCTATGCCCAAGATAGCGGGTTCAAACCCGGCCGAAGCCGTCGGATTTTTTAAGAACGTTAAAAATCCCTCAGTATGCCTTCCTTCGGAGGAGAAGTAAAGCCGGCGGTCCCATGTCTTAGATTTATGGCATGTTAAAGAACCTTCCACTAATTACACCTGTGTGAAGCTAAATTGGATAGGTTAAGAATGTAAACAACGCTCTTAGGTTTCTACGTTCGTTGCCAAGAGCCGACTGCGGTGGCGTCTAGTAGCTAAGTTCTGAACTTGGCCTGGTAGTCGTTGACGGTGGCGCTTGGCGGCAAAAGTAGGAACTATTTGAAAAATTATAAGTTGCAGTCTGTACTTAAATTAAAAACAGATAACACACACTAATACAGTCATCACAATTAATACCGGTTATCAGACAGATTCTACACACACCCAAAGTACACAGGGCTACATGACCGCGTTGTCGCAGCCCCTAAACCTAAGAACCAACCAACCAACCAACGAAATTAGAGTGCAATTCGTCACTGCTAATGTCTATTCTCTTTCATTTTAATGCTCATTTGCCATGATCGGTCGCCTGTGAGCGCCGCAGGAGGGATCTATACTACTGAAATAATATATATGATGAAATGAAACAGTTGAATATTAATGTATTTATATGATAATAGAACCCCAGTTTGTTCATGCATTTATATATCTCGAATTCATGTTTATTTCTGAAAGCACTTCGAGATATCGAAGTTCGACTGTATATACTGCTTAGTTAGTTAGTTAGTTAGTTAGTTATTTTTGTTTTAAGGGGCGGAACTACGAGGTCATCTGCCTCTCTGCTTAGTTAGCCAACACTCAGGTCGTTCAGTCAACCATAAGCCGACATAAAACCACCAACGAGGTAAACAATTTTGAAGCAGACTGAACATACGCAGTTCTCCTGGTAGGCACGCAATTTGCCTAACAGTAGTAGCCGAACGGTAGGATATCTTACAGGGGAGTCTTCACTCTCGTTTACGGGTCGGCGGCAAACTCCTATGAAGAAGGTATCCAAAAACTTGTGCCACGCTATGACAAATGCCTGCAAAAGTTTGGCAGTTATGTGGAAAAGTAGTTGAAGAGGTGTAGAATGTTGTGCAATAAATATTTTTCCTGTATCTGTACACAATTTAATTTTATTACCAAACGGAGCTTACTTTCTGGACGTGCTTCGTACAAAGTAGAATAAAACGAACTAAAAACAATAATGCAATTTTAGGGAAAGACAAGAAGAGAAAAGAGTATTAAAACTACAAAATAATAAAACTTAAAATATGAATAAAACGAACTAGAAATAAAACAAAATAAATTAAAAATAAATTATAGTAATTTGTAATCAGTAATTTATAGGTTTGACACAACGATGTCTTAATTAATATTCTTAATTGAACCTTTAGCTAAAGAAGGCTTTATTCTCAATCCGAAACATGTACAACAATTATAATGACGAATTTCTTACGCACAATAGGTCTATGCAAAATATGTAGCCTACAGTACATCAGGTCAAATAACACTTAACTCTAGAATCAAAGGAAAATTTGAATCAGAGAGACCGTTCGCTTCTTTCACTCCATTGCATGATATGTATCGCACTGTTCTTTAAACAAGACACATGTACACTCTTGGCTAGCCTGCTGAAAGGATTTTCTGGCACAAATACGATTATGAAAACCGTGTATCTCAAAGCGTGTCATCAGGTCTCTCAACTCGTATACCTCTTTCAACCAATCATTGTTGATTATTGCGTCTGTATTGTAGAAGATTTCTTTGATAGAGTCCCTTTTTCATTGTAGCTCTTGTAACAGTTCTTTGTATGCTGGAGTGTGCTGCAGATGCATTTGCAGTCTTAGGTCTTCTACCAAATAGGTTAACGGGCTAAGACATATACGTACGGGAATCGAGCAAATTTCATTACCCCTAGAACCCTATTGAGATATCTCGCTTTCTTGCTTTCCAGTTCTTTTAGCTGTCAACGTGACAGGATTGCCAAATTAATTCTGATCAGTATGTGAGTTTTGGTAGCACTTGGACTTAGAAGAGTTCCATCACTGTCTTCAGTGACATTCTTTGTAGGTGTCTGATGTCACTTATACTTCTAAGTGCAGCAGCTAACCTACCCTTTATATGCACCGAGAAAATCGTCCCGGTTACTTGTAGTGTGATCCCAAGATATTTGAACTGAATTGAACAATTGAATAGTAGTTTCTTGGTTGGTTCTTCGCTTTAGGGGCTGCGACAACGTGGTCATGTAGCCCCGTGTACTTTGGGTGTGTGTAGAATTTGTCTGATAACCGGTGTCAATTGTGACGGCTGTAATAGTGTGTGTGTTATCTGTGATTCAAGTAGAAGGACTGCAGACGATCAATTTTTCAAGTAGTTCCTACTTTTGATACCGTCCATGACACCTAGCTACGGACTTGTCTACTAGGTGCCATCGCACCTAGCTCCTGGTGGCGAATGTTGGAACTAATATAGCGTTATCAATCTAATCTAAAAATTTTAGCTTCCACAAGTGTAGTTAGTGAAAGGTTCATTTTCAAGCCATAAATCTATGACATGGGACCGCCGGCTTTACTTCCCCTCCGAAGGAAGGCATACTAAGGGATACTTTTAACGCTCTTAAAAATTCCGATGACTTCAGCCGGGTTTGAACCCGTGTATCGTAAAGTTGCAGAATTTTATGAGTCTGCTCCTAGGTTATGTCCCATAAATGAAACGTGCTAGAAGCTCAGCATGCTACCGACTACGCCACCGAAGCCACCCATAGTTGTTTCTTAATTTGTATTGATTAGCGTAGCATTATTAAAACTTATCTATTAATCAATACAGTAAATATCATACATTCCTAGCGTGGTGAATATTATTGCCTTTTATGAAAGGCTAGTGCTGCATTGGATTGGAAGATACAAGATTCAAATTATTTTTATCACAAAAGTACTTACGTTAAGATTGTTTACCCTGTAAAAACCAGCACCGATGTTGTTCTTCTTCATTCCTTTTAGAGTTACAGCTAACAAATTACTTCCTCTCTTCGACTCCATCAGCATGAGTTTATTTTTACGTTTTATGTTACAAACATTCCATCCATAAATTGTGGAAGAACAGCTGGTGGCACATGTGTAACTTGTTCATGTACCTCTACTCATATTAAACAGAGTACTCCATTTGCCATGATGAGAATTCCATCAGACGATCGTTACTGGACAACACCTTCTGTCCCTGGAACAGTGTATCGTAAAGTTGCAGAATTTTATGAGTCTGCTCCTAGGTTATGTCCCATAAATGAAACGTGCTAGAAACATTTTGTGATCCAGCTCCTTGTTGGCATGCAACCAGCATATGTTGGACGTCCGATAAGTTGCGGTGCGGGTTATCTCCAGGCACTTGACGTTCGTGGCACGTAGAATGGTCTACGAGGGTTCACAATAGAGCTGTTCGCCGCTCCTAGTCCGTTGCTATAAGAATATCTAACTTTCACATCTCCTTTAAGGGTGGGGGCGTGGTGACGCAGTGGTCAAGCTGTTGGCCTCTCACCAAGGTGGACCGGGTTCGATTCCCGGTCAATGCATGTGGGATTTTCGAAGTGAAATGCCATGTCCTATGGTTCTGATTTCACGTAAAAAGGAGGTCCCATGGCTCATGATTAACTGCCACGTGAAACTAAAAGCTTCCTTCCTTCCTTTAAGGGTACAACCTCTGTTGTCCATTGCACTGGAACACGAGAGGAGTTTGTTCGCTGGCCATGGTGCTTTTATGATTATTAAAACTGGTTTTCCTCGAGTATTACACTCATTTAAAAAATGTGGCCGGTTTATCAATAAATACATCATTCCAGCTTCCCACTTACATGCTGATTGCATTCTTTAGGGGCACTTTTTCGTGAATACGCTCCAGAATGTACTCACATCCATAGCATTCCTACTACTGACGTTTAGAACGTACTAGGTTACAATTAATATGATAATTTCGCTATACTTATAGCATTATTTAACTCACAAAATGCCATATTTCTTTTGTTTTTCTGTGTATATCTGTAAATGATGTTTTATAACATTTAATACATTTTGTTACTGCAGAAGTCGGTGCACCTATATCAAAATCCATCAACTTAACTGGCTTGAAATTTTACATAGATGTTCACCATAAACTGGTCTTAAGTGTAGATCATTACTACATTTCTAATGTGTATATATTCCACAGCGTCAATTTGTATATTAACAAACAATTAATATTATTAGAAATTTTCTGTGCCTGGTCCTTACCAAATACGAGAAGGACCCTGTAGAAATGCTTTCCTTGCCTGTGTTAGCCTACTATTTATATATTCTTTGCTTGGAAATAAAAATGTGAAATCACCGAAAACCATTTCGAAGACGACGACCGTGGAGTTCGAACCTACTCGTATACAACGTCCGGAGATAGCCTGGCATTAATGACCTTCTGCCATAGCGGGTATTGCTACCGTGGTCGGTTCAGCGAGAACTGTCTGTTACGAGATATTTGTTCACGGGATGCGGTCACTGACTTCACTGAGCATCAGATAAAACTCGTCTTTATGTGCGTGACAGACTTGCAGAACAAAGACCTGGACGTCTAGGAATCGTAAACTGAATTCCTTAGCATAATAAATCAGAGCGATAAGTGAGTGAAGATTATGTCCGCGAGGTGGAACTGCACGGAATACTTCAGCATAAGCTAAACCACGAGCTTTGTTCTCTGCTTTCCTACTTGAGATAAACCAGTATCTAACTTAAGTTGAGAAATGATTTGCCTAAGCTAACAATCAGTCATTATTATAATTCTCGTATCAGAAACATATATATAATGTTTTACACAGTTATATTACTTTTGCCCAAAACTGCCAATGTTTATTCTGTTCCTTGATGAGATCGTCTTCTGTACAGGATATAGTCGGCATTGAAGCATATGTAGAACAGTCTGGTCTTCTCCACAATCACATTGAATGTTATCTTGGGAGATATGGAACTGCGCCCATAATCAGTGGTATTTCCAGATCCTTTTAATTAGGCCGATTGAATTGCGCCCATAGTCAAGTCGGCTGTTAGCCCAAGGTTGGTTTAAGGGGAAGTGACAGACTGTCTCCCACCACTAGTTTCTGCACTGCTGAGAATGAGAGGTAGTCCCCCGTCCCGATAAGCAGCTGTATTACGGGAAACCCATTTCCATTTAGATTTCTGGCAGCATTTCTCGGGAATTTCCGGCCAAAGGTGGTCTTTCACCATTTACACCATGCTGCTCAATTTCTCGCATTCTGTTTAGACCAGTGAGTGAAATAACATTGCGAGCAAAAATGTTTACCATGCTAAGTGAGAGAGGTTCCAAGTTAGTAGTTTTAGACGGTTTTAAGTTCACAAAAATCAGAAAAACACAGTGCGGACAGAAATGGCGTAGTAGTAAAAAAAAATCTTGTTCTATGTTTTTGTTTACGGATGATGATGCTGAAGTTTTGTTTAAAACCGTTGGTGAACATAATAATACTAATGTTATTGGTTTTAAGTCCCGGGGTGCCGGAATTTTGCCCCGAAGGGGATCTTTAACGTGCCAGTAAATGTACTGACACGGCTCCCTCGCATTTACGCACCCTCAAATGCCAGCTGACTGCGCCAGGTTTCGAACCTGCAACCTTGGGCTCAGCAAGCGAGAACGTTACCCCTGAGCCACGCAGCCAGACGTTGTTGGTGAACATAATCAAGAGCAGTGTTCGAACATACATAGAGAGTACATCTCCAATAAAGCGAAGCGCAAAGCGCACAAAACTATGTCGGAACCACCCGCGAAAGTAATCAGGAAAGAAATTGTTACTGTGCCTGAATCTATTGCCAGCAGTGTAACCCGGGATGATATGGAACGAATACGACAAAACCTCAATCTGTACGGTACCTGTTTTATGTATCCCAGGCCAACACTAATCTCTTGTCCGCAATCTGGACAGGGTATATTTAGTTGTTCGCAATCTGGACGGTTTTTGACTTGTTCGCCATCAAGACACAACCGATTTGAAATGAGTCACTTCAAATTCACAAGACTCGACACAACATAATTCGGTAGAGGGGAGGAGGGAGGGAACCTACCTGACCGCTCCCAATGAGCGCAGTTCCACTGTCACATTTCGAAGGATGTTGCTAATGATCAGGGTCATTAGTGAAGCTTGGGCGCAGTTCCATACAACCCGTTATCTTGATCAGTGTAACCCCATCTTGCCAAATTAGCCTTTGATCTGCCAACTTCAGATCTCAGTCAGTTCAGGGATTTCCAAGTCGTCTATTCCTCGTTATAGCCAGGAGGTAAGGATTCAGAGACTCTTTTCCAACCAGGGGCAAGGTAGGTCGTAGTCCCCTTCACAGTTGCAACCCAGCTTTTTCATCACAAGTCCCTTCGATTCTCTATTGCTTGTACTTGTAGTATGTTCGACATTTTTATGCATACGGCCCATTAACAATCAGTGAAAAAGTGTGGTTGGAGGTCACGTAGGATGAAAGCCTCTGCCTTTCACTGTTCTAAGGGTCTCCATGGCCTGTATGGAGTTGGCTTTTCGTCTTTGCTTAGCCACACAGAATTTTGGGGGGGCTGCGTAGCCCTACCAGTAGAGGCGCTGAGCTTCTGACTGAAAGGAAGTGGGTTCGATTTCCACTCAGGTAGGGGACTTAAAAAAATCATTATCGTGTTGGAATCTATTTTTCAGTGTTGCCTTAATAATCGAAAATTAATGCCTTTCAGTCGGCCAACACGATTGTACCCATTTGTAATGGATGTTTCCCAAATCCTGAAGAAAATGTACATGAGATTAATAAATACATTTTGATAACAAGTTTCGATCGTTTAGTGATCATCATCAGATCCTTTATATTTAGGCTATTTAATCTATGTCTACAAGTATGTGAGTAACTGGCTCCGTGGTACAGCGGTAACGTTCTCGCCTGCTGCGCCTAACGTTGCTGGATCGAATCCTGGCGCAGTCAGTTGGCACTTGAGGGTGCGCAAATATGAAGGAGCCGTGTCAGTAGATTTACTGGCACGTTAAAGTTCACCCTAGGGACAAAATTCCGGCAACCTGGCGTCTCTAAAATCCGCAGTAGTTAAAAGGGACGTAAAACCAATAACATTATTGTTAGGTCTATTATTATTATTATTATCATTATTATTAAGTTATTATTATTGATGTGGGTGATGGTTATTTAATATATAAACTTACTAGCAACCCGACCCGGCTTCTGACATGAATTTCTTGCGCATGCATCTCCATGATAATATAATTAATAGTCCAGTCACTGATTTTAACCCATCATGCCGAGACGTAAAACGGATATTGGTCGTTGTTCATTGACATTGAAAAAAAAGCGCTTAATGCATTCATAACTGTTCAAATACTTCGAATAATTCGAATAATCGAACTGAAAAGGCAAGAACAATAACGATGTTAAATTAAAGGCTGTGCATGTCATAGGTCTTTCTTATAAACATTACTTATATCTTACATTTCTTTGTGACACTTAGTAATCCTTAATAACTACCCATGGCACTTAACCCCTGAAAGACCTTAGCCTAACAAGCGACCGCTACCAAACCCTGTCAGCCTACAGATTGTGGGATGACGCGAGATCAGTACGTCGGGTCCCTTCAGCCGTTAACCTTGGTTTTATAGACCGGAGCGTTACCTCTATTTTAAGACAGAAACGCAATGGCCCTCAAGAGGCAGAGTGCACTCCACTATAGCCTTCATGTCGGTTTCTAAAGTCCCTGGCGGACCCGGGAATCGAACCCGGTGTCTCCGGGTGAGAGGCAGGTGCGCCACAGGGATGGCTAGTTGACTAACCTTTAACATTAATATAATTAAGAGACTTGTGTAATTATGGTTAAGTAGACCTGTCGTGTGCATTAAATTATATTAAATTAAATTAATTAGTACTTGGGAATACACGAACATGCGTGGTCTACTGTAAGTGCGTACCGTACTATCTACAGCACAAAACACATGAGATATGAAATTAAAAGATTGTTGTTATTGTTAATTTATTTGAGAGGCTTGTGACATCTTGGTCATCAGCTGAGCAAGGACGTGGAAGGAAGCGGTCGTGGCCTGTCTGAAGGTACCGTCCCAGCATTTGCCTGGAGTTGAAACGGGGAAGCACAGAAAACCATTTCAAGGACAACTGATGGTGGTGCTCGTACCCATGTCCACCGAGTCCGCAGGGAGCTTGGCCCCATGGCCTAGCGCTGCACTTTAGCGAGCACAGCTACCGCTGTTGGTTCAGACCAAATGACAATCTTCTTCTTCATCACAGCAATCTGGTTTTTGGATCTAGCAGCTCTGAAAAGTTCACTGGAACTACACTTGAACCATTTTTAGGTTGTCCAACCAAGAGATCCTTCTTCCTCCTCGACTCCTTCTGCCCTCAGCCTTCCCTTGAATAATTTCTTGTAGAAGACGATACCTGTCTCCTCTCATTATATGACCCAAGTATTGTAACTTTGTAACTTCCTAATTTACCTATCCTACGCAATATCTCAAGATTTGTGACTCTATCCATCCAGCTTACTCGTAAGACCCTTCGGTATGTCCATATCTCAAACGCCTCTAGTCTGTTAATCATATCTTATCTGAGTAGCGGCTTCGGTGGCGTAGTCGGTAGCATGCTGAACTGATGTGCCCAAGATAGCGGGTTCAAACCCGGCCGAAGTCGTCGGATTTTTAAGAGCGTTAAAAATCCTTCAGTATGCCTTCCTTTGGAGGGGAAGTAAAGCCGGCGGTCCCATGTCATAGATTTATGGCATGTAAAAGATCCTTTCACAGACTAAACTTGTGTAAAGCAAAATTGTTAGGTTAGATTTCGTCAGAACGCTCTATCAAAGTTCCAACGTTCACCACTAGGTATCATTGATATCTGGTGGCGAAAGTTGGAACTACTTGAAATTGAACGGAACTTGTAGCTCACCCTTTAGTGTGTCCGCTGGAAGCAGCTACAGACTCAGGCCAGCCGAGCATGTCCTTGGACACTCCCGGCATTAAAAGCAATACGATAGATAGATAGATCTTGTCTGAGTGTCCAAGCTTCCATACCGTAGAAGAGTACCGAGAACACATAACATTTTAGCAACCATAGTTTTATATTTATACGAAGGTCTCTATTGCACAATAAATTTCTCATTTGATTGAATGCACTCCTGGCTTGTCTTATCCTGGCCTTAATTTCTTGAGAGAAATCGTTGGTATCGACAACTATGGTTCCTAACTATCTGTATTTCTGAACTCTTTGAACTGTTTCACCTTTGATTATCAAATTTCCTGGATTATTCTCTTTCGAAATTACTGAGTGTGACAATAGACCTTATTAATTGCACAACTTAATAATTAGACAGTTTCCTTCAGCTGAGGATTGAATATTATTAACTATATATTTAGAAGAGAGTATCGCTCTGTCTTCCAAGTTCGGAACTGTTCAATTTGTTAAGTGCACTTGGGGAATGTTCTTTTCGACGTTTTACTGCTGGCCTACCATTGTGAGTGACACAACAGACACAAAGCACGCCCCGGGCTCAGCCTTTAAAAGATCGGGAGCTGTCATATCACAGAACTACAGTGCCTCGATCCTCCTTCACTCACATCTCGCTATGATTGAGCTCTCTATTTCCTCTTGAGTCGTCTGTTGCCTCAAGGTACACACGAGTCCATTTCCGTCCCTTGAGTACGTCGCGTTGGAAGCTTTCAGAGAGAAAGCCAAAGAAAGAATCGAAGGTGCAATCTCTCCTTAAAAAAAAAGACAAGAACCTATTCTAGAATGATTCAAAGATTGTTGTTTGGTTGGTTCCTCAGTTTAGGGGCTGCGACAACGCGATCATGTAGTCCCGTGTACTTTGGATGTGTGTAGAATCTACCTGATAACCGGTGTTAATTGTGATGGCTGTATTAGGGTGTGTTATCTGTAATTCAGGTAAGGACTGCAGACGATCAATTTGAATGTCAGGTACTATACGTATGCAAAGTTTAGAGTTGTTGGCTTGAATACTTCCAAGAGCATTTATTAACAGTTGGCAGTCCTGGTTGGTCTTAAGAATACGCATAGTCATATCCGTTATGGTACACATAGTACATACGAAATTTGGTTGAAATCGAATTGATAATACGGAAGTTACATGCTTATAACATTATGACTTGTTAGGAGCCGTAAAATCATGCTGGCACCACTGTCATGTATGGCCTCCTGGAAATTAAACTCAAATATTATTATCTATATGTGTGCTAATTTTGGAATAGCTGCCATGCATACCTTTCGAGATATCCAACATGGAGCTCAAATTGCAATTGCGATTTTTCATCAGTTGTTAGCACTGTAGTCATTTCCAAATATGGCCGTGAGATATTCAGGTAAAGATCTTTACTGATACCAAATTTGGTTTTGATAGCTGCAGCCGTTTAGGGGTTGATAAGGGGGGGGGGGCACACACACAGACCAACAGACGGACAGACAGACAGATAGTCACACATTCGCCCGGATCGATCTCATAAGTCTACTTTACTTCATTTTTACAAAATGCGAAAACTAGGCTAAAAACTAAGGGCACCACCAATACTACTTTCGCTCGTTGCAGGTACTGTTATTGTGAACGTATAATGTCTACCTTACTTGTAAAAAATGTGTTGTTTCAATTGAGGGGCCTGGGCATCGTGATCTTTAAGCCCCATGCACTTGAGAGTGTGTAGAATGTGTCAGTAGTAGTATGTGTATTTGTAAATCAGGTGAGGATTGGATAGAGGCGGCCGTGGCCTTACGTTATGAACCATCCTGGCATCTGCCTGGATTATAAATGAGAAACCACCCAAAAACTACTTCCAGGATGGATGAGGAGGGAAGCGAACCCACCTCTTCTCAGTTTTGCCTTACGTGGCTGAGTGTACCCCGTTTCAGCCCTCAGACCAGAGTTAAATGTCTTCCCAGAGCCTAGGATCAAACCTGCCCCCCCCCCTCCCCCTGGGGCTCACATCTAGTGGGACGTGGGTTGGCGACCACGGGACCCCAGCTGAGTCCAGCATTGCTTCCACTTACTTGTGCCGGGCTCCTCTCCGTCTTCTTTCCTGTCGACCTCCCTTGGTCAACTCTTGTTCTTTTCCGACCCCGACGGTATTAGGGTATCCGAGGCCTAGGGAGTCTTTCACTTTCTCACCTTAATTGGTCCTTGTCTCATCTTTCCTTATCCCTCCTTCTCCGAGGGGTCAGACCTCTTGTTTTCTTTTCATTATATTTCCTTTTCTCTTTAAGATTCCCGCACTGCTTTTTGTTAATTGGCTCCCCGTGTTCTAAATTCCATTTAGCAATTGTTTTGCCTCTACACTCCATTTTGTAGGTGTCTTCAATCTCCGTTGCATTTTGTAAGTCTTTTCGATCTAAATTGCATTTTGTGAGTGTTTTCAACCTCAATTGCATTTTGAAAGGATTGACAATCTAAATTGCTTTTTAGTAAGTCTTCCAATATAGGGGCTGGGACTTTAGTGAGTATTTTGAATTTCAATTTCATTTTTATTTTCAACCTAAACCGCTTTTTGCAAGTATTTTCAATCTCAATTGCATTTTGTAGGGTGGGCATTTTGCAAGTATTTTGATTCTCAATTGCATTTTGTGGGTATTTTGAATCTAAATTACATTTTGTAAGTATTTTCAATCTAAATTGCATTTTGTAAGTATTGTCCATCCAATTGAGTAGTTTGAATCTACCATACAGTTTGTAGGCATTTTCAATTTCAATTGCATTTTGTAAGCATTTGGAATATCAATTGCACTTTGTGAGTATTTTGGATCTGAAATGTGAGTTTTTCAATCTGAATTGCATTGTGTATTTTCAATTTCAATTGAATTTTGTAAGTATTTTAAACCTCAATTGCACTTTGTACGTATTTTCAATCTCATTTGCGTTTTGTAAGTCTTTTGATTTCACTTGCATTTTGTAAGTATTTCGACTGTCCTTTGCATTTTGTACGTATTTTGAACTTAACCTACATTTTGTGCGTATTTTTCAATCTATTCCTTTTGTGACTATTTTCGTTCTAAATTCCCTCTTGTAAGTATTTCCGCTCTCCATTTTGTAAAAAGTTTCAATCAGAGTTCCTTTTTGTAAGTTTTTCCTTTTCACTTAATTTTCGTTCTGGTTTCCACTTCATTGACATTTTCGTTATCACCCAGACCATTAGGGGCCGATAACCTAGATGTTAGGACCCTTAAAACAACAATTATCATCATCATCATCATCATCATCATCGAACCTGACCCCCCGGAGTGGCAGCCAAGAATGCTAGCCGCTACACCATGAGTTGGTCTTTTTTGAGAAATATTACTTTCATTAGGTAAGATAATTATACTTGAGACTGTAAGAGTAATTAACAACAATGTTTTCCACACATCTTTTGTATAAATGTCTACACTGTATCTTGTAAAGGCTCCTTTCTTTATCAGTTAACGACTTCTTGGGTTACCAAAGCGAACCATTGCTGTTGGTATACGCTATTATAATAATATCGATATCAAAGAAGACTGTAATATTATCTCATAACCGCCAAGTTCCAATTTTCAATTCTTTGAGAGTGGAGGAAGGAAGGAAAGATGGAAGGCAGTCAGGCAGGAACGAGATTGAATTCTTTAATAATATGATGCTCCTGTTCCTTTATACTTATCAAATTACAGCGCTCACTTCGTCTCTTGTAAGCCGCGATGGTAACAGGATGTTCTGAGCTGGAATTATTACTTTTATTGCCAGAAAAATGATCCATTCCAACCTTCCATCATGATATAAATTCTTTTCTAACCGCCAGATAGGAACAGTAGCTAAAAGTTCTTTTAGGCGGACGTTGAACTATAATACTTCAATTGTTTTCAAAGAATTTTAATTGGCTATTTCACACCCTTGGAGTGCTTTCTCTTAGATCCCAGAAAGATTTGGTTATATACGAATTATAAATAAGTCTAAATAATTTTGATATATGTACTGCGTGAGGGGGGCGTGGCTCACGGAAAGCTGTCAAAGATAGTATTTTTTGATGTTGTCACCATCAAACACGACCATCTTCTCACCAATCGGATAAACTGTTCTAAAGTTGGCGCTTTGCATTTCCTTCAAATGTAGCGATGCCTAGTGATAAAAACCTTAGCTCTTGATTTGAACAAATATTTTGTCGAGAGGTAATTTTTTATAAGTTTGATTTCTAACTGCAATACCAACTTTTTTATCCTAGCCTAAATATTAACGAATCTCAGTGATTTTTTTCAGGACGTAGTCATGAGGTATTTGAATACTTCTGTGCATTAATTTGAAATGATATGCAGTTTCAATGATTTTTATGACATTTATGTACAAATTATTTGAAAAAAAAATGAAATTTGAAAAATGAACAAAGGGTAAATAAACAAACATTCTCATAACATAAATGCACAGAATTCTTTATCTATGTCTTGTTACTGTGTCTGAAGAAATTGAAATGTAAAAATTGATACTTCAGTACCAAACGGTTTTCAAAAATGCCATTAAAAACATATTAAAAATTAATAATTCAAAAACCATTTAAGTTATGGCCTTCAAACCTTAGACATTGCTACATCTTTACGTGATATACCGGTATATGATCACAAAATTAATTTGAAACCGATGCAGTAGGAGAGAAGTTAAATTTTTCAGTGTAGTCTCCCCTTAAAAGGATAACACATTGGCTTTCACCAACGAGATGAAGATGACAATTGTTGTTTCAAGGGGCCTAACATCTAGGGTGTCAGCCCCTAATGGTGTGGATGATAGTAAAATAAAAATGAGAACTGTAACTAAAACTAACTACATACTAACATATTAGAAGTACGAATGGAAAACAAATAAGGAATAGGGAAATAAGAGACTTGGAAAAGGAATGCCCTTACCTCTCGAAGAATGACGACTGAGGGAATAATAAAGAAGTTGGGCCAGGAAATGCAGATAGGAAAGGGAGAGAGAGGAGGGTCACTGGAAAAAAAGGGGAGAAATCGGCACCAGCTCAGGAATCCCTCAGGGTTGCACCAAAAGTGTTAGGGCTACACACAACCTGCCTCCTTTAGGACCTTGTACAAATGACCGGAGATTTAATGGAAGATAAAGACAAGAGGTTTGACCCCTTGAAGAGTGAGGGTATCAGGAATCTAAAAGATCCATGCTTACCTGAATTACAGATAACAAACACTAATACTGCCATCACAATTAACACCGGTTATCAGACAAATTCTGCACATACCCAAAGTGAACGGGGCTACATGACCGCGATGTTGCAACCCCTAAACTGAGGAACCAACCAACCAACCAAAATTAAAGACTCCCTAGGCCTCCACACCCTAATATCGTCAAGGTTGGTAGAGAACAAGAGTTGACCAATGGAGGTTGACAGGAAAGAGGTCAAAGGGGATCCCGGCACAAGTAAGTGGAAGTAACGCCGGACCCAGCTGGGGTCCCGTGGTCGCCAACCTAAGTCCTACTAATTGTGAGCCCCTATGGAAATAGCTAGGAGAAAGGCTGTGGGAATTCTCAGCTCTTGCAGTTTAGTGCATGGTCTACTATCCCAGAGTGGCGGTCCGAGCGGGGTGTACCAAGGCCCCGCTGATGATTCTGACTTTGCGCACATAGGCTAAACCTCATAAAATAGACAGCAAAAACCTAGAAGAATTGGCGGATTATAACGTTTTGGAGTCAAGCAATAGCATATATATCAGTTGTTATAGTTGTTACTGTTGCCTTTTTTATATTTTTTTATTTGTGTCTACGTCGTGTACTAGTGTGTAAGGTATTCGTCACTTAATTTTTATTATTTTTATTATCATTATTATTATTATTATTATTATTATTATTATTATTATTATTATTATTATTATTATTATTATTATTATTATTATTATTATTATTATTATTATAAAGGGTTGGTTTTTACTATGTATAATGCCCTAAATACACAACAACAATTAATTGTGAATGTGTATTTCCAATTAAGAATATTTAATGCTTGTTGGTTTCTGGAATTGCGTGTCCATACCCCCTCCTTCAACCACCACAGCCAGGCCCCGCTTCCCGCAAGAAACGTTCGTTTGGTTGACAAAACAGTGGCTGCATAAATACAACTTAATGAGAAGCGAAGAAGAAGTTATGAAAGTGGCTATTTTAACACCAGCCATTCATTTTGGCAGCCTGTTTCAACAGAACACAAGCGCGGGTCAATGGGATGAACCAAGGTTATAGATCCAGTGTTTATTATTGACACAGCTACTGAGCCTCCGGGATCGATAGTCTGCCCAGTCCTAGAACAAACACTACAAATGGAACTAGGTCGTTACTAGAGTATGCGGGGGGCAGATGACCTCACTGTTCCGACCTTTAACACTTTATAGAATACTGGTGTCAGACAATCATGATTTCATAATTATGTATTATTTCAGTAGTATAGATCCCTCCTGCGGCATTCACAAGCGACCGATCGTGGAAAATGGGCATTCAAATGAAAGAGAATAGGCATTATCAGTGATGAATTGCACTATAATTTCATAAATATCTATGATTTCTTAAAAATATGACTTTAAAAAAAATGTACGAAGTGTGCGATTTGCAAATACTGTTGCTGTGGGAAAATACGTTCCATAGGCTAATTGCTGTCCACTTCACATTTTGGTAGCTGTGATGCCTGTTTCATATAATTTTAACATTCTGATGTATTTCCTTTATCATTTTGCATGGATTTCAGAAACAGTAATTCAAAATAATTAGTACTCAAATCGTATAATTTCATAAATATCGAATAACCGGCGAGTGTTACAGCTAAGCTCTCAATCAATGAACTCAGCACACAAATGACATTAGCAGTGACGAATTGCATTCTAATTTCATAAATATCGATTTTTGTAAGAAGTATGCGATTTGCAAATACTGATCCTCTAACATGCTGCTATTATGAGTTGTCAAGTAAAACTATTAAATGTTAATTATTTTACATGATTTTCTTCTGCGTTCTTATTCCATTAATATCGATTTTTATAAGAAGTGTGAGAGTTGCAAGTACTGATGCTCTAACATGCTGCAATTATGAGTTGTCTAAAACCTTAAAACTTTCAACCTTTCTCCTTAAGTGTCTCATTATAAACCTATTGGGGAAAGTGTGGTTTATGAACAGGCGAGATTTCTCGCACGGGTCCGCTAGTAATTTATATTGTGAAAAGTTCTGATATTTGAAGCTATCAGCTTTGTTTTAACAAATTTACTTCAAGAAGGGTTAATTTTTATGAAGCTGTTCGTATGAGCCGACACAGATGGTGGGGTCATCTGGTTAGATAGAGGGAGGAGAGATTATTTATCCTACCTAGGAGCCACTGATCTCTATACAGATCAGTGCTAGGAGCTTAATGAATTCTGCTAAAGTGGGTAAGAAAAGCAGAGGTAAACCTAGGAGGTGATCGATGGTTACATTCAGTCTTGAACGATTTTGAGGTAAGAGGTGTAAAACCAGAGGAGGCCGTGGTGGTAACTGCTAGTAAGGGATTCGTTCTCAAACCCGTCTCGTTACATAGAGGCCAGCATTCTTTGCTGTCACCGCGGAGTCCCGGGTTTGAATCCCAGCTCAAGCATGAAATTTAATTCTGGCTTGAGGGCTGAAACGGGCTACACTCAGCCTCGTGAGGTAAAACTGAGAAGAGACAGGTCCGATTACTACCTCAGCCAACCTGGAAATGGTTTTCCGTGGTTGGCTACTTCCACTTCAGGCGAGTGACGGGATGGTACTTAACGTAAGGCCACGGCCGCTTCCTACCCAAATCCTACTCCAATTTACATTCGCACACTAGTACATACATCACAATGACACAGGTTATCAGAGAAATTCCACACACACATACACACTCACACACAAACATGTACACGCAGCCACATGACCACGATGTCGCAAATCCCTTATATAATCAACAATAACGACTCGGCTTCGGTGGCGTAGTTGGTAGCATGCTGAGCTTCTATGCCCAAGATCGCGGGTTCAAATCCGGCCGAAGTCGTCGGAATTTTTAAGAGTGTTAAAAATCCCTCAGTATGCCTTCCTTCGGAGGGGAAGTAAAGCCGGTGGTCCCATGTCATAGATGTATGGCATGTTAAAGAACCTTCCACTAATTACACTTGTGTGAAGCTAAATTGTATAGGTTAAGAATGTAAACAACGCTCTTAGGTTCCTACGTTCGTTGCCAAGAGCCGACTGCGGTGGCGTCTGGTAGCTAAGTTCTGAACTAGTAGTTGTTGACGGTGGCGTTTGGCGGCAAAAGTAGGAACTATTTGAAAAATTCAAAAGTCTGCAGTCCTTCCTTGAATAAAAAAAAACAGATAACACACACTAATACAGTCATCACCCACCGGTTATCAGACAAAGTTATCAAAGTACACGGGGCTACATGACCGCGTTGAGGCAGCCCCTAAACTTGGGAACCAACCAACCATCTTTTTCAAACAGAGACTTGTAGACTAAACAGGACGCTGAAAGGCAAAAGATTCTCAAATGAATGAATGAATGAATCAATGAATGAATGAGAAGCAAAGAAGAAGTTTTGTAAGTGGCTATTTTAATACCAGCCATTCATTTGGCAGCCTGTTTTATTAGAAATGCGGATCAATGGAACGTACCAAGGTTATAGATCTAGTGTATATTATTGTCAACGCGACTGAGTCTCTGGGATCGATAGTCTGTCCAATTCTTGACCAAACACCACTACAAATGGAACTAGGTCATTACTGCAAATCCTTTCCCATTATTCCTTATACTCCATCCAGTAAGCCTACCCCAGATATAGACTCTATTAGCATATGAATGCGCTCATACCACTCCTCTGGTGTATGCCAGCTTTCATAGCACGTGGCAGGTGGCAAGTGACAAGGGAATCGTCGCACGGTAATTTCACAATAGCAAATGCACTGTGATGATACATTTAAGTTCTCAAATGAGGGGATACCAGTTGAGGGATTAACGTAAGGATAATTAAGTTCAATTCAAAATCAAGTCAATGTTTAGCAAATTAAATACAATCTAATATGGAATAAAATCCTCAAAAATTACGCAGCCATGTACGCCCACACATTGGTAAAAGCTTCAGAGTACTCGTTTCCTTTAATGAGTAAGTATATCATAAGATCATACTCTCTCGCTACCGAATGTTCTCATAGCAACATGCAGATGCGTTTACTGAATTAGAATGCATAGACCAAGGTGACAATTACTTGTTGCCATGGTAACCACCGGATATCCGCATCGGTTTTAGCCTACTTTTTACATTTTGCAAAAATTATGAAAAAGTAGAGATCACCCTGGCAGATATAAGTAAAGATATGAGTAAAGATCTATACCAGAACACCTCATGGCCATATTTGAAAATGACGTCAGTGTTACCAACTGCTGAAAAATCACAATTGAAATTGAACTCTATGTTGGATATCTCAGAAGATATGCTTGGGAACTCTTCCAAAATTGCCACACATATAAAAATTAAATTAAATATCAGACTACTTTTCAAGAGTCCATACATTACAGTCATGCCAACATGATTCTATCTCTGCTGAGAGGTCCAATTTCTATATACAAGTAACTTTCATACTAACAAATAGATTCCTTCCGAAATTGCCCACGCTAACCACAGATAGACCTCTAAAATGCATCCAAGTTAAAACACCTCTTTAGAGTAGTGTAGGTAAGGCTGAAAGCGTCGCAATTTACCAACACGATGAAGTTTGAATTAAACTCGAGCGTAATGTGATGAGGTCTGTGTCAATGATTTAGCCGAGCCAACTTATTTAACTAAAGCCACTACCTGAGTAAGCGCTAGGGACAGCTTGGAAGTTTGTCGCCAGAGTCCGCTGATACATTATGGCATATAACAGGATTACTCTAGTTTAATAGAAACCACGGAAATAGGGGATTACCACGAGCCCAGAGGCGAGGAAACAATATAGGCTACGTCCTTTCAGCTCTGGGGAAATTACACAGCAGAACACTACTTATTAGTAACATTGTGTGAATATTGATAAAACACAGTGGACCATACAATTTAACAACCTCCGTTCCACCTACCTGGCCAGCTTTTGTTGTTTTGTTAATGAGATGTCTTGGTCATCAGTCCCGTGTAGTTGGGTGTGTGTTGAATGTGTCTGATAAGCTGTATTTGTGGGGGTTACTTATTTAGCGTATGGCATTTAGTGCCGTGAATCTCCGCGGACAGGTTCGTCCCGCCAGAGGCTGTAGCTGCTTCAAGCGGACACCCATGGGGTGAGTTACAATTTCCGTCCAATATCAAGTAGTTCCAACTTTCGCTATCAGATGTCACTGACATCTAGTGAACGTTGGAACTTTGATATATCGTTTCAACGAAATCTACTTAGAAATTTAGCTTCACACAAGTTTAGTTAGTGGAAGGATCTTTTACATGCCATAAATCTATGACATGGGACCGTCGGCTTTACTTCCCCTCCGAAGGAAGGCATACTGAAGGATTTTAACGCTCTTAAAAAATCCGACGACTTCGGCTGGGTTTGAATCCGCGATCTTGGGCACAGCAGTTCAGCATGCTACCAACTACGCCACCGTAGCCGCTATTTATGTGGTGACTGTAGTAGTGTGTGTAGCTGTATTCGGGACAGGAATGAGGCAGGTGTCCCGGGACTTGAAATAAGGTACTATCACGGCATTTGTCTTGAGGGAGTGTGAAAAGAACGGTGAAAACACCACACTCAGGATAGCCGCTGCCAACGTAAGGATTCTAACCTATGACCTACGGACTTGCTGCAGCTGCCCGCGTGGTCGTGGTGCACGAGATTTAACGAGCATGGCTATGACACGGAACTAACTGGCTAGCATATTGGTTTTCATGAGAGGGGCCTCGGGTTTGATTGTATCCTCGTAGCATTAAGTCCCCTACCCCGCAGCGCTGTCGTACGCGTTAAATAGCTCACCACGACCGCAATGGGGAGCTCCATCAAGTCCTGATATCGGAGGTTCCTATCCCGGCCCTGACAACGGTTATTCTGATCGAGGTTTCTTTCCGGGTATTTCGACACTTCCTCCAGGCAAATGCCGGCATAATACCTTATTTTAGCTCCGGGGAACCTACCATATCCCCGACTCAGTCCAAAGAGAACTACTGTTGTAAGGGGTGAACATTCATTCATTTATTGATTTTCACTGCTGACGTCTTGTGTTACGTAATAATATTAATGTAATTTAAATCACTTAAGAAGGAAGCAAGTTCTACCAAGGGAAGCTAAGAAAACCTTTGCAACACCCTCTTTGCCATTGCACGAAGAATTCTGCCATCCATCACAGCAACGACTGCAATCTAGAAGACCAGTAAGTGTCACTGAAGGGCAACTCATTGCTGCTGGATTTGACCTAAATGAAAGCTGGAAGCATGAGTGGTCAACTAAAACATTGGGCACAAGTGCCCTCCATCTTGATCCCACAAAGAAACCAAACGGCTTTGACTTGCCGAGGAACTTCTAGTGCCGCATCAACAGGCTGAGGACTGGACATGGTTGCTGCAATTATTTCAGGTACAAGTGGGGCTGGATCAGCTCACCAATGTGTGAGTGTAACCTGAAAGAGCAGACGATCGAACATCTGGTCCATCGCTGTCCACTTTATTCGTACCCTGGCATTCCTGTCGATATGTTCGCTCTCACACCCGATTTAACCGAATGGTTGAGAAGGATGGAGTTTGATTATACCTTGTTATGTATAATTGTATGTTGTATAAATTACCATACGATTAAATTAAAATTAATTTTAAAGAATAAATTGCTTCACCACTCTGTAAGGGATCATTCCTCTACCGTCGCAAGGACGGAACTGGGAGCTGAACACACTTTATCAGCAGATAGAAATGGTGTTAGTACAAGTCGATCTCCCGATGCCAGCGAGGCACGAGCTAGCACATTACCGCTCTTGACCACCGAGGCCGATATTATTAATAATGAAAATCCACAGCCTGCTTCCAGTCGACCGACCGGTACAAGGGAGGGACTGAATGAAGCCCCCATCTAGCGGCGAGGATATGAACTGTGCCAGCTGCCAAAGCCTGTCTCACTCCCCTGGGGCAATGATTAAATGAATGACATGAAATGAAATGATAGTGGAGAGTGTTGCTGGAAAGAAATTTGCGACAGGGAAAACCGGAGTACCCGGAGAAAAACCTCTCTGCCTCCGCTTTGTCCAGCGCAAATCTCACATGGAATGACCGGGATTTGAACCACTGACCCAGCGGGATTAGTTTTTGAGCAGCGCAGATTCGGTTTTTGAGCTGCGCAGATTCGGTTTTGAGCTGCACATAGACTTTATGAGTGCGAGGCTGGCTTGCTGCCGCTTAAGATACGGATACTGTAATATTAATATTATTAATTATAATAATTATTATTATTATTAATTTATTGCATCACTTCACCTTCATCCCCAGAGACCGAACACTAAATCATAGATGTCTACACTTGTTCACGAGGACGGAGTGTGTTGCTCGTGTGCGAAGTAGAAGGCGTGATCGATCCTAGCCTGTCATCGCGCTGTCATATCTCTATCAAACTGCTTGATTTTTACTGGATATTTCTTCGCTGAGACGAAGCGAAGAAAGAGGGAAGATGGAGATATTTGGATAGCATTTGACCATGGATGTACAGCTTCAGTTGAAACATGAAGGAATTGTCCTACTCTTCCAATGATCCACACATGTCGCTGTTATGAAACATCAGGTCAGTTCTAGCGCACAGTCATTGACATGTACACTGGTATATATTCCAATATGAAGCGACAAAAATTAGATTAAACATTACATGAGAGAACAATCATTACATTGGCGATACATATGCGCGAACAGTCGATTACACTATCATAAGCAAATTACTTTATGTGAACAGTATTGCATTAATCAGGTATGTATATTCAACAGTGGAGTAATCCAATCCCGGAGCAGTCGGTTGGAAATTCAGGATGCTTCAATATGAGTGATCCGTGTCAACAATCTTAGGTCCCTTTCAAGGAAAAATATCATACTCTGTCCTCTCTAACACAGCATTTGGGTAGATTGCTTCGCCCGGAACACTTATGAATGCAATACGTGATAGGCGCTTTCTTTTCGATGTCAATGAACTACGACCTATATCCGTTTTACGACTCGGCATGGTGGGTTAAAATCACTGACTGGAATATTAATTATATTATCATGGAGAAGCATGTGTTACGAATTCTTGTCAGATATAATTTAAGAATGGCGAGGTGCATGAAACACATACCCCTTCCGTCCAATCTTAATTTGACTGTGTATTTTGCGGAACGAAAAGTTCACAGGTGAAATGAAGAAAAGCCGAGTTGCACTTCCAGGGAAACTCCAAACACAGCCACTTTTCTCTGAAGTCTTAACTCAACACGACTCGACAGTTTGCTGCTGGCTGTATTTGGCGTAATAGGCTCGCCCACTAGCTAGACTATAACTGGGATGATAGGCTCGCCTTAGTAATTGAATGAAGATTGTTGGAAGAAATGTAAACGTAAAAACACTTATAGTGGGCGATGTATTGAAGATAGAGATATGCTCTCCCGGACGTTTTTGTAGACCTTTCCATGCTGAACAATTCTTACACTCATAGTAATGTTGATATTTTTAACGGTTTGCCGAGCGTACGCTTAAAAAGCTCATTGGCGCCAGGTTTTTCTGACCTTTTCACTGAAATCGTTACTGCTTGGCTTCCTTTGATCATAAATAAATTATTTCCTACAGAAACCGTCCTCCTTTATAGAATGGTGAAAACCGCATCAAAATCCATCCAGTGGTTCTCGAGATTACCCGTTACATCCAAGATTCCGAGACTTTGTTTTATACTAAGTAGAGATTTCTGAAACAAAAAATAGGGTTTTTATGTTTTTCCGGGCAATTGATCCAATTTTTCTCTTCACAAGAACCTTCTTCGGACTTAAAAGAATATTTGAGAAACAAATTAGCCGATTTGGTCCAGCCATTCTCGAGCTTTGCGCTTAGCAACACATTTAGCGAATCATTTCTATTATCTAGTAGGTCTACATATATTTCGCTAGAGCCATCTAGGACCACGTTAAGTCTTAATACAGTTGGCCTTCTTTTGTGCCCAGAATTTCCTCATCCTTTGGTAATGAGCCTGTTTGCATTGCTCTGTCCAAGAGGCATCATATCTTCTTCTAGGAGGCAAGACTCGGTTAAGCCCGTTCGTCACTATTTCCTTGGCGGAAGAGATCCCTGTCCAATTCGTCGTCGGGATTGATTTGGAGCATTTGGAGGACTTCTTTGGTGTTTCTAAACCATGATTTTGTGGTTGGAATCAAAAGAGTGAAAGATCTTTGTCAACATGTTGCCGTCCATTCGTCTGATGTGGCCATAAAATGGTGCCTGTCTTTTCGGAGTCTGTAATCTCTTCTATTTTACTATATACTTCCTTGTTGGATCTGTTTTGGTGGATGCCATTCTTGGAATTGGATACCATGATTCCTCTAATTATGATGATGATTATTATTATTATTGTTATTATTATTATATTATTATTATTATTATTTTTCCTCATGGGTATGGTGAAACTCAATACACAAAATACGGACTTTATAATCAAGTACAGTACCATATTACCGTAAACTTTACTCGCCCTCAGACCAGAATTCGCATTAAAAATAACAGTACGATTTCCTTCGGATGGGAAGTAAAGCCAGCGGTCCCATGTCATAGATGTATGGCACGAAAAAGAACCTTCCACTAACTACACTTGTGTGAAGCCAAAATGTCTAGGTTAGAATTGATAATACTATATTAGTTCAAACGTTCGCCGCCAGGTGCTGACTGTAATGGCATCTAGTAGCCAAGTCCGCAAGCTAGGTGTCGTAGACGGTAGCATAAGTAGGAACTACTAGAAATTATCGTCTGCAGTCCTTACTTGAATTCAAGCAGATAACACACACTAATACAGCCATCACAGGTAACACCGGTTATCAGACAGATTCTACACACTCCCAAAGTACACGGGGCCACATGACCGCATTGTCGCAGCCCCTAAACTAAGGAACCAACCAACCAACCAAAAATACCAGTCTGCAAATGTAATTTATTCTGAGACTGCAAAAGCTCTGCAGCTTATGTTTGGTGATGCTCGAACATTCCGTCTGTCTTTTAGAATCTTAAACATGATTTTAGAATCTAGCCTCTAAAAATGGACATAGTTTGAAGCTATAGAAGTTGGTATCTGTCAACACCAATAATGGCGTTGGGCCCCCCGAAGGGGACTGCTTCTGATATATTTCTCATTGACGCTCGCGGGTGATGCGTGCTTTGTGATGAGGATCGAATAATGAAGACGAGCGTGAGGATTAACAATGCAAGAGTAAAATTCCATGGCTTGTTGGGGAATTGGACGCGCATTAACAAGTAGACTGTGACACAGAGCCGGAAGGTAGTAGATATTATTTAGTGCAGACTCGGCAAAATATGGCGTGACATTGAATACTCCCACTTCACTCAGGAGAGCAGAGAACAAGGGGAGAAATTACTCAAACAACGCAGCGATAGTGGGGGACTAGAAGTGGTTTTCTCAGGTTTCCCATTCCTATTCCAGACAAATACTGAGATGTTTCTTAAATTAAGGTCATGGCTGCCTCCTTCCCAATCATAGTCTCAATTACAAATACATGCACTTCTGTACCACAGATTATCTGACAAATCCTACTCTCACCCAAGTACACGGGGCTGAATGACTACGATGTGACAAGCCCCTAAATGAACAACAACAACAACAATTCCCTTCCTATTCTGCCTGCCTCCGTGGGCACCTCACCCCCACCACTTCCACCTTCATCCAACTCGGATATCGTACTTAACGGGCCATACACGCTGAGTTCAAGAGACTGTCTCATGAAATGCGTATCTGATACCAGTTCTATCGTGTGTATTGTCACAACTGGGCTCACTGGTATCATGACGCAACGGAGCTGGAACCAGGTCTCTCACCCTGGACAAGAGACCTTGAGACCGACAGCGAAGAACACGATACAAGTCTCAACAGGTTTACGCGTGTGTAGGGAGGTATCGCGTGTATCACAGTGCTTTTAGCGAGTATTTCTTTGAAAAATGACCATGAACGGAGAAATTTCTGAGCGTGCATTTTGGGAATAATTTTCAACTCCTACTAAACATACACATGTCTATGGGATGTACGATGCTAATTAGCCTACTTTTAACATTTTGCAAAAATGAGGAAAAAGTAGACTTATGAGATCGATCGGAGCAATGTGTGCAGGTCTGGCTGTCTGTGTGTGTATGTGTGTGTGTGTGTGTGTGTGTGTGTGTGTGTGTCCCTATCAACTCCTAAACGGCTGCAGCAATCTAAACCAAATTTGGTAGGAGTAAAGATCTATACCGGAATATCTCCATGCCGTATTTGAAAATGCTACCAACTGCTGAAAAATCGCAATTGAAATTTGAGCTCCATGTTGGATATCTTGGAAGGTAAGAATGGGAGCTATTTCAAAATTGGCGCACGTATAGATAATAGTCTAATATTTCAGTTTAATTTCCAGGAGGCCATACATGGCAGTGTTGCCAAAATGATTATAAGCCTGCTGATAGGTCCGATTTTTAAATGCATATAACATCTACACTATCAATTGGAATTCAACCAAACTCCGTATGTGCTATGTATACATAAACAAATATGACTGAGCGTATTCTTAAGAGCCACCAGGGCTGACAACTGTTAATAAATGCTCTATATTTTATCCAATTACCGTACCTATATATGAGAAAGTATGCAAGCCGACAGCTTTAAACTATGCACACGTATAGTACCTGACATTCTATATTAATTTGGAGTAACGTATATACCTCAGTGCTACCAACATGATTCTAAGTCTGCTGAGAGGTACAACTTTAAATACATGTAACTTCTATACTATCAATTGGATTTCAACCAAAGTTTGTATGTGCTATGTGTACCATAACAGATATGACTATGCGTATTCTTAAGAGCAACCAGGGCTGCCAACTGTTAATAAATGCTGTCTCTATTTTTGTTACCGTAATATCAATATATCAGAAAATATGCAAGCCAATAGTTCTAAACTTTGCACACGTATAGTACCTGGCATTCTAGATTAATTTTGAGTAACTAATATACGGCAGTGCTGCCAACATGATCTAAGCCTGCTGATAGGTCCAATTTTAAAATGCATGTAACTTCTATACTAACTAATGGATTTCTTTCAAAATTGGCACAACAATAGATCATATTATTTCAGAATATTTTTGACCAATACATGCATGACACTATTGCCAACATGATTTAACGCGCGCTGTTAAATCCAATGTTTAATTGCTTGTAACGTCCATGCTATCCATTGGACTTCAACCAAAATGTGTATTCTGTACCTTAAGAGATGGAACTAAGAATATATTCAGTCACCAGGGCTGCCAACTGTAGTGCTCTATTAGGCTACATTATGCCAGGTATACAGTATTTCGAACTAATTAGAAATTTCGATATTACCAACTTAATTTCGTCATTATTCTAGATAGATCCATATAGATTAATCATTGGCATAAATCTTAAATTTTAAGAAAAGTAGGCTCTTTAGTTCGTCACGGAACTTCTTGTTTTTACTGTCAAACATGGTGTTGTCTTATTTTCTAAAAATAAAGACAATATTATAAAAGGTATAGCAGAAACAGGAATTGTTCACAGTCATAAAAGTACAAGTCTTTTCTAGAGCATGCACCACCATGATATAAACAGGTACATTTTTAAGAATAACTCAAACTTTTTCCTAATTTTCCAGCTGTAACCCATTTAGTTTTTCATTAAATGTGACCATTGATGTTCGTCCACGAGAAGAAATACATCTAAAGAATTCTGAATCGTCCAATTAGGTTAAGAAATATCATGTTTCTTTCAATGATTAAATAAAGCCTTGGAGACAATTTTAAAAGCTGTCCAATCTTACACATCCTACTTTTAGTCACGTTTAAGTATTCCTTCTTATGATGGCGTTCTTGTCTTGTTTCAGATGACGAGTTCGGAGAGAAGTCCGTGTCAGTGCTTTTGGACGGAGAAGAGTCTGAACTAACTTTCATAGACCACCCGTATGCAGAGATATCGGTAAGTGTTCATTTCCTCTTTACATTGAGAGTTTAATGAGTTACGACCGTCCTTCTAACTTGCAATGAATAGCTCTCTCAGCTCACTTCATTATATGACCACCTCGAATATTGGGTGTAGTCACTATAGGGAAGAGTTGTGGCGAGGAGCAGTATAAGTGACAAAGACAAAAAAAAAATACGCATATAATGTGAAACATCTGACATAGAAGAAACCTCACGTGAAATTATTGATACACCGGTATTTTATACTATTATTGGCACAAATATTAATCTATTGTAAAAGAGAGTGTTTTACAGATATTGTAGTTTATAATACGGAACTCATTTTATTAGAAGATTTGTAGCTTCCACCAGCACTAGCCTAAATAAAGAATACGATATGGATCAACTTGATTAATAGACGCGACACCGCTCTTAACCTTAAATTCCTTATAAACCGGTCCTCTTGATTCACAGACTAACAGGTAATTTCATATAGATTCTGTTAAAATGAGTCATATTGATATGATAAATATCGTTTAAAATGATAAATCTGATAGCAAAAATATCTACCCTGCCTAGGATTCGAACCCAAGATCTCTAGATTCACAGTCATACTCACTAACACCACGGCTATCTCGACTACGCAAATATTGTGCACAAGATAGAGACTTATTTCTACGTTCCAATAATACAGCATAACGGACTAAAGTTTCATTTATATTTTGCTCGTTTCGATAATGTTCCTGCGTGAAATTGAGTTTAAAATTGACTTATGAATAGGCCCTCTTGTGAGAAAAGAGAATGTATTGCGTAATAGTTCATGAAGGCTTGCTCAATTCTCGTATAACCACAACGATTATATTATATTAATGACTACATTACCGTTATGTGGGCTAATATTTGAATAGCCATTGTGCAGAAACATAATACCGGCAATTCCGACTACTTACAATGTTTGATAATTTTACCATTTAAATACTGATACGAAGACTACTTCTGTTTGATCCACCACTGCCAGCTAGGGCACACTTCCGTTCGATCGATCGAGCGGGCAGTGCATACTTACGTTTTCCATCACTGCCAGCTAGTACACTTTCGTTCGATCGATCGAGTGGGCAGTGCATACCTCCGTTTTCCACCACTGCCAGCTAGTACACTTCCGTTTTATCGATCGAGCGGGCAGTGCATACTTCCGTTCGATCCACCACTGCCAGCTCGATCGTTCCGATTCACTTCCGTCCCCTATTTTCAAAATCACTCCCACAAAACTATCCAGCAACCGAGCGGAAAGATGTTACACATCAAAAACTCCCCTATACGTTCGCTGACTTCCTTTATGTTGTTACGCACAGTTCACCACTAAGGTGTTATTCGTCACATTGGACATCTACTGTGCAAATTATTAGACTCGCCTATCTGGACAGATCAGGATTTGAAGGAGGTGGCCATGGCCTTAAATTAGGAACCAACCCGGCATTTGCCTGAACCTGAAATAAAAGTTGGAAAGTTGGAAGCCACGGAAAACCACTTCCAGGAAGTCTCAGGTGGGATTCGAACTCAACTCACGAGGCTGAGTGTACCCCGTTCCAGTCCTCAAACCAGAATTACATTTATTATCATAGCCAGGAATCGAAGGCAGCCAAAAATGCTAGCCACTACACTCAACCGATACAGTATGACCGCTCAAAGAAGAGCCATTTCTATGTTATAGAATTCTAAGACAGGTTCAAACTTTGATGCTAGATGGATCTTCGTGCGTAGCCTAGGAGATCAAAGATACAGTTAATTCCATCGTTTTCTGCCGGAGGACTCTAGATGCGTATCGGGATACCAAACAGTCTGTAAGCCTCAAATTCTGGGGCATGCGCGTTGATACGTAAATTGTCGGTCGCCCAAAGGCCTTAGCCGAGTCACAATCGTGGATAAAACACGAGTTTTGGGCGCCGCTTTTGACCAGCAGCGCCTCCAGTGGGCTGTTACTAGACTACCAGACTCGCTTCAATGCGCGAGTTTGCAAGGTCACCGGCAGAACTCCGTGGAGTAAACTGTATGTCCACGTCATTCCGGAAGCTGCCGCAACAGCGCCTTGAAAATTTGGTACAGTCGGTGCGTGGTCACATGGATATAAGTAGCTAATCTTACCTTCCCGGACAGCAGGAGATACGGGTTTGAACCCCGACTGTGTTTACATTTTCAAGTTTTACTCAACAGGAAAGTATTATGAAATGAGAATGTAAAGTTGGATGAGTAGAGTGACAGGAATGTATAGAATAAGCAATGATTACATCAGAGGAGCAGTGATAGTGGGACCCATAGGATAGAAAGTCCAAGAGAGTAGGCTCCGATGGTTTGGGCAAAGTAACGCTTACCCAACGTAACGTGGGAAAAGGCTGAGACAAAGAAGATGATAACAAAGATGATAATTCATAATGTTGAATTTTGGGCTCATGCCGTGTTTTATTATATTAAAATTCGACGCGTTTCGAAAGAAACCATGTCTTTCTTCGTCAGGAATAATCTGAAATACGACAAATGATTGCTAAGAGAAAGCAACAAAGAACATATAGAAGGTGCCCAAAGATGGACGCCATTATAGCCCCATGTTAAGGACAACGGAAAGCAGCAGTGAATTACTTTCTCAGGGTTCTGATAATAGGTAGCCAGGATTCACTGAGATTGTAGCCGGTGTCGCGGTTGAAATTATCTGGGTGTTTACGTATTTCAACCGCCTCCCTGATGATTCTGGGACGATATTGCTTTATAGGGCAAGAACACCCACTCCTTGGAACATGACATCATGGCCAGGTGTTAATGCATGATCAACAACAGCTGATTTATCAGGTTGAATGAGCCTGATACATCTATTATGTTCCTTAATGCGAAATTGTTCTCGAAGTCTGCCCGATGTAAACCTTGCCATAAGTACAGGGAACTCTGTAGATACCCAGTTGTTGCAATTTAGGCAAACTGTCCTTAGTGGGTCGCAGGAGTTGCCAAAAACAGTCCGTATGTTGTAGCGACGTAGGATTTTAGCAATACGATCCGTCGTGTTATGTATGTACGGTAGGTAAGCAGTTCCAATTACATCTCTTTTCTCAACTGAAGTCCTATTATTATTTGTTGGTTCAACATTATGAATAGTAACACGGGCCGCGAAAGTCTAAATGATAATATAAAGATGATAATTATAGATTTAAGGAGCCTAACATCTAGGTTATCGGCCCCGAATGGATTGGATGATAGTGAAAACGTAAATTAAATGAAACTAAACCTACAACTAACCACTCGTATCTGATGAGAAGGGAAGACCCCCCCCCCCCACTTTGTACCTGTGGAGCCGTTTTCACCGTGGCCCACATTTTCACCGAGTGTGTGGATCTTGCTGTCTTACGAAGAAACCTTGGTTTGCAGATGACACTCAAACTTATATTAGCCGATGACGCGGTGACAGCTGATCGCGTTATCCGCTTTATAAGTGAGAGTAGGTTAGGGCCAGCAATCTAAATTTTCCAGTATAAATTGACTCAACGACTTGTTCGTTTTTGAATGATAATGTTTTCTTTTTCCGTAGTTTTTGTTAATTTTTATAATTTTAATTTTTTAATTTAATTTTTTGTTTGTTTTTGTTTTATTAATTTTTGGTCTTTTTAAATTTAGGCGTCCACCTCAAAATTTTAAATTCAATTCCAAATTTGTATTCTTTAATCTGTGTTAAGAGGGGCAGATGACCTCGTAGTTCCGCCCCTTAAAACAACAATAACATAACATTACATATTTTCATTCTAGAAGAGGAAATGGAAAACAAAAATAGGAATAAGGGAAACAAAAGACGGAGGAGAGGAAATGCCCTCAACCCTCAAAAAATAAGAATTAAGGTGCTTGGAAGAGAGGAGAGCCAGGAAAGGCAGATAGGAAAGGTACAGAGGAGAGGGGCCGCCCCAAAGACAATGGAAGAAGGAGAAAACCCGGACCCAACTCAGGAAGCCCTTCGGAGTCGCTAACTCCCGAACTCACCAGACGTGAAATAAAGAAGATCAAGTTAAACTAATAATAATAATAATAATAATGTTGTTGGTTTTGATGTTTCTTTTAACTACTGCGGCTTTTAGAGACGCCGGGGTGCCGGAATTTTGCCCCGAGAGGGTCTTCAACATGTCAGTAAATCTACTGTCATAGCTCCCTCACATTTGCGCACTCTCAAATGTCAACTGACCGCGCAAGGAATCGATCCTCCAACCTTGGTCACAGCAGGCGAGATTGTTAACGCTGCCCCACGCAGCCAGTTGAGAAGAAGAAGAAGAAGAAGAAGAAGAAGAAGAAGAAGAAGAAGAAGAAAACTCAAGAGAAAAGTATTCATCTCTGTAATAACATCCGACACCACATTGATCAATAATAATAATAATAATAATGTTATTGGTTTTACGTCCCTTTTAACTACACTGGCTTTTAGAGACGCCGGGGTGCCAGAATTTTGCCCCGAAGGGGATCTTTAACGTGCCAGTAAATCTACTGACACGGCTCCCTCACATTTGCGCACCCTCAAATGCCAGCTGACTGCGCCAGGTTTTGATCCTGCAACCTTGGGCTCAGCAAGCCCACATTGATCAAGTAGTCAGGGGTTACGATTCAGTGAATCTCATTAACATCTAGCTGAAAATCCACAGCCTGCTTCCAGTCTCCAACCGGGTCAGGAATGGAATGAATGAAGCCCCCATCTAGCGGCGAGGATATGAACTGTGCCGGCTGCCGAGGCCTGACGCACTCCTCTGGGGCAATGATTAAATGAATGGCAGATGAAATGATAGTGGAGAGTGTTGCTGGAATGAAATTTTGACAGGGAAAACCGGAGGACCCGGAGAAAAACCTGTCTGCCTCCGTTTTGTCCAGCACAGATCTCACATGGAGTGACCTGGATTTGAACCACGGACCCAGCGGTGGGAGGCCGGCGTGCTGCCGCCTAAGCCACGGAGGCTTCATTAACATCTAGCTACGGCTCATAAATGTTTTCCAATGCAGTATTCCAATGGCTTTATGAATCTGAAATGGGAATTGTTCCAAGAAATCCCGTTTGACGACATGACATATCACTGTACTTCTTTCTGAAGCATAAAGGAGGATAGATGAGCTAGTATCTGCTGAACTGGAAAAAAAAAGTAAAAGAGGAGTGATATCGGTGACACCTGTAATTTAATCAATAGTGTCACACACCTGGCGCAACCCACGCAAGCCAACGAGCGCTGACAGGCAAAGCCGTTCGTTATCCAGAGTCATCCCAAGAGTCTAGCAAGCCAGTACAGAACCTACCTTGCAGTCCGTGGACATCACAGAAAAGAATAAAAGTTTTGCATATTTCTCCTGTGTTTTGAATTTTTTTATATGTAGAGAATATAATACAAACTCGTATATTTCAATTAAAATGCATTAAATTCAAAAGGTTCTTCATATGCAACTTTCCATCTCTGGCAATAAATCTACTGTACCTAGGTATATGGTCGCCTCCGTAGCGTAGCGGTCAGCTGCCGCCCTGGAGGTCCTGGGTTCGATTCCCGGCTCTGCCACGAAATTTGAAAAGTGGTATGAGGACTGTAACGGGGTCTACTCAGCCTTGGGTGGCCCAAATGTGTAGAGGGGGTTCGATTCCCACCTCAGCCATCCTCGAAGTGGTTTTCCGTGGTTTCCCACTTCGTCTTCGGGCAAATGCCTGGATGGTACCTACTGTAAGGTCACGGCCGCCTCCTTCCCTCTTCCTAGCCTATCCATCCCAATCTTCCATCCCTTCCCATCCTTCATGAGGCCCCTGTTCGCTTTGCAGGTGAGGCCGCCTGGGCGAAGTGCTGATCCCACCTCCCCAGTTGTATCCCTCCCGACCAGATGTTCCAAGCTCCAGGACACTGCCCATAGAGGCGGTAGGGGTGAGTTCCCTCGCTGAGTCCGTGGGAACCACCAACCTATAGGGTAAATTGACTAAATAAAAATAATAATAAAATATAAAACCTAGGTATATGAATTATGTGCAGACGCCAGATAGTTTTCAACTACAATTTGAATTATGGTTTGACCCTCCTACAACGGATAACAGGAACTTCATGGGGAGCTGACGCAAATACGTTAAGAACAACAGCATTGGCCTTGGTAGGCCTATACTCACCAGCTGAGTACTATTATTATTATATCGTATGGCTAAACAAGGATATATTATAAATACATATATCTTACATTAAATATACAATTATATTATTTACAGGTCAACATTCAAAACTTAATGTCCAGACTTTTCAGCCAGTCCACTGCCTCTGTAGAGGCACTATGTAGTTAATGAACAGATCCATTGAATCTTCCTTTTGGGCAGTCCATAACAACGTGCTGGATGGTCTGTGGCACATTATCACAGTCGCAGAATGGGCCTTCAGATCTTCCCAACTTGTGAAGCCAGAATTTACACGTGCCATTATTTGTCCTGATTCTGTTTAGAGATGTCCATTCCCTTCTCGGTAAGTTGAAACCAGGAGGAGCTCTACAAGGATGATGGATTAAACCCAGGCGGTCGGGATTTGAAGAGGTCCAATCTTCATGCCAGATCTCATCAGCATCAAAATGTGTTTCTAGGAGCTTTACACCTAGCTTCCATGATGGGCTTCTGAACTTTAATCTCTTCGGTTTCTGAGGTTTGCATTCCTGATGTAAGGGCAGATGAGGGTTGCTACGACACTTCTGCCATTCTCTTACGACAGCCAGTTTTCTTCGTATGTTCTGACACATGGCTAGACAGTTCCTATACTTACTTGTTGGACGTTTAACTTCGACAGACCATGCGAATAGTATCCGGCACGCTTCTACCTACCCCTATCCAATGACTTCCGGTATTAAGCAACATCACACCACCTCATCGAAGAAGACAGAAAACTCTTGCTCGATTATGGTTTAGAATGCTGGATAATGAAGCTCTCCCTATCCACAAATGTCATCCAGCCGTGTGCTACACTCCAACTTAAGTCTCGTCAACCTGCATGCTTTAAACCTGGCATCCGGTGTATTCGATCCTATGGCTACGTAGAAAGCAGAATGCACATCCTCACCCCAACGATGCTTCCTATGAATTGACAACCCAACTCTAAGACCGGTGGGTTTCAACCTACCTCGGCCACATGGTGCAATCATAATCGTATACGATATGGGACAGGAAGAAACGCCAATGCTCTTTACAAACGCGGATGGCTGCGACTGCAGCGCAGTAGCTCAAACAATCCAGCATCTTGTGCAAGAGTGTCCACTTCGTGCTTTCTCTGGAGCTCTGGAAGAGCCTTCCCCGAAGCAGTTGTGTGGTTGGAATACTCTGATATTGGGATTTACTATAATTTGTACTGCATATATGATATTTATGCTCGACGATGTCGAAATGTAAATATTATATGTCAGAAAACTGTATCAAAATGAGGGTCATTATAACACTATTCTTCATTATGAAACAGTTTCTCCAGCCAATCAGAGCTCATTAATTGACAAATTAGGTAAGGATAGCTTCGCGCATGTGCTCGAAATCCAACATGTCGGACATGAATTACATGATTTGAACGTTCAAATTGGATATCGGATCAACCATTGTAGTTACAATCCCAAACCCAAATACAAAATCAGCACTAACATTTACGGTAACAAGAAAATACTGTACTATGACATATGCAAGAAATTTATGAAACTACGTCCAGAAGTTAGCAACGCAGCATCCTTCTATATAAATTACCGACATGGAAAGTGCACCGTCCCATATGCTCGTGTAAATAAACTGGCGAATATGAGTCAAGAAATAGCACTGTACCTTAATATCCCCAACACCAATTTCTACACAGCGCATTGCTTTCAAACGACTTCGGTGACAATATTAGTGAATGCTCGTTCTGATCGGCACTAGACATCATGCAGGCTGTAAACAATAGAATTGCCTAGCAAAGTAAATGGATTCTGCTTTCGAAATTCTTTGACCCACGCATGCGCTCTGTTCAGTCAGCAAACCACCCAGCGCGCTCTGTTCACTAACTGAAGTTACTGAATCCCACAGATATTTATGAATATTTATGTTAAAACACATAATAAAGTTATAATTATCGTCGAACATAAACAGTCGTATGCAACTCGCCTATAATGGTAATTAAGACACTCGTTGCATAATGTACTATTATGTTCGACCCTGTCTATTAAGTGTCAGAATACTGTGTCATAATGAGGCTCATTATAACACTATTTTTCATTATGAAACAGTTTCTCCCACCAATCAGAGCTCAAGAAACAGTTGTGTGACCAATTATATAAGGATACCTTCGCGCATGCGCTCAAAATCCAACATGTCTATATAAATTACCGAAAGTGCACCGTCCATATGTTCGCGTAAATAAACTGGTGAATATGAGACAAGAAATAGCACTGTACCATAATATTCCCAAATCCAATTTCTACGCAGCGCGTTGTTTTGAAACGACTTCGGTGACAGTTTTAGTGAATACTGGTGCACAATCTGAACATATGGCATTGAAGCACACAGAGCGAATGCGTCGGTTGGCCAGAGAGCTTGGAAAACAGAGATATACTACCCAGCGCAGCACCCGATCACAACATTCTAGTGACTGAACAGATATTTATGAATATTTATGTTAAAACATATAATAAAGTTATAATTATCGTCGAACATAAACAGTCGTATGCAACTCGTATGAAAATTATAAAACTCGCATACGCTCGTTTTATAAAAAATACTCGTGGCTTAATTATAGCCATTATAGGCTCGTTGCATAATGTACTATTATTTGACTGTCTGTATAGCAACATACGCTAAATAATAATAGTAATAATAATAATAATAATAATAATAATAACTACTATGGTTTGACAAAATAAAGTTTCAAATCCTCTCCGCTTCTTTGCTCAGGTTGAAGACCTTGTAACAATTGCTTGGTGCCCACGCGCTCCCTGGCGTGTCGCTAGAACTCATACTGTACGTGTGTGTTGAAAGGAACTTGGAAGACTTGACACTGCGGTTGAATGTGCACAGTTACGCGGTTGCTAACCACATTGTTTAGAGTTCTAACGTCACTACCATACGTTTAATTTAACAAGTTTACGTACAGTAGCCGTAATTCATTTGGTGAACCGACGTGACAAGGAAGAGTTTAATGAGGCTCGCTGAACGAAGTGTACATTCAAAATGTGCAGGCAAAAAATAAATAAAATGTCACAAAATGCTATTCTGTCCTGAATATACACATAATAATAATAATAATAATAATAATAATAATAATAATAATAATGCAGTAAATCCTAGGAGCCTCCATGGCTTAGGCGGCAGCACGCCGGCCTCTCACCGCTGGGTCCGTGGTTCAAATCCTGGTCACTCCATGTGATATCTGTGCTGGACAAAACGAAGGCAGACAGGTTTTTCTCCGGGTACTCCGGTTTTCCCTGTCACGATTTCATTCCAGCAACACTCTCCACTATCATTTCATTTCATCTGTCATCCATTTAATCATTGCCCCAGAGGAATGCGACAGGCTTCGGCAGCCGGCACACTTCATATCCTCGCCACTAGATGGGGGCTTCATTCATTCCATTCCTGACCCGGTCGGAGACTGGAAGCAGGCTGTGGATTTTTTTCAGTAAATCCTAGATTTAGTGGACCTCGATTCAACGGACTTCAGATTTAACGGTCAGAATTAGACGAACCGTGGTATACCGGGTTAGCTCAAATGATTTAAGCTAGTTAATGTACATGCATTATTGAAAGTACTGTATAAAGCTTACAGCATTGATACATATACCAATTAAAAGAGAATCTCATCAAGTTTTTTGAGTCTGCTTGCTACATGTGCCCTCCTCGCGCGACACGGCAAATATCGATACGCTAGTCCAACTCCGACCACACACGCTGAAGCATTATCCTGGTCAATTTTAGCTACAGCCGAATGGATCCGATTCCTCAGTTCAACAAGTGCAAAACTGATAGTGTCAATTATTGTCATCTTATGGCTGGGGCAAATCGGTGTCTTATGTGCTGACCATCCTGGTCACCTGATCTGATCCTGTGTGATTTATTTTTATGGGGGGTTATCACAGATGAAGATTATGTACCACCCATGCCAGATAATCTTGTAGAAATGAGGAAACGTATCTATGCGGCAGTAAAGCAGGGGCGGCGGTCCTATGTCATGTCAGGGCATGAGAAAGAACCTTTCACTAACTAAACTTGTGTGAAGGTAAATTTGTAGTTTAAGTTTGATTAATGGTCTTTAGTTCCAACCTGCGGCATTTATCTGGAGTAGAAGTGGGAAACCACGGACAACCACTTGCAGGATTGCTAATGTAGGAATCGAACCCAGGCCTCCACAGTGACAGCCAAGAATGCTAGCCACTACGCAACGAAGTGGACTTGAATTATTAAACGCTGAACGTTATTTTACCTACAATTTCAGCGATGAACACAAGTTGTTCAGTAAAAAACGTATACTTATAACTCTTTGTCCTTATCAAGGAACATAATGTAATTTATTTCAGGTTATGTTTAGCCTACTTTTCACATTTTGCATAAATGAGGAAAAAGTAGACTTATGAGATCGATCCGGGCAAATGTATGTCTGTCTGTCCTTCTGCCTACCTATCTGTCTGTCTGTCTGTCTGTCTGTCTGTGACACCCCCTCCCCCCTCCCTCCCCCCACCTCTTTGCTCCCACCCCTATCAACTCCTAAACGGCTGCACCAATCAAAACCAAATTTGGTATGATTAAAGACCTATAGCTGAATATCGCAATGCCATATTTGAAAATTATGTCAGTGCTACCAACTGCTGAAAAAAACACAATTGAAATTTGAGCTCCATGTTGGATATCTCGGAAGGTATGCATGGGAGCTATTCCAAAATTGACACACATATAGACAATAATATTTCAGTTTAAGTTCCAGGAGACCATACATGGCAGTGTTGCCAAAATGATTCTAAGCATCCTGATAGGTCCAATTTTAAAATGCATGTAACTTCTACACTATCAATTGGATTTCAACCAAATTTCGTATGCACTATGTGTACATAAACAGATATGACTGAGCGTATTCTTAAGAGCCACCAGGGCTGCCAACTGTTAATAAATGCTATCTCTATTTCTTAATCCAAATACCAATATATCAGAATCCATGCAAGCCGACGGCTTTAAACTATGCACACGTATAGTACCTGACATTCTAGATTAATTTCAAGTAACTAATATACGTCAGTGCTACCAACATGATTCTAAGCCTGCTGATTGGACCAATTTTTAAATACATGTAACATCTATACTAGAAATTATATTTCAACCAAATTTAGTATGTGCTATGTATACCGTACCATAAAATATATTATTATGCGTATTCTTAAGAGCAACCAGGGCTGCCAACAGTTAGTAAATGCTTTCTCTCTTTTTTACCCTAATATCAATATATCAGAAAGTATGCAAGCCAACAGCTCTAAACTTTGCACACGTATAGTACCTGACATTCTAGATTAATTCGGAGTAACTAATATACGTCAGTGCTGCCAACATGATTCTAAGCCTGCTGATAGGTCCAATTTTAAAATACATGTAACTTCTATACTAACAAATGGATTTCATCCAAAATTAGCACTACAAGAGATAATATGTCAGATTATTTCTGACCAACGCATGCATGACATTGTTGCCAACATGATTTTACGCGTGCTGATAGATCCAATGTCTAACTGCATGTAATGTCCCTGCTATCCATTGGACTTAACCAAATTTTGTATTCTGTACCTGAAGAGATGGAACTATGAATATATTCAGTCACCTGGGCTTCCAAATGTAGTGCTCTATTAGGCTACATTATACCAGGAATATTTCGAACTAATTAGAAAGGTCGATATTACCAACTTAATTTCGTCATTATTCTAGATAGGTCCATTTAGAATCATTGGCATGAATCTTATATTTTAAGAAAAGTAGGCTCTTTAGTTCACCACGGAACTTCTTGTTTTTCACATACTCCAGTAATTGGAATTATTTTGTGTTGACCAACTGAGGCTGCTTCAGTGGCGTAGTTGGTAGCATGCTGAGTTTCCTTGCCCAAGTTCGCGGGTTCAAACCCGGCCGAATTCATCAGATTTTTTAAGACCGTTAAAATTCCCTCAGTATGCCTTCCTTCGGAGGGGAAGTAAAGCCGGCGGTCCCATCTCATTTCATGGCATGAAAAAGAACCTTCCACTAACTACACTTGTGTGAAGCCAAAATGTGTAGGTTAAATTATTTGATAACGCTATATTGGTTCAAACGTTCACCGCCAGGTGCTGACTGCGATGGTATCTAGTAGCCAAGTCTGCAGCTAGGTGTCGTGGACGGTAACATTTGGTAGCAAAAGTAGGAACTAGTTGAAAAATTGATGGTCTGCAGTTCTACCTGAATCACAGATGAAAATGAAAATCCACAGCCTGCTTCCAGTCTCCGACCTGGTCAGGAATGGAATGAATGAAGCACCCATCTAGCGGCGAGAAGATGAACTGTGCCGGCTGCCGAGGCCTGACGCACTTCTCTGGGGCAATGATTAAATGAATGACAGATGAATTGAAATGAAATGATAGTGGAGAGTGTTGCTGGAATGAAATTTTGACAGAAAAAAACGGAGTACCCGGAGAAAAACCTGTCTGCCTCCGTTTTGTCCAGCACAGATCTCACATGGAGTGACCGGGATTTGAACCACGGACCCAGCGGTGAGAGGCCGGCGTGCTGCCGCCTAAGCCACGGAGGGTTATCGAATCACAGATAACACACACTAATACAGCCATCACAATTAACACCGGTTATCAGATAGATTCTACACAGACCCATAGTACACGGGGTCAGGGGCGGATCTAGGGAAGGGCGAGGAGGGCGACCGCCCAGGGCCCCGCGGTCTGAGGGGCCCCACGTCATGGATTGTTTTAAATTTAATTGATTAATTAATTAATTAAACTTTTCAAATTAATTTATAATTCATATCCTCTTTTCAGTGCAGCTATGACCTCCCGTGACCGTTAGCAAGTTTAGATTTCAGTGAAATGATGGATGACTTCAGCCGAAAAATAAGTCGCAAAATAATATTTTATTACTTCATAGTTTACATAATCTTCTTCAAGGGGACATAAAGGTACCTTTCATAATATTAAAACAAGATGTTCGGGAAAGAACATATAGCCTACTTTCTCCGAAATGTATGGGTATAGTTATAACTCTCTGTCCTTATCATCTCCTAATTTCTTCCTATTTGAAGTGCAAATTGGCACACAGGATTTGAACAGTGGCGTTCAAACCATAGTTTATAATTTACCCCAGCATTTTGCAATTTCATCAGCAAACACTCCAAACACCGACTACTTACAATAATTGAAACTTCGTTGCTCTAATAAGGCCCATCTACAATGCGCAGTCGGCAGTCCGTAGTTGGTAGTCCTCGGTCGGCAGTCGCGATCGACTCCGTGTATACTATAGGCACCATACACAACATGAAGTTGCAGTTGGTAGCTGGCAGTTGGCAGTCGAGAATTTTATCCTTGACTGCCAACTACCCGACTGCAGCAATGTAATAGCCAATCAGAGCAGATCAGAAACTGACGTCACGTTGTTGTTCTGTGTCGTGTACGAATGATATAGAACTAAGTGAAGTAACTTCGCAACCCGTAAATTTATAGGCTAATCTTAAATACACGGTATAACAAAATAATCCATCTCCAAATCATCCATATTGCAAGTTTTGAGATTATCAACAACGCCTCTGTGCACAAGGAATAAACGAATGTTACTGTCTTATTACTCCTAGCAGTCGTTAAGACTGGGTTCACTAACTGGCCGGTATAGAGCGCTGCTCGAATCTATAGTTTCTGCATAGTACAACTGAAGGATGGAAGATGTCACTCCAGTGGAGAATGTCGTTTTTTTTAATATATAATTTCCATTGCAAAAAGCACCATATAAAGCTTTATTTTATAACGTCTCAGTACTCAAGAAACAATAAATATAAAAACTAGTCGTGATATCTAGTTGTGAAATATCGAACAATATAATCCTAACAGAGCGAGTGCATTCTAGCGGCCAGAAGAAGAAACTTTTCAATAAAATCTGTTACCTTTTTGTCAGCTAGATGTCTCGATTAAATCTGCTGGCGAATTATGTTTTAATTAAGTATATGTTTTGCACCGTAATATGCACAATATAACGCTTAATTTTAAAACGTCTGAGTCATTACAAAGCAACAAATATGTAAAATGTCAAGCAAAAAACATATCTCTGATGGGGTTTGAACCATAGGCATATGAATGACAGACTAGCGCTTTACCACTGAGCCATTTGTGCCAACGAACATTGATCCATATAAAATGACTTACATAGAACTTGTTAGCAAATAATGATTTATACTAAACGATTTCATCACTGAAGTATATTATTTATATATAAAGCATTTCATACAAAGTTTATTTATTTTGTTTTAGTACGCTATATTGCATGCAATACTCAAATTAGTGAAATATAAGTCAGGCACAAGATATCCGCTGCCATCTTGTCTTATTAATGAATCAGCTGAGCTTTTTAAAATCACGTCTGCACTATAGTATTACAAAATAAACTTTTAATTTCGTACGTGCCTCTTCCTTTAGAACAGTTAAAACGATTCTCGGCTCGATAATCGGAACTGGTGGGTCCCATGATATGGATTATAAAGTTTGCATAATTCGCACGGCCGCCATCCTGAAATGGTATGGCGGACGACCTTGTAGTTTGGTCACAAGACGCATCCTATACGAAGGTATGTTGTTACCAAATTTGGTAGAGATTGGATGATTTGGTTAGTCGTTATTTGATTTTACGTTTTGAACGTTTGAGTGGCCGCCATTCAGTTTTAGTAAAGATGGCGGCGATATAAAACATGACACTGAGGTGTCCTTTGCTAGTGCTACCTTTGTACCAAATTTCGTTCAATTCGCATTCACCGTGTTCGAATTGATAGGGGGGGACAGACATTCAGAGTACACACACTCACACACACACACACAGACTCACACACACACATACACACACACAGACTCACACACACACATACACACACACAGACAGACACACTTTTTTCGCCCTGTGTTGATCTCATAAGTCTACTTTCATTTTTTGCAAAAATCGAAAGTAGGCTAAAAATGTACTGTAGTGTATTCAAAATATTGTAACTATTCTTTATTTTAGCAGGCCCCGTGGTGTTGGGGTAGCGCGCCTGCCTCTCACCCGGAGGCCCCGGGTTCGATTCCTGACTCCGTCAGGGATTTTAAAACTGACGTGAGGGTTGGAATGGGGGTGCACTCAGCCTCGTGAGGACAATTGTGTCTGACAGTGAGGCAGTGCCCCGATCACGAAAACCAAGATTAACGGCTGAGGGGACCCGATGCGCTGATCACGCGTCACCCCAATATCTGCAGGCCAAATGGCTGGGCAGCGGTCGCTTGGTCGGCCTAGGCCCTTCATGGGCTGTATAGTGCCAGGGGTTGACTTGTTGACTATTCTTTATTTTATTATTATTACAAAACTATTTTCCATTTGATTTGATTTTTCTTTTATTTCCTATTGTTGTGGGCCCCACCTTATCATATCGCCCAGGGCCCCGCAAGGCCTGGATCCGCCACTGCGCGGGGCTACATGACCGCGTTGTCGCAGCCCCTAAACTAAGGAACCAACCAACCAACCAACCTTGACCTATGGAAAGTTACAATACAAATAAGTATCCTATTGAAGTGTTTGGTATTACTAGCCTAGTGTCGTTCCTGTAACTGCTACCGTAGTCCCACATAAATAACTGTGGAGCCGCCTAAGGCTGTTTCTTAGAATTGGAAAATCAGTAACGTGCAACACGGCTCCGCAACTGTGGAGGATATAAGAATCACTTCTCTGCCGTTACAACAAACGATCCAAGTTTGGGGATCGTCTTTCATGCCTCAATGGAGTCCTACACACACATACACCATGAGGAAGTTGTAGAGTTCGACGACAAAAAAGAGATAGTTCCAAGAAAGTTTACAAACTTGAGCACCCTTTCTTCCAGTCCCTGTAGAGCACCACAATCAAAAATAAAGAAACCCAAGCCAGAGTAAAACTTAAACCTTGATAAACAACTACAATAAAGATAGGATATGTAGGCCTACCCGAATTTATATTCGGCGGGATAACAAGGGTTTGATTTATTAATGTTGTTCATTATTTTAGGAGCTTCACGACATCGTTTACTTGGGTGTGTTTAGAATTTGTCTGATAACCTGTGTCACTGTGATGTCTGTAGATTACTAATGTGTGTATTTGTAAGTGAAGTACGAACTTTGTAGGAAGCCGCTGTTTCCTTAAGTTAGGTACCATCCCGGCATTTGCCTGGAGTAGAAGTGGGAAACTACAGAAAACCACTTACAGGATAGCTGAAGTAAGAGTCGAACCCGGGCCTCCGCGATGACAGCCAAGAATGCTAGCCACTACGCAAAGAAGTGGACTTGAATTAATAAATACTAGACGTTATTTTATCTTCAATTTCAGTGAGGAAAACTGTAACTGATGAGCCAACTGGGTTAGCGACGCGCGTTCAGGCACAATGTGATGAGACCAAGCGATCTCCAGAAAAACGATTTGTTTCAACTTCACCGTCGGCCATCATTCAAATCGTTTTCAATGATTCCCATTTTGGTGGCCATGGGACCGCAGCTGAGTCCGACTCTACTTCCACTTACTTGTGCCGGAATCCTTTCTGTATTCTCTCATATCAATCCTCCTTGGTCAAATTTTGTTCTTTTCTGACCCCGACGATATTAGAGTATCTGAGTCCTAGGGTGTCTTTTACTTTCCCACCTTAATTGGCCCACTTGTCTTTCCTGATACCCTCATTCTTCGAGGGGTCAGATCAGATCTCTTGTTTTTCTTTTCACTGTATCTCATGCCTTCTGCTCCATGCCTTAAAGGAGGCACCACTTAAGGTGCACTTTAGATAGTGCTATACCCCCAAGTACAGGGTGAGTTAGCCGTGGTCGTTACGGCGTGCTGTAGGCACATCCGGGAGGCGAGGAGGTTTGAATTCCCCCGCCAGCGACCTTGAAGATGGTCTTCTGTGGTTTCCCATCTTCCTTCCAGACAAATGGCGGGGCTGGTCCCTAACTATGGGCCACAGCCGCTACCTTCCAATTCCTCGTCCTTACAATCACACTTTCCTCCCCAGACAACACTTCACACGCGACGGTACTTGTAACTCACCCCATGGGTGTCCGCATAGAAGCAGCTACAAACTCTGCGGAGCTGAACATGTCCTCGGACACTCCCGGCACTAAAAGCCATACGCTAGAAGAAAAAAAGTGCTCACGGCTTGTAAGATCGGGGATTTGGCGAGCCCGAGAGATTCCTGAGTTTTTCATCTGGCCTTTTGAAAAATATACACTAGGTGGAAAACTCATCTCTCCTCAACCCCCACCGCGTAGGTTGTAATATTATTAGTATTAGTCTATTATTACTATCATTATTCTTTAATCGTATCAGCCTACTAAGGACACATCATTTCAACTGTCTTATCTGGGCTTTGCTCTTTGCTCAGTGCTCCTCCATACGTTGCCGGTGTTGCTCTTTTCTTTCTTTCGTGCACATCTTTCCCGTCTTCAACTTTGGTTTTTTTGAAAGCCCTGATGGTCGTTTAGTTTCTTCCTGAGGGGGTTGCGTTCTTGAATATCTTCGCAGGTAATCTCCATCTCCTGTAGGTCAATTTCTATCTCTTCGAACCAGACTGGCTTGGTCTTCTTATCATTAAAATGGGTGAAGAACCGGTTCATCAATCGTGTTATTATTATTTTTATTATTATTACTATTTGTATGTTCACCATGTCATTGGGTATAATAAACCATTTCATCGGCAATTGTTCCAAGATAGAGAGGAGTTCTTTATGAAGGTGGTTTGAAGAACGAACGATCTGTAAATCAGGTCTCTAAAGTTATGGTGGAGCCCCAGATTATCGAATTATTATTATTATTATTATTATTATTATTATTATTATTACTATGGATGTGGCACGTCTTTCTAAAATGGAGCTGCTCTTCTTTGAACGCAATCCCCTGAATTATTTCTTAAATATTATCCTTGAACTTTGTCTTGTATTTCAGATAATTGCTCCTTAATGAGAGAAGAGGCTGTTAATCTCAGAAGAACACTCACTGTATCTTATAGACTTTCTTCTCAAATGTTTACGAACACAATTGAATTTAAACAGAATAAGCGATTCCATTAGATATTGGTAATTGCCTGCCATCGAGCCCTCTCGCCAAGATGGATGGGTGGAGATTTCAATTTCAATGTCGTGAACGAGGGTTATAAATAGACAAAAGCTTGTTTAAGTGTTTGTCTTGGTTGAGTGTCCACCATTGGTTTCCAGATGAATAGAAAATACAGTCTCTTTATGTAAGATAGATGGACGTAAATGTCAGCGACTACGTCACTACCTACGTAACAAAATGTCTTGCCAATTATTGAAGAAGAGTTTTGTGCTCTCCAGACTCGAAAGATGATTGGTTGGTTCCTTAGTTTAGGGGCTGCGACAAAGCGTTCATGTAGCCCCGTGTACTTTGGGTGTTGTAGAATCTGTCTGATAACCAGTGTTAATTGTGATGGCTGTATTAGTGTGTGTTATCTGTTTTTAATTCAAGTAAGGACTGCCAACATTGAATTTCATGTAGTTCCTACTTTCGCCGCCAAACGCCACCGTCAATGACTACTATTTCGGAACTTTGCTACTAGACGCCACCGCAGTCGGCTCCTGGCAACGAACGTAGGAACCTAAGAGCGTTGTTTAACCAATAATTAATTTAACTTCTCACAGGTTTAATTAGTGGAAGGTTCTTTAACATGCCATAAATCTATGACATGGGACCGCAGGCTTTACTTCCCCTCCGAAGGAAGGCATACTGAAGGATTTTTAACGCTCTTAAAAAATCCGACGGCTTCGGCCGGGTTTGAACCCGCGATATTGGGCATAGAAGCTCAGCATGCTACCAACTACGCCACCGAAGCCGCCTCGAAAAATGAGTGGGTTTAAACCCCACCGTGAGCCATTCTTGAAATTGTAATCTGTAATCAGGCGCGTATCCATGGTTTCTTTTCGGAGGGGTCTGATTCAGTAAACATGAGAACACTCTAATCAGCAACATACACACATTTACAAAACCATAACCTAAGACGAACTATCAAATCTCTTAATAAAATGGCAATACTTAATAATAGACTAATAATAATAACCCCTGGCACTACAGCCCTTTGAAGGGCCTTAGCCTACCAAGCGACCGCTGCCCAACCGTTTGCCCTGCAGATATTGGGGTGACGCGTGGTCAGCGCATCGGGTCCCCTTGGCCATTAATCTTGGTTTTCATGACCGGGACGCTGCCTCACTGTCAGACAGCTACTCAATTGTCCTCACGAGGCTGAGTGTACCCCGTTCCAACCCTCAGATCAGAATAAAATTTTTTGTCAGAGCCCGGAATCGAACACGAACATCCGGGGCAACAGGCAATAGTGATAGCCACTACACCACGAAATGACACAAGAAAGAAAGAAAGAAAGAAAGAAAGAAAGAAAGAAAGGAAAAAAGAAACAAACAAACAAACAAGCAAACAAGCAAAGCAAAATTTATGACACATAATATAATGAAAACAAAAACAGAATAAAAACAAAACAAAAATAAAACAAAATAAAACGAAATGAAGTAAATCAAAACAAACAAACAAACAGAATAAAATAAAATTAAATAAAACAAAATAAAACAAAATAAAATAAAGTAAAATAAAATAATGTCGCCTCCGTAGCGTAGCGGTCAGTACGGTTAGCTGCCGCCCCGGTGGTCCCGGGTTTGATTCCCGGCTCTGCCACGAAATTTGAAAAGTGGTATGAGGACTGAAACGGGGTCTACTCAGCCTCGGGTGGCCCAAATGAGTAGAGGGGGTTCGATTCCCACCTCAGCCGTCCTCGAAGTGGTTTTCCGTGGTTTCCCACTTCGTCTTCGGGCAAATGCCGGGATGGTACCTACTGTAAGGCCACGGCCGCCTCCTTCTCTCTTCCTAGCCTATCCATCCCAATCTTCCATCCCTTCCAATCCCTCATGAGGCCCCTGTTCGCTTAGCAGGTGAGGCCGCCTGGGCGAAGTGCTGATCACACCTCCCCAGTTGTATCTCCCCCGACCAGATGTTCCATTGAGGCGGTAGTGGTGAGTTCCCTCGCTGAGTCCGTGGGAACAACCGACCTAGAGGGTTGACTAAATAATAAAAAATAAAAAAATAAAAAAATATATAGAATATGAACAAAATATGGTGTATTTGTATTTCCATAAAACAGCAGTTTGTGTAGTCAGAGAATCATATATATAATTTCAGTAGTATAGATCCCTCTTGCGGCGCTCACAAGCGTCCGATCGTGAAAAAAGAGCATTCAAATATTTCAAATATTTACGGCCAATCGGACCTTACTTTTGGAATTACCCTCGTATGTCTGGGTTGAGTGCATCTCGGCATCCAATAGTAGAGGGCGTTCCTTGTTGTTGTTGTTGTTGTTGTTGTTGTTGTTGTTGTTGATTCATTCAAGGGCTTGGATATCGTAGTCACGTAGCCTCGTGAACTTGGGTGCGCGTGGATTATGTCTGATGACGTGTGTCATTGTGATGGCTATAGGATTTGGGTAGAAGATGACAATGACCTTAATTTCGGTGCCAACCTGGTATTTGTCCAAGTAGAAGTCAAATATCCCCCCACCCCTGAGTATTTTACTCTACAGCTACGCTATTTCATGTAGTTGCGGGGGCATTATTTCCCAGTCCCAAATACAGTTGCAAACACACAAAACTACAATAACATATGTTACCGGATTAAATTCAAACTTTTACAAGATGTTAAAAAGGTCTACGAAGAAATAGATGGAATTCTGAGGTATATCAAGGGTGATGAAAATGTTATAGTAATGGGAGATTGGAATGCTGTGGTAGGAAAAGGCAGAGAAGGGAAGATAGTAGGAGATTTCGGATTAGGTGAAAGGAATGATCGAGGAAGCAGGCTGATGGAGTTCTGCACCGAGCTGCGCAAATGTGAGGGAGCCGTGTCAGTAGTTTTACTGGCACGTTTAAGATCCCCTTCGGAGCAAAATTCTGGCACCCCGGCGTCTCTAAAAGCCGCAACAGTTAAAAGAGACGTATACCAGATAACGATTAGTGTATTAAAACTAAAACTAGGTCAAAATATTGATATTTATTTATGTTTCCCGAGGACTAGAATAGTCGGATCATGACATGTTCTCTGTTTTTCCAGCCGGAGAACTGTATCACTACATACGAGCCGCACGCCTACTGTGTGGTCTACTCTACGGTGGACCGGGCCAGTCTACACTGTGCAGAAGAGATCCTCCAGAGTTTGTGGAAGAACGATACTGTTAGCTCCAAGGCGGTCATCCTCGTAGGCAACAAGACAGATCTGGTGCGCAGCCGGACCGTTACCACGGAAGGTGAGTACTCTGTCTACTGACGGTGATGAACATGTTGATTATTATTATTTAAGCGAAAATCCCCCTACAGGAGAGCGATTAAACTTGGTAACATGATGTCATTTGGAGGTGCAGGCGCGGATTCAAGGGGGGGGGGGGGGGCACGGAGGTCATGACCCCCCCCCCCCCCCAAACGGAGACCAAATTTTTTTGCAAACTCAATAAACGAAAAGATAATTACCAGACAAATAAAACTTAACGAATTTTAACTTAAAAAACTGTTGTTTTTTTTTTTTCATTTTATTCAATACTGAAATATCTTTATTCGAATTATTATGTTCTGTTACAACTGTACATATTTACAAATTCAAACCTCTTATATAGAAACGATTATTTATACAACAAAATCAACTCGTCTACTTTGTTTAGCAAACCTTGTGATTACCGAATCGAAGTTTATAGTGATGTCACGATGAATGAGCAGCAATGCACGGATAGGAATTTTGAGCTTTTTTCGCATCAAAAATTTTTGCCGACGTCCAAACTGCAAGCTTGGTTGGCAATTTGAGCTGTGACTTTCTCCCTTTGTCGGTACCTACTCGACTTGCCGAAACTGTAACGTACCTTGATACTTTTCTCGAAGCTCGATGTAAAAGTCGCAAAACACGCCATTGCAATTCGTACGAATATTTTTGTTTCGCTAAACGCATCAAATTTCTATCCATGAAGCTTGCAAAAAAATTGGTCTGGTTTTGTACGTTTGGTTATTTTGTGATTGCGTTTTTAGTGATACCATTTTTCTTAACAATTTCGATTCTCTGACCCCCCCCCCCCCCCCCCCCCCCCAAAGCCAAACTCTAGATCCGCGCCTGTGGAGGTGTGTCTCCTCCGCTCCTCCCTAAATCTCTTCGTTCTCGCGGAATACTCCCTCTTCCTCTCTACAGTTCATTCTTTCCCAAGTCGTCGTAATGATCTTGGTTCTTTTGATTCCCGGTCAATGCAAGTGAGATTTTCGAAGTGAAATGCCATGCCCTGTGGTTCGGATTCCACGTAAAAAGGAGTTCCCGTGGCTCATGATCTCGATATTAACGGTCACGTTAAACTACAAGCTTCCTTCCTTCCTTGATCTTGGTTCAAACTTAACATTCACGATTTTCGTCTGGCACTCAGTTCGGTCTTCGAAATTTTGTATGTTGATTACTTGTAAGTCTCCATGTACCTCTTTAAGCCATTCTGTGCCGCATTTACTCTGTGTTATTTTACCGTTACCAAGTAGTTTCTTTGGCAATCTGGAGGTGGCCATCCAGTGAATCCGAGTGTAAAATTTGGCTCTGCGTTTTCAATTTTCGTCTGTTATCGTATTGGTCTTTTGATAGAGTTCTGTTTTAAGGGTTTGAACAGCGAGGTCATTACGCCCCTCATAACTCAGTTTAAAATACAAATTTAGGCAAGTTAAAATTTTAGAGATGGATGCCTAAACATGATGAAACCTAATGTTAATAATACAAGAACTAAATAAACAAATTTAATAATAAAAAATGTACGGAATACTAAAATCACGATTTTAAAATCAAAACGACTTCTATGGTAGTTGAGGTAGGATTAAACCCATCTCTTCTCAGTTTTGCCTCACGAGGCAGAGTGTACTCCGTTCCAGCCTTCAAAGAAGAGCAAAGTCGGGAATCGAACCCAAGCCTCTGTGGTGACAGCCAAGAATCCTAGTCACTCCACAACGAGGCGGACTGGCCCTAATTTAGATGCCATCCCAGGTCTTTCCAAACAAGTGCAGCGTAGTCAAGTTCCTTGCTTCTCCCTAAGGTGGACCAGATTCGATTCCCGGTTAATGTTGCCTCTCTGATGTGAAATGCCTTGTTCACTGGAACCAACCAACGTACTTAATAATCATAATTGCTTAAATGAATTTCAGAATAGTTGATAGAAATGCTGCCCTCCTTTTTCTAAACACACATTGCACCTACGTAAGAAGTTCTGGTACACTCGCTGTAATTTATCCTCACTGATATTTCGTATCAGTACAGTTATTTCGATCTCGAGAGCCTCCAGAGTGCGCGGATTGCTTCGGAATAGCTTTTGTTTGAGGTTTCCACACATTTAACAAGAAGTTCGGTGACGAACTAAAGAGCCTACTTATCTTAAAATTTAAGATTCATGCCAATGATTAATCTATATGGATCTATCTAGAATAATGACGAAATTAAGTTGGTAATATCGAAATTTCTAATTAGTTCGAAATATTGTATACCTGGCATAATGTAGCCTAATAGAGAACTACAGTTTGCAGCCCTGGTGAATGAATATATTCCTAGTTCCATCTCTTAAGGTACAGAATACAAAATTTCGTTGAAGTCCAATGGATAGCATGGAAGTTACATGCAGTTAAACATTGGATTGGATCTAACAGTGCGCGTAAAATCATGTTGGTAACAATGACATACATGTATTGGTCAGAAAATAATCTGAAATAATATGATCTACTGTTGTGTCAATTTTGAATGAAATCCATTAGTTAGTATAGAAGTGACATGCATTTTAAAATTGGACCTATCAGCAGGCTTATAATCGTTTTGGCAACACTGCCATGTATGGCCTCCTGGAAATTAAACTGCAATATTATTATCTTTACGTGTGCCTACTTTGAAATAGCTCCCATTCATACTTTCCAAGATATCCAACATGGAGCTCAAATTTCAATTGCGATTTTTCAGCAGTTGGTAGCACTGACATCATTTTCAAATATGGCCGTGAGATATTCATGTACAGATCTTTACTCCTACCAAATTTTGTTTCGATTGCTGCAGCCGTTTAGGAGTTGTTAGGGGGGGGGGGGACACACACAGCCAGACAGACAGACAGACAGACAGACAGAAGGACAGACAGACACACATTTGCCCGATCTCATAAGTCTACTTTTTCCTTATTTTTGCAAAATGTGAAAAGTAGGCTAAAAATCTCATGGCGCTGAAATTTACGAACAAATTTAATGCAAACTTCTTCTGGAGAAGATAAGTTTTCACTAGGAAAAGTCGATGTTTTGTTCTAAACCTAACCATGTTCACGGGATGCAAGTAAGGCTACAGTACTTTACAGCACGTCTCAATCATCACAACTAAGGTTTCTTGCCAGCTGCGTATGTAATAAATGCTGTGACAGCATCCAAGACTCCCCAACCCGTTGTTGTAATCAGTACATGCTATAAATCTCGCGGTGATGCATTGCGACGTGTCCACGGCACGGCCTCTGCAAAGCTCCATTCTATAGGGAGGTTGGTTGGTTGGTTGGTTCCTCAGTTTAGGGGCTGCGACAACGCGGTCATGTAGCCCCGTATACTTTGGATGTGTGTAGAATCTGTCTGATAACCGGTGTTAATTGTGATGGCTGTATCAGTCTGTTATTAATTCAAGTAGGGACTGCAGACATTTTATTTCCAAGTAGTTCCAAGTTTTGCTACCTAACGTCACCGTCAACGACCAACTAGTTCTTAACTTGGTTACTAGATATCACCACAGTCGGCTCCTGGCAACGAATGTAGGAACCTAAGAACGTCAGTCAAATCTAACCTATAATTTAGCTTCACACAAGTGTAACTAGTGGAAGATTCTTCATCATGCCATAAATCTATGACATGGGACCGCCGGCTTTACTTCCCCTCCGAAGGAAGGTATATTGAGGGATTTTTAACGTTATTAAAAAATCCGACGACTTCGGCCGGGTTTGAACCCGCGACCTTGGACATAGAAGCTCAGCATGCTTCCAAATGCGCCACCCAAGCCGCCTCTATAGGGAGGGCCCTCACTGTATATTAACCATCAAGTGCCATGGTGGGTAAGTGGATATCGTGTCGGTCTACTAACCCCAAGATTGCAGGTTCGCTCCTGGCCGTGGTAAGTGATTTTTGAAAGGCGGCAAGAATACGATACGCATGTCATACGATGTTGGCATGTCAAAGAACCCATTTGAATTCAGTAGGCCGAGTTCATAATGGCAAAATTAATCTCGGGAGTTTCCGCCAACACAAAGTTCCTCATTTCTCTACTAGAAAGCGCTATAGTGTTCAAGGAGCTTAGATATCTAACATCTAACCTCCTTGACTTTCATAGTCAAGGAACAACGAAATTCGACATGCAAGCTACCCTATGGGTGTCAAATAGCAAAGCTTGCACCAGGCACCCGAGGCCATACGATAGTATTATTATTATTATTATTATTATTATTATTATTATTATTATAACCATCAAGTATGGAATTTTAATTGTCCACGTCTTGGAATAGTGACTAGAGGTCGGACGGTATGTGGTGAGGCTTTAAATTCGCGGTACAGTGGTGGGGAACCAAACACGCCCCTCACGTAGCTGAGCCGAACTGACTTGTGAATACGAGGGGGAATCAAAAAGTTAAGTTACACTTCCCAGTTATGAACCTTTATGATACCACACACACATAGGCAATACGGCTATGACAACATATAATGTAAGTTCACTTATCCACATAATCCCTAAGAGATTGTAAACATTTCTCGGAACAGGCAATCAACTTTTCGATTCCAAATGCATACGTATCACCTACCATTCTATGCATCTGGAATCGAAAAGTTGATTACCTGTTCCGAGAAATATTTACAGTCTCTTGGGGGCTATGTGGTATGGAGTATTGCAAGTTATGGCTCTGAAACATGGACTCTGCGACAAGCAGATGTATCAAAACTTAGGGCATTCGATATGTGGTGCTGGCGACGACTACTAAAGATACCTTGGACTGATAAAGTCACGAATGAGAATGTTCTCAAAAGAGCAAAGGAGACACGTACCTTGGTTGAATCCTTAAATAGAAGAAGGAATAGTTTTGTTGGCCATTTGATTCGTCATTCTGACTGCTGCACCACACTCTTCGAAGGGACGCTAGAAGGAAAGAGGAGTCGAGGAAGACCAAGGACTCAATTCATAGACAGCATTAAAGGCAAGCACACTTATTGCCATTTGAAACTCCAGGCCAGAGAAAGAAGACGTTTTGGAAGACATGCATGTTACCTACCAACCTAGCGGTTGAGAAGAAGAAGAAGAAGAAGAAGAAGAAGAAGGGGCTATGTGGGAAAGTGAACTTACATTGTATGTTGTCATAGTCGTGTTGCCTATGTGTATGTGGTTTAATAAAGGGCCATAACTGGGAAGTGTATCTTACTTCCTGATTCACCATCGTAGATGTCGACAGCACGGCGGAGGACGAATAACTGATGTCACTGTCCCTCGTACTGAAACAAAGGTGGAATACTGTCTGCCCAGAGCGGTCAGATTGACCTTGACATACCATCCGTACTTGAGCATTCTTGGCTATCACTGCGGAAGTCTTGGTTCGATTCCCGGCTCTAACAAGAAGTATAATTTTGGACTGAGGCGAGGGTTCAAAAGGGGCACACTCACCCCGTGTGGCAGAACTAAAAAGAGAAGGGTTCGAATCCCATCTCGGCCAAATCTGCACTAGAGGCATGGCGAATCCAAATTTCATATTCGATACGCCCTTGGAAGATGCCTGTTTTATTCTTGATTCAAGCCAGTGAGCTTCCTGACGCCTGTCGCCTCCTACGTAAAGTGAAATAAGAGACTTAACAGCGTCGGCCACAAATCTGCTAGGAAGAAGGAGCAGGTCGCTTCAAAACGGAACATAAATAAACTGTGACAGCTTTTGCTGCGTTACGTCGTTCGCACTGCACCAAGACCGTAAGATGGTCTTAGCACTAACTTTACGACTGTATTTTATGACACCAGCAATTTCATAGTGGCTAATATGGCTGCACGGGACGTTACAGACCTGGCATCGATAGTCGTTCCCAGGCATCGTACTCGAGTGACAAGAAAAGCTCTCAGAACTTGAGTACGAGTGGGTTTGAACCCAGCTCTCGTACTTTCTGAAAAGCCTTTACAAACTTGGAGTACAACTTATTACAAAATATTAATATTAATATTAATATTAATTACATTAAGACCTGATATTGATGGAAAATAATAATAATAACAACCTGGTTCGGCCTTAGCAAGAAGCCATTTGTTCACTGTACAGAAATTTCTCTTTATGTTCGACGATGTCGAATTGTAAATATTATACGTCAGAAAACTGTATCATAATGAGGGTCATTATAACACTATTTTCATTATGAAACAGTAGCGGCTTCGGTGGCGTAGTTGGTAGCATGCTGAACTGCTGTGCCCAAGATAGTGGGTTCAAACCTAGCCGAAGTCGTCGGACTTTTAAGAGCGTTAAAATCCTTCAGTATGCCTTCCTTCGGAGGGGAAGTAAAGCCGGCGGTCCCTTGTCATAGATTTATGGCATGTAAAAGATCCTTCCACAGACTAAACTTGTGTGCAGCGAAATTTCTAGGTTAGATTTCGTTGTAACACTCTAAAAAAGTTCCAACGTTCACCGCTAGGTATCATTGGCATCTGATAGCGAAAGTTGGAACTACTCGAAATTGAACAGAACTTGTAGCTCACCCTAGGGGTGTCCGTTTGAAGCAGCTACAGCCTCTGGCGAGCCGAACATGTCCTCCGACACTCCATGCACTAAAAGCCATACAATAAAAAATATATGAAACAGTTTCTCCCACCAATCAGAGCTCAAGAAACAGTTGTGTGACCAATTAGGTGAGGATAGAATCACACCTGGGCTGACTTCCTCGGCCATCTATTTTAAATTTCACTGCGTGGCTTCTAGTGTCATAGGAGGCCATGGTATTCCAGGAGGCCATGGTATTCTCTGCGTCTCATGCGCTCTGTTCAGTACATAAAACTGGCGAAATCTCGACAGATATTTATGAATATTTATGTTCGAGCATAAAATAGTTATAATAATCGTCGATCATAAACAGTCGTATGCAACTCGCCTATAATGGTAATTAAGACACTCGTATGGAAATGATAAAACTCGCATACGCTCGTTTTATAAACATACTCGTGTCTTAATTATGGCCATTATAGGCTCGTTGCAAAATGTACTATTACATTACAGTTTGCGCCACAAGTTTGGACGATAAACCCTGGTTGGACAGTCGTATAGAGCAGCGTTTTCCAAACTGTGGTACGTGTACCACTGGTGGTACGCGGTGATGTTACGAAAAACATAAAAAAGTTAGATACGTTACAAAAAATATAAAATTTAAAAATATAAAAACATTGATATGTTGCCGGAGGACTTTAAGGCCGAAGATAAGAAGCAACTTTATGAATTGAATTGTTATTCAGAACTAAGGCAAACTTTTTCAAAAATGGCTCTTGTGAACTTTTGGGTTGAGGGGCGTGCAGACTATGCAGACATAGCTGACAAAGCAGTTAGATTTTTACTGCCTTTCACTACTTCATACTTGTATGAGATTGCATATTCTTCATTTGTTTATCTCAAGAATAAATACCTGAATACGCTCCTTACAGTGGAAAACGATCTTCGTTTGTGACTCAGCAATTTTAGACCGGACATTCCTAAGTTGACTTCTAATCTTCAAGCTCACCCCTTCACATTGAAGTTGTTAGTTGAACTTTGGTTTTTATGTTTAATTATTAAGAGTTTTTTATTAATATTATTTGTACAGAGTCATTTCTGAATAATTGAATTGAATACTTATTGTAATAAATAAACAACTGGACACACTTTTTTAGCCTATTTTCAATTTTGAAAAAATAGGCTTATGAGATCACCTTTTGTCCGTGTGTGTGTGTGTGTGTGTGTGTTACGTCTCACCAATCCAACATGGCGGCTGTGCGAAATATTTCACTAGCATTCAATATCTCCGAAACTATTACCGATATCGCCCTGAAATTGTGTACGGTGATAAAGGGCACTACTAGAAGTTCACCTATGAGACTTTCAAAAACCTGGTGACTACAAAACCAACATGGCGGCCAAGCGAATTTGAGACGTTTAAATAGACTTTTCTCGCGATTTAACTATCCAAACGTAATGAAACTTGGTACAGCAAATATTTATACACATCGCAATGCACTGGAGTCTAATTTAGTTCAATTGTTTACATAACCTCAAAATGGCGGCTGTGCGAAATATTTCACTGACATTCTATATCTCCGAAACTATTACAGATATCACACTGCAATTTTGTACGGTGATAAAGGGTACTGATACAATGTTTCCTATGTATAATTCATAAACCTGTAAAGTACAAAACGAACATGGCGACCAAGCGAATTTGAAATATTTTAATAGACTTTTCTCGTGAGTTAACTCTCGGAGCGCAGTGAAATGTGGTACAGTAAATGATTTTGCAGATTGTAATGTACTGCCATCTAATTTAATTCAATTGTTTACATAACCTCAAGATGGCGGCTGTGCGAAATTTTAAAATTAAGTTTTTATTTCTTGTATCGTAATCATGCGTCGAAGTGAAAGTTTGAATAATGAACCTAGGCAATAAGTGTCCTTGAATGGTACATAACTCTATGGCCTATACATACAACAATCCTAAATGGCGAGCTTCCGAAATATTTAGACGGTTCTCAATATCTATGAATCTTTTACAGCAATCAAACTGAATTTTTTTATGTTCATAGAGACTATGAACATATGTTCACCTATAGGACTTTCAGTAACCTGGTGAGCACAAATCCAACATGGCGGCGACGCGAAGTATAAATATTTAAATGGGCGTTTCTCGCGAATTAACTATCCGAGTGCCGTGAAACGTTGCACGTTAAATGCTTATACAAATGTTGATCCACTGGCATCTCATTTATTTCAATTGTTTGCATAATCACAAGATGGCTGCTGTGCGTAATTTTAAAATCTCGTTTTTACTTCTTGTGTTCTAATCATGCGATTGAAGTTTGAATACCACACGTACACAATAATCTTAATGTAATAGTACAAAAATAAAAATCCAACCTGGCGACCATCTGAAATATTTAGACGGTTCTCAATATCTACGAATCTGTTACAGCAATTAAACTCAAATTTTGTATGTTGATAGAGGCAATTAACATGAGCAGGATATATGAAAATAGGCTGTATAGTTCTTCACGGAACTACTTGTTTATTATTTGAACTTTAACTCTAACAGTCTAACTCTAACAAACACAATTTACAATCCATCCTTTGGTCTGTTAGGTAGTGGTGGTGGGGTTATAATTAGTATATCTCCCTACCGATAGGTGGTACGCGAGAGATTCTCATCTCTTAAAGTGGTACACACACAAAATAGTTTGGGAAACGCTGGTATAGAGGACAGTCTGCGATCCTCAGACATTTTTTTACATCGTTATGCCCATTTGTGGAGCGTGATAGAACTTGTTTAGCTAATGATGTTTTTCTTTTCTCCTAAAATCTCTTCATCTGGGCACTGAAAATCTTCCTCCGTTCTTTAGTCCATGATTTCTTGGTCCAGGTAGTAATTTTCTCAGAGAAATGTTGGTTGATGTTAATGTTCTGAACTTGAGTCGATCTTATAAAATTTCCCCTGTAATGCTAATTTTTGAAGGTAATTTTTCTATTTCACTAACCAATTGTTCTTGACCTGGAGGACGTGGTGGCACAGTGGTCAAGCTATTGGCCTCTCATCACGGTGGACCGGGTTTGTTTCCCGGTCAATGCATGTGTGATTTTCTGAGTGAAATGCCATGTCCTGTGGTTCAGATTACACGTAAAAAGGAGGTCCCGTGGCTTATGATCTTAAGATTAACGGTCACGTAAATCTAAACTCTTCCTTTCAGTTCTTGACTTTCATTGAAGGACTTCTGTATTCCGATTATTATTATTATTATTATTATTTTTATTATTATTATTATTATTATTGATTGATTGATTGTTGTCGTACTGAGCGGTTGGTGCGTCTTGGCTTTCGTGGTTTAAGTGAGTTTGACGGTATATTTCAGTGACTATATTAGTTGAAAGGGTTGGGTTTTGTGTGGCAGTGCCTCTTCCGCACGACGAAGTGATTTCTCTACCTGGGGGGTGGCTGGGTGAGTAATTCTTCCATCTGTTCAGGAATTGTGTCCCCGTCGCTTGTGGAAAGTAAGGTTATGTCCAACAGTAGAGAAGAGATTGGTGTCATGGAGAGATTGTGTGTGGAATCCACCGAGATTGTAAGCCGCGCAGATACCAGCGCTCAGGCCCAAGTGGGAGATTCCAATGGCGCGCGATGTGTGGCGTCTACAAGAACTACTTCATCTAGGGAGCTGGACGTTGTATCTAATGTCATGGCGGGGCAGAGTACAATACTCTCGGGTGAGAATGGAGGTTCAGATGAATTGAGATTCACTGCGGACAAAGGTAAATGTCGAAATGAAATAGACATAAAAGAAGAGTCAGAGATTCTGAAAGGAATAGGATTACTGAAGATCATGATGGCAGCTACCAAAACTCAAAGAAATGTGAGTAATAATATCAAGAATAGCCTAGCGCAGTTAGTAGAGGTTTTTGATGTCCTCGATCACTGCCGCAAAACTAGATTGGCAACAGAGGTCACTACTATCACTCGACCTAGAACTCCGATATGCGAGAAGGCTGCAAGTCAAGGAGAAACAATGATTACTGTTATTGAGAGCAGTGTCAATTCCGAAAACATATCTGCAAATGAAATTGTGGTCATTGAACCTCCCGTGGAGAAGTTAGCAGAAAATGCCTGGCAAACAGTTCGAACAAGGAAACACAGGGGTCATAGCGGTAAAGTTATTCTGGAGGACGAAAAGGGAGAACTTAGAAGTAATCATTCTCTACATCAGAAGGGAAACAAAACGAAGGATAGGAGACGCAACGAGGCAATGGTTATCAAGCCTACTGAGGGGAAGACATATTCAGAAGTTCTTCAATCATTGCGTCAGCAAGCAACAACTGATTGCAGTGGCGTAAACCTTAAATCGATTCGCAGAACGTCGACTGGTGCGGTGCTCCTTGAAATGAGAGGAAAAAATGGAGATAAATCTAAGTTCAGGGAGATGATTTACAAAGCCGCTGAGGGTTTGGGTGAAGTCAAAATGTTGGCTCCTACCATAACCTTGGAAATTAGGGATTTGGACTGTCTTACAACAACAGAGGAAGTCCAGGCAATATTAGAGGACCGGCTTAAGGATAACATGGGTGAAATAAAAGTTACTATTACCAAGCCCAATTCCAGAGAACAGCGTATGGCCATAGTTGTGGTAAACTCCAATACGGCAAATGAGTTGCTCCTTGATCAGCACATTAAGATAGGCATGGTTAGCTGCCGTATTCGGAAAAGGACCAATGTGCTGAAATGCTTTCGATGTATGGGCTATGGTCACATGGCAAGACAATGTACAGGTCCTGACAGGTCTAAGTTGTGCTACAGATGCGGGGGAAAGGAGCATAAAGCTGCTCACTGCACGACTGCCCCAAAATGCTCGATCTGCGCGTGTGAAGGCAAAAATGACGACCATGTGATCGGGTCAGGTATGTGTGCTGTCTTTCGACGTGCATTGGAGAGTGCTCAACAGTCAAAATGCTAAGATTTCTACAAGGCAACATTCATCGTAGCAGGGTGGCTAACGATCTCCTAGTTCAGTTTGCCGCGGAAAAGAATATTGATGTTGTGCTTATTAGCGAACAATATAAGAACAGGGATATTCCATCTTGGTACTCTGATGAAAGTGGGACGGCTGCTATATGGGTAGCGGATCCAAGCAGAGTTTTTATTGAAAAGTTTGGTGCTGGAAATGGCTTTGTCTGGGTCAAGAGCAGAAATATTTCTTATGTAAGCTGTTACTTAACACCCAATGAATCAATTCGGCAGTTTGAGACCCGACTATCTGCCCTTGAGGATTTCCTAGGTACAGTAACTGGGGGTATTCTGGTGGCCGGTGATTTTAATGGTCGAGCAGTTGAGTGGGGCTTGGCTCATACAAACGGGAGAGGCCATAGAATTTTGGAGATGACTGCTAGGTTGGACTTGGTGCTGCTAAATAGCGGTGATGTTCCAACATTTTGTCGGCCTGGGCAAAACGGAACCACACCAGACCTAACGTTTGTCTCTGCAGATCTTGCTGCTTGCATTGCAGACTGGCATGTAATGCTAGATTATAACAACAGTGATCATAGATACATCCTTTTTAATACTAGGCCTCGAGGAGGCCTAGTCCATGAAATTCCAATACCGTTTAGATGGAATGTTGATCACATGGATGGTGAAATTCTTCTTGCAGTAATAGCACAAGGGAAACAAGTTCTGGAGGATTTGTATCGACATAGCCCCGCGAATTCTGCAGAAACCCTGGTTAGGTCGACCATTGATCTCATTGTTAAGGCTTGCGGAGCATCCATGCCGAAAAAGAAGATTTTTCCGAACAAACGGCCAGCCTATTGGTGGAATGTTGAAATAGCAGAGGCTCGACGATTGTGTTTTCGATTAAGGAGAAGGGCACAAAGGCTCTGCAGAGATTCTCTAGAGTTTGCAAATGCGATAGAAGAGTGTAGAGTAGCGAGGAGGGCTCTAAAACGGGCCATAGCTCAAAGTAAGGCACATAAATGGAACGAGCTCTTTAACGATCTGGATCAGGACCCATGGGGTCTGGGCTACAAAGTTGTCAATAAGAAGCTCGGCGACATTATGGTGTCTACTGCTGCTATGACGGCATCCCAGAAGGAAGCTATTATAGATGAGCTATTTCCTAATCATCCAGAGAGATTTCCCGATCACATTCCGGTGATGCTTGATGATATTCCGCTATTCACTAGAGAGGAATTACAAACTACAGCACGATCTTTTCAGAATAAGAAGGCACCAGGGCCGGATGGAATTCCTGCTGAAGTGATAAAGATGATATCCGAAGAGGAACCAGATGTTTTGCTGAACATGTATAATTGTTGTTTACTGCAGGGAGTCTTTGCGACCCCGTGGAAAGTGTCCAGGCTTGTGCTCATGCCTAAAGGCAAAGGAGATCCCACTACTGCTTCAGGTCAGAGACCTCTATGCATGTTGGACATGGCTGGCAAACTGTTTGAGAAGATGATTAAAGGAAGGCTTCAGGCAGCGATTGTTGCTGCAGGAGGTCTGTCCCCCAAACAATACGGTTTTGTGAAGGGTAAGTCCACCATCAGCGCCATTGAAGAAGTGGTGATGGCTGTCAGATCCATTGAGCAGGGCAACCATTTCTCTAGGAAAATGTGCTTACTGGTTACTCTGGATGTGAAAAATGCCTTCAATTCTGCCCGGTGGATTGACATAATAGCTGCACTTGAAACAACATTCAACATTCCTCGCTACTTGGCGTCTGTTCTGAGAAATTATCTTTGTGATCGTTGGATACAGTATGACACAGATGAAGGAGTCAAGTGTCGCAAGGTAACGGCGGGGGCGGCTCAAGGCTCCGTGTTAGGTCCTGATTTATGGAACGTAAATTATGACAGCATTTTACGGATGGAGATGCCAGAAGACACATCTTTGGTGGGATATGCTGATGATCTTGTTGTGCTCATTATGGAGCGCTCCATGGAGGGTCTGCAACTTAAACTTAATCAGGTAATGCGGAGAGTTTCCACCTGGATGAATGAACATGGTCTCCAACTAGCAGTTCATAAAACAGAACTAGTCCTTGCTACTAAGAAGAGAGTTCCACGAGTTGTACCAATGCTAGTAGATAATCAAGTGATAGAAACAGCTCCTGCTGTTCGTTACTTAGGTGTTATGATTGACAGCAAGTTAACATTCTGGAATCATATCAGCAAGATTGCTGATAGGGCTGCAAGGATTGTTAACAACTTGTCGCGGCTCATGGCTAATATTGGCGGCCCTTCACCATTGAAGAGGAAACTGCTGATGAGAGTGGCGGAATCAGTTATTATTTATGGTGCAGAGATTTGGTCAGTAGCTCTTGGCTCTGAGATGTATAGGAAGCGGATAACCTCTGTTCACAGAAGAGCTGCCCTCAGAATAACTTCTGCCTATCGTACAGTGTCTGGACCGGCAGTGCTAGTAATAGCTGGGGCGATACCCATTTACATCCTGGCCAAGGAAAGGCGCCGTATATACTTGCGCAAAGACGAGCATTCTAAGATACGCGTGAAGATGGAGGAAAGAAACAGATCTCTTCTGGAATGGCAGGAAGAATGGGAACGTGAACATCGTGGCAGGTGGACCGCTAGGCTCATCAAGCAACTGAAGCCATGGTTGTCAAGGGAACATGGTGAGGTTAACTATTACATTATCATGTTTCTCTCTGGCCATGGTTATTATGATGCATACCTCCATCGAATGGGAATTTCACCGAGTTCACGGTGTCGTTATTGTGATGATCAATGGGACGATGTTCAGCACACATTCTTTGCATGCTTGAGGTGGAGAAATCTTCGAAGGCTTCTGGAGACAAAAGTTGGAGTCATTACACCAGACAATGTGGTGGATAAAATGCTCAGCAGCAGAGAAAGTTGGGCACAGATTGCAGTCTACATCTCTGAGCTGCTGAAAACAAAAAAAGAGGAGGAACCGAGAAGATTGGTTGCTGAAGACAGTGAAGATGATGGTGAGTAATTTCATTATCATCATGTTAAATGAAATTGACTGAGACCTCTGGTCGTAACAGTGGCTCCACCCTGAAGTAAGGCTGAACAGGCAGTTCCGGGGTGGCCTTAAGCCAAGTATAGGGTTTGTGGGTTTTTAGTAGGTAAGAATCCTGCACAGTTGTAGGTCCGGAAGCTTGCAATCTGTCTTTTGAAGATTTCCCCACGGTTTCCCTCGAAAAACTAAAAAAAAAAAATATATATATTATTATTATTATTATTATTATTCATTTATTTATTTATTTATTTACAGCGTATTTTCCCAATATTGGAAAGCGTTAAGCAATTTGACTCAATTCTTGACGTTCTTCTTATCTTGCCAATATTGTTCCATTCTGTTGGAGAATGCCAATTTTCTTTCGTCAGACCATTGAGGTCTGTAAGGTGTAGGTTTTGCTTGCTCTGGTTGGACTTCCCAGTTGTTCACTTTGTTACGGAAGGAGTCTCTGTCTGATGTGTCGGTTATGTTAGCAGTTCGCATGTCTTTTTGTACTTCTTTCATCCATGGTGTTGTACTTTTGAGTGATGATATGTAATCTAGTATTCTTTTGGTTAGTCGTGTATTCGGTAGTCTACTTATGTGCCCGAAGAATTTCAATCGTCTTTTTCTGAAGTCGACTTCGATGTTTGAGTAATTTTCAGTTGTCTTGATTGACTGTAGTCGGTACCCGTCAGGAGTGAGTCTTGCTCCCAGTATTTTCCGAATGATTTTTCTTTCTTCTTTCTTGATGTCTTCAAGTTCATATTTCTTATTGAGTGTAAGTGTTTCGCTTGCGTAGAGACTTGCCGGTTTGATGACAGTGTTGTAATGTCGAAGTTTGGTTTGTCTTGACATGCATTTTTTGTTATAGAGGTTTTGGATAAGTCCGAGTGTTCTCCTGGTTTTCTGGAGACGGTTTTGTTGTGAGATATTTTCGGATCCAGTTGGTTCGATAAATCCTCCCAGATATTTGAAATGTGGGACTCTTTTGATTATTATTATTATTATTATTATTATTATTTTAGGATCTAGAGGAATGTTGGTCATCAGCCCCGTGTAGTTGAGTACAGTATGTGCTAAACTTGTCGGATAACTTGTATTTCTGTCATAACTGGAGTAGTGTTAGTAGCTGTATTAGAAACAGAGATGTGGTTGGTGCTCCAGGTCTTGAAAATGCGCTACTATCCTAGTATTTACCCGCAGGTAGTGTGGTAAAACCCTGGGAAAACCATACTTAAGATAGCAGCTGTGAGCGCCGAGGTTCGAACCTCTGATCTATGGACTTGCTTCAGCCCGCCCATCGCGGTCGTGTTGCGCGATTTAACACGCACGTCTACGCCACGTGATGTGAATGTTAGGTGTTCACATCTCTCCTCTAAATAAAAGTGTGTCTAATATAGGAAACCTTAGCTCTGATCAAATTTGAAAGTTTGACAAATGGGACACGTTATATCTGCGACAAATATAATTACAGTTTCCAGGAATTAAATAATATTACAGGCAGAGATACAGAAGTTCTTTGCAAAGGAGAACTTTGATATAATGGTTTGCATATAACGCGACTTTAAATTGCGGTGTAATTTCAATATTGTGCCACTGAAAAACTTTCTATGAGTTTGATGTTATTAGCTGCTAATAACTTTTCAACTCAATGTTTGAAACTAAATGCTCTGTTTATTAGCTCTCTGCTTTAGACAATCAAGTGTGAGAATTAAAAGAAATTATACAGCCCAATAACATAGACAAATGAGAACTTTGAATAAAAGAGAGGCTTTCAAAATGAATTCTCCTTAACTTTGAATCTCTCTATATTGTCTTTCTAATTTGTTACGTTGCTACTTTGTTGATGTCTGATTAGTGTGTCTTATTTGTTCTGAATGTAATTTTTAGCCCTTGTTTTTGAAAATAATTTATTTTTCAGGTGTTACTGTTTACAAAGTTAGGGCGCACGCAACTGTCTTCCTTCTCGGGTGGTACAGACATCTGTCTTTTCTTTTGTAGTTAAAATTTAGTCTACCGTTCTGGGCTCGAAATTATTTTCTTCTGTTATTTATTTATTTATTTATTTATTTATTTATTATTTATTTTTTTATTATTCGTTGTGCCCTACTAAGAAGTGCGTTTGAACTTATTAGAACTTTTTCCTCTTCCCTTTCCAATATCTCTTCATCTTCTCGCTGTGTTCCCTTTTACGCTGTTCTGTCCATCCTGAATTTCGTCAACTGGACTTCTCATAAAATTTGTGTTTGTGAATTAAAGTTATGAATTTCGTTCTGTGTTGAATGGTTTCTTCATAACAGTCAATTTCATTTATGACTTCACTGTTTACTTTTAGTCAGTTGTTTTGATTATTCATTGACAATTTTCTGTTATTTGTTTAATGATTTCTATTTCTTTACTTTGTCATCGGTGTTATGGAACCCTGCTTACCATGAAGCTGAATCCCGCTAATTTGTGGGACCTTGCGTGGTTAGATCGATTGTCAATAGTGTGAGACGTTTGTGAAGGTTTACCATAAATTAAGTATGACTGGTTGTAGTTCTATCGTATGATTGTTATGTCAAGGTAAGGTCACAGTTTCCATCGTGAATTTAATTGATTGGAGTTGTGTTTATTACGTTGGTTAGTTCTGCATCATATATGCATAATAATTATGTATTTGACATATCTGCTCCAGCGTACGATTCCCTTGGCTGTGTTATCCACCATAAATGTGTTCCCTAAATTATTATTGAATTTATTGTAGCTCACCCCATGGGTGTCCGCATAGAATCAGCTACAAACTCTGGCGACCCGAACATGTCCTCGGACACCCCCGGCACTAAAAGCCATACGCTTAAAAAAAGAAATTGAACTTACTTCATAAAATTGACCATTGAATTAGAACACGTTAGAACACCTACTTCTTTTATTGAGTTCTTCTACTTTATATTATTCTCAATTACTATGATGGCTTCTTTTACCGGTAAACCAAATTTATTTTGAAAACACAAATATATTGGTAGAAAAATTAGCTTTGCTGTATCTGCCGGGTTCGATCTCCGGCTCTGCCAAGCTTAGTACCTCACGGAGTTACCTTGAGGTTGTAAACTGCTTAGTGTGACCGAGCGTATAACCATGCATGTTATATTACACTCATGTATTTCTTCCGAGAGGGCCCCAAAAGTACCCTGTCCCCTCGTGACGGCAAACACATAGCTAGTACCACCTTCAATATGAAGTAGTTATTTCTAACATACTGTAGTAGAAGAGGCAGATGACGGATAGGAGAGATGGCCTTTTGAGGATTTTTGATCGTTCTATTACTACGGACTCAACTAGACGTCATAATTTGGGATAGAAAACATCAGTGGTTTGGCAAAGGTTGATTAAGGGCCGGAATAAATCCCTACATGCAGAAAAGAAAGATTGCCCACAAGTAAATTTTGGCATATTGGTAGATAACACATGCAATGATATGGTAGGAATGGTAGGTATTATTAGTACGGTATTACGTATTTAAGAAATGAGTGCTGCTGATATTGGCGATACCAGTGTTTGTTGATGGCAGTAGCCTTGTGGGACGAGGAGGGTAGGCTACACAGTGATGACTAGACATCGGTTTGTATGCCAATGCATAATTAGTTTGCCGATATGAAGACCTACACATCGCACAAGGAATTGCATTTGAAGGATAAATTGGACAAATTATTATTAATTAATTTTACTACAGACACCCCTTAATACTATAATGTTTATTGTTGTAACATGTTTTCAACCCTTTAATGGGGTCTTCGTCAGCATGGGTCGCTTTGCTCTAACTTACTATACATTAAATAGGGCATTCGTTTTACGGAAAAAATAAAACATTATAGTAAATAAAACTTAACTCTAAGAATAACAGGGTGGTTTCAGTGGCGTAGTTGATAGCATGCTGAGCTTCTATGCCCAAGATCGCGGGATCAAAGCCAGCCGAAGCCGTCGGATTTTTAAGAACGTTAAAATTCCCTCAGTATGCCTTCCTTCGGAGGGGAAGTAAAGCCAGCGGGCCCATATCATAGATTTATAATTTATAATTGTGTGAAGCTTAATTTGTAGGTTAGATTGGATAACGCTCTTAAAGTTCCAACGTTCGTCGCCAGGTGCCGGTTGCGATGGCATCTAGTAGCCAAGTTCACAGCTAGATGCCGTTGATGGTAGCAGTTGGTAGAAAGAGTAGGAACTACTTAAAATTGATCATTTGCAGTCCTTACCTGAATTACAGATATCACACACTAATACAGCCATCACAATTAACAACGGTTATGAGACAGATTCTACACACACCCAAAGTACACGGGGCCACATTACCACGTTGTCGCAGCCCCTAAACTGAGGAACCAACCAACATAAGAATAACAATTTTGAACTTACAATTCTAATAAAAATGGACGTCCTTGCAAAAACATTTATGAAAGTGGTCATTCATATATTGAACTCAAAAAAGGCAATTTGTATGAAAATATTATCAAATATACTGTACTAAAAATGGTATTATTTAAATATTATATCTTGAATTTCTATGTAATATCAACTGGTATAATTAATAGGTCGTGAAGTGATATTGGTTTAAAGTCAATCGAATCTGCGATTAGTGAAGTCTATAAATACAGTTGGAGTTGTTGATTATCATTTATTATGTCTATATTGCTCTTGGCTCATGTTACGCTTAAAAATGATCTCGTCTTGTTGTCTTCTACTGTAAATTCCACGTTGCATTTTGGTGGCTTCTGTTGAGGTTTATGTTGCTCTTTAGCTGCGGCAATCGACTTACATCGATACTGTGTTCGCTGCGGCAATCGTCTTTAGTTGACGAACTCTATTCCTGTGAACGAAAGAAAATAGTCTTATACAGTACTCTGAGTTCTACCTGCTCCTGAAGTCCACCATTTCGATGGAGTGAACCGTGAGATTAAAGGATTTGTTGTCAGTGATGTTGCGAATGGAACAATTTAAAGGGAATTTATGACCTTCGTAGTATTAGAAGAATCCCTAATAGTTCATTCCTGCATTCTGGCTTTAATTAAATCTATTTAAGACACACTTCCCAATCATACCAGAATCAATCAATAAGCTAGAAACACTTGCTGCTGTCGCTTGCTTTAGGGACTGCGACATCGCGGCCATATAGCCCTGCGTATTTTTGGGTGTGTGTGTATAATATGTGTGATAACCTGTGTTATTGCGATAGTGTGCGTAGCCTATTTATAAATTGGTGATGGGATTGGGAATTACAGAGTATATCCAAACCCCGCATGCTATTTACCCGAGCGTTAGGAACATCCCAGCATTTGCCTGGAGTAGAAGTGGGAAACCGTGGAAAACCACTTCCAAGATGGATGAGGTCGGAATCGAACCGACCTCTTCCAAGTTTTGCTTTACGAGGCTGAGTGTACCCTGATTTCAGCCCTCAGACCAGAATTACATTTCTTGGCAGAGCGTAGCATTGAGCCCGGATCTCCGGGGCGACAGCCAGGTAAAGAACGATGGGGGGAAGATGAAAGACAGTAGCCAGGTACAATTCCGGGCTCAGTTGGAGCCCCGTGGTCACCAAGCCACATCCCACTCTTTCACTATCTAATCTTTAAGCAGCAGGGCGGTTGTTTACACACAGGTGAAGCGAACAGAGAGACGCTGCCAGAGCAGAGTAAATAGAACGACACCTGGATAACGATACCAGAGGGATCTGGTGGCAGCACTCCTAATTACAGAGGATATCCAAACCCTGCATGATATTTACCCGAGCGTTAGTTTCGGTGAGTGGTTTTACTAAACCAGATTATCTCACTGAACCGATGATCGGGTGGCGCGCACGGGCACAACATTCATTGAGGTAACGAGTTGTCGCTGAGTCAAGTAGGCGCTTTACGACATCGCTTCGTGGTGATGTAGCCCTATTTATTTGGGTCTGGTAACCTGTGTCAGCCTTGTGGTGACAGGCAAGAACGCTAGACACTACGCCATGACGCGGACAACTAGTAGACTCTTCATTGGATGTGCATTGTGCACCATTATAATCAGCCCGTGTGGTGTCAGTTTTTCATAACAGACCTGTTAAATAGTAATAATAATAAGAATAATAATATAAACTAAACCAAACCCTGTGGCACAACAGCTCATCTGCCACCCAGGGACTCACGACTAATGGGACGTGGGTTGGCGACCACGGGACCCCAGCTGAGTCCGGCATTGCTTCCACTTACTTGTGTCGGTCTCCTCTATGTCATCTTTCCTATCGACCTCCCTTGGTCAACTCTTGTTCTCTTCCGACCCCGACGGCATTAGGGTATCCGAGGCCTAGGGAGTCTTTCACTTTCCCGCCTTAATAGGTCCTTGTCTCATCTTTTCTGATCCCTCATTCTTCGAGGAGTCAGACCTCTTCTGTTCTCTTCATATCTCCTGCCTTCTGCTCAAGGCAGGGTGTGTGTAGCCCCACCACATCTGGTGCACGCTCGATAGTGCTATAGCCTACACTCAAGGGCTCATGGCTGATGAGTTCGGGGGTTGTCAACCCCGAGGGATTCCTGAGCTGAGTTCAGTTTTTCCATTGCCTCTGGAGCGGACCCTCTCCTCTTTCCCTTTCCTAACTGCCTTCCATGGCTCTCCTTCCTTCCAAGTCCCTCAATCCTCATTCTTCAAGAGTTGAGGGCTTGCAGGATCACTTGTAACAGATATAATAAAAAATCAATATCTCTGAAAGCAAGACTTAGACACTAACTATAATACAGTATTCAAACCTGAAGCGTTGTACGCATCTGAAACCTTGGTGGCGGATCTTGAACCAAAGACATAGAGAAACAAGAAAGGAAAATTTTACCAAAAATGTTTGGCTCAGTTTGTATAGAAGAAATATGGAGGAAAAAATCATCTCAGGAAATATATTGTCATTCAGAAAAAATCTCTCACACTTTTCGGAAAAGTCGATTTAAATTTTATGGAAACATTATCAGAATGAAGAATATCAGACTAACTAAAATAATTCTCAACCTGGCGTTTTCATTAAAATCCAAGAAATTGAAACATCTCCAGAAAAATCAACAACTCAGAAGACATTGTACGGGACAGATGTAAATTCAGAACCAAAATACACAATCACAAATTTGGAGACAAACCAAACACCAGAACCACTATAACTTGGACAGAAGAACGAAGGAAGACGCTCAGCAAGAGGATGACGAGATTTTGGGAGGAAAAGAAAGCCAACACATCAGCTAGGCAGGTTCAACCGTGCTCCTGAGTAGGGCATAACGATGTATAAAAAATTACAATAATAACAATTAGCTTAACTATCAACTACTGGAGTTTCAGTGTCGACCAAGGAAGGCACTGCGCTCTTTCACTTACCGTGTTCTTGTTGGTTTTGGCTAGCAGCGCGCCACATTGTTCACAAGACAGTGGCGTTCCTGCTTGTCTTTTAAAAATATCTTTCAATCTTATCAGAGCCATTTGGCTCCATTGACAGATCAGTATGTTACATTTTCAAATAGGCTAATTCTCTTTTCCAGCGTCTTAAGACATTGACGAATTGTTGGCGAAGATTCTTGACTCATGCCATTCATGTTGAGTCCTTAATTCGTGAAGATTTCCGTAATATCTAGATGAATGGCAGCTTCGGTGGCGTAGTCGGTAGCATGCTGAGCTTCTATGCCCAAGATAGCGGGTTCAAACCCGTCCGAAGCCGTCGGACTTTTTAAGAGCGTTAAAAATCCCTCAGTATGCCTTCCTTTGGAGGGGAAGAAAAGCCGGCGGTCCCGTGTCATAGATTTATGGCATGTTAAAGAACCTTCCACTAATTGCACTTGTGTGAAGCTAAATTGGATAGGTTAAGAATGTAAACAACGCTCTTAGTTTTCTACGATCGTTGTAAAGAGCCGACTGCGGAGGCGTCTAGCAGCTAAGTTCTGAACTTGGCCTAGTAGTCGTTGACGGTGGCGCTTGGCGACAAAAGTAGGAACTATTTGAAAAATTCTAAGTTGCAGTACTTAAATTAAAAAACAGATAACACACACTAATATAGTCATCACAATTAACACCGGTTATCCGACAGATTCTACACACACCCCGAGTACACGGGGCTACATGACCGCGTTGTCGCAGCCCCTAAACTTAAGAACCAACCTATCTAGATGAAGTTTCATGAGGGTGATGACCAGTGGCGTAACTAGGAATTGCTTCTTGAGGGGGTGAGCGGAATCAAATTTACATTGGATTGGAGATTGAGGGGGGGGGAATATGATGATGATAATTGTTGTTTTAAGTGGCCTAACATCTAGGTTATCGGCCCCAAAGGTGGGGGGAATAGCTTGGACATAATGATACATAATCTATGAAAGTAAAACTACATGTCTTCGTGTTTGTTCTCACAGGATGGAACTATGGGGAAGGAAATAGAGTCGAGGTGTAGAAAAGCCAAGGCAGTGAGTTCTCAGTTGCGATTTACAGTATTTTGCAAGAAAGAAGCTAGTGTAGCGACGAGAATCTCCCTACGTCGCTCAGTATTTAGACCAACTTGCTGTATGGAAATGAGAGCTGGGTAGATTCAGGATATCTGCCACATAAGTTAAAGATAAATGATATGAGGGTAGCACGAATGATTGCTGGTACAAATAGATGGGAGCAATGTCAGGAAGGTATCTTTACTCGTAATGAAGAAATAAAGGCCAAGTTAGAAAAAAAACACGCTAGATAAAGCTGTTCGTATGAACCGACTCAGATGGCGGGGTCATGTAAAGAGAAAGTTAGTTATTAGTTATTGTTGTTTTAAGGGGCGGAACTATGAGGTCATAAGCCCTGGAGGAGAGATTACCTAAGAGGATAATGAGTTCAGCTGTAGAGGATAAGAGATTATGATAATTGTTGTTTTAAGGGGCCTAACATCTAGGTCATCGGCCCCTAATGGTTTGGGTGATAGTGAAAGATGAGATGAGAATGGAAACTATAACTAATACTAACTACAGGCTTACATACTAGAAGAAGAAATGGTAAGCAAGGATAAGGCAAATAAAGGACAGGAAGAAAAGAAATACCCTCAACCCTCGACGAATGAGGATCGAGAGAAATGGAAGGAAGGAGAGCCATGAAAGACAGATAGGGAAGGGAAAGAGGAGAGAGCCCGCCCCAAAGTCAGTGGAAAAAGGGAGAAAACGGACCGAGCTCAGGAGTCCCTCGGGATCGCCAACTCTCGAACTCACCAGCCGTGAGCCCCTGTGGGTCTAGCAATATCAGGGGCGTACCACTAGTGGTGGGGCTACATACACCCTGCCTCCTTGAGAGCCTTGAGCAGAAGGCAGGAGATAACATGAAAAGAAAAAGAAGGCTGACCCCTCGCAGAAGGAGGATATCAGCAAAAATGGGCCAAGGGCCAATTAAGGCGGGAAAGGAAGAGACTCCCTAGGCCTCGGATGCCCTAATACCGTTGGGGTCGGATGAGAACAAGAGTTGACCAAGAGCGGTCGACAGGAATGAAGACGGAGAGGAGTCCGGCACAAGTAAGTGGAAGCAATGCCGGACTCAGCTGGGGTCCCGTGGTTGCCAACCCACGTCCCACTATATGTGAGCCCCTGGGGGGAGGATAAGAGAAACAGAGATGACGGTTAGATTCAGTATTGAACGATTTCAAAGTGAGAGGTGTAGAAACAGAGGAGGCCGCAGTGCTAACTGCTAATAGGGGATCATGCAGCGGCCCCTCGGGGTTGAAAGGAAAGTAGAACGAAGCCTAGAAAGAGAAAGCAGTTAGGTTTATTGTTCGGAGGATTGTACACCTCAACATCAAACCAATGTGCTCCTTTACAGAAGTGTATTGGACACTGTAGTAGTTGTAGTTGTAAGGTGCTCTGAATGCTCAGGTATGTTCATTCCAAGTGGCCTGGAAGAGTTAAATTGGAGATAACTCGAGTCACGGGAACAAATGTTGCCCATTCTTTCATTCACTAACGAAGCTAGTTAGTAACATTAATTAGTGAAATTAGTTCATGCATGGAACTTCGTACAAGATAGAGCTGAATTAACATTTAATTGAATCCATATCAACTGCTCCGAGCTAACGAGATATTCCTTAGATGTAACAGTAATCAAAAGACCAAGACGGTGTCACTTTTCTTTTTATCTTCCACAAACGAAAGATGCAAATTAAAACAATAATTACAAAAGGGGAATCAGATGAATTTTAATAATGAAATACAGTCTCTCAGTCTGCTTATTAATGAAATCATCTTCTTCCAGAAACATAGAGTGATTAAACAAAAAAATATTAAATTTCTGCCTTCAAGTTTCATGACTTAAATATTAAAGGAATCGTGATGGGACAGCGAGCAAGCTGTTTGCCTCTCACTAAGGTGGACCAGGTTCGATTGCCGGTCAATACATGTGAGATTTGCGAAGTGAAATGCAATGTCCTGTGGTTCGGATTCCACGTGAAAAGGAGGTCCTGTGGTTTATGATCGCAAGACTTTAAAGGTCACGGAAAACTACAAGCTTATTTTGAAATATTAGATGCTAGGTTAGTGATAATTGTTATTTTAAGGGGCATAACATCCAGGCTATCGACCCTGAGATATTAGGTATTTAGGGTCACGGATAAGTAATCTCACTAAACAACAGAATGTTTCTCAGAGACTTTTTTGTTGTTGCTTATTTTCGGAGCTGTGACATCATGGTCATATAGGCCCGTGTATTATGTGTGTATGTGTGTGTGTGTGTGTATGTGTGTGTGTGGGGGGGGGGGGAATTTGTGTGATAGCCCGTGTTATTGTGATTGGTAATTTACGAATGTGTGTATTTGTGAATTGGGGATAGGATTGGGAAAGAGGCGACCGTGGCCTTGAGTTAAGATCAATCTCAGCAATTGCCTAAGAGTAGAAGTGGGAAACCACGGAAAACTACTTCATTCTTTATATGATGGTCACACGCGATCTGTATCGATTATTTCAATTGCTCCACATCATTCATCTGCCTTCAGTAACTATTTCCTCGTGTCGGGCACAAGAATATGGAATAATTATCCTCGTGACGTTATAAATTGTACCTCCCTAGCAACTTTCAAACGTGCATGTAAAGATGTTCTCTAGAATTCGTAGGCCAACTAGAACAATTTGTGTATATGAATGTGTGAGTGAATAACTATAATAAAACAAATAGTTCAGTGACGAACTAAAGAGCCTGATTTTCTTAAAATTTAAGATTCAATCACTATTCCCATAATTAGACCATTTTAGAATATTCACTTTTATCTACGGAATTATGCTGAGAGAAATGGCATTGTAAAATTTGCCCAAAACATAAATGAAATGTTGTGGCCTAATAGAGCAGTATAGTATAATGGTCGAAATATTTCCTTGCATGGATTTTGAGAGTGTACTGCTCAAATGCCCAAGGAGAGTTATTAGGTATTTGGCAGGACTTCTTTCTCTGAAAATGTGCACAATTTTTTTTTTCTTATGGCATACACTGCACACAAAATTTTGTTGAAATCCACTGAAGATTATGTAAATCACATGCAGATGAACATGGAACCTATAATCGTAAAATGTTAAGACTTCATAAATTGTTGTTGTGTAAATTTTATACAGGGTGTAACAAAAATATACGGCACAAAATGCAAGAAACATTCATCACACGTTGACGAATAGATTATGTTATATGAACATTGGTCTGGGAACGCTTTGTTTCCATGTTACAACCCATTTTCTCCAACACATTAATCATGGGAAACACACAAGAACGGAACGTTAAAATCATGGGGAACATGCACTCTTGGTTACATCTGGTTACGTTGTCATTATCGTAGGTGAACCGCCATTGTTTTGTTTTACATGGCCCCGTTGCCATGCGACTTAGCAGATGTGCCTTTAGCTGTGCGACAAAACATGTACTTCATGCACGATGGAGCACCTTCTCATTTTAGTGTTAATATCCGTTGGCTTCTAAATAACAGATTCGGTGACAGATGGATAGGTAGAGGTGGACCAATTGCCTGTCCTCCACGCTCTCCGGACCTAAACCCTCTGTGCTTTTATTTGTGGGGGCATTTCAAAGCTCTTGTGAATCGAACCCAAGTAGAAGATGCTCAGAGTCTTCGTGCCCGTATTATGGAAGGCTACGACATCATACGCAATACTTCAATGCTACATCAGCGCATCCGAGATTCACTACAACGGCGGGTTGATGCATGTATCAATGCGCACGGAGGGCATATTGAACATCTCCTGTGAGAAAGAGTTGCATGTAGTATGCTGGTACGTTCTATTCTTGTGTGTTTCCCATGGTTAATGAGTTGGAGACAATGAGGTTTAATATGGAAACAAAGCGCTTCAACAACCATGTTCATATAACATAATTTCTTCGTCTACGTGTGAGTAACGTGTTCTGCATTTTGTGCCGCACATTTTTGTTACACCTGTATAGGTTAGTTATTATGATAAGAAGTCGAACACCTAATTGTCATCTTAATTTTAGTAGACAATGGATTACCCTACCAGGGAATTGTTACCGCTATACGTGGAGCGGGGCTGTTGTGTATACATTACGTCAGCTCGCCACGTAATGGCTGCCTCGGGCGGGTAGCGGAGCGACACATCACGAATCATGCACACACACACAAGACATGCGATGAGGTTTCGTTGGTGACGACAGCACGTCTATCGCAGGCGTGTGGCTGGGCGGAGTCCGTTAGTTTCAATTTCCGCCACCGGTACCAATTCACTGGCAGGGTAGTATGTTCGGCTAATTATGACATAATGTATATATTATTTGTAACAAGTTGCACTATGTGCGGTTAAATGAAGGAGAAGGCCAAGAGCCCTAACTTCGACACAATAAAGACTTAATAATAATAATAATTATTATTATAATCGACGGATAATTTAATGGCAGATTTCATAACAAAGATCCCGTTAGTGTGTGTAACTCATGTGGACCTTTCAGGATTTGGATTTATAGGCTACGCCTCAAATAATTCAACTCGATTTTAAGTATCTCTCGTTGGTTTATTAAGGGAGTTGGGACATCGTGGTCATTAAACCAACGAACTTCAGTGTTCAGTGTGTATATAGAAAATATTTAAAGCAACTACGATTTCCCTAATTGAATTATTTTCTTGTCCACAGAAGGGAAGAACATGGCCACATCGTACGACTGCAAGTTCATCGAGACGTCTGTGGGCATCAATCACAATGTGGATGAGTTGTTGGTGGGAATTCTCACTCAGATCCGTCTCAAGTTGGAGAACCCTGAGCGCGCGAGGGACCTCTTCAGGAAGAGGAGCTGCTCCCGGAAGAAGAACAGGAATAAGTCCCCTCTAGGGATTGCCGGTGCAGGAACCCCAGAGAGGGGCCCCATGGGGGGCACCAAACCATACAGGGGCTCCCGGACATCTACAAGTCTCAAGGTCAAGGGACTACTAGGCAAAGTGTGGTCAAGAGATTCCAAGTCCAAATCGTGTGAAAATCTTCACGTCTTATAGGAAACACACTATTGTATTCCCTTACTGTACCTTGCCAAAAACATTCTCTATTCTAAGATGACATGCTACTGAGAATAATGTTTTCCATATCAAAATAAACATTACAAAGAATACATTCTTCCACCTCAAAATAATTATATTTTTTCTGAATGATAATAATATGTTGAGGCGCAACTCATATTTTTTAATAACCTCTGAGTCTTCCTCAAAGGGAAACCAATGATTTTAAACACGAAATGAGCTTGGAGACTGATGTATTAAACGTCACTCACGATGTTATAACACTTCCAAATTATCGGGGGTTCGTGTTTGAGATTTAGTAAATTGGAAGGAGAAGTTAAATGCATTTCGTGGTTAAGTGAATGTACATTAAGATGGAGTGGAGTAAAACCAAACCTGGACATCCTATACTGTAGTAGTCACTGAATAATATGCCGGGTTTATAACGTAACGAGGAATCAATACGAAGTTGGACATAGAATTATATAATTATGAAGGTAGGCCTATATTTAAGCTAAAATATTTTGTAGGGGGGATTTAATGTTTTTACAAGTCCTGTTTAAGGGTAGAATCAATGCCCTATACTGATAATATTAAATTTAATAGATTTATATCATGTTTCCTCTAGAACTATCCAAGGTATTAACACGAAAATTTCGTAGAATATAGACTCATATCTTCTTCATTCACTGATCTACCTAGGTAGTATCTTTGAACTTCCTTTATTAGGAATCAAGATATGGATTTTTAATGAAGGTCTTAAAAAATTGATGTAAATGTTTTAAAAATATATTTAGGATCAAACTATGAGTGTTATCTCTACCATTGAAGACCCATCAAAACATAATAAGAGGTAAAATTTTCAGAACTCTAACTTGAGCAGTTTCTGAGGAAATGAGGAACATTTGCAAGACAAATGTAGTTTGTCAGAAATCACACTTGAAATTTGAAGTAAAGAAAAACTCACTAATTAATGAAGAAACAGCCAAAAACTCTCTGTAATTTTTATCTTCTTGAGAATCAACCAGTGCAGTCTCTTTCTCCGCCTAAGGAATCGTGCTGCTTCTGTCGTACTTTTCAACCATAAACTCTGTCTTGAGACACGCTCTTTATCCATTTCTTGTACGACTACTTGTGTGTTATAGCTATATTACTTTTCAAGGTACCTCAAAACATTCATTCTGCTTGTATTTATGTCGTTGAAGCTGATAATTGCATCATTGACCCCAACCTTCAGTGTATTCAAGCCCACAAATACGTTTCTTAGACACATTGTTAAAAGACACAATTACATTTTGAGCTTTTCTTTAATACAAACCAGTAAGTGTTCATGACAACCAATGTAGCCAACATATGCAGCTGGATGTTTATTATAAATCAACATAAATTATTGTCTTCTAGAGCAAATAGTTCCCGAGATATTTTGTTACTAAATAAATGCTCACAAAAGCTGTTGAAATAGCATGTACCATAAAATATTTAAAAAACACTTACGGCCATCCAAAATCAATTAAATAAACATCAAATTAAAGAGGTAATACCAAATAACAATTGTCCTTAATAAACTAAAAAGTGACAGTATATACCAATACCACTGTTTGGACTCCCCTAGTTGCCGGCCCATGTTCTGAATAGAAGCCGCTAAATGTCAGCGCATCCGCTGCGTAGCCGTGCACGTTAAATTGCTCACCATGACCGCGATGGGCAGCTTCAGCAAGTCCAAAGATCGGAGGTCAAATCTCGGCACTAAATGCGACTATCCTAAGTGTTGTTTTCCACACTCTCTCCTGAAAAATGCCGGGATAGTACCTTGCTTCAAATCCGGAGGTACTTACCCCATTCCCGGCACAAATAGTAACAGTTCCACACGCTACTACAGTCTTCACAGAAACACAGGTTATCACACAAATTGAGCACACGCCTATGTACAGGGGTCTGATGACCAAGTAGTCTCAAGTCCCTAATACGAATTATTAACAGCAACAAAAATATCACCGCTTGCAGCCAGCAGCTCTGTTTCTTTACCTGCGCTTTCTGGAATGGGCTCTGGGTACGATATTGCAAAGCACATTACCATGACATAGCGTAGGCAGAGAGCAGATCGCGCCTTACCTAACCGAATAGTTGGACTGCGTACAGATCGGAAAATTTAAAATTATTACTATAAGTTTGTTAAGTAATAAAATTTCCTCGGTTCAGGGATAACTTAAATATTTTGAATTGGACGGAGTTACTATATGTCGAGAGGGAAGACAATCCGTTCAATATATGGCACATTATTTCACAAAAATAACCAAAATAGTTTTCTTTTATCTGAAGAATGTCCCATTAAAGGACCGTGAAAGCTGAGATCCCCTCTCAACCTGTTTCAGGTTGGAAAGACCATCCCGAAGATGTTATTTTTTTATTTTCCTAAGATTCTATGTTTGACTTCGTACCATTCTCTTTTTTGTGTGTGTTTGTGAAAGATGTTTTCTATTGAGTTTCTTTGATAGTCTATTTAGCTACAATCATCTCAAATAAAACTTTTTTATGGACGCCCAGTTTAAACAGAAAACTGTGCTTTTGGGAACTCTATTCTCCACTAAATACCTTTAAATGTTCACCACATAATTGTTATTTATTGTTTAGGGACTTTGTTGCTTTAAAATAATAGAATATTCAGTCCGCCATTGTGCATTATGGGCTCGTGTATCTGGTTAGGGAATCTGCACATTGATTTCCACTCTCCTCAAATAATCATCTATGATTTTTTTCAAATTTCTTCCATCATGCTCTAAGAATTAATTTTAAGGTGTTGGGGCAAACATTAACAAATAATTTACAGTTTGGGTTTTACTTACTTGTTTACCGTAACCAGCACTGTATTAACAGGTTGCACTCCCAGACGATGTCTCTTAATATTTGGCACAAACTATTTTAAGCTACAACTACTTAGCAATGCATGTCATAATTATTCACAGTAAAAAGTTCAAAGACATAAGGAATTCACTCTTAGTTTCCACTTACCTCACTCCACCTTAAGTAAGACATTCAGCTGCTTGTTCAAAGACTAATCCTGGAATTCACTATCAACTTCTCAAAATATTTCAACGTTTTACAATCTATAAATGTAATGACTTCACTCTCTTCTTGTTCCAGGGATCACAACGTACGATAGAGAAAGAAAATAATTTTACATAAAAAACAACTCCATACTTCAAATATGTTATTTATCATTATATCTTTAATCCCACCAAATTTAAATCTTAACCCTTTGAAAATATTTATAAGAGTTAGGTATAGCTAATGATAAGAAGCAGCCTTACACTGAATTTCTCTTTAAACGTGTGCGTGTATGTTAAGTTGACCCTAGACCGTTTCTGAGATACAGTATATACACTTGTAAATAAGTAAGTTATGATATTGTTCAGTATTCTAAATGGTTTGTCATCTCTAGAAATAAACCTAATTAACAACCTAGAGCCTATAACTCAAACAATTTTCTAGAAAAATCAAATCATATCTTAATGTTGGATGTTGTATTTTGCCTTCAACCTTTTGATTCAGTCTACGGTCAATTTTGAGTCACAAGAATTCGAATATAACTGATAAATGGAATTAAAAATATGTCACTTTCCAGTATAGGAAATGTCTCCTAAATTATAGGTCAGAAACTGATACCTTTTCATATACACGCACACAAATTTTTAAAATAATGAAAAATTCAGTGTCAGTATACTACAGTCCATGCATACAACACTTCTGATCTTTTCAATATTTTAGTCGATGATTTTCATATAGAAAGATTTGGAGCCATTTTGAGTGTTGCTTAGTTATCAATTAATTAATAACATGCAGTCGGTCAACATGTTTTTATGCTAAATTAAATTAGGTGTATAATATAAGATTCTAAAAGATTTAATCTGTGAGCACCAAGTATATTTATTACGCCGAGTCTTATAAACTGAAAAGTTATCAATTGGAGAATTTCAGTTATCGACGCCACTTCTGAAGCTCAAATAGCATATCCAGCACCAATATAATGTTTTGCTTCACAAATAATCATTATTCTCAGGAACAATGTCGGATTAATTTATTTTATTGTTATATTACATTTTTGTACCGAAACTTTTTGTACCAAATGTTTGATGTTAATTTCTTAAATTTAAGTTTATTTGGACACAACATTTATGTGTGGTACTAATTATGAATGAGAGTGTTTTGAGGAACCCTTTCAAGAATGATCTCAGTGATTTGTGGACGAGAGAAGAGAATATGTATATTGCTTGAAGATTTGACATTTATTACCTGCTTATTTGTACTGAAACATTTCACTTTAGTATGTGCGTCAGTGTTGAGAAAGGTACGGATGAATTTACAAATCTTTTCTTTGGTTCGAAGAATAACGCAATAGTAAGGTATGTCAAGGAAAGTAATTAATCCAAAGGAACAGTACAAATATAGAGGTAATGAACACGTGTTTCCTTGTAATTAGACTGAGAATAGTAATACAATTTACGGGAACAAGATTGTAAAGTTTAAAGACTGAAGAAAGTTGGGCCTTTTATAGGTAACTATGGCTGGGACGACCATCATAGGAAATAAATACTAAAATATGAGTATTTAAGAAATGATAAATGATTTGACAATATCAAGTCTCTGGCTCTCGTCCGAGGAGGAGGTTTAGTTCGTAAGAAAAGAAACACAATGCTAAATATGTATTCGTGAATAAATAAAGGCTCAGTGGTCTTTTGCGCTTGTATAAAAGGAATTAGAATTTGAAAGACTTTTGTATTGATGATTGTGTATTGAAGAGTATCACGAAAATGGCTCCCGGGCATATGTAAATTTCGGTGATAAATTAAATATTTAACATCTTTTGAAAACATATTTTGCGTTGTGTGTGTATATTGATTGAAGGTTGTAAGTTCGCCACTTTTATATGGTGAGAAATGTTTTACTTAAAGAGAGTTTCTTATTGCTAAAGAAAAATATTTCCATTACATTGAATTCCTCTTTTAGAGTAGATTTTATATCATATGAGGTAACTATAATATGACATTATAATATTTAAGACGAAATGACCAAAATGTAGGATTAGTACGAGATTATATTATTGTCAACTGTAAGTCATAAAGACAGTTTTTAACGAATATATCTCGATTTTCAAAGTTATGATTTTATTATGTCTAAGATTGTGAATATTTCAGTGATTGTTAAATGTCTATGTGTATGCCAAGATCTTTTAATATTTTATTCAGAACTTTCTATGTTATTCTAAACTATTCATGTTCGTTGATGTGTTCCTTGTGTAACCTTAAGAATAGGAATTCGACAAGTACAATGTTTTGTATATATAAGAAGAATTTATTGCAGACAGTTCTCTCTGTATTTACGGGAAAATTAATAAGATTGCAATAAACAGAACTAAACTATCAATGCATTTTCCAGTATGCTTTAGTTTATGTGATTGAGCAAGAGGAATTAAAAAAATGGTAACTCCTGGATTCCAAGGGTTAACAAATCTCCAATTTGTTCGATCCTTGTCTGTCTCAGCAGCCAGTCACTTTGTTTTTGAATATCATCGCTATAAGAATAGTGATCTCCTTGTAAATTATGAAATCTTATATCTGCATCAGAATGATTTCTGTACTGTAATGTATTATGATATTCAGATCTGGAAACTATATGTTCTAACTTCTGATATTTTACTCATTGAACAAATAAAATTCGGCCGTTTTTTGTATTAATTGATTCAGATATTGATATATCATTTGAAAGTATTTTACACCAATATAATGGCTGCTGTGTTCATTATAGGTCACAAATTGGTCAACAGTAAATAATATTCAATGAACTGTCTGCAAATGTAGAGTATTTGTTATAAAAATACGGATTATGTCTTTAATCAATTCAAATCAACCAATATTTTGCTAATGTGTTTACTTTTAACATTTTTTTACAATTGTATGATGTGCACATTTGTGTTAGTCGATTAAGTTCTTGGATATGTGATCAGAATGCATGCAATGCATACAATTAGTTATTGTATCAAAGAAATATGTATACTGCTTTTGAAATTCATTCGACGGAATCGGTATCATATGATCCCTGACACCAATGCTTTGTGATCAATTTTTTATATTTATGCATAAATAAAACAATACACATGAACTTTTCTTGTACTTGTAACTTAGAGATTAACGGTCGAATTTCTAACATTGGATACCTGCAGTATAAGTCGATGAATGCATTCTCATAAAATTTATGAATATACGTCACTGATTAGGTGTTCTCACTACATCACATAATACTTTGTAAGTACCATACCTCTGGTTTTGGAGATTACTATATTCGTCGATAGCATGATGGGGCAGTGGTCAATTTGTCGGCCTCCCATTAAGGTGGACCAGGTTCAACTTCCGGTTAATGCATGCGGGATTTCAGAGGAGGAATATCACTTTCAGTGGTTTGGGTTCCTCGTTAGAAGGAGGTCCCGTGGCTTATAATCACGAAATTAATTGTCACGTAAAACAACAATCTTCCTTCCTTATTAATTTAATTTCTCAATTAATTAATTAATTTATTTATTTATTGATTTATTTATTTATGTATGATTTTTTAGTTATTTCAGTATTTCTTTCTTTCTTTCTTTCTTTCTTTCTTTATTTCTTTCTTTCTTTCGTTATCCTATTCGTCCATATAATTTTGTTTGTCTGGAGTATGTCATACCTGCGACCTGGGTCAAACAGATTTGTGTGCGCTGACTGTATACTAATAATTAGTATAATCATTATTGCGGATGGACCCACTGTAGACACTGCAATAAAAATTAAGAGTTACGGCTACAGCTATTCTCTGGGAAGAACGACAAATGCTTGCGAATGTTTTCATTCCAAGCTAAACGCCCCTCTTCAATCATCAGCACCGTAGCATATTTCAATTAATAGAAGCTATCAGAAAGGTATAAACCAAGCCTAAATGGTGCGAATGCGAGACACATCATGTGAAGCATGAAAATAGTTGATAAAGGAAACTTATACCACACAAAATTACTTAATTTAGCATAGAAAACGTGAAATCAACAGTTTAAATTATACCTATCAACGCCATTTCGCACAAATGTCTTCCGTAAATGGTGAACTATAGTAATGCATTTAACCAAACCTACTAAGTTGTAGGTGGTTCTGTCACATGTTGGATATGGTCATCTGCGAAAGACCGTACAGCAAGAGAAACGTCCAACACATACGCTGCTAACATATTTTCTTTTCATCACTGAAGCATTATGTACTATAAGCATAGATCAAAATAGGCTTACAAATTTCGAGCATCAAATTGCTGATCGATACAATCATTTTGGAGCGTTTGAGATAGAAGATATTTGTGATAGATTGTGAATGTTGGGCGTATGTAGGGTTCAATTTGATCGTTCTTGTAAATTTCAACTAAGTCAATGGGATGATAACGGGAGCAACTATTCATTTGTGAAGAGATAGAAAATAGAATGTAACCGATGACTAGAGAACATTTTCTGCTCTGCCTCCAAATGTTTGGAGGTTTTAAATAGCTAGTAAGTCAGTGTCAAGAAGTTGTTGTGATTAAATTTGTAGGAAGCAGTGCTTTTATTTGTGTGTTGGAGATGAGGGGTTGGCTTAGTATTTTATCATTTTAATATTGGTTATTATTTGTTATTATCTGCAGAAAATTTAGCTGTTTGTGTATTTATTTTAAATTGTAATTTAAATTCAATTTTGCCTCCTGGGACTGTGTCGCTATTTGCAAATAAATCTATGTATTACAGTGAAACCTCTCTTAACGGACACTCCTCTAAGGCATGTTCACGGACGATTTTCTAGGTCCGTGACCAAACCCCTATTAAGTATATTAGTAATTAATCTCTCTTATGCGGACACTCGCTATTACAGACACGGACACCCCGGCCGCATTTTAAAAATCAACCAACCTCTCTTAGCAGTCACTTGTTTTGAAAAGAAGTCGCATCTCTGTAGATCTATTAGTCTTGTATGAGCACACTGTTGTGTTATTGAACTTTCGACACATCCTGTGCTTCCTGGAAGCCAGTTAGCGCTGACCTTCCCATCCTCTATCTACTGCACTGCTCCAAAAATAAACCTAGGCCTAACGGTATCGCTTTCATTGCTCTCTTGAACTTGAAATGGTCGGGATAAGAGAATTCATATTTTCACTATTTGGTCAGTTTCACCGTGAAACTTCTTAAATCTATTGTAGGACCTGTGCGTTACAGTAGCAAGTGAGTGCATTTGAAATGGCACCTCGTAAAAGTTTAACTTTAAAAGAGAAAGTAGACATCGTAGATTACCACAAACGTGAGGAATATGTTGTACGGAAACCATGTGAAGTGTTTAAGATTGGAAAGACAAAGGTGGCAGAAATTGTGAAAAAACAAGAAGAGATAATTGAGGTACGGCGTAATAATGGTAATGAGCTGCAAATTAGACAGTTTCAATGTGATCATTGAACTGTTATTGATAAGGCAGTGATGAGTGGTTTAGCAAAATAAGAAGTCAGAACGTCCCTGTGTCCGGACCATTGATACAAGCCAAAACATTGGATTTCGCAGCAGAATTAGATATCGGAGATTTCAAAGCCTCGAACAGCTTGCTTGAGAATTTCAGAAAGTATCACGATGTAAAATTTAGAGAATCCTCCACTGTTGATATGGATAATGTTTCAAGCTGGGAAGAAAATTTATTTCCATCACTGACGGCTATTCGCCGGAAAACATTTTAAATGCGTACGAAACTGGACTTACCGCGCGTTATCCTACGTTTTCATGTAAGTACACATACTGCACAAGTACATGTGCCAAATTGCAATCATTTTCTCTAACCCTCTCTATAGTGGACACCCCTCTTTAGCGGACAGTATTTACGGTTCCAAAGGAGTCCGTTATAGAGAGGTTTCACTGTACTTATAATCTACAAATCATAAAATAATTCTTAAGATGGCCTTGGTTGTAATTGGCCAGCCAACATCGATTCAAACTTCAGGAATGATGACGGTGATAGGGAGCCATCGCTTCCATTTTCACGTTCATTTTCACTTCCGGTTCCCAGTAGGCTAACACCAGTATTTCATTATTCTGGGTTTTGTATGGTACCTAAGTGTGTTTACCAACGTGAAACAAATTGGTGGTGGAAATAGCAGTAATTTACAAATCAACTTTAATAAGTAAACACCTCCTGGCTGTCACCCCTGAGGTTCAGACTCGATTCCCGGCTGTGCAAGTAAATGTTATTCTGGTCTGAGGGTTGGAACGGGATACACTCAACCTTGTCAGACAAAACTGAGAATAGCTGGATTCAATTCCTACCTCAACAATCCTAGAAGTCGTTTTCCGTGATTTTCCTCTTCTACTCGAGGTAAATGTTGGAATGGTACATAACTTAAGGTCACGGCCACCTCCTGCCCAATCCTATCCCCAATTAATATATTTATCACAACAACACAGGTTATCATATCGATTCCACACACATACTTGAGCTATATTACATGTTTGCAACTAAAACAAATCCAATCAATGAACTGATCGGGTACCGGGACTTGACCCTGCAACCTTCAGTATGCGCTCCTTGAATAACGACTTATTATTATAATTATTATTATTGCAAATTTTTATTTCAACTGCATTTAATGTCTTGTTATTGTTATTATGGAAGGAGCTACCGTTATTAATATCATTATACGAAGTTTGAAAAACGTCAAACTTCGTTTACTAAGACAACACTGAAAATTGTTTCAATCACCATAATATTAGTGCGGCTTCTATGCCCAAGGTCGCGGTTCAAACCTGGCCGAAGTCCTCGGATTCTTCAAGAGCGTTAAAATCCCTCAGTATGCCTTCCTTCGGAGGGGAAGTAAAGCTGATGGTCCCATGTCATAGATTTATGGCATGAAAAATAACCTTCCACTAACTACACTTGTGTGAAGCCAAAATTTGTAGGTTAGGTTTGATTAATGCTCTTAAGTTCCAAAGTTCGTCACCGGGCGCTGGTTGCGATGGCATCTAGTAGTAGCGAAGTTCACGGTAGCATTTGGTAGCGAAAGTAGGAACAACTTGAAATTATCGTCTGCAGTCCTTACTTGAATTAAAAACAGATAACACCCACTAATCCAGTCATCACAATTAACACAGGTTATCAGACAGATTCTACACACACCCAAAGTACACGGGGCTACACGACCACGTTGTCGCAGGTCCTAAACTAAGGAACCAAGCAACCATAATATTATTACATAAATACAGTATTTCTTAGATTTCAAACGCTGTAAGACAAACGATAAAGAAAGTGAACTTTAGGCAGGTTGATTTCTTACATCTGTCAGCTGATGATCTCCATCTGGCCAAGTTTCGAATACTTGTTTATTCTTTCTTCTTTCTCTTTCTCTCTCTCTCTCTCTCACACACACACACACATATGTCGGCGTGAGACTGCGATGGACAACGTTTTCAGAAACGCAGGTATATACAGAAGCTTGTGGACGGAAGCGAAGGGGAAGGGGTTAGAGGCGCGTTTTGGCCACATTCCTCGCGTAAGTCTTTTCTCTGGCTCCCATCAATGCATCAATACAAGTAGGCAGCTGAGTATATTATCTGGTTTAGCCTGCGACTAGTGTACACGGTGCACGCTGATAACCTGCTCGTTACCTCAATTTGACAGTTATTTAAATTGAACATCAGAACGTCTTTGTAAAGTTTCTGTTGCCCTCTCTGCTTCCTCTGTCTGACCTCCAACTGGCAGTACATGATTGTTTTGGGAATCATTATTCAGGCATGCGGGAATCATGTCGTATTCTTCAAAGCTGTTGCTTCAATATTATAGCCTCAATGCTGGTAGTATTACTAGTCTAAGCTGCGTGGACCTTACAGGAATGTGCATCGCAGACTATGGGTAGTGGTGGTGACGAGTGATGAGGTTTCTCGGTCCTTGCGTAGTAACAGAAGCAAATACATTAGTCAGTGACTCAGTCACTCATTCCCAACCCCACACTGGTTTCAGAAAAGACCCATGTTAGCAGCAAGGAGGATATATGGGTAGAGCTGCAACTTAATGCAAAATTTTGACCCCAACCTATTGCTCGACGCAAATAGTTCCAACTGACAATATGAGATGGCGTGACGATGTACTCTCGAGCGCGATCCGTCCCCGACCTGGCCTACTCGCTCCTCTCCCCTCCCTTTCCCCTACTCTATCCCCCCACCTCTACTTTATATTCCTTTCTTTCTTTCATATTTTAGTAATTGGTCTAATAATAGGCGATTTCTTCCCCCTGTGATATCAGGTAGAGAAGAAAACATAGGCTCTATCAGAATAGTTGTGGATGTTTCCACAAAGCACATAGCATGACATAGGCCTACCCCTCAGATATGTACAAATAGAAAGAGTAGGCTACTATACTACAATATTAAAAATGAAAGGTAAGACAAAATTACAGCTGCACTTATCACACACCAGTATTATTTAATTGTCCGTGCTGTACTTCCTATAAATCGAATTAAGAAATATCACGTTTGAATTACGGGAAGCGTTGGAACAACCAGCCACCAGCTCTTACTTTGAATTATATCGATAGTATCTGATATCGTTTTCGAGCGCAGTGTATCGACTAAAATCGATGTGTGATTCAATATAATTCAATTTCTTCGTATAATATTGTTCGAAACCGATTGTATTCCTTTCTAAGCACTGCAATATGTATTTACTATTGATATATATTCAAATATTAATTAAATATACAACATTAACAAGAATACTCACCAATTTTCCGATTTTGCTGCCATCTATAGAAGTACAACTCAACTACATCGTCGTACGCGATGACTGCTAGCGTTTTTAACGTTGTCAGCAGGTACTACTACAAGGCAAGCTAGCGTTGGTACCAAAATACCCTATAAAGTTTCACCCGGTCGGTTAGCAGTATTGGAATAGACAAGAATGTCAGGTAACACGGCGGGCTGTCGACAGGCTTCTCAATTCTCGCCTGCTCTTACGCTGCCTCTGCCCTTCATCCCGCAAGTTCACAGTAGCTTCTCCTGATATTAGTGTTTCGGCCTTACTCCGAGAATTGTCCTGATGTAACGCTTATGTAATAATAGAATATACAGTAGCCCATCCATGGCAAGACAAATTCGCAAGAATGATTGAAATTGTTTTTATTTTTATTAATTTATTTTATTTATTATTTAGCGTATGGCTTTTAGTGCCGGGAGTGTCCGAGGACATGTTCGGCTCGCCAGAGGTTGTAGCTGCTTCAGGAGGATATCCATGGGGGTGAGCTACAAGTTCCGTTCAATTTCAAGTAGTTCCAATTTTCGCTACCAGATGTCACTGACACCTAGTGGTGAACGTTGGAACTTTGATAGAGCGTTACAACGAAATATAACCTAGAAATTTAGCTTCACACAAGTTTAGTTAGTGGACTGATATTTTACATGCCATAAATCTATGGCATGGGACCGCCGGATTTACTTCCCCTCCGAAGGAAGGCATACTGAAGGATTTTTTTAACGCATTTAAAAATCCGACGATTTCGTCCGGGTTTGAACCCACGATCTTGGGTACAGCCACTGAAGCCGCTATTTTTATTTTATTTTTATTAATGAAACAAAATATCAAAATAAGTATCCACATTGCTTCAGTTGGATCCTTTGAATAACCACCTCGTGGTGTAGCGGCTAGCATCCTTGGGTACTGATGACCTCGCTGTCCCGCCCCTTAAACCTCAATAACCAACTACCTAACTAGCATTCTTGACTGTCACCCTGGAGGTCAGTGTTTGATTTCTGGCTCTACTAAGAAATGTATTTCTGGTCTGAGGGCTGGAATGGGGTACACTCAGCCTCGTGATGCAAAACTGAGGAGAGGTTGGTTCAATCCCCACCTCAGCCATCCTGGAAGTGGTTTTCCTTGGTTTCCCACTTCTACTTCAGGTGATTGCCGGAATGGTTCCTAACTTAAGGCCACGGCCGTCTCCTTTCTAATCCTTACTTGCCTTACAAATACACACCGTAATACAGTTATCACAATAAGACAAATAATCAGACAAACTCCACACTCACCCAAGTACACGGGGTAACATGACCACGATGTCGGAAAGCCCTTAAAAGAATCAAGAACAAAAACTTACCTTAGGGGCGTTGTGACATCATGGTCATGTTGTCCCGTGTACTTGGGTGTAAGTAGAATTTGTGTGATAACCCGTGTTATTGTGATGGCAGTATTACTGTGTGTATCTGTAAATTGGGGACAAGATTGAGAAGGACAAGCCCGTGGATTTAAGTTAGGAACCATCCTGATATTTGCCTAGAGTAGAAGTGGAAAACTACGGAAAACCACTTCCAGAATAGCTTAGGCGAGAATCGAATCCTTCTCTTCCAGCCCTCAAACCAGAGTTAAAATTTATTGGCAGAGCCGGGAATCGAATCCGAACCTCCAGGGCGACAGCCAAGAATGCTAGTCGCTACGCTATGAAGTGATTTATAATATTAAAGGTAGTAATAATAATATTATAATGTTTTCCGAAAGCTACGGTGATCCCTATTTGGGTCTCACGCCATCGGTTAAAAACCTTTGGACTAGATTGTGTAACAAGTCCAGATAAATGGTATAAATCAGTTTGAAAAATGAACAAGAAGTTCCGTGACGAACAAAAGAGCCTACTTTTCATGCCAATGATTATTCTACAGTATATGTACCTATCTAGAATAATGACGAAATTAAGTTGGTAATATCGAAATGTCTAATTAGTTCGAAATATTCCTGGTATAATGTAGTCTAATAGAGCACTACCGTTCGGCAGCCCTGGTGACTGAATATATTCTTAGTTCCATCTCTTAAGGTACAGAATACAAAATTTGGTTGAAATCCAATGGACGTTACATGCAGTTAGACGGGTAAAGGCATGTTGGTAACAATGCCATACGTGTGCTGGTTAGAAATAATCGGAAATATTATTATATCTTGTTGTGCCAATTTTGGATGAAATCCATTTGTTAGTATAGAAGTTACATGTATTTTAAAACTGGACCTGTCAGCAAGCATAGAATCATGTTGGCAGCACTGTCTTATATTAATTACTCCAAATTAATCTAGAGTGTCAGATGTTATACGTGTGCAAAATATAGAGCTGTTGGCTTGCATACTTTCTGATATATTGATATTAGGGTAAAAATATATAGACAGCATTTATTAACAGTTGCCAGCCCTGATTGCTCTTAAGAATACTTATAGTCATATCTGCTACGTTACACATAGCACATACGAAATTTGGTTGAAATCCAACTGACAGTATAGAAGTTACATTTATTTAAAAATTGGTCCTATCAGCAGGCTTAGAATCATGTTGGTAGAACTGACGTATTGTACCCATGTGAGTAATCTCGATGGAAAATATGCTTCTGCCTCCAGCTAGCATCGGGACTCAGGCGTGTACCGTTCTCCCATTGAGCAGTTGCATATTTTGGATTTGAGGCTAAAAGGCATCAACTCTACAATGATAAGGCACAACTCTACTCTAAAGACTTTAATTCAGTAAAACTCATGGCTTCAAACAAATAATGAGAACACAAATCCCATAAACAATACACAAACAAACAAAGTTACTCCCACAATCCATTAATTATTCACATAGTTGAATAAATTAGATCCATATCACTATTCAATCTTTTACCATTATGTGGACTTTAAACTTTACTCAAGTGCACTGATGCACATGTAATGTTTCACAAAACCGAACTATTACATTCATGTCATCTAATGTGACTTCTTTATATTCACAAAGTTACTTGTATCCTACAATACATCTTAATTTACATCATGTGTACTATCTGTGTTACATCTCTCTCTCCCACCAAATGCTTTCATGCCTTAGCCAACTCATGGTTTGCACTACGATCTACTTGCAACACCACAATTACGTAAGTCTACACCTCCACTCCCTTCTTTTTATAGTTACACTGCATGTCATTGTGATTTCACTAAATAACTTCTGTTATCGTTGTGTCGGATAGTATACTATTACGCTACCCTTACGAGCGTAGCCTGTGGCAACGAGTAACCAACTTCATTAACTAGGTGTCAGTGACAGTAACAAATACAACATCCAACCATTCGTTAGATTGCTAAATTTTTATATCATCAGGGAAATATATGATTAGCAATGTGTTTCTAAACCACACACATTCATTACACATTATAACAATTCTTCCTTTCATTACAAGCAAGGTCTTAAATCTGTCCGCTCAAGAACGCGAACCTTCACAGTTGGTTTAGCAACCCCATCCCCTTGGAGCTGCCTGCATACAATGGACATAGAGTAGGGTCGTTCGCGGCTGTAAATCGCCCCTTGTCTGCCCTTCCTGGACTTCTACCTCCCAAGCAGTATTACAACTTTGAATATAACATTGTGGTCACAATGATCCACGTGATCCCATATGATCTGAACTGAATATTATGCAATGGTTCTGGGTGAGCTTGAATATTTAATCCTATCCTTAGGACATTAATAACGGCCTCAACAGGTCCGTATCACAATATGAAGGCACGAGATTCATAGAACACAGGTCTAGTGGTTAGCCGGTATCTCAAATAAAATATTACGGTCAGTCAAGAGCTACCGCCCATGAATTCGCTTCAACGAGCCGAATCATTCAACAATAAGTTCTCGGGGAATCAGGTATAGCGTCGAGGTGTCCAATGTTGTCCCCGCACTTACCACTGGATTCGAACCCGGAACATTTCATATCCAACATCGGAGATAGGGTACACACTGAATACGCTCCGGCATAAATTAATATCTCTGTACGCTCATGCTGTACGAGATTTCACACGTCGATTAGATCACCTGGCCCCTTACCTGTCCACGATCTCGCCTTATAATAAAGAGAACTCTAAGTGTTACTCTACGAGCTTAATCGAGCCACAAATTCAATTCACTGTCAAGCTCCAACATTCCCGTGCATAATTATATCCCCATTAGTACAATATATTTAATATTAACTCTTTTCTCTTCCCTTAAGGTAATCTACTGCTTGGCTAGATAAATAATCCAATTAGCGTAAATACTTCTTGCTTAAAACCTTTCATCCTGATGTATTCAATTATACCGTTTATCATTATTATAATTATTATTATTATTCATGACATAAATTATCCTTCCGACACAACGTAACCGCTTCAACGATCGAACATTCGCGTTCGTCACGTTAATTTTCCCATAACTGAATTGCCATTTTATTAGTAGCATTAATAGTGGTAAAGATTAATCCACTCTCTGATGTATTCAACATCTTAACTTTACTGAAATCAAACAATAAACATATGAGGATATGCCTCCTAATATTGATTCTTACTGGCATATTTTATACTTCTGAAATCACATTACATGCAGTGACTATCCTTCTATAGTAACATGATTTGTGGGGTACTTACGTCGGCTTTATCCAGGTGGCTCCAACCACCATATTCCAGTGTCACCTGCCATCGGCTTACTTAGTGACACATTGCCATCTTGCAAATACACATATTATATGACATCTGATTTATAAACACACGACACTTTTCCATTTTTATAATGAAGCTAATGCTTCCGAAACACATGACACTTTTCCATTTTTATAATGAAGCTAATGCTTCCAAAACACATAACACTATATAACACTGGTTATATTATGACTTTAAGAGATATTTTACATAACATTGGTGCACCAACACACGTTACACTTTAATTCCTGATTGGTTGACATTCCCTAGCATGTATCGAAAGTACAGGTGCGGACGGCCCTTTCTTCGGTCCTACCCCTTCCTGATTGAATCTCCCGATCATCTGCTCACGGATTCACCAACAGTTTCTCGATCATCTCTTGATAATCTTCCTACTATTACAGCGATATGCTTACATATCGTCATGAACGCTACTTACTGGTATACTCCAAATATGTATAACCAATCACTATACTTTACTGCGCTCAACATTGTACCTTGTATTTACATGAATTATTACTTTTCACAGTCCTGCCTAGTATATCACACGGCACTTAATAAACATTATCTAACAGTCTTACTGCACGGCTTCCCACATTGAAGTCCGAGCATCCTCTCCTAACTTCGGTAATATGCATTTCGCATAATCAAGTTTGTTAATTACCGACTTCATTCTTAGTTCATGACCATGCATGAATATATTCTCACATGTGTGTTACATTGCACAGCTAACATGCTGATTACCAGTGAAATGTTTAAGTCTTTGTGTGCGCCTGGGCGCTCCGTAGCTTTCAACTGCGACTGCTTCAAAACAACTCTCCCTCTGACTCGGTCTAAAACTGTACTGTCACACTCTCGAACTGTCAACTGTAAACTGTCCGCTTCGACTGGGTCCACCCTCTTATATCTGTTTCACACAAAAGTAGGGCAAGAATTCCCGCGATAAATCAGCTCCTCTCCTAGGGTGATTCTGAACTTGGAATAATATCCATGTTGTTCCTTTTTCTTCGCTGGTCACAAAAATGTATGTGTGTTCGAGGATCGATCGGCCACTTAATTTATATTAATTACCTTATCCATGGCGTGGGGACGCTACTTCACTGGGAATCCCTGGCAACATCCTCAAGTCCAACCGCGAACGCCCATAGTCCTGTAACATTACGCACTGCATTAAACATGCCTTGATTTCGCCGTTTTATGGCTCTAAAATTAGCCTCCTGGCTAAAGATTCACTTGTGCGCAACTCTCATGTCATTGCATTGCTCCAATCATGAGTAATCAATGATTTTCCTTGGGATCTTCCCGTTCCATTCTCACATCTATTCTCAAACGGGGAAGAACCTGGTCATTATTTAACCTCCCGACCCCTTGCAGACGACTTATCTGGGTCAGCAAGATTGACGTGGCGTCACGGGCCTCCTCCCACAATTCTGGGGCTATTTGCAAAACGTCAAACTTTGAAACTCCTGTGTTTCAAGTCCAGCATAGCCTACTTCATGTAGTCCAAATAATGCTATCTTCCACTATTTTCCTGCATTATTTCACTAAATAATGTCAGTAACAACTGATATCACATCAGTAATTAAATATATAATTTCTTCTAGGGGTTCTTACAATGAAATACCCTCCACAGATCTCGGGTTCGTTCCCTGGTGGAACCTTTATTCAGAGCTCAACTTATCTCCGAGATACACGTTCGAGATCAGTCAGCATGACCACCTCGGGTTCAGTATATAATTTACTCCAAATTAATGTAAAATGTCAGGTAATATACCTGTGCATAGTTTAAAGCTGTCGGCTTGCATACTTTCTGATATATTGGTATTTGGATAAAAAAAAATAGAGAGAGAAATTGTTAACAGTTGACAGTCCTGGTGGCTCTTAAGAATACACTCAGTCATATCTGTTTATGTACACATATTACATACAAAATTTGGTTAAAATCCAATTGATGGTGTTGAAGGTACATGCATTTAAAAATTGGACATATCAGAAGGTTTAAAATTTTTTGGCAACACTGTCATATATGGCCTCCTGGAAATTAAACTAAAATAGTATTATCTACATGTATGCCAATTTTGGAATAGCTCCCATGCATACGTTCCAAGATATCCAACATGGAGCTCAAATTTCTAGTGCGTTTTTTTTTCCAGCAATTGGTAGCTCTGACATCATTTTCAAATAGGGACGTGAGATATTCAGGTATACATCTTTACTCATACTAAATTTGGTTTCGATTGCTGCAGCCGTTTAGGAGTTGATAGGGGGGGGGGGACACACACAGCCAGACAGACAGACAGAGAGACACACATTTTCCCGGATCAATCTCATAAGTCTACTTTTTCCTCATTTTTGCAAAATGTGAAAAGTAGGCTAAAAATATGCTTACGTTATCCAGCTAGCTCTAACGGTGTTTTGATGCAGCGAGTGGCTCTATTACAGTCAGAGAGAATAGGCCTACATTCTTTATTCATTGACGACCTGTAATTAGAAGTAGGCCAGTCAGCGTAGAGTCAACAGTTTATCTTGGCTTCAAACAAATTGCGCTCGCAGAGAGAAAGAGCTCACAAAGGGGAGTCTCCTTGAATATTTCACTGACTTTTACAGCCACTCCATTGTGAATAGCGAGGAGGATGTCTCTAGTAGAAATATTATCTTACAGTAATACTATACTGGTCTATGGCCATTGGCCGCAATAAATATTTTATACTGGTCACATGCTGTATTTAACACATTTTGGGCTTGCTATTCGTTTGTTCATTCTTATTCGGAGTCATTCCTAATTCAATCACGGGATTAATAACTACCCTCTTCCCATTTTTGCATTTAGTGGAAAAAGGTTTCTTCATGGTTATAAATGAAGTTGTGCCAAAACATTTCTGAAAAAAAATCGCCCCTTACAGAGTTACTTTATTTGGATTTATAAGGAATTTTCAATTTTTAGAAATTGGAGGACATGGAAACATCTTTAAGGCCATAATTTTCCTTCTGATCAACAGATTGTGCACCGCTATATCCTTAATTGAATTGTCCTTTTCTTCTTCTAGTGAGTAAGATAGTTGTTAAGTCTGTGGCTAGTTTTAGTTGCAGGTTTCATGTCATCTTTTATTTTCACTATCACCGAAACCATTAGAGGCCGATAACCTAGGTGTTTGGCCCCTTAAAACAACAATTATCCTCATCATCAAGATACTCTGTGTTGGACAATATACACTATATTATATATACCCTCTACGAAGAAGAACGCTGGTTGTTGGGGATACCACTCTTCCACAGCATCACGAACCGCTAATCTATTAAGATGAAACGCTTAACTTTTAAGAACTCCTTCAATGGATGACATACGTGACAGTCGTTTTCGATGCGGTCAAATGGATAACCCGTTCTTACAATACTGATCACTCGTCTTGCTACAATCACATGATGTATCCCTTTTGTCCTGATTCATGTCTAGTGAATAGCGTGGATGTTCAGGCCTCCCACCTACACCGTGTCAACAATTCCCTCACAGGAAAATCTTTGTGAGAACTGATGGACATCAACTACGTAGGTATACTTGTGTGCTTATTGTACTTTTATAGCACACGTCAGCACACACTTCCACTCGTGATCGCGTTTTATACACACATCTTTCTATGATACTGGTTTGCACTCGAATGAACTACAGGGTCATTATCTATGTGCGCCCCGATAAACATGGCAAGCTAAGCCGGCTTTGACTGGCGCAGATCGTGAGCGCGCGTACACGGTTCAGCCGGTGGTGGCGCACACGTTTACACTTTTATCAAACATGTTCAATAATGTGTACATACAGTGCTCATAACCGACGCTGATAATGTTCTCCCTCTCTTGTAACACACACCTGACATCTTCTGATGAAAGAAAGTCAACAATGTCATCTAATTTTTGTTCTGTAAAAACACAAGGTTCTTCAGCGTGTGAGCAGCCAACCTGAGCTGTTAAACACAATTAAGAAGAGGAAATTGGAATACTTGGGACACATGATGAGGAGTCCAAAATACCGTCTGCTCCAAGTTATACTTCAGGGTAAAATTGAAGGTCAGCGTGGACCGGGAAGGAGACGAATAACTTGGATGGATAATTTATGAACGTGATTTGGGCTGTCTTCCACGGAACTCTTCAGGATTGCACAGGATAAGAAGGTGTTAGCCATGGTGGTAGCCAACGTCCGTATCGGATAAGGTAGAAGAAGAAGAAGAAGAAGAAGAAGAAGAAGACGAAAAACACAACGTAGTTTGTTAACTCTTTTACGGAGCCTGTTTTCTTGAATCGCTTAGCGAGCATCCTAATTGTACTGGCATTAGGCACAGGTCTTCCTGGAAACTTGATTCAAAATGTTCGTTTTGTTTCAGAACAAGACTTTCTCCTTTTCATAGACGAACTATGGATATAGGCTACACACAATCGCACAATGTGAATTGGTGTCGCGGCATGACCAAAGTATTCAAAATACTCACTAAACGTGCAATACTAACGTCTAAGCTTTGCAGATACGAGTCCATATGAATGACAAAACACGTGTGAACTAACGATATGAGTCAACGGAGCGCTCCACCACCGGCTGAACCATGTACGCACACCCGCGATCTGCGCCAGTCAAAGCCGGTTTAGCTTGCCGTGTTTATCGGGGGCACATAGATAATGACCCTGTAGGTCACGCCAATCTGCTGCTTCTCTGCTGCGTGATGTCATGCATTAAAGTATTATTTCTCCCACCTACGAATTTTCCTGTATTTTACAACTCCATTTTCGTATTCAACTCATTCTTTGTCAGCTCAGCGAGTTTGAAAGTAAATCTATAGCGCTGAAGACGCCGGCTGGCTAAATAGGAAGTTTCTCTTGAGACGAATAGCTTCAGAAGTAGTGTCTGGATCTGATAAATCAATGTTCTTATTTTAATTTGTTTCTATAAACCGCTGATTCAACAGCTCTTTTATCTCATCCCAGCTCCGTGACTTAACAATACTCCAGCGTTCTTCTGCTGTGGTTCCGTAAACAGCTCCATTCTCGTTCCTGCGCATCCGCTTGCCAGAGACGCGCACAGAATTAATGTATCACCAACAGTCAGTTATTAGCTACATTGTGGGATTAGGGTTTGACTGATTCTAAGTTCGATTACAGACCAACGAGGTTGGATTTATTGAGAGCAGGAAAAATCAATTCTGCTCTGAGTTGTACGGAGTGAGCTCGTAAATTATCCCTCGTATCACATTTGGTGATTACAAGTGAAAATTAATTGAACCTTAGCCACAAGTTACATAATAGAATTCCAGTTTCTCTTTCCAGGTGGAAGTGCGAGTGGAACGTTGCAATTGGAAAGTAGAATGCCTAAATAGTTCCAACTAAAAATATCTACAACAAGTAGCTGAGATCATACGGTTATTATAATTATCATTATTACTTTAAAACCGTGTGGCTCAACATCCCAATGAGGACCTAGACACACCAAGCGACCGCTGCTCAGCGATTTGGCCTACAGATTACGAAGCGTGGTCAGCACGAAGTGTCCCATCAACAGTTATTCTATGCATTCGTGACCAGAATCGCTGTCTCTCGGATGAGACAGCTACTCAGGTGCCCTTATGATGCTGAATGCGCCTCGTTGCAGACCTTGTGTCTCTTCTAAAATTCCTTGGCAAGAAGTAAGCGTTCTTCTTACACCAATTAATATTAGTATTATTGTCATTATTATTAATTGTTAGTTAGCTTTCCTGCCTACATACCCATCCATACCAGCAGCATGAATGTACCAGACACCCAAAGGTGAGTTCTACAATCTCCGTCCACAGGGACTTTTGGTGGCCATCCTAAGTGATGTTTTCCCCCAGGATTATCACTGCAGGAAAATACTTGGATATTATTTCGAATCCTAGATCATCACTTCTAATCCTAGACTCTAATATTTGCAGTTGTATGCAAATTACACTTGCATGCAGACACCATAACACAGGTTATCAGAGAGTTTTAACACACGAGTGCACTGGGTTGATGACTAAGGTGTCTATAATGTTCAAATAATTCAAAAAAAAACAAAGGTTTCTTGTATTTCACATGTGTGGCTCTTCTACACTATTAATAAAATTTCGAAAATCACTCACGGCCTAAATACAGCTCCAGAAAAACAGCTTAAAATCGCGTGTTTATTTACTCATTTTCTTTTTTATTCAAATCCCAGCCAAATTAACTTATACAGTGTGTTTCAGGAGGAATAGTATATATTTTAGGAGGTGGTAGTACAGATGAATTGCAATAAAAAATTCCATATAACATGTGTCCCATTTTTATTGCGTACAGAGATACAGACGTTGGTAAGTAACCAGAGCAGTTGTAGTTTCGTGTGTTGGTACACGTAGACTTTCTGCACGTATCGGTGTTCCATGTACAAGAGTAAGGTGGACATTACGTATGCATGGGTTACATCCGTGTCATTACCAGACCTTCGAGCAGGAGATGCAGAGTCTGGCTGCGTGGCTCAGGGGTAACGTTCTCGCTTGCTGAGCCCAAGGTTGCAGGTTCGAAACCTGGCGCAGTCAGCTGGCATTTGAGGGTGCGCAAATGCGAGGGAGCCGTGTCAGTAGATTTACTGGCACGTTAAAGATCCCCTTCGGGGCAAAATTCCGGCACCCCGGCGTCTCTAAAAGCCAGTGTAGTTAAAAGGGACGTAAAACCAATAACATTATTATTATTATTATTATTAGGAGATGCAGATAGACGATTGGAATTTTGTCGTTGGATACGTGCAAATCGCCAAGTAATCCCATTTGTAATCTTCACTGATGAAGCCACGTTCACTCGTGACGGCATCAATAACATTCGTAATGACCATGAGTGGTCAGAAGAAAACCCACATGCCTTTGTGTACACACATTTTCAGGAACGCTTCTCTGTAAATGTGTGGAGTGGGTTGATTGGCAATCATTTGATTGGGCCTGTTGTGTTGCCGCATCGTCCAACAGGACCCCATTATCTACACTTTCTTGAAAATGAACTTCCAGCATTATTGGAAGAGATTCCTTTGGCTACAAGAACGCGTATGTTCTTCCAGCATGACGGGGCTCCTGCACATTCTAGTCGTCTGGTGATACAACATCTAAACCTAACATTCGCCGGAAAAAGGATCGGGAGATATGGGCGCATTCCTTGTCCACCAAGGTCCTCGGACCTTACCCCCTTTGGATTTTTGCCTGTGAGGATGGTTCAATATCGAAGTCTAAAAGTAAAAAGTTAACACAAGAGCTGAGTTGGTCATTCGGATTATCCATAGTGCAGCCCTCCTCAAAGAACTCCAAGACGCCCTCCGAAGAACTACACGGGGTGTTATCAAGAGAAGTGCAAAATGCATTGCTGTTGGAATTTTTGAAAATCAACCTCGAACGTCCTTATTTGCCTTGGCTTTACATTTCTTTGGATTTAATACAACCACCTGTATCTCTATACGCAATACAAATGGGACACACGTTATATGGAATTTCTTATTGCAATTCATCTATACTACCACCCCCTAAAATATTTACTGTTCATCCTGAAGCACCCTGTATAGGCTACATAATTCTTTCTTTAATGTAAGGCCATGGCCGCTTCCTACCGAAATCCTACCTGAATTACAAATACTCACACTAGTACAGACATCACAATGACACAGATTATCAGGCAAATTGTACACACACCCAAGTACACGGGGCTACATAACTACGATGTCGCAAAGCCTGTAAATAATCAACAACAACTCTTCAATATATTCCTTGGTTCAATAGCCTATAGGTCTTTAATAGGTTGTAAGGTATCTGCATATTAATAAGTTTATATTAATTGATGGGATATTATCTTTATTATATATGCGTATATATATAACACTAGCTGTTATTACCGGCGTTGCTCGGGATCACAGTTGGATATTAAGATATCGTACCTTCGCTCGCATTGTCGTAATGTGTGCAACTTGGAGGAAGGTCGTTGTTATTATGGGCAATATTATTGACACTCAAAGTCCTCTAGCGTGATTTCCATCTGATCAAAAATGTTGCTGAAATTATTAAATAGGAGGGTACGACGGCTTTATACTGCTTGTAGCTTATAGATTAAGCCTGATGTTCGCTAATATAACTGAATATTTAAGGAGCCTACTTCAGTCATTGTATGCATTATTATTCTAACTAACACATTTTAAGGGCCAATGAATTTCTTTTTCTTAATTGTATTAGCCTTGCGTGTTTTGGCGAACAGCAACATTTGAAGTGGATAATGGAAGTCCGCAAATAAACTCTTAGAATCCCAGCTTCATGATAATATATATATATATATATATATATGCATTTGATTATGGAAACATTGAATACCGAAAATAAGAAATACATACTAAATATCATCTAAGAATCTGTATGTCCACTTACACTTAAAGTGGGGAGTTGGGACGATTTGAAAAATTGGAGGCTGTAGATCATACCCTTGCTCCCAATCATAATACCCGACCTATTCCGTTGGCCAATCAGCCTACACAGTACACACAACCTAGTGTCTGCTCCGAATATTAAATTCTGGTTGATTGGATCGGCTCGTGGGTAACCCACATTTTAAACGTGTTTCTGAACCACGTACAGTACATGCAAGGCGGAGGAGCAAATCCTTACGGCAGTGTTAAAATAAACCAAGCTTACAGTATATTACCACTTCTATACAGCTTTTGTTACCTCGTAGAAATTCTCCATCTTTTATTTTAAGAGACATTTGATAGACTATTAAATGGACTTTTAAAACGTAATCTTCCTCGCGCAGATGTTTGTAAATGCCCCACTGCACCTTTGCTTCTTTAAGAACTCGTCCACTTTGCTATCAAATTACCGTACTCTAAAGCCATCAAACTGTTCTTGCAGTAGCTCCCGCATGTACAAGACGAGAAGAATCGATACAGTTAAGTCAGACTGAGTCCTGAGAGATTTAACGCTTATTGTAATGTCAGGCTTTGGAAGAGAACAGCATGGTATTGCGTTTTAAGGATTTGCATAATGTATTAAGACTGAGGAAACTTTTCCATTTGGATCAAAGAGTTCCTTAGCGAAGGTAAATTTGGAATTTAATTATATACACGAATAACATACGCAGCATAACAACTGTTTCTTTTCTTTAAAGATATTGTCTACTCTTCAGCATGTGAATAAGCTTGCCACGGTGAGTGAGTGGATATCGTGTCGGTCTACTAACCCCAAGATTGCAGGTACGCTCCTGGCCGTGGTAAGTGATTTTTGAAAGGCGGAAAAAATACGATACGCATGTCATACGATGTTGGCATGTCAAAGAACCCATTTGAATTTAGTAAGCCGAGTTCATAATGGTTAGATGTTAGATATCTAAGCTCCTTGAACATTATAGCGCTTTCTAGTAGAGAAAAGAGGAACTTTGAGTTGGCGGAAACTCCCGAGATTAATTTTGCCATTATGAACTCGGCCTACTGAATTCAAATGGGTTCTTTGACATGCCAACATCGTATGACATGCGTATCGTATCGTACTTTCAGAGTCAAGGACAACGGAATTCGACATGCAAGCTACCCTCTGGGTGTCAAATAACAAAGCTTGCACCCGGCACTCGAGGCCATACGATATTATTATTATTATTATTATTAGCATGTGAATGTTATACATTCTCAAGCATCGTTATACTAAGCACAGGACGCCAGGGAATGTTCGCCGCAGTGCCTACAAGCTGCTGTGAGAGATTACGTCACCAGTTACGTTCGTTGGCAGCATGTCTGTCGCTTGTAGCATAACAAGCAAACAGTAAACTTTATACTCACCACAGCCATTCATAACATACTGTTGCACTCTTCCAATAATCTAAATATACGCACTGACGATTTCGACAGCTCACATACGTGGCCTTCACCCAATAAGGACACTGTGCTGCCAACTAAACTGATGACGTAACCTCTCGCAGCATCAGCGCGTAGCCACTGAGGAGAACATTTTCTGGCGCCCTGTATTTTCTCGCTTTGTGGCAAGACCATAGCTAAGATTCTTGGAAACGTGCAAATCGTAACTTATTCTGAACTGGGTGATAACAACATGATAATGTGAGCTTAGAAACTCTGGAAAATTAACACAAATTATAGCAAACAATAATAATATACCTTTTGTTAGTAAAATAATTATTATTTTTTAATCAAATTATGAAACAGATCTGGTTTTATTAGTTTCTAGTATTTTAAAATAATTTAGATAGTTAACGTTTTAGAAATAGTTTTGAACCTAACCCTTTTTATAAATTTAATTATTGTTGTTTGAATGTTCAGTCTTTCGACTGGTTTGATGCAGCTCTCCATGCTTCCCTGTCTTGAGCTAATCGTTCCATTTCTACATAGCTACCACACCGTACATCCGAGGCAATCTGTTTAACATATTCTAACCTTGGACTACCCCTACAATTCTTATCCTCGACCCTTCCTTCTATAACTAAGTTTGCTATTCCTGGGTGTCTCCTCTCCCACTCATCTTAATACCTCATAATTCGTAACCCTATCTACCCATCTAATCTTCATCATTCTCCTGTAACACCAAATTTCAAACGCTTCAATTCTCCTCTTTTCTGCTGCTCCAACAGTCCAAGTTTCACTTCCATAGAGCGCCATGCTCCAGACAAAGACTTTCAAAAATGACTTCCTAATAGATATTTTATTATTACTTGTTGAAAATCATTAGAAACACTTAGAAAATTATTGCTTTACCTTTATCACATTATCACACAAACTTTCAACTTCATTTTTGTCTCTATTTATAAGAAGTAATTACATTTGCTAATGACGGTCATAATGTGACCGAAACCGCAACGTTGGAAAACATAAATAATAATATTATTGACTAAAGGCATATTTTCCAGGGGAGTGCGACAAGCTTCGGCAGCCGGCACAGTTCATATCCTCGCCGCTAGATGAGGGCTTCATTCATTCCATTTGGTCCAGTTGGTCGACTGGAAGCAGGCTGTGGATGTTTTCACTAAAGGCATATTTTTGTTTGTCAATAAGGTTCACTTTCTAGACCTCATGTCTTCTATTATCTGCGTCATGTATTCTTGTCGTGGTCTTCCTCTGTAATTTCTCCCCTCTATGGAACCCTCCATAATTGTCTTTAATAGCCCATCATGCCGCAATATGTGTCCAATGAGATGGTCTCGATTCCTTCTTATTCGTGTCATGAAACATCTCCCTACTCTTGCTCTGCAAAAGACTCATCATTGGTAACCATTTCTCTCCAACTTATCTTCAGTAATCTTCTATAACACCAAACTTCAAATGCAAGCAGTCACTTCCAATCCCTCTTGCTGATGGTCCACGTCTCACTTCCATATAACGCAATACTCCATACATAAGTCTTCAACAGTTGTTTCCTCACGTTCCTACTGACTGATCCATTCTTTCCTGCCTTATTTTTTCTGTTTGCCTACAATAGTTCTGTCACTTCAAATATCCAGTTCTTAATTTTACTCCAAGTTTCTTCCACATTTAAATTTTGTACATCATCATCTGGAGTAGAAGTGGGGAAACCACGGTAAATCATTTCCAGGATGGCTGGAGTGGGAATCGAACCCACCTCTTCTCATTTTTGCCTCACGAGGCTGAGTGTACTCCGTTCCAGCCCTCAGACCAGGATTAAATTCCTTAGCAGAGCCGGGAATCGAACCCGAGCCTCCGCGGTGACAGCCAAGAATGCTAGCCACTACGCAACGAGGTGTACCCAACCTGTAAAATGGTGAAGTGTGCAGTCCCTTGTGGAATAATTGTTATTGTTTATTTTGCGCATGCGCTTACACATTCTCAGCATATTTGCTGGAAAGAAATCATTTACAATCCCAGACTTGTGCCCTGTGCCATTGTTTCCTTATCAGTTCTAAAAGGTACATATAAAAAGGAGCAAATTCTTAGTGACTGCATTGAGTAGTAGCTTTATACTTTTCCCTCACTACTTCAGGTCTGATTGCCCATGAACAGCCTTACTTCGCGACACGTAGAAAGTATGACAGTTTTCTGCATCAGTTTGAAAAGGCCTGGGTCTAATTTCAACTCTGTGAGCGATTCTTTTAAGTTGTTGGGAAACACGCCACTGCTGGAGATGATATTAGGAACTGTCCTGACTTGTGTCCTGTGCCATTGCTTCCTTATCAGTTCTAAAAGGTCTGTGTATTTTGACTGTTTTAAACATGCTTTGTTAGTATGTTGCCACTGTTGGGGATTGCCACATCTATGAAGGTGGTGTGCTTCATGCATTTGTCAACAAGAACCAAATCAGGTCTGTTGTGCACAGTTGACAGGTCTGTCAATACAGTACGATCCCAGTAAAACGTAAAGCTGTCATTTTCCAGTACACTTTCAGGAGCATATTTATAGTACGGCACTTCTCTTGGCTCAGCAGTTGAAGGTGTATAGCCAGTTCTTGATGCACTATCTGGGCAAGAAAATCATGTATCTTCCTATATTCTCTCCCTGCAAAATGGCGACAACCTGATATAATATGCTGAACAGTCTCAGATGTTGGGCAACCGTATCTGCAATGGTCATCTTGCACAGATGCATTCTTTATAATGAAATTTAGATAGTTCCTCGTGGGGACAACCTGGTCCTGAATAGCCATCATAAAGCCTTCTGTTTCAGGTTACATCTGCTCAGAAATCAACCAAAAGTTCGACGCTAGCTTGTCGACGTGAGTTTGGATGACTTCATTGGGATATCTTCCATGCAGTGGCTTGGACAACCAGGCATTGAATCTATCCAAATCACTGCGCACCTGATTTTGAGTCGCTTCCTGACTTAAGAGTAGGCTAGTGGAGTTGAATCATCTGCTTCTGTGACAGCCTTGTGCAGCATCGAATGGTTCGATACAGAACAGAAGTATTTCCTTAGCTCATAGATCTGTCGAGCTACTTGGTTGTTTATATCAACAATCCCTCCCCCACCCATAAGTCTCAGTAACTTGACTCGTTCCACAGATGTCCTGGGATGGTGTTTCCATGATTTGGCCAGTGATGTTATAATTTTCTGTTCTAGACTTGCAATGTCAGTTTTACTCCACTTGATGACCCCAAACTAGTAACCAAGGATAGGTATATCATAAGCGTTGATTGCCTTAACCAAGTTTTTACTGTAGAGCAGGTGTTAGAAAGAAGCTTGATTCTTCTGACAAATTCCTTGGTCAGATCTTGTTTCTTTATTAACCATTCAGAAAGACTTGAAAACGGCCCCTTAGACGAGATTCTTACCCAGATCTCCTACATTCCAGGTAGACCCAATTTCCTTACACTGCCGTGGACTTGCTACAGTCTCATATTCATTTCAAGTCATAGACGAAGATAATACTGTAGCGTGACTTCCTGGATATACATGACATGAATGCGATCTCAGAAGGTAACACTAGAGCCACCTGTGTGTCATAGTCGGAATCTGACTCGAGGACAGGAGGATCTTGTAGTTTTTCGTGACCATGGGCCACGGTATCTCCTTTCTTACATGGAATACGAATCACAGAACGCGACATTTCACATGTATTGACCGAGAATCCAACCCGGTCCGCCTCGGTGGAGGCAAGCAGATTTACCACTGCGCCTTCAAGCACCCTCGGAACCTGACAATGATTTCGAATTCGAATCATAGAAATTACTTCAGAAAGAAAGCTGCTCTTTAAATGGTCATAAATATTGAATAAATCTTCAAAATGAGACCAGATTCGGACTCCACGTAAAAATGGAAGTCCCATGGTTTATGATCGCGAGATAAATGTTCACGTAACTTCCTTACTTCATTCTTTCAAATGACAGTGCAATCTTTAGTTCGAGTCCCTTTATACTGAATAACAGGAGTTGAACCACACAATGCATTTTACTATATTCCGCTGCTCATTTATCGACCCCGGATATTACAGTCTTTTAGCCTTTTAGGAAGCCGAGAAAAATACATTAGTGTAATTGAACACGATTGGGAGAAAGCCGACTTTCCCGGCCCTGAGTTATTCAGCTGATCTAGAATGAGTTATGTACAGTAGATGAAAAATGGACTTTATCACTTAAGAGGTGGGACTATCGACTGCTCTTCACCATCGACTATTTAGCCATTCGTCGGAATAAACCAACGACGAGTGATTTCATTAAGTAGTTTTACAGATAAGCGCGTTTGAAATACTTCACTGAAAGTAGTCGTTTCATTGCTACAACCTGCTTCGTAGTCGGAATACTCACTTCTTAGTGAGCTGTTTTCCCATAAATAAAACCTTGTTTAAAATTGTTTAAATATTATAGGGTACAAGCATCCCAGGGTAGTTAACGTCTCACGTCAACTATGTGTGGGCATTGTCCGATAACCTGTGTGGTATCAATGTCACGAGACTTGAGACTAGACATTGCTCTAACATTTGCTTAGCGTACATGGAAACTCAGCATAATTACAGAGGATATTCGTCGAAAGTCGCCGTGCTCCAAGTAATAATTACTAAATTTTGATATTGTAGTACCGGCACACTCATGGGACATATAGGTCTTGCCGTACAGCTATGGAGGCATGTACTAGTCGGAAACAGAATATCAGGGCCAAAAATAGAATGCTATCCAAGTGTTTTAACATTTATATTTATTATTTATTGCACTCTTTAAACAGTCGGTCAAAAGATGTTCACGTTTTTAAGTTCAAATATATCATAAATGCTGAATAGGTTTACTATGGGTAATAATGCTGTCCGTATGTTAACCGGATGTATTTCGATTTCAAAAAAAATCTACGAACAAGATATTATACGATGTTATAAAGCACTCACACATACATTTAACATAGATGGCTTCGGCTTTACAATTGAACAATTACTGCATTGTTGTATGCAGTTAGACTGAGGAATCTGTCTTGTAATTGGAAAGACTACTTGAAATCGACTGATTTCAACGATTTGTTGTGGCAGTTGTCTTTTGCAAACTACTTGTTTATAGTACGGTGAGTAGTTTGGTAGACTATTTTTAAAAAGTGGTCTAACAAATCGATGGCTTTCATAACACTTAGCCCATTACTAAGCGTGGCTCACCTCTTACAATACAATATACGGGGTCTCAAATGTTAGTTACAGTGACTCTATAGAAGACATTGTATCCAGTGACATCCCAGTTGTTCCCAATTCATTACGTGATCTCGTGTAATATTTGCTGCATGTATTTATCATTCACCTGTAGAAGGATATAGCTTGTTGTTCCAACTTGTCAAACGTCGGTGGATTGATATGGTAACAAGACGGTGGCTCAATCTGAAGAGAATAGAAAAGCAGGATTTTTGATCCAACTTATTAAAATTTGCTGCATGGATAACAGAACAAGATGGAGACCAAATCAACAAGCAATAGGAAAGTAGCCTAGTGTAATACATAGAATCACTGTAATTATAACACTTTGAGGCTTAGCTTGCTTTATACTTGGACTCTTCAAGTGTGTTTTCTGAAAGTGCTCAGCCTTATAAACACCAAATTCTAAATATAATTCCTCACTGAATGAATATCTGCAGTATTATGACATGAGTTTTGGATAAAGAAGTATGATTATTCTTCAACATTACCAAAATTGTGAACAGATATATTTTGAAAATATTGAACTGGAATTGCTTGTAGCGATAAGTGGTATGTTAACTTGTACATTGTTTAAATTGAATATTAAAATATATAACCTTCAAATTGCGCCGATTGTTTTTAAAAGAATCACATGGTGTTTATCAGCGATATTTTGCTGGAATTTATTAATAATTTCATACATTTAATTTGCAACCTATAATATTATATATAACTAGACTTTTGTAAGTAATGTACAGTAAGTAGATATTTTATGAACGTTAGCTGTAAAATATTTGTAAAGTTTTGATGGTAAAAGTATTTTACACCTAAACGATAAGCATTCCATTATGTGCACCAATGTTGTATAAAATTGTAAATATTATATAATTTGAGAAATTATTATTAACAATTAATGATAATAATAACCTTATTGACTATAAATGAAGATAACTACTCTAAGTATGTAGAAAGTTGATTGTGCTTGGTGTCATTTTTACGAGAATTTTAGCAAAATATTTTTACATATAAACATACCCACACCGAATTATTATCATCTCTATTATCCAGTAGCTTTTTCGAGATGCATGCGTAAACATGTTGTGATCAAAAATGTACTTTGTATAATGTTATACTCTTGGGCTTATGTTTTGTGTTCTTAGAAATGTTAATTATTTTTCTTTTCAATATTTATGTATATTTTGTAAGCAGTACACCGAAGGCAAGAATCCTTTCTAAATTTCTTTATATTAAATACATACAAAAAGGAATATTTTGATGTGAACTTTCTTTCGTTTCATTGACACTTGCCTTCTTTTTCTGTGCTTCAAAATACTACACGTATACAACGCTACTTCATAATTTTGTAAAACTGAAGATGTCTTAGCAAAAACAACCCCTGTCAATTATGTTTAGTAAAATGAGGTAGGGTAACTTCATTTTTCCATTAATGTTGTACCTCAGTCAGTATTTACAGCCTTCTATAAAGCGTCCACAGATGACCTCGCTGTTCTGCCCCTTAAAACTCCAAAGCGTCACGTTCTACAAATACAACCTCTGGCAGTCTCAGTTCCCAAAACAGATTTTCTAACTGACGTAGCATTTGTGTTTCTTCAGCTAGCATTCTTGACTGTCACCCCGGAGTTCCGGGTTTGATTCCCGGTTCTGCTAAAAAAAAACGATCTGATTGCTGGAAAAGAGTCCACCCACTTAGTCTCGTGAGACAAAACTGAGAAGAGATGGGTCTGACTCCCACCTCAACTATCCTTGAAGTGGTTTTCTGTGGTTTGTTACTTCTACTCCAGGAAAATGTTCAGCTGTAAAGACTTATATTAAGACAAGTGGGAGAGGAGAGATCTTTCTGGTGAGTGCTAATGAAGAGAGTAAGGCACGTACCAAGGCACCCATTAATAACAAGCTTAGTTATGGGAAGAGTGTAGAAGACAAGAACTGTAGAGGAAGGCTAAGATTAATCTTTGTTTAAGTAGATTGCGTTGGTAGCAACGATCAGCTCAAGATAGGGAGGCATAGAGTACTGCATCAAACTAGTCTAAGGTCTGGAGATCCAAACACAAGACGTGGGCCTGATGGCACAGTGGTCAAGCTGCTCGCGTCTCACCAAGTTGGATCAGGTTTGATTCTCGGTTAATGCTTGTGAGAGTTTCGAATTGAAATATCACATCTGGAGGTTCTAATGCCACGTTGAAAGTAGGTCACGTAAAACTACAAGCTTCCTTCAAACACAACACAAATAGGATAGACACTATATAGCGTCCCAAATTCAAGGGTTCTGTTTCCGGCCAAGGAAGTCAGATTTTTTAAGGGCGTGAAAAATCCAAAGCATTCTGAGTCGTACAATGTGGGCTCAAACCAAGGCCCTTCATGTCACACTTGGTTATTATATTCTTGGATCAGCAGAAGAACCTTATTTGAATTGTCACCTATATATTCGATGCCATTCAAGATGAAAAATATTTTTCTTTCTCTTAATAACGCTATTTTGACTGGGGTTGTTTTCCTAAAACAAATTCAGTTGTGGTATACCGTACCCCAGGGATGACCAACCCGTGGCACGTAGATGATTTCTAAGCGGCACCCACAAAGACGTCACTATATGCAATTGTAGTTGTTTATTAAAGCAGGCCCAAGCGGGCGATTCACTTAAGTCTTAAGTTAAGCTCAAAAATAAAGTCATAACAGAAATATCTTCCCCCGTCTCAGTTCTCTGTCGTACGACACATGGCTCTGCGATATTGTTGCATATTCGGGTCGGCATTATGTGAAAATACCTTTTCTATCATTAGTTCAGTACCCACTGATCAGTATCTCATAAATCTGCAGGTCCCTGCAACTTCATCCGTGAATCCCAACATTGAAGAGCTTGTGAAGATGAAAGATATCCAAAGACCTCATTGAGAACGAAGCCAGTTTCATATGAATGCAAATCTAAAAATTCGGTCGTGAAATATGTTTCATTTTGCAATAAATTCTTGTTTTTATATAGGAAAGTTCTTGTATCATAACTATGTTTCAATAGTATTGTTTTGTTTACTAACTAAATAACAATAGCTTACTCTTTTACCTGAAGTATAGGCCTACATGGAAACATAATTCCTTGATCGATTCCAGCAACTATGGAAGGGGCACTTTGAAGATTATCAACATCCTATGTGGCACTTGGTGGGTCATGGGATGGCCATCCCTGCTGTAGCGTCAAATCAATTCTTTATTTTACTCCTTGCAATTTAAGCATTCATTTGAAAATAACAGAACAATCAGCCAAATAGTATATCTTTACAGTAACATTATAATAATTATTACTATTTATTTTTTATTATGGTACAGAAAGTGTTATTACACTACTTGCTGTTGTCCCAAATTGCTTGCTCATATATATGTGTGTCTTGTGTATTAAAGCAAGACTCGAACCATGTCACCACATGCCCAGTATATTAATGTTGTGCCTATCTGTAAATGGAACACCAACATCATTGTAATCAATTGTGCCCAGAGCTAAGATGAATCTAGAAATTATTCGTCTCACACTGCAAAATCAAAAGACATTTAATAATGAAAGTGAATAATGTGATCTCTTTAAGAAACAACTGATGATTTTCAACAATACATCACTGTTGAATCGTTTTAACAATGATTTGTAACGATTTAAATATTCAACGATACCATATATAAAAGAACATGCACTATCCCAAATTTATGGCATTCGTCGGTTTCTAAATCGCATGTGCTCACTTTCAACTTAATTCTGAATTCTAACTTATTTATTGATGTTTTCGTCAATTATTCAATTTAATAATTAATCTTTATTTGTTTGGTTCTTCGATTCTTTCTTTCTTTCTTTCTTTCTTTCTTTCTTTCTTTCTTTCTTCTTTGTTTCCTTATTTATTTATTTATTTATTTATTTATTTATTTATTTATTTATTTATTTAAAGTTAGGTAATTTTTATAACGTACCGTAGTTTTTACACAGGGCTACATGACCGCGTTGTCGTAGTCCCTAAACTATGGAACCAACCATAACGTACTTTTAGGCTATTGGCATGTATAATTATAACGAACTGACGCATTTTGGGACAACTGCTCAAAGGACAACCAACACCTTTGTTTAATTTATTATGGTGTTTAGTTATTTCTCTCGCCTCTTGAATAATTCTGTGTAAAATGCTTCTCCGTGCAGATGACAGACTTTTCACCAAAAAAGAATTAGATGCTAATTCTGTATGGCACGTTCAGTGACAACAGGCTTTTCTAAGAACTTGAATAAATATGGATTTGAGCAGATCGTGGCTGCCCTCCATAATTCCGTTACCGTGAGTTACCGGTACCTCAGTACTGTATAGTATTCAATCAGTATGGACACTTGACTGAAATCTAATGAACGTCTATCTTTGTCTACCCCTTATTAATCCCGTTCCCAGCTAGGTCAGGGTTGAGATGCGATGAAATTCCACGAGTCTGATGGTTTCTACGGCCAGATGCCCTTCCTGACACCAACCTCACGAGAGGAGTTAATGAGAGATATGAATGGAGATGAATGCAAATTCAATTTCAAGTAGTTCCAACTTTGACTACCAGATGCCACTGTCACCCAGCGAAGAACGTTGGAACTTGATAGAGCGTTTCTCACCAAATGACCTACAAAGTTAGCTACACACTACCAATTGTAGTGGTAGGTTCTTTTTCATGCCATAAATCTTACTTCCCCTCCGAAGGAAGGCGAATGAACCTATTTTAGAAAAATTAATTATAAATCCCCTCCTACAATTTCGTGTATAAGTGTTACTTCCCATCTATGCTGATTGGTAGCTCTACTTACCAACTTTTTCTCTTTTTCTTTTTTTCTTTTTAGCGTATGGCTTTTAGCGCCGGGAGTGTCCGAGGACATGTTCGGCTCGCCAGTTTTGTAGCTGCTTCGAGACGGACACCCAATGGGTGAGCTACAAGTACCGTTGGGGAGGAAAGTTGGAAGGGAGGGTCAAGGAGTTGGAAGGTAGCGGCTGTGGCCTATAGGTAGGGACCAACCCCGGCATTTGCCTGGAAGGAAGATGGGAAACCACAGAAGACCATCTTCAAGGTTGCCGGCGGGGGGATTCGAACCTCCTCGCCTCCCGGATGTGAGTGACTGCCAACAGTCATGCCGTAACGACCTCGGCTAACTCACCCGGTTACTTACCAATAAACACATGGTACGCATGTGGATGATCTGTATCTTTTATATTTATATTGTATATTTAACGTTATACATTCATTTTTACTGGTAAATTACGAATCTTTTTAAATATTGTGACAGACACGTGTGAGCGCACCTGGTGGCAGACTCGTGCGAGCGCGTGGCGCGCTGGCTGCAATTGTGAGTTGGGCCGGCAAGCTGGCAGTGGATGAATCGAGAAGGCGACGATGCGAGAGAAGAGATTTAGGATTCGGTGAAAAGGCAGTGTTGAGACTTGGAGTGTAGTAGTTTCAGAAAGACTAGAGCTCGACGTTCCCAGTTTAAATATTAATGAACACTACATTAATATTTAGTAGTGTAAGGTTTGCTGAATAAAGAAGTACGGTAGTGTATTTGTATATGCCTGACCGGTTATTTCAAGAACCGTAAACGTAACAACTGGTGTCAGACGTGTGGGGTCAGGCTATAGAGTAAATACATAGTGAAAGTCTTGAGGTACCGCATTTTAGAGTGTGAAATGACGACCAGGAAAGTTAAACTTTCAGCACTGAAGGTTTCGGAGTTACGTCAGGAACTGGAAGAAAGGGAAGTTGATTCTACGGGAATAAAATCTGTGCTGCAAGCGAGGTTAAGACAGGTACTGGTGGACACAGGTGAGGATCCAGAAACATTTCTTTTCGAGATTACTGGTGGGACTGAGGGTTTGTGTCAGGTATTAGAAAACTTGGAAAAGAAAATAGCGGAAAACTCAGAGAATTTGGAAAGGAAGTTAATGGAAAATACTGCCAACCTCGAGAGGAAACTTCAAGAAGTAACGCTCACTACCGAAACCAAACTGAGGGAAGAATTTCAAGAATCCCTGCGGAAATTTGAGGACGAGCTTGCGAGCGGTGTGCTTCCAAATAAAGACAAGCAGGAAAACGAAATCATTACCGCTGGTGGACCATCGGAAGGTAAGGAGCGTATACCTGTTTCCGCGTTTGGTCGGACTGACCTGCCGACTTTCGATGGGAAGTCTGCGTGGGAAGAATACCTCACCTTGTTCGAGACCGCTGCCATGATTAATGGATGGTCGGATGCCACGAAGGCTTCATTGATGAGTTTGTCGCTGCGCGGGGAGGCCCTACGAGTCCTGCAGGCTGTTCCCTTGTCGGAAAGGCAGAACTACAACATTCTTGTACAGAAACTTGAAATGCGGTTCGGTCATCGTCACATGGAACAGCTGTATCGCTCCCAGTTGAGAAACCGTTGTCAGAGACCCAACGAGAACCTACAGGAGTTCGAAGCAGACATAGTACGTCTCGTTAGGAGCGCCTATCCAACAGTGCCCAGCGATGTGTATGAGAGTCTTGCTACCGAGAAGTTTCTCGATGGGCTCCGCGAGATTGATACGCAGCGGGCTGTGAAACTGGCGCGTCCGCAAACATTGAATGATGCCTTGACTCTGGCTCTTGAGTTTGAGGCTGTCGAACAATCCGTGCGCGGCCAGGCTCGCATTCGAGCTCTGGAGAGAGACAAGGAGGTCCAGCCAGTGCCTTCCATAGAAGAAATCGTGGAGAAAGTACTTCAAGCCTTGCAGTCCAAGAAGAAACGGACGAGGTGCTGGGGCTGCGGGGAGATGGGGCATCTCAGAGATCGATGCCCTAAGTTTATGAACGGGAAGCACCAGCCACAGGAAAACTAAACAGGGTTGATAGAAAGGGGCGACTGTCAACCAGTGGCAACACCAGAAATGCCCCCACTTCTATCGTCGCGTCTCTGGGTTGTCAAGCCAAATCTATTTTTATTAGTGGCCATGTGGACGGAGAGCCCAGAGACCTACTGCTGGATACAGGGGCCACAATGACAATAATCAGACCAGGCATCGTGAGACGAACAGTAACAACCACGAGATGGACACTGCGAACGGCTACGGGGGAACCAGCCAACGTTCACGGGGAGGTAGACGTCAACTTCGTCATCGGTGATACCCAGTTTCGCCATCGTGTCTTGGTCGCTGAAGTGGAGGAGGACGTCATTCTCGGGATGGATATCATGACTGAGTATAAATTTAGACTGGACCTGGAGAGTGGGATTTTGAGAGTCGGAAACGAGGAAGTAGTGCTGCAGAGGAGGAACGCCTCATCGGTACGGGTGATCGCAGCGGTAGATGTTGTACTACCTGGGCTTAGTGAAGTGATGGTAGAAGGAAAGCTGGATGGTGGAGTTCCTCATGGCTGTGTCGTCATGGTAGGGCCTAGGTTTGCTGACGATGAACCTGAACGTGGAATACTGGTAGCCAGAGCTTTGGTCCGTGCAGGGGCGAAAATTCCTGTGCGAGTAATGAACCTTAATGATCGCTCGATAATCGTTCGGAAAGGAACCAGTTTGGGAAGCTGTTCGTCTGTGTCCTCCGTCGTACGCCAAGTACAAACAGCTACTTCCTCATCCGATATATCTTCGGTGTGGCTCGACGGTCTTATCGAGGCAGCGTGTCAAGAGCTTAAACCTGGGCAGAGCCGAGAAGTGAGGGAACTTCTTCGACGTCATAAGGATGCCTTCCAGGACGGGACCAGTAACGGAAGAACGAACGTGGTTCAACATCGCATCGATACGGGTGACTCAAGACCAATTCGCCAGACTCCCAGAAGATTACCACTAGCCAAGCGAGAGGAAGCAGAGCAGATAATAAATGATATGGCTCGCGATGGGGTGATTGAACCTTCAAGCAGCCCATGGGCTTCGCCAGTGGTCCTGGTGAAGAAGAAAGATGGATCTACACGGTTTTGTGTAGACTACCGTCAACTGAACAATGTGACGAAAAAGGACAGTTACCCACTACCACGCATCGATGACACCCTAGACACCTTGGGTGGGAGCACGATCTTCTCCACGTTGGATCTCAAGAGTGGATACTGGCAGGTAGGATTGGACCCCAGGGACAAGGAGAAGACCGCTTTTACGATTGGTTCTGGGCTTTGGGACTTCACAGTTATGCCATTCGGACTCTGTAATGCCCCTGCGACCTTTGAACGACTGATGGATCGCGTTTTAAAAGGGCTGTCTTGGGAAACATGCTTGGTCTACCTGGATGACATCATCGTTCTGGGAAGAACTTTTGAAGATCACCTGAGAAATCTCGACCAGGTGTTCTTACGTCTTAAGCAAGCCAACCTTAAGCTTAACTCCAGGAAGTGCTTCCTGTTTCGGAAACAAGTTAACTACCTCGGCCATGTTGTTTCCGGAGAGGGAGTCACCGCGGATCCGGAAAAGATTAACACGGTGAAGGAATGGCCAGTACCGAAAGATAAGCAAGAAGTCAGGAGTTACCTCGGACTGTGCACCTATTACCGTCGATTCGTGCCAGGATATGCTAACATTGCTAAGCCTCTGACCAGACTTACCGAGGAAAGTCGGAGTTTTGTGTGGGATGCGACCTGTCAACAAGCCTTCGAACAACTGAAGGAGGTATTGACCAATGCTCCTATCCTGAGTTACCCACAACCGGAAGGACTATTCGTTTTGGACACCGATGCTAGCAATGTGGGAGTAGGTGGCGTGCTTTCCCAACTGCAAGGTAGGCAAGAAAAGGTGATAGCTTACTTCAGCAAGGTTCTTTCTAAACCGGAGAGGAACTACTGCGTAACTAGAAGGGAATTGCTCGCTGTAGTGAAGTCAGTGGAGCATTTCCACAAATATCTCTATGGGAGGAAGTTCCTTCTACGGACTGATCATGCAGCGCTTACGTGGCTACTGAGCTTCAAGAACCCGGAGGGACAGGTAGCCAGGTGGATTGAAAGGCTCGAGCAGTACGACTTCGACACTGAACACAGGGCTGGCCTTAAGCACCGAAATGCTGATGCTCTGTCAAGGAGACCATGCGCACAAGACTGCAAGCACTGCAATCGGATTGACGAAAAAGTTGCAGCAGTGAGAAGAAGCACTGTGATCGACGACCACTGGAAGGATGAGGAAATCCGTAAGGATCAAGAAAATGACCCGGACTTAAAACACCTACTGCGGTGGAAGACGTCTGAGCAACGACCGACTTGGGAAGAGGTAGCACCCTACACGCGCACTGTGAAAGCCTACTGGGCTCAATGGAATTCCGTGATTTTGGAAAACGGGGTGCTAAAGAGGGGAGAGAGGACGGGGCTCAGGAGAGGCTACAGGGTATTGTTCCACGAAACAGAGTGCCCGAGGTACTACAGTTGCTGCATGATGGAACCTCTGGGGGGCACCTTGGAGTTCGAAAAACCATGGAGAAAGTTCGAGAGCGGTTTTATTGGGCTAATTACTCAGATGACGTACGTGAATGGTGTAGGAAGTCCGTGGTTTGTGCCACTGCGAACGGGCCACAGAAGAAGGGAAGAGCAGCGATGAGACAGTACAACGTTGGTGCCCCGTTTGAACGGATCGCCATCGATGTAGCGGGCCCTTTCCCTACGACTGAGAGTGGGAATAAATACATCTTGGTGGCAATAGATTACTTCAGCAAGTGGGTAGAGGCATATGCGTTGCCCAACCAAGAAGCTGTGGTGGTTGCCGAGACGCTAATAAAGGAGCTGGTGAGCCGATTTGGTGTACCCTTGGAACTGCATTCCGATCAGGGGCGAAATTTCGAGTCGTCGGTGTTCCAGGAGATGTGCCAGATTCTCGGAATCCGGAAAACGAGAACGACTGCCCTGCACCCACAGTCCGATGGAATGGTGGAGCGCATGAACAGGACAGTAGAGAAATACCTGTCGAAAATTGTCTCCGACCATCAGCGGGACTGGGACAAGTTTCTCCACTTGTTTCTACTGGCATACCGCTCTTCTATCCATGAGACCACAGGCCAAACACCAGCTAATGTGCTGTTTGGCCGAGAACTGCGGTTGCCGTGTGACCTGGCGTTCGGTTGCAAACCTGAGGATAATGTCGTTGGGGAGGACTACATCTCCGGCCTTCGTCGAAGGATGGATGACATTCACGACCGCGTTCGCACAAACATTCAGAATGCGAGCGACAGGATGAAGGAGCGATACGACGTAAGAGCCGAATCAGGCGGGTACCAAGCAGGAGATCTAGTCTGGCTTTTCGACCCTAAACGACGGCGAGGGTTCTCTCCAAAGCTGCAACGCTCCTGGGACGGACCATATGAGGTACTGAAGAGGATTAACGACGTCGTCTACCGTATCAGGAGGAGACCGAATGGCAAACCCCGAGTGGTCCACTTCAATCGGCTGGCATCGTTCCTGGGCGACAACCATGACGAGGAGCACGGGCAACTCGCCCGTATATGTCGAGTCCCGGAGTCGGAACGATCGTTCGAAGAATTCATGTCCCAATGTGGTACTGACCGCAATGTTTGTTATGGCGTCAGTACTGAGATTCGGCAGGATTTATTCCAAACCTCCAGTGAGTATGCCTTGGCTCACTCTGTGGCTAAGGACCTGAGGATGAGCCGAGGAATCGCTCAAGTATTCCGGCGGAAGTATGGTGGGATTGAAGAGCTGCAGCGTCAAGAGCTTCGTGTCGGAAACGTGTTGTATTTACCCAGGAACGAGCGATCGCTATTCTATCTAGTGACGAAAGAACTTTCCCATCAGAAACCGACCTATCGTGCCGTCTGGGATAGTCTACTTGCGATGCGAGAGCTCCTACTGCAGCGGAACATATCCAGATTAGCTGTGCCCAAGTTGGGCTGTGGGCAGGATGGATTGGACTGGAGGATCGTAAGAAGCATGCTAGAAGAAGTCTTTCGGCGCACAGGGATTGAAATTCTGGCATGCTGCTGGTCCCAAAGACGAGGTGTCCGCTCCGGGACGGAACAATCTTAAGGAGGGGACAGTGTGACAGACACGTGTGAGCGCACCTGGTGGCAGACTCGTGCGAGCGCGTGGCGCGCTGGCTGCAATTGTGAGTTGGGCCGGCAAGCTGGCAGTGGATGAATCGAGAAGGCGACGATGCGAGAGAAGAGATTTAGGATTCGGTGAAAAGGCAGTGTTGAGACTTGGAGTGTAGTAGTTTCAGAAAGACTAGAGCTCGACGTTCCCAGTTTAAATATTAATGAACACTACATTAATATTTAGTAGTGTAAGGTTTGCTGAATAAAGAAGTACGGTAGTGTATTTGTATATGCCTGACCGGTTATTTCAAGAACCGTAAACGTAACAATATTATTGCATTGTTTAGCGTATTTTTTATAATTTCAAACTACTGTATGATATTCACAATGTAAACAAAATTGACAGGCTACTTACTCTCTTGCGGACAACTCTTGCCTATATGTGCGTGCGTAACCCGGCTTCCAGGTTCCGTTCGTTTCAAAACCATGGTGATATCATGGGTGAGATAAACCAATGGTAAAGGTTGGAGGTGTCCGTACTGATTGATTACTATACTGTGCCGGTATCATCTTCTTCTTGAACTCAGAACATCATGAAGCAGAGAATTAAGTTTTGACATGTCCTCTTGTACAGTGAGATTCTTTTGCTGGAGCGGGAACGGCGGCCGGCTGCCGGGCGCGCGCGCCTTCCGCCAGCTAACCAAGCTCGGTCCGCGGGGTTGCGCGAGGCGGAGGCGAGCTAACCAGGGTCATTAAAGTCCATTAAGTCACTAAACTTTCATCAACGAGGGTGTGTAGTGTCAGCGTACAGGTAATAAGGTAGCATAAACAACAGCTGCAAGATTTAATTAAAGAAGCACAGAAGTTCTTTTATTTCTTCTGGATGACCTCACGTCACCAGTTAAAGGTTAGAACTTATCTTTTCACAGAAGATACTAAAAATGTTCACTTTCAGCTGACAGACAGATATCATTACATTATGTCGCTACTCCAGCACCCCCTCCCCTGCGAGTTTACTGTAATTAATCGAACCACGGACCTAAGCCCGTTTGTTGTTCAATTGTAGGTTAATTTAACATTCAAAGTGTACAGATCAATTACCCGTACTCTAGTGGAGCTGAAGAACAATATACGGCAGCAGATATCCCTCACAACAGAAGGGAATTACAACGTGTAAACGCTAATTTATTTACACAGTACAACGCCTGTCTGTCAGTTGAAGGAGAACATTTTCAGCATCTTCTGTGAAAAGGTAAGTTCTTTAGTCATGATTTGCTGGTGAATTTACCATTAATTAATGCACTTTGTTACGGTTTCCACCTGCGCACAATCCGCGGTGCGAGCTCGGTGGCTGGCGGAAAGCGCGCGCGCCCGGCAGCAGGTTGCCCGTCCCGCTTCAGCAAGAGAATCACCCTGTATAATGTGATTAAATGTATGGTGGCGACTTGCCATTGTTAGCTCACTTCTTCAAATGAGACAAGTGGTTGTCCCGAAATGTGTCAGTTCATTAAAAACATACATCTCGACCATTAGATTTCAACAATGATTTGAAGTGTTTAAATACCGTACTTGTTTTCCTGCCTAATGTAATTGGGCACAATTTGTGTTGACCGACTGGACAGTTTTCTATACTGTAATTGCTACACCCAGTAAGGCGTAAATAAAACATACTCTAATGAATTTTCCATTTTTAAAATGGTTTAAGAATGGGACATGAAAGTTCCAGTGCTAATGTTTCTTAATATAACTCTTTTTTATTTCGGTATCACCTTAAGGAAAAGTAAGTTGTTTTATGATTAATGCAGTAAGAGCTGCAGTTTATTTCAGACACAATACGTTAATTTGAAAGTGTATAATTGCGACGAAATGAAAGTGTAATAATTTCCTACAAATATGAACGCAAGTCGCAAAGTAAACCACATAGCCCAGTTGTTACATTCTCCCTTCATTTTCCCCAGTAATGCTGTCATTCTTTCGTATCCACTACCCTATCTTCCATAAATAATGTTGATTACGCATCTATTTTCAAATGTTCAAGATCTGAACATCGAAAGTTACAACGTTTCATTGGTAATGGTAAAGAGAAAATAACAGTTCATGTACGGATAATTGTTGCATTCATCTATGCTCAAATATGTACAGTCCCAACTGTAGTATAAGATACTAGTAGTATTTGTATGATTAATGTTAAATCACTTCAATACATATTCACAGAACAAATTTGTTTATTCGTATGAACTAAAATAGTGCTAATCAGTATGGACTCTTTGTACTAGTATTTCAGATGTTGCATTTCGATTTGGAATTGCTTACCAAAAATATTCAGATGTGTGTACAGAATATTAAGAATTAGTTCATACCCATGATAGTAAATCCTTATTGTCTATCACATTATCTATAAAAAGATACAATTGTTCGGATATTTCGGGTAATATCAATTCAAGTATACTGCTGTATTGTATGTTGTATGTTTTAATGGATATTATGGTTGTCTTCTTTTAATATAAGTAGCGCAATGGTTTGTACATCATAAAGAACGCCCGACGACGAAAAGAAGGATAATATTGACTGGTAAATTTTCACTGCTTGAGAAATGAATAGCTTCATAAAGAAAAGGCATCATTCACAGATTTTTAGACATTGAAATACCATTGGAATCTACGTTTAGAATGTTAATCGAGCTGCTTTCTAAGGAACAGAAACCAGTCCAATGCTTCCTCCATTGCGATTTAGTGTTTTCAGTGGGAGTGTTTTGTAAAGGAAGACCACTGGTTCGGACTGTAGCTCTAATTTATGACATACTGTCAGCACTGATGCCTTTTCTATATGAACCGATTATAATTGGTTTGTGTATGGTCGAGAAATTATGTAAAAAAATAGTAGCAGCTATTTCAGGGTTTACAGGTTATCTTACAAACTAGTGACGTACATTTTAACACGAACTTCCTGCAGTCGGATCATTTAAAAGTTCTCTTAATTCTAATTCCAATTCTATACATTCCTTAAATCACACAATAATTTCAACGAAATGCTATTTCTTGTTTGTATACAGTTTGTTAATTATTGATTGCATGTTCTAATGAAGACTTTCCTGGCCTATGATATTAATGTAATGCTTCATTTGCTGTCCATGCTGTGGAAATTACTTTCAAAATATAAAACTCGATCTTATACAGGAAGTATGCTCTACAAATAATGCACTCACTCATAAAAGCTGTGCCGAATCGGATTGAATTTAATGGAATCCATTACAATTGAGTTAAATTGAATTGTTCCACTACATGCCACCTCCATAAAGTGCTTATATCATAATGACTCGTAAGCGGTAAAAAAAATATTTAGAAACATGTATTTAGAATTAAATTAATTTAGATTTAGTATCACAAAATACAATTTCTGCAATACAAGGTAACAATGCTTCATTGAATATGTAGTATAAAATAATTCGTTGGGGGAAAAAATATCCATCAGTAGCACCAATTCAATGAATAAAAATTTTAAGCCTATAAAATGATTAATCCAACGCAATGATGTAGCCTTAATCTATAGAGATATGAAGCTTAAATCTATAGATGAGAATTAAATCTATAGAGATGAGACTTAAATCTAGAGAGATGAAGCCTAAATGTATAGAGCTGAAGCTTAAATACATATATAGAATTAAATCTATAGAGATGAAACTTAAATCTACTATATAGATGAAGCTTAAATCTATAGAGATGAGACTTAAATCTACTATATAGATGAAGCTTAAATCTATAGAGATAAGACATAAATCTATAGACATGAAGCTTAAATCTATAGATATGATACTTAAATCTTCAGAGATGAGACCTAAATATGTAGAGATGAAGCTTAAATCTATAGAGATGATTTTTGTAAATATTATTAAATGACATATTCTTGCAATTTTGAAGAAAAAAAACGACAAGCAGGTGAAATCAAAGTTCTATAATAATGATATATCGTGGGTTGAGAAGAGGCAACGTATATCATATAATAAATATTTTGTTATTCTGAATTAAGTTTCCTAAACTTAGTATTTTTTAAACTCAATACTTACTAAACTAGCACCATTTACTCCTACATACAAACAATTCTCCATCATCCATAGAATAATATTTATAAAATATGCTTAGTTCTTGTTATATTTTAGAAAATTATTATAATTTCCTACAATTATGATTCTTACAATATTTACTTTCGGTTTCATAGAAAGTGAACTGCTAAAGGCAAACTTCCTTAGATCGAAATAATGAAGGGACCAAGAACAATTGAATTATCTAGAGTTGATTATCCGTGTAGTAGATATAGGCTACTGAGTAATCTATTAGCAAGAAGTAACACGATCTGTAGTCAGTTGTTGACTTTTGTTAGCAGCTTTTCGATGTACCGAAGTTTAACTTTGTAAATGTTTCGCTCGTCTATAAGAAGATACAAATTTCACCATAACTTGGTGATTCTAAATTATGTTACTTAAATGTAGCATATAATAACTCAATATTTATTAAATTATCGCAACTTACTCCCATTTATACGAGTACAGTAGTATATGAGTACAGTTCTCCGTCAAGAATCTTTCACAGAAGTTCAAAATGGCATCATTTTGCCATTTATCAGACAATTGGCCTGTAATAAATTTCAGCAAATATATACATAAGTAGACTACAGCAGCAGATTTCAGGCAACAGAAATATTAAGATTCATTACAATATATGTATCATACTACCAGAAAGAACAAGATCAGAACTGAAGTAAATAAGAAAACAGCCGGCATCACTGTTTCCAGTGTCATAAGTAAGTGCAGACTTCAGTGGAATGGGCATATAACGAGAATAAAAAATATGAGACCTGCCAGAAAATATCCAAGGATATAGACCAAGGGGAAGGCCAAGAGAAGCCTTGTTGGAAACAGGAAAATCGGAGGTGATGGAGAATGGACTCAAGTTGGATGAAGACCGAAAGGGGTGGCGAGAGCTTGTACACCAGAGTGAGAGAATGATAAATATGGTGACAATGGTGATGATAGTGATGATGATGATGATGATGATGATGATGACGATGATGATGATGACGATGATGATGATGATGATGATGATGATGATGATGATGATGATGATGATGATGATGATGATGCAGAAGAGGTGTACTAGCAAGGCTGCTGCATTTGCTTACGTCAGTGTAACTGTGATTCTTTGATGTAAATAATCAAGAGTGACAGGAAGTATGGCTTGTACTCCAAATTTGTATTTTCGCGACCATATTGATAAAAAATGGAAACTTGCAAATATTGGGTCGTGTATTTCACAGAAAGTAAATAATGTATTTAATGCATACTCATAGAGAAAATGTTAGAACTGTGATTACCACGATGGAACGTCATATAAGATCAGTAGCTGGAAAACTGTTGACCAACCTATAAACATGTCAGTAAAATAAACTAAAAATTGTTCTTAAACTATCTTGTTTGATAAAACCAGATGACACTGTGCATGGTTCTTACTATTGTAAACCTCCATGTGAGCTGGTAGCATACCATGTGTTCAGATAATACAGCGGGATATAGTGACATCTAAGGATTTAAATAACTAATTTAGGATAACATGACTGTATTCTACTCACTAATTGGTGTACGATACTTTAAATGGTTAGCTCGTTGCTGCTATCATCAGCATGGCCAACTGTCAACCGCTGTCAACAACCATGCACCTACTCGTAAAATTTTACATATTTTGTGATTTGTGTTTATAATTTTATCAATTTATCAATCGCGCTTGATGAGTTTTGATGTTTTGTAAGTCTATAATATACATAATTTGCCTACCCAGATAATTCAAGCTCGAGTTGCAACTGGTATGACACCAACTTCATCAGAGAGTTAACGAGAGACGGAATTACAAATTCAGGACGAAAAAATACCGCATATTCCGATAAAGAGAAGTGATAACGAGCAATTATTGTGTTCTCCACACGAAGTCATCAACTTATTGTCACTGTTTGGCTGAATGAAAGATTTTAAGATGAATACCAACATCGTTCACGTGAATACAGTTATTAAATCAGGTTTAAAATGTACGTCATTAGCAGTATTACTGTATTATGGTTGGCAGCTGTAGAGTTGAGGTATAGTGTTGTATCTAGAAGAGTGTATCCAGTATATATAAATATAATATGATTTGTGTGCAATAGCTAGTCATTGGTGTTAAATGCATTGTATTTTGACGACATGTGCGAACTTTTCTTGAAACATGCCTCTTCATTTTAAATTTGGTACAGTGTTATACCCAATTAGGTAATCAAGCAATAGAAAGTATGCATTCATTCAGTTAATTCCTTATCAAATGTTCTTTTATTTTGATTACATAAGACTGGAAGACCTGTTCATAAACACGAGTAGACTACTATTTGCTCGTAATCGTTGAAATATAATAGTTATAATTCATAACTTATTTATTAGTATTATTGACACCTTGGCGAATTGTTAGGATGACTGGTCCTGAATATGATCCCGGTATATCAAAAATCTCTGTTTGTTACGAGTATACGAATAGTCCATCTGCTGGGAAAGTGACATTCCAGTGACGAGAACTGACAACCCGCTAAACACGTACGTTTGAATAGTGGAAGTGGAAGTTGTTATGTACCGTACCTAATACTTCTCTATCCCTAAGTTAGATAAAACTTAAAAAATTGTCTTAGCTCTACGGTTCCAAAATCTGGAAAGATCAGCTAATAATATTCCACCGTAATGTTTACATAATGCCAAATGAAGATTTGATTAATAAATGTATTACTTCCCGATACCCTGCTCTATTGTAAGGTACTTGTACAAATTTTAAATTAAATGGTTCTCATAAAATACCATTACAGGTGTGCTTAACCTATATATCTAAGGAGATTGGCCGTGACTTTTTTGAATAAAAATTTTAATCAAAATTAATTAAAGGCATTTCATTTGAATGTATGTCTCATTAATGAAAGTTCAGCCAAAATGCATTGGGTTAACATTATGTGTACACAAATAAGAGCATTTAGCAAAACGGACAGCCTTATGAAGCGAAAACCGCTTTGGGAAACTAATTGTATCCTAAGACACAGTTTTTAAAATAAAATTGTGTTTTTAGTAACAAAATGAGATTTTAGAACTAATTTGAAGCATACACCAAGATACCCCCATACCTTCCATTTCAATTTGAAAATACTCGACGAATTTTGGAGCGGTAATATTCTGTAATCTAAGTAGAATACTTTGTAAATACCGAACCACCACAAAGATAGTAATAAGGTTGTATTAAAATAATCCCCTACACCGAAGAGAAATAAGAACAGATTTTAACATAATGAGTTTGCTTTTATTGTTTGTACTGTACCCATGTGAGTAATTTCCATGGAAAACATGCTTCTGCCTCCAGCCAGCATCAGTCCTCAGGCGTGTACCGTTCACCCACTGAGCAGATGCATATTTTTGATCTGAGACTAAAAGGTATCAACTCTACAATAATAAAGCACAACTCTATTCTAAAGACTGTAATTAAGCTCTAAATCATGGCTTCAAACACACAAAAACACAATCCCAACAATATAACCCAAAACAATGCAAAATTATTCCTACCATCCACTAATATTCGCACTTTATCCTTGTAAATCCAAATGCTTATTTATACATTTACCATGAGATTAACATAACATTCATTCTCACGTGCGCTGATGCACAGGTAAATTACACATAAACTGTACTTATAATCTTATGTCACCTATTGTGACCTCTTTAATTTCACAATCTTAATTGTTTACTCTCAAGACATCCTAATTTACATTATGCGTACAATTGTGTTCTGTATCTCTCTTCCCACCATGCATTAACCAATTTATGGGTTGCACATCATATTTACTTGCAACTCCACTGTTACTTGTAATTATACCCCTTTCTGCATTACCACTTTCTACAGTTCCACTGTATGCCGTTGTGAGTTCAATTTCAAAGATTCCGTTACCGCTGTGTCGGATGGTATATTATGCTACCCTTGCCTGGGCATAGCCTATGGCATCTAGTGTCCGCCTTCGGAACGAAGTGACAATGTTGGTATAAAAATGCAACTTTCAACAACTTATAAGTTTGCCAAGTATTAAGTTATCAGAACGATCCTTAATTATCAGTGTGTTTCAAACCACACAAATTCATTATACAATACAACAATGATTCTTTTATTACAAACAGGGTTTCAAAGTCTTTCCACTCTAAATGTCATGCTTCAAGGGTCGTGTAACCTCTCTCCCTCGGTTCTTCATGTATACAATGGGACTGAGTCGGGCGGTAACAAAACACGCGCTCCGTCCCTTCCTAAATTCCCTCTCGCTTTATCTCCAAGAAGAAACTTGTGGCCTTAAATACAATAGTGCAGTCTCATTGACCTACACATCCCATATGATTTAACTAAACTGTATGCAAGATAGGGTATGGACTTGTTTAATCATTTATTCCTAGCCTTAGGATATTAATAACTGGCCTCACCAGGTCCATTCACATTATATGAAGGAACGAGATTCATCATTTACCGGTCGAATTGGGTTAGCCGGCATCTTATAAAATGACACGGTCAGGCACAACCTGCCGCCAAAATTCAATTCCAGGAGCTGAATTTATCCAATAGCTAGTTCTCGGTCGATATCAGGTGTCATGGTGAGGTTTCCATTGTTATCCTCCCATACACCACTGGATTCGAACCCGGAACATTTCATAGCAGTCCACAGAGCTAGGGTCAATCACTAATTACGCTCTGGCAATAATAAATATCTCTGTATGCCCTAGGCTATACGAGATTTCACACGTCGAATAGATTACCTGGCTCCCGTGACCATAGTGATATGATCCCGTCCTTTAATTAGTAAGATAAATCTATCAATTACTCTTACAGGCTTATTCACAAGCTGCAAATTCAAATCTCTATTAAACCCTTCCATTTCCTAGATTCTTGCATATTTATTTCCATTATCATAATATACTCTGATATTAAATTGCTTTGCTTAGCCCTTCACGTATAATATTACCGCTTGGATAGATAAATATTCCAATTAGCATATATATTTTGCTTACAACCGTTTTTCCCTGATGTGTATTCGTTTATTCTTATTATTATTATGACTGACATACATTACCATAACCGACACAACGTAACCATTTTCAATAATCGAACATCCGTGTTCGTTACGTTAACTTTCTATATAACTGAATTGCCATTTTTACATTAGTGGTAACGATTTATCCACTCAATGATGTACAAAGACATCTCAACTTGACTAAAATCAACACAACATATATCTTGAGGTTCAACCTCCTAAAATTGACTCTTATTGGCATATTCTATAAATTTTGAAATCACTCAACATACAGTGGACTATAATTACTACAAAATCATGGTTTTGGGGTACTCACATTGGTTAATCTGGTGGCTCCAACCACGCATTTCTTCCAGTAATGCCCGCCATCATTTGCAAATTAGCAATGCATTCTTACACTTCCCACACACATTTTACATAACTTTTGCCTTACAAAACACACGGCACTTTGCTTTTCCATGTTGAAGCTGTTGCTTCCTTATTCACACAACACGTTATATCACTTATTACACTATTAATTTTACATATATTTAAATGATCATCACTACAATCACACGATCACTATGTACATTTCTTAATGGTTGACCTTTCCTTACAGAATATCAGAAATGCAGGCGTTGAAGATCTCTCCTCCATTTATGCCCCGCATCTCGTTTGAAAGTCTCGATTCTCTGCCTAAGGATTCCTAGCGGTCCCCCAATCTGTCTATCAATTTCTATCCTTAGATAAATTTCCTGATATCACATAAATATGCTTGCATATCGTCCTGATCACTAATTACAGTGGTATCCCTGCGAAATTTCACCAATCACATAACAAAGTTTATGTCCTTAATAATTGTGATTAATAAATGCCTTACTGCATGGCTCTTCATGTTGAAGTCCGAGCGTCCCTTCCTGAACTCGGTAACGTGCACTTCGCACTAGACTGCGGTTCAACTGACTACATTAATCGTTATTAATTCATGCCTTAATGCATGATTATTATGTTGCTGCCCTTAAACTGTTTAAGTCCGCGCGCCCCCTTTTCTGAACTCGGGTGACGTGCTCTCTGCGCTCAAGTATGGTTCGACTGACTACATTAATCGTTATTAATTCATGCCTTGCTGCATGGTTATTTTATTGATGAGCACTCAACATACTGAAGTCCGCGCGTCTCTTTCCTGGACTCCTGCGACGTGCGCTTCGCACTAGACTGTGGTTCGACTGACCGCGACTCTCCTTCCTCCAGCCTTTATATCCGTTTGGAGAGAAAAAGTCGACCGAAAATTTCCCTGCAGCGTCATCTTCTCTCTCAGTACGTTTCTGGTCTTGAAATAACGTTTTTATGGTTCATTTTTCCTCGCTGATCACAGATCTGTCTCTGTGCTCGAGGATCGATCGGCCAATTAATTAATATTAATTGCCTTTGCCAGCGCTTCCCCACGCGGCATCATAGGTGAATCCCCGACGACATGGTTAGATCTTGTCGCTAACCTCAGTTCTACTGTGTTACTGCGCGTTCCATTAAATCTGCCTCGATTTCAGTGTTTAACGGCTTGATAATTAGCCTCCCGGCTATACATTCACATAGGTGCAATCCTCATGTCTCTGAGTTACTCCAATCACGAGTAATCATTAAATTACACTGGTATCTTCTCATCCCCCTGGCATTTTCCTTATGTAACGGGGAATAACTTGACCTTAATTTACCCTCCTGACCAGCTCCAGACGGCATAAGTAGGTCACAGTGAGTGACACGGCTCCAAGAAACCACGCCTACATTCTAGAGCCATTAACAAACTGTCACAAGTTCGAACTCTCTGCTCTAAGTCCAGAATTGTATGCACACTACAGCCCAATACTGCAGTAATCTGCGAGTATTTCCAGCATTATATTAACAAATAATGTCAGAATTAGTTCATATCACACCAGTGATTTAATATGTATTTTCTCTAGGGGTTTTATAGCTTAAACTCCCTCAAAAGATCTCGTGTTCGTTCCTTGCTGGAATCTCTATTCTGAGCTCATCTATCTCAGAGATCCACGTTCGACACCAGTCAGCCTAACACCGTTGGGTTCAGTACAATTCAGTGTTCCCACAACTGGAGTGTCACCACAAGGTGAAAGTTGGGACGTAAACATGTACTTATTATTTTATTGCAAGAAATTAACTGTCGTGTTCTACCGGCATTTTTATTCGATTTAATCCCAATTTCTGTTTTGCTTGTATTTTATTCTATGCCACTGCACTGATTAAATAAGACAATGTTCGATGCTTTATGAACTTATCAATCTGAATTCCTCTATATTAATATTTTCTATCGGTGTGCAAAAATTCAGTTTTCCCTGTAATCATAGAATTTTCACCTTAAACCAACTGACAGACAATTTTATGAATATGGAGATTCTTTCTCTCATAGCTCATTGGCACTGCTAGTGCCATTTATGCCTTTCAGTTGTCTCATTTTTATCAATTAAATAAATACAATTATATCAAATTAAAGTTTAAATTTCACTCTTACAAATGAAAAGCATTCGTACTTTATATTAATAGCTGGTTGATATGTTATATTAAATGTATTGTCTGCTCGTCAGGAGAAGTCATTTAGGTTTGAACAGCAGAAGCCTTCCCGCGTAGCCTACTGCAAACCGCGGGTTCTAAAAACATCAAGTCGGTCACTGCCAGCTAGGCCAGGCAGTCAATTAGTAAGGTTCCGGTTTCTGTATCTTACTCTAACTCCGCCTACAACTCCTTGTTTATTCATTTTTACGCCACTTTATTATTATTAGTAGTATTATTATTATAGAAATAGCCTCCGTGGCTTAGGCGGCAGCACGCCGGCCTCTCACCGCTGGGTCCGTGGTTCAAATCCCGGTCACTCCATGTGAGATCTGTGCTGGACAAAACGGAGGCCGACAGGTTTTTCTCCGGGTACTCCGGTTTTCCCTGTCAAAAATTTCATTCCAGCAACACTCTCCACTATCATTTCATTTCATATGTCATTCATTTAATACTTGCCCCAGAGGAGTGCGTCAGGCCTCGGCAGCCGGCACAGTTCATATCCTCGCCGCAAGATGGGGGCTTCATTCATTCCATTCCTGACCCGGTCGGAGACTGGAAGCAGGCAGTGGATTTTCATTTTCATTATAGAAATGTTTTAGTGACATTACTGATGAATAAATAGGCAATACGTAAATGTGATAAAATTGAAGTGATAAATTAAGCCAAAAAGTTGTGAGGTTAGGTAACTGATATTCACTGATCCTCCTAACCTTCTGTTTGCCAGATCAATATTTGATTCTTATTTTCAAATAACTTGACGTAGTATTAACACTGTGCCAAATAAATGGTGAAGATAGAAAAAAAGATGAGGCAAAGTTGTAGATTGTAAAATATTTGGGATTATTCTATAAATATAGAGTTTATAGTATCTGTGTAACATTTAACTTAAGTTAATTGACGGAATTTCTGTGTTTTCAGTGTCATATCACTAGAACATTGTTGATGTTATGTGTTAGATATCTTGTATATATGTATACTGTATTTTCAAACACGTGATTTGTATAACTCAACTGGTTTCAAGCGTATCGTAATATTAAATACTACACACACAATCAATATGAATCATTGTGTAAATACAATAATAATACAGTTTGTTATTATTCCGTGTCCTTATTTTTGTATATCATTTTATTTGATATCGATTTATTTGGTGTAATAATACAATGTTCATAATTATATCATTGTAAATCATATTACTTAGTGAAGAAGGGTGAGTGACTATATTTAACACCTCCCTCTGAGAGACTTGTCATTTATATCATGATGAATTTATTGGTCAATAAAAGTAATTATTATTATAATAATATTCATTCTTTAATTCATGTCTTATTGATACAACCACTATTTTCTATCATATTCTGTGAGTTTCATTGTTTCGTAACTGTCGATTTGATTCCCACCTCAGCCATCCTCCCACTTTTACTCCAGGTAAATGGCTGGATCGTTCCTAACTTAAGGCCATGGCCACTTCCTTCCCATTCTTCAGCTGATTGAAAATATCGACACTACTGCAGACAACGCAATAACACAAGTTATCAGCCAAATTGTTTGTTTGTTTGTTTGTTTGTTTGTTTGCTTGTAAAAATGACGTAGTAAGTTATTAACACGGTGCCAAATAAATGGTCACACTACTGTAGACACCACAATAACACAGGTATTCAGATAAATTAATTGATAGATTGATTGATTGATTGATTGATTGGTTGATTGATTGATTGATTGATTGATTGTTAGTTTCTTTGTGTGTGTATGAATGTATGTGTATACCTTTACTTAGTAAAATCACTGTGCAAATGAATGGTGACACTACTACAGACACTACAATAACACAGTTTATCAGACAAATTGATTGATTGATTGATTGATTAATTAATTGATTGATTGATTGATTAATTGATTGAGCGTTGGTTTTGTTTGTGTGTGTAGTGTGTATGTACTGAGCCCGATATCACCTCTTCAATTGTGACATCGATGGGTCATGTTGTTGCACGATTCCATGAACAAACCAACGACTTCCGAGACACTGTATTTTCTCTCTGGAAGTAGCTCTCATTTGATCTGTAATAAGTTGCCATGCTGAGAATATGTATTTTTACGTTTTTCTGGAGATTGAAATTATTAAAGGATATGTTGTATTACTTGAATGACTGGAAATTTCTAAGATTTATTTATGTGCTTGTGAGTAAAGGTATAACATCGCAGATATGCGAACACTAATTTATTGGTCGCACCCTTGACTAGGGTGGCGCAGTCAGAACTTTCGTCATCTACTTGGTTACTACTATTATATCAGCATGGTCCCAGGTAGACGTGAATTTCGCAAGTCTAAACATCTAAGCGTGGAGGCCTCGCAATAATTCATCCATAAGTGGAAGTTGTTTAAAAGTGCAGTATGATTGCCTGTGTGGAACGGATTCAATTATTCAACGTCATTTTGACATATTTATGATATTTTCAAGTGAGTAGAAGTGGGTTATCATTTACAAGAACCCAGGACTTAGTGCGGAGCACATGGTTGCACGCGCCCGTTAGCAAACTGCTGAATTACGAACAATCTTTGCATAAAAGTGAATAAGAAGTGTTTTTTGAATGAAAAACTGTACGTGAATGTAATTTTTGTATGAGTGGATTACTCAGATACGGACCGATAACGTGTGTAATTAACAATTGAGTTTTTAGTGTGTTTGACGTCACACAAGTGACGAATATAGAGTCTGTGAGAGGAGATTTATGGTCATTTTTGCTCAAACCTGCTACCAATCTCACGTCAGTGAGCATGAGAGAAACTGCGATAAATAACTTCAGTGAACACGCCAATTTTTCTACCATTATGTCGACTGGAAGTAAAACCCAATACCACGAGTAACTGACTCTACAATTTGCCATGGAAGTCGTCATGGAGTAAATACCGATATGGCTGGGGAAAGTGGAGGATGGTGTTCGCTTATGGAAGTATGAGGAGATGGCATTTAATCCAAAGCCATACAATTTGCCAATATAACTCCAGGCAAGATATGAAGGCAGCAGTCGAAATGGAAGCTACAGTATGTATGTGAACTACAAAGCTTATTTTTCTGTACGGTCAGACACACAGGATGGATTTAGTTATAGAGATCTCACTCACGCACATTTCTTTAGCTAGGGATTATGTTTTAGTTAATATTTAAACATTGGTTATACGTCGTATCATTTGCAAGAAGCCAGGAGTGAAGGCCTTGCCACAGTTATTTGTACATAAGTTTTTAAGGCTATGAAACAGTGCAGATTGTCAAGCCCAGTTACGTAGTATAAAATGTGAACTGCTGTTAGAACCACATTCCATTAGGTTACTGTGTCATTGAGATAAACACATGTTTTCGAAGTTCAAGCCCTTGAAAATAATTCATTGATTTACATGAGTGCTTGAGCACGCCGAATATGAAAGTTTAGGAGGCAGTGGAGTGAGACTGCGGGCAGGCAGTGGAGAACTGGTTTATTTTCTTTTATTATGTAACTGTTGTGAGTGTAGCATTCTTTTGTTTGTGTTTTATTGAATTGACAAAGACGACTGCGAAGGAAATTAATCAGATATAAGACTTGATCTAAGCAAGCAGTCATTGGTTCGATGAAGGGGGCCATATTACAATGTTCATGTCCCAAGTAAATGAAAGCCTAGCATGGTTAAAGTGTATTAGACATTGATTAAAGGTACAACTACAGTCAGACGAGAGCTGGTCAATACTTTGTGATTATATTTGAATGAACAGCTGGATGCACAGCTTACTGAATTTTAGTCCAATGCAGGACCACAGTATAATTTAGTTGACCACAATGTTGTGATGTTATTGGAATGTACGCTTTTTGGTACAGGTTTTGCTAGCGGCATGCACGATTTTTGTCTTGCCAGCTAAGCTAATTGACCGACGGTTCAGGTGTTATTGTTGAACACTAAAGAGTGCGTATTAAAGGTTGTGAACAGAGTTTCACGTATTGATGGAGGTGATCTTAGATGATTACAGACACTAACGTTTACCCATACGAGTTTATTGGTCACTAAACGCTACAGAGACACTGTTAGGAATAAGATTATGATAATAATAATAATAATTCTAAAAATCAAGTGATAGGATTTTTCTATTAAATTATGATGTAAACAAACCTTTAGGCTGAGATTCTAAGAACTAATAAACATGCTAAACTTAACTTACTGTACATTTGATGACCGATCTTTAGCTATCATTGCTGAACGTGACATATTTGATACAATTGCTGATTAATCCTGATTTGTGAGACGACGGTCAGTTAGTTACGTGTTTAAACACGATTGTTAATTTGACAACGCGACTGCCATTGCATGCCATTGCCAACATCATTTTTCTTTCCCGTATACAATTATGACCATCGTCACAAAGAGTGAGGATGCGTGTAGGCAAGCAGGGGCGCCTATTGCGAAAACTTAGGAGGGTTCTCCAATTTGTTATTCATTTGAGCTGTTAATAGATTAGTATTTATGTCTCATAAATTAGGAAAGAAATGTGCATAGCTTTGCTTTCTAGTAAATTTTGGAATAAACGCATCTCGTTTATATCGTTGCAGATTTAATTTCAAATAGGAATAGCTTAGATAACAATAACAATGTTAGAGATGGCAACATCATAGCGTAGTCATTATACTTATTGTGCAGTAAATGTAACGACATCTTTGCATTGTAAGCAAGTAAATATTTTTCTTTGCTGTAAATTCGTGCCTGTATTATTATTATTATTATTGCAATGTCTGAAGTAATTGGACATGGATACGTTACGTGTCATACTCTTAGCTTGCTCTTTAGTTTTTCGAGTCATTTTTATAGGTCTTCGAGAGGCTTAACTTAGGTTATTTTGTTAGGGCAGATTATCACGGACTGGCTGTTTTTCAACTCTCTGAATTAGGCTAGGGATCTGTTTTCTTTGTGAATAAAATCAGTACGATTTAAATGTAAGCCTGGTTTCTTTATTGTATTTTTGTGTGTTTGTATTCCTCTGGACTGGTAGTTTATAATCTCTCACATACCCGACACCCCCGATTTAAGTTTCCTTGTGTTTTCCAAGTCCAAGAATGCATTCCTTCCCATCCTATGTCTTCTCGTTGGGGGAGGGTCTCGGAAGGGCCATTTAAGGTCTGTGGCTCCACGAAACCCTTGTTAAAAGGGTATAGTACGTATATATTAACGTAGTAAAACGACTGTGCAAATAAATGGTGACACTACTGCAGACACCACAATAACACAGGTTATCAGACAAATTAATAATTGTCTGTAATCTAAGTATAATTAGAATTACAAATGCACACTAATACAGGTTATCAGACAAACATTCTACACTCACCAAGATATTCTGGTCTAAGGGCTGAAATGGGGTACACTCAGCCTCATGCGGCAAAACTGAGAAGAGGCGGAGTTGATTCCTACCTTAGATATCCTGGAAGTGGTTTTCCGTGGTTTTCTACTTCTATTAGAGGCAAATGCCGGAATGGTTCCTAACATAAGGCCACGGTCGTCTCATTCCCAATTCTCTCTTGAATTACAAATATACACTAATACAGGTTATCAGACAAACATTCCACACTCACCCAAGTACACGGGGCTAAATGATCACGATTTCAGAATGAAAGTACAATAACTAGTAATGGTAATAATAATAATAATAATAATAATAATAATAATAATAATGTTATTGGTTTTACGTCCCTTTTAACTACTCTGGCTTTTAGAGACGCCGGGGTGCCAGAATTTTCCCCGAAGGGGACCTTCAACGTGCCAGTAAATCTACTGACACGGCTCCCTAGCATTTGCGCACCCTCAAATGCCAGCTGACTGTGCCAGGATATGAACCTGCAACCTTGGGCTCAGCAAGCGAGAACGATATCGCTCAGGCACGCGGCCAGACACTAGTAATGGTGATCCCCTTGAGGAGGGAGTGCCCGAAGGCTTATTTATTTATTTATTTTCTTATTTATTTATTTATTTATTTATTTATTTATTTATTTATTTATTTATTTATTTATTTATTTATTTATTTATTTATTTATTTATTTATTTATTTATTTTACTTTGAGTGGTGAAGTTACGGCTCTCGGCCCTCTCTTACACTTATGGGGCATGTTCCTCATGTAGGTCGATACTTGAATATTTGAGCCATACCAAGTCTCCATTCAGAGTCACAAATGACAGGCTTACTCAGCCACCAGAGGCTACTCCAAAGATGGTCCTTGATCTTGACCCTCATTAAGCACTTGGATGATGGCCTTTCATTGTCGTAATTAGCTGGTATTAATTAACATGTAGCCACGCTTATTACAACTTACAAAGCCATTGTTCTATTAGCTTTAATGAGTCCATTGGAAGCACAGTAGGTCTGTTGGGTGTGGAATCTCTCCCAAGGTCCTGTTCGGAATTTACTTTATATTAGTGTCTTCAATCTGTGCACAATCCAAATATATGTTGTTGCCGTTAATTCGTTTAGGGATTTTCTGTGGCTTCCTACTTCTATTCTACGCAAATCCCGAGATGGTTCCGAACTTAAAGCCACGGCCGCCTCATTCCCAATCCTCTCTTGAATTACAAATACACACAGTTACAAGACAAAAATTCCACACTCACCCAAGTACACGGAGCTAAATGACGACTTCTACACTACTTCTACTTCCCGGCATTTTTCTGGAGGGAGTGTGGAAAAATCATGATAGCGGCTATCAATGCCAGGATTCAAACCTCCAAGGAAGTATTGCTGGACTCAGCTGTGGCCCCGTGATCGCTAACCTACTGTAGGTACAACCAATCGTGATCCTGGTGCAGTGGCTAGTAAAATGACGACTGTAAGTTAATACTAGTATTAGGGGATTTCCGAAATCGTGGTCTTGTACTGTACTGTTAGGTGTGTATGTGCAATTTGTCATATAGCTTACCCGTGGCTCATGATCGCATGATTAACGGTCACGTAAAACTAAAAGCTTCCTTTCATATACCCTGTGTAATTGTGATGACTGTATTAGTACGTGGTCATGTAGCCCCGTGTACTTGGTTGTGTGTGTGTATGTAATTTCTTTGATAATCTGAGTAATTGTGAAGACTGTATTAATATGCATTGCTGTATTGTAATTGAGACTAGGACTAGGAAAGGAGACAGCCATGGTCTTAAGTTAGGATCCATCTCGGCATTTGCCTGGAGTATAATTGCAAAACCGTAGAAAACCATTTCTGGGATGGCTGAGGGAGGAATCGAATCCACTTCTTTTTCGTTTTGTCTCACGAGGTTGAGTCTACTCCTTCCCAGCCCTCAGACCAAAATTATATTTCTTGCTAGAGTTGGGTATCGAACCCAGACCTCAGGGGCGACAACCAAGAATTAAAGCCACTGCGTCACGTGGAAATGATCACTTTTAATATCTCATGTGACAAATTGGGCAACACTATAATCTGAAGCTTAGCGAGGCTCACGAGAGCTGGTGACAGTGGATTCTGCTCGCCATTACAACGTGTTTGCTGGAGTATGGGTAATACGGCGTGCGCAACAGGTAAATTTTTTGGTGAAAAAATAAATACTAATACCGAATAAATAAGGGTCATTTACAAAAAATATGCAACAAAAAGATTCAATTATGTAAAATCATCCGACTAGAACATCAAAAATAGCCGTTCCATGTTAAATGTTTCAAAGCAGGATTTTATAATGTGTATCGTAACCTCATTGTTGGCCCCGTGATAATGCCTCCTGCCTAGGAGGCCTCGGGGCTGGCCTGCATCAGAAACTTAGGTTCCTACGCGAGTGATGAATTAGGGTAAACTCAGACTTGTGAGGACAATAGAGTAGCTGCTTGGTAAGAGAAGTTACGCCTAATAGCCCAAAACCAAGGTAACGTAGCTGAAGATGTCGTCACGCTGCGTTGGACAAGCAGCCTTCACAATCCGCAATGTAGGGTGAGGGTTAGTTCATATCGTAACCTAATGTGTATAGTAACCAAGGTTATATTATTATGTGTATCATAACCATGGTTATATTATAATGTGTATCATAACCACGGTTTTATTACAATGTGCATCATAACCACGGTTATATTATAATGTGTATCATAACCACGGTTTCAATGCAATGTGTATAGTATCCACGGTTTTATTGCAATGTGTATCGTAACCACGTTTGTAATGTATATCGTAAACTCGATTATATGATGTGTAACGTAACCACGGTTTCATTACAATGTGTATCGCAACCACGGTTTTATTGCAATGTGTATCGTAACCACGTTTATAATGTATATCGTAAACTCGATTATATGATGTGTAACGTAACCACGGTTTCATTCGATGTGTATGGTAAGCACGGTTTCATTACAATGTGTATAGTAACCACGGTTTCATTACAATGTGTATAGTGTAACGTGTTTTTCGAGGGTTTTTTATGCAACTGGCATAAGTCAGTAGGAAGCCATTCTATATTTATTTACGCGGCAAATTGTTCAGCCAAGAGAATTTTTCATGTTAATTTATTATTATTATTAATTTATTATAATTATTATTAAGGTATTTTCGGAGCATTTTATAAAAATTATTAGCATTCAGATAGGTTTTCTATGTCTTAGAAAACGCTATCAAGCAAATTATTACGAACTACAATATCATAGAAAATTATGTGATTGCGGAATTTTACGGAGTTTTCGTCAGTTAGGGTATATCGAGAGACGTGACTCACTGGGAATTCAAGTACACGCTTAATCTTGTCGGGAAGCATGACGCAATCCTGGGTCGCAGCGTCACGGAAAGGCGAATGGTTGGAACGGAAATCGTCTTCATCATTCGCGCGCCGAGTGTAATGAACTAGAGGAGGGGAAGTAGCGGGGTGCAGCCAATCAGTGGAGACCACGTATGCTAGAAGTCGGCTGTAGAGTGGGGAAACGGCGGGTGGATATATCGTTCGACGCGCCGTGGAACGAGGACAATCTGTGTAGTTCTTGCCGAGTGTGGTTATACGCGGGAGTCGCTCCGATGTTCCGTGGAACGAAAACTATCTGTATAGAACTTAACGGGTACGGTTGTACGCGGGAGTCGCTCCGATGTTCCGTGGATTGGAGGACTAACTTTTGTAAAACTTAACCAGTGCGGTTCTACGAGTGTTTGGGTCCGATGTACGGACCATAGAATTATCTAATCTACCAGTATATCATCAAACATCGACGAAGATGACGACATCCAGGAGACTGTGGGAAGCTCACAGCATCATCCAGTACGAGGGAAAGGCTTCGGGCATTTCCAGTGGTAAGCGCGAATGACGCAGAAATACGCAATCTCTCATTTCTCTTGGTTTTATATTTCATATTTCAGTAACTTCATAGCTTGGAAATAAGAGTAAAATCAATAATTTATCAGACTCCGTTTTCACGTAATTTTCTATCGGTAATATTAAAATCACAACGCTCCTATTTAAATTTTAAACTTATTATTATTATTAATTTTGCTATTCTTGTTTTATATAATAAATTCATTTCTTTTACAATGCAATCTTTGCTTTCAGTAGGTAGCATTAGATATAGACCAATTCCTTCTCCTGATACAATTGTTTGTTGGGTTAATGATCAAATCATACCACGATCTGAGTGAATAGAGTCTTGAAGGTGTTCTGCCAGAGTTAGACGTTGTTAAATACAAATTTAGATTTCAACATTGCATTGAGGTCTTGGCGCCCATTAAAACAACATAGCTTAGGCAAAGGGGGGGCTAGCAAAACGTTACAAGTGTCGCTCAACGTGAGGGCCTAGAAACTGCTACATTTGTACGCTCAACGTGGAGCAAAGTAAATACCGTTTCACTTGTCATCCCAGCCTAAGCAAACCTGCTACAATTGTCGCCGACAACTTGGGGCTGAAAACCTAATAACATTTGTGGAAGGAGAAGGGTATATATTTCTGTGCCTGTATTTTGGGGGTTATTTGTCTTTATCAGTGTATATCATTATGGGGGATGAGAAAGAAAGACAGATGAGGTTACGTAGTGGTCATCAACTGGAGAGTGATGATACGAGCAGTATGTCGAGTGATGGTAGTACCGGGGTAGCGGAGGTAAATCCCGATACTGAAACAGGGAGTGTAGGCGGCCAACCAGAATTAAAAACTTTACTTCTCGAGTTCATGTATCAGAACAAAGTTAGTAGTGATGCCTTAAATGCAAAATTAGAATAGAATAATGCAAAATTAGAACAGAATAATGCAAAATTAGAACAAAACAGTAGGGAAAATAAAGAAAGTACAGAAGCTTTAAATGCAAAATTAGAACAGAATAATGCAAAATTAGAACAAAACAGTAGGGAAAATAAAGAAAGTACAGAAGCTTTAAATGCAAAATTAGAACAGAATAATGCAAAATTAGAACAAAACAGTAGGGAAAATAGAGAGAGTAATGAAACTTTAAACGCCAGATTAGAACAAAACAGTAAGGAAAATAGAGAGAGTACTGAAACTTTAAATGCTAAATTAGAACAAAACAGTAGGGAAATGAGTGACAAATTCGAACTGATTAGAGGTGAAATCAGAGGAGTAATGGAAGAAAAGGCTAAAGAGATTATTGCAGATGTAGACAGAAAATTAGGAAAAGTACAGGAGGAGTTGGAAGTTAGAATCAGTACACAGGCTGAAAATTTAAAATAACTAGTGCAACTGGAAACACAGCAGGTCAAAAAGCAATTGGGGGGAGAAATTGACAAAATTCAGGTAGCTACTAAAGAGGTTAAGGAACAGCTGGGGGGTAGAATTGAGAAAGTCCACTCACAAATAGTTGCAGAAGTAAATGATTTAAGAGAGAGTAATAGAGAGAGCATTAGCAAGATTGAGGAGAAACAAGCAAAGCTATATGATAAAGTAGAAGAATCAGAAGGAAACATTAAATTAACAGTAAACAGTATTGAGAGGAAGGCTGAGGAGAAAATCGCAGAATTAGAGTTAAAATTAAAAGCTAGGATCAGGCAAGAAAATAGTCAGAATAGGCCAGTTTTTGTGAATAGCACACACAGGGAGGTAGAACTGGGTAAGTTCAGCAATCGACAGGGGTGCCCAATGGAGTTCATGAACACTATAGAAAATAAATTCGGGGAGAGGTTGGAAAATGGTAGTATTGAGTGGTGCCAGGTAGTTGAAATTTTAGAACAAGTGTTTGTGGGGGAAACGAGGAATTGGTTTGCTGTCTACAGAGACAAGTTTACTGATATTAATGACTTTAAAATGAAATTCTGTGAAAAGTTCTGGAATGAGGTTATTCAGTCTCAGCATCGTGAGGGAGTAGTGTGTGGTAAATATAACCCTAAAGGAAGCTCCACCATGACCGAATACTTTTTAGGGCAGGTATTAGTGTGTAAATATCTAGATGGGTTGAAGGAGGAAAGTGATGTGGTGAGGTTGCTACTTAGGCACTTTCCCTATAGGATCAAGGAGGCTGCTTGTATCCAGAATGTAAAGACTATATCACAAGTAGAAAATTTGTTAAGCACATTTGATGCACTAGGGAGAGGGGGTTATGAGGACAATTTCAATAGGAACCAGGGTAATAATAATAACATACCTAATGAAGCCAGGCATCAAGAAGTTCAAGGGAACGGTGGCGAAGGGGCCAACGCTCAAAATAGAAATAATAATAATCAGCTAAATCAGAACAGAGGAAATGGCTATGGTAATCAGTATCAAGGGAGGAACAACGATTTCAGGGGAAATCAAGGGAGGAACAATGATTACAGGGGAAATCAAGGGAGAAACAATGATTTCAGGGGAAATCAAGGGAGAAATTATAATGACAATAATTACAACCAGAATAGGGGTCAAGGAAGAGGACAGCCTAGTGGTAGTAATATACAGCCAAACAATGACAACACAGCCCAGAACAACCAGACCAGTTTAGTAGTTAGTAGCACTACGGCCAGCTGTAGCGGTTCTTTAAACGCGAACCAGGCTGCGAAGTAAGGTCAGAATCTCAGTCTGTAGCATGCCCTGTCCATACAATTATACAGGAACCCTATGACCTAAATGTAAGAAATGAATTATTACATGAACTAAATGATGAAGGTATTATTCAGGAAGTGGTTAGTAAGAGCCCCATAGTTAAATTTAACGTGTCCGAGGCGTACACAGATGTTTTAATTGATAGTGGTTGTATGAAGAGTTGCATAAGTAGTGCATTTTATGATAAAATGAAAGGAACTGGAGTAAATTTTGAGGAGATGCCAATTAAAAGCACTTTTGTTATCACAGCTGTTGGGAAGAGGTCTAAAGTAATTTCTAAGCAAGTTTTAGTAGACATTAAAATTAATAATCATGTAGAGAAGCAGATTTGCCTTGTAATTCCAAATTTAGTATTCAGTGTTATCTTGGGTTCATAGTGGCTAAGTAGAGTGTCTGGTAACTTATGTTATGATGTAGGGAGTTTGAAATTTAAATGGGGAGATTCTGAAGTAGAAGTAGCGTTCAATGACCATATTCAGAGGAGTAGTATTGTAGGTGTGATTTGTACTTTAAATGAGATATCGCCAGCCGTAGAGCGGGGTTCTCCATGTTTTGTGGGCAGTGTGATTACGAACGGAAGTCTAGAGGACTCGTTACGTGATGCTGCATTTCAGGGTAATATAGAGGTGGAACAATGTGTTCGGCTCTATGATGTGTTATTGTGTAATAGGAGAGTTTTTGAGGATCGCATTGGTATGGCCAATTGCTATACCCATTCATTGAACGTTATTGATAGGTCAGTATTCACAGGACATAGATATCCTGTACCTTTCGCTTATCAGAGTGCAGTTGAGGCACAAATTAACCAGATGCTTGAAGATGGGATTATTGAGCACTCTAACAGTCCGTATGTTAATTCTTTGATCACGGTACCCAAGACCGACGGCACAGTTCGTATTTGTTTAGACGCTCGTTTGGTTAACAGTAGAATTAGTTCAGATCAGCTGAAATCTATGTCAATAGAAGAATTAATGCAAACATTTGAGGGGAAGAAGTATTTCACTTGTGTAGATTTGAGTTCCAGTTTTTGGCAAGTGCCACTTATGTACGAAGATAGACCATTTACAGCTTTTAGTCATAAATATAACCTTTATCAATTTTGTAGAACACCTTATGGGTTAAAGAGTAGTTCAGCAGCTTTAATTAGGGCTTTAAACATCGCATTAGGGGATGACACCGGAGAGTTTGTAACCATTTACATAGATGATATGGTAATTAGTTCACGCAGTTTTGAGGAGCATCTACGTCATTTAGATATAGTTTTTCAGAAGTTAGATCAGGCAGGGTTCACTTTGAAGCTGTCTAAGTCGTCATTCTGTCAGTCAGAAGTGACATTTTTAGGTCATAGAGTGTCGAGTAGAGGTGTAACACCAGAAGAAAGTAGGGTTAATAAGATACTTAACGCAGAGGTGCCACAGAATGTGAAACAGTTAAAAACTTACCTGGGAATTTGCAACATTTTCAGGAGGTTCGTTCTTAAATACTCTGGGTTGGTAGAACCATTCAGGGAATTGCTTAAAAGTGGGACTCGGTGGAGATGGGAGTCCAAGCATGATCAGGCTTTCAGAGCGCTGAAGGAAGGTTTTGAGAAAGCTGTAGTGCTGAAATATCCGTTAAAAGATAAGGAATATGTGGTTATGACAGATGCTTCACATATAGGCATTGCTGGAGTATTATGTCAGAAAGATGATGAGGGTAATCTGTGCATTGTATCTTTAGCCTCGCGAGGACTGACAGCAGCAGAGAAAAGATACACGATTACTGAGTTAGAGCTTTTAGGTATTGTTTTCAGTTTAGGGAAATTTAGAATGTATTTAGTAGGGGGGAAATTTGAGATCCACACAGATCACCATGCATTACTGTATATGAGGACTTGTAAACTCAGTTCTAACCGAGTTAGTAGGTGGATTCTTGCTCTGCAGGAATACGAATTCACAGTAAAATATATTAAAGGTCAAGATAACATTCTTGCAGACATGCTATCGAGGGACACTAATTTATGTAGGGATTATCCTGTGGTTAAAGCAGAGGACGGTATTTTAATATGTGCATGTGTGGACAGTAGCAACAGGGCATCGTTACAGACACTGAGAAATATGCTAGTGGAGCAACGTGATGACGTTAAGTTAAAGGAGCCACTGGCTAGGTTGGAAATAGGTGAAGAAGAGTATGTGAAAGTAGGACGGTTCACGTACAAGATGCAGGATGGGCTTCTTGCAAGGAAATGTAGGAATAATCGGTGGGCAATATGTGTTCCTGCCACTTTGCGGGAGGAGCTAATTTGGTTCATTCTTAGGGAATTAGGACACTTTGGTGCTGCCAAGGTCTTCTATGAAATTGGTCGTGACTTCATTTGGAGTAAAATGGGAAGGACGTTAGGAGGATTTTAGCTAAGTGTGACACCTGTCAAAGGAGTAAATATCCAGTTAAATAATTAGTGGGGGAGAGATCTGCAGTTCTCACCAGTAGTCCCGGCGAACTACTGTGTGTGGATTTATTTGGCCCAATCGTTAAAGGACAGTACGGCTACGAGTACATTTTTATAGTTATTGACGCTTTTAGTAAGTATGTCAAGCTATATCCGCTAAGGAAAGCCACGGGACTAGCGTGTAGCCGTCTGATCATTAATAAGCATGTACCTGAGTTTGGCATTCCTCTCAGGATACTATCTGACAGTGGACCACAGTTTACTGCAAAGAAATGGAGAACCAGTATGCAGGAAGCTGGTATAACACACGTTCATTCCTCTGTAAGGTACCCTCAGGGTAATTCTGCAGAGCGTCCATTAAGGGAAGTGGCTCGTCTTTTTCGGACTCTAGTGCATGACAAGCATGCGGCCTGGGTTGGACATCTTCCTAAGGTCGAGACTTGGCTGAATTCTGTCCAGCATGAGAGCACGAAATTGACGCCATACGAAGTTCACTTCGGAAAAAGACCACAAAATGAACTAGCGAGGGTGTTGGGATTAAATGAGGGTAAGCAACCGGGGATGGATTACATTGTCCAGTTGGCGAAACATAATTTATCTAAGTCAGCACAAAAGAGAATTCGCCAACAAAAAGAAACTAAATTTGACCTATTCGAGCCGGGAGACAGAGTCTTACTTAGAGTGCCGAAACAGTCAAATAAGCTAGAGAAAGTCATGTCCAAGTTCTTTTATCTCTACGAGGGCCCATTTATAGTTTCCAAACGTATTGGAAAAACAGCATATGTGCTGGAGGATAGTAAGGGAAACAGATTATACGGGACGTATAATATACATAGTCTACGAAAATATGTGTCATAAAGTGAGTGTGTTTAGCTGGCGAGCCAGCCTATCAAATGAGTAAGTGTGGTATTTGGTGCGTGGGAGGAGATGGTCTTCCAGGCAGGCGTATCAGAAGTCACACAGGGGGGTAGTATGTAAGTAAATGAGAGTTTTTAAGGTACAGGGAAATATGACGGGATTGTCGGATGCTCTTGAGCACTAAAATGTCTCGATACACCAAGGCCAGAATTTGGTAGCGCTGGTGAATTCCCATTTGCCTCCAAGAGATGGGTGAGCGCTTGAACAGGGTATTTTTGCTTAAGGCGTCCACGAGGCAAAAGATGGGCCATCAGAAGGCGAGGCAGTCCTTCATGAAACTCATACATATCAGCACACGTGATTTCTGTTTAAGGCCTCGCCATGTAAGATTTGTAAGTGTGTAATTTAAGGTAATTTGTACAAAGGTATTATTTGTGTCAGGAGAAATGGTCTGTGTTGAGAACTAGTATTAAGTAGAATATGGTCTACGGGAACTTAACAAGACAGGGCGATTACGGCACAGAAATATTTGGTGTTATATGTAATGCGCATTTACTGTTTTTTTTTTTCAGAAGTCAATATTAATTTAATCTACTTTAAAGAGAGATTAAGTATTATGGTCACGAGGCGCTGCCACAATAGTGCGATCGTGTGCTCAGTGATAAGTGAGATTAAATTTCACCATAAGGAAGGGACCTCCAGTGAAATTAGGAAGTTCTATGGTGATATAAATATATCAGAACACCTTCAATGCGTGTGATATGACATCATAAATACATAGTGCTCACACATTAATTATGTATATTTCTCCAACATAGAGAAATTTGAGAGGCGGAAATATCCGTGGAACACTATTCTATATGTAAAACATTGGACTGGTTGCAAAGTGCAATCCATAGTGACAACAAACTTTGACGCAAAGTGCGTGAAGAAAAATTATGAGTGTATATATCTGTAATTTAGGGTGATTTCATTTATGTAATATGTATTTTGGATGGGGTTTATTAACGTGTCTGGGATAATCGGATAATGGACCGTCGTCACGGTAAATCATCCGATGATCCGAGGCGAATATGTAACGTGTTTTTCGAGGGTTTTTTATGCAACTGGCATAAGTCAGTAGGAAGCCATTCTATATTTATTTACGCGGCAAATTGTTCAGCCAAGAGAATTTTTCATGTTAATTTATTATTATTATTAATTTATTATAATTATTATTAAGGTATTTTCGGAGCATTTTATAAAAATTATTAGCATTCAGATAGGTTTTCTATGTCTTAGAAAACGCTATCAAGCAAATTATTACGAACGACAATATCATAGAAAATTATGTGATTGCGGAATTTTACGGAGTTTTCGTCAGTTAGGGTATATCGAGAGACGTGACTCACTGGGAATTCAAGTACACGCTTAATCTTGTCGGGAAGCATGACGCAATCCTGGGTCGCAGCGTCACGGAAAGGCGAATGGTTGGAACGGAAATCGTCTTCATCATTCGCGCGCCGAGTGTAATGAACTAGAGGAGGGGAAGTAGCGGGGTGCAGCCAATCAGTGGAGACCACGTAAGCTAGAAGTCGGCTGTAGAGTGGGGAAACGGCGGGTGGATATATCGTTCGACGCGCCGTGGAACGAGGACAATCCGTGTAGTTCTTGCCGAGTGTGGTTATACGCGGGAGTCGCTCCGATGTTCCGTGGAACGAAGACTATCTGTATAGAACTTAACGGGTACGGTTGTACGCGGGAGTCGCTCCGATGTTCCGTGGATTGGAGGACTAACTTTTGTAAAACTTAACCAGTGCGGTTCTACGAGTGTTTGGGTCCGATGTACGGACCATAGAATTATCTAATCTACCAGTATATCATCAAACATCGACGAAGATGACGACATCCAGGAGACTGTGGGAAGCTCACAGCATCATCCAGTACGAGGGAAAGGCTTCGGGCATTTCCAGTGGTAAGCGCGAATGACGCAGAAATACGCAATCTCTCATTTCTCTTGGTTTTATATTTCATATTTCAGTAACTTCATAGCTTGGAAATAAGAGTAAAATCAATAATTTATCAGACTCCGTTTTCACGTAATTTTCTATCGGTAATATTAAAATCACAACGCTCCTATTTAAATTTTAAACTTATTATTATTATTAATTTTGCTATTCTTGTTTTATATAATAAATTCATTTCTTTTACAATGCAATCTTTGCTTTCAGTAGGTAGCATTAGATATAGACCAATTCCTTCTCCTGATACAATTGTTTGTTGGGTTAATGATCAAATCATACCACGATCTGAGTGAATAGAGTCTTGAAGGTGTTCTGCCAGAGCTAGACGTTGTTAAATACAAATTTAGATTTCAACATTGCATTGAGGTCTTGGCGCCCAATAAAACAACATAGCTTATGCAAAGGGGGGGCTAGAAAAACGTTACAAGTGTCGCTCAACGTGAGGGCCTAGGAACTGCTACATGTGTACGCTCAACGTGGAGCAAAGTAAATACCGTTTCACTTCTCATCCCAGCCTAAGCAAATCTGCTACAATAGTAACCACGGTTTTATTGCAATGTGTATCGTAACCACGTTTATAATGTATATCGTAAACTCGATTATATGATGTGTAACGTAACCACGGTTTTATTACAATGTGTATCGTACCACGGTTATACTATAATGTATACGGTATCTTAAGCAGGGTTATATCATGTGCATCGTAACCACGGTTATATTATGTGTATCGTAACCACGGTTTTATTACAATGTGTATCGTAACCACGGGTTTATTACAATGTGTATCGTACCACGGTTATACTATAATCATGACGAATAGAAGGAGAAAGTGAGAAGACTCCTGAAGTTCAAGCGCGCCCCGCCAGGCAGCGCTAGAGTGGACAAGCTCCACACAGCCGGGGTCAGCTGGTCTTAGGGATGCTGCTAAGGGAAACTAATTACTTTGTAACTAATACTCTTTTAAAAAGTAATTAGCGGTTACAATTAAAATAGCATGGCAGGGCACATCGGAAAATATAATTCACGGAAATAAGAACTACGGTCTTCATTACATGTTACGGAACACACAGATTCCTGGAATATACAGTCGGAGAAAGTCCAGATCTTTCTCGTAACATCTGTAGGATTAAGGATGTGAGGTTGTAGAGAGCTTGTCTTGCCACTGACTCCTAACGAATTCCTGGCCTTTTTATTTGATTGACTACCATCACAAGTAAAGCCAGCCACCCTCGCCCCAGCCTCTTCTAACTGCAAAATCACCTAGACTTAGAATTTTTGCTAGAATGTCCCCTGGAGTAGCATTTCCGCTTGCATAAACAGCAACTGGCTGCACCCAATATATGCATGAAAGGTACGAACATGAACACTAGAGCGTGATTTTCAAGTACGTTATTCTGGAGGTCAGGTGTGTGTTCACCTAAATCAACTAATCCATCTACTTTATCAGAAAAGCTATTTAACTCGATTTCTTCTCTTAGCTTCTCTTCTTCGAAAATTACTACACCGTAACGTGAATTATCATTCTTTTCTTCCTTAAAATAGTCTGAAATAGCATTTATACTATGCGCATTAACTCCATAAGGCCACTTTAGTCCTTTACAAAGTTTTCTCAAGTGACTTTCTGAAGGCAGAGGCAAGAGATTATGTCGCCGACAATGACGGAATCCTTTCGGTGATTTTATTCTCAACAATAAACACTCTAAAATGAATTCATTGCTGTACCTCATTCCATTGCGAGATTTTTCCTGGCATTTCTTGAGCATAGTGTCTATTATCATCTTTTCCTTCTTGCTAAGGTGTTCGTTATCAGGGGCGGATCCAGGAGAGGGCGAGGAGGGCGACCGCCCAGGGCTCCGCGGTCCTAGGGGCCCCGCGCCATGGATTTTTCTACATTTAATTAATTAAGTATACTTTTCAAACTAATTTATAATTCATATTCCTTTCCTCAGTGTAGCTATGACCTCTCGTGACCGTTTATCAAGTTAAGATTTCAGTGAAATAATAGAAGACTTCAGCCGGGGAAAAAGTCGCAAAGTAATATTTTAATATTTCATTGTTTACATAATCTTATTCAAAGGGGCATAAAGGTTTCTTTCATATTATTAAAACAATGTACTGTAGTGTATTCAAAATATTGTAACTATTCTTTATATTATTATTATTATTATTATTATTATTATTATTATTACCAAACTATTTTCCATTTGATTCGATTTTTTTTTCTATTGTTGTGGGCCCCACCTTATCATATCGCCCAGGGCCTAGCAAGGCCTGGATCCGCCACTGTAATCGTTATCTTTGTAATTAAATGCCTGTGAATTTCGAACCTGCTTCTCCAGCAAATTAATTCTCGATTTTGCTGAGTTAAGGCAGGATCTAACGCGAATCAAATTACGGTTAGCATTCTTACGGCGCCTTTTGAACAATATTATAGTCTTTTCAGCATCAGTAAGTACACTAGAATGACCTAAATTCTTATCAACACTGGATTGACCTTTTAATGCCTCATTCGTTGCTCCACTCCCATCTTCAATCTTCTTTCTTCTTTTACTGGTGGTGTCGAGATTCTTTTTCCTGTTGGGAGCTTTACGGGACTTATTCTCACTACTTCGGTAAATTAGGGGGAAAATGAGGCACTGCTCCAGGTCGTAACTTCCACCACACACGAGAGATTTCCACTTCTTCACCATTCACTATAAAATTACCTGATTTTAATATCAAATCATCAGAGAAATGAATTTGAAGAATTCTAATACTTCGCGTTAACTCCGTATTCTTTCGTGGAATAGCTCTGGCCCATTTTTCAAATTGATTTGTATTCTACGGTGGTGAAAAAGATCGTATATCGTCAACTACTCTACCATATCCTGACTTACAGCCAGGCAAAAACCAGTACGGCATCTTGAACTATTAAATTAACAAAGCCGCATAAGAAATATGTTTGAAGTTCACAACACAAAACGCTGATGTACACAAGACACAATGAACTGAATTTAAGACCTGAATGCAAAGAAAATTCAATTTAATTCACACAAATATCTCACACAGTAACTTCTCGCGCACTTTTCTAAGACCCGGCTCGACCCAACAACAGGACACGTTGTTGGACATTATCGCTTGCAGTGCTTGTAGCGGCGGGACCACAAACTACCGTGCTATAATGGCGGAGTCCTCACACTAGGTCCTTCTATTCGTCATGCTATAATGTATACGGTATCTTAAGCAGGGTTATATCATGTGCATCGTAACCACGGTTATATTATGTGTATCGTAACCACGGTTTTATTACAATGTGCATCGTAACCACGGTTATATTATGTGTAACGTAACCACGGTTTTATTACAATGTGTATGGTAACCACGGTTTTATTACAATGTGTATCGTAACCAAGGTTTTATTACAATGTGTATCGTAACCACGGTTTCATTACAATGTGTATCGTAACCACGGTTTTATTACAATGTGTATCGTAACCACGGTTTTATTACAATGTGTATCGTAACCACGGTTTTATTACAATGTGTATCGTAACCACGGTTTTATTACAATGTGTATCGTAACCACGGTTTTAATACAATGTGTATCGTAACCACGGTTTTATTACAATGTGTATCGTAACCACGGTTTTATTACAATGTGTATCGTAACCACGGTTTTATTATAATGTGTATCGTAACCACGGTTTTATTACAATGTGTATCGTTACCGGTTATATTACAATGTGTATCATAACCACGGTTATATGATGTATATCGTAACCATGGGATTGTTACAGTATGTATGGTTATGAATTTAATTTACTCCCTATTGGACTGCATATGTGATGAATTTATTTACAAACGGCAGATTATTTACAACAAAATGCCTCTCTTGTAACCACGGTTTTATTACGGTGTGTTTAGAAACATCGATTTCATTTATTTCTATCTGCAAGTAGGGGATAAAATTTGGGTGGAAAAATGTACAATAATGCAGTTTGCAATCTTCATAACCGCAACTTTATTACAATGTAACCACAGTTTCCTTTACGATGTGTATCGTAATAATGCTCATCGTAATTTATTATGGATTTCTTAACCATAGTTTTATTGGAATGTCTACCGTAACCACGGTTTTATTAACAGCCGTCTTATTACATTGTTCTGTATTTCGTAACTATTGTTGCATTAAGTGTATAGTAACCAAGGTTTAATTAACCACAGTTTCATAAAAATGTGCATTGCATGAACAAATTTTCGTACTGTATTTCAGTCAAGTGTCAGGTCGGGGATATAACCTCACCTAGCATGTTGCCGTTTCTTGATGACTGTAGTATCTTTACATTTGTTTGTTGACGCAATTCAGAAGAACAGAGGAAAACTAGAAATGAACAATGTTCTGGATAATTCGGGGAAACGCATTGTAGATACTGACTGGTAAAAATTTTATTTATTTTTTATTTTATTTTAAAATAGGCACCTGAGCCATGGCTCGTGATGGTGCAGTAAATAGACATATTTGGTGACACAAAAAAGAATTGTATGTTTTTAAAAGTTGTAACGTACAATACATGAACAGAAGTAACATAATGAGACAAAACTGTATAAACATTCATAATTTCAAGTAATTAATGAGATTTCTTTTGCATTCTGGTAGAGAATAAAATAGATTTTGTTAGCTCCTCTTGTTTGATGCGAATTCAAATCAGATTTCAACTTACACTATATATCGGAATGAGCTACCTTATTTTTCATTTTATGCATCATGATTGCAGGAGTTTCATTACGGAGATTATTTAGAGATAGTACATTACTATATCGGTATACCAGTTTGGTTTTAAAATGGGTAGATTGAAGGATATCTTTAGTGCTCTTATGGAATGTGTTGACCTTTTGAAAGCAATCTTTAATACAGTGTGCCCAGATATGGATCATGTATGTGAGATGGGCTTCAATGAATGCTTGAATAATACTCTTCGATAGTCCCCGTGAAAATTTGTATTTCAGTCGACTTAAAATACCAATGGCTGGAACTATCTTACCACAAATTGTTGCATCATGGTAATTCCAAGATAGTGATTCATCTATGGTAAGACCAAGGGATTCTGTTGCTTGAACTCAGGGTATCATGACATCATGAAGTTTCAAAGTTATGCCATGTGGAAGATCGAAAGATGGTTTATGAAATATCATGTAATTAGTATTAGTATGATTAACTCTTAATCGATTTAGAATGAGCCATGTCTTTATTAACTTCATATCGTGCTGCATTTCTTGTTGAATACTATAAATATATTTTCTACTCTAAAAAAATATCAGTATCATCCGTGAATAATGATAATCTGCCATACAATTGTAGTTGTCCTATATCATTATTAAATACTAAAAATAATATTGGTGCCAATACAGATCCTTGAGGCACGCCAAATGTAATACTTCGTGCAGTACTTTCAGCGTCCATGCAGCTTAAAAATTGAACTCTCTCTTTTAAATAATCTAAAAACCAGTTATGTGCCTCTAACCCCTGCTGCTTTCAGTTTGCGTGATAATATGGTATGGTCAACTGTATCAAATGCTTTCCTCAAATCAATAAATATACCTGATGCCAACAAATTCTAGTCTAAATATTCCTGTAGCTTGATGATTATATCTTCAGCCTTACTGGTAGATGGCAGAATACTTCGAAAACTTGCTAAATGTTAATGGAGACTTATCTGGCAATGTAGCAGATTTTGAGATTATGTGCATAGAAGGAGACTGAGGACGGGAACAAGTTCACGGTTGAGGAAATAGAGAGGTTGAAAAATAAACTACAATGTCACAAAGCGGCTGGGGTAGATGAAATTCGGCCAGAAAAGGTAAAGTATAGTGGGAAAGCAGAGCTGAAATGGTTGCATAGAATAATCGAATTGAGGGGCATATGACATCGTAGTTCTGTCCCTTAAAACAACGACAACTAACTATAATCGAATTGGCATGGCTTTTAGGAAAGGTACCCTCTGACTGGACAAAAGCAGTCATCGACCCAATTTTTAAGCAATGTAACAGGAATGATTGCAACAATTATATATGCATTTTTTATAAGTATCCCAGTGCGCTTGATTCTCACCCGGAGGCCTCGGATTCGATTCCCGCCTCCATCAGGGATTTTACAAACTGACATGATGGCTGTAACGGGGTTTAATCAGTCTCGCGAGGACAATTGAATAACTGTATGACAGTGGGATAGCACCCCGGTCACGAAAACCAAGATTAACGGCTGGGAGACCCGACGCGCTGACCACGCGTCGTCTAACACAATCTGCAGATCATATGCTAAGGCCCTCCATGGGCTGAGGAGCCTCGGGGGATTGGGGTTTAACTATCAAATCACCTAAACCTTTTATTAATAGGCCTACATCATAGAGAGAAGAAATCAATAATAACAGCAATAATAATAATAATAATAAGTTGAAGAAACAAGAAAGGATCTCCAAAAAGTTGGAATTAACCCAGAATATTTACTAAACAGAACAGGGTTTCAAGGGAAGGTTGATAAAAGGGTTTCAGGAGATTGGTTCGTTCCTTAGATTAGGGGCTGCGACAACATGGTCATGTGTAGCCTCGTGTGCTTTGGGTGTGTGTAGAATCTGTCTGATAACCGGTGTTAATTGTGATGGCTGTATTAGTGTGAGGAATCCCGTTTCAATTCAAGTAAGACTATATGGTCACCAGGCATCAAGGTCTCGCCTCAGATACCGCAAGAGTTTCCTTGCTAGGACTCTGACGCTGGAGAGAACACCAAAGACACTCGTCTTAACAGATGGAGTAGCTCACTGCCCACAGACATGTCACCAAAGGAAGAACTGGCTCCTGGCGCCGACCTACCTTATCCTGTGTGGAGGTCCCTCAGCCGCTTAAGAGTGGGTGTCCCTCGATGCAAGACCAACCTGCAAAAATGGGGGATCCTTCCAGCAGACGAAGACACCTCTTGTGAATACGGACCTGAACAAGACCCAAGCCACCTACGTATCTGCTGCCTCCTGGACAACCCATGCACAATGGAAGATGGTTTTAGAGGAAGTAACAAGGCCATCGCAGCTGCAGTTTTTTGGAAATGCTGACGCACACGGAAATGAATGATTTTTTCTTCTTATTATTATTATTAATGCAGCCAATGGCAATGTACTTTCTCTTTCCAGGACGGATCAGGGAAGGGATATTGGAAGGAAATCGGCCGTGGACCTATTGAAAGGAACCGTCCCGGCATTTGCCTGGTGGTGAAAATGGGAAACCACGAAAACCATTTTTAGGACGGCCGAGGTGGAATTTGAACCCACGCTCCCCCGATGCCAACGAGGCACGAGGTAGCACGTTAGCGCTCTCGGCAACCGCGGCCGGATTCAAGTAAGGACTGCAGACGATAATTTCAAGAAGTTCCTACTTTCGCTACCAAATGCTATCGTCCACGACACCTATCTGTAAACTTGGCTACTACTAGATGCCATCGCAACCTGTGTCTGGTGACGGACGTTGGAACTTAAGAGCATTAATCAAATCTAACCTACAAATTTTGCTTCATACAAGTTTAGTTAATGGAAGGATATTTTACATGCCATAAATCTATGAAATGGGCCCACCGGCTTTTCTTCCCCTCCGAAGAAAGGCATACTGAGGGATTTGTAACGCTTTTAGAAATATCCGACAACAGCTGAAACGGAGTTCACTCAGTCACGTGAAGACAATTGAGTAACTGTGTGACAGTGAGATAGCATCCTGGTCACGAAATCCAGAATTAACGGTCGGGGGACCCGACGCGCTGACCACACTTCATCCAACACAATCTGCAGACCATATGGCTGGGCAGCGATCGCTTGGTAGGCTGAGGCCTTTCGTGGGCTGTGGAGCCACGGGGTTTTTGGGTTTAACAATCAAAAAGTCCCCTAAAAGTTGTATTAATACATCCTTGAGAGAAGAAATCAATAATAATAATAATAATATGTTGAAGAAACAAGAGAGGATCTCCAAAAAGTTGGTACTAACCCAGAAGATTTACTAAACAGAACAGGGTTTCAAGAGAAGGTTGATAAAATCAATGGGTTTCAGGTGAAACAGCTAAAAAGAACAAGGTCATCTGGTCTGAAGACAGAAGGAGACTAAGCGACAGTGTGAAGAAATTCTGGGAGGATAAAAAAACATTGGCAAGTCGGCCGATTGTTTACCGTGGTCCACAGTAGGCTAACATCGGCAGAAGAAAAAAGGTTGGTTGGTTGGTTGGTTCCTCAGTTTATGGGCTGCGACAACGCGGTCATGTAGCCCTGTGTACTTTGGGTGAGTGTAGAATCTGTCTGATAACCGGTGTTAATTGTGATGACTGTATTAGTGTGTGTATCATCATATATATTATTTCAGTAGTAGGCCTATAGATCCCTCCTGCGGCGCTCACAAGAGACCGATCGTGACAAATGAGCATTCAAATGAAAGAGAATATACATTACCAGTGACGCATTGCACTCTAATTTCATAAATATCTATAATTTCTTTAAAAAAATAACTGTACGAAGTGTGAGATTTGCAGATGCTGTTGCCGCAGGAAGATACGCTCCATAATTGTTGTCCAGTTCACATTTTTGCTGCTGTGATGCGTGTTTCATGTCATTTTAACATTCTGAAGTCTTTCCTTTATCATATTGCATGGATTTCAGAAACAGTAATTTAAAGGAATGAGTAGACCTACGGTACTCAAATCGTATAATTTCATAAATATCGAATAACCGATGAGAGTTACGGCTAAGCTGTCAATCGATGGACTCAGCACACAAATGATATTAGCAATGACGAATTGCATTCTAATTTCATAAATATCAATTTTTGTAAGAAGTGGCTGCAAATACTGTTGCTGTAGGAAAATATGCGACATCGTTGCTGTTCAGTTCGCATTTTGGCCGTAGGGACACCTGAAACGTAAATAGTGTTCTATAATCATTCGGTTCAATCATAACATAACAACCTTTCTCCTTAAGTCCCTCATTATAAACCTATTAGGGAAAGTGTGGGTTTTGAACATGCGAGATTTCTCGCACGGGTCCACTAGTCTGTTTTAATTCAGGTAAGAACTGCGGACGATCAATTTTCAAGTAGTTCGTACTTATGCCGCCAAACGCCACCGTCAACGACCAACTAGTTCAGAAATTAGTTATCAGATGGCACGGCAGTCGACTCTTGAGGACGAACGTAGGAACCTAAGAACGTTAGTCAGATGTTTAACCTATATTAATTTAGATTCACACAGGTGTAATTAGTGGAAGTTTCTTCAACTTGCCATAAATCTATGACATGGGACCACCGGCTTTACTTCCCCTCCGAAGGAAGACATACTGAGGGATTTTTAACGTTCTTAAAAAAATCCGACGACTTCGGCCGGGTTTAAACCCGTGATCTTGGGCATAGAAGCTCAGCATGCTACCAACTACGCCACCGAAGCCGCTGAAGAAAAAAGGAAATAATGATAATGTGGGAATGGTATAACGAAGGCAGTGGATATAAATTATATGGACTTTGAAAACAAAGGAAGAGAGGACTTCCGCGTTAATAAAGGAGGAATATTGATTGTTTTGATTTTGGTCAAGATACAGTATTTTGTGTCCTAAAGTTGTTATTAACCCTTTATAGGATAGTGTTCTGCATATTACCCACCTACCATAAGGACAATTTATACTGCCAATGATGCTGATGGTTGAGTCTTTCAGCCATTTACCAACAAATTTCATTTTGGAAGTGTAAATATTACTGAATACCAACCATTATCTCTTTATCTCCTGACCTAAAGTGCATGAAACAATTTCCTTAATAAAATCAATTAAAATTTAAAAGGTTTAAAAATGGTAGGCCAAATAAAATTATAATCTCTACTTAGTATAAAACCAAGTCCACGATTCTTGGATGTTACGGGTAAACTCGAGAACCACTGGATGGATTTTGATGCGGTTTTCACTATTCTGTAAAGGATATCTCGAGGATGATTTATGTAGAAAATAATGTATTTATGATCAAAGGAAGCCTAGCAGTAACGAATCAGTGTAAAAGTCGAAAAAAAAACTGGCGTCCGAGCGCTTTGTAGGCATACCGTTAACAATATCTAAATACTATGAGTGTGAGAATTGTTCAGCACGAAAAGTTCTACAAAAAAAAGTCCACGAGAGCATATGCCTATCTTCAATACATCGCCCACTACACGTGTTTTTACGTTTTAATTTCTTCTAACCATGTCCATTCAACTACTGAGGCAACAGATTACGAGCTAGCTAAGGGCGAGTCTATCTCCCTGTTACAGCCTAGCTAGCGGGCGAACCTATTGCCCCAGGTACAGCCAGCAGCAAACAGTTGAGTCGTGTTGAGTTAAGACTTCTGAAAAGGGTGGTTGTGTTTGGAGTTTCCCTGGAAGTGTAACTCGGGTTTTCTTCATTTCGCCTGTGAAACACAGTCAAGTTAAGATTGCACGGAAGGGGGATTTGAGTTTCATTCACCTCGCCATTCCTTGGAAGTGCAACTCTCATTTAGCCTGTGAACTTTTCGTTCCGCAAAATTCACAGTCAATTTAAGATTGAACGGAAGGGGAATTATATTATATTAAATTATACTGATTGGCGTATAATCTCTACTTAGTATAAAACGAAGTCCCCGATTCTTGGATGTCACGGGTAATCTCGAGAACCACTGAATGGATTTTGATGCGGTTTTCACCATTCTGTAAAGGATATCTCGAGGAAGGTTTCTGTAAAAAATAATGTATTTATGACCAAAGGAAGTCAAGCACTAACGATTTCAGTGAAAAGGTCGAAAAAGAAACTGGCGTCCGTGCGCTGTTTAAGCTTACGCTGGGCAAACCGTTAAAAATATATAAATAATATGAGTGTAAGAATTGTTCAGCATGAAAAGTTCTACAAAAAAAGCCCGGGAGAGCATGTCTCTATCTTCAATACATCGCCTACTCTGTGTTTTTTCGTTTTCATTTCTTCCAACAATCTCCATTCAGTTACTGAGGCGACAGTTTACGAGCTAGCTAGGGGCGAGTCTATCACCCCAGTTACAGCTTTGCTAGCGGACGAGCTTATTGCCCCAGATACAGCCAGCAGTAAACTGTCGAGTCGTGTTGAGTTAAAAACTTTAGAGAAGAGTGGTTGTGTTTGGAGTTTCCCTGGAAGTGTATCACGGCTTTTCTTCATTTGGTCTGTGAACTTTTCGTTCCGCAAAATTCACAGTCATGTTAAGATTGGACGGAAGGGGGATTTGTGTTTCATGCACCTCGCCATTCTAAAATTACGTCTGACAAGAATTTGTTGCACATGCATCTCTATGATAATATAATTAATAGTCCAGTCAGTGATTTTAACCCATCATGCCGAGACGTAAAACGGATATTGGTCGTTGTTCATTGACATTGGAAAAAAAAAGCGCTTATCACGTCATGCATTCATAACTCTTCCCGGGCGAAGCCGGGTCGGGTTGCTAGTTAATAATAAATAAGGTCATAAAAATTAAAATTATAATACTTTTATATCCTTAACTTTTAGAACATTAAAATGTCAAAGAAAATAAAAATAAAAAGTATTAATTAATATTAGGATGAAATAATTAAAATTAAAAAGTTAATAATAATGATAATAAAATTAGAATTAAAAATAAATTAGCTTTAAAAACTAAAATTCTATTATTTTATAAACAAATTTTAAGAACATTAAAATTTTAAAGAATACAAAAATTAAAATTATTAATAATTAATATTAGGGTAAAGTGATCAGAAATACACTAAGAAAATTATAAAAACAAATTATGGGAGCATCAGGGTCACTGACCGATTTAAATATCTTGGAGAAATAATTAGTAGCAATGGGACGGATAAATTGGCAATTGAAAACAAAAAAGGGAAATTGGAAAGATTAAATTTTTGTACAAATAATATATGCAATAAAAAGAACCTGTCTATCAATGCAAAATTACGACATTTGAATACAGTTGTTAGACCAGTCATCTTGTACGGCATGGAAACTACAAATATAACCGGAATGGAGAATTTGCTCAAGATAGAAAGAAGAATTTTAAGAAGGATTTATGGTCCTAGGAAAACACAGGAAGGTTATAGACTGAGATCCAATGCAGAAATTTATAGTAAAATCGACAACCTTGAAGTGATGATCAGAAAACGGCGACTTCAGTTCTACGGACATATGGTCCGCATGGATTGCTCAAGGTTAAACAAACAAATTTTTGATAAAATCTGGAACTATAAAGGGCAAGGAGGCTATGTAAAACAAATGAAAGAAGAACTTCAAAAATTCAAAATTACTGAAGAAGATTGTCTAAATCGAATAGAGTACAGAAAGAAAATTTTGGCCTCAAAATTCTTGTCGGGGAGAAGAAGAATCTCAACAGAGGAGAATGGACTGCTGCGCAGTCGACCAGGATGAAAGACTTCTGGAAGAGAAAGAAGGAAACTAGACCTATAAAGAAGTGATATTTGCGTGGTCCTAGTTGGCCTGTCCGCGGTGTATATATATTAGGGTAAAACACTTAAAATTAAATTAAAATACAAATAAAAGATCTGCAATAATATTCTGCCCTACAAATCGGCGGTATAACCAGTGGCGGCCGGTAATAAGGTTGCAGCGTTGCACAACGACCAGATTTTTCATAGAGACAAAATATAGAATTTTTGGAGGGAAAATATTATGCATTTTATATTTTTTCCTCTTGCATGGATAGGAATTGATAGATTTGTTCTTTAATAGTTCAGGAAATCTCATAGTCCTGTGAACTGCATTGAAAAAGCAGAGCGCGCGAACAGTGTAGGAGCGCTGGACGTGTGGTCGTTGCATCGCGCCAGCACCGACCAGATCTCAATAGTGAAAGGTATGGCAGAGATGCTAGGCCGGGTAAGTCCTATCCCAAAAGTTAACTCGGCTGGTCGTTGCCCGCTCATTGCAACCAGGAAGGAGTGGGGCGGGCGATGATACCCGAGTGGCTCCGTGAACTGCCGATACGACCGTTTTGCAATGTAATTGGCGGATGAGTCAGATACTTCCTGTTCTTTATTACCCTCGTGTGTTAAGGTACGCTGATTTGTTCTCGTGAAGTTTTATATCGTTTTCATCCATTTTATCCCGAGGTGAATGTGATGTTCTCGTGTGAATTTAATTAGTGTTTTGTGTTATTAGTTTTTTGTATTCAATCTAGGATGAATTCCGTAAGTAATTTGCAAATTAAGACTTTTTCTCAGTACACTGATGAAGAGAAACTTGAAATTAAACAACGTGGTAGACCATTGCCTGAGTTAAAAATTGTCTAAAATGTTCAAACCGGGAAGAGGCAGTTTAGGAGAAATTTTAAGAAAGATGTACATAACAATCATGACTGGCTGTGTGGGTGTGAAGATAGGTACGCATTGTTTTGTTTTCCGTGTTTACTATTTGGCGGCGAACAAGCGTGGACGAAATCGGGAGTTACTGATTTGAATCATTTGAGTTCAAGCATTAAAAAACACGAGTCCTCAGGTATTCATTTAAGAAATGTGCTGAAGCTAGCGCTCTTCGGCAAGGTAAATGTAGCTTCGCAGCTGGACAGTGCATACAGGAGGAAAATAGCAGCTGAAAATGAGAAAGTGAAGTACAATAGGTACGTCCTGAATATACTAATAAATTGCGTTGGATTTTGTGGCGTATTTGAGCTAGCTTTGAGAGGTCACGATGAAACTCAAACATCATCAAATCCAGGAATTTATAGGGGATTAATTAATTTTAGTGCAGAACTAGATGTTGCTTTGAAGTCTCATTTAAAGAAGGCCACGGTCTTTAAGGGGACATCTAAAACCATTCAGAATGAGCTGCTTCAACACCATGACGCCAAAACGCTAGCTTCTTGTTTGCTTGAAGAATTGCAAAAACATGTGTGCCACGAAGAAATTGCAAAGCAAATGAAAGATGCAAATTTCTTGGCTGTAATAGCTGATGAAACCAGTGATGTGTCTAACATTTTCAAATGGCCATTGTTTATCGCTATGTGGTGAAGGGTAAGCCGGTGGAAAGATTTTGGGGTTTTATTTCACCTCAACACCATGACGCCAAAACGCTAGCTTCTTGTTTGCTTGAAGAATTGCAAAAACATAAATTAGATTCTCCAGAAAATTCGTGGAAATTAATTGCACAGACTTACGATGGGTGTTCGGTTATGTCTGGTTCTTCTGGAGGTGTACAGGCTATAATGAAAACCACATTTCCAAATGCAGAATACGTGCATTGTTATGCTCACCAAGTATATCTGGTAATGGGTAAGGCTGCTTCTGTCAATAGAAACGTGAGAAATTTATTTTCAAATTTACAGGGTATTTGTACATTTTTTTCTGTTAGTCCCCAACGTACTGCGGTACTTGATTCAGTGGTGAAGAGGCGGTTACCTCAAGCTAACAATACTCGTTGGAACTTTTTATCTAGAAGTGTAAATACCGTTTTTGACCATAAGAAAGATATTATTCAGTGTATGAACGAGATTCTGGACAGTGACGAGATCAAGAACTCCAGCACAATAAATCAGGCTGCTGGTCATAAGAAAATTCTAATCAGTCATGATTTCAGTTTTTGGCTCTCCTTTTTCAGCAAAATAATGCCACTTGTTGAAATGTTATTTGGTCAACTCCTGAGAAGAGAAATTGATCCTTGTTCTGCCCAGAGGGCAATTTCTCAGTTCGATGATAACATAAAACTCATTCGGGAACAAATTGATGTTGATTCAAGCGCAGAACCTACCGCGACTTCTTCGAAAAGGAGGATGACTGACAACACTGAATCGAAGAGGGAGGCAAAAGAAGTGTGTGACGTGATCGTGTGCGAAACCAAAGGCCGCTTCTCTTTCTCAGGACATAAACCTATGAGCAGTGAATGAGATAAGGGTGTAAGGGTAGCGTACCTGCCTCTCGCCCGGAGGCCCCAGGCTCGATTCCCGGCTCCGTCAATGACAGCCTCATGAGGGTAGTAGCGGTCGCTTGGAAGACCAAGGCTTTAATGGCTCTAGTGCCACGGTTTTTTAGTGAATGAGCTAACAGTCTACTACTCAACAAATAATAATAAGTCCTGAGCTTGAATTTACGTGCGGAAATGTGTGGGTAGACCTGTATTAACCAACATTTAAAAAATCATTAACATTTTAAATACATTGTAGTGAATCATTATTTCTATATTATACTTCATTTTGAATTATTTTACTGAAGTAATTTTGTACTCAGGCTTAGTAAAAAAATGCTGTTAATTATTAAGGATTCTCTAGACAGATCTATTTGCTCCTTTGTTATAACAATAATGCTATTGATTGTACGTCCCTTTTAACTACTGCGGCTTTTAGAGACGCCGGAGTGCCGGAATTTTGCCCCGAAGGGGATCTTTAACATGCCAGTAGATATACTGACATGGCTCCCTCGCATTTGCTCACCTCAAATGCCAACTGACTGCGCCAGGATTCGATCCTGCAACCTTGGGAACAGCACGTGAGAACATTACCGTTGCGCCACGCATCCGGTCGTTCCTTAGTCTATCATTTTGATGGTAATATGGATTTACCTTTAGTTTAAAAAACGTAGTCTGATATATTCTGTAATTACATGCTGGGTCACAAACAGTAGGGTCTATGTGTTGAACTCCCACAGGAATAGGAATTCTGGATACGTGTTTAAGTGAAAGGAAAGAACGGGAGAACGTTATTACCTGGAATACGAGGACTGCGACATTCGTAACGAATGAGCTACGACTGTCAAATCAGACGTGTGTAACACATGTTTCTCAAGTCGTCTTTTACACCATCGCCCCCTTCCACCCGCCAAAATAGTGCAACGCCCAGAAATAATATATACCAGCCGCCACTGAGTATAACCTGAAGGATTGTACGCTTCAGAGTGTCTTATTTTAAGTAAAAAGGGAGAACTTCAAGTACTAGAAATGAATGAAAGAAAGAAAGAAAGAAAGAAAGAAAGAAAGAAAGAAAGAAAGAAAGAAAGAAATATTCTGAGAAAAATACTTGGACCACAGAAGACTACTGATGGGAGATGGAAGAAGAGGAAAAATGACGAACTTTACAAGTGTACTGAAAAGATCACAGACGTAATGAAGAAGCGGAGGCTAAAGTTCTACGGACATTTACTACGAATGGATTAAGGCAGGCTGACCAAAAGTATCTTCAGTTACATCAAGGGGTTAAAGGTCACATCTAAATAGGTAGATGAGGTGAAGAGGGATGCAGCGGAATTTGGAATTACTCCACCGATGGCCCACGATAGAAGAGTTCCACAGTCGAGTTGACGGAGTAAAATCATTTCAGGAGAAAACACCATGCAAGAGGCCCAAACGGATCATTTCCAAGGAGGTGAGAAAACAAAGAAGTGACAGGATGAAGAAGTTCTGGAAGAGAAGAGTTCCTTGCGGTCCATAGTTGGCCAAATTCGATAATAAAAGCAAATTAAAAAATCTGCCCTATAAAGGGGGTTCGTCTTTATAAATCCCTTAATAATAATATTAACAATAATTAATCATCTCTGACACATAGTAGCTTAATTACGGGACCAGAAAATCACGATGCAATTGGAGTGTAGAGTATTATGAAACTGCAGCAACAAGCTCTGGATACAGTATAATCTCTATGAGGAGACTAGACTTCATCCTGTCATGTCAGTTGTTTGTCTCCCCGAAGTTGAAGCTCTTTCAACACAATTGCTCACTCTACCTGCCTTAACTCAAACTAATTAGTGCCAGCTTGAGCCTGGTTGCTAATTACTGGCAGCTAGGTCGATACAAGTAATTCCCGGAATCTGCTGTTATGTTGTGTATCGGATCAGCTCTTCCACGCGCTACGCTAATAGGTAAGCACATGCAGTATGTGTCTCCATGTTCATGCTGAGCTTCTATTATGCCCAAGATCGTAGGTTCAAACCGGCCGAAGTCGTCGGATTTTTTAAGAGCTTAAAAAATCCCACAGTATGCCTTCCCTCGGAGGGGAAGTAAAGCCGGCGCGGCGGTTCCAGGTCATAGATTTATGGCATGTTAAAGAACCTTCCACTAATTACATCTGTGTGAAGCTAAAGAAAATTATAGGTTAAATTTGAATAACGCTCTTAGGTTCTAACGTTTGTCGTCAGGAACAAACTGCGGTGACGTCTAGTAACCAAGTTCTGAACAAGTGGTCGTTGACGGTGGCATTTGGCGGCAAAAATAGGAACTACATGAAAATTCAATGTCTGCCGTCCTTACTCAAATTAAAACAGATAACACGCAATAATACAGTCATCACAATTAACACCGGTTATCAGAAAGTTTCTACACACACCCAAAGTACACGGGGCTACATGACAGCGTTGTCGCAGCCCCTAAACTGAGGAACCAACCAACCAACTAACCAGTCTCCATGTTGTATGCAGTATTGAAATGTCAATGTTGCAATAGTTCAGCATGAACTTTAGTCAACTGTAAAATTAACTTTCGTCTCATTCTGTTGTCTGTTGTCTGTTAGGTAGTCATAATAATAATAATAAGTTATTGGTTTTACGTCCCTTTTAACTACCCTGGCTTTTAGAGACGCCGGGGTGCCGGAATTTTTCCCCGAAGGGGATCTTTAACGTGCCAGTAAATGTACTGACACGGCTCCCTCGCATTTGCGCACCTTCAAATGCCAGCTGACTGCGCCAGGTTTCGAACCTGCAACCTTGGCCTCAGCAAGCGAGAACGTTACCCCTGAGCCACGCAGCCAGACTGTTAGGTAGTCAGCTCGGAGGCTGGTTGGATCCTTAAAATGTGCCTCCATAGGTTAAGTGGTGGTAATCCACCAAAACCGAAGGCAGCACTATAAACAGGCGTACTAAGCAAGGTGAAGAGTGAGGTAGCACTAACCCTATGAGTAGAACTTTTCACAACATCCACAGGCACTAGCTGTCTCCTGAAGGCAATTACTCAACACCAGTCACACCTCAGTAGCTTCCATATAATCACAGCTATGTATGAGACTGAGACATTGGTGAAAAGCCATATTTTGCTCTAGCCTGTGCCAACAGGCAAAAGAAAAAAATACTGCATCCATCAGGAATGGTCAACAGGTATCGTTTCAAAAACCCCGTGTACTTTGGGTGTGTGTAGAATTTGTCTGATAACCGGTGTTAATTGTGATGTCTGTATTAGTGTGTGTTACCTGTGATTCAGGTAGAAGGACTGTAGACCATTAATTTTTTCAAGTAGTTCCTACTTTTCCTACCAAATGCTACTGTCCACGACACCTAGCTGCAGTCGTGGCTACTAAATGTCATCGCAGTCAGCACCTGGCGGCGAACATTGAAACTAATATAGCGTTATCAAACCAGCCTACAAATTTTAGCTTCCACAAGTGTAGTCAGTGGAAGGTTCATTTTCATGCCATAAATCTATAACATAGGACCGTCGGCTTTACTTCCCCTCCGAAGGAAGGCACACTGAGGGATTTTTAACGCTCTTAAAAATCCGATGACTTCGGCCGGGTTTGAACCCGCGATCTTTGGCAAAGAAGCTGAGCATGCTACCAACTACGCCACAGAAGCCGTTTGATCTGATGTTCGTTGAGTCGCTATAATACAGAGTCGGGGCATGTTGACCCAGACCAGAGAACACCAAAATAGAAGTGAATGACACATGGTAAGGCAAGGAAACAAGAAACTACTGCAGCGCAGTCAGCTGGCATTTGAGGGTGCGCAAATGCGAGGGAGCCGTGTCAGTAGATTTACTGGCACGTTAAAGATCCCCTTCGGGGCAAAATTCCGGCACCCCGGCGTCTCTTAAAGCCAGAGTAGTTAAAAGAGACGTAAAACCAATAACATTATTATTATTATTATTATTTATTATTTATTTAAGCGAAAATTCCCCTACAGGAGAGCGATTAAACTTGGATCACATGATGTCATTTGGAGGCGTGTCTCCTCCGCTCCTCCCAAAATCTCTTCATTCTTGCGGAATGTTCCCGCTTCCTCTCATCCGTCCACTTTTTTCCAGGTTGTCGTAATGATCTTGGTTCGAACTTACCATTCTTGATTTTCGTCTGGCACTCAGTTCGGTCTTCGAAATTGTGTATACTGATAATTTGTAAGTCTCTTTGTACCTCTTTAAGCCATTCGGTGCCGCATTTGCTCTGTGTTATGATACTGAGTAGTTTCTTGGGCAATCTGGAGGTGGCCATCCTGTGGTTGTGAGTGTAAAATTATTATTATTATTATTATTATTATTATTATTATTATTATTATTATTATTATTATTATTATTATTATTATTATTATTATTATTATTATTATTATTATTATTATTAAACTACTGCAGCACGCTTAGTGGTATGACGGCCAACTACCAGTATGAAAATATTAGCTCCGAAACACTTTAACATTTTTATTTTTATTTGACCGGATCACTCCAATCCACATTTAATTTAAGGACATATTTCCATTAAAATAATTGCACCAACTGGAAACGTTTGACCGGACAGTTTTATTCTGAACTGTGTACACCGATGTATGATCTAAATACTTTGGTGTGAGCAACACCACATTTTGATTAATTAACAAATACGAAGTAATGCCTAAGCATACCTTGTTTGTCCACCGAGAGTTGGGGTGGGATTCAATTAGGTGGAAACTAGGTAAGCAGCCTGGCCTAAGCTGATGACCTGGTTATAATGACAGACTCCGTCGAAAGCTTACAAGCCAACATGTTAGAACTTTAACAGAAATGTTGGGAATATGGTATGAAAATCAGCATTTCAAAAACAAAGGTTATGTCGGTAGGGAAGAAACACAGGAGAAACAGAATGTTAGGTAGGATGAACAAACTTGGAGCAGGTGGAACATTTTAAGTACTGTATTCTTCCAGGATGGTAGTATGGGGAAAGAAATAGGATCGTGGTATACAATAGTCAATGCAGTGAGTATTTAGTTGCGATAATTCTGTAAGAAATAACTTTATTTATTTATTTATTTATTTATTTATTTATTTATTTATTTATTTATTTATTTATTTATTTGTTGATGGTAAACAACAGGGCTCAGTGTGCGCCCCAATAACAGTGCACCTACACAGTAAAATACACTTTCTGATATTTCTACATTAAGTGTTAATAACTAAATGTAATTATTAAAACTAGGAAGTTAACATAGATTGAAATGCATAGTAGTAAAAAGCTTAATCTAAAGGTAATATAAAAACTAAATCTAAATTTTACCTAATGTCAAATATATAAAAACAGGGTCTGAAATTATTACATCGTAAACTAAAAGGTAACAATGATAACTAGGATACAGGCCTATCCACATTTATACATTGTTGATTCTGTTTTGTGTGATAATTTTATTTCGAGTATGAATTAGAGTGACTGGGTTATAATTTCCAAGAACGGTCTAATTGAGAGACAGAAATCTAGTTTCCAGTTTACACGAACCGCATCGTTGTAAATACTGCAAAGCCTCCATACAGGTGAATTATTATGTGAAGTAGTATTGGCTATATCATTTTTGAATGTTATATTTGATCTTGTAGTAAAGCGAGGGATGTTGAAATTTAGGAGCGATAGGAAAAATGAGTTATCAATTTGACCATTAATAACTTTATAAAGGAATTTCATATCATTCACTTGCCTTCGAGACTCCAAACTAGTCATGCCAAAATACAACAACAGTTCACCGTAGGGATGTGTGGGTAATTGCCCGTTATTTTGAGGTGTAAATATCTGAGGAATTCTTAGTGTAACGTTGAAACTCTCCTTACATCGCTCAGTATTTAGATCAACCTTGCTGTATGGAAGTGGGAGCTGAGTAGATTTGGGATATCTCATTCATAAGCTAAAAGTAACTGATATGAGGGTAGCACGAATGACTTCAGGGACAAATAGATGGGAGCAATGGCAGGAGGGTACTCGTAATGAAGAGATAAAGGCTAAGTTCGAAATTAACACGCTATATGAAGCAGTTCGTATAAGCAGACTTAGATGGTGAAGTAATGTGAAGAGAATGGGGGATGAGAGATTACCTAAGAAGTTCGACTGTAGAGGGTAAGAGAACCAGAGGTAGACCTAGAAGGCGATGGTTAGATTGAGTGTTGAACGATTTCAAAGTGAGAGGTATAGAAGCAGTGGAGGCTGCAGTGTTAACTGCTAATAGGGGATCATGGAGGCGACTTGTTTGCAATTAGAGGCTTGCAGACTAGACTGAACGCTGTAAGGCAAAACAGTCCCAAATGCAAATGAATGAGTGAATAATAATAATAATAATAATAATAATAATAATCTCGTATGGCCTCGGATGCCGGGTGCAAGCTTTGTAATTTGACACCCAGAGGGTAGCTTGCATGTCGAATTTCGTTGTTCCTTGAATCACTATGAAAGTCAAGGAGGTTAGATAATAGATAACTACGCTCCTTGAACACTATAGCGCTTTCTAGTAGAGAAATGAGGAACTTTGTGTTGGCGAAAGCTCCCGAGATTAATTTTGCCATTCTGTACTCGGCCTACTGAATTCAAATGGGTTCTTTGACATGCCAACATCGTATGACATGCGTATCGTATTTTTTCCGCCTTTCAAAAATCACTTAGCACGGCCAGGGACGAACCTGCAATCTTGGGGTTAGTAGACCGACACGCTATCCACTCACCCACCGAGGCAAGCTAATGAGTGAATGACAAATACGGTTTGCGAATGAAAAGCGGAAGCACGATTATAAGTTGCAGAAATATGACAGTATCGTGTTATCCAGGAACAATATTTGCTATTGCGAGTAGTTTGAACGTACAAGTGAGTTAAATATCTCTCAAAATCAGGATAATGAACATGTATGAAGTAAGTGGAGCCACCATGTACTCAACAAAATAGAACATCAAAATATAAAGTGTGATGAAAAAGTTTCCATTTGACGAACCCAGCTAGGTTTCAAAAGCGAGTCGCTCGTTAACTAGGAAAGTGAGAGAACTTAAGCATCTCTTATTTATAATATGTTCATCACCAGAGAATTAATTTATTTAATTAACATGTTCACTATATATGTTTGCGCTGATGAAGGCTTCAGCATTAAACCGAAATATGTTCACTGATTAATTGAATAGGTATATGTTTCATTAATAGTATTGACTTGGCAAACATTATTGAAATTAATAGAATTTACTGGAAGCTGAAAATACGGATTATACGCCAATTTTACCAAAATGGTAAATATCACTGCGTTTTATGCTGGGTTATTGTGGAGTCTGTAGTAGTGTGTCTGATTTGTAAATCGTGTGAGGATTAGGATGGCGACGAACATGGTCTTAAATTAGGAACCATCCCAGCATTTGCCTATTTGCCTGAAGTAGAGGTGGGGAGGATGCAGTAACCACGGAAATCGACTTCCAGGATAGCTCAGTTTGAAATCAAACCCACATTTTATTAGTTTTGTCTCACGAGGCTAAGTGTGCCCTGTTTCAAACCACAGGCCGGATTGAAATCTCGTGATAGAGCTGGTAATTTAACACGGATCGACTAGCCGCTACACCACGAGGTGGTCCATCCAAAGAAAGACTTGCCCCATTGGCTTTTTCTGCATCTACACACTTAATTAACCAGTCAGTCAGTAGTAGTTGTAGTAGTGGTAGTGGATGTAGTAGTAGTAACTTACCTTTCTCCACATTACAACCCTTTCATTTTATTATGTTTGAAAGCAGAAAATATATGCTATGGTAAGTGTATTAAACTAGTGATGATGTATAATTTCTGGTTTAGATAATCACCACTAATTTTGGTAAATGTGATAAATAATCGAATATTTATCAAAATAACCGGCAATTTTATATAATTACCAACTGGCAATGGCGAATGTGAATTATTTAATTCCAAGATTGCACTGCACTCATCTAAAGTCATAGTGCGACCAAACCATTGGTCGCTACTAGGTTAGACGACGGCCTGGACGAAACCATTGGTCGCTACTATGTCAGACGACGGTCTGGACGAAACCATTGGTCACTACTATGTCAGACGACGGTCTGGACGAAACCATTGGTCGCTACCATGTTAGACAACGGTCTGGACGAAACCATTTGTCGCTACTACAGTATGTTAGACGACGGTTCGGACGAAACCATTTGTCACTACTATGTTAGACAACGGTCTGGACGAAACCATTTGTCGCTACTACAGTATGTTAGACGACGGTTCGGACGAAACCATTTGTCACTACTATGTTAGACAACGGTCTGGACGAAACCATTTGTCGCTTACTACAGTATGTTAGACGACGGTTCGGACGAAACCATTTGTCACTACTATGTTAGACAACGGTCTGGACGAAACCATTTGTCGCTACAACAGTATGTTAGACGACGGCCTGGACGAAACCATTTGTCGCTACTATGTTAGACGACGGTATGGACGAAACCATTTGTCGCTACTATGTTAGACGACGGCCTGGACGAAACCATTTGTCGCTACTATGTTAGACGACGGTCTGAACGAAACCATTTGTCGCTACTATGTTAGACGACGGTCTGGACGAAACCATTTGTCGCTACTATGTTAGACGACGGCCTGGACGAAACCATTTGTCGCTACTATGTTAGACGACGGTCTGGAAGAAACCATTTGTCGCTACTATGTTAGACGACGGCCTGGACGAAACCATTTGTCGCTACATCAGTATGTTAGACGACGGCCTGGACGAAACCATTTGTCGCTACTATGTTAGACGATGGTCCGGACGAAACCATTTGTAGCTACTATGTTAGACGACGGTCCGGACGAAACCATTTGTCGCTACTATGTTAGACGATGGTCCGGACGAAACCATTTGTCGCTACTATGTTAGACGACGGTCCGGACGAAACCATTTGTCGCTACTATGTTAGACGACGGTCTGGACGAAACCATCTGTCGCTACTATGTTAGACGATGGTCTGGACGAAAATTCCTGCTTGTACTACAAGCAAGGCGGTCGGGGGCTCAAGGCCCAGCCTAGGTTAGTGTTTGTATGTTAAGTCTTATTAACATATAGTTTTTAACATGTCAAACGACTTTTATCACCTTTAATCACTTTTACTGTAACATATACACTACTTAATGAGGTTTATTAACCGCAGTGGTATTTCTTTGACTAATACATTCAAATTCAAATGAATTGCACTCTGACCGCAAGCATTTGACACACAACCAGAGGACACTATGTCGTATAGGCTAGTTTAGTTCGATGCACTTCAACTGTGTGCTGTTAGCACCTGCTATGCCCCAATGAACATATCGCTCTACTCTCCACACATTGAAGATTACCGGCGATAAATATGTTAGCGCGTCAAGCCTTTTTTTTTCTCCACGAGCTCCATAGCGCCCCTTCTGTCCACGATAATGACCCTCCACTTTACCTCATCTATCAACGTACTTCCTCGCCTAAACCTAGCAATGAATCAGCTTCACTGAGGCTGCCAGTTCCCGACAAGAGTGAAAAACAGGACCTCAAGAGCAAAGAGTGGAGCAGCTATATACATTATACACGGCAATATTTCAGTGGTAGAATCCACAGATGTTAAGGGTCAATAAGTGTTATATAAACATGGGTCCGGAAATGAATATTTATTGAGATCTTACACATGGAAGTAAATGGTGCTCTTGCCTATTTTAGTCGTATTGTTCGTGACCACATGAATGAGAGGTATCCTAGTTGTTTGGCCTACACACTTACTGGACTTAAACCCATTAGAATTTCTGGATGAATGCATTTAAAGTCAATGATGAACTCAACTGTTATGTAGAATAAATCTACATTTCAAACATGAATTGTGCAGGCAGTCAAAGAATACTTATAAGCCCAAGCATTTCACGCGTGTCCTTATCTCATTGTTACGACGAGTAGACGTCTATATGGCAATTACATACACTACTACAGTCACCAAATTCAGCACATACTCAAGTGCTCGGGACTGATGACCAAAGTTACTCAAGATCCTTATTTTGAATTTACAACAACACTTATGCATTTAGGATGGATGGAGTTGTTAGAATCACATAAAGTGAATGTTAGCAAAATGTTATATTAAATCGTATAATACACGTCTTCGTTAATTCCTAGGGATATCATGATTATCAACCCCGTGTACAAGTGTTTCTTATAGGTATTTATTATGTTCTTTCAAGTGTAATTTCAACACAAAACCATATTAAATATAGTAAAAATAATAACATTCTATTATTTTCTCCGTCTTTTGTATTTGAAATGCTTGTGAAAACTTGCTAAGTCCATGGGTTGAACTGGTTTTGACGGATATTCGTTTATATAAACCCTCGTATTTCAATGAAAAGCATTAAAGGATTTCAGTCCTATAGCTATTACTAGCCTACATTATATGTATCGGTGGTGGACAACATAATATGTGCACTCTTAATAATTAACATATTGTGCACCCCTGCTTGCAATTATTTTTTGCTGCTCCTGGAAATGTTTGGACTTAGCTAATTGTGTAAATATAGTCTTCAATCTGAAAATCATAAATCTTCATGTAAAAATGTTATTATTTTCCGCTGACGAATAAGTTTAAACTATATGAATTCCATCGTTCAGGAACACAACAGTAGCTCTTGACTTTTGTGAGAAGAGAAATACTCTCCTTTTTAGTTGTAGAGTGTATTTTTATCAACATTGTATGTTCTCACTTTAAATTAAATATATAGACAGTTTCTTTCTACCTCCTATTTCTCCTCGTCGATGTTAGATTTCAAATTCCATTTATTTGCAGCCAGTTCTATCTTCTTTAACATTTCTCAAGACCACCAAAAGACTTATGCCCCACTCTGTGCCCAAACCCTATTCCCAGTCACTGAATCGTCCTCTATATCCTTTTAACAGTGCTCTGTATCTTCCAGTGTTCACACATCTACGTTCAGTTTCTTGTTGAATTGTCAGTTCTTAACTTAATATTGTAAGGATCTGCTTCTCCTCTTATATTTCCAATTCTCTTCTAATCTCTTCCTCCGTCTCCCATAAAGCTTCTTAAAATATATTTGCTCCAGATTTTCTTTCTCCCAACTTTCGTTTGGTAACGCGTTTCTCTGCCGCATACGTTAAAACCTGTGGCAATCCCTTTAGCTGATATGTGCCCAGCTTACAGTAACAAAATTCCTCGCACGTTTCTTTGTGCTTTCTACAGTACATTCAAAGCCATTAAAAATAAAATATTCTCTGTAAGCTATATTTTCATACGGTTTTATATCCAGAGTAAGACTGCCATTTTATTGGTAGTAAACTACATGTGGTGACCGCACAAACTCCACATGTCTGCCCCGTGTTCATTTCTTGTAAAACTGAAGATCGCCAAGTGCAAACGTGCCTGGAATAGCTACACTGTCATCAATAAAACGTGAATAATATGTATAATCTCCCGCTTTCCTGTACGTATCTACAATAATAATAATAATCATAATAATAAAAAATGTTTATCTAGAAACGTGAAAATACAGCACTACAGAACAGTAATCAAATCAGAATGCCTATACGCAAGCGAATGTCCAGCACTGAATTATAAGTTAGATAAATTGGAAGTATTAGAAAAACGAATTGTACGGAAAATATTAGGTCCATTATGAATTACAGAATTCTGGAAATTAAGAAGTAATGATGAAATATACCCCAACATTGAAAACATAACAGACACAATAAAAAAGAGACCATTGCTATTTTTTGGACTTTTATTTAGAATAAATGACAACAGGTTAACCAAACAGATATTCAAATATCTTTGGAACAAGAAATTAACAACAACTTGGATTCAAGAAGTTAAAAAGGATTTGGAAAGAAACAATATAAGAGAAGAAGATGCAATAGAGAGAGAAATTTTTAGGAAAAAGGTGTTGGGAATGGACGGGTTCCAAGGAAGGAAGGAAAAGAAAAGAGGCTCAAAATGGTCCGAAGAGAGAAGAAGATGCATAGTGTGAAGATGAAGGAGTCCTGGAGGAAGAAGAAGGAGACCTGGAGGAAGAAGAAAGAACACAAAAGGACTAAACATTGAAATTGGCTCGTGGTCCTTAGAATACCGTAACGGAGAAAGAAGAATCAACATCAAATCTGTATTATTTGAAATAAGTTTAAATAAAAGGTTCCCTTAGAGCGGTCATAGGCTTATATGTTGAGTATGAAATTTAGAAGAGGTGAAAAACTGTGCGCAATGGCATTTGAATAATGTACGGAATTTCTAAAACCTATATAGTATATCAGTCGCTACAGCAATGGCACTCTATAAACTTAAAGTGGCCTCAGTAGTAACATATGGTATCCATCTCATATGGAATAATCTCTCGGAAATAAACTTAAAATAACTAGAAAACATAAAAGCCAGGTACTTAAAACGCATTCTACAGATTCCAAGTTTTCGGAAAATCGAATAGCACATCTACTTGGCAATGAAAATGAAACATTCTTTGTGGAAGACATCAAATCGCTCTTCAAGCCACCTAGCATGGCTGCCTTGGGCGAGATCTTGGAAAAGAGGAAAACAAAAGCATGTCAAATTTAAAGAGGACTTTTTATACAGACATTCAAGCATACATTTTATTTGAGACTGTTTTGCCTTTCAGCGCCCAGTCTAGTCTGCAAGCCTCTGTTTAAGAATGAAAAGAATGAAAAATAGAAAGAAAAGAAAGAAACTCGCTTCTTTTATACAGAATCAATGAAAAATCACGCCTGAAAAGACCAAACCTCAAATTACGTCACGTCTACACACATCACGTTGTACATGGTTTCAATGATGAAATATGTACAATAACGAGATTCTATAAACAAACCGGAGCTTTGCTCCCGGTACCATCTTGAAAACAGTACCAAAAGATCACAACCGATCAGCATATTTGCTAAAAACTGATAGCCTACAATAGTATAACAGACCCAGTTGCTGCAACTCAGTGCTATCTTATTAATTACATTTTTGTGTATATTGTGTTTAATGATAATAATACATGTTGAGTAAGACTTGAAATTGAGACAACCGTCGGGATTTGAGCTCGAATCTCCTGCATTATGGGCAGATGTGTTAGCTTCTTATACTACCCTAGCCTCCAGGAGATTACGACGCGCTTTGAAATCATGGTAGATGAGAATACTGCAAGCCGACTACATACATAACCTTCTTATTCATAGGCAGGCCCGACGAGAAGGGGGGACAGGCAGGGCTGGTGCCCCGGGGCCCGACCCTCCATGGGGGGGCCGGTGTCCTAGGTGGATGGGCCCGATCGGGGATTGATTTATTATTACTGAGCCGGTAAAATTTTAAGATCCGTTCGACGTTACTTCCATCTAGCGGTCTCTAGTAATACATCTAAGAGATCGTAATTTCCGCACGTCTGAAGAAAGAATGCTTCCGCGTTGGAGAACCCATCCTTGTCTAAGAAACACGCCTTCGGCAATTGTTATCGCGCCTGAATTGTTATCGCGAGGAGAATTTGATGATCGTCTGCCGTTATAACTACTACTACCAATAATTATATTCTAATGTTCCGTGATGTCCTCTATAATATGCTTTGAGAAGATATAAATGTTGGGGAGACACTACGCGATTCAGGCTTTGTCTCATAGTGAAGAATTCCGTAAATATGGAGTTGTCATAAAATAAAATTATCATCAGAGAACTTCCAGAACGTCTCGGAGTATCAGCTAAGTGGAAATGGTCCTCGTTGCTATTCTGTTTTAAAGAGGCATGTTTTGAAGAAAACTGATCACGATATATATATATATATATACTCCCCAACTTTCAGTGTTAAAAGTTCCGTAATTTAATCTGCTAAGGTAGGGTTAACCTGGAGACCGTTCATGTTTTTCTATGAAGTTATTTGGTGTTTATTTTGTCCCCAGTGTGTTTATATACGCACGTAGTGGAGAATAAAATGGCTTGTTTATGGGTTTATTAATTTAAATGGGTACTTGTTGTTGTTTCATTTCCGTATCTAGTCGAGTTTTATTTTAGTGCGTGTTACTTGCGTTTGTTTTATGTTGTGAAACGCGATTGTATTTATGAGAGATGTTTTTTTACCAGTTCCTAACCCCTTGCAAGAGTATGGGATCTTTCAGGGACCTTTAGAGACTGGTATTCTTCAGGTTAGTTCGCGATATTAATTGTGCCTAGACGTGGGAGGGTGTGTTGTTCATTGATTTGGATGTAATATCTTTTTGTTGGAACACACACCAGTTTATTTTATGTTTCAAAGGTTTGTTTTTATCATGCTTGTCATTTGCGCACTCCAAGGATGGCCGATTAGGTTTTCCTTTCATCCTTGGAGACTGGGCAAGCATTATCTATGTATTGAACCCTTTATCCTCTGATGGATAAATGATTCGATATTTTATTTCTACAATTAATTAATATTTCCACCAGCGTCATGAAATAGCCAGACGAAGATGAGGAAACTTCAAGCATTTGTTGGAGACAGTGGGAACATACCGGCAGCAGTTTGACAATAGGCTAAATACTTAAGGATTGTGAAAAGAAAGAGCCTAGCTATGTTTCAGAAGGACAGGTGGTGGCTGCCTCAAAATAGAAGGGACGCGTGGTGAGACACGCTTATGGCATGTTCATTGTACTATTCGCGCCTAGAAAAAATATAATGCAGTAACGTGAGTGGCTGATGGTACTACTGGACACTCCTACGAGGCCGAGGTCTGATAAAAACCGCGAACATATTGAAAAAGTGGAACCAATGGGAGATGAATGCTTACGAACGCGCCAAGTCTAGCTTGGGCACGCGATAGCTAGTATTAACGCGGGAGATCGGCTAGACAACATCTCTACGATCGATTCTAGAATTAATGGGCATATTCTTGACCTGCGCAATTTTACGAGTTCAGTGATATTTGTTTCATTCCTGTACCACTATTATTTTGAGAAATTTTTATATAATTCCCCCCCCCATCGATACCTAGGGCCAGTTCATTTATAAGTGGCGTGAAGAGCCAAGAATTATTATTACATTTTGTGCGTCTGAGGACGTACACTTATTACATTGTGTGTGTCGGGAGACACAGGTTATTATTATATTTTGCGCGTCTGAGGACGTAGGCACTTGTACTTTGCGTGTCATGAGGACACAGATTTTTATTAATACTAATGTGTGTTAAATTCAGTGTGATAGATAGTCACAGTACTATTTTGTAGGGACAGTATCTTCGACAATTCGCCAACAGACTGTTCTGGGGAAATAAGTACCTAAAACGGTGAATTTAGTAGTCAGATATCGAGTGTGTAATAATCTATAACTTTTTGCATCAGCACGAGAGATGACATCGCTTGTCCTGGAAGAAGTTTGGAACTGTCAACACTCCGTCGAGATGTTTGAGACGAGCTAAGCAGCATTAAGTAGGGAGATGGCAGCAGATGTTCGTTGACGGTAACTGGCCGAGGATGAGTACTGAATAATATTCTTATTATCTGACAAGTTAACTTATGGTATATGGGACATAATTTGTTTGTAAATATCTTGCTTGTGTTGATTAACGTAGTGTATTTAGTTTTGGTCTGACACACCTTTTGCATGGAAACAGCTCGCACAAGTTTTCTTAGTCGTAAGTTCTTGTTTTTTTTAACTAACGTGGATATGTGGAGACGAGCTAAGCAGCATTAAGTAGGGAGATGGCAGCAGATGTTCGTTGACGGTAACTGGCCGAGGATGAGTACTGAATAATATTCTTATTATCTGACAAGTTAACTTATGGTATATGGGACATAATTTGTTTGTAAATATCTTGCTTGTGTTGATTAACGTAGTGTATTTAGTTTTGGTCTGACACACCTTTTGCATGGAAACAGCTCGCACAAGTTTTCTTAGTCGTAAGTTCTTGTTTTTTTTTAATCTAACGTGGATATGTGGACGACCGTGTTCACATATGTTTACGTAATGCGGTTAAGAAGCGTCTCTCGGAGATATATTGTGTTTCCGAAGTAGGACTGAATTAATATAATCATACAGTAGATTGGAGGGTAAATTAATATTTGTAATGTTTATTATTGATCAGATTCAGTGAGTTTATTGCCGTTGGAGCAATGTGAGTTGTGGCGAAGAGCAGTCAGCTCTCTCGTAGGTTTTAATATTTTTAAATAGATTGTGAGCTTCTGATTCAACCTACCTGTGTGAAAAATCTGTTATGTCATTCCCAGCAGTGTGTGTGTGTGTATTTTATTGGTCATTACAAGCGGGAATTTCAGCGTAGACTGATTTCTGTCAGCTTGGTGCCAAGTCCATATCGTTACCTTGCGAGGACATATGTGGCTATATCGATTAATGTCTTACCATATGTTTATGTGGTTGAGATTTGTTGCTGTTGATTCTACGAGTTAACGGGACAGTGGGTCAAGTTATTTTTACACACTGGAGTTGGACGATGACAAAAGAGTTGTGGTAGGGGGAAGCTGTTTTCACAAGGCGGGCTGAAAAGATTGCATCAAGGTCATTAGTGGAGTGCTTGTTGGCTCCGTAAAATTACTTGAAATACAGAATAAGAACTGATCAATGATAAAAATTGTTTGAATAAATGGAAGTTGCCTACGAATCACTATAATCTCCGAAGCGTTAGCTTAACGTGCATTTTTGTTCATATAAGGTAATCTCAGCCGGTGAGGCTTTTGTTGTTGTTGGTTCCATTCCATGTGTATGGTTCATATTAGTGACCCGTGCAGTCACGTGCGATGCTGTCTTTTCCTTGTTTGTGTATTGAGCAATTGGCCGGGTTGGCAGCTCATTTGTCAGATGCGTCATCGCACTGAAGGAGGGTCTCGAGGGAGATTCCTGTAAATATTAGATTTTAGATTGTGTGTCAGCATTAATTTTTAAGGGTTTTTATTAGTGTTGTGTCCCATATCCGTAAACGTTGATTTACGAGATGATTGTTCGTAAGCATCGTGGCTGTTACCCGATGTAAACGAACAGTCATCCAAGTACTCATCCCTCGTAGTTAGTCATTACGCGTACATAAAATCGCAATGCAAGTTAGTGGAACTTGGATCCACATTTTTATGAGGGGGAGATCCGTCTGACTCCTCAACGTTGATAGATATTTCTGTCATGGGAAGATTCAGGGAGGAATATTATTGTTGTTGTTTATATTCATTTCATTTTTGCACAAATAGTCATTAAATTATGTTATTATTTTACGTTTTGTCACTTCCTTTCTTAATTATAGTTTTAATCCTATGACCCTTGCCTCAGTAGAGCATGTTGTTTGGCGAACGTAAACATCACACTATGAACTGAGCGCGACCCCTTGAACAAGATTTCTTGCATATAAACACTGCAATACTAAAGGGTTCATAGGAGGTAAACTGGCGCGGCCAAGCGTGGGGCGGTTCACTGTGGTGTAGCGGCAAAGAAATCGTACATGTCAATGTAAGCGTAGTTGGGATTACAAACTGACGCAACAATGAAGGTGTATTTTTGTTGCTGGTTCGCTGCTGGAACACATTTAGTTGGCGTATTTCAATAAAACTGACATGCCACAAGCGGAGGCAGATATGACAGTATTTTAATCACCGGAAAGTGATATTTTATTAAAAGTAATTGAGGCGAAGAGGATACTGCCATCTGTGTGAAATATAAATTAAAATCAGGAGTTTGCAATGTAAAATACGGTTCACGTTTTTGTCTATTGAATTAAAGTAAAAATAATATACGTGATATCGGGCGCCCAATGATTAAAGTTAAAACTAGATTTGTTTAGAAAGTCAAACTCATGAAAATGTTAGGAGGCTGTTAGCCTTAAATGACAATTAATACTTTGTTAATTAGTCGATGTTAATATCAGATCAGGATAACAATTTAATGACTGAATATGTGTTTGGGTTTAAATTAAATTGAGTAAAAAATTAGAACCACTCAGAGATGCGATTGACTAGTGGGATTAAATGTAAATTATAAATGAACTGAGTAGGGTAAAGAAATTAAATGTGCATGGGGATTGTATGTGTGTGTCAGGGGGCATTGCTTTATGCCATTTCCCTAATGTCTCATATAAAGTGTATAACATGGCAACAGTAGAACAGATTCAAGAAATCATTGAAAATGTGGCTAGGAGGACACAGGAATTGTTGGACACTAAATTGGCGGAACAGAGTGAATCATTAAACATTAAACTATCCGAACAAAGTGAAGCATTAAACGCGAAATTATCCGAACAAAGTGAATCACTAAACAATACTATGTTAGAACAAAGTGAGTCTATAAACAAATTGTCTGAGCAGAGTGAATCACTAAAAACTAAACTATCCGAACAGAGTGAATCACTAAAAACTAAACTATCCGAACAAAGTGAATCACTAAACACAAAACTATCTGAACAAAGTGAATCATTGCGGACACAATTAAACAACAGTAGGATTGAACTAAATGAATATCAGGCGGAATAAGCTAGATTATTAAAAAGTGAAATCAATGACACTATAAATTCGCAGTTAGAGACGCAGAATGTTAAAAACACGAACCAATTAGCTTCATTAACCGCAGAGATGAAGTATCACACTAATCAACAGATGGTATTGCTGGCCCTAGATGTTAGTAGAAACAATGAAAAACAAGTAGATCAGATTAAGAAAATGGAAATTATATTTGATCAAAAACTTAGCATTCTGGATGAAACGGTGTTAGGTAAATTAGAGCAAATTGAACTAGCATGCACTATGAGTACGAGCGAGGTCAAGATAGCTCAGGATAAGTTGGAAGGACGATTTAAGGAAATGGAAAAAAGCGGCAAGGTCATTCAGCAACAATTATCAGCGGTAGATGAAAATATATCCGGCATAATTAAAGATATGGACCGTCTCGAAATAAAATCAGCGGAGCAATGGAAAAGCCTAGAAGCGGATCAGAATCAATTAAAGAATACCATCGACGAAAGGCTGAGCCAGATAGAAAGCAATCAGGATGACGCTAAAAGCCAGATTGAGGAGAAAGTAAGCACAATTAAGGAGCAAATAAGAAAAGATTGGCGAAAAATGAATATCGATTCTAAAGAGGAAAGATCAACCATCCTTAAGACAGTAGGCGAAAATCATACTCGTATTCAAGCATTAGAACAAGAAATTAAGAGTAAACTTAAAGAACAAACAGACAGGATCATTAAAGCTGAACTGAGGTCAATAGAACAATCCTCGATATTTAAAACGGGAACAATGAAAGATAAGCAGGACGACTCAAATAGCCCGGAGGGTACGAGCACTGCAGGAAGTCCGACTCAGACAGAGAGCCCATTAACGACAAACACGGAGGGGTTTCGCAAGAATATTGAAAGGAGTTCCACGCCACAGGACGGTCATCAGCCCACACAACTTATCCAAGTAATTCGCTCGAACGATTATAAACCGCAGAAATACACGGAGAATTCAGGGGTGACACCTAAAGCCTTTATTAAAGAAATTGAAGATCATTACAATGACACTGGGGTACCTGAAGCACGTAGGTTAAGGATGATGGAGAGATTTTTATCACGAAATGTCCTGACATGGTTTTTAAGCTTCAAATATACATTTGGAACTATGGCAGACTTTAAAATCGCGTTTCTGCGCAAGTACTGGTCGCCGGCATTGCAACAGAGTTTAAGAATGGAGCTTTACTCTAGGAAATACCAAACTACCCAGCAAACGAAATACTCAGATTTCTTTAACATGCAAATGCTAAAATTTCGCGACCTTGATTACCCTTTAAATGAAGCGGATCTGGTGACGATTATAGCGCGGCAATTACCAGTCAACGTGCAACAAGTACTAGTCGCAGCGAACGTTATTACGGCCTTACATGCAGAACAGATATTACGCCAGATAGATGAGACTACATCTCATAATCATTATAGAGGAGGAAGACAACTGGAGTTAGTAAATACGACAGAGGTCATAAAACCAAAACAGGCGAACACTAAAACGCAGGGTACAAATAAAAGCACATCCACACCTAGGCTAAACCCGGAAGAGGTAGAAAACAGACCGTACCAGCGTAACGAGAATAACTATAACAATAGGTCATATCAAGGCAACAATAGATATCAACAGAGAGGATATCAACAATGGCGTGAAAATCGAAGAAATGAGAGGCCTTATGGAAGATACGGTAATTACAATGGGAATCAAAGATGGAAAGGAAGGAGAGATCAAAATCAAGGAGAGGCACGTAATTATCGAAATGACTGGGATGATAGGGCCCGCTCAATCAAAAAATTACCTAGAGGAATTACACGCTAGTCAAGGTGGAGAGCAAGGACGATGGGAGAAAGCCATTGGGAACATGAAGAATCCAGACACACATACTGAGGAAGCTGGAAGTCTACTGAGACAAGAGGAATATCAGGGGCGTGGGCGACAAAATGATGACGGGAGTCGCAGCGGAGCTAAAAAAAAATGCTAAATTTGGATAAAGGAGACAGTCTACAAACGCAACAGTCGGAAGTTGAAGATGGATGGATAGTAGCGAACATACAAGAATGGATTGCTTTGCCAGAAGATTGCCTGGAGGAGACGGTGAAACCACGGAACGATGAAATTAGGCAGTTACCCATTATTTACGCGAGGATTGGTGGAATTAATATAAGATGTTTATTGGATACGGGGTCGCAGATCAGTCTGGTATCGGAGGCCTTGGTTCGAGAGTTGGGACGGAGTCAGAATATTCCTGTGATTCCCGTACCACAACTCAAAGTGAGGGGTGTTATTCCTGAACGCACCGTCACTTGTAAACGTCAGGCATACTTAGAGCTGAACGTATTGGAACACACTTTTGGGCAAACATTCATTATCATGGCAAAGATGAATTTCAATGTAATTCTTGGTGCAAATTTCATTTGTGACTATCAAGCAGTGATAGATTTGCACAAGAATACAGTCAGTTTTAGAGAGTATGATCAACTGAAGAACGTGGGATTGCATATGGATGAAATCACTACCGGAAGAGATGTAAATTCTTGGGCATTGGAAGCAATATCGGAAGAGACGGAAGAGGAGATACGAAAGGCAGAAGATAACATCATAGAAGGAGCTGTTGTGGAACTAGATGAGGAGAGTGAATCCCAGGAGATATGGTCTTTATTAACAGAAGGAGATGACAGTGATGCACAATTTGAAGAGTTACTACAGGAGCGGCTCAATGACATTCAACTTGGGGGTGAACATAGAAAACAATTGGAAAAGATTTTAAGGAAGCACAAAGCAGTATTCGATACAGTACCTGGGAAAATATTAAATTTCAAATATTCAATGCAAGTCGAGGATTGGTCACCTTTCAAAAGTAGATTGTACCCAATTCCGGAAAAAATATCGTGGTCAAGTCAAGGTCATTATAGATGAGATGTTACAAGCTGGAGTGATAAGGAAGACACCTACACCTTATCTAAATGCGATTTTGGCAGTCACAAAACCAAATGGATCTATTAGACTTTGTTTAGATGCCAGAAATCTCAACATGAGACTCATTTTTCCTGAGTACGACAGAGCGCCAATTATCAGAGACGTACTAAAAGGCTTTAAGAACAAGAGCATTTATTCACCAGTTGATTTGACGTCCAGTTTCCACCATATTGAATTGGATGAGAAGTCACAGCTTCTAACTGGCTTCTTATTCGATAACCAAACGTTTTTCTTCGTCCGAATGCCTTTCGGAGTCAAAACAGCGGGCTGTGCTTTAATCCGAGTCCTGGATCGGAATCTAACCGAGGAAGTTAAGGAGATGACGGTGCGCTACATTGATGACATTCTGCTGGCATCCGACAACATTGAAATTCACATGGAAAATTTAGATAAAGTATTAGGAAACCTTAATGCATCAAATTTCAAAGTAAACCTGAAGAAATCGCATTTCTTCAAGAGCGAGATCTTATATTTGGGTCACATCATTGACAAGGAGGGAGTGAATCCAAACCCAGCTAAGATCGAAGCGATAAAGAATTTCCCTACACCAACGAGAGTCAAGCACAATCGAGCTTTCTTAGGCGTAACGGGATTCTTTAAAGAAAACTGCCCAGGTTACACGGAGACTGTAGCTCCAATGCAGGAAATGCTAAAAAAGAATAATAAATGGTTGTGGAATGCGGAATGCGAGAAGGGCGTTCCAAGCAACTAAACAGCTACTGGAAAACTGCATTAAGTTAGGATATCCAGATTTCAAGCACAAATTTATAATCCAAGCGGATGCTTCACTAATTGGTATAGGTGCCATGCTCTACCAAGAAGATCCAGCTAACCTGCAACATAAAACATATTTGGCATTTGTCAGCCGAAAATTGCGTAAGCACGAGCGCAATTATACTGTAACGGAGCTAGAGCTGTTGGCCATCCTTCATGCGCTTCAACAATGGAAACGAATAATTTATGGATACCCCATTGTTGTCAGGACTGATCACAAAGCACTAACATTCTTATTTAAGACGTCGATGGCAAGCGAACGTGTGACACGTTGGTCTATATATATTCAGCAGTTTAGCATTGAGATCGAACATTGCCCAGGGAAGATGAACGTGTTTCCGGATGCACTCAGCAGGAACCCAGAGCCTGATGTTGAAGAAACAGCGATGGTACAACACTTGGAGTTAACACCGAAGGACCGGGAATTCTTGGAGGAGTTACGTGAGATACAGCGAGAACAGGAAGCGGAACCATGGATGATGCTATTAATTCAATACTTTAGAAAGCAGCTACCTACAGGAACACCTGCATTTCGAGAAGCGAAAGCAAAAGAAGGAAGATATGTTTATGTCAACAATTTGCTGCACAAATGGGTAGATAATGACCACACCAAGTTACGCATACATGTACCTGCATCTTTACAGCGAGGATTGACATGGCATACTCACGAAAGTTACGGACACGTCGGAGTAGACAAGTGCGAAGCGACATTAGGAGAGACATTTACATGGCCACGTATGAGAACAACTATATGTGACGTCATTACGACTTGTGATCCTTGTCAGAGGACAAAGCCCAATAACTATTTAATGAGGCAGTATCCTAGACCATTGCTACCTCAGAAACCCTGCGAGCTAGTGGCCCTGGACTGTTTCGGCCCAATCCCGAAAGGTAGGCGAGGTTGCCGTCACTTGCTAGTGTGCATTGATGTGTTTTCTAAGTTTGTCGTATTATGCCCCATTCAGAAAACTACATCGAAACAAGTACTCAGTCGTATTCGAAATAGAGTTATTCCAATCCTTGGAACACCAGAATTTATATTGTCAGACCATGGCAGCTATTTTACAAGCGCCGAATTCAAGAAAGGTATGGAGGACATGGGTATAAAACACGTTTTAAGCAGTATCCGACATGCCCAAGCTAATCCAAGTGAGCGAGCAATAAAATGTGTAAAATCATACTTAGGAATCTTCATTCCCAAAGAACATCATAAGTGGGTGGATAAAATTAAGGATGTAAAGACATGTATGAATTCTACCAGGCAAGAGTCAACAGGACAGATCCCTATGGTCTTACACAAAAACGAGTATCCAGTGAGAACGTGGAAAAGCATCATTAACTGCCCACAAGATCCCATGATAGCACCTGACCTGCGAATAGAGAGAACGAGAGCCTACATGAGAAAACAAGCAGATCGCAGATTACGGCGATTGAGAAATAAGAGATTTCAGCGGGATCTAGAAATCAACCAGCTCGTTTTGGTGAAACGACCCGCTACATCGGATCCAGAGAAGAAGATCTTCAGCAAATTCTGTGAAAAATTCATAGGACCCTATTCTATTGTAAGAAACCTAGGAATAATGCATACAGAGTGAAAGAGTTAAGCACAGGAACAATGTCGGTCTACAATGCAGCCAACTTAAAAACGTATCGAAGAAGCGAACCATGGGAGCGCCGAAATAATGATGCAGTTTAAATATATGGACGTCCAATATCAACCAAGTGGACGGGGGGCAGTTGAGTACGGCACGTGAAGGAGGAACTGGAGATGGTGTTGAGAAACATTAACGAGACAGGCAGAGTGTTGCCTAAGGCATCAGCGCGTCACGCAAGCAGTTGAAAGGGTGAGCAGAAAATAAAACGAGTAAATGCCATTCAAGACAGGAGCGGCTAGACCAAGTAATAGAAAACGGGGGATTCTGAAATAAAATAAATTGGCCTACGGAAGTCTTTTAAAAATTATCGACTTTATACTAAGTTCGAAATTTTGTGAGTGGAGGAGTTGTGAACCCTTCATCCTCTGATGGATAAATGATTCGATGTTTTATTTCTACAATTAATGAATATTTCCACCAGCGTCATGAAATAGCCAGACGAAGATGAGGAAACTTCAAGCATTTGTTGGAGACAGTGGGAACATACCGGCAGCAGTTTGACAATAGGCTAAATACTTAAGGATTGTGAAAAGAAAGAGCCTAGCTATGTTTCAGAAGGACAGGTGGTGGCTGCCTCAAAATAGAAGGGACGCATGGTGAGACATGCTTATGGCATGTTCATTGTACTATTCGTGCCTAGAAAAAATATAATGCAGTAACGTGAGTGGCTGATGGTGCTACTGGACACTCCTACGAGGCCGAGGTCTGATAAAAACCGCGAACATATTGAAAAAGTGGAACCAATGGGAGATGAATGCTTACGAACGCGCCAAGTCTAGCTTGGGCACGCGATAGCTAGTATTAACGCGGGAGATCGGCTAGACAACATCTCTACGATCGATTCTAGAATTAATGGGCATATTCTTGACCTGCGCAATTTTACGAGTTCAGTGATATTTGTTTCATTCCTGTACCACTATTATTTTGAGAAATTTTTATATAATTTCCCCCCCCCCCCCCCCATCGATACCTAGGGCCAGTTCATTTATAAGTGGCGTGAAGAGCCAAGAATTATTATTTCATTTTGTGCGTCTTAGGACGTACACTTATTACATTGTGTGTGTCGGGAGACACAGGTTATTATTATATTTTGCGCGTCTGAGGACGTAGGCACTTGTACTTTGCGTGTCATGAGGACACAGATTTTTATCAATACTAATGTGTGTTAAATTCAGTGTGATAGATAGTCACAGTACTATTTTGTAGGGACAGTATCTTCGACAATTCGCCAACAGACTGTTCTGGGGAAATAAGTACCTAAAACGGTGAATTTAGTAGTCAGATATCGAGTGTGTAATAATCTATAACTTTTTGCATCAGCACGAGAGATGACATCGCTTGTCCTGGAAGAAGTTTGGAACGGTCAACACTCCGTCGAGATGTTTGAGATGAGCTAAGCAGCATTAAGTAGGGAGATGGCAGCAGATGTTCGTTGACGGTGACTGGCCAGGATGAGTACTGAATAATATTCTTATTATCTGACAAGTTAACTTATGGTATATGGGACATAATTTGTTTGTAAATATCTTGCTTGTGTTGATTAACGTAGTGTATTTAGTTTTGGTCTGACACACCTTTTGCATGGAAACAGCTCGCACAAGTTTTCTTAGTCGTAAGTTCTTGTTTTTTTTTAACTAACGTGGATATGTGGACGACCGTGTTCACATATGTTTACGTAATGTGGTTAAGAAGCGTCTCTTGGAGATATATTGTGTTTCAGAAGTAGGACTGAATTAATATAATCATACAGTAGATTGGAGGGTAAATTAATCTTTATAATGTTTATTATTGATCAGATTCAGTGAGTTTATTGCCGTTGGAGCAATGTGAGTTGTGGCGAAGAGCAGTCAGCTCTCTCGTAGGGTTTAATATTTTTAAATAGATTGTGAGCTTCTGATTCAACCGACCTGTGGGAAAAATGTGTTATGTCATTCCCAGCAGTGTGTGTGTGTGTGTGTGTGTGTGTATTTTATTGGTCATTACAAGCGGGAATTTCAGCGTAGACTGATTTCTGTCAGCTTGGTGCCAAGTCCATATCGTTACTTTGCGAGGACATATGTGGCTATATCGATTAATGTCTTACCATATGTATATGTGGTTGAGATTTGTTGCTGTTGATTCTACGAGATAACGGGACAGTGGGTCAAGTTATTTTTACACACTGGAGTTGGACGATGACAAAAGAGTTGTGGTAGGGGGAAGCTGTTTTCACAAGGCGGGCTGAAAAGATTGCATCAAGGTCATTAGTGGAGTGCTTGTTGGCTCCGTAAAATTACTTGAAATACAGAATAAGAACTGATCAATGATAAAAATTGTTTGAATAAATGGGAGTTGCCTACGAATCACTATAATCTCCGAAGCGTTAGCTTAACGTGCATTTTTGTTCATATAAGGTAATCTCAGCCGGTGAGGCTTTTGTTGTTGTTGGTTCCATTCCATGTGTATGGTTCATATTAGTGACCCGTGCAGTCACGTGCGATGCTGTCTTTTCCTTGTTTGTGTATTGAGCAATTGGCCGTGTTGGCAGCTCATTTGTCAGATGCGTCATCGCACTGAAGGAGGGTCTCGAGGGAGATTCCTGTAAATATTAGATTTTAGATTGTGTGTCAGCATTAATTTTAAGGGTTTTTATTAGTGTTGTGTCCCATATCCGTAAACGTTGATTTACGAGATGATTGTTCGTAAGCATCGTGGCTGTTACCCGATGTAAACGAACAGTCATCCAAGTACTCATCCCTCGTAGTTAGTCATTACGCGTACCGTACATAAAATCGCAATGCAAGTTAGTGGAACTTGGATCCACATTTTTATGAGGGGGAGATCCGTCTGACTCCTCAACGTTGATAGATATTTCTGTCATGGGAAGATTCAGGGAGGAATATTATTGTTGTTGTTTATATTCATTTCATTTTTGCACAAATAGTCATTAAATTATGTTATTATTTTACGTCTTGTCACTTCCTTTCTTAATTATAGTTTTAATCCTATGACCCTTGCCTCAGTAGAGCATGTTGTTTGGCGAACGTAAACATCACACTATGAACTGAGCGCGACCCCTTGATCAAGATTTCTTGCATATAAACACTGCAATACTAAAGGGTTCAGTATGTTTCAGAAATATGTTTCATTTACAATCACGGTTCTAGACTTGAATTTAAGGGTTGGGTTTATGTCGTTTGTTTAAGTGAGAATTTGACTCAAGGTCGAGGGTCATGTTTATTGTTGTTCTGTTTTGTTGTGGCCTTCAGTCAGCAAGCAACGCGTGATCCCATTACGTTATTAAATCAGGTATATTGGTTACTCTTCCGAGATGATGGAATGTGTGTTCGTTGTACGTGCCCGGGACTGCAATTGACGCTTATTTGGCATCCCGCAAGGTAACTGAACCTTGTGCTTTCGTTCGAGAGAAGTTTTATTCTACCAGCTCATGAATTCGTTTTGTTTTATCTTCATTTGGGATTTGCTTGTTTTAATTTTACTGAGCTGATCTATGTTTATTTGCTGAGTTTGTATGTCACGGCACGTCATGTGAAGTGTAGTGCCTTGTGAAGTTGTGTAATTATTCTGTATTGACGTGTCATTTAAGGGCCGTTGCTGTTGTTGGTTGTTTCTTTGGGTAGCTTGGCGTGACATACAGTTTAATGTAAGGGTGGTCGGATAGACAGTTCGTGGGAGACACGATTTCATGTACTTCTAAGAATGATGCTTCTGACCACCTTCTTGTAGTCAGCCTGTGGTGGAACGAAACGCACTATTAACACTATTGTTAATGTCTGCCCCTCTACTGAACGATCTCCTGCGACTTAGGCATTCTCCTCGTCGTCGACATTCTCCTTTTATACATCTTTATTGTGTGTTTTTCGTTTTATTGTTTAACTGATTTATAATACCATGTACATATTTTATTACAGGCCCATCATCCCTCATCTTACCATTTCATGCACCCCTCACGCCCCCTTTTGCTATGTCTTGTTTTTTGATATTAAATTTTATTTACAACCTCTACTCGAAAAGTGTAGTCATTGGATAGTCGGTGCTCCATCTAGTTCACCATGTGTTAAAGGTCTCGACTTAGGTCTCAGGTCCGCATCCTCAATAATTTGCACGCCACACAATTACCTTTATGTGACTTGAATTTGCTACTGGCAATTATTTAGTGAAAGCAATGAACTGTTTGTAAACAATGTTACAAGGATTGAAAAACTTATTCTGTCAAGTGGACAATATTTTCCTCTACAAAGCGCTTGTGGGAAGAACAACTGTCTCAAAGTGGTCAACTTAGGCGGTGGGGCTTCGCTGTGTATTGTTCTCAGACTATACCTGAAGACAGAGAGAGGATTCCATTATTCTAAATTTAGCTTATTCGGCTTATGCACCAATCCTTCAAATAACTTTCTCATCCCTTCACTTATTTCGCCAAGGCCACGAGAGCCTGGTCTGCCCTGGTGTGTTTGGTCAACTAGTTCAAGGGTTTCAAGTTTGGAGCGTCACATCGAGCCTAGATATTTAGAGGTGTTAGTGTCTGAAATGAATATATTGTCTAACTAGACGTATCGTATGCCATGCAGGCAGGTAAGTAAAATCCATTTTAAAGTACCGTCCGCACAGTAATTCACTTTATAGTTATTGTTAATCTAAAGGGCGGAACAGCGAGGTCATCTTCCCCTAGTAATTCGTTTTAGCACTATGTGAAAAATTATCATTGCTGGCTAAATATCTTGCGAAAGAGTGGGATAATTCTGTTGTCATAGATAGAAGAAATGCATACGAAGTTGTTCAACTTCTCGTATACAGAATTGAGAATACAATGCTAACATTTGTATAATCTGTATGTTTAGGTGCAGCATAATAATAATTATTATAACTGGCTCATTCAATACGATCAGCAATCCTAGGTACCGTACTTGGGTTCGTGCGCAAATCATTTCTGATTAAGGGATTTATTGAAAAACTAAATTAGGCCTGCTATTGGTACTAGAGTTGGGAAATGTATCCAAAGACTGAAACTAAGGTAACACTCCAGTATTTTTCTGGACTGAGTGTTTAATTAACCAGGAGAAAAATGATAATTCAGCTAGGGCACTGAACCACTCAACTTTGTTTTCCAATTCCTCTCATGGAACGTCAGTGGTAAGGGCAGATGACCTACCGTACCTGTTCCGCCCCGTTAAATAACAATAAGTAACGTCAGTGGTGTGCATGGCGATGGAGAAATTAATATATTGCATGTAGGCAACCGGGAAGATTTTCTTAAGACCAAATATTTGAACACTGCTTAATTTAGAAGAAAATTAAGATTAATTAGCCTATTGTCGAATAATAATATAAATATAGTTTTGTTTTGAGCTGGTGCAGTGGCTATTATTATTATTGGACATTTCTACGCCGTTTATTTCCCAGAGCAGCATCGATCTGCAAAGCACTTATTTTTCAGGACGCGAAGAGATACTTTCCCTTGCGAATCAAGCCCTTTCATGATACGCTTTAACGTCTCAGTACCGTTAAACATAAAATGAGTTGCTCTCTTTATCTACGACTTGGAAATGACTCCGGGTCCTGACGAAGCCGGGGCAGGAATGCAGGATTCGGCTTCCCGACAGCGGTGTCATTCGTAATCTTACTCAACAGTTAATAATAGGCCTATTTGTCGATACAGTTAATTCATTTAGGAGCTTGCGACATTTAACCTGTGTATTTGGCAGCTAATAGGTCTAGTATCAATGGCGGGCAATGAACCATTGGCACTCGGTTGGGAATCGTTTGCATCAACTAGTACTATACAGTAGATATAATTCAGTATTTGCTGACGCGTTAATTTTCCGGTTTGTTACTGAATGCCCCCACATTATTGAATGAAGTTGACTGTTAAGCAGTAGTTTTCACAAATATTAATGAAGTAAATTATAAGATTCTCAAACAGCGAACAAAATAGAAAACCAAGAAACGTGCGAATTGTGTAGACAGAAGGGTAGGCTAGTGGTTGTTGTATAATAAGAGAGGTGTATTGGCAACATTGTTGTAACTATTTGTCTTGGAGAGTAGACCCTCATAAAACCACCCACTGCTAGACGAAAAGCAGGATTTACACTGTGCTGTGCTATGGCCTCTGTGACATGATCAATCGCATGCCGTGCGGTATTCTTAGTTGTCGACTGGGGAAAGTGGGAATGCGTTGCCCGTCGAGACTATTACTGTAATTATTAGGGTTAAGAGTAAGGTAGGTGTCCCTGGACTTGAAATCCCTGCATTTGTCTGGAGGGAGTGTGAAACACCACACTAAGGATAGCCGCTGTCAGCATCGGGATTCGAACCTCTGATCAGCAGATTAATTGATATTATGAACAGTTGGGATAGAAATATAAATGCTTCTGGAATACAAAAGGAACTCACATTTCTCAATATACCCGATTTCATCGAAAATTGTAATAAGACTAGAAATAATGCTCAAATCAATATCCTTTCTCTAAATATTCTATCTATAGGCCTATCAAAAAACTGGGATTATTTAACCATAACCTTAGGCAAGAAAATTAATGATCTGGATATTATTTGCTTAACAGAAATTAACATACTTGAATCTAATAATTACCTATTTACTTTGGATAATTTTAATGTTGTATTTCGTAATAGAACAAATCGTAAAGGAGGAGGCATAGCCATATATGTAAAGAACAACATGGCTATTAGAACACACAATTCATACATTTCCAATACTCATGAATCAATGGTAATAGAAATACTTCACATGAACAAAAAGATTGGATTAACATGCATTTACAGACCACCTAGCACTAACATAAATGACTTTCTTGATGAACTGGAGACACATATAACACAACACACTAGTAAGTACAGCGAATACGCCATTTTAGGAGATATCAACATTGATACTTTATCTAATGACAGCAGTCTATCAGCTATCAAATATACAAATATTATGGCAACTCATGGTTTCCTACCACTTATCACTCGATGTACTCGTTATGATCCAAATTTAGACTCGAAAACATGTATTGATCACATATACTATCGTAGCAGACTAGATCAATATACATCTGCAGTCATACAAGCAGACATCTCTGACCACTACATAACATATGCAGGTATTTGGCCAAAAAATGATAAGACACAATCACAAGATAATGAATCGACAATTACGCTAATGAACGATACTATAATACACACAAGCCTTAACAACACAGACTGGACAGATTGCCTTGAATTAAAAAATCCTAATGACATATATAACAATATAACAACCAAATTTAAGGAAATCTACCAAAAAGCATCTTACATAACCACACGTAAACACAGAAAAAGCAAACAATGGTTCACTTATGACCTAAAAATACAATGTAAGGAAAGAGACAGACTTTACAAAACAATGCTCAGAAACAAGGATAATATTACAATAAAAAATGAATACAAAGCTTTCAGAAACAAATTAAATAAGCTAATAAACAAAACAAAACATCAATATTATAAAAATAAGATAAATAGTTCCAAAAACGATAATAAAGGAATGTGGAAAGTCATTAATGATATAACAGGTCGGAAAACACAAACTGTCAATGAAGTCATAAACAAACACTTAAGATTACATTATACTAACGAAGTGATAGTCAATAAATTCAACAATACCTTTAGTGAAGAAATAAACAGCCTAGCTCATAACTGTAGTATCAACATATGGCAATCAAATAGAAACACATTAATGAATTCCTTTACATTACTTGAAACTGATGAACATGAAATAGAGAACATAATTAAGGAATTAAAAACAGACAAATCGCCTGGGGCGGACAATATACGCTTGAAAGACATAAAGGCAACATCCAAAAAAACTATACCAATCATAATACATCTCATAAACAAGATATTCGAATCAGGCATAATACCAAACTATCTGAAATACACAATTATTAAACCAATATATAAGAATGGCGATCACTTAGACTTTGGCAACTACAGACCAATATGCATTTTATCAATCCTACACAAAATAATGGAAAAATGCTTGGACAAGAGATTGAAGAATTTCCTAAATAAATATGATATTTTAAAGGGACACCTATACGGTTTTAGGAAGGGAAAAAGTACTGAACTACTCCTGGCTGAATTTGCCAATGTAATAAATAATGCCTTAAATAAGAACAATCACATAATGGTACTTTTTCTTGACTTTTCAAAAGCATTTGACACAATAAACCACAATAAACTACTTGCTAAATTACACGATATTGGAATAAGAGGCACGACTTACAAACTATTTGAAAGCTATCTGAAAAACAGGGAAATGGCAGTTATGGTCAATAACACTATCAGTGACGCAGTAGAAGGAACACGGGGTATCCCTCAAGGCAGTATTATTTCACCTACACTATATAACCTGTTCGTAAACGACATGAATGAAACCATTAAACACAGTAAAATATTTATCTATGCTGATGACACCACTATATATACCATACATAAAGACTCTAAAACAGCTTTTGATAGACTTCAAGAAGACTTCAATAACATCACAAGATGGTGTCATGACAATAATGTGTATATAAATACAACCAAATCTAAAATAATGCACATCAGAGTTGATCACTTCACACAAGAAAAATACAAACTAACGCACCACAGCATATCATGCATACACCAAAACATCCTGGCAGGTTGCAAATGTAACACCTTCATAAATAGTACTTCGACACAAAAATACCTAGGAATTACCCTTGATGAACACTTTAAAATGAATACACACACAGTAAACATAATAAAAAACCTAAGAGCAAACCTCTACACCTTCTACAATCTCCGATTTTATGTAGATAGGAAAACTTACAAAACAATTTATAGTGCTCTGATTGAAAGCAAATTAAGATATGCTATAGCAGCTTGGGGAAATCAAAACACAACTTTAATTAATAATCTTCAAGATAGCCAAAACAGGTTCTTTAAATATTTCACTGATATCCCTTATTTTAATATTAAAGAGTTGTTCCAAATTACTGTACTGAATCTCTACTACCATGATCCAAGATTCAGGCATAAGGTCTCTCACAACATAAAAACAAGAGCCATAACAAATACTAAATATGTAAAACCCTTATGTATAAATAGCTATGGTTTCAAGAGACTTGATTATATTATACCATCACTACTTAATGAACTACCACCTGGATTGACGAACATTAACAGCAAACAACTAGCTATAAGTCGCATTAAAAATATTACTTAACCAAACATTAACTCATAACATAAATTTATTAATATAACTACTATAGTGTAACTTTTTGTGTCTTTAATTATTTACATTAATACTTTATAATTATCATAACAAAAACAAGTAGTTCCGTGAAGAACTATACAGCCTATTTTCATATATCCTACTTATGTTAATTGCCACTATCAACATACACAATTTCAGTTTGTTTGCTGTAATAGATTCGTAGATATTGAGAACCGACTAAATATTTTGGATGGTCGCCATGTTGGATTTTATATATGTAGGTCCTAGAGTTTACTGTTACATGCAGATTATTGTGAACGTGTAGTATTCAAACTTCAATCGCATAATTAAGAAACAAGAAAAAACAAGGAGATTTAAAAATTTTTCACAACTACCATCTTGAGGTTATAGAAACAATTGAAATAAATTAGATGCCAATGGATTAACATTCGGATAAAGATTTACTGTACCAAGTTTCACTGCACGCGGATGGTTAAATTGCGAGAAACGTCCATGTGAATATTTATAATTTGCGTCACCGCCATGTTGGATTTGTGATCACCAGGTTATTTAAAGTCCTATAGGTGAACTTAAGTTCATAGCCCCTATGAACATTTTAAAAAATGCAGTTTGATTGCTAAAATAGATTCGTAGATATTCAGTATCGTCTAAATATTTCGGATGGTCGCCATGTTGGATTGTTAAATGTATAGGCCATAGAGTCATGTACCATTAAAGGAAAATTATTGCGTAGGTTCATTATTCAAACTTTCACTTCGATCGCATGACTACATCACAAGAAATAAAAACTTAATTTTAAAATTCGCACTGCCGCCATCTTGAGGTTATGTAAACAATTGAACTAAATTAGATACCAGTGGATTACAATATGTATAAATATTTCCTGTACCAGGTTTCAGTGCGCTTGGAACATTAAATCGCGAGAAAGGTCTATTTAAAATTTTCAAATTCGCTTGGACGCCATGTTCGTTTTGTAGTTAACCGGTTTTTGAAAGTCTTATAGATGGAATTCTAGTAGTGCCCTTTATCTCCGTACAAAATTTTAGGGAGATACCGCTAATAGTTTCAGAGATATAGAATGCCGGTGAAATATTTCGCACATCCGCCATCTTGTGATTATGTAAACAATTGAACGAAGTTAGATGTCGGTGCATTACAATGTATATAAACATATACTGTACCAAGTTTCATTGCGTTTGGTTGGTCAAATCACGAGAAACGTCTATTTAAAAGTCGCAAATTCGCTTGGCCTCCATGTTGGTTTTGTAGTTACCAGGTTTTCAAAAGTCACATAAGTGAACTCATAGTAGTTCCCTCTATCACCATAGGAAATGTCAGGGTAATATCGGTAATAGTTTCGGAGATATTGAATGCTGGTGAAATATTTCGCACAGCCGCCATGTTGGATTGGTGAGTCGTAACAAAATTTGAAGGGCACGGTCGAGGTCGCCGGGAATAGTGCTATGAACTTTCCGAGTTTCATTGAAATCGCTCCTGCCGTTTAGATTTTATTAGGGGGGGACACACACACGAATCACACACACACACACACGGACAAAAGGTGATCTCATAAGCCTATTTTTTCAAAATTGAAAATAATCTAAAAATTGCATGCACTCTTGTATTGAAATATAATCTATATATATGTGTTGTAAATAATAATTAATATGTCTCACAGATAATCTGTACTGTCATCAGATTCGTGAGACATATCACAATAATGTAACATAAATAGTATTTAATAAATAAATTAAATTAAATTAAATTATTATTATTATTATTATCATTTCGAGTTTCGTGTCAAAGTGGATAGGTCCCTACCATTTGATCCAAATGGCTCCGGGTTTGAATCCTGGCCAAATGGTGGTATTTTAACTTAGATTAGTTAATTCCCCTGACTAGATGACTGAATGTTTGCAACGTGTTCATCATTCATTCCATCCTCATCACGACGTCCAGATCGCCTAAGGGCGTCAGTTTGAAAGGCCTGCACCATACCTCCCCAGAGGCTACACTAGTCCATCAACATCATCATCATTATTAGTAGCAGTAGTAGGGTAGTATTATGATTAATATTCTTATTCTTATTATTATTATTACTATTATTTTATATCTTCACGCGATTGAACCTATCAAGCTGATCTTGTTCTTTTGTCTTCCCAAAATCTCTTCATCTTCTCGCTATGGGTCTTTCTGCGCTCCTCCATCCAGGCTCTGTTGGTTGCAATGTATAGTGGTCTGAAAATTGATGGTTGTCAACTACTTTTCTGAATTTAGATCTGTCCAGTACTATATCGCTTGAGATGTCTATTTCCTGAAGATATTTTTCAACTTCGGTTGGTTGGATGGTTGGTTGGTTGATTGGTTCCTCAGTTTAGGGGCTGCGACAACGCGGTCATGTAGCCCCGTGCACTTTGGGTGTGTGTAGAATCCGTCTGATAAACTATGTTATTTTTATTTTATTTTTAAATTCAAGCAAGGAGTGCAGACTTTGATTTTTTCAAATAGTTCTTACATTTGCCGCCAAACGCCACCGTCAAAGACTACTAGTTCAGAACTTAGCTACTAGACACCACCGCAGTTGGCTCCTGGCAACAAACGTAGGAACCTAAGAGCGTTGTTTACATTCTTAACCTATATAATTTAGCTTCACAAAGGTGTAATTAGTGGAAGGTTCCTTAACATGCCATAAATCTATGACATGGGACCGCCGGCATTACTTCCCCTCCGAAGGAAGGCATACTGAGGGATTTTAACGCTCTTAAAAAATCCGTCGACTTCGGCCGGGTTTGGACCCACGATCTTGGACATAGAAGCTCAGCATGCTACCAACTACGCCACCGAAGCCGCTTTCTTACCAACTTCAAGAAGCCATTTGTCTTACCTTTCTTTGAGCGAGTAAGACTTAGAATATTTTTATTCAGCCTATGATCGCTCATTCTGAGAATATGCCAACGTATTTTCAAACGTATTTTCCTAAATGTGTCCGATATTTTCTCCGATTGCTGATAAAGCTCCTGGGATCTCCTTTTCATCCAAATTCCCTCAGTACAACCTGGTCCAAAAATCTTCCTCAAGATTTTTCTTTCTTGTTTTTGTATATCTTTTCCCCCTATGATCGGTGTTTCAGAAGCGTATAGTGCCTCGGGTTTGATTACTGTATTGAAATACCGAAATTTTGCTTTACCGGAAATGGATTTCTTATTACACCTGTTCCATTTGTGATACCGTACTTTAGGATCTTTGCAATTTAGAGATTCTCTCTGAATTTATGGCATGAAAAAGAACCTTCCACAAACTACACTTCTGTGAAGCCAAAATTTGTAGGTTAGAATTGATAAAGGCTCTATTAGTTAAAACCTTCGCCACCAGGTGATGACTGCGATGCCATCTAGTAGCCAAGTCCACAAGCTAGGTGTTGTGGACGGTAGCATTTGGTAGCAAAAGTAGGAACTATATGGAAATTATTGTCTGCAGTCTTTACTTGAATTAAAACAGATAACACACACTAGTACAGCTATCACAATTAACACCGGTTGTCAGACAGATTCTACACACACCCGAAGTACACGGGGCTACATGACCGCGTTGTCGCAGTCCCTAAACTTAGGAACCATCCAACCTTATTTTTGTTTGCCTGAGAGTTGGATAATTTCTCCTAGGCATTTGAATTTAGACACTTGAGTTACTTCACCGAACCGAGTTATTATTATTATCATTCATATTGTTACGGCTGTGAGTTTGTTTCGTCGCTCGCCGCATGAGTCACAACTGCCCCCCGGGCTGGGCTGTGCTCTGCCACAGTGTATTACGTGCGCCTTACGCAACAGGACTACTAGGACAAAGGGATGGTCCAGAATATTCGTGACCCAGCCAGTGATGGAAACCTCGAGAAGCCGTGAACCTTGGATGGGTCTAGAAGTATTTATTGAGTCACCGGCCTACTATATAAGAGCGACCTGGCAAGCGGGGTCGAGAGTGTTTTTCGAGCTGGTGCGAGCGTTTATCTTGAGCGACAGTTGTTGGCGACGTGACTTGCGAAACCCCTAGTGAAGCTGATTCTCTTGACAGCGAGGGAGTGAGAAGCCTACAGAGGAACTGTGTCTTGAACGAGTGTGTTTTCCAGTGCGACAGAGGTGATTGTGGTGAATTGTGAAACAGTGTGTAGTACGGTGACAGGCTGAGTGCAGATATTTCCAGCCAGCGCACGGAGCCACCTCATTACGAGGGATTAACTTCTGCAGCTTATTGACAAGTGAAAGGGAAGTGTTCTCTCCCTGAGGAAAGTGGAGTAAGGTTCTAATTGCTTGTATGTGCTGTTGAGTGGTGCATGTTTCTGGCCGCAATAATGCTAATACGTTTCTTTAAAGGAACAATCTGTGTTGTGCTTCAACCCACCGTAATCCAGTTAACAAAAGTGCCACTAGGGGGTGGCACATAACAACTGGTGTCAGAAGTGGGATTACGAACTCAAGCACAAGCACAACACCTGACGGTCCAGGTTTCAAAACCCGAGCAGGTCATTTTTCTCTAATTTTCCTGTGAGTGCATGCCCTTTACAAGACAAACAACCAAAATGGAAGCGCAATTGGCAGCATTGCTAGAAAAGTTAAGTGGCATGGAAACCAAATTAGAAGACGGCCAAAAGAAATTAGCCAAGGACCTGAAGGATGACCTGAAGAAGATGGAAGACGGCCAGAAGAATATCGAGGACGGCCAGAAGAAGATGGAGGATGGCCAGAAGAAGTTAGCCGAGAACCTAACTTCCAAATTAGAGGACAGCCAGAAAAAGTTAGCAGAGGACCTGAAGAAGATGGAAGACGGTCAGAATAAGCTAGCAGAGGACCTAACCGCCAAATTTCTGGACGGCCAGAAAAATCTGGAAGAGTGTCTGCTGACGAAACTACAGGAAAGTCAAAGGAAATTGGAACAGGGCCTACGTGAGGAAGTCACGGCAGTGGAAAAGAAGTTCGACGCCTTACAAGAGGAAGTTGCCGAACTGCGCCAACGCCCACTGACGGGGGTGGAAGAGAAATTCAACGCTTTACAAAAGGAAATTGCTGAGCTGAGCCAACGCTCGCCGACGGGGATGGAAGCGAGATTCAACGCTCTTCAAGAGGAAGTTGCCGAGCTGCGCCGACGCCCGCCCACAGGTACACCGGGAATATCAGGAGCGGGACAGAGCAGAGTGACGCCCCCAACCTTCGACGGAAAGGTCCCGTGGAGCACATACTTACGTCAGTTCGAGGCGGCCTGTTCCATAAATAACTGGAACAACACAGAAAAGGCTACAGCTCTCATTGTAGCGCTGAGAGGTGACGCCCTTAACGTCCTTCAGGCCATCCCGACTGGATCCCAGGTCTACGCTACACTAATCGCCCATATGGAGTCCCGATATGGAGATAGCCATCTTCAGCAGGCCTACCAGATGCAGCTCCATACCCGGGTACAAAAGAACGCGGAAACCCTGCAGGAGTTCGAGATGGACATCGCACGCCTCGTAAGGCTCGCCTATCCAACAGCGCCGGCCGACGTTTTGGGGCAGATTGCGACGCAAACCTTCATTGACGGACTACAGGACTCGGATACTCAACTGGCACTGCGACTTGCGCGCAATAAGACCCTGGCAGATGCGCTGAGCCACGCCCTTGAGATCGAGACGGCAAAGCAGGTATCTAGAATGCACGCGCGGGTGCGTCAGGTGGACGTCGACGAACCAGCCAAAGCCGACGAGACCAAGCCCCTGGCCGATGAACTGATAGAGGCGCTAGGCCGGGTCTTCAAGAGTCGCAGTACCACCAACAAAAACGTAGCCGAAGGACATCCGGAGAGGCGGCCCGGAAGAGGACTACCGACCTGCTGGACCTGCCGTAGGAGAGGCCACCTGAGCAAGGACTGCGGTGATCGCCGCCGCCAAGGGTTTCCGTCGGGACAGTCGGTCGTAGGGAAACCGCGCGGCCCAGGAAAGCAAGTATCAGCCAGCCTTGGCGGGCAAAGGTCGGCTTCTGACAGTCGTCAAGCCCCGGCAGTCCAAGTTCGTGTGACGCAGTTACGGAGGGATAATAGCAGCCTGATGGTCGATGGAGTCGTCAACGGAGTGAGCTGGCCCATGCTGATCGACACGGGAGCGTCGAGGACCATCGTCAATCCAACCGTGATCCCGAGGTGGAGAGTGCAACCCACACAAAGGAACCTCCAACTAATAACCGCGACTGGAGAGACTGCACCGGTACATGGCGAAGCATCACTGGAGATCGTCATTGGTCGACGGGCGGTGAAGCATCCAGTGTTTTGTGGCTGACGTATCTAACGAAGTGATCATCGGAAGGGACTTCCTGGACCAGAACAACATCATCTTGGACCTGAGTACCAACACTCTGCACTTCGGAGGTGAGGAGCTTGCTTTGCAACCGGCACACGAGGCAGTCACCGCACGACGAGTAAGGCTGAGAGAGGACGTCATCGTTCCCACCAGGACGGAGGTCAGCGCTGCCGTAATTGTCGACGGAACTGCTGAGGGAGTGGCGGTTATCGTCGAGCCAAAATATGAGGACATCCAGACAAAAGGATTGCTAATTGCCAAGACTCTCATCAACACGACGTCTCGGCCGTACGTCCGCCTGTCCAACCTGAACGACTACGACATTACGGTTCACAGGGACACCAACCTAGGAGCCTGCGAGCCCGTCACCTGGATTGCCCGCATCACAGACACGACGGACGGACACCTGCAGACGGACAACCGAAGAAGACGCGCCCTGCCAGAAGAACTACAGAAGCTGTACCAAGGATCCCAGGACCATTTAGACGAGGAACAATCACGCCAACTTCGGGACCTGCTACATGAATTCCAGGATGTCTTCTCCGTGGGGAGCAAAGACTTCGGCAGGACAAGCTTGGTCCAGCACAGAATCGACGTTGGGGACAGCGCACCGATTAGGGCCCCATTCCGACGTGTCCCGCTCGCCAAGAAAGCCGAAGTCGACCGGATGGTAGAAGAGATGAAGGAGCAAGGAGTGATCGAGCCATCACATAGTCCTTGGAGTTCTCCGGTCGTGCTAGTGAATAAGAATGACGGTTCCACCAGGTTCTGCGTGGATTACAGGCGGGTAAATGACGTCACGAAGAAGGACAGATACCCTCTACCCCGGATCGACGACACCCTGAACACCATATCAGGGTCAAGATGGTTCTCCACCTTGGATTTGAAGAGTGGCTACTGGCAGGTGGAGGTCCACCCTAAGGACCGCGAGAAAACGGCGTTCTCTGTGGGCAGCGGGCTCTGGCAGTTCACCGTCATGCCATTCGGTCTGTGCAACGCCCCTGCGACTTTCGAAAGGCTAATGGAGTCCATTCTGAGGGGACTACACTGGAAGACCTGCCTGGTCTATCTAGACGACGTCATCGTTCTGGGGAGAAGCTTCGAGGAGCACTACAGCAACCTGAAGGAGATCTTGATGAAGCTACGGGCTGCCCAGCTGAAGTTGAGCCCCAAGAAGTGTCAGCGCTTCCAGAAGCTGGTCCAGTACCTTGGGCATATCGTCTCCGAGGAAGGGGTGCGCACTGACCCAGAGAAGACCGCAGCTGTGAGGGAGTGGCCTGCTCCGAAGGACAAGTCCCAACTACGAAGCTTCCTGGGACTCTGTACTTATTACCGTCGCTTCGTGAGAGGATTCGCCGACATCGCCAAACCTTTACATCGACTGACTGAGAAGGACCAACTCTTCACGTGGACAGCAGAATGCCATAGTGCCTTCGAACAACTCAAGCAGGCTCTGTGCACCGCGCCTATTCTGGCCTACCCCAGACCTGGAACAAGGTTCATCGTCGATACCGATGCCAGCGACTTTGGCATAGGGGGAATCCTGTCGCAAATAGTGGATGGCGAGGAGAGAGTAGTGGCCTACTTCAGCAAAGCCTTGTCAAACCCGAAAGGAACTACTGCGTCACCAGGAAGGAACTGATCGCCATCGTGAAGACCATCGAACACTTCCACAAGTACCTGTACGGGCAAGAATTTCTCATCAGGACCGACCATGCATCCCTGCGGTGGCTCCTGAACTTCAAACAGCCCGAGGGTCAACTCGCGCGGTGGTTAGAGAGGCTTCAACAGTACAAATTTGGGATCCAGCACAGGAAAGGCCAACTGCATTCTAATGCCGACGCCCTGTCACGAAGACCGTGCCCCGAAGACTGAACCTTCTGTACCAGAAGGGAGGAGAACATCGGGATACAGTGCCGAAGGGCTACCGTGGAACTTCAAGGGAGATGGAGCCGCGAATCTTTCACGCGGGCACAAGCAGAAGATGATGACCTGGGACTGATAGCCGAATGGAAGAGGGCCTGTGTCCCCAGACCCGCGAGGAACATTGTGAGTGACTGCAGCCCAAAGTTTAAGTCCTACTGGGCGCAGTGGGACTCGCTGATTGTAAGGGATGGCCTGATCTGCCGTACCTGGGTGAGCACCGACGGGAAGACATCTCGGGAACAAGTCGTCGTTCCAAAGGCTATGACGGAGGAAGTCCTGAAGGAAGTTCATGGAGGATCATCTGGTGGACACCTAGGGATAAAGAAGACCCTGGAGAAGCTGAGAGAGCGGTTCTACTGGATCGGATGCCGAACAGACGTGGAGAACCACTGCGCGAGGTGCCACGATTGCGCAGCCAGCAAGGGCCCATGACGAAGACGACGGGGTCCAATGAAGGCCTACAACGTGGGCGGCCCCATGGAGAGAGTGGCCATCCAAGTTGCTGGGCCATTCCCGTTGAGCGAGGCAGGGAACCACTACATATTGGTCGTCAGCGACTACTTCACCAAATGGCCAGAGGCGTATGCGCTCCCTAACCAAGAAGCCGCAACGATTGCAGAGACCCTGGTGAAGGAATTCGTCAGCCGGTACGGAGTACCCCTGGAGCTGCACTCCGGCCAAGGGAGGAACTTCGAGTCGCAGGTGTTCCAGAACCTATGCCAGCTGCTGGGAATCCGGAAGACAAGGACGACGCCGCTACACCCTCAGTCCGACGGGATGGTAGAGCGATTCAATCGCACCATCGAGAGCCATCTCCGAATAGTCGTCAGCGAGCACCAGAGGGATTGGGACAAACATCTTCCACTATTTCTCCTGGCCTACCGCGCCGCCGTGCATGAAGCCACCGGGTGCACACCAGCCCGGGCCATGTTTGGGAGGGAACCCGTCTACCTGTCGATCTTGCCTTCGGCCGACCTGGGAATGATCCGGTCCCGGTAAGCCAGTATTGTCAAGAACTGGTCGACCAACTGGAGGACGTGCACACGTTCGCGAGGAGGAAACTGCGGATCGAGACCGACCGAATGAAAACTCCATACGACCAACAGACGGATGCCGGCGGATGCCACGGGGACGACCTGGTCTGGCTCTTCAACCCATTACGGAAGAAAGGCCTGTCACCCAAACTGCAGAAGTCCTGGGAGGGCCCGTACCGAGTCGTGAAACGGATCAACGATGTCGTCTACAGGATCCAGCGGAGCCCGAGGGCGAAGATGAAGATCGTGCATCGAGAACGCCTGGCAGCCTACGGAGGGACACAGACGGACCTATGATTGATCGGGACGATCAGCCTTTTAGGAAGGGGGTGGTGTTACAGCTGTGGGTTTGTTTCGTCGCTCGCCGCATGAGTCACAACTGCCCCCGGGCTGGGCTGTGCTCTGCCTCAGTGTATTACGTGCGCCTTACGCAACAGGACTACTAGGACAAAGGGATGGTCCAGAATATTCGTGACCCAGCCAGTGATGGAAACCTCGAGAAGCCGTGAACGCTGGATGGGTCTAGAAGTATTTATTGAGTCACCGGCCTACTATATAAGAGCGACCTGGCAAGCGGGATCGAGAGTGTTTTTCGAGCTAGTGCGAGCGTTTACCTTGAGCGACAGTTGTTGGCGACGTGACTTGCGAAACCCCTAGTGAAGCTGATTCTCTTGACAGCGAGGGAGTGAGAAGACTACAGAGGAACTGTGTCTTGAACGATTGTTTTTTCCAGTGCGACAGAGGTGATTGTTGTGAATTGTGAAACAGTGTGTAGTACGGTGACAGGCTGAGTGCAGATATTTCCAGCCAGCGCACGGAGCCACCTCATTACGAGGGATTAACTTCTGCGGCTTATTGACAAGTGAAAGGTAAGTGTTCTCTCCCTGAGGAAACTGGAGTAAGGTTCTAATTGCTTGTATTTGCTGTTGAGTGGTGTATCTTTCTGGCCGCAATAAAGCTAATGCGTTTCTTTATAGGAACAATCTGTGTTGTTCTTCAACCCACCGTAATCCAGTTAACAAAAGTGCCACTAGGGGGTGGCACGTAACAATATGTTCACCATCTCATTGGGTATAATACACCATTTCATCAGCATTTGTTGTGGAGTTCTTTATATTGGTAGGTAGAGGAACGAATGAACTATGGAGCAGATCTCTAAAACAACTAATTTCTGTATACTGGTATACAGATTATGGTGGAGCCCTAGTTTATCGAGGATGGCCTTCAGCGACTTCGGTATGATTCCTGTGGAAGAGATTATGATAGGCAAAACAATGACAATTTTCTGTCGCAACATCTGTCGGCTCTCTTCTGCCAGAGGCATGTATTTCGTCACTCTCTCAGCATAAATGTGTTGGATATTATGCGAGTTATGGACTGCGATGTCTATTAAAAGAGTTTTCTTTTGCACTTTATCAATATGAATAATGTCTGGCCTGTTTTCTGATATAGGTATATCTGTGATCACCGACCTGTCCCAGAGTAGCATGTGTGTATCGTTCTCCAGAACAGCATCAGGAATATAGTGGTAATAAGGCAGAACATTATTACTTAAGAAGTGTTTCTTTGCCAGGTTCAGGTGGATTATATTGGCTACTTGGTCATGCCTCCTCAAGTAGTGCGTAGATGAAATTGTGGTACAGCCTCCTGTGATATGCTGGATGGTCTCCGATTCGTGATTGCATCTCCTACATTTGTCATCTGGCATGTCTGCCTTAATTATGTATTTAAGGTAGTTCTTTGTTGCCACTACTTGATCTTATATCGCGACCATGAACCATGAACCCATGCGTATATTTTCCCACAGGTCTTGGGTTCGACGCATGTATGTCGAAATATTCTTGACTGAGACCATACGGATGACGGCCGTGAAGTGCTTTCTGAGTCCACTGTTGAAGCCTGTTGGTTATGTGCTCTTCTGACGTAGCTAGGCTGTACATCCCTGACATGGAGATTATTACTATTACCATTATTATTATTATTATTATTATTATTATTATTATTATTATTATTATTATTATTATTATTATTATTATTATTATTATTATTATTATTATTATTATCCTTGGCCACTCAGAACCTCGTGAAAACTTGACACATAAATATCCTGTAAATATTCGTCTCAGTTAGCATGTGTTAGAAAAACAAAAGCTAGAATGGTTTACAGCTAGCTCTACATAGTACTTGGTTCCCTGTTGGTTGACTGCCTCGCTGATAAACTTCTTGTCAAGCCATTTCCTGTGTGCCACATGACGGAAATGCAATAACCTGAATGCGAGACTTGTTTATGAAGCTGCGTCATGTTGTATGCCTTTGTATTACGTGGATCAAGAGTGCTGCTTGCATCAAACAAAGGATGTAATATCAGCACACTTCATTCCAGGAAGCTCGTGACCGAGTTTTCATCCCCCTCTATTACCATTAATGTAAACATACTGTGACATTAATATTCGTGTCATAAGCTTCCAGAGGTGTTTGTAGCTCAGTTGGTAAACTTCAGCCCTTCAAACCTCAAGATTGAGGTATAAATTCCTGTTCATATTGATTATGTTTGAAGGGAGGACCTACATCTTAACCTTTTAAGGGCTGCGTTTTTTCAGTCGCATGTAAAAGACTTGTAGAAACCGTAACTTGTTACTTATCTCTCTCTCTCTCTCTCTCTCTCTCTCTATTCGTTTAACTGATTCCGACTCTCCGTGACCCCATGTACTAAACTACGCCAATTTCTTCTGTCCTGCACTGCCTCCCGAAGATTTTCCATGCTGGAATTTAGTGCTTCTGTGATGCCATCCATCTCATTCTTTGCCTCACTCTTCTTCTTGTGCCTTCTATCTTCCCCAGCATTAAGGTCTTCTCTAATGAATCATGTCTTCTCATGATGTGTCCAAAGTAGCCCAGTTTTTGTTTCAGGATTAAGCCCTCCAAGGAACACACTGGTTTAATTTCCTGTAAAACTGACTTATTGGTTCTCTTCGCAGTCCATGGAACTCTAAGAACTTTTCTCCAACACCATAATTCAAAGGAGTCTATTTTACGGCGTTCAGCTTTTCTTATGGTCCAGGTCTCACATCCGTACATCACAACTGGAAAAACCATAGCCCTTACTATATGGATCTTTGTTGTTAAGGTTAGGTCTCTACTCCTTAAGACATTGTCCAGATTTGAAAATGCCTGTCTACCAAGTAGCAATCGTCTTTTGATCTCATGACTGCAATCACCATCGGCAGAAATCTGTGAGCCAAGATAGTTAAAAACAGAGACTATCTCCATTTTTTCTCCTCCTACTTGCCATGAATTGACAGTTGTAGTTGTCATAATTTTTGTTTTCTTGACATTCAACATTAGTCCAGCCTTTGAACTTTCCTCTTTCACTTTCAGTAAGAGGTTTTTTAAAATCTTATTCAGTTTCAGCCATCAGGATTGTATCATCTGCATATCTCAGGTTGTTTATATTTAACCCAGCTATTTTGATTCCTGTTCCTTCATCTAACCCCACATTCCTCATAAATTGTTCTGCATACAAATTGAAAAGGTAAGGTGACAATATACAGCCTTGCCGTACTCCTTTTTGAATCTTAACCCATTTAGTTGTTCCATATATGGTTCTCACTGTAGCTTCTTGATCAAAGTATAAGTTCCGGATGAGGTTAATGATATGTTCTGGTACTCCCATGTATTTTAGTACTTTCCATAACTCATTATGATCAACACAGTCAAAAGTTTTAGCATAATCAATAAAACAAAAATATACATCTTTCTGGAACTCTCTTGCCTTCTCCATTATCCATCGTATGTTGGCGATTTGATCTCTGGTCCCTCTTCCTTTACGAAATCCAGCTTGTTCTTCAGGTAGCTCTCGGTCTACATACTGGCGTCTATTTTGTAGGATTTTAAGCATGACTTTGCTAGCATGTGAGATAAGTGCTATTGTTCGGTGATTCGTGCATTCTTTAGAATTTCCCTTCTTAGGAATTGGGATGAATACTGAACTTTTCCAGTCTTTTGGCCATTGTTGGGTTTTCCATATTTGCTGACATATGGAATGTAAAATTTTCACTGCACTATCTCCAACTCCTTTGAACATTTCTATTGGAATTCCATCATGTCCACTTGCTTTGTTTTTAGCAATATTCTCTAGGGCCCATTTGACTTCAACTGTGCTTCAGTTTCCAAAATATCTGGTTCTGGTTCGAAGGGCACATGAACGTCATTATCCATAATACATGGTTCTTTCTTATACATATCTTCTACATATTCCATCCATCTTTCCTTAATGTCCTCTGCTTCTGTTAGATCTTTGCCATTTTTATCTTTTAGCATCCCAAATTTTGCCTGAAATTTTCCTTTGATATCCTTAATTTTCTTGTAAAGTTCCCTCGTCTTGACCATTCTGTTATTTTCCTCAACTTCCTTACATTGATTAGTTATAAAAATATTCTTATCTCTTCTAGCTAATCTTCTAAACTCTGCATTAAACTCAAACATTGCTGATCTATCCCCTTTAATTTTTGCATTCCTTCGTTCTTCTGCAATTTGCAGTGCCTCATCCGATAACCATTTGGCCTTCTTCATATTCTTTTCCTTGGGAATGTATTTTTCTGCTTCCTGCTTAACAGCAGCAGATACTTCTGTCCACAACTCTTCAGGGGTTTTGTCTCCAATCTGTAATGTATTAAATCTGTTCCTGACTTCTACTCTATAATCACAAGGAATTCTTCCCAGGTCAAATCTGTATGAGGAGGCAGTTCTAGCCGTTTTCCTCAACTTCAACCGGAATTTTGCAATTAATAATTCATGATCTGATCCGCAGTCAGCGCCTGGTCTTGTTGTAGTAGATTGAATAGCACTTTTCCACCTACTATTACAAATTATGTAATCAATTTGATTCCGGTATTGGCCATCTGGTGAAGTCCAAGTGTATAGACGTCTTTTGGGTAACTGGAATAGTGTGTTGGTAATAATCAGTGAATTATCTAGGCAGAATTCTATGAGTCTCTGTCCTGCTTCATTTGTTGTACCAAGACCAAATTGTCCTGTTACACCATTTACTATTTGATTTCCCACTTTAGCATTCCAATCTCCAACTATGAACACGATATCCTTGTTTGGTGTCGACCGTAGTAGTTCTTGTAAATCTTCATAAAATTGGTCAACTACGTACTCTTCAGCATCAATGGTTGGTGCATAAACTTGAATGACTGTAACATTGAAAGGTTGACCTTGAAATCCGATGGATATCATTCTATCATTTTTATAGTTGCAACCCATCACAGTTTTACCTACTCTGTTACTAACTATGAAGGCTACTCCATTACTTTTGTTGTTGTCTTGTCCAGAAAAGTATACTGTGTAGTCATCCGAAATAAACTCTCCCATTCCAGACCACCTCATTTCACTTATTCCCAATATGTCGATGCCGATTCTCTCCATTTCTTTTTTGACTACATCTAGTTTCCCTTGATACATGGATCTCACATTCCATATTCCTAAACAGTACTGTTCCTTGCAGCATTGCACTCTTCTTAAAGCCCCTCTCAACCTAGTTCCCCCCGGAGATCCGATTGGGGAACTTGAAACTCCGGAACATTTTAAATTGAGCAAAGCCATGGGGTTTTCTTGGAATATTTAATGTGGTGGTTTCCCGTTGCCTTCCACATTCTGATGCCGTTGACCAATCATGGTTCCTCCGCCTTCAGGGATAATTTCTCATCCCTAGGACAACAGAGTGCCCTAAACCTCTACCCGCTCATCCACCTTCCAAGGAAACCGTTGGCACTTGGTAGAGGAGGACCTCTTATACCGGAGGTCACTCGGTCGTCAGAGCCTCGTCAGTCTTAAGCAGGGTGCACCACGTGCAGGTGAGGTTGACATTTAAGTAGGAGTTCTGTCATCATCCTACCCCTTACTTATTAGGGGGGTGTTATTCTGAAAATGTCTGTAAGTTTCGGGTCTTTATCAATGTAAATGCAAATTCAAAATCCTATGTATATATTCATTTTCATTTGGAGACAAATCGAAATTTAAACTTTTCTACCTACGCTTCCATTATCTCCACAACAAGTAACGGGCCCAAAATCAAATGCTTTCCGGAAATCATCAGTGGGCAACTAATACATGTTACTCCTTACTAGTGCTTAATAACTGAAAGATTATTTGATCTGAAATAACAACATGGCGAGAAGAGCATGCTTGTTGTTCCACCATGTTAATTTACAACACAAATGAACTCCAACTGTAGAGGATAGACGTCTACAAAATACTCTGTTAGTTACTTCCGGAAGCAAGAGTAGAAAACTCAAGTAGTTCCTAGTTCCGTACTTCATGACTTCCAACAGATGGCTGAGTATGTCAAAGATCGACTCGGCAATCGATAGCAAATGGAAAATATGACCAAAAATATGAACCTTCTCGTGCACCGTCCATAGCCGGACGTAGCACTCAACGGGTTAAAGAGCCCAATCAATACCGGTAACGATTTTAATTTTATGACTCTGCCTATCATAAATCTTGTACAACAATTATTATACACTCACAGACATCTTGCTATTAGCCCTCCAGCGCTCGAAAATGTAACGTCAGTAGTCCGGTGGATTACAATCGTAGGTCAATTTTTAATGAGTATTTCATTAGCTATTTATGTTTTAAAATTTTTATTTTTAATTTTATTAGAAGGATGGAGTGTGATGAATATACTAATCGGAGACAAATACATGAAATACAAAATATTTTGACATAGCATGGAAAACTTATTTAATTTGATCTTGAGAAAGAAATTTGGTAATATTTCCCGTATTAAGTAAAAACATGTAATATTTGTGAACATATAAGTGTTTTTCTACAATTAAATATTCATAATATATTCAGTTTCCCAATTCTATACAATGCTATACATATACAAGCAAACCAACGCAGTTCAAGCGAAGTTCCTTAAATAGTCTGCGTGGTGTACAGTTGTAATCCAAGTTAACTCTATGGTATGCCACTGACGCGCTAGTGGTCATTGCAGGCCCAACAAGAAGGAGGGGCAAGCGGGGCTGTAGCCCCGGAGCCCGCATTTGCCGAGGGGCCCGAGGCGGTAAAAGGACTTAGAGTGGCCAACTTTATTGAATTAATGTCTGAATTATTACAATCTTGTTGACCGACTGAAAAGCATCAAACTTTGTTTTGTCTGAACTATTATGAAATGTTCTTCCATGATTCTGCTCAATGTGAATACAGCCAAGGAATAGTATCCAAAACATTACAAAGGGAACATATAATTAGTTTTATACTATTTTGTTTATCTTCCGGGGAAATGGCATGGTTGCCCGAGTTGTCCATTTAATTTAGAGTTATTTGTGGAATATAAAGTTTCTAATATTCAACCTCAGAAAAAATTGACAGCTTCATACATTTTTAAAAGGAGTATGGCTTATTCTTGTGGTGTCTGAACACGTTCAGATACAACGAAAATGGAATTTTCAGTGCATAGTGATCAAGATCTTGAAGTAAAAGAAGAACCGATGAGAGAGAACAACAAAAAGAAGAGTGGCTGAATAACTAAAAACAAAATAAATTAGTATTCATTTGGGTAAGCTAATTTACACATCTTTTATTTTTTATTTTTATTTTCGAACTTAATACCATAATTTGCAAAATTGGCACAGGTTGAATAAAAATGCAGGGACCCGTAAGACCTCGTCTTAGATTGCTCTCTACGGCCCTGGATCATTGTTGTAAAATTTCACGATGATTGTAGTGGGAAGACCTAGGAAAGGTACTGAACAGTATGTACCAAAATCTAGTGTATTATGATTGCAGATATAAAACACATATACCTGGATTACAATAGTAATCCACGCGACCAATGAAGGGTTAGAGGAGCTGCGTGGCGCAGTCGGTAGAGGCGCTGAGCTTCTAACTGAAAGGGAGTGGGTTTGATTCCCACCCAGGTAGTGGGTTTTAGAAACACACCTACCACTTTCGGAAACGCAAATAGCCCTGGGGTTCACTCAGCCTACTCCAGAAATGAGTACCAGGGTAATTCCTGGGAGCAAAGACGACCGGGCATGGAGCTGACAACTCTATCCCATCTAGTGCCGATGTCACAAAAAGTGGAAGCCTCTACCTTCCTCTACTCCCAGGGCCTCCATGGTCTGTACGGAGATGGCTTTGCTAATGAAGGGTGAGAAACAAACTTCTATCTTTTATGAATCCTAAAGAAAATCCACAGCCTGTTTCCAGTCTCCGACCGGGTCAGGAATGGAATGAATGAAGCCCCCATCTAGCGGCGAGGATATGAATTGTGCCGGCTGCCGAGGCCTGACGCACTCCTCTGGGGCAATGATTAAATGAATGACAGATTAAATGAAATGATAGTGGAGAGTGTTGCTGGAATGAAATTTTTGACAGGGAAAACCGGAGTACCCGGAGAAAAACCTGTCTGCCTCCGTTTTGTCCAGTACAGATCTCACATGGAGTGACCGGGATTTGAACCACGGACCCAGCGGTGAGAGGCCGGCGTGCTGCCGCCTAAGCCACGGAGGCTTGCTTTATGAATCCTAATCAAAACTAATTTTATCTAAATTTCAAAATTTGGCCTTGCTTTGAACTGACCTTCACCATTGCGTATTAGACCTCCAACTACAAAATGTATCTCTAATTATTGTTTTAAGGGGGTGAAACAGCAAGGTCATCTGCCCTCTCACCCTCCCCCACTCCCGAAAAAAAATGAATCACACTCAAAGTTGTGTTGCTTTAATTTGCCTTTCTATAAAGTATTGATTTATTTTAGTTTGCCCAGAATAAAAAATAAGTTATAAGGAACTCGCCACCATCAAAATCCATAAAAATTTCTATAGAGATAGGTAATACAGGAGTTTAACATTTTATTGCTAGAGGATGTTATTGAACTTTTGATCAGTACCAACATTTTTGTTTGGCGCTGGTTTTGACGCTTATTTCTAAACCTGGAATTGCAGTGGTGAACGCGGATTGCGGCTTTACATACAAACACATACCTAACCTAGGGCTTACGCCCCCTTGCTTGTAGAATAATCAGTAATGTTCGTCCAGACAGTCAACTAACCTAGTACCGGCCAATGGTTTCGTCCAGACAGTCGTCTAACCGAGTAGCGACCAATGGTTTCATTCAGACAGTCATCTAACCGAGTAGCGACCAATGGTTTCATTCAGACAGTCATCTAACCAAGTAGCGACCAATGGTTTCGTCCAGACCGTCGTCTAACCAAGTAGCGAACAATGGTTTCGTCCAGGCAGTCATCTAACCAAGTAGCGACCAATGGTGTCGTTCAGACAGTCGTATAACCAAGTAACGACCAATGGTTCCGTTCGGACAGTCGTCTAACCAAGTAGCGACCAATGATATCGTCCAGACCGTCGTCTAACCAAGTAGCGACCAACGGTTTCTTCCATACAGTCATCTAACCGAGTAGCAACCAATGGTTTCGTTCAGACAGTCGTCTAACCAAGTAGCGACCAATGGTTTCGTCCAGACAGTCGTCTAACCAAGTAGCGACCAATGGTTTCGTCCATACCGTTTTCAAACCAAGTAAGTTTAGTGGCCAATGGCTTTTGTCTCGCCCATTTAAGTAGATCAGTAATTGTCGTCCAGACAGTCGTCTACCCTGGCTACAGGAGAGTGCGGTGAAATGGAAGTTGGCAGCATTGCCTGTTACAAGCCTTATCCAACATGACAATGTATTGTTTTTTCCGTCAGTTTATTACTGCAAAGTGAAAATGTTCATAATTTCTAAGTATGAATGTGGTGTTTCATAAAGCAGTTAGCCTCAATAACATGGCTCAATAAGTACAAACAAGTTTGGTTGGTTGATTCCTCAGTTTAGGGGCTGCGACAACTGTACTTTTGGTGTGTGTAGAATCTGTCTGATAACCGGTGTTAATTGTGATGGCTGTATTAGTGTGTGTTGCAGTAGCCTATCTGTTTTTAATTCAGGTAATGACTGCATACATTGAATTTTCAAGTAGTTACTACTTTTGCCGCCATTCGCCACCGTCAACAACTAGTTCAGAACTTGATTACTAGACGCCACCGCAGTCTGCTCCTGATGACGAATGTTGGAAGCTAAGAGCGTTGTTGAAATTTAACCTATAATTTAGCTTCACACAGGTGTAATTAGTGGAAGGTTCTTTAACATGCCATAAATCCATGACATGGGACCGCCGGCTTCACTTCCCCTCCGAAGGAAGGCATACTGAGGGATTTTTAACGCTCTTAAAAAGTCCGACGACTTCGGTCGGGTTTGAACCAACGATCATGGGCATAGAAGCTCAGCATGCTACCAACTACGCCACCGAAGCAGCTACAAACAAGTTTCAGAGTTATAATAACAAAATTGAAACGAGACACCGTTCAATGCACGAGAGCCAATAGTAATACACAGTTAACAGATGTGTAAATGACTGAGTTTCAATTTATTTCTGGAGGTCAAACACGCCTTTTTTAACATTAAGTTATTAAATTCCTACAAACATGGAAAATGTGAGAGAAGAGAAGATCAGTACAAAGCAAGCACACATTTTGAAATATGGATAAGAAATAGTTACGATTTTAATGTAAGAAACTAGCAGGTACCCGCGGCTTCGCTCGCGTCATAGTCGTGTCATATTGTTATCAATGAAATGCAGGTGTACCCCCTTAACACCCCTTTAGAAACTGAATATCCAAAAACCCTTCCTTAGTGGACGTTTTCGACTTACAACGAACATATTCCCAAAATTTCATGTTTCTAACTTTAACAGTTTTGGCTGGCCGATGAGGAGTCAGTCAGTCAGTCAGTCAGTCAGGACACTTGTTTTTGTATAAGAGATAAGCAACGGTCCTAGTGGAAAATAATTCAATCACCTGAAACCAAAAATGCATGGGACGAGAAAAAACATCAAAATATCATGTTGGTTCCGGACCCTAAAAGACGTAAAAAATATAATAAAAGTATTAAAAAAACTATTTTTCGAAATTTCATTCGAATCAATTTTTATGTCATTCCTGGGACTTAGAAAATTCCGGCCAAAAAGTACAAAATCATTAATAACTCCCTAAGTATTCGTCGTATGATGAAATAGCAAGAGACAAAAAAGATGTAATGTGTTATTGTCTACAACATAGGCCATGTATAACTTTACACTCAGACATATTACGTTTCCTCCCCCCTCCCCATATTTTCACCCCTCCCCATGGGCCCCTTATATTGGATTTATGAAAAAACGGTCAAACACCTATTTTGTTATTTTTTATGCTGATTTTTTTCCGCTGAGGTCCAAACTCCTCGCCTATGACGTTTAAGAGATACACGCTTGGTTAGGAAACCTTCAACCCCCACTTTTCACCCCTTTCACCTCAAAATATACACCACATCGAAAAACCCTCAGACATGTATCTTCTTATTTTTAATGATGAGTTCATATGCCGAATATCAAATCCCCCAATGAAAGCAATCTGGAGATATTGTTATTCAATGAAATGCAAGTGTACCCCCTTAACACCCCTTAAGAAACTGAATATCCAAAAACCCTTCCTTAGTGGGCGTTTTCGACTTACAACGAACATATTCCCAAAATTTCATGTTTCTAACTTTAATAGTTTTGGCTGGCCGATGATGAGTCAGTCAGTCAGTCAGTCAGTCAGTCAGGACACTTGTTAGCCTATTTTCGATTTTTGCAAAAAATGAAAGTAGACTTATGAGATCAACACAGGGCGAAAAAAGTGTGTCTGTCTGTGTGTGTGTATGTGTGTGTGTGAGTCTGTGTGTGTGTATGTGTGTGTGTGAGTCTGTGTGTGTGTGTGTGAGTGTGTGTACTCTGAATGTCTGTCCCCCCCTATCAATTCGAACACGGTGAATGCGAATTGAACGAAATTTGGTACAAAGGTAGCACTAGCAAAGGACACCTCAGTGTCATGTTTTATATCGCCGCCATCTTTACTAAAACTGAATGGTGGCCACTCAAACGTTCAAAACGTAAAATCAAATAACGACTAACCAAATCATCCAATCTCTACCAAATTTGGTAACAACATACCTTCGTATAGGATGCGTCTTGTGACCAAACTACAAGGTCGTCCGCCATACCATTTCAGGATGGCGGCCGTGCGAATTATGCAAACTTTATAATCCATATCATGGGACCCACCAGTTCCGATTATCGAGCCGAGAATCGTTTTAACTGTTCTAAAGGAAGAGGCACGTACGAAATTAAAAGTTTATTTTGTAATACTATAGTGCAGACGTGATTTTAAAAAGCTCAGCTGATTCATTAATAAGACAAGATGGCAGCGGATATCTTGTGCCTGACTTATATTTCACTAATTTGAGTATTGAATGCAATATAGCGTACTGATAAAAAATAAATAAACTTTGTATGAAATGCTTTATATATAAATAATATACTCCAGTGATGAAATCGTTTAGTATAAATCATTATTTGCTAACAAGTTCTATGTAAGTCATTTTAAATAGAACGATATTCGTTGACACAATTAGCTCAGTGGTAGAGCGATAGCCTGTCGCTCAGATGCCTATGGTTCAAACCCGATCAGAGCTAGGTTTTTTGCTTGAAATGTTATATGTTTATTGTTTTGTAATGACTCAGATGTTTTAAAATTAAGCGTTATATTGTGCAAATTATGGTGTAAAATATATATTTAATTAAAACATAATTCGCCAGCAGATTTACTCGAGACATCTAGCTGCCAAAATGGTAACTTTCAGATTTTATTGAAAAGTTTCTTCTTCTGGCCGCTAGAATGCACTCGCTCTGTTAGGATTATATTGTTCGATATTTCACCACTAGATGTCCCGACTAGTCTACGTGGGGATCCATTGATTACTATACCATTATCATTCTATGTGCATCGAATTTGAAGAATGACAAGTTGATACTACGATACATTTTAACTTTTTATTTTAAAGGGTTTGTAACAGCCTATTTTGCGTTACTTGAAAATGTTATTAAGCGTTATATTGTCCACATTATGGTGTAAAATATATATTTAATTAAAACATAATTCGCCAGCAGATTTACTCGAGACATCTAGCTGCCAAAAAGGTAACTTCCAGATTTTATTGAAAAGTTTCTTATTCTGGCCGCTAGAATGCACTCGCTCTGTTAGGATTATATTATCGAAAATATCCACATAGTTTGTATACACACGTCTCTGTAGGGTCATGGAAAGATTTGTTAATTCAATTAGGGTTGTGAAAGCCATGCACAACCAGACGTGTAAAGACATGCCTCAACTCAAAGTTGGATGTTGCCCACGGCAGGTCGTAATAATAATAATAATAATGTTATTGGTTTTACATCCCTTTTAACTACTGCTGCTTTTAGAGACACCGGGGTGCCGGAATTTTGGCCCGAAGGGGATCTTTAACGTGCCAGTAAATGTACTGACACGGCTCCCTCGCATTTGTGCACCCTCAAATGCCAGCTGACTGCGCCAGGATACGAACCTGCAACCTAGGGCCCAGCAAGCGAGAACGTTACCGCTGAGCCACGCCGCCAGTCCGGTCGATTATGTCTCCAGATCCATAACATTCTTGATATACTTCTTATCTTTCTTTCTTTCTTTCTTTCTTTCTTCAATGATGGTAGCAGTTTTTATCTAGGTCGTGGCGTTTGGTAGAGGTAAATCGTTTCTAAGGTCTTCAACAAAGAATAGTTCTATTATACTCTTTGATAATAACAACGAGTTATAACTATACTCATACATTTAGGAGAAAGTAGGCTATATGTTCTTTACTGAACATCTTGTTTTTATATAAGAGATAAGCAACGGTCCTAGTGGAAAATAATTCAATCACCTGAAACCAAAAATGCATGGGACGAAAAAAAAACATCAAAATATCATGTTGGTTCCGGACCCTAAAAGACGTGAAAAATATAATAAAAGTATTAAAAAAACTATTTTTCGAAATTTCATTCGAATCAATTTTTATGTCATTCCTGGGACTTAGAAAATTCCGGCCAAAAAGTACAAAATCATTAATAACTCCCTAAGTATTCGTCGTATGATGAAATAGCAAGAGACAAAAAAGATGTAATGTGTTATTGTCTACAACATAGGCCATGTATAACTTTACACTCAGACATATTACGTTTCCTCCCCCCTCCCCATATTTTCACCCCTCCCCATGGGCCCCTTATATTGGATTTATGAAAAAACGGTCAAACACCTATTTTGTTATTTTTTATGCTGATTTTTTTCCGCTGAGGTCCAAACTCCTCGCCTATGACGTTTAAGAGATACACGCTTGGTTAGGAAACCTTCAACCCCCACTTTTCACCCCTTTCACCTCAAAATATACACCACATCGAAAAACCCTCAGACACGTATCTTCTTATTTTTAATGATGAGTTTATATGCCGAGTATCAAATCCCCCAATGAAAGCAATCTGGAGATATTGTTATTCAATGAAATGCAAGTGTACCCCCTTAACACCCCTTTAGAAACTGAATATCCAAAAACCCTTCCTTAGTGGGCGTTTTCGACTTACAACGAACATATTCCCAAAATTTCATGTTTCTAACTTTAACAGTTTTGGCTGGCCGATGAGGAGTCAGTCAGTCAGTCAGTCAGTCAGTCAGTCAGGACACTTGTTTTTATATAAGAGATAAGCAACGGTCCTAGTGGAAAATAATTCAATCACCTGAAACCAAAAATGCATGGGACGAGAAAAAACATCAAAATATCATGTTGGTTCCGGACCCTAAAAGACGTGAAAAATATAATAAAAGTATTAAAAAAACTATTTTTCGAAATTTCATTCAAATCAATTTTTATGTCATTACTGGGACTTAGAAAATTCCGGCCAAAAAGTACAAAATCATTAATAACTCCCTAAGTATTCGTCGTATGATGAAATAGCAAGAGACAAAAAAGATGTAATGTGTTATTGTCTACAACATAGGCCATGTATAACTTTACACTCAGACATATTACGTTTCCTCCCCCCTCCCCATATTTTCACCCCTCCCCATGGGCCCCTTATATTGGATTTATGAAAAAACGGTCAAACACCTATTTTGTTATTTTTTATGCTGATTTTTTTCCGCTGAGGTCCAAACTCCTCGCCTATGACGTTTAAGAGATACACGCTTGGTTAGGAAACCTTCAACCCCCACTTTTCACCCCTTTCACCTCAAAATATACACCACATCGAAAAACCCTCAGACACGTATCTTCTTATTTTTAATGATGAGTTTATATGCCGAGTATCAAATCCTCCAATGAAAGCAATCTGGAGATATTGTTATTCAATGAAATGCAAGTTGGTTGGTTCCTTAGTTTAGGGGCTGCGACAACGCGGTCATGTAGCCCCGTGTACTTTGGGTGTGTGTAGAATCTGTCTGATAACCGGTGTTAATTGTGATGACTGTATTAGTGTGTGTATCTGTTTTTTAATTCAAGTAGAGACTGCAACTTTGAATTTTCAAATAGTTCCTACTTTTGCCGCCAAACGCCACCGTCAACGACTACTAGGCCTAGTTCAGAACTAGCTACTAGACGCCACCGCAGTCGGCTCTTGGCAACGAACGTAGCAACCTAAGAGCGTTGTTTACATTCTTAACCTATCCAATTTAGTTTCACACAGGTGTAATTAATGGAAAGATCTTTAACATGCCATAAATCTATGACATGGGACCGCCGGCTTTACTTCCCCTCCGAAGGAAGGCATACTGAGGGATTTTTAACGCTCTTAAAAAAAATCCGACGGCTTCGGCCGGGTTTGAACCCGCTATCTTGGGCATAGAAGCTCAGCATGCTACCAACTACGCCACCGAAGCCGCCTGAAATGCAAGTGTACCCCCTTAACACCCCTTTAGAAACTGAATATCCAAAAACCCTTCCTTAGTGGGCGTTTTCGACTTACAACGAACATATTCCCAAAATTTCATGTTTCTAACTTTAACAGTTTTGGCTGGCCGATGAGGAGTCAGTCAGTCAGTCAGTCAGTCAGTCAGTCAGTCAGGACACTTGTTTTTATATAAGAGATAAGCAACGGTCCTAGTGGAAAATAATTCAATCACCTGAAACCAAAAATGCATGGGACGAGAAAAAACATCAAAATATCATGTTGGTTCCGGACCCTAAAAGACGTGAAAAATATAATAAAAGTATTAAAAAAACTATTTTTCGAAATTTCATTCGAATCAATTTTTATGTCATTACTGGGACTTAGAAAATTCCGGCCAAAAAGTACAAAATCATTAATAACTCCCTAAGTATTCGTCGTATGATGAAATAGCAAGAGACAAAAAAGATGTAATGTGTTATTGTCTACAACATAGGCCATGTATAACTTTACACTCAGACATATTACGTTTCCTCCCCCCTCCCCATATTTTCACCCCTCCCCATGGGGCCCTTATATTGGATTTATGAAAAAACGGTCAAACACCTATTTTGTTATTTTTTATGCTGATTTTTTTCCGCTGAGGTCCAAACTCCTCGCCTATGACGTTTAAGAGATACACGCTTGGTTAGGAAACCTTCAACCCCCACTTTTCACCCCTTTCACCTCAAAATATACACCACATCGAAAAACCCTCAGACACGTATCTTCTTATTTTTAATGATGAGTTTATATGCCGAGTATCAAATCCCCCAATGAAAGCAATCTGGAGATATTGTTATTCAATGAAATGCAAGTGTACCCCCTTAACACCCCTTTAGAAACTGAATATCCAAAAACCCTTCCTTAGTGGGCGTTTTCGACTTACAACGAACATATTCCCAAAATTTCATGTTTCTAACTTTAACAGTTTTGGCTGGCCGATGAGGAGTCAGTCAGTCAGTCAGTCAGTCAGTCAGTCAGTCAGGACACTTGTTTTTATATAAGAGATAAGCAACGGTCCTAGTGGAAAATAATTCAATCACCTGAAACCAAAAATGCATGGGACGAGAAAAAACATCAAAATATCATGTTGGTTCCGGACCCTAAAAGACGTGAAAAATATAATAAAAGTATTAAAAAAACTATTTTTCGAAATTTCATTCGAATCAATTTTTATGTCATTACTGGGACTTAGAAAATTCCGGCCAAAAAGTACAAAATCATTAATAACTCCCTAAGTATTCGTCGTATGATGAAATAGCAAGAGACAAAAAAGATGTAATGTGTTATTGTCTACAACATAGGCCATGTATAACTTTACACTCAGACATATTACGTTTCCTCCCCCCTCCCCATATTTTCACCCCTCCCCATGGGGCCCTTATATTGGATTTATGAAAAAACGGTCAAACACCTATTTTGTTATTTTTTATGCTGATTTTTTTCCGCTGAGGTCCAAACTCCTCGCCTATGACGTTTAAGAGATACACGCTTGGTTAGGAAACCTTCAACCCCCACTTTTCACCCCTTTCACCTCAAAATATACACCACATCGAAAAACCCTCAGACACGTATCTTCTTATTTTTAATGATGAGTTTATATGCCGAGTATCAAATCCCCCAATGAAAGCAATCTGGAGATATTGTTATTCAATGAAATGCAAGTGTACCCCCTTAACACCCCTTTAGAAACTGAATATCCAAAAACCCTTCCTTAGTGGGCGTTTTCGACTTACAACGAACATATTCCCAAAATTTCATGTTTCTAACTTTAACAGTTTTGGCTGGCCGATGAGGAGTCAGTCAGTCAGTCAGTCAGTCAGTCAGGACACTTGTTTTTATATAAGAGATAAGCAACGGTCCTAGTGGAAAATAATTCAATCACCTGAAACCAAAAATGCATGGGACGAGAAAAAACATCAAAATATCATGTTGGTTCCGGACCCTAAAAGACGTGAAAAATATAATAAAAGTATTAAAAAACTATTTTTCGAAATTTCATTCGAATCAATTTTTATGTCATTACTGGGACTTAGAAAATTCCGGCCAAAAAGTACAAAATCATTAATAACTCCCTAAGTATTCGTCGTATGATGAAATAGCAAGAGACAAAAAAGATGTAATGTGTTATTGTCTACAACATAGGCCATGTATAACTTTACACTCAGACATATTACGTTTCCTCCCCCCTCCCCATATTTTCACCCCTCCCCATGGGCCCCTTATATTGGATTTATGAAAAAACGGTCAAACACCTATTTTGTTATTTTTTATGCTGATTTTTTTCCGCTGAGGTCCAAACTCCTCGCCTATGACGTTTAAGAGATACACGCTTGGTTAGGAAACCTTCAACCCCCACTTTTCACCCCTTTCACCTCAAAATATACACCACATCGAAAAACCCTCAGACACGTATCTTCTTATTTTTAATGATGAGTTTATATGCCGAGTATCAAATCCCCCAATGAAAGCAATCTGGAGATATTGTTATTCAATGAAATGCAAGTGTACCCCCTTAACACCCCTTTAGAAACTGAATATCCAAAAACCCTTCCTTAGTGGGCGTTTTCGACTTACAACGAACATATTCCCAAAATTTCATGTTTCTAACTTTAATAGTTTTGGCTGGCCGATGATGAGTCAGTCAGTCAGTCAGTCAGTCAGTCAGTCAGTCAGTCAGGACACTTGTTTTTATATAAGAGATTTAGAACTAAGTGTCTCGCAATAAAGATGTGCGTTTCCTTGGAAATGTGTATAATTGTTGACAAGAGGAGAGGCACGGTTGTAATCCTTAAGATCGTTATTGTTTTAGCTCTTCAAGTTGCATATTCCCCTCGTAGAAATGTCCATTCGTACCGGGCCTGATAATTAGAATAAATGTTAATTTTTCTGAGTTATTATCAACTAGCAACCCACCCCGGCTTCGCCCAGGTACAGTTATCTCAGTAATTGAATGAAGATTGGTGGAACAAATGAAAACGTAAAAACACTTATTTTTGGCAATGTATTGAAGATAGAGATATGTTCTAGCGGAATTTTTGTAGAACTTTTCATCCTGAACAATTCTTATACTCTTAGTATATTGATATTTTAACGGTTTTCCCAGCGTAAGCTTAAAACGCGCACGGACGCCAGGTTTTATTTTCGACTTTTTCACTGAAATCGTTACTGCTTGGCTTCCTTTGATTATAAATAAATTATTTTCTACAGAAATCTTCCTCGATATATGCTTTACAGAATGGTGAAACCCGCATCAAAATGCATCCAGTGGTTCGCGAGATTACCCGTGACATCCAAGAATCGGGTTCTTTGTTTTATACTAAATAGAGATTAATTGATAATTTTCAGTCGGTCAACACGAATTATATTAGGTGGAACTGATTATATTGTGCCTGAAATTTAATCTACATAACATTTGCACAGATTACAACCATCCTAGAAGTAGTTTTCTGTTGTTTCTCACTTCTACTCCAAGAAAATGCTAGGATGGTTTTCAGTCATCCCCGGAAATTATTATTATTATAATTATTATTATTATTATTATCATTATTATTACTATGCCACTTTCATTGTCGAAACGGATCTCCATCATAAGAAGAAAGATGGAGACATGTAGTTTAAGGGAGTTAGGCTGCGATTTACGAATTGCGTATGAATAGAGAAGTAAGAGGGTGTTCGAGAAGCATAGAAAACGATACCTTCCTGAGGCAATACGTAAGTGGTTCCTGGATTGATTTTGTCAAGAGGATAGGGTATGGTTTTTAGTGGGTAAGAATCCCACACGCTTGAGGAGTGCGGACCGTTCTCAAATATCTTATGTACGATGTTCCACTTCCCTCGTAAAAATAATAATAATAATAATATTAATAACATAATGCCTACTGTATATTCACCCTATGACAGTTGCTCCAGCAGGACGAATTAATATAAAATAAATTTAAAAATAATATATCTAAATTATTAATAATAGCCGATTCCCGAAACTTTAAAAACCAGTAGGAGAAGAGCAGACGCATCGATTCCTGGATCTGTGTACTGTGAATGGTTCTCCCAAAAATCGATGTTGCTGCTAACACTTAGGATACGTTGGTTGGTTCCTTAGATTAGGGGCTGCGACAACGCGGTCATGTAGCCCCGTGTACTTTGGGTGTGTGTAGAATTTGTCTGATAACCGGTGTTAATTGTGATGACTGTATTAGTGTGTGTTATCTGTGATTCTGGTAGAAGGACTGCAGACGATTAAATTATTCAAGTAGTTCCTACTTTTGCTACCTAATGCTACCGTCCACGACACCTAGCTGCGGACGTGGCTACTAAATGACATCGCAGTCAGCACCTGGCGGCGAACGTTGGAACCAATATAGCGTTATCAACTAACCTACAAATTTTAGCTTCCACAAGTGTAGTTAGTGGAAGGTTCTTTTTCATGCCATAAATCTATGACATGGGATCGCCGGCTTTACTTCCCCTCCGAAGGAAGGCATACTAAGGGATTTTTAACGCTCTTAAAAAATCCGACGACTTCTGCCGGGTTTGAACCCGCGATCTTGGGCATAGAAACTCAGCATGTTACCAACTACGCCACCGAAGCCGCTTTAGGATACGTAACATGGAATTTTTCGAACAACCACCACCTCCGTATCGAATTACCCTGGCCATATTTCTTCGTTACGCTGCACAACCTGATGCAAACAAAAATCTATAGAAGGAACGATTAGCCTGCTATATGTGTTTAATTACTATGAAGAAAACATATTATATAATTAACCTTATTCTCCCATGAAGGGTAAAGGCCTCCTACAAGAGACCTCTTATACACTAATGTATATCTACTGTACTTAATGATTGTAGAGGGTTTGTTCTTTTAGAGTCGCTTGTCTGGTTTTCGCCGCAACACTATGGGTTGTTTTTTTGTTTTCACTTTTCTTTTTGTAGCACTTGTATTTTGTATTCTGGTTTTCACATTTCACTTGCGTTTTACTTTCACTCACTCGATATTCTGTCTTCTATTTTTCTCCATCTGCTCCTGCTTCTTGCTGCTCTGGTCCATTGTGGGCCTGCCCACGCAGAATTGAAGTCAGACCATCTCCGCCTCGGTCTCCCTCTCTGACGCTTTCCCATTCTTGTGTCCATCTATCGTCTCACAACTCACATCTTCACAATGTGACCTGCCCATTTCAATTTCTGCCTGTTGACTTTTTCTGTACTCTAATATCCGTTATTGCTGACAGTTTTGACAGATGTGTATTTGAGATTCTATCTTTACTTGTTATTCCCAATATCTTACGTTCCATCTTCCTTTGGTACACTTGTAGAGAATAAATTGCAACTGTCTTCTCGTTTCTGATCACGTTTGGCTACCGTATATTGTTGGGAAGACACATATTTCTAGAATCTCAAATTTTACTTCTGTTCAACTTTTTGTCAAGAAGTATAAATTGTAGAGACCAGAATTTCTTCCACGCCAGAGCAATTCTTCTTTTTATGTCTTTGTCTTGTCCTTGAAGGAGATCTGTTGCCCTTGACCTAGATATATGTACTTTGTTACATATGGGAGTGTTCTTCCTTCCACTGATTATCTTCTGCTATACCGCGCACATTCTACCTTACGTATTTCATGACATTCAGCACTTCCTTACATGGGGAATCGTACGTTTCCGTATCGTAACCACCCTGCGAAGTCCATAGATCACGCATTTTCTTTGGTTAATGTTCTGCTGATCCAACCCGACTCTTCATTCATTACACTGGCTGGAAAACCTACACAGAGACCACGCAAATCGTGCATGCAGCCCTCTGCTGAATATAAAATCACATTCATGATTGCACTCACGTAATGTCATTGATTTTTGTTGCTCTTATATTTTCATGATTGCGTGTTTCCGGCATACGAGTATACCATTTCAAAACGATTGTGGTTATTCATTGGTGTGTGAATAAACTGTTCGTAATTTTCTATAACGTACGTAAAACAAATTTTACTTTATGGCACACAGTTTTCAAAAATGACTGCCAATTGAAGCACAAAGAAATGTAAACAGCAGCTGTTTGTAAACTCTCGCACGTGCATGTAGCTTACACAAACAGCCGCTAATCTACGTCAAAATTCAAATGAAAGCAGTTTTAAAAAATAACGTGTTAATGGGATAGTTCTTGTTGTATCTTCATATGAGGGGCCCGTGTACTTGTGTGTGTGAGTGTGTATGTATGTATGTATGTATGCATGTAGCATTGGTCTGATAACCAGTGCTATTGTGATGCCTGTAGTAATGTTAGTACAGTATTAGTAATTAGAGTGGGGATTGGGAAGGAGGTGGCCGTGGCCTTAAGTTATGAACAATCCCCGCATTTGCCTATAATAGAAGTGGGAAAGCACGGAAAACCACTTCCAGGAAGGGTGTCGTGGGAATCGAACCCACCTCTCCTTAGTTTTGCCTCACGAGGCTGAGCGTTCCAGCCCTCAGGATATAATTGTATTCCTTTGTAACCAATAATATTCTCTCTGTAGCTAGTTCGGAGATCGCAGATGATCCTCAGTAGTGTAGTTTTTCTCCGGGGTTTCCCACACTCCCTCCAGGCAAATGCCGGGGCATTACATTGCTTCTAGTTCCCAAACACCTGCCCCACGTTATAGCTGCCCACACTACTACAATTACCACAAAAATACAGGTTATCAGACATATTAAAATCATCCTGGAGCGGGTAGCTGGTGAACGATGTGTTATTTCCGCCTACAAATACAAACCGATATAAAATAAGTGAGTTAATTTACGTATTTCACAGTCATACAGCATAACTTTTTGATGTATAAGGATTACATCGCGTCCAAGAACTACATTTTCTAACCACCCCGAGCCGAGAAAAAGTTACCATACAAAAATGATAACAACTTTTTTTCTTGGACACGCAAAATTTTGAGATTAATAAATCAGTTATACAACATTCCAATGTATATTGTGTTAAAATTTGGATTCGATCTGATGACGTGTTTTTGAGATAATAATTCTTAAATGTGACGCATGGTTGAAACACGCTTAAAAACGTGCACTTTTTGTGTTCCAACTGCGACAAAAAATATTAAAATATAAATTTAAAATTTCAAACCTACATGAGCTAACGTAAAATAGAACGACGAAAATGATGATGTTATTGGATTTTATGTAGGTCTATTGGTTACTTCACAAACAAGATTCAAACTCGAGTACACATAATACTTTGGTCGACAGTAGGCTCACCAGTAGTCCATTCCTTCTCTCCGCTACACTGAGCGAGTTAGCTATCACCCACGAAAAGGAATTTCCTGAGGTTGCCGCTCTCATAGATCATCATATGTTCATGGACGACTTTGCTCCATCCGTACCGAGTGAAAATGAAGTAATCTTCCTCTACTACCAACTTGCATCTCTGAAGAAAATGCACATGCCCATGTCGAAATGGGCAACTCATGGCAAAAGAAAAAGATTTGGAAGGCTGAAGGCCATGAGGTGAAACAACAAACGCAAGTTCTGGGTATTAATTGGGACACAGAACATGATACCTTCCACTTTGATCATCGTGTGGTTACAGATAAAATAACAGCCAATCCAGTTACCAAAAGGCAACTGCAATCCACTGCTAGACTGTACGATCCATTGGGTCTAATATCTCCAACCACCACTGTAGCCAAAATCATTTTCCAGAGCGGCTTGGTGGGGAGGATGGTGGGAGAGGATGGTGGGCTCTGTCAAGCGCTGTATACGGAAGACTAGGAAAACAGTAAATTGACGAGGAGCAAACCAATGCCCTGCTCATCAGTATTGAAGCCGCCCTTAACTCGAGACCACTCACCAAGGCAGATGATCAAGAAGTACTAACACCCGCCCACTTCTTGAATGGAGAAAAACGAACAGCAATACAATCCGGACAACCAACAACAGACGTTAACTTAACCAAGATGTACAGACTGAAACAAGGAATTGCAGACGATTTTTGGAGACGTTGGACAAAGGACTACCTTTTAGAATTGAGATCTTTCCACCACGTCCGAAACACCCGCAGCAAGTCAGCGGCGCTCAATGTAGGAGACGTTGTACTTCTGCAGGAGGACCATGTGCGACGCCATATGTGGAAGTTGGCGCAAATAGAAGAACTTCAACCTGGCAGAGACGGCGTGACGCGGACCGTACTCCTGAGGACCACCTGCGGCACGCAGATAATTCGACCTATCCAGCTGGTCATCCCTCTGGAGATCGGGAAAGACCAGGGTGGGGAGTTGTTGAGGAACGGGAGCCATCTGCCGGAGCTTCTACCGAAGCTATATGATTGTTGCAGTGTGTTAACTTCCTTGAAGTAAAAGTTGTGTATCCATTAGCTCCACGCATTACTAATACTTCAAAGGGCAGGAACAGAGCCTCGGAAGGCAGAAAAGCATGTTCTATATCAAGTAACAGAGAACCTACGTTTATATTCATATTCATTCATTCATTCATTCAATTTCGCAAATCGGCCAACTAGGGACCACGATAAGCCTCATTCTGGCATTTGTTCATTTATCGCTTGATCCACATTGTCTTCATGAGCTCACTGTGTTTAACACGACGTTCTTCTGTCCATTTCGCATCAGTTGTCCGATTTTCGTCCCGGAAAGTCCCAAACGTCTTGATGGCTTTTCTATAAAGATTTCGGTCTTGTGCATCCTCTGCTCGTATCCCCATTTCTTTCAGATCTTTCTGGACGTTAACGTACCATGACATTGTCGTTTTTGGTTTTGCGTCGAATATACTGAAGATACGTTTCGTCCATCGGGAGTCGATCATCCGTCGTATATGACCTTTAGAAGCAAACTCTGCGTTTTCAAATTGTGTCTGTGATCTTCTCTATCTTCGAGTATATTTCTTGCCTGGATTTTCTGATGTAGATGCCATTTTTGTAGTCCGGGCCAAGTATGTATGATGTATAGGATCTTTCTTTCTTTCTTTCTTTCTTTCTTTCTTTTCTGTATAAATTCGCGAGCAAACATTTCTCTGATAGGATAAGGCACTGGTTTGATGACAGTGTTGTAGTGACGAATTTTTGTGTTCATAGAAAAGCACTTTTTGTTATATATGTTGCAGATGGTTTGGAAAGCGACTTCCATTTTCTTGATTCTTGCTTCTATGGCTTCCTTGTCAAGGCCATTTTCTGGATCCATTCCCGAAGATATTTAAATTTATTAACACGGTTTATCGTTCCATATTATTTTGGTGTTTAGTTGTGCTGTATCAACCTTGATGTTCGACATTACTTCTGTCTTTTGAAAGGAAATTTGTAATCCTGTTTGTTCTGCTACTTCCTTCAATATATTGACCTGTTCTGTTGCACTTTCGAAATCTTCTGTCATCAGGGCTATATCATCAGCGAATGCTAAGCAATCTATTTCCAATCCGTTTTTCTTTGTCCCGATCCTTAAAGGTTTGTAACGGTCACCTTCTTTTAACTTCTGTCGCCAATTCTGTATTACCTTTTCAAGCACGCATTTGAACAACAGAGGTGACAGGCTATCTCACTGTCGAACACCTGTCTTGATTTCAAAGGGTTCAGAGAAACATCCTTGGAATTTGACTTTGGATGTGGTATTAGTTAGGGTTGCCCATATTATCGCCAGCAGTTTCTCATCGACTCCCATTTCTGCAAGTATGTTAATCAACACATCACGATCGATGCAGTCGTACGCTTTCCTAAAGTCTACAAATGTCGTTTTATACGTTCGACCTCTCAACACATAGTACCTAATTATGTTTTTTAGGTTAATGATTTGTTCTGCAGTCGATCGGCCTTTCCTAAAAAAACCTTAGTATTCCCCGAGTTTGTGTTCAACTTGCTGTTCCAGTCTTTCAAGGATGGAAAGTGACAGGATCTTGTAAGTTACTGACAGAAGAGAAATACCACGGTAGTTGTTCACATCTCTCATATTTCCTTTCTTGTGTGAAGGATGGATCAAAGCTAACTTCCAGTCCTCTGGGAGTTGTTCTGTCTCATATATCTACAATGGATTGGTGTAGGATGTCAATTGATTCTTCTGGGGCATGTTTCCACAGTTCTGCAATCATGGAGTCTTCTCCAGGAGCCTTGTTATTTTTCAACCTCTTTATGTGGCGTTTGATTTCATCACGATTTGGTGGAGAAGATGGCAAATTGTGGTTCATTTGTTTGTTTGTTTTGATGGGGTTGGGTGGCTTTTCACAATTTAGGAGGTCGTTAAAATACCCGGCTAAAATTTCGCAATTTTCTTCGTTGGATGTTGCTAGAGTTTCATCTTTTCTTAGAAAAAAAAGGAAGGTGCCTTGTATCCTTGTATCTTCTTTTTAAAATCCCTGTAGTATTCACGGGTCTCATTTCTGTGAATGTTTTGTTCAATTTGGTCCATAATCATATTATTATTCGTATTATTTGTTTTATTTAGCATATATAGCTTTTAGTGCCGGGAGTGTCCGAGGACATGTTCGGCTCGCCAGAGTGTGTAGCTGCTTCTATGCGGACACTCATGGGGTGAATTACATGTACCGTCGCGTGTGGATGACATGAAGATGAATTAGCAAGTTCGATTTCAAATACAGTAGTTCCAACTTTGGCTACCAGATGCCATTTACACCTAGAAACAAACGTTGGAATTATATAGAGCGTTTCTAACGAAATATAACCTACAAATTTGGCTACACACTACCAATTGTAGTGGAAGGTACTTTTTCATGCCATAAATCTATGACATGGGCCCGTCGGCTTTACTTCCCCTATACCACGGGAGTATGGTACCCGTTCGCGATCCTGATCAGGCCCCGATCCAGTTTAAGTTGGGACATCTAAACACAACAACTTTCGCGATCAACTTTCCCTCCAACATGATCAGCCCGATTCTGTTCCCACAACTAGATAATCGCGTGTGTGGCCATTGCGATCGTCGGTGTGTTATATTCCCCCTGCTGTGTGCGTAAAGTAGGCAGTGGAAATTATGGCCATTTCGGATTTTCTAGTGTTTTGAAAGTGAGGAGAATGTAATGTTGGCCATGATGGTTGTATTTGTGTTGGTTGATTTAAGATAATGAAGATTGAGAGAGAGATGAAATGATGGATGGAGAACAAACATACCAGTATCTAATCACGGAAAAATGCTTAGCATTGGGGAAAGTCGTTAAAGACGAATAATAAAGACATAGATTTATTGTCATGGATAAACAGTAGACGGGATTCCGATAAGACCAAATTACTTGGGACGAACAAAGAAGTATTTATGCAATAAATATCCTAGGCCTATGCATATTTATTTTTATTCACGCCTTGCCTACACATCTCCTCACGATTTGTATAAAATTAAGAATAAACATTAGCAGGTTGAATTCTGTAAAAGGAATAACTGAAATACTTCAAAACTGGAGGAAACAAACTACTGTAAATTTCTACTTTAACACTTGGAATTCAAAAGTTGGCAGAACTTAGTGATATCATGCTGTTTTATACGATTATCCTGTTGTTTCATGATGGGACGTCTAAACACGTACCAATGACTAATGTCGTTGATCGCGATTGGACATTATCCAGATCAGAGATAATCGAGATCACGACCGAGACGTCTAATTTCATTACACGCACACGCAGTGCCACTGCCATCGTAATGTCCAGGCCGCAAGGTTCATGTAGTGACGTCACGCTTAGGGCCGGTACAGCTGCCGCAGCAAGTCAGACGGCTCCTTTCACACGCAGTCACTCCAAAGCGAATATAAATTCAAATTTATAGGAAAATGTTAATACTATTTGGAGTTCACTGGCAGTTAGATAAGTAACCACTAAATAGGCCTCAATATCGCTCCGCTAGTTCGAATCCTGCGTTGTAGCGGGCATTTTACGAGTGAACAAAATGGTACATCGTCTGTGAACTTACTAGGACGTTGACGCACACAGACAGGGCAAAATTTCAGCATTTTGACGTCCTGTGAATGTTATATCAATAAAAAGAGACATTGTAACAGTTACTCAAGATGTACCACAACGTCGATAAATCGCATATGGCTAAACTCGGGATTTAAGGAAGGAAATATTCGAATATTTCAATACACAAAACAATTTGCAGGAACAGTTTGTTAATAAAATAAATCTATGCACCCACAGAAACAATACATAGACAGGTACACTTTTCTGTGTCTACTGCCAGAAAAACCCTCGAACTGAGCTTAACATTACAAAAATACTTGCTATTCACTTCTGGACTTGCATGAGAAAAAAGGCTAAGTAAGAAATCTGCCATTCTTGACAGTCAGTAAAACAAAGTTATGAAAATTATTTCTCCTCTCTAAACAATACTGTACTATTGAATGTTTGTGTATTTATGCACTAACCAAAGTAATTGGGGCCAAAAGCCACTGTTACTTTAATGAGGATCTTCTTCAAATAAGTATCTCTTATACAATAACAGTTATCCCCCTTGGCCTGTCAGAAAAATGGTTAAATTTCAAAAGGTCAATGTCATTTTACTGAGGATTCCACAAAAAAACTAATGCTATCACTGTTGTCCAACTCATTTCTTCTGACAAAAATGAATGACGTTCACAAAACAGGATATTTTTCGAATAAACATAATTAAGTACCTATAAAAACACTATGTCCCCCTTGGCCTCCTGTCAGAAAAATAAGGTTCAAGAACAACTTCTTCGCATAAAATTGTATGTACCAATTCACTGCGGTACTACTTGACCACCAGAAAAATGTTAACCGTTAATTTCAGTAGTTAAAAAAAGTTTTACTTAAAATTTTATACAAAGGAATACCTCTCCAAAAGTTTTACCGAATATCCTAACTAAGTGTCATAATTTCATGCAGTATTGAGCTACTGTTGTGATACCAGCACTAGAGTTTAACCTCTTATGGAGTAAGCTACAGTACTGAAAAATTAATAACTAATGTAGCCTAACTATCTACTATAGGCCTACATGTCTACATAAATTCTAGGCTATTCAACAGATCACATTCTAAACTACCTACTCGTGGCTCATGCTGCACAACGTAACCTATCTTTAACTGTAATCAATGCACCGACCATTCTTGTGTTCCCTATAATGCACAAATCTTTTCTAGGAATGTTAAGTTTCCATTGCTTTCTTAAATTTTCGTCGGCGGGAAAGAAAAAACAAGGCAGAAAACCTAATCATCTCCATCATACTAGTTGCTTTTGAAACCGGTAACACAACTTTTCGGCATGCCAGGGACCTGGGCAGGAATAATTGTTACAATGAACAAATAGAATATTGTATTACCATCCATTCCTGACCCGGTCGGAGACTGTAAACAGGCTGTGGATTTTCATTTTCATTACCATCCAAAAAGCCTGCATTAGTCGAAAATAAGCGATGCAAATGTTCTAATTGAACCACAACATGCAACATGCCTGCAACTCAAACATTTTATAGATAGGCCTATAGGCTAATAACCTACCTACGGAATGAACATTTGCTTCAGGAATCAAACGGAATATTCCTCATTCTGGATGACGTAAGTAGTAGCGTTCTTACGTATTGCTTTTCACTCGGACACTAATTAAAATGTATAAACAGCACACAACAAACGACACACATTTAAGCAAATGGCCGTTACATCTCCGACTCTGTCGATCAGCTGATCACGTGGTAATGGCCGCTGCCTGACGGCCTGGACATTACGATGGCAGTGGCAGTGCCATTGAACTAGGGTTACCAACTGAAAATTTCCAAATGCAGGACATAGCTCTGCAAAAAGCAGGACATTTGAGAAAAATGCCTGACAAGTTCCATCGATAACAAGATGATACAGTATATTACACATAACTTTTTACAAAAGGCCTTACTTAACGATCGGTCCTTGCTACAGTTCTTTACCTTGACCTACTTTTGAAAGAAGACTCGAATTATTTTCTTGAAGCACATATTTATAAAAATATTTACACGACATTTCTTTGAAATTAAACTTCGCATTCCATTCTACTAGCAAACAGTTCCTTTCTTTTGTCCATTGAGCTTTTTTGAATGAAAACACACGTTCAGTGGAGGTAAGTTATTGCTGTCTGGTATGGCAAACTGGCAAATGTTCAAAAGTTCAGAAAATACGTCAATATTCTAGCACTTATTAAGGAAAACAGACCATTGCTGGTCTAGTGTTGTGTCTTTATCCAAAGTTGAACCATGACGAATAGAAGGTTGAACTTTTAGAATAACCCCTTACGTTGCAGAATTGGTCGAATAATTTTGAATCATCTATTTCTACACCCTTTGACTGCAAAATATTGAATACATGGTACAATATCTGAGGTCCTTAATGTTTTGAAGTCTCGACCATTCGAAACATTTGAATTCCTCCATAGGATGCATCCGTTTATACTAAGTGCAAGTTACACAGAAACAAGATACATTTCCCATAAAGACCTTCCATTATTTACCCAAACATCTTCTAAAAATGTGTTTAACATCTGTCTGACTTTGGCTTTGTCCAATTTTAGGTGCTGCGACAACGCGGTCATGTAGCCCCGTGTACTTTGGGTGAGTGTAGAATCGGACTGATAATCGGTGTTAATTTTGATGGCTGTATTAGTGTGTGTTATCTGTAATTAAGGTAAGGACTGCAGACGATCAATTTCAAGTAGTTCCTACTTTTGCTACCAAATGCTACCGTCAACGATATCTAGCTGTGAACTTGGCTACTAAATGCCACCGCAACCGGCACCTGGTGGTGAATGTTGGAACTTCATAGAGCGTTAATCAATTAATCTAACCTACTAATTTAGCTTCACACAATTGTAGTTAGTGGAAGGTTCTTTTACATGCCATAATTCTATGACATGGGCCAGCCGGCTTTACTTCCCCCTCCGAAGGAAGGCATACTGAGGGATTTTGAACGCTCTTAAAAAATCCGACGACTTCGGCCAGGTTTGAACCCACGATCTTGGCCATAGAAGCTCAGCATGCTACCAACTACGCCACCGAAGCCGCATCTGTCTGTCTTAAAGGGGAAAACCTAAATGAGCAATCTTGTAACAAAAAACAAAATGCCGGACGTTTTCGATAAATTAGAAATGCCGGCCGGACATAACCAATATAAATGAAAAGCAGGACATGTCCGGCAAAAGCCGGACGGTTGGTAACCCTACATTAAACCAGTAAATGCAGTAGAGCCATCGATCTATCGGAATGCAGTGACAAGGAACATATTATCGATAACCGGGTATTGTATGTTTCAATCGTAATTATATGATCTCCATTTTCTTCCAATGGTTACTTATTTTTTGACTTAATATCCTGCTACCTAGAACAGAAATATAATTATTCCCTATTTGTAATTTTTAGCACACAGTTGGTTTGCCACGGTGGGTGAGTGGTTAACGTGTCGGTCTACTAACCCCAAGCTTGTATGTTCGCTCCTGGCCGTGGTAAGTGATTTTTGAAAGGCGGCAAAAATTACGACACCATGTCATACGATGTTGGCATGTCAAAGAACCCATTTGATTTCAGTACGCCGTGTTCATAATGGCAAAATTAATCTCGGGGATTTCCGCCAACACAAAGTTCCTCATTTCTCTACTAGAAAGCGCTGTAGTGTTCAAGGAGCTTAGATATCTAACCTCCTTGACTTTCATAGTGCTTCAAGGATCAATGAAATTCGACATGCAAGGTACCCTCTGGGTGTCAAATAACAAAGCTTGCACCCGGCAGCCGAGGCCATACGATATTATTATTATTATTATTAGCACACAGTTTTTGATTTTCCTCCGTGAAATGTTAAATGAGTTCTGTTCCTTGGAGGTGACGCCCAAGAAGGCGTGCTGTTTTACAAAGCACTGAAGATACCACAGCATGAACAAGGGATCGAGTTTATAACTTCTGCAATGTCCATTGGCTCCATGTACAGTATATAGTCACAACGGAAGTGTAAGTTTAAAGGTAAATAAATGGTATTCCGGAGTTCAGTAAATTCTCCAGGCTTCCTTTATCATCAGTTTCATATGTATTCTTTGTCGGCAGCTATTGCTGTGACAGACCACTAGTAAGCTACATTGTCATGAGTATAACTCTCCTCCCGAGGCGTTAGAGGATCATTCTTCTCACTGGTTTTATAATACGTGCTATTTGAAATTCAAAACGCCAGCTTGTGTCTGGCTGATATAACCTGACGAACGTTTCACATTTGGGGCGGAAACACAACACCAGTTACGTCTGAGTAAACAAAATCCTCCCGGCTTGTGAAAAGGATTTTATTATGTTTGGCTCCATGGGATGTAATAGAGAGGGTAAAATAATACAGGCGCGGATTCAAGGGGGGGGGGGGGTCACGGGGGTCATGACCCCCCCCCCCAAACGGAGACCAAATTTTTTTGCAAACTCAAAAAACGAAAACACAATTACCAGACAAATAAAACTTAACGATTTTTACTGAAAAACAGTTTTTTTTTTCATTTTATTCAATATTGAATTATCTTTATTGGAATTATTATGTTCTGTTACAACTGTACATATTTACAACTTCTAACCTCTTGTATAAAAACTATTAGTTATACAACAAAATCAACTCGTCTATTTTGTTTAGCAAACCTTGTGATTACCGAATCGATGTTTATAGTGATGTCACGATGATTGTGCAGTAATGCACGGATAGGAAACTGGGGCTTTTTTCGCACCAAAAATTTTTGCCGACGTCCAAACTGCAAGCTTGGTTGGCAATTTAAGCTGTGACTTTCTCCCTTTGTCGGTACCAACTCGACTTGCCGAAACTGTTACGTACCTTGATCCTTTTCTCGAAGCTCGATGTAAAAGTCGCAAAACACGCCGTTGCAATTTGTACGAATATTTTTGGTGCGATAAACGCATCAAATTTCTATCCATGAAGCTTGCAAAAAAATTGGTCTGGTTTTGTACGTTTGGTTATTTTGTGATTGCGTTTTCAGTTATACCATTTTTCTTTACGATTTCGATTCTCTGACCCCCCCACCGCCCGACCCCCCCCCCCCCCAAGCCAAACTCTAGATCGATTCTCTGACACCCCCCCCCCCCCCCAAAACCAAACTCTAGATCCGCGCCTGAAATAATATACACATTGTGATTTTACATCTACAACATACATAGCCTATTCGACACTAGCAGTCACCTTTCTTTTGCTAGAATAACGCTTTGGTTCGGTAGCATTGCAAACATCGCGTCAATTTACTCGCAATGCCTTTTTTATCGGTTCGTTTACGTTATAATGTACATTTCTAAGAAATTATTTCCGCAGTGGATCTTCCAAAGTTATTATTATTATTATTATTATTATTATTATTATTATTATTATTATTATTATTATTATTATTATTATTATTATTGTTTCGTTATCCCCAACTAATGAACACGTTAAAACTTATTTAACACAATGTTTCCTTTTCTCTTCCCAATATAACTTCGGTTGTTGGTTGGTTGGTTGGTTGGTTGGTTGGTTGGTTGGTTGGTTGGTTCCTCAGTTTAGGGGCTGTGACAACGCGGTCATGTAGCCCCGTGTACTTTGGGTGTGTGTAGAATCTGTCTGATAACCGGTGTTAATTGTGATGACTGTAATAGTGTGTGTTATCTGTTTTTAATTCAAGTAAGGACTGCAGACAAATAATTTTTAAATAGTTCCTACTTTTACTACCAAATGCCAACGTCAACGACAACTAGTTCTGAACTTGGTTACTAGATGCCACCGCAGTCGGCTCCTGGCGACAAATGTTGGAACCTAAGAGCGTTAGTCAAATCTAACCTATAATTTAGCTTCACACAAGTGTAATCAGTGGAAGGGTCTTTTACATATCATAAATCTATGACATGGGACCGCCAGCTTTACTTCCCCTCCGAAGGAAGGCATGCTGAGGGACTTTTAACGCTCTTAAAAAATCCGACGACTTCAGCCGGGTTTGAACCCGCAACCTTGGGCACAGAAGGTCAGCATACTAACAACTACGCCACTGAAGCCGCCTAAATATAACTTCATCCGTTCACTGTTATCAAAATTGTATGAACCAAATATGGTATTGTTTTGTCAATAAGCAAAGGTACTTTAATGGAGAGTAAGTATCTCAGTATTTTCAACAGTGGCGGCCGGTAATAAGGTTGCAGTGTTGCACAACGACCAGATTAATTCATGAAAAACAATTAATTCCGAAATAATATTTTTAGTACTAGAAGTTGTATGTTTCCTTCTACAGTATATGTATAGGATTCATAATTCTGTTCTTTAATAATTCAAGAAATCTTATAGTAAGTTACTGTGAACTGGCTGAGAAAGCGAGGCGCGCCAGCCGTCTAGGAGCGCTCGTCCGTTTGGTCGTTGCCAGGCCCAAGCACCGACCAGATCTCAATAGTGAAGGGTATGGCAAAGATGCTAGACCGGGTAAGCCCTATCCCAACAGTTAACACGGCTGGTCGTTGCCCGCTGACTGCAACCAGGAGCTGAGGCGCAGGCGCGGACGTAGACATCCGAGAAGCTCCGTCCATGTCTTGCAATGTTGCGCGTGAACTTGTGACACTCGCAGTTGTCGCTCTCACATATAGCCTAACTTACGTAGTTGTTTTCATGTAGACTAACTTATATTCCATTTAATCCGATGAAATTGTGATGTCTCTGAACTGCGGCATTCGTTATGAATGAGGTACATCCGTTTTACCACGCAATTGAATACAGTTTTCTCCGATATCAAGCAGTATTTTACCCTATCACCTCATGGGTGCCCGCAGGAGGTGGGCCAAGGAGGGGCCGTGTCCCCTCCCCCTGAAATTCCGAGAATATTTCGATTGTTCATTGTCACACCAGTTGATTTCATGAAGTGAAGTTACTGATGGTTAACTGATTTAGATGTAAGGATAATTCCAGAGTTTTATTTAACTTAGTAATTTGGGATTATTTGAGAATATCTTCAGTTATTTAAAAAATCGGCGAACTGGATTAACTTTACTATTTTAATGAACTACTTGATTTTTATTTTTGTCGATACATTGTGATACCACTACTTTTTGCCTGTTTTTAAAGAATGAACATTATGGCGATGATTCACAAAGAAAAGCGAACTCCTATGAACAAAAACTCGGAACTTAAAAAAAATCCTCCCATTTATGCCATAAAGACTATGTACCCAACGGTTTAAGAGCAGCCAAATCATGAATGTCACGAAGCAAGTAAGAAATGAAACGAAAATTGCGGGGGGATGTAAGTCTCAGTATCACCTAGTGACATGTGCTGTAGGTAACCAAATTTTAAAAAAATACAGCCCCTCCCCTAGAAAACATCCTGCGGGTGCCCATGTACCACCGTAATGAAAATAGTGCAACACCCAGAAAAATTATCCACCAGCCGCTACTGATTTTCAAGCATTGTATGAATTTGGCCAGTCACATTCTGAGTGGTTCAGGCGGCATATGCATATACTGTATACAGTATGCTTGGATGTTGGGTTCGTGAACTGATCCGTAGGCTACATTTTGATACCCCGTGAACAGCTGATGCAGCAAGAGTGAGCCGACAAGTGGGGCTTAACCGACAGATATCGAGGTAGGAATGTTGGACTATGACAATAGTCATTAAAGATTAGCGTTTTTCACCTCATTATCCACCTGGAAGCGGCGTCTTCTACCACCACGTTAATAAACCAAATTAAAAGAGTGTGACTTGGGCAGTTTCGAAAGGTAGATTTCTAATTTTTTTCATTTATACCAGTATTATACGTAACTTCATTTTTAGTAGCAACTTCATTCTAGTGTGTAAAATTTATTTGTATGTGAACTTTTCATTTTTTAATCAAAATTTTGTAAGGATATCCATTTTCCTCTATCATGTTAAACTATTAAACTATCAATGATGATGAAGATATCATTGTGATATTTTATTAAACATCATTCCATATTATTGACAAGGCGGATTACACAATACATAAGTTACTAATTCTACCAGCCAGTTATTATTGTAGTTTTTCAGAGATAGTGGTAGGTTTAAAATTATCTTTATGTTCGACCCTGACTATTATATGTCAGAAAACTGTATCATAATGATGGTCATTATAACACTATTTTTCATTATGAAACAGTTTCTCCCACCAATCACAGCTCAAGAAACAGTTGTTTGACCAATAAGATAAGGATAGCATCGCACCTGCGCTGAGTTCCAAGGCCTTCTAATTTAAATTTCACTGCGTTGCCTAGTGTCATAGTGGGGTAATCGAGGAGGCCATGGTCAAATACAAGGCATTCTCTGCGTATCATGCGCTCTGTTCAGTACATAAAACTGGCGAAATCTCGACAGATATTTATGAATATTTATGTTCGAACATAAAATAGTTATAATAATTATCGTCGAACATAAACAGTCGTATGCAACTCGCCTATAATGGTAATTAAGACACTCGTATGGAAATTATAAAACTCGCATACGCTCTTTTTATAAACGTACTTGTGTCTTAATTATTGCCATTATAGGCTCGTTGCATAATGTACTATTGTGTACATATTTTGTCATTCATACTGGATATGTAACCATAAAATGTCAGTCTCCTTCTCTGATGGAATCTGTGAATTTTTCAATACTTTGATAGATTTCCTGTGGCTTCTTTTTCATCCAAATCCCGCTTTCGCTTTTTGGTCCTGAAATTTTTCTGATGATTTTTCTCTGTTGCTTCTCGATTGTTTTGACTTGTGATCCTCCCCCAAGTATCAAAGTTTAAGATACTGATTTGACAACAGTATTGTAGTGTCGTAATTTTGCCTTTCGTTTTATGAATTTCTTGTTATATCTATTCCAGGTAATTTTGTATGCATTTGTGTAATTTTGCAATTCATTCCTTGTTCACTTCTTGATTTAACTCTGCTGACTGAATCATTTCTCCTAAATGCGTGAATTTATCTACTTGAGGGATATTTCCAAATTTGGAGATAAAAGATTGGTTGTTGAATCCTTCCATATAGGCTATTTAGTTTTCTTATATGGAAAATGGTGTCCTGTCCTGGCTGCTATCTCATGACGTTTGTCTGTGGAATGGATTTGTCGAATAACCTGTTTCATTGTATGGCTGTATTATTGTATGTATTTGGAACTGGGACTAGGTTTGGGAAGGAGGCAGCCGTCCACATGCTGCCTTGTCGAAGCGACCAGACAACCGCCAGCCTTCCACCTCCACGCGCTGACTTCCTGCTCCGCGTCCTTTCAATCCATTTAGATAGAGACTTAATGTTAATTTCAGCCTACCTTTTTACCAACATCGTATAGAGTGACCTTCCGGTAGTATCCTCTGCTAATTACAATCTGATCGGGGCGTAGATGCTACCAGAGTTCCTTTATGAGTGTTCCCAGTTCCAGACCTGAGGCTAGCATTAAATTTCTTAGCTGAGCCGGGAATCAGGGATTACATTCTAGCCTCTGCACCACAAGGTGGTTTAAAAATAATTTTGTGCAATCATCGGATGAATAATTGTGTAAAACTATAGTTAGATAAATAATTACTTCAGTATATTTTCATGTTGGTTTATAAAATAAAATAATAAAACACTTCGTATAACTCTGTAAAATATCTCATAATTCTTAACCTACATTTAATCGGGAGAGGTTGCTTGGCATAAGACTCTACAATTATGGTTCTAAATAAAATTTAAGAATTGAAATACAGTGGGATTTGGCCAACTTGAACTTCCATAATTCGAATTCGTCTATAATTCGAAGATTTATGTCGGTCCCTGGAACTTCATATCAAATGAATGGAAAAATCGTGAATAATTCGAAGTTCACCTTCCTTAATGCGAAGTTTTTGTAAACGGGTAGGTCTACTAAAATATAAGTCAAAAGTTAGAGCAAACGTTCCCACACTATTCACCGTTTCATTCATGAAACTAATTTGAACAACTTTCTAACTTGGAAAAAATAAATTCTGCAAAGCAATCATATACTTTACAATTAAGTAATTTTGAATATTTATGTAGAAAGGGAATGAGAACTTTAATTTTAAATAATGAACATTCTGCTATTGTGCACTCGAGAGTAAGCGCAAGCTGTTCGGGCACCTTTTGTGACGCAAGCTGTATTAAATTTGTTTAAATATCGTTCTTTTACAGACAAATTTATTTTCTCAACAGATATTTTTTATTGAAATATTGACTTTTTCAGGCTTTTGGTTGACCTAAATTCAAACCAAAATGTGTAACTTATCTAATTCGAATTTTTTGTTGGTCCCTTTAGCTTCGAATTATCCAAATTTCACTGTATTTAAAATGTTCATCTCGTATGGCTCTCAAATTAACTAGTAATTCATAATTATTTTTCTTATATTTCACCCAGTGGTGTTGCTGTGTGCACACGCACCACGACTGCAAGTCCAGAGATCAAAGGTTCGAATCCCGGCGCAGACAGTGGCCGTCCAGGGCGTAGTTTTTCCCCAGGTTTTTCCACACTCCCTCCAGATAAATATCGGAATTGTACCTTATTTCAAGTCTCGGAGCACCTATCCCAATCATAAACCCTAATGATTACACACTACTGTAGTCACCACAGAAACACAGGTTTTCAGACAAATTCAACGCACACGCTGCATGGGGCCAATAACCAAGATATCCCATGTACTTAAAATAAATTAACAATAAACTTGTTGTTATTATTACTACGTTAGTGAATTTCCTCGTAGATTATTCTTGTTTGTATTTCAAAAATCATGTTCTGTAATTATTCCGGTCGTCAACAATTTTATCTACGAGTCATGCTCATTAAAGATTTCTTTTTTGTAATAGACAAGTGATTCCTTTTGAAATATTTCTTCCTCAAGACTTGGCAATAATCCCCTCGCCATGTGCTGATAAGGAAATGGACTCTTGAATAAATTATTGGCACTTAAAGCAAGGAGATAGTGACGCACCATCAATATAAGCCCATTAATAATTCCCAAGCTGCCGCATTACACTCTCATGCCCACCGTGCGTGATTCAATAAAGCTTTATCTATTAATTCAGCGCTATGGTAAGCAAAGGCCGCAGTTTATAACACCATCCCTAAGAGCAATATATTATTCTCCGAAGTTCTCCCTCTTGATAAACTCTACCGTAGGTCACTTCTAATTACTGACTTGCAAGCTGAAACAAGCGTCTATAGGGAGTTCGCTGGGAAACGCAACCAGTAGACAAGCACTAAGACACCGTTCGCGGTTCGCACCAGCGTTGCCAACTTAATCTATTGATAGGATCGTGCAACTAACTCATAACGTTCGTATATTTCACTGTAGGATAGTAAAAAAATTAACTTCATAAATTATGCCTAATTTGGACATTTGCTATTTCAGTTAACTGCAGATATTATGCAGCTCTTCATTTCGACAAGATAATTTCTTACAAATTACCTTGTGTGTAATTTTAAACGTACAAGTGCCGGGTCGTCATCAACGAAGGTCGGATGTACAAATGATTCGTATTCATATAGTAGTCCCTATTTTTTACTTTGATCAAATTCATTTTAGACTCACCTAATCATCTGGGATTTTTCCGTGTCTTTTGCGGAGTTTTGCCTAGTTGCACCAAGACAGACTCTTCAGCGGGCTCTTGGTGACCGTACCCGGACCGTGAGAGGGATAGTGAACCATGCACTATGTCTCCTTATATGAAACGCATTTTCGCTTCTTTATTGCGAGAGCTGATAACTCTTGCAGCTTTTCTCCTCATAGAGGAGAAGCTTCATTTTGAATAGGCTACCGTCTCGCAGTCAACATTAAAATGTGGCAACGTCAATGCATGGAGAGCAAATTCGGGCAGTGCTGAGAATTGATTGTCTTCAAAAACGTTTTAAGAATACGCAAATTCCCCCAATACTCGGTTTTCCCGAAGATACAAAGGGCGACAATCGTACAACTTGCGGAAGATCCTACAGAAGGATCGTACATCGTACAAAGAACGAAATTATCGTGTTTGTTGACAACGCTGGTTTGCACAAGTTTGGCTCTAGTTGGCTGCCAACCTCTGATCGTAGTGGACTGTTACTGAAAGTTGCCCCTACCTTAATCCTTAATTACTTAACATTCGTCTGAGAGACTACGCATGTTGGCAACATTGTGAATTATGTCAATACCGCTCACGCGGGGGGCACGGTATTTCCAGTACCTTCATCGACTCTCACAACACCAGTATTGCACGAGTCATTGTTGAATTGGGCTGGATTGTTTCTCTGATAAAAGAACACCGATGTCTGAGGTACGAATGTTTAGTATTAACGTTATTGAGAATGTGATAGACTTAAACCGTGATAAGCAGCATCGTGACTGTAAAGTTCCCAGCAAAAACAATAGGCAATGTCCCTCAAAAAGCGACGCATGACTCGGTTCTTTTTTCGTCACTGTTCATGAGCCGTATGTGTCAAGCATTAGGCAATGGTTTGCCAGGAATGAGATAATCCATGAAAGTACTAAATCTGGATGAAAATCTTTGAAAGAGATGCAATATTTGCTATGTGTTCATAATCGGTTTGACTCCTGTGCAGTTAGTGGTGTCCCGTTTCAGTTTTGTTAGTTTTGTTAGTAGCACTCTGGAAATTGTTTGTAGTTATTGTGCCATGTTATTGAGGCTAAGTGCTGTTAGGAAACACCACGTTCACACTTTAAAATAATGAAATTATCAACATTCACTTTCAAGTGTCTGTTCGAAACCATTGGTTGCTACTTGATTAGACGACTGTCTGAACGAAACCATTGGTCGATACTTGGTTAGACGACTGCTGACCGAAACCATTGGCCTGTACTAGGTTAGACGACTGTCTGGACGAAAATTGCTGATTGTACTAGGCCTGCAAGCAAGGGGGTCTGGGGCGTAAGCCCCAGGTTAGGTTTGTTTTTGTATGTAAAACAATATTCCGCGTTCACCCACTGCCATCGTTATGACATTACGATGGCAGTGGTTCACCACGGCAATGAACTATCTCCAACAGTTTCGAACTAAACGGCAAAACCAGCGCCAAACAGTATATGTGGGTTGCACGAGTCGGGGGAGGCGTGGGCCGATGCAAGCGCCATCTATTGCCTCTCCCGAAAAACAAAGCGTCCGCCATACGGTTGTAAAAGCCGGTGTAAATACGTGTGGTGAGAAGCGTAGGAGCATCAACTTTTAGTGATAAAAATGCCTTTGTGGAGAAGTATTTGTCAAACCTGACTCTACCCCTCAAACATCCGACCAAAAGGTTGGATTTTTGTTCACTGCCTGAGATTATATATTGACCTGACACTGTTCGAACGAGGTATGCTGGTCGGTGCCCGACGGATGTGAAGTGCGATTTCGGCAGAGGAGCGGGAATTCGGCTTCACACATTCAGCCATGTCCAGGGTGTATGGTGAATGGTTGAATGTGGGTGTCACTGGCCGTCCAGCTACCCTCGATGACCGTGACTGGCGATATCTGAGACGGATTGTCAATAGTGACAGAAAAGCAACAGTGCAACAAATCACGGCTCAATTCAACACAGGACGTGCTAGACGCGTCTCTCAGTGGACTAACCGTAGGAACATGGGTTCCATGGGGTATGGGAGCCAGCGCCGCACACGGGTGCCACTGTTAACCCAATGTCACCGACACAACGACGCGCATTTGTCGCCAATCACCAGGGGTGGACACTGGAACAATGGCGTAACGTGATATGGTCGAACGAATCATGATTTTAATTGCACCATGCCGATGGGAGGCACCATGTGTGGCGCAGACCACATGAATCGATGGATCCCGCCTGCCTCGAAGGTGTGGTCCAGGGATATGGTCTGGAGTGCATGTTCCTGGCATGGAATGGGTCTCCTGGCTGTTCTGGAAGAGACTTTGATGTTCTGCGATATGTTGAGCTACCAGAGGCCCCACATGCTATTAGGTGACTATCACATGACATTTCCTAAGTCAGTGTACTAGCTAACGCGGCAAAAAGCATTGATTCGGATAAAGATTATTGATGAGTAGTACCGTATGCGCGGGTTTGGCAATATTGTATTTGTCCCATAAGTCACTTGTATTATGGCGGATACAACTGTAATTTTAAATATAAGTCGTGATCTAAAAATGGGAAGGTGGGTGGGTTATAGACAACGGAGGAGAAACCATCTAGGCTATTACCACAGCATTTCTACAATATTATTATCCTTTAAAAAGGCATTTCGGCTAATATAAGTAGTTTTGTAGAATGTTCACCACTTCTGAACTGTTACCAATTTTACTATGGCTCTCGTGCGGTCGATTAGTCTTCAGGCCAGTTAACACGCACTATAGAATAATATTTTCACTCATAAGAATGACTTATAACTCCTCTTCAGAATAACACTTTGCAGCGAATTCCTGCAGCATCCCGATAGGAAAGAAGAACTCGTGCTCCAGTCGACCGTCCTGCAATACCAAAACATGTCACCTCGCGTCACTACTGCCTCAAAATTACCACACGAGTCATCCCTAGGCCAATATGTTTGACCTTGTTATGCTGGGTTGGTCAACATCCCTCGGAGGCCAGTTTAAAACCTGGAGCGCAACGCTATCTCGCTTCTTTGCTGCTGCTGCATAAGGGCTATGACATCGTGGTCATTTGGGTGTGTGCGTGTGGAATTTGTGTGATAACCTGTGTTATTGTAATGGCTGAATTAGTGCCTGTATTTGTACATTGGGAATAGGATCAGGAAGGAGGTGGACGTGGCCTTAAGTTATGAATCATCCAAGCATTTTCCTGGAGTAAAAGTAGGGAAACCATGGAAAAACACTTCCAGGAATGCTGAGGAGGGAATCTGACTGCACATTACTGCAGTTACCACAGTGGCACATTTTATCAGACAAATTCAACATACACCCAAATACATGGGGCTGATGACCACGATCTCTCATGTCTTACCGATTTATGCGAGAAAGCCACAGTGCTCGGCGTTTCTCGCTTCATTTCTTCGTGAGTTCGCATTGGTTCTTTATCACTGACGGTATGCTGAAGAAACGTTCACCCTCCTTGTGATCAGCTCTATCCTTGTTGGTCCTCGTGCGGCAAGCAACAATTGCACTGCAACCATCTCGAATTCAACGAGGAAAAGGGCTACTTTCTACGTGTTATCACCCAAAAAGGAAGTATCTCCCTATTGTTTACCACCTGGCCTTTACAACAAGATGGCGGACAGGCTGTTTCTGACTACGGCGCATAGATGGCGTTAGCTTCGCAGGAGTAAAAGTAGGCAACCCACACGGCTCGTGCAACCCACCAATTGTTGTCACTACTGAAAAAAGAATGCAATAACATCCTCTAGCGATAAAATGTTCAATTCATGTATCTTACTCACATTAGCCATTCCTATAATTTTTTTTCGGATTTTCATGGCGGCGGACACCAAGTAATGCACAAGTTCCTTTCATTAAGAAAAATAACTGTAATGGTTATAGACCGTAGGACTCAGGTGAACCGGGACAGCATTGTCGCAAGTACGTAGCATGCTTCTCGTTGGAGATATCAATGATGATGATGATGATTATTATTATTATTATTATTTCTTCAAGGGACGAACAGCATGGTAACTTGCCTCTTTTGGCGATATCGAGTGACATCAGTGACCTTAAAGTCAATTCTAAATTAGGAAGCTAGAGTATTGAAAGAATAGGCAGCCTACATTGTTGTTTTTTTTTAGTAAGTTAAATTTTAGACTTTCATGCTTACTGCTTACTTTAGTAGAGAAATACTTTCTTCTTGTAGGATATGTTTACAAACAGCTCCTATTTTGAGCATACGATCCTGTAGAATTCTGATGAATAAGAAATGTCAGTAATAATGGAGGCGTATTTCGATTTGGCAACTCACTTTCACAAATGTTTTAACGACTTTCATCAAATAATTAAATCGTATGCATGAAGTGCACTTTCTATAACACCTTATTTATGTACAGTACTTACATTACCCTGCACGAGTCCCCTGGGTGGTGCTAAACGAGCAACAATATTACTGGAGCCAGATAATCCTTGTGATCTCCTGGCATGTATCACATTGCCAAAATTGCCAAAAATCAAAGAAACTGACCTTTTCATGACCATCTATATCTATATCTGAGTCCAAACATTAGATTGTATCAACTGAACATCGAAGGCATTAGTGGAGCCAAATGCCATCTCTTACGTAAGATCTTGGAATATAACAGAGTTGATGTACTTGCGGATCAAGAACATCATGTTGAGAATATAAACCAATTCTCCTCAAGAGGTAAAATACCTGGTTTCGATCTCCTATGTGCTACGTATGATAAGGTTTATGGTGTGGCAACATATGTACGGAGCAGTATAGAAAATGCATACCTTCTGTGCATTAATGACTAGGGTTCGGATGTTTAAGACCTAAAGGAGTACAAAATATACCAGCAAATATGCCCTAAAACCTAGCTAAATATGACCTAAAAATTATAAAATATGACCTAAAATACTACGTCTCTTCACCGAAATCTTGCATATACTTTCTGAACTTTACAGCTTAGCTACACGTCACTTTCGGCATAATGGAGTTCACTGCAGTACTACAAGTGTGACCAATCTGTTGAAATCCGTTGGTAGTGAAAGAGCAAGGGAGCTTTCACTCGGCCCTGCAAGGAAGAACTGGGCGAGATATAACATGACATTTCCTTGTTTGCTAGCTAATTGCTTCTGAGCTAAATATATCTACTGGAGTGACATCCTATTGAAAGGCGGAAGCACACTATCGTCATGTTCCGTGACCTCATGCGTACAGTGTCGCAATCTAACTTGTCCAGAAAGATATGCTAAAAGACGTCCGTAGAGGAGCGCCTTCTTGGAATCAGGTCTTCTAAACCTGCTGCCTGTTCCGGGAAAAGAAAGAAAAATATATCTAATACACTATTCGGAAATCCTGTGCTTGAAACTCGACGCAGATAACACGTACCTTGTTAACGACGCCTCAATTTAAACAAAAATGCAGAAATTATAACCAAATATGACCTTATATCACTAAAATATGACCAAAACAATAAAAATGGCCGAAATATGCATTTATAGGCATCATCAAATTGCTTTAAACGTGGTCAAGGACCCATCATTCAAACTTATTTTTCAGATTTCGGGTAAATAGAGCTCAGGAAAAAAAATATGACTTTTTCTTAACATCCGGCCCTTATTAATAACACTGAAAACCCGCATGAAGATGTCGTGTATAGATTATTATGTAAATGTGTATATGGACTATAATTGTATTTGTGCAATGTGATTCCAAACGATAAATAAATAAATACGTACAGAACTTTGCTGAAAATCTTGGTCCATCTACTGCTCTAGTTGGAGCTGGTAGCGGTCACAGTTGCTGGTTATTACGTATTGCAGTCACATATAGCTGTAACAAAACATTTCTCGTTGCTATGAACGGGAGCTATACGCACACAGAGTAATACCGCAATAGCTTTGGTTTCATTATTAGTGGAGTAGTGACAGTTCTATTACCCCCCACCACCTCACCCTCTGACGTCACATACTAACCCGCAATACATTCAGGGGCAAAGTCGATATCTCGCAAAGCCATGGTCCGATTTTGACAAATGAGGTGTCGTTGGACTCCGGTTGACGCCCTCTTTCCAATGGACCACTCATTTCAACCCCTAAATAAAACCTACCCCTACTAGGGGGTGAAATTGTAATTTTTTAGTGAAAGTCACTTTTCAAATGCGACATGTATAAGGTGCACTGCTAAAATGAACTTAAACGTTGTTGCTCATATAGTGCATGCGTTTTTCTGGCTGCCGCTATGGATTAACATTTTTGTTTTTGTTTTTTACGCATGCGCACTTGGGATTTTTGTAAGAGGGCGAGCTCTTTGAAAAAAATGATTGATAAGAAGGGGTTTTGGTGGTGAGGAGAGAACCAGATAGTCGCCTACTTTCCTACGAAGTTTGCCGATATCTCTCGAACGCAAGGTTGGATTTGGACGTGTGACGTGTCAAATCGCTTGTCTCGAAACCCTATATATGTTATTAATAGGTTAAAGTTTTGAGAATGAGGGAAACAGGCTTTTTGGTGGTAAAACCATGATTTTAGACTTTTTCTGATATTTCACGAATGCATGGTCGGATTTGGTCCTATGACGTGTCAAATGGCTTGTCTCGAAACCCTCTTTATTTTGGTAATAGGTTAAAGTTTTTGAGAATGAGGGAAACAGAATGTTTTGGGGTAAAACCGTGATTTTAAACTTTGTGCTATATCTCGCGAATCAATCATGCTAGAGGCGTGTACGAGGGGTCCAAGGACTCGGGCTGACGTCCTCTTTGCTATGGACCATGCGTTATATTTTATTTTTAATTGGAAACTCGATTTTGGGGTAAACAAGTGTTTTTTGTGATTTTTGCTGATAACTCACGAACCAATAAGCCTAGAGACAAGTGCGAGGTGTCATTTCTTTCATTGCGTTGCGCTCTTGCCGAGGATGTTCGTGTTGAGCAGGAATGAAAAACCATGTTGAGGTAAACCCATGATTTTAGACTGTTTGCTTTATCTCGCAAACCCAGAACGCTAGAGACGTGTACGAGGTATCCTAGGACTCGGGATCACGCCCCCCTTTTAGAAACTATGTTTGAAATTTTGACAAAGGGCCTAACGCCATACACGATGAAAAAAAAATATTTACCTGTTTATAATGTCCATGAAGCGTGGTGGTTGAGAGAAACGATACTGCTGGGTGTGTGTATGTGTTTCAACGAACCTGTCGCTAACCACAAGGACCATGCTTAATAGAACAATCGCTATTTCGGCAGGTCGGTGTATGACAGAGCGAGCGTGCGTTTCTCTGATATTTTACCTTTAACGTGTAAACGGTGATGAGAACTTGGTTCTATGTTGGTCGAAGCGAGTACAGAAAAAAAACTTGCAGACGAGCAGGAGGTGAATGTCATTTGAGCTTTTTGGAAGGCGTTGATCTGACTTGACAACAGGTGCAATGGAAAAATGACAAAATCGCTTGAAGGTGAAATAATCCGACCATTGTGGTGGCAGGGAAGAGCGAAATGCATGTGAACACATGTGAAACCACATGCACGCTAAACAAGTTACATCCTGTCTTGCTTCGTACGTGACAAAATGCAAGTTCATGTGAAATTTGATCTGCCACATGTGTTCGCCTGGGACGTTAGCTGTCCACGTGCACGATAAGAGAATGTTCAAAGCGTGAGAAAAAATGATTATACAAGCAACGTAACATATATAAAGCCATGTCGTTATCATTTCCCCTCTCACTTAGGTAAACTACCTTTGAACACACTGCATTGCGTGAAACACTTGATCTTGTTTAACAGTTTTGGTGTTGGTGGAAAATACTTAACCTTGTTGTGAGGTAGGTGTTTATTCATTCATTTATATATTTATTGATTTATATATTTACATGCAATTATTTATTGATTGTTAAAGTTATAATTAAATGTTTATTTATTTGTTTGCAGATAAAGTGTATAGCCTACCTGTTGTGTGTCTGTGGGAAAGAGATTGAAAAAGAGAGAAAGACAGACAGCTTGAAAAGGAAACTATTTCCACACTAGCCCACGAGACGGGAATAAAGCAAAGCATTACACGTCAAAGTGAGATTTGTTTTTTATATATAACCTGTTTGATTTTGTTTTGTTTATGAAATGCATAAAGAGTGTTGGAAAACGCCTGACCTCTGTTGATAACCAGGAACGTGTGTGTATGGGGCCATTGTCCAGCAGTCTACAGCTGAAAACTCAGGTGAGAGTGTTCTTTCAAAATAATGTCTTTTACTGCTGTGGATACGTTAACTTGGGAACCCCTAAACAGTTGTTTCAAATCACGTGTGTGCTCTGGTCGTGTGGCCAATGTTAGAAAAAGTTTGATTCACAAAGAATTTTTACAATCTTGTTTTGAAATTTTTAAAATTGAAATTTGTACAGCGCAAAGGTTGCATACAAGTTTAAACGTGAATACAGAATTCGTGTGCGATTTCGTATATAAAAAGAAGGACGTAGAGCATAAAGAGACATTCTATATTTGCAGTAAAATGCAAGAGCTTTTGATAGCCGATAATCTGAACGAGTGGTATCAAAGCTATGTGGTGAATGCCTTGCTATCAAAATTTGATAAACCGCAACAAGGACCGAGTGGTTTAGCGTTAAACAAAATCCATTACCTGCAAATCAACATTTGTCATTTCAACCCGTTGAATGCTGGCTCTAGCTTTATTAAAACACCACCAGCCATAGCTTAGAAAAAGGCTGTGGTGAATATTGAAAATTTTGATGATGAATGTTTTCTGTGGGCTGTGGCCGCCTATTTGCAACCAGCACTACGCGCCTGTCACAGACCTGGAATGTACAAGGCCAAGTTTGTTGAATTGAAAAAAACATTAATTTTAACTCGATTATCGTTCCCTATGGACTTAACCGAGATCCATAGGTTTGAATAAGACAACCATGACTTTTCGTTCATGGTGTATGGCCTTGATGGTGATGAGATTGTGGGTCCTCTTTATGCCGCAAAGAAACCGAAACGACATCACAATCATCTTTTATATTTATCTGTAGGAGAGGTGAATCACTATTGCCTCATTAAAAGCTTGAGTAGATTGCTAAGCAGTCAAATGTCCAAACATGATGGTAAGAAGCACATTTGTGATCGATGCTTGCAATATTTTACCACTCTTACGCTTTTGGAACGTCATAGGGCAGATTGCGTTTCTCAGGAAGTGGTGAGATTGATATTACCACAAGGGGACAAGGCTATGTTAAAGTTTAAGGACATTCATAAGCTTGACACTGTCCCCTATTTGGTGTATGCAGATTTCGAAGCTCTCACTACACCCATGGCGGGATGTGAAACAGATCCCACCATCAGCTCAACCACACCCATTCAAAAACATGAACCCTTTGCCATAGGATTTAATGTGGTGTGTGCCTATGACCCCACACAATCCGTTTACAAATACCGTGAGGGGCCAGATTGTGCCAAATGGTTCTTGGATGAACTTGTCAAGTTGGCTCATGATGTACAGGAATTACTGGACCACCCAGTACCCATGAGCCTATCTCAAGAACAGCAGCAGCGGTATGAGCATGCCACGACATGCCATATTTGCGAAAAGCCTATTTTAAGTGGAGAGGAAAAAGTCAGAGACCACTTGCACTTTACGGGGGAGTTTCGTGGAGCTGCGCACAGCAAATGCAACTTGAACTTTCCAGCTCCTCGTTTCATTAGTGTCTTTTTCCACAATCTGGCGAATTATGACATTCAGTTTTTGATTCGTGAATTGGGTCATGTCAACACGGGCTCGTTTACCATTATCCCACAAAACCATGAGCGTTTTACGGCCCTGACATGGTGGTTGGGTGACTTTAGCATTCGATTTTTGGATTCCTTTAAGTTTATGGCATCCTCGCTAGACAGCCTTGTGAATGGCTTGAATGAGGAGGAATTAAAAAATACTAGAATGCATTTTAATGATCCTGAGCAATTTCAATTGTGCATTCGGAAAGGTATATTCCCGTATGATTTCTACAACAGCTGGGACGTGTTAAAGCAAAGAAAACTCCCACCACAAGAGAAATTTTACTCGAAACTAACACGCAGTGCCGTTTCCGATGAAGACTATGCACATGCATGTCAAGTTTGGCGAGTGTTTGGCATGAACACGATAAGTGAATATGCTATGCATTACCTAAAACTGGATGTATTGCTGCTCACTGATGTGTTTGAAACATTCCGTAACTTGTGTCAACACATTTACGGTCTTGACCCGGCTCACTATTATACGAGTCCTGGGCTCTCGTTTGATGCCGCTTTGAAATACACTCAAGTGAAATTGGGTTTACTCACTGACGTAGACATGGTTCTATTTTTTGAAAAGGGCTTTCGTGGCGGCTTTGTGTCGCTTAACCAACGCCATGCCGAAGCGAACAATGTCTACATGCCTGATTATTCACCAGACAAACAAGAATCGTCTTAATGTACTATGACGTGAATAATTTGTACGGTTACGCCATGAGTCAGCCTTTGCCCTCTGGGAAGTTTGCTTGGCTGACAAACAAGTGTCAGAATTTGATGTGATCAAGGCTAGCCAAGAAACAGGCCGTGGATATGTGCTAGAAGTGGATATTGAATATCCCTCATCCTTGTATGATGAACATGCCGAATTCCCATTCTGCCTTGAGCAAATGGTTCCCCCTGACAGTAAAGTGAAAATTGAAAAACTCATGGGCACACTTTACAACAAAAATCGGTATGTGCTACATATCCAAATGTTGGTGCAATGCCTCGCCCAAGGCTTGGTGTTGAAGAAAATCCACAGGGGTATTTCTTTTGCTCAAAAAGCATGGCTTGAGCCATACATGCGACTCAACACAGAGCACCGACAAATGGCAACACAGCAGTTTGAAATTATTTTTTTAAATTAATGAACAACTGCATCTATGGCAAGTCTATGGAGAATGTTCGCAAATACCATGACATTAAATTGGTGAATGTCTGGGAGGGGCGGTGGAGTGCCCGGCGGTACATTGCCAAGCCAAATTTTAAATCGATCAAAATTATCGATGAGGATTTGGCTACTATTGAAATGAGTAAGACCAGCGTGACCATGGATAAACCCATTTACTTGGGTCAAGTCATTTTAGACTTTTCTAAATCGGTCATGTATCGATTTCACTATGAGTTTGCCAAACGCCATTTTGAGAACGTCTCTCTTTTGTATATGGATACGGACTCATTCATTTACCACATTCGCCACTGCAACCCCTATGACGTCATGAGGCAGCATAGTGAATGGTTCGACACCTCTTGCTATAGCGCTGACAACGTGTTTCAGCTGCCCATAAAAGCAAGAAGGAAATGGGCGTTTTAAAAGATGAATGCGGTGATTCCATTATGACGGAATTCGTAGGTTTGGCCTCAAAAATGTATGCTTACCGCACACTCGACTGTAAGGAAGCCAAAAGAGCAAAAGGTGTAGGTAGAGCAGTGGTAAAATCACTACGTGTAGACGATTACTTAGCAGTTTTACGCACTGGCAAAGCTATGTCTCATACACAGTGCAGGATACAATCCAGCAACCATCATTTGTATCTTGTGGAACAGAGAAAACGCACCCTCGCCTCCATGGATAACAAGCGTGTGTGGGCTGATGACCTGTTCACCAGCCTTCCCTGGGGTTATGATCGCAAGGAGGAGGAGGTGTGATTTCACTGTTTAATCGTTTATGGGACATAGCTTTATGTAACTTGTAGATTTAGTATCTTGTAAATAGTAGATTTTGTAAATAGTGGCAACCCACTTGGACCTTTTGTTCTTAAAAAAGTTCTATGCAACCTTTTTTTTTTTTTTTTTTTTGATTGGTGAATAGTTTGATTCTTTTAAGCTGTACAAAGTTTTTATATTGTAAATACGAAATAAGTAAGATTTTTAGTAACGTTAATAACTAGTATTTAATTATTTTTCGTAATGTAAATGATAAACTAAAAAAGTTATTTTGGGATGAGTGTGCATGTCGAGAATGTGCTTTTTGGAATAAATAAAGTGGTTATGTTTGTTCCCAAAGACAGGTGTGAATGTACGAGTAGAGAGAGAAAGCTGGTGTGTATGGTTGACTAGAGCAAACACGGTGATGTAGGGTGGGTGGGAGGAGGTAAATGGTCACTTATATACTCATTTTGTTTTCAATAGTTTCGTTTTTTCATTGAAATGTGGTAGTCAAAAGACATTATTTTTGTAAAAACAGTCTTACCTGCAGTAGACTTCGACGTTTCTCCAAACACCCACAAACTCACTGCAGCATCGCCATGTTCATGCACTTGCATCAACATCATTGTCAAATCTCAACTTTCGACACACACCAAATGGAAAAATGTGAAAACAGCAAAATGGAAAATCCATGTTTCCATATCACCAAAAACGCAAAACTTAAAACGGACATTGTTAAAAACTGGAAATGGCTACGTGTGAAATTTGAAAATTCAAAAAAACGTCAAACGGACATTGTTTAAAATGTGTCATCAACAAACTGGAAAAATCCATATCATAAAAAACGCAAAACTTGAAACGAACTTTTTTAAAATCTGTAAATTGCAAAATGACAAATGACAGTGTGTGAATTCATCATGTGTGAAATGTGTAAAATGAAACATAAGCCATCAACATCACGATTTCTTAAAATTAAAAATAACAAAACATCGTGCTCTGGTAAACCAATGTTTTTATTTCATAGTCATAGTGAATTGACAAAAGAAAAATAGAATACAAACAAATCCCAATTCCTCACTCCTCAATGTTTATGTCCATGCATCATCAACTTTCCTTTCATAGCACTCATGACAATTAGGGCTGCCGTCCTTTCACCCACTGAGGCATCACTGGATGTGAAACGTTGTTTAGCTTTCTTCAATAACAATTTATCTGCCACATGTCTTAAACCAGGATGACTATGGCGATAAGAAAGGTCATGTTCCTTGCATGCTTGATCCAAAAGATTAATGGGTACATCACCACGTTGTAAACGTTTTTCGAGACGAGATCCAGGGTCACAAAAACGATAACCTGGAAGATGGATTTCGAAAGGTAAGTATTGAATCACTTTGACAATGACGCCATTGCCAGTACAGGTCTGGCATATCCTTTTCCATTGATGGTAAAAAGGTTTGGTCTTCCTCCTCCTCTGTGGACGATGTTTGTGTTTGTTGTTGTTGTTGTTGTTGCTTTTCTCGCCATGATACCCGTCGAATGATTCAACAAAGTCTTTACACGGACTTTTATGACCGTGATACAGTTTCACTAGCTGGCAAGTCGCACACTGACGAATAGATGGTATTTTTGCCATGGCCACTTGCTTATGGTGATCGTAATCCGTACAGGGTTGCAATTCACTCAACACAGGGTCTTGAGTCCATGATTTTGGTACATGTTGCCAGATTTCTTTGACCGCGTTGGCGGCCACATAATAAATGAACGACTTGGGCAGCGCCAAGAGTTCTTCTTTGGTAAAACTGTCTAGTTTCTTTTTGCACACAAAGAACTTGCCGATGGCTTTGTCCGTATCATTGCCTTTCTCCATGGTATCACGTGCTGTAGATGTTTACACGTCGCTTGTAGAAATCTCACTGACGTCATTCACAGGTAAATCTTGAGTTATAATTTTGTTCAACAACTCCCAGAAGGCATGGGTGGTTAACCAATGAAAGAGATGCCACGCATGCGATAGGGCTGTATGGGTAATGTTGCCACAGGAACAAGTATCCATGAGCGTTTGCAGGGAGGGGCAGCCCAACTCCATGAGGTCGATACATTGACAGTAAGACGCCAAAAATGGTTGCAACCATTGACGTTTTTCATTACCTTTCACAAATACCACATTGGCCGAGGACAAGTGTGCTTTCATAACCACATCCAAATATTTATAGGAAATGGTTCCCTGATTCCAGTCTAGTTGCCTATGATTTTCAATCCACTGGGTTTGTTTACGGTCTTTTCCACACAACAAATCAAAAGCATGGGGTGGTTTAAATAGCAAATGCGTAGCTTGCGATATCCAAAACGTGGTACAATCGATCATGGCCACTTGTTTAAATATAAATTTGTTGTCACCAATTTTAAACCTTTGGCAATCCACAATGAGAGTGCGCAACATGTTGACGCTTGCCTGGATCAAGTTCAACTGACGACTGACTGACGATCAGGTGTGATCATGGCATGGACTTACCTGCCATGCTAGTTTCAAATTGAGGTTAGGGTAGGACAGGGGACATGCAAAAATAAGAATTTAAGAATTACATCATTTTATTATCATAACACGTCTTACAGGCTTTTGTCATTTTGGGATAAGGACGATACCAACTGATACAACAATATAGTCTCTTGTGTTTGTACGTCCATAACACCGATGATGTCCCAATGTCTCTAAACTAGGCGTTTTTGATGGTGAGCTGCTCACCGAAGCACCATGGATACCATACGGTCCACACGTATCGTAAATTGTTTTTTTTTTTTTTCATTACCCAGGGACACAAGTGACGGATAGCTTGAATGACAGGGTATATTTCCCTTCCATTCTGCACAGGTAGGGGCAGGTGGGTGACCAGCGCTGATGTTCCTGCATGGGTTCATCGCCCTCCTGCCATTGGTCTATGATGATGGGACAAAAGGCACATTTCACTTCATCTCTTGTTTTTAAATAGTAGAATCCAGCGGCCGCCAAGGCTTGAGGGTTTATGAAAGGCACCGGCAACGTGGCAAAAGTCTTGAAACGTTGTTCCTCACAGTTTAAATTTATGGATGTGATGTCTCTTGAGGCTTTAAAGCAAGACATGACTGAGCGGCTTGACGTGGGTAGACCTGTTATTTATACACTCGTCACTTGGTTGAACAGTGGATAATAGTTGACTTGTTTGTGATGAATAATCAAACAGTAGGCCGTCATATTGGCTGGTACATTGTCATGCGTTTCAAAATCTAGTCGAATGTCAATATTGGATGGCTTGGCAGACTCTTCCAGGTAAGAACAGTCAAAGACAATCAGTGGCGCTCTTGCCTTAAACGCTTGGGGTAGCAGCATGGCGCCGTTCTCTTTTTGATAATACGACCATCGAAATTTAGAAAACAAGTCGTACAGGGGGCCAAACTTATTTTTTGAAAAATCCAAATCCAGTCCTTCATAGGGAAACACGGCTCCGTTGAGGAAAAGACGTGCATTTCTCAATTGCAGGTGATCAAATTGCGTGGCATCTTTGGTTTGCTGATACTTGCGATTCGTTTGAAAACCCACGATCAGGTAGAGAGGTCTCTCTGTATAGCGAGCTGTTTTTATAGACCAACTGTGTGTGTTGGTGGTGGGCAATAGCGGATACTCATAGAGTGCCCAGCTTCTAAATTGCATGGGTAGAGGTATATCTCTCTTTACCATTTTGAGTATGTCCAGTTTTTTGCTATCGTTAAGGGTCACATGAGGCACTTTCCATAGCAAGCGTTGTAGTTGAATTTTTGAATCAATGGGGGCATTGTCGTCTTCCTTGAGTGCGTTATTATCACTCCTGTCTCTCACCAGATAAAGCACTTGCCTTGCGTTGACCACAATGCGCTGGTGATCTTCAGCAAAGCCTAAAATCAGTTTAAGAGGTAAATATCCAGTAAAGGTGCCATCGGTGTGTACCATCTAGTCATTGGTCGAGTCAGGACACCAACCTGCCATGCAAAGTGTTTTACCTTCTTCCTCACTATAAGACGGATATAGTTTCATGACACTGGAAATACCCACATTTCGAGTGCTATCCACCACGATATCTTTAATCACATAACGCACTTCAGAAAACAGGAAGGCGAAAGCATGGTTGGCTAACTTGGATGTAGTGGGTGTAGAGCCATCGGCTTTGGTGAACCGACCTTCAATCTGAATAACACTTTCATGCGGTAGAGTGTAAATATCTTGGTTGTTGATAACAAATTGAATTTCATCATTGTTATTGAGTCCAGGTGTTTGAGCTTGATAAGAATGGAAATCAATTCTTACCACTCCTGGTTGCTCCTCGATGTGGTTCGCTACCTCTAGGATAGAATTCATCGCGGGGTTTGACGTCCTGCCTCTCACCCGGAGGCCCCGGGTTCGATCCCCGGCTCCGTCAGGGATTTTAAAACTGACGTGAGGGTTGGAACGGGGTGCACTCAGCCTCGTGAGGACAATTGAGTAGCTGTCTGACGGTGAGACAGTGCCCCGGTCACGAAAGCCAAGATTAACGGCAGAGGGGACCCGACGCGCCGACCACGCGTCACCCCAAAATCTTCAGGTCAATTGGCTGGGCAGCGGTCGCTTGGTAGGCCTAGGCCCTTCAAGGGCTGTAGTGCCACGGGGTTAGGTTAGGTTAGTTTGACGTGGTAACCCAAATGCTGTAAAATCTGCTTGTTCTGAGATGTTAACGTGTATTCACGTGGTAAACAACTAACACCATTACTAGACGGTGTTGTTGCTTTATATACAAACTTCATAGTGGTTTTAGCACCAACTTGAAAGGCACTGGTGTGGTAGAATCTAGATCAATGAGTTGTTGATCTCTATTGATCAGTCTTAATGTTATATTACTAATACCATCGACAGCCACAGAATGAAAAAGCACCACTGGAGGGTTTTCACGAATAATATAACCATTGGGCGATGTTACAATAAAGTCATAAAGCGAATGCGACGGTTCTTGATTGGTGTACACTTGGCTAATAATATTACACGTCACCGACACATGATGGTCCTCAATGAATTTCACTTCATGGTCCGATTCATGTTTTTTGTTGGGCTCCAACACACGTGGTTTAAATCCTAGTAATGAACCAATGGAATCGGGGTGTATTTTAAAGTCAATGTTGAAGGTAGAGAAAATACTGCAGCGATGAGTGTTGGTATTGCCTACAAGTTCAAACTTGTGCGTTCCGTCGAGAAATGACTTTAAACCATACTCATTGATCAACACCACATAAATGTGTCCATATTGTCATCGATCGTGTATCCACCAGAGTTCAAGGTGAGCACAGAATCATCATAGTAAAACTTGTTGTTCACATTTTCACGTATGTTGTATATTCGATTGTACGTTTCAAGAGAAACAAGTCCTAAACCATAGGGTTTTTCACTCAATTCGATAGGCGGGTAAAAGTCTAGGCTGACTTCAGGTCCACGTCCATGCAGTGTAAACGTTTTACTTTCTGCCGACATACTGGTGGCGTTTTTGCTTATGCTGCGTCTTATATAAAAAAAATAAACACAAACGTCCACACTGTTGGCTGTTAAACGTTTGCTCTCGTTTCACATTATAATATATCTTGATCCTGTTTCCAAAATAGGTCACTAGTTCCATGGGCGGAGGCAAATTCCCAAAACTGTCAAAGTACCATACAATGGATCCCTCTTTGACATAAGCTACATAATGCGTTCCTGGTCCTCGGTGATCATCCAAATTGACAACAGCACATTCCTGTTTCCAGGGTCGTGGGGGTAATTGGTTTCGCATAAACACACCTCGAAAATGAGAAAGCTTTAGTTGTTTAGCATAGCTTTCCACTTGTTGATGCGTCAGGGCATGTCTTGCTATGGCTGAGGTTGAAATGAAAATCCACAGCCTGCTTCCAGTCTCCGACCGGGTCAGGAATGGAATGAATGAAGCCCCCTTCTAGCGGCGAGGATATGAACTGTGCCGGCTGCCGGGGCCTGACGCACTCCTCTGGGGCATTGATTAAATGAATGACAGATGAAATGAAATGATAGTGGAGAGTGTTGCTGAAATGAAATTTTTGACAGGGAAAACCGGAGTACCCGGAGAAAAACCTGTCTGCCTCCGTTTTTTCCAGCACAGATCTCACATGGAGTGACCGGCATTTGAACCACGGACCCAGCGGTGAGAGGCCGGCGTGCTGCCGCCTAAGCCACGGAGGCTACCTATGGCTGAGGTTATTTTTTTTTAATACTTCGAAATGGTGAAATCCCAAATCCTTGTTGATAAAAGGCTGGCTTTAAATTGGCATTTCTAGCCCCCATGGCAATCGCTTCCATCGTTTCATTGTGTCGCTGACTTTCTTTGAGTTGTTGCTTGCCCTGCTGCGCGGCTTTAATGGTTTTCGCCACTGCACTGACACCGCCCAAAAGTGAACCCAGAGCAGCCAACCGGCAAATAATGCAGGTAAAAATCCCGCTCGTTTGGGGACGGGAATCACTCGCCCTTGGTTTGAAACCTGTCGCCGACGTTTTGGAATAACATGTCTCTGTGCTGCTCGAAAGGCTTTCCTTATGGTCAATATATTATTTTTTCTTATTTTCTTTCGCAAGGGCTTGTCCACGAATGTCTTAAGCCCAGGCTTTGCCAAGGACAAAGTCCTTTTTTTAGTCTTTCTCACCGCATACCTTTGTTTCACCATGATGATAATGACCAACAACCTTTCACAAGAAAGTTTAAATCACAACTAACATCAGATGGTTATGTCATGGCTGTATATTCCAATTCCACATAAAGTGGGAAATCGTTTATGGTTTATCCCGCTTGCTTTTCATCCCATGTCAACATGAGATGAAATGATAATTCGTCACCTGAATTGACCATTTCATGGTTTTGGACCAACATCCTATGACCATTTATCTTTATTTGTAAATGGTTCTCATCAGGTATGGCATATTTGATGTGAATGGTCCATCATAGTGTAATCGATAGTGGCTTAAACCCGAAGCAAGCACATAGGTCAAGTGCTGATCATGGACTAGCGGTAAATGGTTTCTGTCATTCACAGGTTTTTCATTTGTCAGATACACTAAAAATACAGATGGGATAAATTTATAAAGCCTTTTCATTTCATAGGTCATGTAACGCTTGGTACAAACATCGTCTTCGTCTTGTGGGTCTTCCACATGAATAATCCGATGGTGATTAGCGCTATAGCCATTCACCGTAAGCTGGGGCACTTTGTCATAAAACTCATACACTTTGTTATCCACATACTTTTTCGTAGTAACGTCTGTAGACACTTGAGGATGTTTTACATGGGTTAACCGCTTCCCTTAAAGTCATAATCTCCCTGTTTTGTGCGTGGCACTACTGACCTATCCACATAGTGTTTATTAGCAGGATCTGTTTCTTGTTTAGGATCATGTATGGGGACAGGCCTAGCTTTGGCCATCAACGCACGTCCAAAGACATCCATCGTCAACCTGTAGTACCAGTCTACTGTTTCTATGACAAGGTTCGGTGTCCTGTATATAGACAGCCTGCTAGCCTGTCTAAGCCTTAGTTGAAATGAAGATTATTAAGCAGCAAGAGTCATTCCCCGTGGGGGACATGGTTTCCCATCTCTGTCCCACATCACGTGAACAACGCCATGGTTCACTGTTTCCATCTTCCATTCGCTGCATCATTGTGGGGCCTTCCGGCTGTGGAAAGACTAATCTTTTGCTAACGCTCGTTACAGCACCCAATGGTCTGCGTTTTCAAAATATTTATATTTTTGCAAAATCTCTCTACCAACCCCTCTACGTGTTTCTGGATCAAGTCATGTCTGGATTACAAAAAGAGAATATGGGTTATTTTACATTTTCCATGCAAGAAAATGTGATTTCACCGGATGAGGTAAAGCCAGATTCACTCATGATTTTCGATGATGTATCCACTGAACGTCAAGGTATCATTCAAAGCTATTTCAGCATGGGTCGTCACAAACATATCGATTGCTTCTATCTTGGACAAGCGTATTCTAAAATGTCTAAACAGTTGATTCGTGACAATGCCAATGTCATTGTTTATTTCGTCAGGACGAGAGGAACAGTCGTCACATTTATAATGAACATGTGAATCCGGATATGACCTTTCAAATGTTTACAGAATTGTGTGCCAAGTGCTGGAACACTCAACATCATGCCTGTTTAGTGATTGACAAACAAAGTGAACTCAACCAAGGACGGTATCGCTTAGGGTTTGATCATTTTATTGCTATTTAAGGCCCTGTCTCATTCCCCGTCAAGTCATTTCTCAAGACACCATGGCGTTAGCAGAGAGTCAATTGAAAAAGCATATTATTAGAGCAAAAAATACTATTCGTCAAAAGATTCGTCAATTGAAACAATCACGTGCAAATCTTGCTTTGTTTATTCAGCAACATTTAGCACCTCCACTAAAAGCCATGTTGAAACCCTCTTTCAAGCCATCTGAAACGCTACCCACCGTTTCACAAGCCACGCAGACACTGCACGAGGACCCTCAGGAAGAGGAAGAGGAACAGGAAGATTTGACTAGTGTTAGCGAAGTTGAGGATGACGAGGAACATGTGTTTACGCCTCAAAAAAAGGCCGCACCCCTTGCAGAGTTTTTGAGAAAAAAGAAATCCTTGGCCATGGTCGAAACACCTTACCCTTCCAGAGCGTCTCCGTTTTCACAACTCTTGGCCACCCCTCAACATAAAGCTCAACTGAAAACCATTTTAATAAAATATTATGGATCAACATTGGAACCCTATTTCACCGATCTATTGGAAACACAGATACCACGAATGGTGTTCGCTATGAGGATGATAGTTTTAAAATTCGCGATTCATCCATTAAATTTGCTCGTACTAAAGCTGTCATTAAAAACATCAACTATAAATTAACTCCAGGACTGTTAAAGCTGCTCTATTCTCGGAACCCCTCTTCCCATGATTATACACCAGAGGATCTTGACAAATATAAATCCATTTTATTGGATACGCATGCCCACAAAAGACAGTATGATCCCGCTCAACAAGTGAATGCCAATATATCTCAACAAAAATATAAAACCAGCATTGCAAAAATGTTTCCCACCAGTCAAAGTACTCGTCGTAAAGCGTCCGCTTCGGGAGTGACATTTAAACCATTAAAACCCCTTGTGGATGTTACCTACTGGCACAATCCCAATAAGCTCGTCCAGCGGCTACAGTTGTTGCATGCTTCACGTCAAGCTGGCCATACCGGTCACGATTGGGAAATTCAAGAAATTGAACAAGAAATTCGAAATGCCAAAATTATTGTTTAAGCCCTCATCCATTAAAATGGGTATTGCTCACGAGTTGCATCGCCCAGCTAGGCGTCACTATCCACGACTCAAAGTGATTTCACGAGGTGTGGATGAACTTTGGCACGCTGACTTGGTTGAAATGATACCCTATGCTGGCGTTAACGACGGTGTACGCTATATGTTGACCGTCATTGATGTCTATTCCAAAATGGCCTTTGTTGAACCTGTGCGTCGCAAGTCTGGTCCACTAGTTACCAAGGCCTTTCAACATATTATTCAACACTCCAAACGTCAACCTCAGTTGCTACAAGCCGACCAGGGGAAAGAATTTTTCAACAAGGATTTCTCCAGTTTTCTCAAATCTAAGGATATTCACCATTACACCACGTACAGCAATCTCAAAGCCAGTGTGGTCGTGCGGTTCAACCGAACATTGATAACCCATATGTGGAAAGCGTTTACCGCTCAGGGCAGTTATCGCTGGTTGGACATGTTACCTGAGCTAGTATCACGTTACAATGACTGCAAACATAGAACGATTGGGACCAAGCCACGCCTCGTGACTAAAAATATTCAGCGATTGGATAAACTGTTTAACCCCATAAAAACAGCCAATCCTAAACGTCACCGACTGAAAATTGGGGATTTTGTTCGTGTGAGCAAATTTAAGTCTGCCTTCAATAAGGGCTACACGCCACAGTGGGGGACTGAACTATTTCGAATTCGTCGAGTCAACTTGGACAGTCCAGTCACCTATTTACTCGAGGACCTCAACCGTCAACCCATAAAAGGTAGATTTTATCTCCATGAACTTCAGAAAACAGCATTTCCTAAGCATTATCTTGTGGAAAAAGTGTTGAAACAAAAAGGAAATAAACTGTATGTCAAATGGTTAGGGTTTAACTCTACGTTTAATTTTTGGATCAATAAATTACATGTTGTGTGAACCTGTGCAATTTTTAATTTATTTATTCACGCAGTTTGTACATCACCTATAGCTCTATGTGTACAGTCCTCAGCTCCGCATATTTATTTCTCTTTCCACCTGTGTTCTCTCATACATTACCCCTCCCCCTCTCCCTCCCTTCACCTCCCACCACTGCTGTTCGCAGTTCTTGCCTATATATTGGTTGTGACATCAATCCCACAAGTTGCATCATACTTTTTACTGATTCAGCGATTCCCACGCTTTGAACATTCTGTTATCGTGCACGTGGACAGCTAACGTCCAAGGTGAACACCTGTGGCAGATCAAATTTCACGTCAACTTGCATTTTGTCACGTACGAAGCAAAACAGGAAGTGACTTGTTAACAGTTATCGTGCACGTGGACAGATAACGTCCAAGGTGAACACATGTGGCAGATCAAATTTCACATGGACTTGCATTTTGTCACGTACGAAGCAAGACAGGATGTAACTTGTTTATCCTACATGTGGTTTCACACATGTTCACATGCATTTCGCACTCCCCTGCCACCACGATGGTCAGATTATTTCACCTTCAAGCGTCATTGTCATTTTTCCATTGCACCTGTTGTCAAGTCAGATCAGCGCATTCCAATAAGCTCAAATGACATTCACCTCCTGCTCGTCTGCTCCTCTGCAAGTTTGTTCTCTACTCGCTTCGACCAACATAGAACCAAGTTCTCATCACCGTTTACACGTTAAAGGTAAAATATCAGAAAAACGCACGCTCGCTCTGTCATACACCGACCTGCCGAAATAGCGATTGTTCTATTAAGCATGGTCCTTGTGGTTAGCGACAGGTTCGTTGAAACACATACACACACCCAGCAGTATCGTTTCTCTCAACCACCACGCTTCATGGACATTATAAACAGGTAAATATTTTTTTTTTCATCGTGTATGGCGTTAGGCCCTTTGTCAAATTTTCAAACATAGTTTCTAAAAGGGGGGCGTGATCCCGAGTCCTAGGATACCTCGTACACGTCTCTAGCGTTCTGGGTTTGCGAGATAAAGCAAACAGTCTAAAATCATGGGTTTACCTCAACATGGTTTTTCATTCCTGCTCAACACGAACATCCTCGGCAAGAGCGCAACGCAATGAAAAAAATGACACCTCGCACTTGTCTCTAGGCTTATTGGTTCGTGAGTTATCAGCAAAAATCACAAAAAACACTTGTTTACCCCAAAATCGAGTTTCCAATTTTTTAAAAAAATATAACGCATGGTCCATAGCAAAGAGGACGTCAGCCCGAGTCCTTGGACCCCTCGTACACGCCTCTAGCATGATTGATTCGCGAGATATAGCAAAAAGTTTAAAATCACGGTTTTACCCCAAAACATTCTGTTTCCCTCATTCTCAAAAACTTTAACCTATTACCAAAATAAAGAGGGTTTCGAGACAAGCCATTTGACACGTCATAGGACCAAATCCGACCATGCATTCGTGAAATATCAGAAAAAGTCTAAAATCATGGTTTTACCACCAAAAAGCCTGTTTTCCTCATTCTCAAAACTTTAACCTATTAATAACATATATAGGGTTTCGAGACAAGCGATTTGACACGTCACACGTCCAAATCCAACCTTGCGTTCGAGAGATATCGGCAAACTTCGTAGGAAAGTAGGCGACTATCTGGTTCTCTCCTCACCACCAAAACCCCTTCTTATCAATCATTTTTTTTTCAAAGAGCTCGCCCTCTTACAAAAATCCCAAGTGCGCATGCGTAAAAAACAAAAACAAAAATGTTAATCCATAGCGGCAGCCTGAAAAACGCAAGCGCTATATGAGCAACAACGTTTAAGTTCATTTTAGCAGCGCACCTTATACATGTCGCATTTGAAAAGAGACTTTCACTAAAAAATTACAATTTCACCCCCTAGTAGGGGTAGGTTTTATTTAGGGGTTGAAATGAGTGGTCCATTCGAAAGAGGGCGTCAACCGGAGTCCAACGACACCTCATTTGTCAAAATCGGACCATGGCTTTGAGAGATATCGACTTTGCGGGTTAGTATGTGACGTCAGAGGGAGAGGTGGTGGGGGGTAATAGAACTGTCACTACTCCACTACATTCATTGTTCCTAAATGTTAACGTTAACCAACAGTAAATACAGTGATTAAAATGAACTATGGAAATATTACTTGACCTCTCTTGGAAAATGATATAACTGTGAGTTACGACCTTTTGGCGGAACAATATGTGACAACAAATTAGCTCTAACAATGTTCAGTAGCCTATATATATATTTTTTTTTAGCGCATGGCTTTTAGTGCCGGGAGTGTCCGAGGACATGTTCGGCTCGCCAGGTTTGTAGCTGCTTTGAGACGGACACCCAATGGGTGAGCTACAAGTACCGTTGGGGAGGGAAGTTGGAATGTAAGGACGAGGATTTGGAAGGTAGTGGCTGTGGCCTATAGTTAGAAACCAACCCCGGCATTTGCCTGGAAGGAAGATGGGAAACCACAGAAGTCCATCTTCAAGGTTGTCGGCGGGGGGATTCGAACCTCCTCGCCTCCCGGATCTGAGCGACTGCCAGCAGTCATGCCGTAACGACCACGGCTAACTCACCCGGTGCCTATAATAATAATATCGTATGGCCTCGGTGCCGGGTGCAAGCTTTGTTATTTGGCACCCAGATGGTAGCTTTCATGTCGAATTTCGTTGTTCCTTGAAGCACTATGAAAGTCAAGGAGGTTAGATATCTAAGCTCCTTGAACACTATAGCGCTTTCTAGTAGAGAAATGAGGAACTTTGTGTTGGCGGAAACTCCCGAGATTAATTTTGCCATTATGAACACGGCCTATTGAATTCAATTTCACAAGGGCAACCATGTTGGACAAATTTTCTACATCGTATTTAGTATGTTAAACTGACGCAAAAGCGCTCACATCGAGGCACACACATTGTCGTCACTAGTTACCAACATGTCCAATACAAAATACACCACACGACACACGTAACATGCTAGCAGGGCACGGTTAACAAACAAAATCTTTTGATCTGTACGCGTTAGGCTATAACCATTGTCGAAAACCATTGGTTTGGATGAAAATTATTGATGTGTGTCTACGTCCACTGTGTGTGACAAAAACCACGGGTGATTATATCGCTACCCAACAATAATTATTGGTTTAGGCAAAACCCATTGGTCTGCATTGAACAAATTTTAATAACATTACGCCATACAACTATTGGTTTAGGAAAACCCATTGGTCTGGATTGAACAAAATAATAACATAACGCCATTCGACGCTATTTTGTTTAACGGTACCTCGTATATACATAGTACCGTAAGCGCGGGGTTGGCAATGCAACAATAGGGATGTATAGAACTAGCACCGACAGAGCGCACTGCTGTTGTACTGGGTAAGCGCATGGCGCTCTTCATTTGTCTCCTGTGTTCTCATGCCGCTAATATGTACGAATTTAAGTTGTTTAAATTGTTATTTTCGTGACTATGCCGAGCTATTGCAGTGTTCCTCTTTGCAAAAATCAGGGAAGCCCGTTTTCGTTTCACCGATTTCCACAAAATAAAGAAATGAGGAAGAAATGGTCACATGTTATCAGAAGGAAAAATTTCGGTGAGAAAAATCTGACCGAATATATTAAAGTGTGTTTCCATCATTTACAACCCGATGACTTCACGAAAACTGTGTTGGATTAGTGTGACTTACAAAGGGAAATAATTCCTTTTTGTACCTATAAACTGATTAGACATTTCGATAACAACCACTGAATTTATGCGTTTGTATCTGAAGGTGAGAGAGCAAGATAAAAACCGGGCGCTGTTCCATCGCTTTTTCCGTGGACCACGAACACAACAAAAAGAATTATTTAGGAAGAGGCCATACACAAGAAAATTGCCCGATTATCACGATAAGCCTACAAAATCGGAATCTGCAGAAATCATCTCCATTGAAGTCGGGAAGAAATCGTCAATATACACGAAGATATGAAAGTAACATTTCTGACTCCCATTTTCAAAGACATCAATAGGCTACTCGGTCAAATACTTCAAGAATAAATGTCGCAACATTAACAGTCACAAACGTATTATGGTTGGTTTCTTGAAATCAGAATTAATCGTCAACTTCCATCTGGCCGACGGAGAATGTGGTAGCGACTGACATCTACAGTACATTCTTTAGACATAGTCAGATGAATGGAAACAGTTCGTGGCTCTAAAGCAGGGATTCTCAAACTTTAAAAAAATTGTACCCCCAAGTCCTTTTCCAGAGGTAAGGGAACGATTCTTATTGAGAAATTGGCAAAATTACATAAGAACCAAACGTTGCGATGCATTTTCCAGGTACACATTACCGGTATCAACTTTCTTTGATTATGTTTACCTTAAAACACGACAGTTTCATGTAAGCTATCAACCAAAAAAAAAAAAAACATGAATCGAAGTCTGTAAGCAGCGGGAGCAAGTGAATATTTAAATCTCTGTTTATGATTTAAGTCTTATGGAGATATATTTATCAATATAGGCCTACAATACTCTAGTAATTGTAATCTTTAGGAAAAAGCATGCTGAATCATATTGATTATTTGAATAATAAAGCGTGTTAGAATTTTGTTATTACCGCTGTAGGCCATTAATTCTTCCTTCCTCCCGCTAGTTTTAGTGTCTCTAGTCCGTAGCTCATTTTGCAGCTGTTTAACGCTTAAACGCTGAAAATCGTCCATAATATATTAGGAGATATACCTATAGAATTAATTAATAAAGTCTTGGAGTAAAATTAAAGAAGATATAATTTACTTTAGCTTAGAAAACTCGGTCACAATTTATACATTCTTCGCAGCTGACTGGGAGAAACATAAGACGATCGCCTTGCGCTTACCCAGTACTACACGAGCGCTATCTGGCGCGAACTTTCTCCCGCTACATCCCTATTGACCGTAAATCACGCGCAAAATGGCGGGCTCAGCTGGAATTTCAAAGTCGTGATTCTATTTGGGATGGCTGGGCGGGTCACAGACAGCGGACGAGTAAACATCTATTACTACTATTACTACACTATCTCCAGATTTTTTCTCGACAGGTATTTTGGCTAGTTTTTGTACTTAAGAAAAATTATCAAGGAGTGATTGTTCATTCGTTTTTCCCTCCAAAACATTGTATGTAGGCTATATCTTTTCACTACAAAGAAAAAAATACCTCTCTTAGTATGGGGTGTGCCAAGACCCCAGGATAACAGTTAAATCTACCCTAAACACTATTGAAAAAACTGCGAGTGATAATAGTACATTATGCAACGAGCCTATAATGGCAATAATTAAGACACGAGTATTCGCTCGTTTTATAATTTCCATACGAGTGTCTTAATTACCATTATAGGCGAGTTGCATACGACTGTTTATGTTCGACGATAATTATTATAACTATGTTATGCTCGAACATAAATATTCATAAATATCTGTCGAGATTTCGCCAGTATGTAGGATACTGAACACAGCGCACGACACGCAGAGAATGCCTTGTATTGACCATGGCCTCCTCGATTACCCTACTATGACACTAGGCCAGGCAGTGAAATTTAAATTAGAAGGCCGTGGAACTCAACGCATCTACTCATTTAATTGGTCAAACAACTGTTTCTTGAGCTCTGATTGGTGGGAGAAACTGTTTCATAATGAAAAATAGTGTTATAATGAGCCTCATTATAGTACAGTTTTCTGACATATAATAGTCAGGGTCGAACATAAAACAATATATGCAATTTTATGCGGACTCGCACTTTCAGGACCATTCATCACCATGCTTACTGCTCGCCACACATAGACCTGAGTGAACATTGCTGCTCTGCTATAGGCAAGGCCTGGTTATAGGTAGCCATGCTTATAGAGATGAAATTCCAGCTGTGTCCGCCTTAGATCATAAATGTCCGCCATTTTGCGCGTGAGTAACCGTCAATTGTTGTATTGGCAACCCCGCACTTACGGTACTATGTAGCCTATATACACGGTACCCTTCGAGCTCGAAGACGGTACTGCGCCCGAATTCCTCTAGGTCACAGTCCCAAATCCGCACAGATGGAAAAAGGATCGTAGGGATGTCAATACCAGGCTAAGAATTGAACATGTCCTACCGGACTAATGAGTAGGGAACCATGAACACACACAACGCACACCTAACTATACTACCAACTTGTTGCATACAGAACAGCTTAAGAAAAGGAAAAATAGAGCACTAATGAGCAACTCGACTCACGGATAATTAAGGTAAATGTGCCGATACACTGTCCGCATCTAGCTAGCGGTATCGTTATCGCGTAATTATGAATTGAAATAAGAATCAGCTCTATAAAAAACGTAGCAAGAGTTCAAAAACGCTTGCCTTTTATTAACTAAAAATGACATTACATAAATGTCCCTAACACTGTTGAAAGATAAAATAAAATCACTCAAAATAAAATAGCTGCCCTTCTCTAGGCTTGTTGTTGTTTGAGTCTTCAGTCTTTTGACTGGTTTGATGCAGCTCTCCATGCCTCCCTGTCCTGAGCTAATCGTTTCATCTCTACATAGCTCCGACACCCTACATCCGAGGCAATCTATTTAACATATTCTAACCTTGGTCTACCCCTACAGTTTTTGTCCTCAACCCTTCCTTCCATAACTAAGCTTGCTATTCCTGGGTGTCTTAGTATGTGTCCTACCAACCTATCTCTTCTCTTCATTAACAGTCGCCAGAAACATCTCTCCTCTCCCACTCGTCTTAATACCTCTTTGTTTGTAACCCTATCTACCCATCTGATCTTCATCATTCTCCTGTAACACCACATTTCAAATGCTTCAATTCTCCTCTTTTCTGCTGCACCAATAGTCCAAGTTTCACTTCCATAGAGCGCCACGCTCCAGACAAAGGCTTTCAAAAATGACTTTCTAATACCTAAATCTATATTCGATGTCAGCAGATTCCTTTTTTGTAGAAATGCTTTCTTTGCCTGAGCCAACCTACTTTTTATATCCTCTTTGCTTCGTCCATCACTGGTTATTCTGCTTCCTAAGTAACAGAAGTCTCCTACTTCCTTCAGCTTTTCTCCTGCCAATTTGATCTCCATAGAGGTTTCTGATTTATTTCGGCTGCATTCCAGTATTTTTGTTTTACATTTATTAATTTTCATCATGAATTCTTTCCGTAAGACGGAGTCCATACCATTCAAAAACTCATTCAAATCCTCAGGCTTGTCGACCAAGATGACGATGTCATCAGCAAATCTCAGAGTTGAAATTATTTCTCCTTGAATCTTCACTCCCACTTTAAATTTTTCTCTAATTTCCTTCATTGCTTGTTCAATGTAAAGATTGAAAAGTATGGGTGATAAGTTGCAGCCTTGCCTTACACCTCTCTGAATACCAGCTTCTCTCTCATGTCCTTCAACTCGAATGACTGCTGTCTGGTTTCTGTACAGATTGTATATCACCCTCCTATCCCTGTACTTTATTCCAATCGATTTCAAAATGTCAAGCAATTTAGCCCAATCAACATTATCAAAAGCCTTTTCTAAGTCTACAAAAGCCATGAACGTTCTCTTATCTTTCCTTATTCTACCTTCCAAAATCAGCCTAAGACTTAGTACAGCTTCCCTTGTTCCTACATTTCTCCTGAAACCAAACTGGTCTTCACCCAACTCCGTTTCTATCTGGCTTCCAATCCTCTTGTAAATTATTCTAGACAGGATCTATGAAGCATGAGTAATCAAGCTGATTGTACGGTAATCTTCACATCTGTCAGCGCCCACTTTCTTTTGGTATAGGGATGATTACATTCTTCTTGAAATCAGGGGGTACCTCACCTGTCTCATAAATCCTACACACCAAGTGAAATAACCTGATCAGACCTTCATCTCCTATGCAGCGTAGCAACTCAATCGGTATATCATCTATGCCTGGTGCTTTGTTCCTGCTTAAGTCTTCCAAAGCTCTATCAAATTCTGATCTCAATATTAAATCTCCTTTCGCATCCTCATCAATTTCCTCCTCCCTTTCCATTACATGATTCTCAATCTCCTTTCCCTTATACAAACTCTCGATGTAATCTTTCCATCTCTCAACCTTTTCTTCCCTATCTGTTAGAGGCTTTCCATTTGTGTCCTTAATATTACAGCACTTAGTCTTCTTTTCCCCAAAAGTATTCTTAATCCTTCGATAAGCTGTGTCTACTTTTCCTAATTTCAGACAATTTTCTATACCTGCACATTTCTCTTTCAACCATTCTTCTTTCGCTTCCTTGCACTTCTTGTTAACCTCATTTCTCAGACGTCTGTATTCTGCTTTCCCCTCTTCATCTCTTACATTCTTGTGTTTCCGCCTTTCATCCATCAATTCTAGTATATCCTGAGTGATCCATGGTTTTCTCCCTATTCTTTCTTTCCTACCAATGTTTTCTTCTGCGGATTTTGTTATTTCATTCTTCAAAAGTGCCCATTCGTTGGCAATTGAAGTTTGTTTAGGGTTTTTCATTAGTCCTTCCTTTATACTCTTCTTGAGTCTTTCGTTTACATCCTTCTCTTTCAGTCTGTCTATTGCCCACCTTTTTGGCTTTTGACTTTTCTTAAGTTTCTTCAACTTTAATCTGCAATTCATTACAACCAGATTGTGGTCAGAGTTTATGTCAGCACCAGGATATGTTTTACAATCCAAAATCTGGTCTCGAAACCTCTGCTTGACCATAAAGAAGTCGATTTGGTAACGCCCTGTATCTCCTGGTCTCATCCATGTGTATATTCTTCTTAATATAACTAAAATGAGTCTCTTGTGTATCACACACAAATTATGTGAAAATAATATCTTTCCTTGAAAGATGTTGCAAAACAACACTATTACAATGCCAAATGCTGTAGTTCTATTTGTTGTACTTCACTTTAACGTACAACATCTACAAACAAGTTCCCTGTTTAATACAGTCGTTAAAGTCTCCGCAATGTAGCGTCAAAACTACAAATCTGAATAAAATAAATAATAATAATAATACTGTTTATATACACATATATACACTATCGCGTCCTGCATGATTTCTTTATATTTGTCTCCAATTGTATAGAGTTCATTCCTACCTCCTTCTCTCGTATATCACACAATAAAATTGTCAAATTCTGTATTACATTGTTATAACCAATGTGAATTATTGTTACAAACAGTTAAGTTCATGACTATTCACTTAAATAAACAAATCCGGTATTTAATAATCAATAATATTACAAACTTGCGACGCATGACTTTCAGATAAGCTTCCAAAATAAAAATATAAGTGTGCATGGCATTAACCCTCACTGCTCACACTCGTGATTCTCCAAAAATACATATTACGGCTTTACTTAACTGACACATAGTATTTCACATCTTTCCTTCATAAACTACCTTATCTCACACACTTCATAAACATATTATCGCGTCCTTATTACTCTTCCTTCGACATAATTGATTGTCGTATATATTCTCCTCTTAGCACTTTTACAAACTTCTATGAACCATATCAATTACTTTCAACAAAGTAAGATATTCAGAATTCCTACCAGATATTACGAATGTAACACCTTTCTTGAATTCACTACTCCTCCTCCGACATAATCTTCTATCGATTATACAATTCCGTGCTATGTTCCATCTATACATCTCTCACAAAATATTATTACCGCAAATCTCTTCACATTCTCGCTTCCATAAATCATGCCGTATTTCTTCTCGTTGCTTTAAATACGTTTCTGTTACAATTTCTAGCTTTGCTCTGAATCTTAAGTCTGCTCGCGTTTGTCATTCAAATAACAATATCTTTACCTCCCGTCTCTCCTTACAATAGATACTTAATATCCTTCCTTTCATTTTACAAGATTTTTTCATAACAAATATTGGTCTATAATACCTTATAATTTCATTTTCATCATTCATCTATGCCTTTAAAATACGCATACTGTTCTTACGTTCAAACCAAACTTCTGGGTTTTACAATATCATCTTCTCAGAAAATGAAGTTCCTTCAATGCAAATATTGAATACTCCTGTCAATGATTACGGTTTTATACATCATAATTTCGTTCCTGAGACGAATTAGCTTCATATACTTGGGACCATCTTGTCCTCTCTTTCTTTTGTATCACATGTACAAATTTACGCTTGTCAAACCTCATGACTACTTTCTCTCCACTGTTACAATATTTATTCAACATACTTATCACCGTTTTCTCTGATGTTACAACAATATCTACGAAATATACTTTGTTATCGCAAAAATTCTAAGCGTTCTAATAAACTGCAAAAATAATTACGGTGTCGAATATCATCAATAAACGTTCAAAATACGTCCAAATGACGTATGAAGTTTTCTACCAAAATTTCTAAATTCTAGACAAAATAATAACATGGGCTATGAATATAAGATAAGATGTTGGTCATTATACTGGAATATCGTGTACAAGTTCTAACTACATAGGTGTGTAAAATTGCACTTGTCTACCTTCAAAACTGTGGCCGCTGGTAAGATCTGAAGATGTTGGTATCTGTGGAATTTCTCCCACGCGCCTTCTGGAATGTGACACTTGCCTGCCATCTGGTCTGCATGAGTCACACCGCTTCCGTGTAGGCGTTCGGGTCCAAGGTGTAGCATACCTTAATTTGTGAGAAGCATGAAGTCTATCAACCCCGATGTATACTTTGCAATGTAGTGTAGGTGTTTTATGTATCTGTATGTCTGTGTGGATAGTGTTGTAGGTGATGGGGTTTGTAGGAGGAAGGGTATGGGGGTGGTAGCCCGTAGCCGGTACTATGGCCATCCTGATGGCATTATCCACCTCTACTCCTATTTTAGCGTGTCGTCCTGTCTTGGTCGTTATGTGTTTTTCTTCCCGCTCTTTGGGATTTACGCTCGCTGAGTTGAGATGCCATATAGCACCTAGTGTTCCCCAAAATACTAATCTGTGGAGTGTCCGTGGGTCTGTCATTCCCACGTCGTGTAAAATGTTTATATCTGTGGGCCCCGCCCTTTGGCTGCCCCTATGATGTCTAAGTGTGGTGATGCTGTGTCGTTCACGGCCCTATCTAGTCCCCTGTTCATAATGTGGGATGGGGTAGCATGTGGCTGCGAGTGTAAATCGGCATAGCATAATTGCCTGTAATGGATTTTAGAGAGAAAAAAACAAGAAAAGAAATTATTAGGGGGGGGTTGTTCCTCCATGGAATCTGTCTGTATCCACCCCTAATTAGTTTGTATGTTCGCGTGTAATTGCCTGTTTGCCCCTAAGTGTTGGGCGCGTGTGGGAGGGAAGCGGCCGTGGCTGTAATTGATGCGCGCTTGTGTGTATAGAGTCGCCTACCGCTGACTCCTGCCGGCTCGTGTGGTGTTATCGGAGAGGGCTTATATCGTATCACGTGGCTACTTGTCACGCGCCGTGTACTGTGTGTTATCACCTTTGTATACATGTTCCTAGTGTAGTTACCGATAGGCGTAAAATAGTCTGTCTTCCCAGATCAATCTGGTCTGCAATATTTGTGTAATATATGATGCGGAGCCTCATGTAATGCCGCTCTCACTTCCTGTATCAACATCCGTGTTGTCACTGTATACCATTACTGTTGTTGTTTTATGTTAGTGTCATCATGTCTGTAGGTCATTGTCACGTTCCGCTGCTATAAACATTTCTTCCGCCAACAGCGTATGGCGACACGTTGGAATTCGCTTATTTGCAGCGCGGCGCTTCCTGTAAGTGTGTTTAGTGTCCTTGTATACGGAAAGTCTTCAATGAAATGCAGGAAGGATAACAAAACGTGACTTCTGCCACTGTCCGTGTGTCGACATGTGTTTGCATTCTAGAAAGGCCAACGTTTTAATTTGTCATGTTTTCGCTCTCAAGCTTGTTTGGGAATTTGTTTCCGTGATTACTTCCCATTTGTGTCTTGCTCTATTATTTTATGTCCGGGGTAATCTACATTGCCATGATTTTTGGCCGTAGAAATGTGGTGTTCCCTACTTTGTGTGAGCGTTTGTCTGTGCTCGTGGCGTCTCCCGTATTCAACTTTCGGGCGCTATAGTCGAAAAGAGTATTTGTGGTCTCCGTAGAGGCCTGGTGTTCCCGGTTCGTCCCCTATTGGTAGTCCCGGGGTCGCTAATGCCCTAAGTAGGCTACTATAGCGAATACCTTAGAACGGGCCTACGCCCCTGTAGGTATGTCCCGTGTATGTCGTCTGTGTGAATTTTGGTTAGCCCTGGTCTTAATTTGTGGGCGTAGTGTGGTTTTGAATCCCCTAGTGAATGACTCTGTCGGCCGTAGTAGTGTTATGTCTGTGAGTGCCTCCAGCCAGCTTAGTGCGTCACGTATTCGTGCTGAGCGTGCAAAGTATTGAGTTACCTCATGTGATAACGCCGCTGTTGGGACTGTGTTTCCTGTCCGGCAGTTAATATTTGAAGTGCACAGCATTTATGTTATGACCTTCCCACAAATGTTTTGAGCGTGTTTTAAAATATGTTGTCTACGAGGCCCTACGTTTCTTCATAATGACCGTGCCTGATCTTTTTTCCCTACCATCGTGATGACGCTATCTGTGTCAGACTTGTGTAGTTTATGTGTTTGTACATGTATTCCTTATATGTAAAAGAACCTTCCCGTGTTCATGCTTGTGTGGCTCAATCGTTCTTGTGCTTGTGTGTCCTGGCCCTTAGTTGCCATGTTGCGCCCTTGAGGCTGACTTTGGGCAGTAAGCTATTGCTGTATACTCCCGAGTCGGTGTACTTACCTTGTAAAAGAACCTCCCCGTGTTTATGTCTGTGCTGTGAGTGGCATTAGTGCAATTCATATGCCATCCCTGGTGTATATTTAAGATGTGTACACAATGATAATATGCAATTCACATACATATAATATAACCCTTCTTATACATACATTAATTCTTAGCTATAACCCTATGGAACACAGTGTCTATATAGGATCCTATGGCTTTCCTATGGGATGGTGTATTCGTGCTGTCTGTGCGACGCCGTCCGTGTGATTGTCTGTCCTCTTGTCCATATTCCTGGTTTAATTTTAATGTGCCTCGAATTGCCTTAGTTCTGGCCAGCTTTTGTCTAGTTGGAAGTGGATTTTCCCCGGTAAATGTGTTTATCCTCGCCAGAACGCTGTTGCCCGACGGGATGAATACCTTCGCCCTGTCATGAAGGTATGGGCCTCCAACTCCCATTCAGGTGCTTCTTTACCATTTTCTGGGGTGTTTTAAGTAAAGTAAGCCTACGCCTACGTTCACCGTAGTGCCTATTAAGAGGCGTAGGTGTGCTGGCGCCTGCCTGGATGGCAGCTATTGTTAGCTTCTCCATCCTGTCCACTAACTCATCCATCTTTAGACTGGTGTCCTCCTTTTCTGAATGAAAATGCTGATTCACGGCTTTCTCCGTAGCTTTTTCCGTGATCTTTCTCCCGGTCTCTATTGTTTTTATGTTTTAGCAGCTTAACTTTTTGCTTATGAGGCATGGCTGCGTTGTATTTGTCGCACATCAGCAGTTTCGCATTTATATACGTCTGTGCGCTCTCTGTAGGCCCCTGTGACCTCTGTCTAATTTGGTCATACAGGTCCTCATCGTCTGGTGTGATCTGAAATTCACTTTTCTGCAACAAAGTGATTTCGTCCCATGTGGCGTTTTCTAGATTGTCCTCATGGAGCTCGTACCATGTCATGGCCGATTTTGTTAAGTATGCAGGTAGGAGCCGTTTCCTGACTTCGTCGCTCCAGCCATTGATCCGAGCTGTTCTATTGAAGGCCTTGAGGTATTCCTCCGGATCCTGGCCCTCCCCGTGAAGTTTGTGGGGTGGATCATTGGATATTCCGTGTGCCTATTCATATCCTGCTCGTTTACCTCTCCTTGGCTGTGTAAGGATTCTAGTCCGTTTACGCTGTCCGCACTTCTGTCGTGTGATAAGGTGTTTGGATTTGTGTTGTTCTGAGGTGAATTATCCTCACTCCCTGTGTATGACACGTGTGTTACGTTGCCAGGGGGCTCGTCGCCTGATATGTCGTCACTGATCGATGGTGTAATGTCGTACTGTGTGGACTTCACTACTTCCACTTTCCTGTCTAAATCCTGTTTTACTGTCTCTAGAATAGTATGTATATCTAGGACCGCCTCTGTCGTGTGGGTGTCTGCCTTAACAGCGTCTGTATCCAATAATTGTGTTATGCGCGCGAGCAGACTATCAGTCTTTTGCTCTGTGATTTGCAGTTGCTGTAACAATAGGGGATGGAGTGTTGGTAAGCAATCTGCCTCACTAGCGCTGGATACTGGTGACTGTTGTCCCTGCGCACTGGTCTGGGCCTGGGATCGTGTAAAATGTGTGACTTGTGCTGCTGCTGCTGCTGCAGGGTATTGAGCGCAGATTTCTAATGCCTTTAATTCGAGTTCCTGAAGGAAGCGAGGTGCAGTGTGTTCAGTTATTAAGTCGCCGTTTATAATTTTCAACTTCGGTAGGAGTGGAGTTGTGCTAGCCGACAAATGGTGCGTAAAGTCCCTTTGTGTGGTTCTAAATGTGGTCATTTAATTTCCACCGACCTTGCACTATGGGGGAGGGTGGGGGTGGGTGTAATAATACAAATCCTCGTATAATAAAGGGGGGGAAATGTGGAGCGTATTCTGGAAGAAAAAAAATTTAGTCTCGCTTGGCTACTCTCAGTATGGATCGCTCTACCACGAGGGCTCGTTGTTTGAGTCCCTTGCCCTTATTTTGCGTGGTAGCCGCGCCTCCACCTATATGTTTTATCCCTCTGTTAGGGGTGGGATAAACAGGGTAGTGTAGATGTATTAATTTAAGGGATGTTTCCGAAAAAGGGTAGTTCCCGTGATTGGGGGAGACTACCAGTGTAGTGTGTTGGTGTGAGTACGTGATCTATTGGGGGCATCCCTACAGGATGCGTTTACCTGCTAGGGGATGAATGTCTAAGAGTGGGCTATTAACCTAGCCTGCCAATTAAGTAGAGCGAGCGTTTTAGCGAGCTCACGTGCAGAGTCGACAACTTGACAATCTGCAGTCGGGCTGCTTGCTCGAGTACAATATAATTCCTGACGGCGCAGTTCCTGGCCTCCACGGTCAGGGGAAATTAGGACTAAGGTCAGGTTGGGTGTAAGGATGTAAAACTAGGGGCAATGCGTAATAGATGTAAGTGTTTACTGACCAAGTGTTTATTGGTCAGTGGCGGTGATGTACTGTCCCTTTAGGCAGTGGACAGGTATGAAACAAAGTACAGAGTGTGTGAAATACAAAGCGTTATGGGTAGGTGTTACAATAATAAGGAATCTGAGCACACGGCTAGTTCTCACCTGGTGAAGAGCTGGAACGGACCTTGGAGGAGCAGAGCCGATGGCCACGACTAGATAATGGGGCTCTTCTGGGTCTAGCTTTTAAGGCTTTCCCCCACTACTTGGTCAGCGTTTCCTCACTGTCGCCGCTCCAGATAGTGTGTTTATGTATGTACTAGCAGGTACCCGCGGCTTCGCTCGCGATCAACACAATGGGGACGATGCATTATGGCTGATAGTTGGTTTATTCTATTACAGCAATCGCGGCTACAGGTGGGTAGATTCAAATTCTGAGAATTCTGATACATACAGTATATAGATATGAGCAGCAAAGTGGGAATTTTATAGAGTTGTGAACACATTTGAAAATTTTAGTTTTGGTTTTGCCATCTTCTGCTGAGACATAACGATTTTGTTGTCCGGATACTCGCCAGCACGCCACATACAGTTGTCCATGGGAAATAATGGTTTTGTCTAAACGTACACCTGGAATGGCAAATCTATCTGAATATGGGGAATTAAAAGTATTTTTCCTTAAGCTATTCTGGGTATAATTTTGCCACACTTATTGATGATTTGAACGTCAACATGTCGCTATTAATAGACCTATAGTAAAATATCTCTCACCTTGGTCGCTGATGTACATTATGCAGTCACTTCCAGTGTTACATCCCAGGGATTGAAATTCTCCAACAACCCTTTTGCCTCACATGCCTCTCTAAGTAATTAAAATTCCCGATTGTTGTTGTTTGAGTCTTAAGTTTTTTGACTGGTTTGATGCAGCCCTCCATGCCTCGCTCTCCTGAGCTAATCGTTTCATCACTACATAGCTACCACACCCTACATCCGACGCAATCTGTATAACCCTGGTCTACCCCTACAGTTCTTGTCCTTGACCCTCCCATCCATAACTAAGCTTGCTATTCCTGGGTGTCTTAATATGTGTCGTACCAACCTATCTTTTCTCTTCATTAGCAGTCGCCAGAAACATCCCTCCTCTCCCACTCGTCTTAATAGCTCTTCATTTGATACCCTATCTAACCATCTGATCTTCATCATTCTCCCGTAACACCACATTTCAAACGCTTCAATTCTCCTCTTTACTGCAGCTCCATTAGTCCAAGTTTCACTTCCTTATAGTGACTCAAAAGCTTTCAAAAATGACATCCTAATACCTAAATGTATATTCGATGTCAAGAGATTCCTTTCTGTGTAGAAATGCTTTCCTTGCCTGAGCCAACCTGCTTTTTATATCCTCTTTGCTTCGTCCATTACTGGTTATTTTGCTTCCTAAGTACCGGTAACAGAAGTCTCCTACTTCCCGTAGCGTTTCACCTGCCAATTTGATGTCCATAGAGGTTTCTGATTTATTTCGGCTGCATTCCAATAATTTTGTTTTACATTTATTGATTTTCATCATGAATTCATTCGTCAAGACGGAGTCCATACCATTCAAAAACTCGTTCAAATCTTCTGGCGTATTGGCCAAGATGACGATGTCATCAGCAAATCTCGGAGATGAAATTATTTCTCCTTGAATCTTCACTCCGACTTTAAATTGTTCTCCAATTTCCTGATTATTGTATTTTTAGAGATCTTTGAAATGCGTTGCCCTCGCACATGGTGTAGATGCATTGTCAAAGGAAAACATTCCATGTTACGAACATGGGCCGAATAACCTGTACCGAAAACCTATTCTGGACAGCAGTTCCTTGAACTCAGATTTGCCAACATTTTATTGTATCTTTCCATGTGGTATGTCTCTGTACCTCAACATACAGAAGAGTGCTTTAAAAATCATGTCTTGTGTAAATTTTGGAAAATGTAGTGAGAGTGGTTTTTGCCGGAGTGGATACTCGCTAGTAGATATTCTTTTCAGTAAAATAGACTGGTTCACAATTTGGTAAGTGCACATTGAGGTATAAGACGGCGGGATGCCTTAAGTGTTCAGGAAACGGCAATAGCCGCCTAAGAGCTTCGTTGCTATTGAAATTATGACCAGACCGATATTTGTACTTAACTATACGGGATTTGTGAGCCCAGTGTTTATGAAATTGAACGTAGCTATATCGCTACCTTTATTTAATAGCCGCTACTGTAGTGTTTAAAAATTAAAGATGGTATTAGAAGGCGCTTCCCCTAATATTTTTTACCCCTGGCACTACAGCCCATGAAGGGCCTAGGCCTATCATGCGACCGCTTCCCAGCCATTTGGCCTGCAGATATTGTCGTGACGCGTGGTCAGTGCATAGTGTCCTCTCAGCCGTTAATCTTGTTCTTCGTGACCGGCACGCTGCCTCACAGCTACTCAATTGTCCTCACGAATCTGAGTTCAGCCCGTTGCAGCCCTCACGTCAGTGTCTAAAATCTCTGACGGAGCCGGGAATCGAACCCGGGGCCTCCGGACGGGAGGCAGGCGCGCTACACTGTTCTTATTGTGTTTATATATATCTTGAAAAAGATAATAAATGAATTGGCATTGCCTCCTAGAGGGATATATAGAAAATCGGCCATTTGGCCTGCAGATATTGTGGTGACGCGTGGTCAGTGCATAGTGTCCCCTCTGCCGTTAATCTTGTTCTTCGTGACCGGCGCGCTGCCTCACAGCTACACAATTGTCCTCACGAATCTGAGTTCAGCACGTTGCAGCCCTCACGTCAGTGTCTAAAATCTCTGACGGAGCCGGGAATCGAACCCGGGGCCTCCGGACGGGAGGCAGGCGCGCTACACTGTTCTTATTGTGTTTATATATATCTTAAAAAAGATAATAAATGAATTGGCATTGCCTCCTAGAGGGATATATAGAAAATCGGATGTCATACCTTGAGGTAGTGTTGCCATGGAAACGGACTTGCGATTAGTTCATCAATCAGAGCGAAGATAGTTTTCTGCGAATATCTTTGAAACTGTTGGTTTTAGAGCCTTAAAATGTAGTTTTCGGTGTCCCGTAGGGACATACCGAGTATTGTTTCTTGCATCGAGGGGAGTAAAATGAGCTTTGTCCGGTCTTTATGCGACAACTTCGATATTTTGTCCTGGTTGAGTATTTTTGGTGACTTTTCAGTTATGTTGCCCATTCCACGGGAACAATGATTTATTTCCGGACAAAAGGCAGCCTATATGTTATCCCATGGTATAACCTGTCTGCATTTCAAATTTCATCCAAATCCGTCCAGCCGTTTTAGTGTCAAGAGGTAACAAACTAACACACACACTCACACACACACACACACACACACACGGACACACAGATTTTCACAATTATAATATATATAGGGATTATGTAAGCGTGGCTGTCAGCAGTATGCTGGGCCTGCCTGTGTTGCGGAAGTATGAGAGGCTTATGGCATGCCTATGAGGATGGTTTTGGTGAAAAGATGAAGGGGTGGGTCTTAGGGGTACTGCGCCTGGGCTGTACAATATATCAGATTTGATCGGTGGCAACATAGAAAAAGGGGCAGATGACCTCACAGTTCCGCCCCTTAAAACAACAATAACTAACTAACAAACATAGAAAGACAGAAGGAAGAGTTCGAGCAAGATGATAGCCCAGACATAGAGACCCACGTTCATTCATTCATTCATTTATTTGCAATGGGGGGTGTGTCCCCCGGTGGTAAATTGTATATACATAACAAATAAATAATTATACATAACAATTCAATAACAATTATACAACAATTAAACTGGAGTATTTACACAAATAGTCAGTCTTTTCTTAAACACACCGATATGTTTGGGAAAAGGCTCTAAGACTGCGGCAGGTAGAGAGTTCCAGTTATCAATGGCACGGTTTACAAAAGAATATTTACCATAATTTGTTCGCTGTGGTCGGCCCTTAACTTTGAAAGGATGACCGCTCCTACCCCTGTAAGTGGGCTTTCCCAATCGTTTACTAAGCTCACCCCATGCTGGTTGATTTGTATACGTGTTGTACATAGCGCAGAGTCTAGATTCCATCCTCCTAGCCTCCAGTGATTCCCACCCAAGTTTCTTTAACATACGGCTCACACTGCTCCTGGGATTAAAGTCACTGAGCACAAATCTAGCGGCCTTTCTTTGTACCATTTCCAACTCATTGATGAGCCCTACTTGATATGGATCCCAAACCGCCGAGGCATATTCCAGAATAGGTCTTACAAATGACAAATAGCCTAATTCTTTAGCAGAGGTACTACTTCCTTTTAATACCCTCATTACAAAGTGCAGGGATTTGTAAGCTTTTGAAACTACACATCCTACATGACTACTCCATTTCATATCATTCCTTACGTGAACGCCCAAATATTTGCAAGAATCTTCTTCTACAAGTATTTCCGAGCCAATGTTATATTGAAAATCCTGCTTTCGCACTTTCCCTATTTTAAGAGACTACATTTTCTTGTGTTTATTTTCATTTTATTTACAATCGCCCACTTATAGACCAGGTTCAGGTCCTCTAGAAGCACTGCATTGTCTTGTGAGTCATGTATCTTTCGATATATTACACAATCATCCGCAAACAATCGACAGTCACTGCGAATCCCATTTGGTAAGTCATTTATAAACGCCAAAAATAACAAAGTTCCGATTACGCTGCCCTGAGGGATACCCGACGTTACGGTAATTTCATCCGAGAATATGCCTTCGACTTTCACTTTCTGAGAACGACCCGTCAAAAATTCTTGGATCCATAAAATTACTCTTCTATCAATCTTCGTCGAAGCTAATTTATGGAGTAGCATGTCATGCGGAACGACATCAAATGCCTTCGCAAAATCTATAACCACGGCGTCGACTGAAACTCCATGGTCTAACGATTCGCTAATGTCTTGAAAAAGTGATAGCATCTGACTCTCGCATGAGTAACCTTTCCGAAATCCATGTTGCCTATCATTAAACCATGATAATGTTTCCCACTGTTCCCTCAAGTAGTCGCAAATGAGATGTTCCATCTGTTTACAAACGACGGACGTAAGGCTAACCGGCCTGTAGTTGCCCAATTCAAGTCTGCTCCCTCCCTTAAATATTGGGACTACCGTAGCTCTTTTCCAGTCATCTGGGATTTGCGCATTGTTTATGGACACATTAAACATCACCTCCAAGTATCGTGCCACGGCCCTACCTCCTAGTTTAAGTACTTCACTAACAATATTATCAGGACCCTTTGATACATTGAAACGTAGTTTTTGTATTACCTTTACAATTGCTGACTGGATTATTTGGAACAGGGGAGCCCCTGATTCGTCGTTAAGGTCCAACACACAGCTATTGGATTTATTGAACACACTACCGTAAAAGACATTTAATTCATTAGCAATGGCCTGTTTCTCAATAATTAATTTACCGTCACCGGACATTATCATCGACAAATTATTTGAATTTCCCTTTCTTCTCCTAACATAACTGTAAATTTTTTTCCACCCATCACCTCCCGAACCAAGTAAACCTTGCATATAACTGTCATGAGCAGCCCTCTTTTTTAAGACGAGCTCTCTTGATAAGGACTTAAATTTCAACATATACTTGTCACTATCATGTCTTTTATTGTATAATTTCTTAATTTTCCGTTTTAGACTCCTAATTTCTCGTGTGTAATACTCGTGTGTGCCTTACACGTGACCAACAGAGGAAGAAGTGGGATGTGATGTGTTTACTGAACTATGTCAGTGAAGGAGATGATGGGGGAGAAGAAAACGATATGCCCAGACTTATAAGGAGAAATTTTATGCCTATGCTGATGACATGGCATTGACGTGCAACTATGACCAGGAAGTTAGAGTGGGCTGGGAAAAAAAAGAGTTACAGTACAGATAAATGCAGCAAAGACGGTAACAATGCTCTTAAGGAAAGGTGGGGATACAATAAACTATATATTTTAAAGGTAGAGATGGGACTATCGACTACTTTTAACTATCGACTGACTAGTCATTCGTTGGAAGAAACTATCGACTAGATATTCGACTACTTTCTGTCGAATGGTTACCTGAATACGCATAGCTCTTAAAAGCGTGTCGTTTCATGTATTCGACTGAAAGTAGTCGCTTCTAGGCGGCGTACAAAGCACTGTAAGCCGTTACCCGCGGAGTTCTGTTGTACCAACAGATGACAAACAAACTTCTCCCTAACCTACCTATTTTTGCAGAGGTTAGTTTGGACTACGCGACACTCGGCAACATGCAATTGATCCAAGTTATTTATTTTTACTGTGCTTCGAATGGAGGTTGCGGCGTTGTGTATAGTGCAGCCATTATATCCAATGTTGCAATGAGTAAAAGTTCCCCGATATTGGTATAGAACACATTAAATTACTAGAACTGAAAGGGAGTTCGTAAGTACCGTTAACAATTCCATAGCCAAAATTGTGACGTACGTTTTATTTCTTAGTTGTTTTGCAGAAAATACTAAGAATGTAGAGTTGAAATACAACTTGAACAAGAACACGACAGCCTAGAATAAATACACACGAGACACGACAGTAGAGCACTTTAGAACAGTAACGAGAGCGAACTTTCAGTGGAGATGTTGGCAACCATGTGAATACAAACAATTTATGACCAGAACGTAAAACTATGCCAGCGCTCAGAACATGTTAAAACAATTAGGATCAGTTCAGTCGTTTGCAAACGACTTGTTTATGTTACGGTGAGTAGTCGTTGAATTCATTCGACTGTTTTCTAAAAGCAGTCAAACAAGTCGATGGTTTTAACTTTTGTCAGTCGACTGCTGATGGCCATCTCTACAAACCAATTGACGACCAGAATCAATTTTAGCGTACACGCCCTCCAACTTGCTAAAATGCTATTAATATTGGATCCCAATATAAAATATTTTCTGATGTAATTCTCCTGGAAAATCTATTCTATGTTTGCATCGATCATTACCATCGCGCTATGGGGAGAATTTCATAATAATTTTCTTGTAATTCATTTACCACGCGGTAGAATAAATGAATGAAATTCAATCATAAAATAAATAGAACTCTAAGCCATAATTGGTAAGCCCATGTTCAAGTTGTGTAATAATTCAAGAATGCACCCTATTCTCATTAAAAGTGTATAGACTGTGTTAAGGAGTTCAAACATAACCTAAATATTGAACGCTTAACAGTTCCAATGAAATGACATACATATATATTTGGACAACTGGACGTAGGCTATTTCATTGAAAGAATCTACGAACAAGAAACTGTATAAAACTATAGGCACCTACAGCCGTCAAGCTGTCCTCACAGTACCCGCTGGAGATTTACATCACCACTCTATCTGTACGGTACCTCGAGATAAGCCTAAGTGCGCCAACTGTGAGGGAACACATAAACTCTTCCATCTCTGCCCTCATGTCTTTGCCACTAACCCCCCCCCCCCCTCCCACACAGCGCGCCACTGCTCTGACACAGTTGTTAGGCCTGCTACAACAACTCTCAGCCATAACCCTGTAAACTACAGCTAAACCAAACCCAGAACCCCCTAATACACTTCATTTGCAGAGCAATAAAATCCATAAAACAACTCCGCAACGAGCTTCACAAAACCTAAATTATAAACGAAAGTTGGACTAGACATTAACACAGAGAAGACCAAGTACAGTGCCTCATTGTTAGCAAAGATGGATGCACTGAAATCAACAGTATCACGGGTGGTGACAGAATCTCTTATAAAGTCAGACTCACAGAACCTGGAAAATCATGTTAAAGAAGATGGCCAGTGTCGCATCATAGCTGCAGAAGCAACTTACATGTACGTATCACTGCTTCAGTTGTCTCTCCTCTCCAACATAACAAAGATACGCCTCTACATGACTGTTGTCCATTCTGTGTTGTTGCACAGCTCTGAGACATGGTCTTTCACAAAACAAGACTGATGTCACCTTGCAGGTTAGAAAATGAAGTATTGTGGTGAATCAATGGTCCTGAAGCTTGCCACGGTGGGTGAGTGGTTATAGTGTCGGACTACCAACCCCAAGATTGCAGGTTCGCCCCTGGCCATGGTAAGTGATTTTTGAAGGCGACAAAAATCACGATACTCATGTCATACGTTGTTGGCATGTTAAAGAACCCATTTGAATTCAGTAGGCCGTGTTCAATGCCAAAATTAATCTCGGGATTTTCCGCCAACACAAAGTTCCTCCATTCTCTACTTGAAAGCGCTGTAGTAGTGTCAAGGAGTTTAGATATCTAACCTCCTTGACTTTCATAGCGTTCAAAGGAACGACGAAATTCGACATGCAAGCTACCCTCTGGGTGTCAATTAACAAAGCTTGCACCAGGCACCCGAGGCCATACGATATTATTATTATAATGGTCCTGAATTCATTCACAGAACCTGGACAGATTCATGCTTTTCAGGAGACAAAATATCAAACAAGTTAGGGACAATGGTTCAGCGGATTGGACATTTCGAATGCCTACCAAGCAAGAGTGGAGGAGAGAATCTGGGAGTGAAATCTGATGAGGATAAGGTCTCTGGGGAGATCTTGGAAGGCATTGACAAGATCATCTGATAGATGACCTGACAGCTGGAGGAGCAGTAGAAAACTGGCACTTACTGGTCCAAAGATCATAACAGTTAGCACTGAGGGCAGGCAATATATTGTTATACCCGTAGGGTTTGCCACCCCACCACCTATTATTCACACCCCATACAAATACATCCCAATACATGACTTCAAACCAACTTCTACGATCTACGACTACATCTATAAATCATACTACTTCAATGAACTCAGGTGGCCTCACGCCTGAACTCAAACGACTCCGGTGGGGCTTCGACACTAAAAGAATGTGCAATTCTGCACACACTGCACGCCGAATCCGTAAAAGGCTAGGAGAGTTCATGACACGAGGTCCTTCTCAAACAGATCTTGTGTTGTAGTGCCGTATCGCTGCAGGGTGCCATCACGACCGCTGCCACCTTGGTAAGTGTATAGCGAGTAACTTCACATACCCACACCTACAACTTCATCCCCTATTACTTGTACTGGAATTGTATTAGCACTCTGGCTGTTCTACAAACTTTAATAATAATTCTTCCTAGAAGTAAACCCATTAAAACTAGACGTCTTTAGATAACTGGTCCTTCCATTTATTTAATTAGCTAGTAAGTTCCTACCCTCTAGATTCCCTCCAGGTAGGATCCCATAGCATTATTGTTTAATTGCTTCGTGGCGTCAGCGGACAGCCCCTTGCTACTCCGTCACAGTATTTGAGTCAGCGGATTCGCTCTAAGCCTTCGCTAGCCAGCTTACGCTAGCATTAAGCCGAGTAGTGGCAGCACCATTCAAGTCCTTATTTGCTAAACCTCCCCCAGCACCACTTTCACACCCCCGAGCTCTCCCGGCAATATGAACAATCGGGAAGCTCATCCACAGAGCTACGTCTTTGCCCCTAGACAGCTCAATCACACTACACGCTCCACTCGCATCTTAACTTCCCCCAAAACACCCCATTGTAGGGCACCCCCACAAAGAAACCCTACAATTGGTAGAGGCGCCGAGTACCGCGACATTGTCTTAGGACATTGTCTAAAGGGTCACAAACAACGTGATTCTGCGGTAAAGATCACTAATTACCTTTTGCAAGCCAAGCCAAGCAAACGCCAGAAGAACCCCCAGTTCTGGAATTTTTTCAGAGTACGCTATAGCATTAACAGAGAAGGTACTTTCTTAGTAATTACCCACCCAAACCCCCCAGACAAATATAGGATTTTGATAAGCACCCCTCAACAAAAATCGATTTTTTGTACCCCCAAATAGAAAGATACGATTTTCTCACACATTATACAACAGATAGATCATTGTATTAATTAATTACACGCCCACCCGAACCCCCAGTTCCCCAGAAGGGATAGCAAAGGTACTATTACATACACCAACCCCATAGAGTAAGGGGAGATTGCCTACAGAGAGGGACACTACTCCCACAGCTTAGATAGCCTGTAGATATTCATACAGTCACTGATTCAGAGAGAATAGCTTACTAATAATATTTAACGCCATCCGAGAGTTCAAGCCCCGCTAGTATATAATTCTACACTATGGCACCTCATGCCGAAGTACCGGATGTACCGAATACACAAGGGAGGATGCACTCCAGACACACTGATAGGACATCCCAACTACTATTTACACTACTCCGAAGCCACCAGCGGCAAATGCAGAAAGTACAGTTCCATATACAGACATTGCAGGCGAGGGTTGGCGCGGCACAAAATAAATACTTCCGCACCCCCACCGATACGCGGAAAGCACTACTCATCCGGTCATACTGGAATCTACACAACATCCACCGGGCCTTACGCACCAAGCATGTCAAAACCCAGAGGATCCATAACCGAATTGACATGGTTTACGGTCCACTCCCTTTCAGCGCGACCCTCCAACGTATAAGGGCGCAGTATGCGATATTGTATCGACATTACGAACAGCTCCTTGCCGAACACATGCGGCTGAGCGCCCAATTAATCGCACTTTACACAATAAACTCCATTTAGGAAGGAGGTCGCCGTGGCCAATGACCACGAGGCTCCAGGCGTAGCCACGGCCACGCAGAGCAAACCTAGTTTCAAACGTCCCCAAATCCCGGCACACCACAATTATACACGCCACCTTCCACACACTCTTACGCCCACCATTCCAGCCACAATGTCCCAAACGACATGGCCACCCACCCTTAGGACAGACAATACCATATCCCGCCAAATATATCAAACCCAGGACTACAAGATCCTCCACTAAGTCCTATTATGAAGGGCATACATTGGCCGACACATTTAAAAATATATCACTGAAAAGCAAGACATGTAGAGGCAGGCTACAAAGCCACATGACTCAGATACACGGGTCGCACTATCCCCATAAGTCCCCATGGATATAACATGCCAGGAAAGCAAAAACAAGAGCACCAATTACGCTAGGGCATCCGGTAGCCCACTCTCGAAGATAGGTGTCGGTGCCATTCCCACAAAATGCCATCTCACATACACACAATTTTGCTCACCCAGAACTCAGGCGTAGGCGCTACGGACACAGAATACCTTAACGTTTTATATATATATTTATACATAAGTCCCCCTTCGAACTCAGGTCCTCTTAATACAAAATAACCCGTCGTTCCCATACTTAGGCACCCATTTACCGCCTATACACGGACTACTTATAAGTTGCATGATAAAATGTTACTGTTTCCAACACAGTGTATTATTTTGTTGCATAGTTTTAAGGTGCCAGGTGCATGTACACATTTTCAGGGAGCGCATATTATGTACTATTGAACAGATGTTTCCACGCAGCAAGCTCAGGTCATTCCACTATACAACCTGGATATGGTAACCCGATCCATTTCGTAGACTTAGCGCTCATAACCTACTTCAATTGTAACACGTGCTCGCTGCAAGCCACGCAACCAGGCACACTCATACACAGCCGTGCGTACTCCAGAACATTCCCCCGGAGTACACATGTGATATCGCAGAAAAGTTCACTTACAGTAGACGACCACGCATGCAGTATAGGTCACACAGTATTATAAAGAGAAACATGTTCACCTAAATCTTCACACGCACAATCACTCCCAGGCGCAGGTCCATTAGGCGACCGTCCGAAGATTAACTTACTTGGAAACAAGGTCAATGGGACTTGCATACCCTCACAAGGTAACTGTATACACAATATACACTAGTAGTGACCCACATACGGCATAATTCTATATACATTCGGTAGTGACCGACAGAAGATTAAAATACACGGATACAGCAATTAGTTGCCCCGCATAACATTAAAAGGCAATTTTATACAGCTATACCGTTGCTAGAATTACCGCGAAAGATAACGATACACGTAGCTATACTACACACAAGCACGAGGTGCACGGATTACAGAATCGACCTCATACCGAGACGAGGTTACAGCCACGTTCCACTTAATTGTCACAAAATCGGATAGTACATTGGCAGGATTAATTCCATATACCGTGCCAGCATACGATAACAGGCGTAGCTCATAGGTAACCTAACGGACACAACAATAACAGAGGTTAGCGGTCCTCAGCACGACCATAAACTGCCTACCACAATAACACAGGTTAGCGGTCCTCAGCACGACCAAAACCTGCCTACCATAATAACACAGGTTAGCGGCCCTCAGCACAGGCAAGGACTCCCTACCACAACAACACGAGTTAATTGCCATCAACAAATCCATCAACGAGCTACCACAATAACACAGGCTACCATACACTCATGGCATAGGACACAACAGGTCCTCAGGAAAAACATACTTGTCGGAAAGGATAAGGAAATACTTACATAGGTAATACAGTATCACACGCAATAAATTCATATTACATAATCCAATACATCTCACTGGCCACTGCGGACAGACATTCGCACTGATTACGGGCAGCGAGACAAGGTCAACGCGCGCTGTGCCGGAAGCGGGAGAGATGACGCAGCACTAATCTCCACAATGCTCACAGCATGTGATCGACAGGGTGACCAAGATGTACACGCCGTGTGCGGCTTACTTCACTCACACACATCCAGTCTATTTTTAACTACAATGGGACTTTATATTTTTCTTTCCTATGCGGTCGAATTGACCATAGTATAACTACATAAGTCCCGGCAATACAACCAGTTCCTTAACGAGACGTCACCATTTTAGCCGACGATTAGTGACTACTCATTTAAACTTTAATTGTTTCATTCATCCATTAGCCACCGCAGGTCAGGACTTGCAGCCAGACTGCTTGGATTGGGCTACTCCCATTACTGACCATGTAGGGAATCATACTTTCATCTCAACGCCTGGTTATGAACTGCACATAGTAAACAGCCCTATGGCGACGTAACGAAATATCATACAGTAGGACCATATCTCAACGAGGGCCACAATGCCACGGACGGACTCCACAGTCCATGTTAATCCCATTAAACACACACAATAGCTTCACAATTGCCTCCAGGATCATTCTTTGGCCAACAAAGGCATCCACGCTATCAATAATATATATATACATACATGTATATATCCTCATATATACATACATACACCTACTAACAAAGACCAGGCTCATAATTATTTTACGTTTTGCGGGGGAGCATCGTAGTTTTCTACGTCCAAGAATCTCCTCCCAAAAACAATGTAAAATAAATATCTAGCCATTTATACAAAGGGAAATGGGACTTCTTCCGTTTTCCAGTTTATCAACGACGAGGTTCATAATTATTTTACGTTTTGCGGGGGAGCATCGTAATTTTCTACGTCAAAGAATCTCCTCCCAAAAGCAATGTAAATATCTAGCCATTTATACAGGGGACATCCCATACCATCCCTGTGTGTTAATTTTAGGACATTCATAGACAGCGGCCCAATGATCCTCTTAATTCAGACACTAACTGGCCACTTGCACTCACAAAACATACGACACGAATTTCATGACCACTTTCCCTTAATTTCACGTTAGCCTACAGAATTCCACTCTAACACACCTCAATTGCGGACAGTTATTTGTCCAGAGGGTTACACTATATGTACCCAGACCTACAATCACCCTCATACGAGGTGCAATACTCAATTCGCTACACCATTCCGTAATGACACTATTACTTCCGTCTTACGAAGAGGAAACACAAGAGTACATACTATTTTCCATCTTAGGAAGGCGACGGCATCAGTACTCATACACTACGGTGGAGATACCATCCGGATTATATTGTTTACCGCATAACGGGCAACCAAACATTAGGATTACACTATCTCTCCCCTTAAAAAGGAGTTAATATTAGGCCTACACTATTGTCCGCCTTACAAAGACAACGACATCGGAAATACACTATATTCCGCCTTACAAAGATAACGACATCGGCAATAAACTATTTTCCGCCTTACGGAGTTGAAAACGTCAGATCCACATTATTTTCTGCCCTACAGAAATACCAACATTCGGGATACAATATTTCCAGGCATACGAGTGCAGAACACACAGAATTCCACTATTCCACACTAAAGGCGATCGAATCGTTTACATAGGCTATAGGATTAACCCACTATTCACTATACCAGCAGTATACACAGTGGATACCATAATGTCATTAGACTGACACAACTGACTACGCGTCTACACAATGTAAACAAAAGCCGCCATTCCTCAACCTAAGCGATAGCCACTACGATCTAATCACACGCGCGGATTAAACGAACACGCCTCCTACAATCTCATACAACCAGTCACAGCGACCCACGCCGCTGATGATAACAGAACGCATTGTTCCAACCGCCCACCCGACACGAGACACTATCTCTTAGTCAGTTATCATAGCACGTGACAGCACAGGTCGGCCATTAATTTTCAGGGCGCACACTAGCGCGCTACATTTGAATACTGTTGTCATAGTAACACATGTTTGATATCATCTTTACTCAACATCCCGCCGCAACAGCATGTTCAACGCCTACAGGGGCATAATACATTCCTTGCCCGACACAGTTAGTGAACATTTGCCACTAGGCTACTAACATCCCCATTGATATGCAAAGAGCACACATAATGCTTCTCACGGCATGGTGACTGTCATCCATAACACTTTTATACTTTATATTATTTATACAATACTGTTCACACATGTGGGGGTGGGAACAAACATCCCACACGTCGATTGGTCTCGACATAGATAGTTATTTCAGACAAGGGACATATTCACAGTCCACTATATATTTGGGCACCCATTTCTTTTTGATAATCTCTACCAACATTATGTCAGTTTATCAGGGAGCCACTCCATTACGATTACCGACCAGCAAGGTCTATCAAGGTAATCATACACCGTTCTTCCCATAGATCCCATACAAGGGTCCACACTTACATATTATGGTTATTATTATTCTTATCCCACTATTATTCCCTACATACCCCCCAGATGTACCTATAGCACCCAAAACGTACTCTTTACAAACTCTGAATGCCACAGACATAGGTTGGCAAGACACATGTTTTATAGCACTAGCCTCCACACCACAAATTGCGTCTCTTGGAGACATAGTCCCCACAAGGGACATGATTTCACCATAATTATGTTAAAATGAGCACACGGGTGATCGAATTTCAGTCCCAGATACACAGATGAAACGATCTGTGCAGGTTAAGGCAAAAATACACAGTTGCATACTCCTAGCTAGGATTGCAGAATACCGTTATACAGCGATAGTATATAGTACTTACGGGAGTCAGCAGCCTTGGAGCGCGCCATTTGACCCAGCGTATATTATAATTACGATGATCGGATACATATAGTTCTAGCTAATACCTAGTATTGGATATACCTCAGGGTATACTCTCACCAATATTCCTAATGTGTAATATAGTTCACAGGGTGTCCTTATACAACCCAGTGATCATCCCATAGATATTAAGGAATATATATATAAGATGGCCAGTTCCTTGATAGGATATACATATATAGATGAGAGAGTTCTCATATGACAAAGCCAGACAGCAGTGCATTCTTATAACAAGGCACAGATACCCGACGTAAATTAAGGGGAGTACAAGTCCTTGATTATTGCCACACAAATCACACATCCCCCCCTCACCCCCTTTTATGCGAGGCACTTGGTGTCCATGCTACACCAAGGTGCGCCCAATGCTATATCGCTCATAGCTAAGTGTTAAGATGGATCACTTCGGAGTTGAGAGCTAACAGTGAAATATAATAAACATTCCCCTACTAACAATATTATTATTATATTATTTATATTTTACCCGCATGTTGTATTTTTACCTACAGGGGGATATTTAACACCAAACCAGTAAAATGTTCCTCACCTTTTAAAACTTCCTGCATCCCTATAGTACCGCAGGACCCCATCCCATTCTAGCTTTCCTATTACCCACACGATAACAAAACTTAACATGTCTACTTACTTAATAACGAGTCCCGTCTTCACCTACTAACTGTGAAGAAATGAAGAGCATCACTGAATTTAGCTGGGAATCCGAAAGCTAGGCGCAATGAGTGCGCACTGTGCCACATCCCCCCCCCCCCCCCGTAAAAAGCACACACTATTCCCCACACTCACAAAATCTCGCCATACACTGTACTTAGTTGGTATGTCCACAAGGTGCTAAAATTAAAATTGAAAATTGCAGATTGGGCAATGCAATGTAACACTGACCGACATACTACTGATATTGTAATGACCAATTTAGACAAGACGAACTGCGAGACCTGACAAGGCAGTGATAGACCATGCCATAGACTCAAACAGAATGACGGAAGGTCGAAGCGACGATGGCTTAGTGTGGGCAAACGTCAAAATCTCGGGTGACCTAGCCTGTCCCCGTGTCGGAGAAGGTTACACCCATTATGCACTACTGTCAGTGAAGCCAAACCGAAGGTGGAAACTTGACTGTCCGATGGGAGAAATAGCTCACTCACCGTCGGACATAATAGAACATCCACCTAGGGACGACCCATTTGACTAGACTCATAGTTAGCATGTAAGTAAGTACGGTACTCCTGGTGCGTGGGAGTCAGACCTGTTCGCGAACACAGGCATCGCCAGTCCTAACATGCATCATAGGTGAAGTCTACACAAAGTCCTTTTACGCGGAAGGTGAAATCTAAAATCCTCTTTGCATGTTAGGTGAAGGCATTACATTTTTTCCAGGCCGAGGTGGCGAGCACAGATGATTTTTCCTGGCCGCACCCCCGATGATGAATATATATAAAGTCCTATCAATATAGGTGAAGTCCTCAAGATTATCTCCCTGGCCGAGGTATTGGTCACCGATGGTCTCTTTGATCATACCCCAGGGGAAGGATACTCATTATATAAAGTCCTATTATTATAGGTGAAGACATGAACTTTTTCCGGGCCGAGGTAGTGAGTACAGATGAACTTTCCTGGCCACACCCCCGATGATGTTTTTTGAATCTCCCGCTGTCTGCACCTGACTCTGAGAGGGAATTACATGCGGTGAATTCAACGCCCACACTAACTGATGATCAGCGGATCTCTAGATTTTCATGTCGACATTGCGAGTCGTGAGGGTCTGGGCAGCCAAGATATGCGTCAAGTAACGCCACAAAGTCCTATTGCAGGGGAAGTTAACGCGTAGCCCACGTAACGGAGCATTCAGTGGAATTCAAAGATTTCCATGTCGACAATGTGAGTTGTGAGGGCTTGGGCAGCCAACATAATGATCATCGATCCCTGATGATTTCCGGGGACACCCGATTTATTGGAACGAATGAGGTCATCATTCAGGATGAACCTCAGGATCGATCGGTGGGTTACCGATCGGCAAAAGCATTCGCCGTGGTTGCGACCGGGCGAGTTCGCCATTACGGTCACAGCCGTTCTCACGGTCATCGCATGGTTACCAATGCGCAGTGAGGTCACTCGGTACGGGGTAACTCCTTAAAGGCCGCCAGGTAATTCCATTTAGGCAGAAGACGCAATTTTCCCAAACCACAATCTGCATTCGTTGGTCACTCGGTCCCCAAGCCCTCTAGGGTACTAGTCATTCCAAAACCACATTGCAAATTGGACGAAGGTCACTAGGATTACTGTACGTACTTGAAGGTGCTGGGGAAGTCCTTAAAGGCTCCAGAAGATCTGATACCACCCTGCGTATTGGACAAAGCATTTTTCAGACGTCAGCCCGCCGGGACAGTAGTCCAGCGACGATAGTCCTTGCAATCGAGCAAGCATACTAGGAGTATGAAGAACATGCGATTATGTGCGACGAATATGCGATTATTCGCGGCGATGAATGGACAATGGTTTGTGATACACATATGCGATAGGTGAACGATCGATAGATAAGCGATCGGCCTCGTAAGTCCGATCAATTCGGCGTTATAAGCCCGATAATACGGTCATTACCGTTGCGACGATTCCAGGCGAACGATCAGCAAGCGATCTATGATGATTTGACACCGCAAGGCCATTTTGAATATAAATGGACAATCAGTACATTTTTATTACCTATATGGTAGGGAAAACTCATAGTTGAGCGACAGGAGCACACAACTACGATGTTAGACAGGAGTACACATGACCATTGTCATTCACGATTACATGTTTTATCTATTTTTTTCAGCAAGAGCTCCAACGTGGGACGCCAGCTCCCAACACATGGTACCAAGTGGTACTATCGACATATGTATGGCGAGAGTAGCGCCATCATGGGTACTCTCAGTGTTCACAAATGTTAATACACCTATGTGTTTGTTACTATTATGTTTTTACATATTGACCTGTTTTCTCATGCACATCCACAGGTACGGTTACAGCATCAGCAACCAACCATGGTTCCAAATAATGCCCATGGGGCACGGTACCATAATCCTTGATGATATATTATGTACCCTCACAGGGTACACACATCCTTTTTGCAATTTTTAACCTCAACCGATTGTTGAAGGTCACAATGATTGAGAGATATTATAACAGTATATTTTACAGGCCCACACAGCAGCCGGCAGGGATGACACCCTACTCATTTACTTTTATTTATTTCTTTTCCAACAGGTGGCGATATTTTATATAGTCTTTTGTATATATTTTTCCAACGCCCAAAACACGAGCCAGTCGCAATCTCTCCCACACACAGAGCTCACACCCCCAACTCTTACACTTTTTCCCCCACACATCTCCCTACTATTACACATATCCGTACCCCGGTAATGGATAACTGTGGGATATCCACTCCCGCTGGACGGATCCCACGATGCACCTGAAATGAGAGGTGAAATGCGGCAACGAGGGTCGTACCCACAGGATGTAAGGGACGATCTTCCTTGTCAAGATGGAACGTTCACCCACAGGGGACGATCCATGAAGGTATAATTTATGTACACAGGCCATAGACAAAAATACTAGTTAAGGTAATTTTAGTCACTAGCGCGCATAGGATTACTGTTCACAGGGTTATATTGTATGCGATACAGAGTGGATATTTGATAGTCATGCGACTATTACGTTTATGTATGGATGCTACTACGTCAGAGATAATATGCGAATACATCCAATATCGTGAAGAAGGTACCATTGCAAACCATTTTGGATCACCAGTGTTATCATGTAATACACCATGCTCACTCTCATAATTACACGATTGTCATGTACACATGCTCAAGGCCACACATTGTTTTATGTTTCCTTTCTATTCTACTAAAATACATATTGTAAAAATGCCTTCTTTCTCCCCGCACAATAAACACGTTTTTATCTTCCCCTTAATTACACACCTAGGCATTTGTTTCTCTTTATCTGTTCTATCATTCTATATACTGAGCCCTTTTAGCAAGAAATATGCCAATCACAGTATACCAGCGTAGCTCAATTCGGAATTTTCGGGGCAGCGGTAAGTTCCCCCACTCTGTGACTCACATATTTTGGATTAATTAGAGGATACACTTGCAAAAATAACAACAAAATCAACTCCTATTTTAACACATTTAATTCATAAAATTAATGGCGCTACAGACACTTTAACAATTTAATTACTGACCCATAATCATCTACTTGTTCCAAATGAACAAGGAATCACAAATATAATAAAACAAATATTGTATTTAAAACATGTGGTTTCCACATAAACCAACAATTCCTACTTAGTCTTACTTCCATAAAGCATCACTATAAGTTTTATATAACTCCGAGCTCTTTTGGCTCCATGCTTTACATAATAATGGTGTCATTCTTGTACACCTCAAATACTATCCTTTATATCTTCTTAATTCTCAAAAACAAATTTATAATTACATTTAAAATCTATGTTAATTATCTAACTCAATATTTTGGGCATGTCCACACATTCAGTTGTTATCATCTCTCTTTATTTTCACAAATATATTAAGGTAATCAGGAAATCAATTGTGTACTCCAGAGCGTGAAGATACTTGACACAGTCAAAAAACTATAGTTACTCCCGAAACTTAGTTGCCTTCAAATAACTCGTGGAATCCTACGTCCATACATCATTACAATAGGGATTGTTATTTATCTCTTATGTCTTATAAGACCATTATCATATAAGAAACTACGATCTGAACAGGCAAACGAAAATATCAATCCACAAGGACCTCGGTTCAACGCCCGGGTCGTTAACAAATTTAAACACTCCTGGTGTATTCATTTCTCTTTACAACATCTTACGAGACGGTTTCTGGCCACTCTCACTCTAAGAAAGCTAGACCCTTATACTCGGGTGCGATTTATGACACGGAGGGTGACGGCGACTCCCTGTCTAACCCACGTTAATAGCTTATTTCCAAGGCTTTCAAAACAGACCTTCACATTATATTCAGTTCTGGGGAGAGACCGGGCTTTACTGTACCGTACTCATTCAAACTACTATTCCTTTGGTTCACAGACCACTTTCGTAACCTTGGCATTTATTAATTATGAGAGGGTCCTCATTGATTGGGAAGATTAATACACATTCAACGACGAAGAAATTAAGGGGCTTTTATCATAAGAAGATTCTGCATTCGAATCTCTTCACGTGCCTCGGGAACCATTCCCTTACAGAGGACTTATACAAAATGCGATTTAGAGTCGGCCGTGGCCCATATGACATACGCTCAATAATACCATATATTAGCTCCCTTTCAAATACATACACAATGCCTCGTGATACTACGTCACAAATAGAGGACTTATACAATTATCAATTCACTGCAATCAACTACCCTCCATAAGTAATCTACCAAGTATTTTAACCTCTACGCGTTCCTAGCGTGACATTTTAATATTATTGGCGCTCTTTTGCGCTATGCATTTTTTTAAGCCAAAATGTCTTCCCAAGAACTGATAAATCTCATTAGTAACAATTCATATTATTTTAATTCTCATATTAATCTTTTCCGTTGCCGATAAATCGCTCCCTTTTTAAAATATTCCATTGAACATTATATCTTACACATACATTAAGGCTTTAACGCTCTTATGTTCACATCAATTTATTTGATCTTTATTTTATATTTCCATATTTAGTTATTATTATTATCTTTATTCTTTACACAAGCTCAAAGCTATTTCTTTCATGTCTCAATTTTACTTTATTTAAATATCTTTCATGATAATTACTGATATTTCGCTTGCACTTATGACATTTGTTAAATACATTAACATTTTATTCACTTATTTCCTCTATGGGATTTATTCTTTACATAATCATTTATAATTTCTCAAATTTCTATTATTGTTCAGACCGCGTTCTTGCTTATTCAGTATTTATTTCTTAAAACACATCCCTTTTACTCAAAAACTCCGGTGGATTTGTACACAACCAATTTCTGACACCAAAATAGAATGAAATTCAGTACTCACATGTTTTTTTTAAGATCGTCCCATGATCTTTATTCTTGTGCGGTGCTTCATTTTGGGCCCACTTTGAACTTTTTACTCCATATTAAAGGAATTCATCTTATGTATAAACACTTTTTGACATATAATTAAGACACTAAACATTGACGACATTTTTATACACTGATGTGTCCCTTTTGAACACATAATAAACACTAAAAATATTAATTTAACACACAATCTTGATAATTTTTACACTTCACAATTCTTGATCACTAGGCCGTATTTCTGAGCCTATCACACGTGACCTTCTTAATTTCCCGTTTCCAAGGGTGAAATTTATTCGATGTCGGCTTCCTATCCTGCAGAATATGAAAGTCTCGAAACATCTATTGTTCCCTGGAACCCAAATTCTTCTACTCCTATCCTGGATGACCGGCTATTTATCTAGCTTGCACGGTTTCTTTGTAGATCTGTTTATCGATCCTAGCGAAAGTCTATTCGGATCGAGGTTTCCTCAATGACCTATAGATTTAGTTTAGAGCAGCTAGTACTTCTCGATTATAGTACTTTTAGAATAGTTCGCCTGCTTTCTGGAGATAATGTTTATAGTCTCCTATCTTCTTTATTTGACCGGTTCTAGCACTCCTATGTTTCTGATGTACGTTCCGAACCTTATTCTGTTCTTCCCCTTTTTGGGTTATGATCTATTCGTTCGTCTGTTTAACGACCTATCGCCTTTAAGTCCGACGTTCGCAGCCTGCTCTGACTATATCTTACGAACTTTCATTATAACTTGTATACAGTCGGGCCTAAATCCTGTAACTAGGATTTTCCTAATATTTCAATACGGCGATACTTTAAAATTTCTTCTTGACCACTCCTTATGGAGGCAAGCAAGTCTTTAATACTGCGACGCCTATGGCTATCGGATATTACTTCTGCGGTGTAACACAGTATTTCTCCCCTCAAGGAGTACTGGTAACTGTCTTCGGTGTTACGCAGAGTTACGCCCCAAACGGCTGTCTGGAAACTGATGTGCTGTGATGTAGTCTTACGCCCCTCACGGGCTGTCGGAACTGCGTGCGTAGTAACACCCTCACGGGTTGTCAGAATAACTGCATGTGCTGATGATCCAGCGTCACGTCCCCCTGGACGGATTTGTACTGCGTGATGCGTGATTATACCCCTCATGGGCTGTTCGAGACTGCATTCGGTGTTTGATGTAGCCTAGTGACGTGCCCTCAGGCCGTTTGAAACTGCATGATTGGCTTGGTGAAGCCCGAAGCTTTATACTATTTCACTACAAAAAAATAAGACTCTAGCCTTTCCTGTGGTCAACTTCTAAAATAATGGTGCCACAAATATAAAAATTATACCTTCCGAAAGCTCGTCTTCTCAATGTCAAATAATCTCATTGCCCCTAAGAATCGATCGTGCAATTCGGAGATATTAATTAATTTCTCGTCCTCAGATGTGTGGGTGTTGCATTTCTTTTGCTCTCTCCCCTCCACACAGGCTTTGGTACTTCCCCAATGACGTCGTCTTGCGTTGGCAGTTTTTTCCTGCGCAATTATTAAATGGTTTCTCTTTACTGAAAAATCTCTCATTCAAAATGATTCACTGTACTGTACTTGTTTACTCATTATTATACTTGTAAATGGGTTAAATTTAATTATTCCTCTCCTGGCGCATAAGCGGTGTTGTCAATTTCCAGCAACGTCAGCTCGAATTCCGATTCAGGCCTCCTTGTCTAATCGTTGGAAAGTTCCACTCTATTATTAATACTCGTGACTCGCTCCCTTCAGAATGTCAAGAGGGATGATATCATCCTCTCGAACACCTGGTCCACGTTAGTTGCACAACCTTATACTGGCCTCCTAGCTTGATCTTTCTTTAAGTTACATTGGAAACTGTACGTTTCTTTGATTTCTTCCTCAAATGCATGGATTCGACCATCCATGGACCTGATGGCACATGGGTTCATCTCTCCCCTCCTTAGGTAAATAAATTTTCGAAAATTTTTGAGGAAATTTATTTCAATTAAATTTGTATTTCTTTATTCGTCGAAGCCATCATAACGTTGTCCGTACCTTCCTTTGATTTTACTTCTTTAAAGTCGTATCCGGTAATTGTGTAGGTCGGGTATGCTCTGTCCCTACCCTTTCTTTCTTTCTTTATTTGTCTGGACTTTAAGTCCCCAGAAACTCATTCTTCCTTACGGGTGTGGTCTATCCCTACCCGTTTCCTTATTTCATCATTTTCTTTTCTTAAATTGGAATTTTCTTCTTCAATAAATTCAATTATTTCTTTAATTTCCCAATATAATTTTTCCAATTCGCATTCGCACTCGAATGCTTGAGCTCTATTTTCTATTTCTTCCTTATTTTTGTTTATGTCAAAAGCGGATTCATCTCTACATGTTTCCATAACCAGGGCTTGTTCATTTTCTTCATCAAAATCTTCGGGAGGGTAATATAATTTCAAATTTGCTGAATTCATGGTCACTTCGTGATCCGTTTCACAGTGCCGAATTCTATATGCGTTATTCCTCAAATCTCTGATTATTTGATATGGTCCGTGGTACATTTTCTGGAATTTCTTGTACACACGATTCCCTGGATCCGAAATGGCTGGTCTTTTTACTAACACCATTTCTCCTGCTAGTAATGGTCGATGATACCTCTTATGCCTATTTCTTCTCTGCCTCCTGTCGGCTTGAGCTTTTAGATGCTCAAAGGCTCTTCTAATGCGTACATCTCTTCCAGGCTGAGCGTCTGCTGGCCTAGGAATTACCAGACTCCAAGGTCTTTCTGGTTGCTCATTCCGATGTAACGTTATGGGTATCTCTCCTGTGGATTCATGGATTGTATTATTTATACAAAATTCGATAATATCCAAGATATCTATCCACTTCCAATTTTCTTCGGCACAGTATATTCTACAATACTTGGCCGTCTCTCTCATCACTCTTTCTACAGGGTTTGCCTCAGGATGGCGAATACTTGACAAAATCTGACGTATTCCAAGTCTTTCTAATTCTCGTCTGAACTCTACACTGGTGAAACAACTGCCGTGATCTGACAACAAATTCTCAGGTTTCCCCAGAATCGGTATCACTTTTTCTTTAAGTCGTTTTAACACCTGTTTGGTACTAGTCTTCTGTATGGGAGCAAGGACAACCATTTTAGTGAAGACATCCATAGCCACCATTATGTGTCGATTTCCTCTTCTTGCCTTTGGCAAAGGTCCAAAGTTATCAATAGATATGATTTGGCCGGGCCTTTCGGGCAACAATGGTATAGGCTTCTGTCTCATCAGAAATGCATTAGGTTTGATCCTTTGACATAGATCACATGTCTTTAGCGTGTCCCTTACAGTTTCTCTCAGTCTCGGCCATACAAATGCTTCTTTCAGCATCGAGACTGTTTTGTCGACTCCCATATGTCCGAACGATCTATGGGCTAACCATACTATTTTCCTCTGCAAAATTGCAGGTACAACAATCCTTAATTTTGTATGGTCAGAGTCCACAAACTTATATAATAATCCATTATAAAACGTGTAGTCTTGAGCTATCTTCTCAGCTTCCGTGTATGCTGGTGTTCCTCTTATCAAGCTTCCCTCAAGGAAAGATATGAGCATGTTCATCCATGGATCCTCCCGTTGTCTTTGACTAATGCTTCTTAACTCATTAAGAGTACGCTGATCCCTGTCTTCCAAATCTATAGCCATTACTTCCTCTTCTATGGACTCTGGCTGTCTACTTAAGTAGTCTGGAAATATATTCTCTTTTCCTGGGCAGTACTCTATCTTGACATCAAATTGTTGAATGTATAAAGCCCAACGCATCAACCTTTGACTGGATAAATCAGTCTTCATCAAAAAGGTTAAGGCTTTATGATCCGTCCTTAGAATGACCTGAAACCCATATACGATCTTCCGCCAATATTGCAACGCGTGCAATATCGCTAACAGCTCGATCTCGCTGATCGTATAATTTTTCTCGTGTGGTTTCAGTCTCCTACTTGTGAAAGCTAGATAGTTCTTCTTATCAGGGTTTTCCGGGTTCTCCTGATATAGCATTGCCCCTATTCCAATCTGGGATGCGTCTGTTTGAATGATAAATCTCTGATTAAAATCAGGATATCCTAGCTTCACGTAATTTAAGAGCATTTCCTTAGCCTCTACAAATGCTTTTTCTGCTTCCTCCGTCCATTTACACTTGCCCCCCTTCTTCAGAAGGTCCTGTAGTGGTGCAACAGTTTTGGTGTATGATGGACAATGTCCTGAGAAGAACCCAATCAATCCCAAAAACTGGCGAACATTCTTCACCTTCAAAGGCCTTGGAAAATCCCTTATCGATTCCAATTTGCATGGATTTGGTTTAACACCATCCTTGTCAATCACATGCCCTAAAAATGTCACTTGCCTTTGACAAAAATTCGACTTCTTTAAATTTATTTTAAAATTTGCCCTTCTTAAGTCTTCCAATAATTTCTTCAAATTTTCTAAATGTTCCTCAATGTTCTCCGAGGTAAGCAAGATGTCGTCCACGTATCGGATAGTGCAATCTTTCACTTCCTCTGACAGGTTTCGATCAAGCGCTCTTATTAATGCAGATCCTGCAGTCTTCAATCCAAACGGACATCTTCTAAAACAGTATGTTTGTTGGTCGAACTGAAATCCAGTCAACAAGCTGGTTTTCTCTTCCAGTTCGAGATGATGATACGAAGAAGTCATGTCAATATTTGTAAAAATCTTCTTGCCTTTGAACTTCCTCAGTATTTCTTTTATGGGTGGTGCCGAATCATTTTCTGGTATGATTTTTGCATTTAAATTTCTGGCATCTAAACACACCCTTACTGAGCCATCCGGTTTACTCACAATCACTAATGGACTAACATATGGTGTCGCCATCTTTTCTATAACACCTGCATTCATCATTTCCTGCAGTGTTTTCTTAGTTTGTGGGTAATGTTTTTCCGCAACCGGGTATGGTTTTTGTTTGAACGGTGCCCAATCATTGACTTGGAACGCGTATTTAAAATTTTCAATCTTCCCTGGCTTGGAATCAAACACGTCCCTATAATCCAATAATAATTTCTTTAACTGTTCCTTAATTTCGAGGCTGACTTTAGCTTCCTCCACTTTTCCTGACAGGTTTGTCTCGAACTCATTTTCCACATTATCTTCGAGTTCTATGTTAAGGACTTCAAATATCTTTGCTATGTCCTTATAATCTTCCTCACTCACTTCTTCCATATGCCATACCTGTTCTTCTATTTTCGCATCCTGTTCCTGTAGGTTAATGTTTTGTTCATCCACATCCTCTCTTTGAATCCTAATTCAGTTTTGCGCTAGGTCTATAATGACCTTGTTCTCACGGATAAAATCAATACCTAATATGACATTATACGGTAATTGATTTACCAGCAAAAAGCACTGCGAAATTTCAGCGTTACCCATGATCAGATCAATGTATACCTGAAATTTACAGGTCAAAGATTTTTCAGGGATAATTCCCTTAATCCTTACACTTGATGTGGGAATCTTTAGTACTCGACCCCTTGTTTCCAATTCATTTAAAAGGGTTTGTGTAATTAGACTTATTGTGGATCCGGTATCAATCAATGCTCTGACCAGTAATCCTTCTATCCTAAGCATAATTATAGGTAGTTCTCTTTTAACAGGTGGGATTCCTTCCACATCCTCGTTAATTAGCTCATCTGGTCTAGCTATCCAATTTACAATTTCTACCTCCTCCCAGCTCCTGGTATGTTTCCACTTTTGACAATTTAAATTTGGAGTTTTTTTTTATCCTGAGGGCTCCCTTTTCCCTCATTCTTTAACTGAGCTTGTAGTTCCAAGCTTTGAGCTCCGTCTAGTCGGTCGGGTGATTTCCGGTTCTTAATTGCCTCACTCCAACGGACTTTTTGCCTATCAGGTTCATCTGGTCTTTCGTTCATATAACGAAGACTTTCCTGATATCTTTCTTCTATTTCGGCCCGATATTCATCATCCCTATCGTCTGGCCTTACATTCCTTCTGGGATAATTCCCCCATTTCTTTCTGTTGTCTGGCCTTTGATGGTTATTGTTATAGGGTCGGCTCTCTTGTTGCCTATAACCTGAATTCCTAGGATTTCTTCCTCGATATCCTCCTCTGTAATATGGCTGTATCCTTCTAGGCTCCTGGTGCCCATACTCTCGATCTAGTCCTTGAGTATCCGTACTGGTGGACTGATTCCTGGTCGCTGGTTTTTCTCCTGTTTCCTGACTGCTGGCCATGTGTACTTGCTCAGTCTGTCTTTGATGCCGAGGAGTTACGTGCGAAGTCGTCATATCTAACTGACGTAATACACTTTCCACTTCCACAGCACTTCTGGCTTTGGATGAGATTAGCAGCCTCTGAATCTCATACGGAAGCTGTCTTGCAATGGCAGCACACATGTCGTTTTCTGCCGGAGCAATATCCAGTTCGCGGAATTTACACAGCTGAGCGGTGAAAAATTCCGAGTATTTAGTAGGTGCATTGGTGCTGTACTTCCTAGAGTACAGATCTAGCCTTAAATTCTCTTGGACGTCTGCTGCCCAATATCGTTTTAAAAATGCTTCCCTAAAGCCTTCCACCGTATCGAAGGTGTATCTGAAGCTTCTGAACCAGGTGAGACAATCACCTGCCAACAGCTTTTCAATAGCTCTCAGTCTCCGATCCTTAGGAACCTTCATTTCGTTTAGATACTCTGCCACTTCTTTTAGCCAGTATTTTGGAGTAATAGACATGTTATTACCCGTAAACTTTACTGGTCTGTCCTCATTGGATTTAATAATGTTTATTATCTGGCCATTTGTCTGATTCATGTACGGGGTTGACATCGCCATCGGATATCCTGGGTTCTTATAAGGGCTCTCCCCTCCTAAGTCCCTCTCCGTATCTGTGCCTTGTTCACGAGAATCTACCCATCCTGTCTTTGGAAACTCCTCCTGATTCTCGAATTCTAACTTCCTTTCCCTTCGGGCACTTTCTTCATTAGCCATAAGTTGGATTTCTATTTGACTATTCTTATGTTCAGTCCTCTCTAATCGGGATCTTAATTCATTCTGAATTCTTTCTTGATTCCTTTTAATATCTTCCTCTACCTTTTTGAGTTGGAATTTCTCATCCCTGAAGCTATCCCTGAATTCATTTATTTGGTCTTCTACCTCTTTCTTAATGATCTTAGCCTGTTGGTCTATAATTTCTGGTTTCACGTCACCTATGGTATCCAGGTCTTCTCGTATTTCCTTTATCTTCTTCTCCACCTCTCCCTTAATTCCTTCCAGCTTTTCCTCAGTTTTCTTAGACACTTTCAATAAGTCATCTTTAATCAGTTTTACTTCATTATTAGTTTTTCCTACTCGTCCTTCTAATTTTTCGATAGTTCCCTGGACCTCATTAATACCCTTACTTATTTCATTTATCTTATGGTTACTTTCTTTATTTTCATTATTTCGTTGCTTTCTTTCTTCCAGGAGATGCTCTTCGTAAGTCCCTAGTCTATTACTTATTGTTTCCTCGTGGTTCCTCAATTTTTCCTCTACCTGCCCGGTAAATTGATTAATCTGATCTTTCATACCCTGTACATCTTTGTGATTCTGATTTTCCAAATTATCCACTTTATCCTGAATTTTATCAACCTTTCCCTCAAGATTTCCTACTTTCTCCTCAACTTTTTCAAATCGGTTTCCTAGCTCATTGACACTTGTTTTTATCTCATCCCGAGATTTTTCACAAATACTCTTGTTCGATTCTATCTGAGCTTCTAAATTTTTCTGCACCTCTTGGATCTGGGTTACAAGTTCATTTTTACAATCGTCTACATTCTTTTGACATGCTGTTTCCATCTTATTTAACTTAGTTTTTATAGCCTTAAAATTACCTTCTAAATTTTCAAAGTTTACTTTGCATTGAGTTTGGGAATCCACCATACTGTCCTTCAATACTTTTATTTGGCCTTGCAGTTCAGACTTAATTACATTATTTTCCTGTTTAATTTCGCTTGTGATTTCCCCTTTTAATTCAGTTAACTTGTCCCCAAACTTAGTGTCAAAACCTTGAAATTTGTCATTCATTATCCCTTCTAATTTCTCATTTATATTACTTTGTATTTTAGTCTCCATGGCCTCTAGTTTAGTGTTCATGGCTTGACTTTTCAAGAAATTATCACCTATCATCTTCTCCTGAAAGGAATGTAATTTGTTTTCAAATTTCCTTTCTATTATTCCTAGTTTATCTTCCAAAGTCCTGGATTGTGCTGAAAAATGATCGGTATTCTCTATCCTTATATTATCCAACTGACTTTCTATCTCAGCCTTCAATGTACTATTCATGTTAATACAATCGGCTTGGATAGCTTCTAATTTAATTCCCATATTAGCACTATCAGTTTTTAGTGACTCTAAACTTTGATTTATAGATCCTAACCCTTCTTTATTTTCAGTCTGTTGGCTATCCAACTTATTCAAACTCTCATTTATGGATTCGAACACTTTGTTATTTTCATCCTTTTGGAGACTCAATGTATTGTCTATTGTTCCCAATTTATTGTTCAGGGTCTCCCACTTTTCTTTGCTATCGGCTTTTAAAGCGTTCAAAAGTTCCTGCCTCTCTTCCCTATTCTCTTTTTTTGCATCTTCCGTACTTTGCGTACTTATCTTTATTATCTCGTCCCTATTCTTTTGGAAATGTTCATCCAAACATTCCTTTAACTCCATCATCGTCACCATCTTATTCCAATATAAAAATACAGTGGGCCACTAATGCCACCACACTAGTACATGCTTGAGAGATGATACTCTGAATCCGTGTGTCCCAATTTCTTTAAAACTTTACTTTGGTACGGGTATTCACTTACAACGTACCCTTTTGATCCTTTTATTCAATTTCATAAACCTTTATGGAAGTATTTAAAATTCAAAATTTCGAAAAACCATTTTTTCCAAAAAAAATTGAAAATTTTGATTTTTCGAGAAAAACTCGGGTTTTCCCTAGGAAAACTCAGCCCTGCGTACTGGGCGCCAAAATTAAATGTTGATTTGCTAGGGGGTTGATAATATAATACAGGGCTGCTCGGTATGAGTTTCTAGGGACCCATGCGGTCAGTTAAGATTTTATGTTGTAGCCACACCTATCATTACTTTACTTTACATGATATGACCGTCTTAAGTGTTCCTCTAGTTATTAATCCAGCACATTACTTATACGACCCTCATGTGCCCTTTTAGCAAGAAATATGCCAATCACAGTATACCAGCGTAGCTCAATTCGGAATTTTCGGGGCAGCGGTATGTTCCCCCACTCTGTGACTCACATATTTTGGATTAATTAGAGGATACACTTGCAAAAATAACAACAAAATCAACTCCTATTTTAACACATTTAATTCATAAAATTAATGGCGCTACAAACACTTTAACAATTTAATTACTGACCCATAATCATCTACTTGTTCCAAATGAACAAGGAATCACAAATATAATAAAACAAATATTGTATTTAAAACATGTGGTTTCCACATAAACCAACAATTCCTACTTAGTCTTACTTCCATAAAGCATCACTATAAGTTTTATATAACTCCGAGCTCTTTTGGCTCCATGCTTTACATAATAATGGTGTCATTCTTGTACACCTCAAATACTATCCTTTATATCTTCTTAATTCTCAAAAACAAATTTATAATTACATTTAAAATCTATGTTAATTATCTAACTCAATATTTTGGGCATGTCCACACATTCAGTTGTTATCATCTCTCTTTATTTTCACAAATATATTAAGGTAATCAGGAAATCAATTGTGTACTCCAGAGCGTGAAGATACTTGACACAGTCAAAAAACTATAGTTACTCCCGAAACTTAGTTGCCTTCAAATAACTCGTGGAATCCTACGTCCATACATCATTACAATAGGGATTGTTATTTATCTCTTATGTCTTATAAGACCATTATCATATAAGAAACTACGATCTGAACAGGCAAACGAAAATATCAATCCACAAGGACCTCGGTTCAACGCCCGGGTCGTTAACAACTTTAAACACTCCTGGTGTATTCATTTCTCTTTACAACATCTTACGAGACGGTTTCTGGCCACTCTCACTCTAAGAAAGCTAGACCCTTATACCCGGGCGCGATTTATGACACGGAGGGTGACGGCGACTCCCTGTCTAACCCACGTTAATAGCTTATTTCCAAGGCTTTCAAAACAGACCTTCACATTATATTCAGTTCTGGGGAGAGACCGGGCTTTACTGTACCGTACTCATTCTAACTACTATTCCTTTGGTTCAAAGACCACTTTCGTAACCTTGGCATTTATTAATTATGAGAGGGTCCTCATTGATTGGGAAGATTAATACACATTCAACGACGAAGAAATTAAGGGGCTTTTATCATAAGAAGATTCTGCATTCGAATCTCTTCACGTGCCTCGGGAACCATTCCCTTACAGAGGACTTATACAAAATGCGATTTAGAGTCGGCCGTGGCCCATATGACATACGCTCAATAATACCATATATTAGCTCCCTTTCAAATACATACACAATGCCTCGTGATACTACGTCACAAATAGAGGACTTATACAATTATCAATTCACTGCAATCAACTACCCTCCATAAGTAATCTACCAAGTATTTTAACCTCTACGCGTTCCTAGCGTGACATTTTAATATTATTGGCGCTCTTTTGCGCTATGCATTTTTTAAGCCAAAATGTCTTCCCAAGAACTGATAAATCTCATTAGTAACAATTCATATTATTTTAATTCTCATATTAATCTTTTCCGTTGCCGATAAATCGCTCCCTTTTTAAAATATTCCATTGAACATTATATCTTACACATACATTAAGGCTTTAACGCTCTTATGTTCACATCAATTTATTTGATCTTTATTTTATATTTCCATATTTAGTTATTATTATTATCTTTATTCTTTACACAAGCTCAAAGCTATTTCTTTCATGTCTCAATTTTACGTTATTTAAATATCTTTCATGATAATTACTGATATTTCGCTTGCACTTATGACATTTGTTAAATACATTAACATTTTATTCACTTATTTCCTCTATGGGATTTATTCTTTACATAATCATTTATAATTTCTCAAATTTCTATTATTGTTCAGACCGCGTTCTTGCTTATTCAGTATTTATTTCTTAAAACACATCCCTTTTACTCAAAAACTCCGGTGGATTTGTACACAACCAATTTCTGACACCAAAATAGAATGAAATTCAGTACTCACATGTTTTTTTAAGATCGTCCCATGATCTTTATTCTTGTGCGGTGCTTCATTTTGGGCCCACTTTGAACTTTTTACTCCATATTAAAGGAATTCATCTTATGTATAAACACTTTTTGACATATAATTAAGACACTAAACATTGACGACATTTTTATACACTGATGTGTCCCTTTTGAACACATAATAAACACTAAAAATATTAATTTAACACACAATCTTGATAATTTTTACACTTCACAATTCTTGATCACTAGGCCGTATTTCTGAGCCTATCACACGTGACCTTCTTAATTTCCCGTTTCCAAGGGTGAAATTTATTCGATGTCAGCTTCCTATCCTGCAGAATATGAAAGTCTCGAAACATCTATTGTTCCCTGGAACCCAAATTCTTCTACTCCTATCCTGGATGACCGGCTATTTATCTAGCTTGCACGGTTTCTTTGTAGATCTGTTTATCGATCCTAGCGAAAGTCTATTCGGATCGAGGTTTTCTCAATGACCTATAGATTTAGTTTAGAGCAGCTAGTACTTCTCGATTATAGTACTTTTAGAATAGTTCGCCTGCTTTCTGGAGATAATGTTTATAGTCTCCTATCTTCTTTATTTGACCGGTTCTAGCACTCCTATGTTTCTGATGTACGTTCCGAACCTTATTCTGTTCTTCCCCTTTTTGGGTTCTCTAATTTAAATAACAGTTTATCTTTCTGGTACGGTACTTCCGTACGTTATGATCTATTCGTTCGTCTGTTTAACGACCTATCGCCTTTAAGTCCGACGTTCGCAGCCTGCTCTGACTATATCTTACGAACTTTCATTATAACTTGTATACAGTCGGGCCTAAATCCTGTAACTAGGATTTTCCTAATATTTCAATACGGCGATACTTTAAAATTTCTTCTTGACCACTCCTTATGGAGGCAAGCAAGTCTTTAATACTGCGACGCCTATGGCTATCGGATATTACTTCTGCGGTGTAACACAGTATTTCTCCCCTCAAGGAGTACTGGTAACTGTCTTCGGTGTTACGCAGAGTTACGCCCCAAACGGCTGTCTGGATACTGATGTGCTGTGATGTAGTCTTACGCCCCTCACGGGCTGTCGGAACTGCGTGCGTAGTAACACCCTCACGGGTTGTCAGAATAACTGCATGTGCTGATGATCCAGCGTCACGTCCCCCTGGACGGATTTGTACTGCGTGATGCGTGATTATACCCCTCACGGGCTGTTCGAGACTGCATTCGGTGTTTGATGTAGCCTAGTGACGTGCCCTCAGGCCGTTTGAAACTGCATGATTGGCTTGGTGAAGCCCGAAGCTTTATACTATTTCACTACAAAAAAATAAGACTCTAGCCTTTTCTGTGGTCAACTTCTAAAATAATGGTGCCACAAATATAATAAAAATTATACCTTCCGAAAGCTCGTCTTCTCAATGTCAAATAATCTCATTGCCCCTAAGAATCGATCGTGCAATTCGGAGATATTAATTAATTTCTCGTCCTCAGATGTGTGGGTGTTGCATTTCTTTTGCTCTCTCCCCTCCACACAGGCTTTGGTACTTCCCCTATGACGTCGTCTTGCGTTGGCAGTTTTTTCCTGCGCAATTATTAAATGGTTTCTCTTTACTGAAAAATCTCTCATTCAAAATGATTCACTGTACTGTACTTGTTTACTCATTATTATACTTGTAAATGGGTTAAATTTAATTATTCCTCTCCTGGCGCATAAGCGGTGTTGTCAATTTCCAGCAACGTCAGCTCGAATTCCGATTCAGGCCTCCTTGTCTAATCGTTGGAAAGTTCCACTCGGTTATTAATACTCGTGACTCGCTCCCTTCAGAATGTCAAGAGGGATGATATCATCCTCTCGAACACCTGGTCCACGTTAGTTGCACAACCTTATACTGGCCTCCTAGCTTGATCTTTCTTTAAGTTACATTGGAAACTGTACGTTTCTTTGATTTCTTCCTCAAATGCATGGATTCGACCATCCATGGACCTGATGGCACATGGGTTCAATACTATACTACACTTTATGCGATTATATGTACGAATGTATTTTGTCTACCCGAGGGCAGTTTTTCATCCCGTCCTTCATACGCGGACGGAGGGTAAGGCCCACCCTTCTAGATGTTTTTCCCCCTCGGGATAGCCACCCATTGTTTTTGGTTTATGCTTCATTATGAGATTATGTTTGCAAATGTTTTATGATGTTTTTATTGTTATGTCACAGTTTCCATTGTGTTAATTGTTATGTGCCCAGGGCACCAATATTGTGAAGAGATTTAAATGTGAAAAAAACATTGTTCCCACACCCACACATTTACACATGCTCACTATACACAAACCGGAGGCACCCACTTCATATCCTACGAGGCACTTTCTACACACAACTCCAAAACATCACTCTACGTTCTATCCCATGAGACACCCCATCTATCTATCGACTTTACTCTCACATCCACAACTCGCCTACCACGAGGCCATCTACACACCCCCAACGACGTTACCACCCTATTCAAAAAGGGCAAGAAAGAAGAGAGGCACAAAAGAAAGTAGAATTAGAAGAAAGAAGAGGATGTCCCTATTTTCAAAAACTACCCCTACGTCTTCGTCTCGTCCCGTCATCGAGGACGATGACTAACTCCGCCAGGGGAGTTGTTATACCCGTAGGGTATGCCACCCCCACCCCCTATTATTCACACCCCATACAAATACATCCCAATACATGACTTCAAACCAACTTCTGCGATCTACGACTACATCTATAAATCATACTAATTCAGTGAAGTGAGATGGCCTCACGCCTGAACTCAAACGACCCCGGTAAGGCTTCGACACTAAAAGAATGTGCAATTCTGCACACACTGCACGCCGAATCCATAAAAGCCTCGGCGAGTTCATGACTCGAGGTCATTCTCAAACAGACCTTGTGCTGTAGTGCCGTATCGCTGCAGGGCGCCATCACGACCGCTGCCACCTTGGTAAGTGTATAGCGAGTAACTTCACACATCCACACCTACACTTTCATCCCCTATTACTTGTACTGGAATTGTATTAGCACTCTAGCTGTTCTGCAAACTTTAATAATACTTCTTCCTAGAAGTAAACCCATTAAAACTAGGCGTCTTTAGATAACTGGTCCTTCCATTTATTTAATTAGCTAGTAAGTTCCTACCCTCTAGATTCCCTCCAGGTAGGATCCCATAGCATTATTGTTTAATTGCTTCGTGGCGTCAGCGGACAGCCCCTTGCTACTCCGTCACAGTATTTGAGCCAGCAGATTCGCTCTAAGCCTTCGCTAGACAGCTTACGCTAGCATTAAGCCGAGTAGCGGCAGCACCATTTAAGTCCTTATTTGATAAACCTCCCCCAGCACCACTTTCACACCTCCGAGCTCTCCCGGCAATCTGAACAATCGGGAAGCTCGTCCACAGAGCTACCTATTTGCCCCTTGACAGCTCAATCACTCTACCCGCTCCACTCGCATCTTAACTTCCCCCAAAAACACCCCCTACAATATTGTCACCTTGGCTGACAGTGTCAGATTAAATAAGTTCCCAGTGACTGTATGCTTTGTAATGATAAATAAGTCACAAAGGCAGACACTAAGATTGCAGGTGCAACATGTGCTCGAGTGCTCCTGTGTAAGTAAATGCTCTCCTCTTTTCTTTTGCACGAATCGGAGTAAAACAAGAAGTGTTTGCTACGAAGAGGTGCAGAACTTGCATAATTGAATGACTATGTAGGCCTACCTCAATTCTGGCAGTTACCTCCCAGCATAATGTAGTGCACACAGCTTATTAAATAATCACCATGTATAGGGCAATCTTTCTGTCTGTACATCTTGAATATTTGGCTAAAGCTTTCTGTATATCCCTAACGAGGCGTCTGTAGGGGCTTTTCGGGTGCATCAGGTACAGCCCGGCTGCACTAACATTTCTCAAAACTATTGTCTATCATTTTCTGAATCCCTGTATTTTCGTTTTAAAACCTACCCTATTCGTTAAAAAGAACGAAGGGTGCGCTTTATATGATGTGAATACACAACCGGCGTAGCGCTCATTCTTAAAGTAATTAAGCAAACTCCTTTACGATTGCGCCTTGCGTTCTGAGTGCAGCCCTGCCAATGCTCATAGCAGTATGGGCTGACTTGTGACGTGTAACTCAACGGTTGCCATGACAACGCGCCAAACCGCCTGCAGTATGTATACAGGAGTACTCCGCTTGGTGCTGTCCCATGAGCTGTGATAATATTATCCGAACGCTCCCGAATATACCCGGGCTCTCCGCTCGTAGACCATTGCTGCCAATGTTATTATCTCAATCACGCTAAAACACAATCACGCAAAGACATATTTACTAGTATATTTTGTCGCGAGAGTTGTGGCTACTGTTCCGACAGTTGCAACAAGAAGCTTGTTATTAATTTGAACATGTGGCGTACGAAGTATTCATTTATAGTAAACGTTGTGTTGTTAAATTGTGATTCGTGGCCGTGTGGCGCATGAATTGTGAGTGAAGTGTAAATAGAATAAGCGCTTTTGAAGAGCATACAGTAGCACAGCTAAAAGAGTGAGCTCTTGGCATTTTTATAGCTACTGTGTTAAGCGTAACATAATTATAGGTGTATGTTTGGAGGAGAAGTGCGTTTGAAATTCAGTTATGTTATAAATATAAGTAAGAATTTAATTCAGAAGGTTATAGAATATTCAAGGGAAAACCTGGAAAGAGAGTTATGAAAAATGTACCTCAGTTTGGAACTGGGTTCATTGTAAATCAGAACATATTAAATTCAATAATAGAATTTAAATCCTTTAATGAAAGTTTATCCCTGCTATCCTTTAAATCAGTAAACAAAGTCTATATCATTGCCAATACACATGCACCAACTAATGAGAAAAATAGGACTCAGAAAGAACAAACGGAAATTTTTTGGCAAGAACTATCAAACACCCTAGATCAAATTCCATCAAAAAATATAATACTTCTACTTGGAGACTTTAACGCTCAAATCGGCAAAGAACATCAACATCGGTCCATAGTAGGCAATTTCCCTGCACATAAAAGAACCAACACAAATGGAGAAAGACTCATCGGTTTATGCAGAGAGCATAACATAGTCCTGAAAACAACATTCTTCAAAAAACTTCCTAGGAAACAAACTACTTGGGTTTCCCCAAATCCAGTTTGTGGTGAAAACCAACTTGACCATGTTGCTATTAGCAGACAGTCTACAACGGAGATACTCAATGTGAAAGTTGCTAAGAGTGCAGGTTTAGATTCAGACCACTATCTGTCTCTCATTAAATTCAAAATTAGACCAATATATAAAAATAAAAATCATTATCAATCCAAAAAGTTTGATACTCAAAAATTAGCTACAGAAAATAATTTCAAAACACTTTTGGAAAGCAGAGCACCTAAAACATAGGAACAACTTCAAGGAGACAGTACAGACAGCAGAAGAAACCATTCACCTTAAAAGAAAACGAAAACAAGCCTGGTGGACTGTTGAGTGTGATGAACTAATCTTTAAAAGACAACGAGCTTGGAATATCTGGAATGCAAATAAAAATGAGAATACCAGGAACAGCTTTACAGGAGCCCGAAAACATTCATCTAAGGGACTCAAAAGGATAAAAGTGCAACATATGAAAGACCAATTAACATTAATAGAATCGGACTTCAGACAGCACAATACAAAGGACTTCTACAAAACTTTCAGAAGTAGTTTAAGGAAGTATACTCCACCAAGCTTACTTTTCACAGATCCAAAGACTCAGAAAACTCCATATAATAACGCTGAAAATTGCAGAATACTTGCGGAATATTTTGAAGAACTCCTCAACTGTGAACCACCAAATGAGACATTTAATTTTGATAATATACTCCCCATTCCTCCAGACTCGAAACCACCAATAACAAATGAAATTAAAGAAATTATAAACTAACTTAAAAATAACAAAGCATCTGGAGAAAATAGTATAGTTGCTGAATTATGGAAATACTCGAGTGACAACATGATCCTATGTTTAACGGAAATCATAAATGACATATGGAAAACACACAGTTTACCATCAGAATGGACATCTGCTTTGATACATCCACTACATAAGAAAGGGATCAAAACAGATCCTAACAATTACAGGGGAATCTCCCTCCTGCTAGTGACCTATAAGATCTTACCCAAATCACTTTTAAAAAGAGCAGAAAAAATACTCGACCCACAATTGGGAGAGTATCAGGCAGGATTTAGGAAGGGACGATCGTGTATGGAGCAATTACAAAATTTAAAGAACATATTAGACATGAGGAAAATTAGGAATTTGAAATATGTAGTTACTTTTGTGGATTTTAAAAAAGCCTATGACTCCATTGACAGAAAGGCACTTATTAACATTCTGAAGGAATTTGGACTTGATAACAAGACAACGGAAATAATTCAAGCAACACTAACGAACACAACTTCCAAAGTTAAATTTAGAGGGGAACTTTCAAAATCTTTCAAAATAAAGTCAGGTGTGAGACAAGGAGATGGTCTGTCACCTCTGCTTTTCAATTGTGCATTGGGAAAGGTAATTCGAGAGTGGAGGAAAGCCATCAATACTAAAGGCGTTCAACTAGGAACACATCCAAATAAAATCACTGTAGATTGTTGAGCTTTTGCGGATGACATTTGAATACTTACTGACTCACTGGATACTGCCCAAGAACAAATTAGAGAGTTGCAAAAACAGGCAGCCAAAGTCGGACTACAAATATCATTTGAAAAAACTAAGTTCATGACAAACATCACCGATGCCCCCACAAGTATCACAATTCATGACAGTTCATTATGTAAAACAAATTCCTTTAAATACCTAGGAGAGTGGATAATGAATGACTCGCAGGAAAAGACAGCAATAGAAACGCGTATGCATAAATTACAAAGGTGTTTTCATATGACAAAAGATATTAAACCTTTATTGATTTGCCGATCAATAAGTCTTCATGATTTTTATTCTTATTATTACTTATATCCAGGCAGTGCCTGTTGAAGTGGACAACGGAAGGCAGGTAGTGTGTCGCAACGCTTGCAACAGAGGTGGCGTGATAGTTATTTCTGGGGACGACCGGCTAAGCCAAGTTCAAGGACAAATTCTGAGTGAACGCGCATCCAATTTGGCGTCATTATGGGCGTGCCAGAGGTGAATTTCCAACCGATACCCGATTGAATCAGCGAATCAGAAGAGAGGACGCCTGGACCACGCAGCGAGGTGCGCGACATAAAAAAGACGCTGAAAACACGTGTATGAAGAACCGCCGATCGGATGGAATTCCGCATACGTGCATTGAGACGTTTAGATAAAAAGAAGAAGTTTGATACTAGTCCCAAGTCTGTGAGTTGAAAATTACAGATTATTTTCTCAGATTTCCCCTACTCCACTCCATTCTGCCAATTTCTCATAAATTGATCGGTGATGAGTAGTTTGTGACACAATTTGATCAGGCGCCGAAAGGCTTAGTTCACGCCAGTTTGAGAAACATTCTATTGTGCTCTTGGGAGCAGAGTTCATGCCAAGCGGAGGGGAGATCTCTAGTTGAGATAAGCGCTACTCGGCATAAGTAATTTGAGAGACTTTTAAATGCCAGCTACGTGGCTGACTAGACTGTAATATTTTTCTGTAATATGTTGTGTTATATTTTGTGATGTATATGTGCGTGTGAATTAAGCAAATGCTTAGGTAGGGCCAGTTCGACGTGGAATAATCGCCCAGGACTCTTGAGTGAAAGTCAGTAGCTCATAGCGATTTATGAAGGGTAGAATTTTAATTTTGAACATTTCTTTTTAAGAAGCTACGCCAAGATGTCTACAGCAAGGTCGATTGGTGGGATGATGTGCTACGCCTCTACCTGAATGTCGACGATGACGGACTAATTTTCCCGTGGGAAATGCTCTGTAGCAAACCTGTTCTTTTAATGATCGTTGGATCATATATTAAATTGGGAGTTCGCCATGTCCGTTACGAATTACCGCATATCGTATGAAATTAAATATTGATTTTCTGCAAGCTGGACGGTGATGTACAAACCATTTATTTATTCAATATCAAGCTAGATTAGACGCGGGAACGTGTAAATAATTTTTATTCGTGGTTTTTCTTGTGTTCTTTTTAGATTTCGTGCGCCGACACTCTTTTCTTTTAAATGTACGTTGGCACGTGGCCAAAATTTTGTGTGATTGTATATTTTTCTTATGAGTCATTATTAGTATGCACGGCGTGTGCATTTGGATTTTATTCATGCGAATGCTGAGTTCGTCATGGTCGATAAATGGTGCTGTATTCAAATTCATTTTTAAGTAGGAGAAGGGGGTAAAAGTTGTTAGATGTTTTACGAACAGGTTTTTATTCATACTAGGGTTACCGAGCGCAACACGTTAAGATGTCACTATAGAACACCTTAGTTCTATATTTTTTTGAGTTTTTTTTATAACCCTTTTCAGGTTCTTCAGTCGCGGACTAGACTGGGAAGGCAAGTCGGTGGAAATATTTATGTCCTTTATTTCAGGTTTCTGTCAAACCCATACGTGTGATTCTGGTGTGTGTATTGTGTCAAGGTGTGTGTATTTGATTCTTCGTGATGAGGGGTAGAATGTGTCCACTGCCCTCAAATTTTGATGGTATTTTATGGAAAGGCGGAGCGCTCTTGGAGGCTACTTTACCTTGTCCTGTGCTGATTCTTGGATTTCCTTGGGAAATGCTAAGATATTTTTTTTATTTGACACACACACGTATATTATGTGCTATTGGGAGCACGCTTCTTCGAGACTCGAGCCATTGCCACGGCTGGTCGAGGTATGTTTACACGTGGGTAGACAGATGTGCAGATTCCACCTTGCGCCCGTCTATGTCTGGTGATTCATCGTTTAGGCAGTCCAGCTGACCGACTGACCCCTGTAAGCAATCTGTAGCAAACCTGTTCTTTTAATGATCATTGGATCATATATTAAATTGGGAGTTCGCCATGTCCGTTACGAATTACCGCATATCGTATGAAATGAAATATTTGTTTTATGATGTAAATGTTGGCTTAGAGCCTAGTGATTTCTGTGACTCATTTCATTTGCTTATATGTTAGATTGTTGTTTGTTGTGACACCGTTGGGTGTATTTAGTATTTCATGTAAAGATGGCAAGCGGCCATGTGTGTATTTTTCTTGATTGGTCACGTGTTGATTTACTTGTGTTGATTTTAAAAGTCCTAGTTTTTTAGGCGTTAGTGTTGATTGCTACGGCAATTCTTTGATTCCAATTTCTTGCGGAAATTATTTTGTCTTACTCAGTGTAGGAAGTGTCGGATTTAGTTTAATTAGTGTTTAGTTGGTTCCTCGTGTCTGTCTAGCTCTAAGACAATGCAGATTTGTCCCCTGAAGGTTTACTGGATGGTAACGGATCTCGCATTAAATTGTACACATCGTACCGCATGCAGAGAAGCCGCACACGCACATGTCATTGCAGTAATTTGGGACATTTGGTCCAGATGTTTACGATCTCTCCTGAGATCAGGCCTAGTTTGGCATTTTTATTAATTCAAGAGAGTGTCATTTGGGAGTCCTTGTGTTTTTGCTGTAAATAGTGTAAATTTGTTGATCTGTTTATTAAATTCATATGTTTTAATCCTGGTATTCACTTTTTCCTTCATATTATTTTGTTATGTGTTACCCTGCATGTTATAAGAAGCGCTTAACAACAACTTTACGAAATGGACTGTTACACCCCCCGAAATTGAGTCTCATATGCTTCTTTGCAAGGGTTCAGCCAAAGTCGGACAACAAATATCATTTGAAAAAACTAAGTTCATGACAAACATCACCGATGCGCCCAAAAGTATCACAATTCATGACAGTTCAGTATGTAAAACAAATTCCTTTAAATACCTAGGAAAGTGGATAGTGAATGACTCACAGGAAAAGACAGCAATAGAAATGCGTATGCATAAATTACAAAGGTGTTTTCATATGACAAAAGATATATATAATAAAAAAAACTTATCCTGGAACACTAAATTAAGGCATTATCAAACAGTGGTCAGACCTGAAACACTGTATGCAGTAGAAACACTTAAATTAACAAGATTTGGTGATTTAGACAAATTAGAGAAGACTGAAAGACAAATTCTGAGAAAAATACTGGGAGCTAAACGAAATAATAACGCAGAATATAGGTTACGACCAAATAGAGAGTTATATTTGAAATGTGAAAAATTAACTGATGTAATGAGAAAGAGAAGATTACAGTTTTTTGGGCACATTTATACACACATCAAAAAAAGTTTTGCATCACCTCGGTTCCCAGATCTCCGGCATATAGACGTTGACTGTGTATATTGTATCCAAGATACAGTCCCTTTGACTGTTCATAGATGTCACTAAAACTGCTCAAAGATGTAAACAACCATGCATGAGCAGGGCCTATTAGACGGAGGGGGTACGACAGCCGATCAGTTCCAGTCATTCCACCAGGACGAAGGTACGCTGCTCATGTTGTCTGTAGTTCTACCATGCCTAGAAGGTCAATACCGCAGTTCGATCGCGTCCGCATTGTTACTTTGTGTCAAGAAGGGCTCTCAACAAGGGAAGTTTCCAGGCGTCTCAGAGTGAACCAAAGCGATGTTGTTCGGACATGGAGGAGGTACAGAGATACAGGAACTGTCGATGACAGGCCTCGCTCAGGCCGCCCAAGGGCTACTACTGTAGTGGATGACCGCTACTTACGGATTGCCGCTCGGAGGAACCCTGACAGCAATGCCACCATGTTGAATAATGCGTTTCGTTCAGCCACAGGACGTCGTGTTTCAACTCAAACTGTGCGCAATAGGCTGCATGATGCGCAACTTCACTCCCGACGTCCATGGCGAGGTCCAGCTTTGCAACCCCGACACCATGCAGCGCGGTACAGATGGGCCCAACAACATGCTGAATGGACCCCACGGAATTGGCATCACGTTCTCTTCACCGATGAGTGTCGCATATGCCTTCAACCAGACAATCGTCGGAGACGTGTTTGGAGGCACCCTGGTCAGGCTGAACGTCTTAGACACATTGTCCAGCGAGTGCAGCAAGGTGGTGGTTCCCTGATGTTTTGGGGTGGCATTATGTGGGGCCGACGTACGCCACTGGTGGTCATGGAAGGCTCCGAAACGGCTTTACGATACCTGAATGACATCCTCCGACCCATAGTGCAACCATATCGGCAGAATATTGGAGAGGCATTTGTCTTCATGGACGACAATTCTTGACCTCATCGTGCACATCTTGTGAATGCGTTCCTTCAAGATAACGACATCGCTCGACTACAGTGGCCAGCATGTTCGCCAGACATGAACCCTATCGAACATGCCTGGGATATGTTGAAAAGGGCTGTTTATGGACGTCTTGACCCACCAACCACTCTGAGAGATTTACGCCGAATTGTCGTTGAGGAGTGGGACAATTTGGACCAACAGTGTCTTGATGAACTTGTGGATAGTATGCCACGGCGAATACAGGCATGCATCAATGCAAGAGGACGTGCTACTGGGTATTAGAGGTAGTGGTGTGTACTGCAATCTGGACCACAAATGCTGAAAGTCTAGTTGTATGATGGTACAACATGCAATGTGTGGGTCTCATGAGCAATAAAACGAGCTGAAATGTTGTTTGTGTTGATCTCTATTCCCTTTGTATTTAACGGTTCCGGAACTCTTGGAACCGAGGTGATGCAAAACTTTTTTTGATGTGTGTAGAATAGAAAATAGTAGACTAACTAAACAGATCTTCAACTTACTGACTAGTTACAAATCCAAACCCACATGGTTCATTGAAATTGACAAAGATTTGACAAACGCCAAAATTCAGACAGACACAATAGCAAACAGATCACTCTTCAAAGAAGCTATTCAAAAGACAAAATTTCAAGAAAGGAAGAAACAAACAACTGGAAGAAAGTGGACTCAAGAGGAGAAAGATCATCACTCTAGAAGGATGAAAGAAATTTGGATACAACGGAAATTGAATACAATGGACAATAGCCAACGTTGATTCATCGTACCCTCCAAATGGATTATATGAAAGAAGAAGAAGAAGAATGAGAGGTCGTTCTTTAGGTATGAAATGAAAATCCTATATAGTATTTAAATCTTTTCTAATAGTGTGAAATAATAGTACTCCCTTCAAGGTGTGTTTTATCATGGAACCGTCCGTAGATTTAGTTTGTATTTTAAGAGAAACTCCGTTTTCTAAATGGAAGGAGGAGGATAAAAAATAAATTTTACCAAGCAATCAACCCCAACCACTTTTGAAATATCAGAAACAAAATTGGTTCTGCCTCCAGAAAGGTGCACACGCGAAATTTCCAGGTATCTTAGTATAGTAGTTATCCGTGGTTATGCGGTAGTCAGTATTTGCAGAAACTCTTTTGTTGGCCTTGTCTTATTGTTGGAGTGAAACAGGGAGTCTGGAATCACACAGGATTTGAAAATATGTCCTGTGCTTAATGAGAATGTGAGGCTTAACAGACTTTTCGTGCAATTACCAACCAATGCAGTTTTATTTTTGACTAAACAGGAAATGGCATTTAGAGGCCATGATGAGAGCGACTCCTCCTTAAATAGAGGGAATTTCAAAGAACTGTTGAAACTTCTAGTCTGCAACAGCTCATTAGCAATGCAACAGCATTATGCTTTGATAAAGAATCGAAAACCATACAGTGTGAGCTAATAGATTGCATCTATACCTTCATTAGGGATGCTGTGAAGGTTTAGAAACCCCTTTCTTTTCAGTTCAGGTCGACGATACAACTGACATCACAAAGAAATCTTAGTGTTCAGTGATACTTCGGTATATTACTTACAAAGGTGCGGTAGTTGAACGCTTTCTTGGTTTTTATGATGTTAGTTCGGACCGTACAGCGATTACTTTGTTCCACTTGCTTCAGACTGTTTTGAGTGAATTTTCTTACAAAACTAAATTGATTGCCCAGTGTTATGGCAGGTCATCTAAACGGTCTTCAAACTAAGGTCAAGGAAGATGCCCCTCAAGCATTATTTGTACATTGTTTGGCACACCGATTAAATCTAGTGGTAAAGCAAAGCATTAGCAACATATCAGAGTGCCGTATTTTTTGCAAGTCTGGGTGGTATTCCCTCATTTTTTCATTCAGAAGTCAAAAGAACTTTCGTCGCTGATTCAGTAATTGCAAAACGAATACCATCTGGTGTGGATACGTTGGTCGTCACATGAAAAACTTTTAAACATGGTTGTCGAGGAGTAGGAGGGATTGAAAGATATTTTTGAAAGACTTATGCATGACCCTCAGTCAGAAGAAAAGTCCATTCGTCAAGCAGAAGGGTTGTTTAATAACTTTAATAGCTTCCAATTCACATTTTTATCAATAGTGTTCAATGACACTTTTGAGCTTGCTAATATATTATTTAACGTGCTCCAAAAGATGTCTCTGCACATTTACTTCTGCCTCTCAAAAATAAACACCACACAGCAACTGATACTAGGTAAAAGGAATGAAGAAACGTTTAAAACCTATTTTCATATGGCTGAGAAGAAAACTAAAATTGAACTTAAAAGACATTCTGGTTTAAAAACAGAAAATGAGGTTTTTCTTAAGTATCGAGTGCTGTATTTTGAGATGTTGGATATAGTCTCCATAGAAATTGATACAAGATTTCAAGATATGCAGAAGCTCCAGTTCTTTGCTTAGGAGATAGCTCTAAGTTTGTAGAATATTCTAAAATCCTCCCTCTTGATGCTCTAAAGAACTTAAAAATCTCTTATCCCACGATATTTAACACACTCAAGTTAAAAAACGAACTTCAATACATCTATTCTGATTCTACCTAAAAAGATACCAGCTTGGAGGAAATAATTTTGTCGCTCAATAAGAATAAACTTTTAACCCTTTCCTTCTCAAAGAGCATGAATGCGCCCGGTTATGAAAGTCACTGCTCCCTGCTAAAGCGCCCGAAAGCGCCCGTGTATTTTCTGGTAATGGGAGTAGACCTTGGGAACTAAGGACTCTATAGAGATGTATATATTAGCATATTTAAATTAGGATTTGACAATTTTTGTAGTATGGGCCAATGTGCCTAATTCCGGGAGAAATAGATGCTGAAGTGGTTCTGAACCAGGGGCCTCAGGAAATAAAACAATGGTAAACAATGTAAATATGTGTAAAGTTTGTGAAAACTGTGCAAATTCCATTAGACACATTTTTTTAAACTTAGTTTGATAATTGTTTATGTACAGATCATATAGTTTTAAAATTGTTTTTGTGCCTAAGCAAACTGGCTGGATCACAGTGAGGTAGTCAACCTGAAATGATCCGAACTTCTGCAATGGCACTATGCTATTCTGCAGCAGAGTATGCTTCTCCTGTTTGGTATAATTCAACACATGCCAAACAGGTGGATGTAGCTCTCAACGATACCTGCAGAATTATATCAGGTTGCTTGAAATCAACTCCAGTCGAATGGCTTTATCTCCTCGCAGGAATAGCACCACCCCCTGTTCGAAGAGAAATAGCTGCGAACAAGGAACGAAAGACAGTGGAGCATGAAAGAACTCATCCTCTATATGGACACGAACCGCAGCCGCAATGACTGAAGTCGAGGAAGAGTTTCCTTAGAACATCAAAGGAACTTAGAACCACTGCTGAAAAAGCTAGGTTGCAAATGTGGAAGGTTACGACCAACCTTCCCCCTGGTTGGGAAAATGTTTCTGAAACTCTACCCCCTGGCTATGACGAGGAATGGACGACTTGGAAGTCCCTGAATAGACTGCGCTCTAGAGTAGGCAGATCAAGGGTTAATATGGCAAGATGGGGTTACATTGACCAGGATGACATTCAACGTGATTGTGGAGAAGACCAGACTGTTCAGCATATGACTGAGTGTCGACTGTGCCCAGCATCCTGCACGGAAAAAGATCTTCGTCGGGGAGCACAGAGTGCACTGGAATTGGCCAAGTTTTGGGCAAAGATAATTAATAACTGTGTTATATGTTTAAAATGTATGTTTCTGATACGAGAATAAATAAATAAATTGTTTTTGTTTCCAGATTATATGAGGGCAGACTTCAAACCAAGGCCCCGAGGTGAGTGAGATATACTGTGGGTCATTGCAAGACTGTTGGTAATTCATGTGTAAAATTTTATTTAATTTAAATGTATTACATAATTCCCATGTTATGCTCAAGTGTTTATAGCCATGTGCACAGTACTTCATGTTCTAAAATAATAGGGTGATTTCTGGGGATATGAGGGTTGGAAATGCAACAAGGAAAGGGTTAAGGACGTGTTCAAAGAAGCGTATAAATTATTTTGTTTAATACTTACTATACCATCTACCAGTTCCTTAGTAGAAAGAAGCTTTTCGTACCTTAACGGATGAAAACATACTTAAGGAATCCAACATCCCAGGAGAGGCTGACTGCGCTGGCAACCATATGCCTAGAGAAGTCACTGCTCAACGACTTGATGTATACAATGCCCTTTTATGATGACGTCATAGGAAAGTTCGCTGCTTCAAAGGACCAAAGAATAGATTTAACATACAAGCAATAGACGAGACCGAATGTGAGTAATATTTGCTCTTTTAGTTAATTTTATACTTATGTTGTGCTATTTAAAGTAAGTGCATGAAAATAATACAGTGGATGATTTGTATGCCATTGTCTTCCCAAAGCATCACCCCGATACCAGATTTCCTCCTAGCTAGAGGACCCAACACACCTATTCAATATATATACATTGACTGCACAAGAGCATGTGTTGGGCTGCACCCCACGAGCTGCCGCTGCAAGGTATAGGCTATAGCCTATCTACCAAATGTACCCTGAATTAAATTTTTGTCCATCTGGTCTTTATGGGTTGACATCAAAACTAGTGGAGAGAACGCCATAAAAATTGGCTATTACAGCAAGTAGATGGCATCCCTGAAAGAAACTGAAAATACAAATAATTTCAGCAACACTCAGGGGTGAAGGGGTTAAAAGGAAGTCATTTATTTTTTTGTTTGTTTTTCACTCTTCTCTTTGAAATGGTTGGTTTAATTTAGAAAATGTTATTTTATTTATTAATCGATAGATAGTTAGGCAAAACCTGGTGGTAAGAAGATATTTACAGACATCTCAATTGCTCTCCAAAATGTGTATGTTCCCTGAATACAATATTAATTTTTTTCTGGAAAACATTGAAGCTTATGAAAAGGTTCAGGCAACACATTCTGTTTCAATACCTCTGTTGATAAAAGAATACTTAGCTAATTTTGGGCCTAATTTTGTAAGTGTGATCCCCCCCACCCATATAACCTGGCTCATGCATTCTGTTTAGTAGTGCATTCCAGGTCGGCTCCCCTGGGGCATATGACCTTGCTGCTCATCCCCTTAAAACTCCAATAACTAACTATATTTCATATTATCTCATTATGTATAATATATTAATGAAATACTGTATGGAATGTAACAACCTTGAGTTCAAAGTGTCGTCTTTTCAAACTGCCCAGTCTCAATACCTTGTATATATTCTCCGCCAAGCCACTCAACACAACTCGAGAGTGTCATTTGTAGGTAACACTGAAAGAATGGCCTCAAATCTCTACAAATCGAGAGTGACGTACACAACAAGATCTCTTCGCTGGGCAGGAAGCTCAGAGTTGGCCTAGGAACTCAGCTTTGGTGTGATTGGTGCTTGAATGAGCAATAAACTTGCCCCAAAAATAATAACCTTTGATAGAATGTTGAAAGCTTATCTGCAGTGCCATTGTTTTTACTCTGTAGTTGAATATCTTAGTGTACTGTATAGGAATGATGAAATCTATAATTATATTTTACTTTTCTATTTTAATTGTAATACCTAGCTGTAAGTTGTTGTTTTTATAGAATTAAGTTTTCTTATTATGATAATAGAGTTAGGTGTAAATTGTTGTCCAATAAGATTGTATCTCTTAAGATCTGTTATTATAATAAGTTATAAATAGTTATAGTATTAGTATTATATACCTATTACTACTTTTATTTTATAGATGTAAATTCTGACATGTCCTATATCAAAAATGTATTGTATACATGTATTTGATCAAATGGAATTAATAAAATCTATCTATCTATCTATCTATCAACAATAGTCCTTGACCATACTCAACGCATGCTAACAACCCTTTGTAAAAGATCCCCTGCACTGAGTATTCAAGTCCCTTGCCTCCTGCTGTCGGCATCAACAGTCAAATAACTTCTAAATACAGTAGTTATGTATTTTGTGACTTGTGATTCTGAGTATTAATTTATTATTTGTGTTCTCTGGGTTTGTGCAGAGTTGGCTCACAGTCCTCATTTTACGAATGATTGGGTTATAACATAACAAGCCTACCCCATACTCTGCTGCAGTTTAGCAGCAGATGCAACACAACAATCACCCCTCAACATTGCATGGAATATCTGCTATGTTTGCTTTTTGGCTGGGGCAAACACGGGAAGCATGGTAAGCTGTGTGCTATGCTGCCGGCCGCTTTGTATGCTCAAGCGTGTCAGTCTTGAATTCCCTTGATAAGTTCACTCCTCGCATTAGTCCACTAGACTCGGCAAACAGAAAGTGCATAGGGCATTGCTTTCTTCATTCAACTGCTTCACAGTTTGATCATTCCAACCAAGTGCTTCCTTATCGATGGCATCCTCCTTCTTCAACAATGGCCTATCCAACCCCACTTTCTACGTTTTATATGTAGTTGAACAAGAAGTGTATAAGAATTGAATAATTAATCCATGTATTTTTTTCCAGATTAACAGGTGTGAGAAGATAAGTTTCATTCCCTGCCCAATTTAATTGGGTGCATTCACAGGTTGACCAATTGAAAAGTAATTCTTTTACTAGTACCGTAAATATAATACCACTGTACCTCACTGGCACAGGCTGAGAATTGTAAACATTACCTTAAAGGTAGGATTGTCAGCCCGGTTATTCAGGATATCCCATCTGATGAAAAAGAAAATTGACTACTGTTTAATAGTTTTACATACATCTAGAAATGGTCCCCTTTTCATCAGCAATATCGGGAAAGTTGCAATAGATACTGTGATTCCGGTTAGTTTGGTGAAAATTTCCAAGGAGAGGGAGCATGCATGACTCGTACATCCATGTTGTTGATTACAGTTTACGCCACAGTTTTTGGCAGGTTAGTCCCGGTTTTAAAGCCTGCGTGCGAGCCTGAGGCATGTGCAATTAATACGTGAATTGCTTTCCGCTCAACTGAAAACTCACATATCAATTGCACATGCCTGAGGTTCGCCACCTGCCCTCTGTACGACTGCGCAATCGGGGCTCACCAGTCAAAAACTGTGGCATGAACTGTACATTTGCCAGCTAAAGGTAGTCAGCTGAAACATGGACTAAAGCTGTGTCTCGAGCTGACCTGGCAGCTTGTATCGCATCAATCAAGGCCTCAACCATGCCACTCTAACCTCGTCTGATATCCTCACCACTTGTCAATTAGTTCCAAACCATGCTAGACATGCCAGACCCTGACCTCCCGTCAAATCGAGCTCTGTAATACAAGTGTGTAGCTCTCATTGCCCTCTGTGCAATGTAGCCTTACATCCTGTTTCTTGGCAAACATGTATCAATTTTAATCTACTGTAGTTTTCACACATCCTTATTACAATGTTTAAGCAAATTAATAATAAACAACCTGCGTCCAGGTCATGGAATTTGCTACCTGCGATCCCTCTCATCTCAAGTTTAAAGTGGCTTGCTGCGAGTATTTGCTGGGTGGATCCCGCTGACTTCCTGGATAAATGTTGAATGAATGATTGAAATGAATGATTGGATTACTGTAGTTACTTGTTTAAGGTTACTTTACTTTGTGTATTTTGAAATAATAATGATTCTATCATTATTCATATTATCACTATCCTTATTGCTGTTAATATTATTTGTGCTATTGGTATTTCTAATTATAAGTCATGTAGATGTATATGATCATCATCATAGCAAACACTCGTATAGAGTAGGTTGGCCTTCCAATCCAGAATGTCTCTTCATCGGTAGTTCGGAGGTGACTATACGGCCCAATGCGAGAGGCACACAATTTGCCGCAGTGATGACGGGGGTACCAGGTGGGGCATCCACGTTCCTTTTATTTCTTCTAGTGAGCTCTCTGTCCTTTCTTCGCTGCCTCTTATCTTCTGCCGTTCGTCGGCGGTTTCTTTCAAAAAGTATTGCATCATGATGAACAAGAGATCTCCAGGAAGAGCGATCAAGGGCTAAGGTCTCCCAGTTATTATTATCAATGTGACACATTTGCATATTAGCCTTTAGTAAGTCTTTGAAGCACTTCCGCTGATCTCCCACACAGAGTTTGCCCTCTGTTAGGTTGAAATATAATTGAATCAGTCATTTAAGAAAGGGCACATGTCCAAATTGTCTTTTTTTTTTTTTACAGAGAAACATGCTTCTCAAACAATGAAATTAACAATAAAATATCAACATGTTAATGGTTGGATAAGTGCCCTTCCTTTTGTGACAAGATGCATCATGATGAGAAACATGTTACTATGTAAAAAAGAAAAAAAAATGCAATGTGCCCTATCTTAAATGACTGATTCAATTATGTTTTACCTAAAAGTTCTGGTACTTAAACTGTGTGCAAAAGGTTCATGTCCAATGAGAAAATAACACCATTTGAATTGAGGTTGATGTCATTAGACTGGGGTGCTTTATTGGTTCACCCTCTAGTCCAGGTGGAAAAGAAAAGGTTGATTACTTATTTCTCACTTTCATATTACTGTTCAATGTATACTTTCCTATTACTAAGAAAACTTACAATGAACCAACAAAATGTAAACAAGCTTAACTTATATCTCAAATGGTTTACCCCTGAACTGAAGGATAAAAGGAACCAGGTTATTATATCCTATACCGTACAACTTACATACACACTAATGAGGAGGAACACTTTGAGCATTATAAAATCATCAGGCATATTTATAGACAAGTTATTCATCATCATCATCATCATCTTGCACAGTTTCCAGCCACTGGCTGGGTCTGTTTGGAACATAAGCCTCTCCATCATCTTCTGTCCTCCCTCCATCTTTCCGTCACCACCTTGGTCCAGTCTTCTCCTTTCGCTCGCACGCAGTCCTCCATACCTTTCAGCCACTAATCTCTTGGCCTTCCTCTTGGTCTTTTTCCCCTCTATTTTCATCTCATGTATCTTTCTGGGTATCCTCCTCCCATCCATTCGCTTAACATGCCCATACCATTTAAGCCTTGATTCCTCTATCCTATCCTGTAATGCTCCCTCCTTGACTAATTCTCTGATTTTCTCATTTCTTAACCTGTCCACTTTTGTCACTCCAATACTGCTTCTCAAGAATTTCATATCACTAGCCTGTATTCTGATTATAACAAACCCCTAATTACTGTATAAACCGTATCAGATGAACTTAACCAATACTTTGTTCAATCAGTAGATGACATAGGCTACATAGAAAATGCAAAGGAACTATTAGTTGGCAGCCAACAAAATGTCTCAAATAAATGAATTTGGTGGAATTTAGTATCGAATGGGAAAGTATGAAAAAGAGTGACCAAACTAAATAACTCAGTCAGCACATATTTATCGATTATCAAACAATTTTCTCAAAATAATATTGAGCCAGTCGGTTGACTGTCCCTCCTTACCAACCCTTGATGTGTGACGTTTTTCCTGTGGCGTGGGTGGACATGTGTGGACATTCTATGGTTCTTCCATTTTAATGCCATGATGTCTATGCTTCGGGAACGTTAACAACAAGACGGTAATTGACGATTGTCAGCTGGAGGGAGATGGAAGGAAAAAATGGAGATGATATATGACGGTTGGACTGATTTGTCCGTATATATCTTATGGATTGCCGATTAATTAATATATATTTAGTCTTTCTTCGTTTTCCAATTTTGTCTATGGTAGTAATAGAGATAACTATTCGATGTGAGTCCTTGAAAAGGGAGAATGGAGTTGTTTGATCGCGAATAGAATGCGTGCTCACGACCGAACCTTACCTCTGGTGGTCGCATATAAACATTAGGTTTATTAAAAGTAATTTGCGGAGGACCACTTAAATGTTATTAAGAAAATAATGAAATGTAATATAATCGAAATCAAATAAAGCACACCGGTCATTGGTTTATTGCACCACTTAGTTGCCACTGCTACATACATATCATGGAAGTAATACTGTCGTACCCATACATCTTGTTGATCCCCATGGTAACTGTCTCCAATGAAACACTTACTAGACTAGTTTCTCCCTTCACATTGCAGGGCTCCATGACTAATTTATCTCTGCATCCAACCTCTCAACAACCATAAATCATGACACCAAAATACAGTAGTTTGAATAAAACAAATAAAACTGTTAATGCTGTATGTGCATTAACATACCGGCCCACTTAAAATGTGCTCGCATATTTTACTAAGAAATACAATTAAACAATGAAAAATAAGTCCCCTGAAAATAAAGATCACTAGTATCGAGTTCCCTCTTAAAACTGTCAATGCACATAATTATACAAATACACAAATACATTGACGAAGCATACACTGAAGTCATTGGTCTATTGGGAGTGGGCACAATTTGTGCACAGGTCTCCTATAAACTCCCGAAGGCATGCGGACATCAACGACTCTCACCAAGCCGTCCTTGCCTGGGAATGTTTGCTGAACGACGCCCAATCTCCAGTCCAATGGTGGAATATGGTCATCTTTAATAAGGACCACCGTTCCTGTAGGCACACTGGGCTGTGCCGACCTCCACTTCATGCGCTGCTGCAAGCTGCCCAGATAGTCAGATGACCACCTATTCCTAAAATGTTGCTTCATTTTTTGAAGATGATGCCACCTGGAAAGCCTGGAAGTGGTTGACAAGGTTAAATCTGGTTCTGGAATGGCCATCATGGGTTCTCCTATCAGGAAGTGTCCTGGTGACACATAGGAAGTGTCATTCGGGTCATTGTTCAGGAGAGTGATTGGTCGTGAATTTAAAATGGCTTCTATCTGACAGAGGAGAGTAGTCATTTCTTCAAATGTCAAGTGAGCATGCATTGTAACTCTACAGTAGTAAGATGAAATTTCATAGATTTTACCCCAGCTTCCCAAAGCCCTCCAACATGTGGTGCTCGTGGAGGAGAGAATATCCAGGTAAATCCTTCTTGAATTCCAACCCTTTCAATGTGTCGTTGGTGTTGCTCTGACTGGAACAACTCATGAAGTTCTCGAAGTTGATTTCTGGCTCCGATGAATAACGAACCGTTGTCACTGTGAATTTGAAGTACTTTCCCTCTCCGGGCTATCATTCTTCTTAAAGCAGCAATGAAGGCTCTGATAGTTATATTGCTTACAAGTTCCAAATGAATGGCCTTGTTGACTAAGCAGACAAAAAGTGCAACGTAACACTTAACTTTCGTGTTACTCCGTTGAGAACCTTGTTTTATGAATAAAGGCCCCGCAAAATCCACTCCTTTATATAGGAAAGGACGAGTAGGCTTAACTCTTTCAGTAGGCAGCTGACCCATTAATTGCGATGAGCTATTAGCCTTGAACCTGTAGCATGTCACGCATTTTCGAATGACACCTTTGACAGTTGTCCTAGAGTGAGGAATCCAATATTTCATTCTTAATGAAGCAACCAGCAGCTGTGTGCTAGCATGTAGTATTCTTAAGTGTTCGTCACGGATAATCAATTTCGTGACATGGTGATGCACTGGTAATATAAACTGATGTTTCTGGTCGTATGCTACGTCTGCATTGCGTAATCGCCCACCCACTCTGAGACATCTGTCTTTATCGAGAAATGGAGTGAGTGATTTTAACTGACTTCTCTTGTCAACTTCCTTCCTCAATTGGAGGTCTTGAATTTCCCTTTGACATTCCTGGTGTTGAATATATCGTACAGAGCAAAGTAGTGCATTGTTGCATTCTTCAGTACTTAATTCTCCTATAATCTTCGTACGAGGGTGCTGTAGATTGTAGATAAATCGCTTACAGTAAGCTAAGACACGTTTAATTTTTAACAATGAGGAAAACCGTGAAGTGATATCTTCATTGTTACAGCTGGTGACTGCACATGCTGTGGGTTTAGCTTCGAGTGCATCTGAGGTACATTCCACGGTAGTAATTGGTCATAATTCTGCTGGCTGGCACAACCAGGACGCTCCGTGCCACCAGAGGTCGTTTAATTTTAATGCTTTGGGTCCGCTTCCTCGTGACAATACGTCAGCTGGATTCTGCCGTGTCCTGGATTTCAGAGACCCGATTGGCAACAAATGTTTTGCACTTCGACGACGGTGAAGAAATCCATTGTAAGACAATTGTTGAGTCTGTCCAGGCATGAATAGAACTAATATCCAAAGTGAGACTCTTGAATGTTCGCTTCAGTAACGTTGCTAATAGGAGAGCGCAGCACAATTCTAAACGTGGAATTGATAATTGTTTAAGTGGCGCGACTCTTGATTTAGAACACATTAAATTGCATGTAATAATCCCTTGTTCTTCTGTAGTACGAATGTATACGCAAGCTCCGTAAGCACATTCAGAGGCGTCACAAAAACCATGTAATTGATAGTTTATAATCTTGTTATCACTTAAAATGTACCTGTCAATTTTAATATCGTTAAGTTCTGGCAGTTGAGAGTAAATTGCATTCCAATTGTTAAGAAGCTGACATGGTAGTTCTTGGTCCCATTGTAATTGAAGAGACCAGAGTTGTTGCAAAAGACCTTACAGGAGAGGATAGCTGGACCTAATAAACCCAAAGGGTCAAAAATTGCAGCAATAGACGAGAGTACACTTCTCTTGGTTACGTGAACAAACTTTTTGACAGTTATGTCGAATTGTAATTGATCTGTTGATGGGTGCCAGATTATTCCCAATGTCCTTACCGTGTCTGCACTGTCGAGTTGAATTGGCGATTTGGTTTCTCTATTTTCTTCTGGTATTGTTGACATGACCTTACTGCTGTTAGAACACCATTTCTTAAGTTCAAATCCTCCTCTTAACAGTAGTGTATCTAATTCTTGCTGTAAGTGAATAGCCTCTAATTCAGTATTAGCTCCGCTTAGAAGGTCATCGACATAAAAATCCTTTCTGAGGACAGCTGCTGCTTGTGGAAATTCCTTCGTCTCTTCATCAGCTAACTGTTGTAAGCATCTCGTAGTTAGAAACGGAGCGCTTGCCGTTCCATAAGTCACTGTCGTGAGTTCATAACACTGCAGTGGTTCTGTACTATTGTTCCTCCATAGTATTCGTTGTAGCTTCATGTCTTTGACAACTTGAATCTGGCGGTACATTTTTGTAATATCTGCGACAAGAGCAACCTTGTGTGTCCTGAAACATAGTACAATAGCATGCAGGTCGTCTTGTATCGTAGGGCCTACGAGTAAATTATCATTTAAAGATACGCCACTGTCTGTTTTTGCGGATGCATCAAAGACAACACGAGTTTTAGTGCTGGTACTTGTCGTTTTGAATACTGCATGGTGTGACATGAAGTATCCTCCATCTTCGGTGCACGTGGGTACTGGTTTCATGTGACGAAGTTGTAAATACTCATTCATGAATGTAGCATCGCACGTTGTATTCTTCGTAAAGTGTTTTTCGCAATCTCATTCTTCCTTAGTGATTGGTGACGTATGCAATTCTTCAATTTCCCAGAACCTTTTAAGCTGTTTGTCTAGTTGGTCTATTTGAATGAATAGCGACGTTGCATTTTCCCTTTGTTGTTGTTGCAGGGGTGCCTGACCAGCTACTACCCATCCCAGTTGCGTATTCTGCAAGGTTGGATACCCATCACGAGTTTTCTTACCTTCTAGTATGACCTTAAAGAATATGTCTGCACGGAGTAGCAAATCGATCTTGCCTGCAATGTTGAAATTTCTGTCAGCATATTGTATATTGGCGGGTAAATTCCACCTTGAAATGTCAATTTTTCTACTTGGTAGGTTGTTGGAAATCTTCGATAGCACTAGGCATGTAGCATCTATATTGAACGAGCTGACCGCAGACTGTAAATGAATTGTAACGTAATGTGAGGTTTGAACCCCTGCTCCGTTTATTCCAGTTACTGGTGTAATGTGTTTTTGTTTCCTAAGATGTAATAATTGAGCTAATTCTTCGCTCACGAAATTAGTTTGAGAACCTGAGTCCAGCAAACATCTGGCCTCATGCATATTACAATGAATGTATTTGACTTTTACTATTGCTGTTGATAACACGACTGTTGACAGATTGGATTCCTTTACAGCGCAGCGAGTGACATCTAGTGGACGCGCTGTGTGGTGATTAGCTGTATGGCGAGAGATCTGTTCGCTCTCATTCCCACGTGACCTTGCCATTGGCCGGGTGTGATCACGTCTGGTCTCATCGAGCAGAAGTGTATTGTGATATTTAGCACAGATCTTGCACGAGCTGGATTGGCACTGATCGACATTATGATTGTTGCCCAAACAATTAAAACATAGTTTATTGTCTCTTACAACTTTGTGTCGGTCATGGACATTAAGTTTTTTGAAGGAATCACATTTATATACCGTAAAATGGGGCTACTTTGTGACTGATGGGGTGACTTTGTGACAAGGGGCCCAGTTTTCGTAATTTAAATCTCGCGTCGCGACCGCTCGTCTCAGAAAAGAGATGTACCTAACATTTCGTTTGTCAGATATGTCGAGCCATCTTGCGGAATCTGGGAGGAGCTTCTGCACTCGTGTAGTTCCTTCACATGCCGTTGCCTAGCAACGGTATAATTTACGCTTTTGTAAGACTAGGGAAACTTTATATCGTGAAAACGTTTCTGTTAAAGACACATGTAAAACAGGTATGTACATTTGTTTGTTAATATGTTGGGCAAATTATCCTAGAATATCGATTAAATCGTTTGTTGAACGTATGAGACAAAAACTGAGGACATATAAAAAGAAGTTGGGTGCAGTAGCCTATAGAAATTACTCTCCAGAAACGTTAAATAAGGCCGTTAAGGGGCCTTTTTCGATTTATTTTTCATTAATGCCTTTGGTGTACAAAATTTCAAGCTTCAATATTCAATTGGCGTTTAGTGCCTTAGATTTACCAATAATTTTTAGTTGGCGCTAAAACCTTAACACTCGTATGTGATGTGCAATGCCATAATGGAATATATATACGATCTTCAGCGATTCCTACGCTGTGCTTCTAACTCTCGAAGACCAAACATTACTGCAAACTCCTACTGGCCATGGGTATGTATTGCAATGCGCAAGTGTACTTTGTCTTTGAGGTTTGAGCAAAAGGTACTCCAGAAGCCTGTGGTAACTGGATGGGGAGCGCCCACGCAAAATAAACGGTGGTTGGTACGCGTGGATGTTGACGGGGTGGAAGGAGTACCTTTTAGTTGTCGGGCTGTTTTGTCGTATGTTATGTTAAAAAAAAAAACAAGGCATCACTGTGTAATTTGAAGAAAAAAAACATATGCATGCATTATTCTAATAATTTGCACACGTCTGTAGTAAAACAATCTCAAATCTTTGATTCATGTTTTCCGTGACTTACAATGTTTAATATACTTTTTGATTGGTTGATTTTTTCCCCGTACCGTACTTTTTAACCCAAAAACGAAGTTGTCATAAAGTCACCCCACGGTGTGGGGTGAATTTGTGACAGCGTATTCCCTTTATATAGTCATTCATATTAAAGATACAGATTTGTTGAAGACATAATCTTGTAAAGGAAGGTTGTAGCTATCTTATGACGTCATCCGTTACAGTTTATGTTAAAAATTGATCAGTGCAAGAGTGAAAACGTGCAAAACTTGTCACAAAGTCACCCCATTTTACGGTATGTAATGTGAGCCCTTACAGAATACACATTGGTAATCAACACTTGCATGCACATTGCTAACACTATGTTTGGATGTAATTCTATTTGGCTGTTTACTCTGTTGATAACCTTGAACTTGTGTACCTGGCTTGATTGCCTCAAGTGCTAAACATCTCTTCTCTAAAAATGCCCATAGAGCCTCCAGGGATTCTAACTCAGAACCTAAAGTATGTAATTCCCATGCCTTTCTAGTTGCTTGATCTAATTTGTTGATTAACAATTGTGACAATAACAAATCTTCAATTGAAACATTTAATTCAAGGGCCTGTAATGCCTTCACATTGGCCTGACTTGTGTTTATAGCCTCTCTGAGAGAATTGAAATTCTCCTTCTGGATTGAGTCTTGCTCTAATAACTGCTTTATGTGAATTGAAGAAATTAATTTCTTGTTTTGGAATCTGTCAATTAACCTCTGCCAAACTATGCTGTAGTTTTCAGCAGATAATGGAAGACTCTGTGCAATTGAAAGAGGTTCGTTTATTAAACTGCTAATTAAGTAGTGGAATTTCTGAATGTCATGCAAATCTTGATTGTTATGGATCATACATAAAAAGGAATCATGAAATCCTCTCCAGTTTTCATATTCGCCTCCAAATGGTTTCAGTGTAATGGTAGTTAATTTGATGTGGGCCCCAATGTAGTTACTTCTAACTGAGATATCCCCTTGACTGGAGTGTCTTGAAAGATTTGGTATTTCATGCTGGGTGATTATTCTGTCTATGTCGACCTTTATTTGATGATATGTGTCTTCAAACAATTCCCTATCAGCTTCATACGTTTCACCCTCTTCACTGATTTCTAATTGACATTGAACCTCCTCATACTTTTGTTTCAGTTCCTCTAAACTCTCTCTTCGTGATGTGATAGCAGTAATTCCTTGCTCACTGTTAAACCCATCTATAAAGCTTTTAATACGTGTCATGCTGCCCTTTATTATACCTCGTTTGCGTATTAATATTTTAATACTCTCCTCTGCCATAGTGAAAGGATAGAAATTAAAATAAGAATAAATTGGATCTGGCCTTGTAAAGTGTGGGAAGAATTTGTTGTCATCAAAGATCTTCTGACTCAGGGTTGCCATTGCAAAATGTCCACAGGTTATACGTTCCATAGCGCGGCAGTTATGACCGGCGCGGTTGGCAGGCACGATTTGATGTTGTAAGATCGTAGTAATATTGGCATAACACTGTGGTTATTATATGCACTGTATATACTGTCACTGTAACAAATGTAAATTGGAATATCCGGCCCGGAGGACCAAAAATGTTTGATCGCGAATAAAATGCGTGCTCACGACCAAACCTTACCTCTGGTGGTCGCATATAAACATTAGGTTTATTAAAAGTACCTAATTTGCGGAGGACCACTTAAATGTTATTAAGAAAATAATGAAATGTAATATAATCGAAATCAAATAAAGCACACCGGTCATTGGTTTATTGCACCACTTAGTTGCCACTGCTACATACATATCATGGAAGTAATACTGTCGTACCCATACATCTTGTTGATCCCCATGGTAACTGTCTCCAAAGAAACACTTACTAGACTAGTTTCTCCCTTCACATTGCAGGGCTCCATGACTAATTTATCTCTGCATCCGACCTCTCAACAACCATAAATCATGACACCAAAATACAGTAGTTTGAATAAAACAAATAAAACTGTTAATGCTGTATGTGCATTAACAGGAGTTGGTATTTCATGATGATTTGTAATATTATGTTTTCCTTAATTCTATAATGTAATTAAAATGCCTTTTTAAATTGATCTCTTCCTTAATCAACTTTAAGTAGTTAGTATTATATCTGTGTGGTCAGTAATTGGAACCTTCATTAGTAGTCTTTGGATTGCTTACTTCCTCTCTCTCTCGTTTTCTTTCACAGGGGTTGGGAACCTCAAGTATTCCAGTATGCTTTCCACAACCTTAGAGCCTCAGGGCGGGGCAATATCATTCATATTGATCCCTATAACTACATGCATTAATGATTGCATAAATGCTGGAAATCCACCTGATAAGAAATATTCTAAAATTACTCCCTTTTTAAAAAATGGTCTTCTTAACCCTTATGGACATGTGGTCAACATGACCGTGGTGGAAAAATAAACACATGCCACACACCGCTTATCACCCTCCCAGTATATTTGCTTGCAGTACCTTTCTATTTTAAGAAGACTTCTCCACTGCACTAATCTTATCTGTCATAAATAACCATGCAGCCGCGATAAGAAGCTGATGAGTTTTGGGGCAGCCTGGGTGACCGCACGTCCATGGTTGAAGCAGTGAAGGAGGATGTCAACATTGCTGATGAGAAGTTTGAAAAGCTTGAAAAATGGTTAACTTGTCGTCTGTGCCCACCATCAAAGAAGAGGTAAACATATTACAAGTGCTACAAATGTGAAAAACCAGTATGCTTGGAGTGTACAAGAAAGATCTGCGACGAATGTGTTGAGTGAGAGTAACATTGAGGGTCAAGTTCAGTGCTTGCAATTTCCAACCCAACAAGAGATCAGTCTCATGTGTGGTTAATTTTCAATGCAGTGGATACCGTATCAAACAGCTTTAATACCCAAGTTAGGGTCCATTTTTGTTGATTTGTTGATAGTGTAAAGGATATTGTGTGTTTAAATGGAACAATGCATTCAGAGTAACGAAAATCGCTGAGACTGTAATCTGAAAGTATGAGGGTTGAAAATGTAGATCCATAGTTAAGGGTTATTGATTCTAGCAGTTATAGAGCTGTTTCTGTCATTCCGAATTTTGAAAAATCCTGGAATACAGTATGCTGGATCAACTTACTTCTTTTTGGAATACAATAATTTTTTAGTAATGATCAGTTTGCATTCTATTCAGGGAAATCAACAATTGATGCCATATCTGCCCAGTCTGAAAATGTATTTTCAGCATTAGAGACTGGGCAGGTCATTAAACTCCCACTTTGTGGTTTGAGCAAAGCTTTTGACTGTGTTTCCCATGCAATCTTGATTGATAAATTACATTATTACGGTTTCAAAAACAGAGAATTAGAAATATTTAAATCGTATTTAAATGGCCAGAAAAATGTGGTAAGAAATAGCAGGGTCCAGATCAAAAACTTACCATGGAGTTCCACAGGGATCAGTACTAGGTCCTTTTCTTTTTCTAGTTATGATCAATGATTTATGTTAACTTCTGTTATTTTGTAAGCAGATGCATGTGGATGCTGTGAAGGTTATACTTATAGGGTCAGTGTTCTTGTTCTGACTCAGTGAGGAAAGCAATGGCAAACTACCCCACTCCTCATCCTGCCTAGTATGTCTCAATATAGCATTGCCTTTTTTTTTTTTTTTTTTTTTTTGTGGGTATCATAATCTATGGCAGTACATTTAGAGCAGTGGTTCTGAACCCGTAGAAGTCTGCGGACCACTCAGCCTGAAATTGAATCATGTACGGACCACCCCTCCCCCAATACACCGTATCAGTTGTACCCTTCCTCAATAACACTTATTTTAATGATATTTCAATTCAAAACCTGGTAGTCATCGCCGGGAATACATTCGGACCATTCTCGCTCATCGCACATCGTTTTCGAAATTCCCATTTATTGGCCACGTTTTGTGTACGTGATGGTGGACACTTTTCTCCCACGGACCACTCCCAAGGCACTCGCGGACCACCGTTTAAGAACCACTGATTTAGAGGATCCAAGCATTCTCCGCGCTGACTACCTAACAGAATATAATTATTAATTATTTTACCTGTAATCTTTATCTGTTATTTTATTAGAATGCTTCCTTGATTTCCTTAAATACGATTTAAATATTTATGATTCTCTGTTTTTGAAACCGTAATAATGTAATTTATCAATCAAGATTGCATGGGAAACACAGTCAAAAGCTTTGCTCAAAACACAGAATGGGAGTTTAATGACCGGCCCAGTCTCTAATGCTGAAAATACATTTTCAGACCGGGCAGATATGGCATCAATTTTTTATTTCCCTAAATAGAATGCAAACTGATCATTACTAAAGAGTTATTGTATTCCAAAAAGAAGTAAGTTGCTCCAGCATACTGTATTCCAGGATTTTTCCAAATTCAGGAATGACAGAAACAGCTCTATAACTGCTAGAATCAATAACCCTTAAACTATGGATGTACATTTTCAACCCCCATACCTTCAGATTACAGTCTCAGCAATTTTTGTTACTCTGAATGCACTGTTCCATTTAAACACACATATCCTTTACACTATCAACAAAAATGGACCCTAACTTGGGTATTAAAGCTGTTTGATAAGGTAACCACTGCATTGAAAATTAACCACACATGAGACTGATCTCTTGTTGGGTTAGAAATTGCAAGCACTGAACTTGACCCTCAATGTTACTCTCACTCAACACATTCGTCGCAGATCTTTCTTGTACATTTTATAAATTTTAAAATTTGTATTGTAACTGTGTTATGAGGGACAGATGACCTCAATATTCCACCCCTTAAAACAATCCCTCTCCTGCTCTAGCACTCAAAGCCACCACAGCTTCACCTTCATTTCAGGACATGGGTTGCCACTGCAGAATTTACAGTTCAAGAGATTGAGGTCAGGGCTGCTAGAACAGGGGTTCTCAAACGTTTTATGTGCCCCCCCCCCCCCCCCTTTGAAAAATGAAATATTGTTGTAACTTTGGTTGTTATATACTTTGTCTAACAAGTATGCGGTTCTGTATATGTAAGGTGCTGCCACCTGCCCTTTATGCTTCAGTTTTGTCTAAAACCCGCGCCATGTTCGCACATGTTTAGTTTGCGTAGTTCCGCTATTGCCATCCATGTACATCAGTTCGTTATTATTATTATTATTAAACTCACATCAGTTCGCTTTGCTTATATATCTCTGGTTTCCTCATATCCTCTTACAGGTTATGGGCCCAGATGCGCGAGACTAAATGCGTAAATAACAAATCGTAATTATTCGTAAAAACGTGCCAGAAGTTAACCTCAAAAATGAACGCCGGAAGTATTGGGAGAATTGAACCCCCCGGTAAGGACAATTTCGACACGTGGGCCGTGCAGATGCAGGCTATCCTCATTACGGGCGATTTGTGGGAATTCGTCGGCGGGAATTCTACGAAACCAGAACCAGCGGCTGGAAATGCAAACGCGGCGGCAATTCAAGAGTGGGACAAGAAGGATCAAAAGGCTCGGTCGCTGATCATTTTGTCGATGTCGCCAAGTGAAATAAAGCAAGTCAAGAATTGTGTCACGGCACGCGATACATGGCAACGACTGAAACAGATCTACCAATCCCAGGGACCGGCTCGGAAGGCGACCTTACTGAAAAGGCTAACCTTACAAAAATTGGCGGACGATGGCGACGTGCGTGACCATCTGAACGATTTCTTCGACACCGTGGACAAATTGGGAGATATGTACATCACGATCAATCCGGAATTATTGACAGTTATGTGTTTATACAGTCTGCCGGCACGGTTCGAGAACTTTAGGTGTTAACAAATTCACAAAGAAATTTCCTACGGGAACAGATATTTCCAACTTTAGGTGTGCAATAGTGTCACGTGACAACCTACCGACTCCCGAGGCTCTTCGGACCAAAATCATCAAAGAGGATGACGCACGAAAATCGAGCACATAAGGTGAAATAGCGGGAGCTATGTTCGTCAAGAAGAAGACTGGTCCAGGTAACAAGAACTATAAGAAACAAACACCCAAACTAAACAACAATAGTGAAACAGAAGGAGGCGGTCTGAGTTCCGGTGCTACGTGTGCAAAAAGCAAGGTCATCGAGCCAGCCAGTGCAGATTTAAACAAAGAGATCCATCGAAGAACAAAGGTAAAGACAGTTCTAATACTCAATCGGCAACTAGAGAACTATGCTTACAGGCGACGACAACGCAGAATATGGTGTCTCGACAGTGGCGCCACTTCACATATCTGTGGTGACCCTGCGATTTTTTCGAAGATCGATGAGTCACGAAGGGGTGTGGTGAAATTGGCTGATGATTCAACGGCAGAGATCGTGGGAAAAGGCAGTGTTCGCGTATCTACCCGCATTGCGAACGAAGAGATAGATGTCTCTCTCTCAGATGTTTCTCACATTCCAGACCTCAGGACAAACTTGCTGTCGGTGGGAAAGATCACCGACCGCGGCCACGAGGTGATTTTTGACAAGGAAGGTGCAGTCGTCATGAACGAAAAAGGAGAAGTCTTGATGCGAGCTGAGAGGAAGAATAACCTATATTACGTCAGTGAGAGTCAAGAACGTGCAAATATGGCAGCATCGCCCAAAATAATTGATCTAAAATTGCTACACCGTTGGCTCGGACATGTCAACGTGGGTGACATCTTGGTAGCTGTGAGAAAAGGGAAGGTTTCTGGCGTTGAGCTGATAAAACCATCGACGATTCTGTACTGTAGAGTCTGCCTCGAGGGGAAGATGTCCAGGATGCAGTTTCCAAAGAAATCCGATCGATGGACGGAGCTACTCGATTTGATCCACACGGACGTGTGTGGACCAATGCCGACTCCATCTATGGGAGGTTCAATGTACCTCTTGGAATTCATCAACGATCACTCTCATTGGTGTGAAGTGAGATTTCTGAAGGCAAAATCAGAGGTCTACGAAGCTACCGTCGAGTACGTTACCAGGATGGAGAATCAGAAAGGAAAACTAGTAAAGGTGATCCAGTCTGACAACGGCAGAGAATACCTGAATCGATAGTTTGACAACTACCTGAAGAAGCACGGAATCACAAGACGCCTCAAAGTCCCTCACAACCCCAAACAAAATGGGAAGTCGGAGAGGATGAATAGGACTTTCATGGAGACTGCCAGGTGCATGTTGTTCGACGTCAGATTACCTCACCGCTTCTGGGCGGAAGCAGTGAATACTGCAAATTACATCCGTAATAGCCTGCCATCAAAAAGTATCGCAGGCAAAACACCGTACGAATTGTGGACAGAAGAGATTCCTGACATCTCGCAATTCAGAACGTTTGGAAGCAAGGATTACTTCCTAGACAGGGATCCCGGAAGAGGGAAACTGGATCAACGAGGCAGAGAAGGCGTGTTCATGGGTTACTCCGAAGAAACCAAGGGCTTTCGCATATACTCCCCTGACAAAGACAAAGTTCTGATCAGCCGAGATGTAAAATTCTTCGAGAATGAAAAGCCACTGGAAGAGACTAGGATGGAGCGCCCGGAATCCTCGAAGCAAGATATTTGTTGGGAGCTGTTCTTTGCAGAACCACCGCCACAATCACCAAGAGAAAAAGATCAACCAGCTGTCATGGAGGAACCAGTCTCTCAACCCGAAATCGGAGAAGATGATGAACCTTTCCTCGGTTTCGATGTGACGCCAGTGGATGATCATGATAGAATGACTGTCGAAACATCCGATACTACGCCTCAATTGATACAAGGACCTGGTCGACCCAAGATTCTGCGAACTGAAAAAAGGGGAAGACCGAAGAAACTTTTTCAAACAAACCTCCAAGATTTGGAGGAGCAAGAAGAAGACGAGGAGATTTTTCTAGCAGAGATTCCATTCAAGGAGGCAATAACAGGACCAAACTCTAACGAGTGGCATGGTGTCATGGTCATGGAAATGGAATCTATCCTGAGAAACAATACATGGGTGCTGGTGGATCCTCCCTGTGATGCCAAAGTCATCGGATGCCAGATGGTGATGCGTGACAAACTAAAACCTGATGGAACACTTGAGAAGAGAAAGGCCAGGCTGATGGCTCAAGGTTTCAACCAAGAGTATGGAATCAACTACTTTGACATGTTCGCACCGGTGGCGCAAATTGAATCAATTCGATTGATGGTTTGTCTCGCTGCCAAGCTCGGTGTAAAAATCAGACAGTACGATATCACAACGGCTTATCTGTATGGTGACCTAGACGAGGAAATATTCATGAAACAACCGAGAAACTTCAGGGAGATGTTAGAGAGCACTGCGATGTCTAGAACTGATGACGAAACCAAGGAGAAGGCCAAGAACATGCTTCGCCAGTTGCAGGGAGGCGACAAGGTCTGCTTACTACAAATATCACTGTACGGATTGAAACAGGCCGGTAGAAACGGGTAGCCTATATTTAAACACAAATAGTGCTAAATGTTCCGGCATAACTCAACAAGATGACAGTGTTTCGCCCCGGTGTGCTATTGGGCTCTTCAGTTGGTTAAAGCACACCTCACCAAGACACTGTCTAGTGCACACTGGGAAGGCCATTGCAAGACGTATTTGATACATGTGTATCCGCGTCACGAGCAAGCCAGTGCACTATGGGAGTCGAAACTCCATTCCAAAGCAATTATAACCTTACCTTGGCATTGAATATACAATTTTCATAAGAAAATATGCATTGTCCGTTGAGCCATAATATATTTAAACACAAGCATCGAAGCATCGAAGTTTCTTAAAACATGGCGGTTAACGGTCGAGATTTTTCTCCGAGCGAAAAGTTCGAAAATAACGTGTGTGTGATGTGTAATGGATGTAAAAACGATAGTAGGGCCAGTCTTGAAGTTTGTGAAACATGCGTGTTTAAGAATGCGTTCGCAAGTGAAGTGCCAAATTCGGAAGACGATGAAGTTTCAGATAACCTCACTTCGACCGCATCGCATCTACGGTTCAGAATAAAATCTCTGGAGCTCGAGCTATTCTCAAAAGACGAAATAATCAAGATGATATCAATTGATTTAGAAAATGCTCTCCTGGAACTGAAGGGCTTAAAGGAAGGTAGGGCAAATATTAAGATACCGGGAGAACATGGTAGGGATAATACAGAGGTTAAGTCAAAAAATCTTAGGCATACCAGGCCTCATGTAACAGGCAATGGATCTTCACATAAAGGCATCGCAACAGCGAATAGATTTCAGATCTTAGGGTCAGAAGATGACGCAGTCAACACAGAATGTAACCTTCCTATGGTCTCGGAAAGTCAATGGAAATCCCGTCGGCGATCGAAGCGTAAACATGCCCGTACGGTAATAATAGGTGATTCAATGGTGAGGAATGTTGGGCCTGAAATTGAAGAAGGAATCACAGATTGCTATCCGGGCATGCAAGTGGGTCAACTGACAGCACATTTGAACAATAATAAAATAAAGGAAACACCCGAGACGTTAATTATCCACGTTGGTACAAACGACATTCTAAACTCAACAACACCCAGTGATATAATGGCCGAGGCTGATACTCTTATTGCGTCAGTAAAAGTGAAGTTTCCGGAGACAAAGCTTTGTCTCAGTGGAGTGTTATATAGGAATGATGTCGACCACCGTTATGTGGATGCTGTAAATTCCACACTAGACTGGCTGTGTCGCAATGGAGACGTCCTTTTTGTCGATGCAAATGGATGGCTTAATGACTATGACAAAGAATATGGGTAAGAACGGTTACTCCAGCTATGAATTCAATTCCGATCACGCCCACCGCCCACACGCCGTTGCGCACGCATGCACTGTAGCGCCTCCTGAGGACGCTAATGTAACTAAATTTATCGCGCGGGAAATTTGAACCGCAATCTTCGGCTAGGCCCCCCCCCCATTCCTTCCGCCCCTCCCCCCCCCCCTCCCTTTGTTTATTTCTTTCTGTGTACAAAACAAAAGTTTGGTGCTTTCCAGTCAGTCAACACGAATGTACCCAAATAGAGCTGGGTTATGCCCTAATCCTGAAATAAATTACATGAGATTAATTATTTTTTTATTTTTTATTTATTAATCTCATGTAATTTATTTCAGAATTAGGGCATAACCCAGCTCTATTTGGGTACATTCGTGTTTACCGACTGAAAAGCACCAAACTTTTGTTTACTTAGGCAACACTGAAAAATGGCTTCAAACCTCACAATGTTCTTTCTGTGTGCCAAAAATATTATGGGTTTTCTACAATTGAATTGCCATTCTCCCTTTCAATGTAGGCTACTTTGTACATAATACTGGTGCAATTCATGTACAGTAGTAGTGTCAAACCAATAACTACAGTTCAGTATGGTACTCTCAGTATGTAATTAAGCACCTCATTAAAATATTCTTCAATAATAGCTAATAATTTCTGAAGAGTAGGCTACACTGAGTTTAACCAGATCACAGCACAAATAAATAAAATGGCATTGGAACAGAACACCAAGGCTAGCACACATTGAAATATTAATCCCACATTCAATGAAGTACATAATATGGTAAAGGAACTGAGGCCATTAGGCTGTGTGTAGGATTGATATTATAACATCAAAATGAAAAAAAAAAGTTATATACTGTACAAAAATATATTATTTTACATACAGATATAAATAAATAAAATTATACATTATTTGTTATGTCAACACTTGGGCAGGCAAATTTAGAGAGGAAGGAAGCTGCAAAAGTATAACTCTTATGGTTTCTTACCATATAAAGAAATGATACATAATCATACACATTATCGTACATTGTTTGAAAACATATAAAATAAATAAAATTCGTTGATGCTGAAACATATTATACCTAAGGAGTCCGCTACAGAAATGTATTTATAATGAAATAAAAAGTGAAAGTTTCTCCACTACACTGAGAAACTTCGAATGATGAATACATTTTTCACAGCAAACATATTGTTCTTATTCCATGTTTTCAGTCACTTCAAATTGCAGATTATGAGATTTACATGCTTTATGCCTCAATTTATTTCCTTCCTTAGCACTAAAAGTTTGAAGAAAACTATATTGACCTCTGTATGTTCCGTTAGATTAGTCGTAAAGCCTATCTGCTATCCAGTATCACTCCAGGCTGTTGCAGTCCCACTTTGGGAATGGACTGTAAAAAAAGGAAATTGGACTTCCATAATTTATAATTCTAGGGTGAAGTAATTCTCATTAGGAGATTTTTGGAGTTATGTCCATATACAGAGAGAAAAAAATTCATCATGAACCAAGAGTGATTTGACAAGGAAATTAGAATAAATACATGGAACAATGCACTTATCCTCTGGAATTACTGTTCATTAAATAGAATAAGCATACCGTACCGGTACATAAATAGATACAGATAGGAAAAAATAAATATACAAGGAAATCACAACTCACATAATTCTGTACATAAGGACACAGGAATGGAATTGCAGAATAAAACAGGACTATCAATTTATAAATTTCCGTCAGGCATCCCGCTAGTTTGTACAGGCAATAGTGAAAAATGACTTCAAAACCACACACAGATTAATATGAGGTAGTGGCTCATTCAATGAAATTCACCACATATTACTCAGGTAACATGTTTCAGGACATTCCTCACTCTCATTCATCGAGGCACAAGGGTGCTTATGTGCCTTCTCCAATTTTATAATAATTTGCGAGGACGACTTGGTTTCTCAAAATTATCATAACCTTACTCTGCAATTGAAAACCTCAGTACAGTTGACAAGGACATGCCAGTAAAGAAATAATACCGAAACTTAACTGAATAAGGAGATACTATTATAATGCACCCTTTGCTGTCACATTTAGGGGCCCTCCCTACCACATAGGCCTTACAGTTACAGCTCGATGACCTAAGAGATTGTATTATCTGGTAAGCAATGCATAATGGATCCTTTTTGCCGGCCCATAAACACATTGATCTTATTCCATGTTTTCACTCACTTCTATTGCAGATTATGAGCTTTACTTGGAAGAATTGGCATACATCTCAGTTTATTTACTTCTGTAGCACTAATTTTCATCAAATATGTTTGAAGAAAACTGGAATGACCTCTGTATGTGCCATTAGGTTAGCTGTAAGGCCTATCTGCTAGACAGTACCACTCCAAGCGACTACTTGTTAAATCCAGCGAGTGTCTGGTATTGTTATTTAATAGTGTTCAGCTAAGGTGATGAAAAGTTTCAGTTCCCACACCTGCATTTTATTTACACAGAGCATACATCTACTCAAATATTTACAAACTGGTGAAGGAACTGGTAATAGAATATGGGATGAAAAGAATATAAAATTACCTCAAATTCAGTAGTTAGTTTAAAAGAAATCTCCAGACTTAAGTTTCAAAAGAGGAAAGATTTTTCATTTATTCGTATGACTATCATGTTCTTCCTGTATCATACCAGCATAACTCACTCTGTTTCTTAACTCACCAGTGGCGTGCATCAAACTCATATTTTTCATTTCTGTGGTAATTACTCAAACACATTCAGAATCGGGAGAACGGAAGATCTTAATTCACTGCCACTAACTGTTAGGACTCAGCTAGTTAGGCTGTGTAGCGCGGCTCTTCCACTTTGCTGCATTTCAAACCGTGTTCGCATTACGAGTCTGAGGGATGGCAGGGGTGTTAGTGTGAGGTAACGTGTTTGAATCGGCTAGCAGGGTGATGACACAAATGTTCAAGTGATACCAGCTAATGCTACAAACACAGAACCTTGCCACGAAATGTCAAGTATGCAACAATTTTGCCAACTTTAATGTGCCTTTGCACATTGTTCTAGTGAATTTAATCAAATATACACATGATAATAACTAATTCAATACCATATATAAATATTTGGTCCGATATATAGAGACATTTTCGATGCACATTACATACCGACATTGAGTTTTTGTTTCCAGCAAATAACAAGTCTATATTGGTTACTCTGTACCGAGGGCACTGCGGCAAATTGCGAGTATTACAGACTGCACGTGAGTTTGTTGTTTCCAATGTAAATGTGCAATTTTTAATAAGTTGACTTTCAATTCTGTTCAGTAATGGCAGCATTGTGGGTACCTGTACAGCATAACAAGGAATGGTATATTTCTGGGTTCCCAGGTTTGTCTTACCAGCTGGGACACCTGTAGTAACCACTGCATGCCACTGTAACTAACCCATTGAAACTTGATTGAAAAATTCATCTTGGTTGAAGCCATGCTTTATGTGGTTCCATATTGACAGTGATAATATAGAAAAAAAATTGCATATAAAATCCAAGGTACCGGTAGTGTAATACACAATTACAAATTTACAAATATTACTATCACTGAGGTAATTTTCAATTCTTTCCACAGAAGAATTCCTCTATTACTTGTGCAGTAGTATGTTCATTTTCTTAGCAGCAGGATCAAACCGGTCAGGAGGTGCTGATCCATCTCCAGTGTGGTGGCGAAGAGCTACATTCTTTCGCTTGCAGAAGTGGTATAGCCACATCAAACAAAGGACTGCTACCAATTCTTCAACCACACTGGAACCATGAATATCACATCCTACACCAGTCCATTCATACTGCAAGATTATGAATGCTTTCAGCATCTGCAGAAGATGGGTTTCAATACCACATTCTTCGAGCTTAGACAACAATATTTCTGTCACAACAGAAACATGGGTGGTAAGCATCGAAGAAGGCAGCACCAGCTTAGGATCTTCCGGGTCATTTTCCTTCAACTGGATGAAACGGTGCTCAGGAAGGGGCGAAGGGGAAATCAGGGAAGACTTACAAGCGGAGCAGGAGAATTTGCAAAGCACTTTACGTGCAAGGTAGCCAGCAACGTAGGCAGCTGAACAATCCTGTCCACCCTGGATGTTCAGCCCCTGGGTTGGCAATTGTGACATCCCACCACAGTGATTGTACGCTGAGGTAAACACTGAGTCTACCTCAGCGGAAAACCACTGTGCATCCTGTTCTGAAGAAAATGTTGAGGACGGAAATGTAGCCGAGGTCAAAAAGTGAGATAAATCACACAATAAATTCCTGTTATCATCTTCACAGTTCCCCCCTTCCCCACTCTTGGAACTTAGCAGGTTATTGATGATGCTGGTTTTTAAGGATGGTACAAACTGCCAGCATGTGGGGTTGGTATTCTGACATCCATGCTGCCGAATTACTCCGAAAAGGTTTTCTGCAGGATCTTGGTTGAGATTGCGAACACAGAGTCCCTCAACTCCCCTCTGAGAAAGCTTTTTCCAAAGCATTTGTACAGCTCGAATGTCATTAATCCAACCTTGAGCTACTTTGGTTGATGAACCAGGAAATTTCCATTTTGACAACTGTCTTATCATTTTACTCCAAAATTTCAAATGGGCCGAATCATTAGTAAGCCAACATCTCAATTTCTTGCCATCTTCGGGAAATTTTGTGCGACCATTAAAACTGTCCATTAGCTGATCCATGATTTTACAGAATTTTCCGAAGTGCTTTGCCTCTGCATCCAGATAGGGGTGATCTAACAGTGTGATTTGACTCAGTTCGACTGGGCGTTCTAACATGCATTCAATATTAGCAGCAACACTACTACTGAATACTTGAGCTGCCAAGTTCACCCGCATTGCTCGATAGCCTTTAGGCTCTACATGATCTTTTGTCAATTTAGGACAACTGCGGTTTGACCGCCGGGAATCAATTTTGAACAATCGAACCACATGCTTCCATTCCGCTTTTTCTCCAGGTGCAAAAATGACACCATGCCGAAATACATTATTGCGAGTAGTCTTCAGAAGGTGAGGCGGATCAAAGATTGTGACTATCTCCTTTCCTCCTACCTTGAAGAATGGGCCAGGACGTTCAGTACGGGTTTCACTGCACAGCTCTCGTATTGCCCTAACATTGGTGGGACCTTGATCACACACAGTTGCCACAATTTCCAACCCAACTTTCTGCAAAGCACGGATGACTTCCTTTATCAGAACTTTCAGCTTCTCAGTGGGTACTGTGCCCTTACAGAAATAGTAAGCAACAGGTTGCTTCCATTTTCTGAGAAGGCCACAGACCATGAACACCAGGGCATGATCAGCAACACGGCTGGTACGCCCTAGGTGTCCATAGTCCTCGTACCCATCAATTTGATCAGTACCCCTGTTGTAATGCAATCCTGCAGACAGAGACATTTCATCAAAGATAAGAGAACAAATTTTCTGAGTGTCAGCCATAGTTGCGACTCGGGCAGCCAACTGATTGTAGAAAACCTTACCAATGCCAGTAGGAAGGTGAAAGGTATTGAGGAGTTTGATAAGGGTTCGACGAGAAGGCATATGGATCATCTTCTGTAGAAGTCGATAGCAACTAGGGCTACGTTTGAACAACCCCAGAGCAATTGCCTTCGCTGTAGGACTCCAGCGCCTACCTTTCCCCTACTTGGACACATTCTTAATCAGATCCCCAAGTAATGCTGCAAATGTAGGGTTTCGAGAGAATTCATCATTAAGGGTAGTAATCAAATTATCAGTAGCAATATCGGTATCCTCCTTCTTACCTTGCCTTACTCTCCTACACTTCTTGCGAAGCTGTTGCAGCATTCTTTTCTGAATAAGAATTCTCTTGCACAGTTTACGCTTCCGAGGGGTAATCTCTTTATAGGTGCGAGCACCTATTAAAGAGAGAGCCCCTCTTCTCTTAGGTGGCGTGTGCTGTGCAAGTTGAGTCCTAGCAATGATAGGTACTGAAGGCCCAGGCAAGGCTTCTGCTTCCAAGAATTGTTCTGGTAATTGAGAGAATTCTACTGTGCGTGGCATAGCATTATCCTTGTCAATTATGTGAGAATGTGAAGAAATAGGAGATATAGCAGTAGAGGTACTAGTAGAAGGAATCGGAGAAGTAACAGTAGTAGTAGAGTAAGTAGAAGTAGTAATAGTAGTAGTAGAAGCAGTAGTAGAGGTAAGCATACTGCTGGTACTGATAACAACCGCAGGAGTAGCAGTGGCTGTGCTCTGAATTACTGCAGCAGGTTGCAGTAATCTGGCAGGGCAAGGTCCTGAGGCATGTGCTGGTACACCTGTAAGGAAAGTTGTCATTCTTAAACCTGTAGGCATTAGCATACATAAACAATGTTGAATGAGACAGTCATTCATAAGATGGGGCTTGGTGTAGAGGCCAAATTCAACAAGGACAGTAAATTCTCTTATGACAAAAAGTGGGAAAGAAATCCCTAAGCAAAAATAACTTTCAGGCATTTGGTGAACATTGAAGATTTTGTTCTAACCGCATAACCTATGGCGATACTTTTCTGAGGATCCAACCGGCCTCCCAACTCAATAGACTTAGCCACATTATAAGTCCCCTCACAGAACATGATAACATGGGTTTTATATCCCTTTTAAATATTGTGGCTTTAGAGAGACTGGAGTGCTAATGACCACTGCCAGGGATCTATAAAAGAATTGCTCTTCGATTAGTCAATACACTAATCTGATTGGACCCACCCCTCAATGTATAGGTCAACTGAAAAGCACATTAATTGTGGAGATTAACAGAACCGGATCCAAATTAGAATGTAGTAGATTTAAAAAATCACCTGGCACTACAGCCCATGAAGGGCCTAGGCCTACCAAGAGACCGCTGCCCAGCCATTTGGCCTGCAGATATTTGGGCGACGCGTGATCAGCGCACCGGGCCCCCTCAGCCATTAATCTTGGTTTTCGTGATCAAGGTGTTGCCTCACTGTCAGACTGCTACTCAATTGTCCTCACGAGGCTGAGTGCACCCCATTCCTTGGGACCGGCTAAAATGTGGTATATTATTGTACACAGTGCTTGATTTGTAAAATAAGAGGTTCCGGTACTGTAGGCTACCGGGTGGTGGTGGTGCTTTATGGAATATTGAAATATAGAATTCTAAAAATGATATTTTCACGCTATTCTGAACACCTTTAAAAATTAATCAGTGGACAAAATAGCCATCTAATTTTTATTACAATTTTAAATAAAATTGAGACTGCTGTAGCAACATTTTTCTTACCATAGCCGTTGGCCTATATTAAATTTTAATGTAGGCCAACTAGGCTACCATTCAAACATTGTACATGATTTTTTTTTTTTTAACATAATTTAAAAAATTAAATATATTCGGTTTGAAAACACACACAACTAACTAACGTTCCACAGTTCTTAACATTATGTTATACAAGTTATTCGACTTTTCCCCGATCAGTGGTTTCGGTACGGCGTACAGGTATTTACCGTCACAAATCTAGCCCTGATTGTACATATATCATTCACATACCTTTCTGGGAGTCATTAGGAATTGAAAATACTGTCAAATATCACTAATATTGCTTAAAAGAAGGTTTTCATTTGTAACTTCTTCAATGACGGGAGAACGACGGCAGATGTTTGTTGCCTAGATATTGAAGTCATATCGTGTTGCTAACATATCCGATACAAAATACACTACACGACACATGTAACTTTTTAATTATGTGAAAAAAGAAATAATTGGCAAAACCATTGGTATGGATAAAGATTATTGATGCGTGACTACCCCCACTGTGCGTGACGAAAACCAGGGGTGTTTATATTAGTTAACACGGCCCATTGGGCAACGCTACCTAACAATTATTGGTCGAAGCGAAGACCATTGGTCTGGCAACTCGCACAACCATGTTGAAATTGAAACCTGGCGCACTTTCGCATTAACTTGCCAGCGCTCTTTTGTTTTACGATACCGGATGTGATATAGTACCGAATGAGTTGGGTTGGCAATACTGTACATGTTGCTAAAAATGGCGGAGTGATCTGCAATTTAATCTATATAAGTTGTGATCCTATTTGGGATGGCTGGGTGGGTTACAGACAGCGGAGGAGTTAACATCTATTACTTTATCATCTCCAGGTTTTTTCCCTACCATTACTACAGGTCATCATCATCATCTTCTACAGTTTCCAGCCCCTGGCTGGATCTGCTTGGAACATAAGCCTCTCCAAGGATTTTGGCTAATTTCAGTACTTTAGGATTTTTTTTACTTTGGTTCAGGTAAACTCTACTCTTACTAAAAGCACTTACTAGATTATTAAGACAATACTGAATATACTTTTCTACAGTCTACACTTCAGGGATTCAAACCACAAAACCCAATGTGTAGGTATGCCTATCCAAGCTTCAGTGTGCAGTTAGACTTAGTGCACTTGGTTAGAAAGGTGCATAAGGAAGACACTACATGTTAGAGCTGGGCTTCATGTTTACCTTCAAGACAGGGTATCACATATTAATTATTGAATTCAAATAATAAAACATTACTCACTTCTATCTGGGACGGCATGTGAATACAAAATCTTTGACAAGGGTCCCGGATAACTGGCAGGCCAGAAGTGCCTCGAACAAACATAACGACCTCTCAATTGTTTGGCCGTCAGCTTCTTTAGGCTTTCCCTGCCTACAACCTCCAGCCACTGCCTACATCTGTCTGCTTCCAAGGGAAAGCGGTGAAATATTATTTTTTCTATTTTCACCACCTCATCTCCTTGGTGAACTTCACAAATGTTACACTTGTGGCCTGGAATGTTCATATTCTGTAAAATGAAAACAAATATTAAAATGAGTATTTTTTTAAATACCACACAATCCGGGATACCGTACCCACTGTTACTGCTAAACTATGATTATACTACCATGGAGCATGATGAAAGAAATGTAATACCAGTACTAATATAGGCCTATTCCTTGAATAGAGGTACCTCTATCTACAACTTAGCAGGGCTTATTGGTCAAAAAATAACACTAAACATTAGGCTAAAGTTGCATTTTAAACCTGTCAGTGCCTTTTTATTAGCAGCAATTTCAGACAAATTCAGAGATTTCATTTTTGATTTATTTATTTCAGAAAATAAATGAAGTATTAGAGAAAGTAACACTCACTAATACGGACATAACGTTATTACATTGCTGTAATTGTTATTACCGTATTTAAAATCAAGTGTAGTTTTCTAAAGTACGGCAATTAATATCTTTGACCCGATAAAGGGCCATTATTGATTATTGATAATACTGTGTATAAAGTGAGGGTTTCTTACCATAGGTATGTATGAGTCGCGCTTCTCAGGATGAATCTTCAGTTGTGTCTGCCAGTTAAGTAAAGACCACGCCAGAACTAACCACTTGAAATAAACCACTTGACATTCCATAATTCCTACCAAAACAGAGAACAAAGATGTACTTTAAATCACTTCAAGTGCCTGTCAAATTTTTAAGATCAGCCGGGCTGCTTCTCGCACAGTTACAATTAGGTTTCCACCAATAGCAAAGCATATGGGTACTAGCCAATAGGAAGCCTGGCTTGCTTACACATTGGTGAACAGCGCCTCTTGAGGACGCTAATGGAACTCGTCATTAAAATTGCGGATGTCGGAAGCGACGGATCCATACAAGTTACACCCCCCTGGACTATGATTTTAGTACAGATGGGTTACACTTCAATAGGAAAGGGACCTCTAAGTTCGGTAAACTGCTGAATAGGATATCTAAGAAAATGCTTTCGGGAAACTAATTCAGAAAATGGGGGGCGTAAATGAGTCCACTGGAAAAGATACAGTAAATCAGTACCACGAAAAACAGGGCTCGAGTCAGGGGAGCAAGGGATTACTAATTGCACACCCACAACATCAAAATTTGAAGGGGGAGGGGGGTCTAAGATTGCTCTTGGTAAGCTGTCAAAGTGTAGTAAACAAGCAAATAAAACTCAGTACAGCAATGGAAGCATATGAAATTGATGTGGCGATAGGAGTGGAATCTTGGCTGAGAGAAGGGGTAGGAAATAGAGAAGTATTCCCAGAAGGGTATGTAGTCTATCGTAGAGACCGAGGAAATAAGAAGGGAGGGGGGGTGTTTATACTGGTGAAGGAAACTTACTGCTCACATGAATGGTTTACCGACGAAAAGGATGAAATATTAGGGATAAAATCAGTTTGTGACAATATGAAGGAGGTGGGAATTATAGGAATATATAGGCCTGGGAGAGAGAAAAGAGACATGGAAATATTTGAGAAACTAATAGATTACACTCATAAAAACAATAATGACATGATAATAATTGGGGGGGATTTAAACTTGCCAGAAGTTGATTGGAATGGAGCTGCAACAGAAGCCCATGAACAGAAACTTGCAAATAAATTAGTTTGGGAGGGAGGATTTACACAAGTAGTGCAAGCACCAACTAGACTCAGCAACTTGCTGGATGTATTCCTGATAAAACCAGGGGAACTTGTTGATAAAACCCACGTAATTGAAGGAATAGGTGACCATAAGGCTGCAATAATGGACGTTGGTCTGGTACCAAAAAGGCTTAATAGGAGGGTCACACAGGACAAGAAATTATACAGAAAAACTAAATTCGATGAATTTGGAGCTTACCTGAAATCAAAATTTAATTCTTGGATAAGTGAAGGGAGTAATGTGGATACACTCTGGGCAAATTTTAAGGAAATCATTTGGGAGGGTGAGAAGATATTTGTACCTATTAAGAAGGGAAAAACAACCTCAGACCCTGTTTACTATACAAAGGACATACGAAAATTAAAAAGGAAATGTAGAATGGTAAACAGTCAAATCAAAGAGGGCAGGGGAAACAGAGAAACCAGAAAGCAGCTAATAAAGGAGCTCAATAGGTTGAAAAAGGAAGCAAAGGAAAATTACATGAATGGCATACTTCATGAGGGTAAAGACCACAGAGGGAAATGGAAAAAGCTGTATTCATATATTAAAAACCAAAAGGGAAACGGAATCCACATTCCCACAATGGAGGGAGAAGAGGGTGAGCATTTATTTGCAGATAATGAGAAAGCAAACCTATTTAGTAGGGAATTCATAGATTCAGTGGAAGATTGTCAGGAGTTGGAAACCGTAAATGAGACTGGAGAGGGTGAAACACATAAGGACACAAGAAGCTTCACCTTTACAAATGAGGATATTTTTAGAGAAATCAAACTGCTTCAGCAAGGAAAAGCAGCAGGGTGTGATCAAATTACTGGGGAATTAATAAAGGCAATGGGGTGGTAAATAGTGCCTTATTTAAAGTTTCTTTTCGACTATGTCATGAACAATAGTAGAATACCAAAGGAATGGAAGGAATCTATAATAATACCAATTTATAAAGGAAAGGGAGATAGAAGTAAACCTGTGAACTACAGACCAGTAAGTCTGACCAGTGTAGTTTGTAAAATCTTGGAGAGTTTAATAGTAAAATATATTAGAGGGGTATGTGAAGATAAAAATTGGTTCCTGAGGAGCCAGTATGGATTTAAAAAGAAATTTTCTTGTGAGGCACAACTGGTGGGATTTCAGCAGGACATATCAGATCGGTTGGATCTAGGGGGACAGTTGGACTGCATAGCTATAGACCTTTCCAAAGCTTTTGACAGAGTGGAACATGGAGTATTATTAAAGAAAGTGGAGAGAATGGGATTGGACTCGAGGGTTGTACGTTGGATAGGAACATTTCTAAATTCAAGGGTTCAGAGAGTCAGAGTAGGGAATTACGTATCACAGGAAGAGAAAGTTAAGAAGGGAATTCCACAGGGTAGTAAAATTGGTCCATTGCTTTTCCTAATATATGCAAATGATTTAGGGAACAATATAGCATCAAAAATAAGATTGTATGCAGATGACATTATCATCTATAGGGAAATAAATAATATAGAGGATTGTAAAATATTACAAAGGGACCTCGACAGTATCCAACATTGGGTTGAAAAGAACCACATGAAGGTTAACGGAGGTAAATCAACTGTCACAATATTCACAAACAAGAGATTAAAAACTGAATTTCAATATACATTGGATGGGGTAATCGTACCAAAAGATGACAAGTGCAAATACTTAGGTGTGAGATTTGATAGTAAATTGCACTGGAAGGGTCATGTTGGAGACATTGTTGGGAAAGCATACAGATCGTTGCATGTCATTATGCGACTACTTAGAGGATGCAACAAAGAAATAAGAGAGAAAAGTTACCTAAGTTTGGTTCGTCCAATATTGGAATATGCAAGCAGTGTATGGGATCCGCACCAGGAATACCTAATAAAAGAAATTGAGAGTGTTCAAAGGAAAGCAGCAAGATTTGTGATAGGGGATTTTAGGAGAAGAAGCAGTGTATCAGATATGTTAGAGAAGCTTGGGTGGGAAACATTAAGTAAGAGAAGGGAGAAAAACAGACTTGTAGGGTTATATAGAGCATATACAGGAGAGGAAGCATGGGGGGAAATCCGTGAGAGGCTCCAATTGGAAAGTAATTATATTGGCAGGGCAGACCACAAATTCAAAATTGGACGGCACTTTAGCAGAAGCGATTGGGGTAAATTTTCATTCATTGGGAAGGGTGTGAAGGACTGGAACAGTTTACCAAGGGTGGTGTTTGATCCCTTTCCAAAATCAGTCCAGTTATTCAAGAGCAGAATAGACATAACCAGGGAAAAGAAAGAAGTGGTATAACTTAGTGCTGTATTCCTAGAAACATTATACGTGCTATGTAATTCCTACAGCAGTTGTGAGAGGGGAGTTCAATCAATGTGTGAATAGTACATTAAGTTACTGTATTCTTTTAATATTGTGTAGTGTTTGTTACTGTATTCTTTTGGGTGTTTGTTACTTTATTCTTTTAATATTGTGTAGTGTTTGTACATTAAGTTACTGTATTCTTTTAATATTGTGTAGTGTTTGTAAATTATGTACCTCATTTGCCACCGAGGTTGACACCTCATTGCAAATAAAGTGATTTTGAAATAGTGCTAAATGTTCCGGCATCACTCAACAAGATGACAGTGTTTCGCCCCGGTGTGCTATTGGGCTCTTCAGTTGGTTAAAGCAAACCTCACCAAGGCACTGTCTAGTGCACACTGGGAAGGCCATTGCAAGACGTATTTGATACATGTGTATCCGCGTCACGAGCAAGCCAGTGCACTATGGGAGTCGAAACTCCATTCCAAAGCAATTATAACCTTACCTTGGCATTGAATATACAATTTTCATAAGAAAATATGCATTGTCCATTGAGCCATAATATATTTAAACACAAATAGTGCTAAATGTTCTGGCATAACTCAACAAGATGACAGTGTTTCGCCCCGGTGTGCTATTGGGCTCTTCAGTTGGTTAAAGCACACCTCACCAAGACACTGTCTAGTGCACACTGGGAAGGCCATTGCAAGACGTATTTGATACATGTGTATCTGCGTCACGAGCAAGCCAGTGCACTATGGGAGTCGAAATGCCCTTCCCAGTGTGCACTAGACAGTGTCTTGGTGAGGTGTGCTTTAACCAACTGAAGAGCCCAATAGCACACCGGGGCGAAACACTGTCATCTTGTTGAGTTATGCCGGAACATTTAGCACTATTTGTGTTTAAATATATTATGGCTCAACGGACAATGCATATTTTCTTATGAAAATTGTATATTCAATGCCAAGGTAAGGTTATAATTGCTTTGGAATGGAGTTTCGACTCCCATAGTGCACTGGCTTGCTCGTGACGCGGATACACATGTATCAAATACATCTTGCAATGGCCTTCCCAGTGTGCACTAGATAGTGTCTTGGTGAGGTGTGCTTTAACCAACTGAAGAGCCCAATAGCACACCGGGGCGAAACACTGTCATCTTGTTGAGTTATGCCGGAACATTTAGCACTATTTGTGTTTAAATATATTATGGCTCAACGGACAATGCATATTTTCTTATGAAAATTGTATATTCAATGCCAAGGTAAGGTTATAATTGCTTTGGAATGGAGTTTCGACTCCCATAGTGCACTGGCTTGCTCGTGACGCGGATACACATGTATCAAATACATCTTGCAATGGCCTTCCCAGTGTGCACTAGATAGTGTCTTGGTGAGGTGTGCTTTAACCAACTGAAGAGCCCAATAGCACACCGGGGCGAAACACTGTCATCTTGTTGAGTTATGCCGGAACATTTAGCACTATTTGTGTTTAAATATATTATGGCTCAACGGACAATGCATATTTTCTTATGAAAATTGTATATTCAATGCCAAGGTAAGGTTATAATTGCTTTGGAATGGAGTTTCGACTCCCATAGTGCACTGGCTTGCTCGTGATGCGGATACACATGTATCAAATACGTCTTGCAATGGCCTTCCCAGTGTGCACTAGACAGTGTCTTGGTGAGGTGTGCTTTAACCAACTGAAGAGCCCAATAGCACACCGGGGCGAAACACTGTCATCTTGTTGAGTTATGCCGGAACATTTAGCACTATTTGTGTTTAAATATATTATGGCTCAACGGACAATGCATATTTTCTTATGAAAATTGTAGAAACTGGTATGCCAAGCTGCGTGAGGTCTTGAGGAAGTGCGGTGCCAAACCAACCGCATCGGATCCGTGCCTATTCCAAATTGGTTCCGGAAATAACATAACTTTGATTGCCGTTTACATTGATGACATGATGGTGCTGTCAAAATGCAAAAAGACGATCGCCGAGATTTCCTGTGTCCTGAGTGAAAATTTCAAGGTCAAGGACTTAGGATTGGCCAAACACTTCCGAGGCATCGAACTAATCCAGGAGACCGGATGCATAGCCATGCTACAGCAAGGTTACATTGAAGAGCTTCTCCAACGCTACGAGATGGCCGACTACAGAGTCACACCACTCGACCCTGGAACGAAATTGAGCAAAAATGAGAATCCCAGTACTGATGAGTTGAAGTTAACTTACCGCGAATTGGTAGGCGTGCTGAAATATCTGTCGACAACTACACGCCCGGACATTTCGTTCGCTGTCAGCTACCTGGGACAGTTCAACAATTGCTTCGGAGTCGAACATTGGAAAGCTGCTAAGAGAGTGCTGCGGTACTTGAAGGGGACTTCGAACATCGGGCTGATCTACGAAGCAGACACTGAACCGATCCAAGGATTCGTCGACGCCGACTGGGGAAGCTGCCAAGAAGATAGGAGGTCCTACACGGGGTACATATTCCTGCTCGGCGGATGCCCTATATCGTGGGACTCAAGAAAACAAAGAACCGTGGCCCTTAGCACCACGGAGGCCGAGTACATGGCGTTGTCAGAGTGGGCCAAGGAAGCTGTGTACTTACGTCGATTTCTGCTTGAGTTAGGCTTCAAAGACTTAGCCACTATGTTCATCTTTTGTGATAATCAAAGTGCAATTAATTTGGCAAAGAACGCGATGTATCACAGTAGAAGAAAAACAGATTGATATCAAACATCACTTTGTTCATGAAGTCTTTGAGTGTAATTTTTTTGTTTTGAAGTATATCTCTACGAACGATCAAGTTGCTGACTCTCTCACGAAGAGTTTAAGTCGAATGAAACATGAACGTTGCTTGAAGTTTGCTGGTTTGGAGAGTGTAAAGATTGTATGAACCTGTACTTGAGGGCAAGTGTTGTAACTTTGGTAGTTTTATACTTTGTTTAACAAGTATGCGGTTCTGTATATGTAAGGTGCTGCCACCTGCCCTTTATGCTTCAGTTTTGTCTAAAACCCGCGCCATGTTCGCACACGTTTAGTTTGCGCGGTTCCGCTATTGCCATCCATGTACATCAGTTCGTTATTATTATTAAACTCACATCAGTTCGCTTTGTTTATATATCTCTGGTCTCCTCATATCCTCTTACAAATATACAGTGGAACGTCGTTTATCCGGACTAATTGGGACCAAAAGTGTTCCGGATAACGATTTTTCCGGATAATCGAACATGCGTTCATTTCACAGGGAGAACCACCAAGCTTCTCATTTTGTTGCAACGCTTTCTCGCATAACAAAGGTCCAGAAATGGGATATCCCTTACGTATTGACTGAATGAACCAAAAGTACGCCACTTCATCCAATTTTTCATCCGTAGCTGATCTCATGATTTGTCTCTTTTTAGACCCTTCTTCACTACCTAACTTCGATGCATAATTCAGAATTCACCTTTTCTGTTCTTCAAATCATAAATTGTGGATTTTCCAACATTGTAAGTTTTCATTGGACACTGCACACTCTCACCTTTATTCAGTTCATTAATGATCTCCACCTTATTCTCAATCGATAAAACATTACGATTTTGTTTTTCCTTTTAGCCACTCGTAGAAGCCAATTTCACAACGTAGTTCAGTACAGTTTTACGCACACTCACATACTGTAACACGTTGAAACATTAAAGAGTAAACAAACTGTAGGAGACAACAATTGAAAACGAGAACCGACTCAGTACCGTATTGACGTCCGGATAAACCACGTTCTACTGTAATAATAAAAATAATAATAATAATCTCTCTATATATATAAGAATGAAAGTTTGTCTCTTTTTTCTGAATTTCTACGGAAATTTGCGATATTTACGCGTTTCAGACTGTTTTATGACGGATGCGCACGAAAATAAAAATTTTGTCTGTCTGTTTGTCTGTGGACAATTTTGTTCCCTTATAGCTCGAGAACGGCTGGGTGGATCAACGTCAAATTTGGTACAGATATCCTTCAGAGGCACGACACTAATCATTCATGTAACTCTTCTCTGTACCTCTCATAAAAGGGGGCCTACCCCCTTAAAATACTTGCTGAAATATGCGTAGAAGGGCAAGACAAAGCTCATCTTCAGCCCCTCAATGTGAGAAACGAAACTCGGGGGGGGGGGGTGCCTAAAACCACATTTTAAGGCCCTAAAACCAACAGTTTTTGAGATATTCCTAGAAAATTAATTTCATTTAATACAATAATGAAAGAAAGCAAGCCGGTAACCATGGCAACAGAAACTCACAGGTCCATCTATTGCTGTAAGACGCAATACAATTCCATTTATTACATTACTGAGATAGTTTGCAAACGGCTATAAGGTTATAACGGAACTAAATTAAGCTGTAAAATTCATCAATACAAATAAGGGGGTCAAGGGGTACTCTAGAATTTTTTCACGCAATTTACACGTGCTGGTGTGGTACGGAAGGTCTATTATATCCCTATTCCTATATTGTTATGTTATTATAATTATTATTATACTACGGCCTACAACGACGAGACAAAGCTTATTTTCAGCCCCTTGGCCTGTTTGCCATCTCTTGATGAATGCAGTACATTTGTATTTGTCTGTTGGCACAGCCTAGAGTAAAATGTGGCTTTTCACCGCTGTCTCAATCTCATTCATGGCTGTGACTATATGGAAGCTACTGAGGTATGAGTGGTGCTTAGTAATGACATTCAGGGCACAGTCGGTGCCTACGGATGCTGTGAAAGGTTCTACTCATAGTGTTAGTACTGCTGTTCTGACTCAGTGAGGAAAGCAATGGCAAACTACCTCACTCCTCATCTTGCCTAGTACGCCTCAATATAGCGCTGCCTTGGGTTTTTGTGGGTATCTACCCACATAACCTAATGGCGGTACTTTTTGGGGATCCAACCAGCCCCTGGGCTGACTACTTAACAGACAGGTGTAAGAAACAAAACTAGGAGCCACTAAACAGCAGTAAAGGGTCCCCAAAAACTACATTTTAAGGCTCTAAAACCAAGAGTTTCTGAGATATTCCCAGAAAACTAATTTCATTTAATAAACTAATGAAGGAATGCACACCAGTAGCCATGACAAAAGCATCTCAAAAGGTGACATCCAACTTTTCATCTATTTCTGCAAGAAGTAATGCCACTCCATTTATTAAATTTCTGTGAAAGTTTGCAATTGGCTATAAGGTTATCACGGAACCAACAAAAACTGTAAAATTCATCAATGTGCTTAAGGGGGTCAAGGGTTACACTAGATTTTTTCACAAGACTTAAACGTGCGATATGTCGTACAGAAGGTCTATTATATCTCCAAACAGCAACATTATTTCAAAAATTCCTGAATTGAAATAGTTTTGTTTTTTTCCCTTGTTTTTAGGAATTTGGGCAATTGGAGGCTATAAAACCTGAATTTTCATGCACCACAAGCTTTTATAATTTATTAAAGGGGTCTTCCTCTGGATGCAGACTTAACACAACAGTGAGGGTCAGTTTTTATGTGATGTGTATTGCGTTTCGTCTACGAGGTTTTCAATTTTATTTTCACGCCAGGAAGTACACGTTAGGTAAATTAGTTTCAGAGCATATTTCAACTAATCATTTATCTTTGTCGACAAACAGGTTCCAAGCCCCTAACCATTGCAACAGTAGCTCAATTGATTACGTCTGGTTATTAATACCGAAGACCGTTCGAAGAATGGGTACTTCTGCTAGTAACACAATAAGAACAATGCTTCAAAGGACAAGGAGAGACAAAGTAAGGAACGAAACAAACAGGGCAGAGGCTGGCATAGATATCAGTGCTACAAAATATTTGCAGAAGCAACGATTAGGATTGTATGGGCATATTCAAAGAATGGGAGATGAGAGGACACCAAAAGCTTATTTCAACAAGATTATCCCAGGAAAATAACCAGTAGGAAGAGCAAAGAAGAAATGGTTGGACCAAATCAAGAATGATCTTGAAGGCAAAGGGTTGGACTGGAGAAGGACCCATGAAGACCAGCTATTCATGAACAGGAAAAGGCTCGTTAACAGCACCCGGGCGACTGGAGCTGGAATTTGATGACGATGATAACTATTCTTAGAGCCCATCAAAATTCAACAACTTTTCGTTTAAAAGAATCATGCACTTGGTGTTTAAAGTTAACTATTTCTCCTTGCTAATGAAAAACCAACTGCTGCATGTGCAGTTATTGGAATGGAACAAATTTTGTATTTCATGTGGCGTTACTTATATCAGTTTATTGTAAATCGGGCTAACCACTTCCACTGAACAAGTACTGTTCACTCACTGTCTTTTAACTGACTGCAGAGGCCTGGCTGAATTCGAGTCGACAATGGGGCAGAAATAGAAGAATCTATTCTTGTAAGGAACTGGCGTTCACATTGTCAAGCGGCTTATTGTCATTAGTGGTTGTTAAGTGTTTGGTAAGGAGATATTGCTGCGGGTGGCGGGTGAAAGGGTGCTGTGTGGGAAATGTTACTCTACACCTTTTCTCAGAACTGCTGGCAGGATCTACTGGTCAGTTCTTGTGAAATAAGACAGCAAAAGTACGAGTTTATTAGTCTTGAATGGTCGTGGGAGCTTCATGTCTATGATAGGTTCATGGATATGAAGATAGCGATATTTGTTACAAAATATGAAATATAAATACAGTATTTCAATCAGAGCCTGCACTTTGAGGACCTCTGTGCTAGAAGGCCAATCTTTGCTAGTGTTGAATTCTGAGAGATATGTTCTCTTGGTGTTAGCTTTATGTGCAGGTGCTGAATTCTGTTAGAAGCTCAAGTTCTCAATTTTAAACCTTGTTATATTCAAATACTATGCTATAGAGTCCAGCACAATTTTGTTCACAAGCTATGGTTGTTGATTTCATTCCCTTTTCAAAAAATATTGGTTTGGTTATCTTTTCTGCTTAACATTGGAATACTGATATTACAACTTTTCAGTCGGTCAACACGATATAATCCCAATTACTGGGCCTTTCTTATATTTTTTAATAAAATTTTAAATATGACTATTTTTTGCATCAGTAGATGACCATTGAAAATGCAACGTTTCCAGTTGTTGACCACAAAGTATTCCAATAGTTGACCTTGGAAAGCAATTAATAATACAATGGGTATAAAATGTATGTGTCCAAATGATATGTCTATTTTGAAAAAGAATATTTTTTACGACAAGAGTTAAAAACAAATTCTAGAAAAACTCAAAACACACCTTGATTTCCTAGTACAGTGAAATCTTGGATTGCACATAATTCGTTCCGGCAACATGCTTGTAATCCAAAGTGCTCGTATATCAAAGCAAATTTTCCCATAAGAAACAATTGAAATGCGGATGATTCGTCCACAACACAAAAATATTTATTCGCATAAAATTCCTAAAACAAAATATAGTACTGTATAACATAGAACAAATTAAACTGCACTTGACCTTACAATAGAATAATTGTTGGTGGGAGGGAGACGGTAGATGACATGAGAAGAGTTACGCCTACTGTGTAGCACGAATTTCACTAACGGACGATTTCACGAAAATGTGACATTGCAATGTCATTGAACAGATTCATCGCTCGCACTGCTACAGCCTTATTCAGGTGGTGTTTTTCAACAAAATTTTGCACCGTTTCCCACATTTTGTACTTCATAAGAGTCTCAGTTGAAGTGAGAGATTACATTGACTTTTCCTCCTCCTCTTCCCCGGACAAGATCTCCACCATAACCTCCTGTACACGATGCAGGTCCTTCAGTTTGTTGGTGTTTATTTCCTGGCTATGTTCTTCCACCAGCTCTTGAATGTCCATGTCATTCACCTCCAGCCCCATGGACACAATTTCTTCGACAATCGGCGGCTCATTGTCACCAACAATCCCCTCAAAGTCACGTCCAAGAACACAGTCTGGCCACACTGACGCTCGTATTGCGGAACCTCATTTACTTATCAAGTTACGATTTATTTAAAATGTTTGCTCATCTTCCAAATCACTCTTAGACCACGTTACTCGCATTCCGAGGTTCCACTGTAATGAAAATAATAATGGAAATATATGGGTATCCTCCAACCATTTTTCTTAAAAAGACATCTGGAATGCTGAATACCTCCTCATTTCTGACACTAAGTATGACCCCTGCCTGGTACTTTTGGAGGCTGTATTTTTTTTAGTATTTGATTCCTTGTATATGATAGCTTGTCCTCCTTTTCTGGCCATTTATATCACATCAGTGATTTTCTCAGGATGATACGATTCATTGCATTCATCAATAACATAATCACCAAGTTCTATATTGAGCTCAGTATCTTCTTCTAGATCACTGGAAAACTTATTACAGTCATCATCATCGTCACCATCCAATAGCTCTGGAATTGAAATGGATGACTCGGAATCACAACCTGACCAATTGCATACATGTTTCTTTCCTTTTAGATTCTTGTCTTTCCCTGATCTCTTTTCTTCCATTCTTCTTTCTTCTTTACTTGCTCAATTCTTCTTTCTTCTTTAATTTTTTCTGCCTCTGTTTTCTTCAATTTACTTTCAAAATACTGTTGCCCTTGCTTGCCTGATACAACAGAAGGAATCGTCTCTTTATGATTCTTCTCCACCCTTTTGACTCAGTTTATTAAAGAGGGATAGAAGAGATGTTTCTTAAATGGGCTCGGTATGTTAGAAAACAATGTAGAATGTTCCTCTTCTGCAGTCCCATTCTTCACAGGGTATGATTCTATTTTATTAGATGTCCCTTGTAATTGGTCAGGTCATACTTATTTGGCAAGTCATCAACTACAATAAGGTCATCATCATTTTTGCACAGTTTCCAGCCACTGGCTGGGTCTGTTTGGAACACATGCCTCTCCAACTTCTTCTGTTCTCCCACCATCTCTCAGCCTCCACCCTTGTCCAGTCTTCTCCTCTCTTCTTCACGCTTTCTTCCACCCCCTTCAGCCACCTGTCTCTCGGTCATCCTCTCGGCCTCTTTCCTTCCCACTTCATCTCGTGTATCCTCCTGGCTATCCTCTTCTCCTCCATTCGTTTTACATGTCCATACCATCTAAATCTAGATTTCTCTATACCATCCTGTAATGGTTCCTCCTTCAATAATTCTCTGGTCCTCTCATTTCTTATTCTGTCCATCTTTGTAGCTCCAATACTGCTTCTCAAGAACCTCATCTCACTGGCCTGTATTTTGCTCTTCTCCCTTCCTTTCATAACCCAGGCCTCCGAGGCATTCGCCAGGATAGGGACATAGTACGTCCGATATATGATCTTTTTGCTGTTCTGAGGGATGTCCTTGCTCCATAACATGCTTCTCACACTCCTCTGGAATGCTTCTGCCTGTCTCCCCCGCTCATTTATTTCTCTATCGTTTCTTCCATTATCTTGTATCAGGGTTCCCAGATACTTGAAACTCTCCACTTTCTTCAGCTGTTCCCCACCAATTGTTATTCCCGTTGTGGTTCTTTCCTTCTTCCTTTTTGTGATCACCATCTCACTCTTATTTATGCTAAATTTCATCCCATATCTTTGTATTATTCCTTCCCACACATCCAATTGTTCCTGTACCTCCTCCTCCTTGTTTCCCCAAATCATCAAATCATCTGCAAACACCATTGCTTTCATCTTTCCTTCCCCAATTACTTGTGCCACTCGGGTCATTATGTCATCCATCATGAAAAGTAACGTGACAGTGCACTTCCTTGTTTCAGGCCGTTTCTCTGTTCCAACCAGTCCGATCTCTCTCCTCCCACTTTCACACAGCTCATGATTCCCTTGTACATCTCCTTTATCCTCCTTATAGTCCATTTTCTACTCCTCTATCCTCCAGGAACTTCCATACTTTGTTTCTGCATACACTGTCATATGCTTTCTCAATGTCCAGGAAGGCCATCAGTAGATCTGTTCCATACTCAAACAATAAGGTAAGCTTTCAAAATGAATTCATGACATATGAATGATTCGTTTGTATCCATGTGTAAGTAAGAGGAGGTGGTCAATTACTGAAACAAAATCTTGAATATTTTCAGTACGGTATTACTGTAAATTAGGTACCAGTACCATAATGTTTCAATTAGGCTGCTCTTTAAATACATTTGTTTTACTGGCAGCAAGCTAAAGAGGTAAGGCACAGTTTCTTGCCTATGGCTCTGAACTTTGTGTATTCAGTAGATGACCGCATGGTCAATTACTACTTTACTGAGTGCTCAACTTCCAATGCAATTAACTCTTTTGTAACATGTTGAATTTTTGGGGTTAACATACCCTTGGGGTTGGTTTTTTCATTTGCAGTATACCTGTCAAGATGCCTCCTATCAAAGGCAAATTCCGGAAATACACAGAAGCAGCTATGGAAGCTCCTTCGCCTCAACGGGACACCTATTCGGACAGCTGCTAGAAACTATGGGGTCTCAAGGATTACCTTAAAAAAGATACAGTCAGTCTGAGAGACTAGACTTTATATCATTTCAAATGACGCATGCTACAAATACCACACATGTTAGAAAGGCTCAGGAGGGCTTATCGCTTCGCTCGAAGCCCCAGGACTCTTTCAACAGACTCCATTACCCATTAACTTAGGCTTCCCGTGCACTCCGCTGCATGACGTCACGCACTCGCCGTCTCCATATCGCATAACGCCAGACCCCAGGAGTAAACTCAGACTCAACAGACTCCATTACCCTTTAACTTAGGCTTCCCGCGCAGGGGCTGCATGACGTCACGCACTCGCCGTCTCCGTTCGCTTAACGCCAGACCCCAGGAGTAAACTCAGACTCAACAGACTCCATTACCCTTTAACTTAGGCTTCCCGCGCGGGGGCTGCATGACGTCACGCACTCGCCGTCTCCGTTCGCATAACGCCAGACCCCAGGAGTAAACTCAGACTCGGTGCATATGCACTGAACAACATGATGACGTCATACACGCCGTAACCGTGACGCATAACGGTAGACCTAAGCATAACGATGAAGTCGACAAGATCGTTTGAAATGATAAAATAAAGTTGAAGGCAAGAACCCATTAGCACGAAAAGCAGGACCACATTCAATACTGAATGTATGACAAAGTCCGTAAAAATATACTGTCATCATCATCATCATCATCATAATTTCCCAGCTTCAGTTTCCCGGGTGTGGTAAGAAGCGCTCGCCATTTCTTTTGGTCGGAGTAGAGTTGCTGTTCTTCTACATTTTCCCATTTCACATTTCGTTTGTTGACCTCAGACTTCACTGTGTCTATCCATCGATTTCTTGTCCTTCCTACCAATCTCCCCCCTCTCACTTCTCTGCATATATGGTAAATCTTAATCACATGTAATTAATTCAGGTTATTGTTTCACATACTGTAGACGGACATGGTAGTAAATGGGCTACAAAAGGACGTCTCTATACATCTGGAAGAGGTAACATTGCCAGCCGTCACAGGTTCAAAGTATCTGGGATCAACCTTAGAGAAGGATGGAGGATTGGAATCTGAGGTTTCCCATAGAATCCAATGTGGCTGGATGAATTGGAGGAAATTGAGTGGAGTGTTATGTGACAGGAAAGTGCCTTGCCCTATGAAAGGAAACTTGTATAAGACAGTGGTGAGTCCTGCAATAATGTATGGTGCAGAGACACAGGCGATCACCAAGGCACTAGAAAGAAAATTGGAGGTGGTCGAGATGAGGATGTTACGGTGGATGTGTGGTGTTACCAGACGGGACAAGATTAATAATGAATGCATCAGAGGAACAGTTAAGGTGGGACCACTGAGCAAGAAGATACAGGAAAGCAGGTTAAGGTGGTTGGGACATGTAGAACGAAGAAATGAAGATTATGTGGGAAAGAGAGTGCATAGAATCGAAATGTTCTCGAAAGAAAACATGTATTGTCCGTTGAGCCATTATATTTAAACACAAAATATGATAAAATGGTCCAGCTGACTCAACAAATTGCTAGCGTTTCGCCCCAGTGTACCAATTGGGCTCTCCAGTTGGTAAAGGTACACCTACCAAGACGCGTCGCAAGTACACACTGAGAAGGCCATTGCAAGACGTTTCGATACATCTGTAACTACGTCACGAGCAATGCCAGTGCACTACGGGAGTCAAAGCTCCACCTCAAAGCAATAAAAACCCTACCTTTGCATTGAATATAGAATCGAAATATTCTCAAAAGAAAATATGTATTGTCCATTGAGCCATTATATTTTAACACAAAATATGACAAAATGATCCGGCTGTCTCAACAATTGGTACACTGGGGCGAAACGCTAGCTATTTGTTTAGTCAGCCGGACATTTTATCATATTTTGTGTTAAAAAAAAAAAAAGAGAGTGCAGACGATGAAGGTCGCTGGAAGGTGGCACCACCAAGATAATTATTACCAGCCGCCACTGTTGTTTACTAAAACCAGGCTAAAAGTTAAACATAATTAACAAATACATTTGGCCAAGTCTGATTTATACAATACAGAGTACACAGTTAAATAAAATTCCATCAAGTTTTCTGGACAATGTTGATATGCTTTTGTGATCAACTATCAAAGAAATCATTGGGTTACCACACGACTGTCCCAATGTATGTCTATGACCTTATCAATAATATACGGTATTCTTTTTCCTGTATTGATTACGATATCTGTGCAACAGTGTCCACTTTACAATACAATGTTTTTATTCAACAACTACTCCACTTTACTCCTAGTTGTGATAGATGTTTCAGCTCCTCTCAAGCCTTCATCAGTCAATAGGCAACATAAAAATTCACAATGTTCAGTTTAAAACCATTACACATGACATGTTTGATTCAAGTTTACATATTCACAGGAGACATCGCAATAAAATAGAAATAACATTCTTAAAGAATGGGTATAAAATTCAGGTAAAGGCCCATTTATACCCATTCTTTAAGAATTTATTTCTATTATATTGCGATGTCACCTGTGAATGTGCACAATTTTAATCAAACATGTCATGTGTAATGGTTTTAAATTGAGCATTGTGAATTTTTATGTTGCTTATCTATACTAATATAATAAAGCTGAAGTGTTTGTTTGTTTGTGTGTTTAAACGCGCTAATCTCTGGAACTACCAGTCTGATTCGAAAAATTATTTTTGTTTATGATAGCCAGATTCAAGAGGAATAGTTTAGGCTGTGTAGCATTAGGCTACACCTCTCAGGTAACCTTAAATATTGATTTTTGTTCAGTACGTCGGAAGAACATGCGCTCCCGAACAGCTTCAATAATACCTGTCTATTGTTGCCTGGCAATTCGGGCTGCATCACGTCGCCCCTACCAGTGTTCTGGAGCAGAATTGCGAGCTGCTTATAAATTGCAGTGCAAAAAGATTTCTTAGGCCCCATAAAACATGACAATAGTATGCTTCTGTATAAGGGCGATGGTGTTGGTGCAGTATACTGAGGTTATCAGCTGCAATAAGCGTTGGTGCTTTCCGATCCTTATCCTTGAGCGCTCCAGTTCTGTAGTAGTATTCATTATCATCCATAAAACAAATAAATCCACCGGGCGAAGCCGGGCACTACTGCTACTGCTAGTTGACTGATGAAGGCTTGAGAGGAGCTGAAGCATGTACCACAACTAGGAGTAAAGTGGAGTAGTTGTTGAATAAAAGCTTTGTATTGTAAAGTGGACACTGTTGCACAGATATCATAATCAATATGGGAAAAAGAATATATTATTGACAGGGAGAAGAAGGAAATACTTCTATATTTTAATTTTCCAATCAGTCATGGTACAGAATCAAAATATTGATGTTGGGTACGAAATGAGCTTCGGAAACGGTCATTTGAAGCTTGGTGCAAACTTCCTCACAAAGGTAAAGGAGTGGACGTTTATGAACAACATTCTAAGAACAACTCGTGGATAAATAGCAGAAAAGGCTTATCGTGCTCCGAATGGACAAATGCCATCAAAATGTCCTACAACATCTCCGCGGTGAGAGCTGTGCCAGGGAGAAGTCAGCACACAGCCCTATGCCGACAACCAGGTTGTAACCAACCAGAGACGTTAGGACATGTCCCAGGTAAATGTTCTAAAGGGGAGCTATTACGAAATTCCCGCCATCACATAGTACGATCATCAATTGCCACTTCCCTAAGGAAATTGAAATGGGAAGTTTATGAGGAGGTGCACTGCATTTCGTAAAATTGCAGTCACCATAGAGCAGTTATCGTTGCCATTGACAGGAAGATCCTGGACCCCACGGTACGAATGGAAGAGGACATTCTTCAAGCCGTACGAGTCAACGAGGAGAAAGAGACTATTTACCGATCATGCATACCTCACCTATGGCCCTGAATGAAATCCATTCTACTTCCAAACAACATCATGCTAGGATTAAAACTGACAGAGCTAGAAATTGAACGCAGGCCATCTACATGGGAATACCATTTTTATCTGTTTTTTCATATTTAACTGGTATGCACTATTATCTTCAAATCAAGAAAACAGTATTATTTTTTAGGAACTTATAATTTAAATTAACTTGTGAGTTATTTTGTGTCCTTTGCAAAGTACAAATTGTTGTCAGATTATAAAATAAAGAACTATGTTTTTAATTAAAGTAATGAAAATAACTATTCTGACTATAACGCAGTTATGTTTTGCACAAAGTAAATATAACTCTAACTTCGTTTTGGCAAGTAACTGTTACTTACAGTAGTTACTTTTAGAAAGTTACTTACTCATCCCAGCAAATTCATTATATCAGAGAGAAGTCACACATGCAGTCCTAAACCATTGGTTACAACTGGGGATATTCTTAAACAATAACTTTATATTCAATTAACAAATATTCAGAGCAGCTAAACTTTTTGATGTGTAACATCTTTCCGCTCGGTTGCTGGATAGTTTTGTGGAAGTGATTTTGAAAATTGGGGACGGAAGTGAATCGGGCGGAAGTGGATCGAGCAGAAGTGGATCGGACGGAAGTGAAGACGCACTGCCAGAAAAATGGGATGGAAGTGAATCGGGCGGAAGTGGATCGAACGGAAGTGGATCGGACGGAAGTGAAGACGCACTGCCAGCTGGATGTACAATTGAAAATGTGTGTATTGGAAACAAGGCCAGTGTGTGCTCTGTAGCGCGAGAATGTTATATAAAGGGACAGGAATTCCGCCTGATCAATACAAAACTTTTTAGTCAAGGGGCTATATTATACCCATTTGGATGGTACATGTTTCGAAGCCTTCCATGGCCCCTTCATCAGCCATACAACTCTTTCTATGGGTCGAATTCCCTAGATTTCGGACACGGAATCCTGCTATTATATTTTATCAAAACTCTACGATTATTACAAGAGTCATATAAATTGCATTTTAAGTTTGCATTTTAACATATACTATTTTTAATGTGTTTTTCCATTTGTTTGTAATATTCGTAAGGTTTTCTTAGGATAAGTTTTACTCAATGTATTTGTACCACAACTGTCCTCATGGTTTTTTTATGTCTCATTTTCATCAAGTTTTCTCATGTTAGTTTTAACCTTTTCAATGTTATTCCAAGATTGTACTGACAATATGTTTATGTGTATGGCTGATGAAGGGGCCATGGAAGGCTTCGAAACATGTACCATCTAAATGGGTATAATATAGCCCCTTGACTAAAAAGTTTTGTATTGATCAGGCGGAATTCCTGTCCCTTTATATTTGACTTTTAATCAATACGGAACCATGAGTGATTGTACGAGAATGTTATGGCAATACAGTAGGCAGTCCATTTAGCAGGCACTGGTTTGACGAGCACAGTGGCAAATGTTTCACCGACTTTCATTTGTCATTGAGCAGTTTATGAAGCTTCACGTTCAAGGTTGATTATCACATGGGGTAGGACAAAGACGACAAATGACATTTAAGTAAGCGGCATTATTGTCAAGCTGTGGGTGAGTAGTCAAATATTAAATGCATTACAGAATGTTGTTATATGAGTGGAATAAAAGCTGTATTTTCATCATAAGTGAGACTGGGTCATTTCATGATTGTAGGAAGCCATGTTTTGATTGTTTACGACGAACTGTATGAGAGCCTTGAGAATAATGAATGTTATAGTTACTGAGGAATGTGCTCACAGTATTTGAGAGTACTGTCGACGTTGTGTGTCACTTTGTTATTATGAATTATTAATGTAAAAGGAAGGAAGCTTGTAATTTTGCGTGTCTGTTAATCTCACGATCATGTTCCACAGTACCTCCCTTTTCCGTGGAATGCGAACCACAGGACATGGCATTTCAATTCGAAAATCTCAAATGTATCGACCGGGAATCAAACCCGGTCTACCTTGGTGAGAGACTAACAGCTTGACCGCTGTGCCACAAATGTGACAGTAGCATATCTCCAATTCAATCTATACATTCATCATAGTACCAGTATGAAAATGGAGTGTAAATTAACATTTTAAGGATCTCCAAGCTGTGTAGTATACGAGTAGGATAACATGTCAGATGTTACACATCATATGCGACTACTGTAAGGCTCGTATCTTTTTTTTTTTTTTTTACATCCTCAAGAAAATTCATGGCCCGAGATTGCTCCCAGATAGAACCTACCATTTGAAATCTAATTCTGACCTGTATCAACAGTTAGAATCAGCCATTACCAGTATGCGACATAGGAGGCTAAAGTTCTACGGGAACCTACAACGAATGAACAGCAACAGGCTTACCAAGAAGATCTTCTCCTTGGTTAAAAGCTACAAGACTGGAAGCCTGTGGCTTAATGAAGTACTAAAGGACTTGGATTCAGCTGGAATTGCTGACCTTGATGTAGAAGATCCTTCCAAATTTTGTGCTATGGTTGAGTCTTGGACCCCACCACCTAGAGTCCCTAAATGTCGGGAACGGAAAAGAGCATCAAGAATAACTAGTCATACGCGCTCCATAATGGGCTTAAATCAATAATAATATTAATCAGCACTTGTGAATATTCAATAATTCTTCGTTGGTGCACATAAGAAAACAGACACTTTCCACTTTCCACCTCCCAAGGACAGAGTGGCTTATGATCAAATCCATGCCAGAGCAAGTCCCACTCCAAGCTGCCCACACACTGAGCTGACCCAAGTCCCTATTGAAATATGCATCTTTTATTAATTTGATGACAATAACTGAATGGGTTCACACTAGAATGTTGCAAGCACCACAAACAGGAACTAAAAAAAACAACTGAATTTTATAGATTAATATTACTTTTCTTTAAGGTGATATAACCTAAATTGGGTTTTTTAACTACTTCCCCTTCAATTTCAAAATTAAAACCTTTTATCTATCAAGTAATGAGCAAATCATTTTTCTTTCAGAGTAAGAACGTTGCATGTGCAGTACTTGCAACGTTCTTATAGTGTACTCCACTACTCCTGTTTTAGTACTTAGTTGCGAAGCAATCATGTGCTGCCTAAAATAACTACGGAGGAGTACTTTTGGGTGACAGTAAATTTACTGACCGTAAATCTGTAGACCCTGTGATCTATGACCTAAGGTAACGTGGTCATGTATACCCAGTGTAGGAAGCGAGAGGAAGGTAATGTACTCTACAGGACATTGTAGGCTACAGCAGGTGACAAGCGAAATGATGGTCAGTCATGTAAAAAGTCTGGTGAGATGTGGTGTTTGGGGGCAAGGATGAAGGAAAGCTAACGCACACTTACCCTCTACGTCCTGCTGCCATGCAACATCTTGAAGTCCTGAGGTCGGGTCCCGTCCTGGAAGCGGGTGATAGGTCGGACCCTCGTATTGCGAGCTGACCCTGCATCCAAAACTTGTCCCCATTTCTTCTCCCAGTTGATTATTTGTAGTGTCTTCTTGTGTAATTTGATTCAGCAGTTTCTCCCTCCATATTTCGAGCTGTTGCAGTGTAGTGTTAAGATTTATTTTCTTGTAGAGGCACGTTTGTTTGTTATGGTTGTGTAAGTTGTTTTCGGCAAGCTCAAAGCCACCTTACGTTACTTATACACAGCTATTACCAATAACTGATCACCTACCAGTTTAATATAGTTCATACAGTTGTTCGTTGAGTGCCAGGTTCCAATTTGCAGTTGAGAACCAAATTGATAGCGATAATAATAATAATTGACCTGATAGAGCACACAGAGACTTCCTTCACCCAGGCCGTAGTGTGACTCTGTCACCAACCCGGTAATAATTGTTTCAGGGGAACAGGATGCCTTATACGTTTTTCCAACTACAAGGTAGAAAATGCTAGGCATGAAATACTGTAAAAAAAGTCCTCTCGGCACGCCGGAAGGCGGAGGTAGATTTCACCGGACAAACTTGTGGATAGGCGAAAATAGGCAGAATATGCAGATTTTCGTAGAAGGATCAGACCTCATTTAATGCGAGAAGGTATTTTATAATTGGAGCTTAATTAACTTTGTTTTTCGTCATTTTATGCTTATTTTAAACATTTTATTGTCTTATGGGAACGGTAACCTTCTTGTCATTTGGGGTCCATTTTTATACTTGTGGTCACACTGTCCTTATGCAAGGTTTCGACACTGATGTGCAACTATGTAACGGTCTGTTACTTCTTCACGCAAAATTATATCTACCGCAGAGATTTTGGTTGGTTCCTCAGTTTAGGGGCTGCGGCAACGCGGTCATGTAACCCCGTGTACTTTGGGATGGCTGTATTAGTCTGTAATTCAGGTAAGGACTGCAGACGGTCAATTTCAAGCAGTAGTTACTAATGTTGCTACCAGGTACTACCGTCAACGACACCTAGCTGTGAACTTGGCTACTAGATGCCACCGCAACCAGCAACTCGCAACGAACGTTGGAACTTCCCCTCCAAAGGAAAGCATACTGAGGGATTTTTAGCGCTCTTAGAAAATCCGACGACTTCGGCCGGCTTTGAACTCGCGACCTTGGGCATAGACATTCAGCATGCTACCAGTTACGTCACCGAAGCCGCTTCACACTTAGATGGAAATCTGAATCTGATCTCGTGCAAGTGCGTTATCTTGGCAACGTCTGATGGCTCATCCCTCATCAATTTAGTAGTGTTGCCATGGCAACCATTGATAGGTCTTGGCATTTTCTTATAGTTCCGAAATTATTTTTCTCATCCCTTGGCATAATGGTGGGTTATATCATAAATTCTTTCAGACAAAAGTTTTAGGTAATTATTATGGGAATATTGTCCATTTTGTACGGTTTTGATATTGTGCCTATTAAGAGAGATATGATTAATGTTTCCCGAAAAACCCACTTTTTCCCACCCCTTTGGTCAATGGTTGGTGCTATAAAAAAACTCTTCAAACATACATTTTTGGGCTTTATCCGACACATAGTATGAATGTTGAACGGATTCGATATCTCACATATTAAGAGAGTTATAGCAATATTTCACTTTTTCGAAAAAAAAGCCCCCCCATTTTCACCCCCCCTTCGACCGATTTAGCCCAGTAACGAACTCGACCGAGATTTTATAGGTATACGTATTCGGTAAAAAATTCAAAGTGATTGGTACAAAATTACGGCAGTTATCGTGTCCACAATAAACTGATATACATATACATACATAAATTATACATAACTTTTGAACTGACGGTGGTTTTGGGATCTGGGGGATGTGAAACGCGAAGATATGTCGAAATTTTCCGGAAGTCGAAACATGGTACCCATTGCAATAGTTAGCTTTCTAATGAAATCTACCTCTGGTTGGTTCCTCAGTTTAGGGGCTGCGACAACGCGGTCATCTAACCCCGTGTACTTTGGGTGAGTGTAGAATCTGTCTGATACACGGTGTGAATTGTAATGGCTGTATTAGTCTTAATTCATGTAAGTACTGCAGACGGTCAATTTCAAGCAGTAGTTCCTAATGTTGCTACCAGGTACTACCGTCAACGACACCTAGCTGTGAACTTGGCTACTAGATGCCACCCCAACCATCAACTCACAACGAACGTTGGAACTTCCCCTCCAAAGGAAAGCATACTGAGTGATTCTAGTGCTCTTATAAAATCCGACGACTTCGGCCGGCTTTGAAACCGCGACATTGGGCATAGACATTCAGCATGCCACCAGTTACGTCACCGAAGCCGCTTCCCACTTTGTCAGGCGGCTTCGGTGGCGTAGTCGGTAGCATGCTGAGCTTCTATGCCCAAGATACCGGGTTCAAACCCGGCCGAAGCCGTCGGATTTTTTAAGAGCGTTAAATATCCCTCGGTATGCCTTCCTTCGGAGGGGAAGTAAAGCCGGTGGTCCCATGTCATAGATTTATGGCATGTTAAAGATCCTTCCACTAATTGCACCTGTGTGAAGCTAAATTGGATAGGTTAAGAATGTATACAACGCTCTTAGGTTTCTATGTTCGTTGCCAAGAGCCGACTGCGGCGGCGTCTAGTAGCTCAGTTCTGAACTTGGCCTCGTAGTCGTTGACAGTGGCGCTTGGCGGCAAAAGTAGGAACTATCTGAAAAATTGTTAGTTGCAGTACTTAAATTAACAAACAGATAACACACACTAATACAGTCATCACAATTAACACCGGTTATCAGACAGATTCTACACACACCCAAAGTACACGGGGCTACATGACCGCGTTGTCGCAGCCCCTAAACTTAAGAACCAACCAACCAACCACTTAATCAGATGGAAATACTGAATCTGATCTCGTGCAAGTGCGTTGTCATGGCAACGTCTGATGGCCCATGCCTCATCAATTTAGTAGTGTTGCCATGGCAACAACTGATAGCTCTTGGCATTTTCTTATAATTCCGGAATCATTTTTCTCGTCCATTGGCGTAATGGTGGGTCATATCAAAAATCCTTTCAGACAAAAGTTTTAGGTAATTATTAGGGGAATATTGTCCATTTTGTACGGTTTTGATATTGTGCCTATTAAGAGAGATATGATTAATGTTTCCCGAAAAACCCACTTTTTTCCACCCCTTTGGTCAATGGTTGGTGCTATCAAAAAACTTATTTGACATAAATTTTTGGCACTTATCCGACACATATTATGAACTTTGAATGGATTCGATATTGCACGTATTAAGAGAGTTACAGCGAAATTTCACTTTTTCGAAAAAAGCCCGCCATTTTCACCCCCTTCGACCGATTTAGCCCGGTAACGAACTCGACCGAGATTTTATAGGTATACACCTTCTGTAAAAAATTCGAAGTAATTGGTGCAAAATTACGGCAGTTATCGTGTCCACAAGAAACTGATATACATATATATATACATATATATATATATACATAAATTATATATAAACTTTTGAACTGACGGTGGTTTTGGGGTCTGGGGGATGTGAAACGCGAAGATATGTCGAAATTTTCCGGAAGTCGAAACATGGGACCCATTGCAATAGTTAGCTTTCTAATGAAATCTACCTAAATGAATTTAATAAAAACAAAGACAATAAATAAAATATGTAGTTCATTGAAGTTACCGAATTTATGTTAAAATGTGGCCCAAATGAGGTCCAAATTAAGTTAAGTTATCTCCAAAGCTTGAAGTTAAATTCCCAAAATAATAATGCACCAAGAGACTAGAGTAATAATGCCTGTTTGCTCACCGGTGTAGACTCTGGTAGACATGCCTCATTAACTTAGTTTGAAATTTGCTGTCATCACTCTTTGTCCTCACCAAGACAGGAGTAGAACCGACGATTGCAGATGAATTCAGTTGATATTAGAGAATATGCAGAGACGAGATGTGTCAGCCGCTCATTTGGAAGTAATGGAAACTATTTCCAAGAATCACCTCTGCGTAAGAGGCCTCAGACATATCCACTTCTACATGTATGCCAAACTGTACAATGTTCAAGAGACCAAGTACTAAACACAGTTCACTGATACTGGTTCATGGAATACAGAGCAAAATAAGAGTAGGGTTCTCTTGAACCAATAATATAGCAGAGTCTCTCTGGACAGAATATAAATGAGAGTAAAATCAAGACAAGACCTCAAAATAATCTTTGCACGGGTCTGTATAATTCAATCAGCCTTCCTTAAATCTCCATTAGTCCTCCCATCACCGTATCATTTTCTTTCTTTTTTTCCATTGTCATCTTTACTCTCAGAATACACAATAGAGTAGGCTTTTCTTTTCTTGACAATCTAGTTGTTTAGTTCACCAAATCACCACTACTACAAAAATTCCAAAGCCGTAGCAGCCATCTTGTACGTCTTAGTAAAGCTTATTTAGTTCTGCATATCACCAGTATGTTCTCTCCATTGTGACGGACTGAGTTAATATCTCTACATTCATTCCATTCAAGGCATCTTTCACACTGTCTAATCCATCTTACGATGACAGTCTCCCTTTCCCTACATGACAAAACATATTACAATCTTCATACTCCAGATGTCCTTGAAATTAACATAGAAAATAAGAAATATTATTCATGCATGAATCGGATCTGACTCGTGTCACAGATTGATATTAAATAATTAAAATGTAACATGAATAACATTAATTGGTCATTATGGGACCATTACAGTTGCGTGAGTCACGCGTGATGGCATCTGCAAATAAGTATTTGGATGTTTGCCTCATCCTTGTTAAGTTTGTTTTGCTCTTCCGTGGTTTTGAGGTAAATTCAGTATAATGGGGTTCATTAGAGTGGGATTCGTAACGATCTGGAATCTGATTTGAACCACCGCCAGTGCATCACAACAAGTACAACTTTTCCAAAAGAGGAACTGTTCCATAAGGTCTTCAGAATTTTAAATTTTGATATCGTTTTGAACATAATGTGCCTGTAGATCTACCCATTCTCTTTACTGAAGCTCTGTTCGTGAACATTTGTGTCTAGTCAAATAAATATGCTGTACAAAAGGCATCAGCACTAGATTTGATAAGAGATGAGCTGAAGGCAATCATTGGGATGCCTATTAATAATGGAATTTCATTCTGTCAACAAATCAAAATTTTAGTGTGACTTGAGTTACTGAAGAGATTTCTTAAGATTCTGAGGATCATTCATCTAAATTATACCAGCTGCATGCCAAAGAGAGATGAACCTACTGTAATTATCACAAGTTGTATAAGGTGAGACCCCAAGTAAATCACTTGAATAATGTTTTCAAACAGGCTTTCAATCCCTCTAGATTCCTATCTACAGACAGAAGATGGTTGGTTGCAAAGGTTACACCATCCTAAAACAATATATGCCTCTAAACCAATAAATAAGGACTATAAGGCTTTAGTTGTATGCTGTTCTATGATGGGTTTCATGGTACATTTTAAAATTTATGAAGGAATAGAAGAGGACATTGGTTGTAACCATTTAGGTGAGAGGATTGTAATATAATTTGGAAAATAATTTGAAGTTTTGGACTGTTTATTTCTTGACAGAATCTTTTGTAGCATTCCGTTGCTATTTAAGCTGCTATCTGGAGGATTGTTTGGCTGTGGCACAATTTTATCCACTAGGGAGGTTTATCATAAACTCCATTTGGTAGCAGGTGACAGTGATTTAGCAATGGCAGGAGACATGTCTGCCTAATTGGAAAGATAGGGGGCAAGAAATTTGTTACTATTGCTAGTAACATGCATAATTCAGAGGCTAGAACTTTGTTAACAGGTCAGAAGGAAGCTATAGAATGTCCCTTGCCACAACGTTTGATTATAACCAGTATATGGAGTACCTATATGGCTGGTTCTGTGGTGTGGGAGTTGTGACCTGCCTCTCACCCGGGTTTTATTCCCAGTCCATCAGGGATTTTAGAGATTGAGGCAAGGGCTGGAACAGGGTGCACTCAGACAGTTGAGTAGCTGTATGATCAGAGAGGCAGCGCCCGGTCAAGAAAGCCTAAATTAACACCCTAATTTGTAGGTCAAATGGCTAAGCATCGGTCACTTGGTAGGCTAAGACACTTAATGGGCTGTAGTGCCATGGGTTTATTTTATGGGGGTAAATAGAGGGAGTGGATCAATTAGATCAGCACCACTCAAGTTACAATATATTGCGTAACTCACAAAGAGGATGGATAAATGATCCTGTTTTCGTTAGGGTTTCCCTTATTTTCGAAAGCAAAGCATAGCACACTTCCAGTGAGTGGACGGTGACGTGGAACACACTAGAACATGACAGAATATAAACTGAATAAAAATATTATTTTTCCTTGCTTTCTTTTGCCTTAAAGTGTTGAGGTATACACGATTCTTCATTCACTCTATTTTGCTAGCAGATGTTATTAATTCTACTTCATTTTCTTTCTCTTAAGCATTATTTATGAAATGAATGAATTTCTCCAACAAGTTACTTTTTTCAGGAATACAGTTGAACCTGACTTATACATATATCAAGGGGAAGAAAAAAAAGTAGGCCTACCCATAACTCAGAATTACTTAGAAATCAGACTTGCACAACACATTACATATTTACTGAAAAACCAATGGAATAGACCTACATGTGTAAATCCTAGCAAACAATACATACATTAAGACAGAAAATATAGTACTGTATTATTTTGAACTTGGTCCAGCCTTAAAAAAATCAGATAGTTTGGCTTGTTTCACTTTTCTTGCATGAAGTATATAAACCTCCTTTTGCAAACGTAGTAATGAATTCAAAGCATTTTCACTACAACTTTTCGCACTGATGTAACACCTACACACATCGATTGCACTTAACACTTCACATAGTTCAGGTGTTTCAAGATTCAAGTCGTCATCTTCATCTCCATCACTGTCACTATCGCTTGTAGCTGGTCCGTCACCACCGGGTTGTTGGTATACATGAGCAATAATCTCTTCATCACGTTGTACCCCACATACAGCCAGATTATCATCGAAATGCACAAAAGTATCGAAATCTGCACCCTCCGGTAGTGATAGCTCATTGTCAGACATATTTTCGTCCCCATAATCATCATTAGAGGCAGCCTCTTCCAGTAAGACACCAGCTTTGCGGAAACTGTTGCTGATTGTGGAGGATGACACCTGCTTCCAGGCAGCCGAAATAAAGCCCATGGCTTGTAGTAAATTAATGGAGAGAGTTTCATTTCCTGCATCACACAGTGTTATTAAATGTTGAACCAGCATTCTTTTATAATGCACTTTGAAATTTGCAATGATGCCCAACTCAAGTGGTTGTAGAACACTGGTACAGTTAGGAGGGAAAAGTTCCACTCGGACATTCTCCAGAACGATTTGAGGTGGATGTGCTGCACATCTATCCATAAGAAGGATTTTCTTCCTTTTCTTTTTCATTTTAATGTCCAGTTTTTTCAACCACTGTTCCATTAGAAGCATAGTCATCCAAGAATTTCTGTTGGATTCATATTCCGTAGGTTTTGTTTTCGCACCCTTAAAACACCTCGGATTCTTCGATTTTCCTATCACATGTGGAGGAAGATTGTCCGATCCATCTGCTTTGGCGGCAAGAAGAACTGTTACGCGAATTTTACTTTTCTTCCCTCCATGGCAGGAGTCACCTTTTTCAGCTAATGTTTTATTAGGAAGGAGACTGTAGAATAAGCCGGTCTCATCACAATTGTAGATGTTTGTAGGCTGGTAATCGCTTATGATACCTGGCAGAACCTCTTCTTTCCAGTGTTGCACCGTGACGTCATCCACAGCTTTCGAGTCACTGCAAATTGTTCTCCCTGTGATTCTATGACGATCTTTAAATCCTTGCAACCATCCTGACGAAGCCTTGAAATCAGCAGTGATACTCATCATTTTAGCTAAATCTATCGCCTTTGCCTTCAGCATGTCGCCACTAATTGGTAGAGCTGCAGCCCGCTTTTGCTGGAACCATGTGAAAAGTGCTTTCTCCAAATCTACGTACCTCCCTTCTTGTTGACGGCTGCGCTTTGCTGATTTCGAACCCAGTTTTAAAAACTCATCCAAAATAGAGGTTTTTTTTACCGATGACTGTACATCATCATCATCGGCTTTAACTCGAATCCGAGTATAAATCTTCTTCCTTCAGTCCAGTTTGTGAATGTGTTTACGGTGACTAAAGAGTCCAATCCTGGCATGGAACAAGCGTCCACACAAGTCACATAGTATTGCTGGAGGAGGACGTGGTTGGGCTGCTCGAAGTTTCCTAGCTTGACGCTTGGCCTCTTCATGTGTGCGTCGATCCCTTTCAAACGTCTTTACAGTATCCAAGATGGTACGGCGCCAAGTTGAGCGGTCTTCAGCCAGCATGTCCCAGGTTTGTGAATCAAGACCTGTCAATTTCAGAGTCTGCTTAAATTGGTCCTTGTAGCGCCTCTTAGGACCACCATGAGGTCTGGTGCCATAGCGTGGTATAAGCAATCCCTAAGTCTGAAGCAATTTCAGTTTTTGTTTTGTGAGGATTAGCGTCCACTTCTCGTATGAATTTTACTTTCTCATGTAGTGTATAACTTTTCCTTTTTGTGTTCGCCATGTCTAATGGAAAGCAACTGAATGATAAAACTACTGTTCAACAGTACACACCAGATACCGGCACCGTGCACATTTTACTTGTCCATTGTTCCCACACCGAGTTTTGAGAGTGACATTGTTCACCCCTACTTACTGGCGGCATAACAAAGGCCAACCGAGCGAGTTCCCTTCGCTCTCTATTTCGCTCCTCCTCTAGCTGCGTTGTTTTTGACCTTCACAATGCCGCTAAAGATTAAGTTACCAGTCAAGTCGGCGGTTTCATCGCGGGAACAAAAGAAAATAAATTTGTTTGAATATGAGAATTGTTTTCGTGTGAACAATCTAGAGCATGTCCCACATGAGACAGAAACTCTAGTGTTCTGTCCGACCGCTCTGTCTACGCTGACAAAGAGGAAACTACATAAATACAGTACTGCAGTTTCATTTATAACAACACGTGCTCATTAAATTACAATCTGGCTATGCAAAACTCAGATGTATTTCACTGACACTTCATATGTTTAACAGCGAATTATGTATAAATGGATTACGTATAAATAAGGTTAAATTAACACGCTTTTAAATTACATTTTGCCGGGACCTAAAAGAAATTACGTACAAATACGAAATACGCAGAACAGAGTTACGTATAAAGCAGGTTCAACTGTATTCAAATCCATTATTGGTCTGTCCAGCCTTCGGGCTGACTACCTAACAGATTGGTCTGTATTGACTATTAATTATTCAACGCAAATTGAATTTACATTTGTAAATGACTTCAATTTTTAAATGTTTTTAAATTTTACAGATTATTTTTCATTAATATGTTTATTTGATTCACGATATGTGTGGAGAGTTTCCACGCACAGTTGTAGATATATGATCGATGTTCTTATAATGTATGGTGCTATAATCGTAAGAACAGACTGTAGGAAGGAGAATAGTTAACTAACTTGCATTGAAGTTATTGTTTTTAGAAATAATATGATAGAACATGGTCTACCAAAAAATAAAAAAATAGAATGACTTTTAACTGTCAGCATATCTTTCATTGTATTTTGTTTTACCATAAGGAAATGTTCTGTGAAAAATCATGCTCCACTCAAATATTAGACCCAGAAAAGGAAAAATAGATGCTTGCAAGCAACTCAGTTTATTGTCATTGTTTGTTCTAATGACATAGCCTATTGTACTAAATATGAATTATGGTTTGAAGGGGGTGAGTAAACAGGGACAGTTGCCATCCTTAAAAAAATGTTGAAATACTGGGACATGACTCAGAAAAATTAAAAATCCTGGACTGTCCCAGTAAAATCGGGATGTCTGGGACCCCTAGTTGTAGTAAATGCATTTATTCTGTATAAGAAAATAAACCATATTGCAAAAGGAAGAGTACGAGCCATTTGCAGTGCAGGAGTTCACTGTCTGATGAACTGACAGGAAGCTTTCATTCTAAAGAAAAGTTCTGGTTCTGGTAGCATATGCTAATTGTTACCAAAATGAAGTTCAAGGGTAATAATGCCTTCAAAGGTGATGGAGGTCATTTATCCATACCTAGTACATGTAGACGATATACATATTTTAGCTTGTGAACAAAAACAAAAAAGTCTAAGTTGGCTTGTTCTAAAAGCCATGTAGCTTTTTTAGAATCTTACAACACTAATGTTTAGACTTCAAATAGTAAATACAGTACAAACCCGATATAGCACGCTCATTGGGCAACATCCTTAATCCCCGCATCATAGCTGAACCGTGATATATCGGAAATGATTAAAATCCACGCGTTAAGGAGATTACAAATTACATAGAGATGGACAAACCCATTAATTTAATGCACTACAACTGAATAAGCTACATGAATTTGAAGCTTTTCACTCACAGAATATGTTTTTGTTTTTGTGATATTACTGCAAGTAATGTTTCATTTAATTGAAACTATTAACATGTGCCACAAGAAAATATGATATGGTAAACTTTCACTCTACAAGACTTGAGAAAATGAAATAAGAATGAATTCATAACATTCTGGGGTAAACATTGCTTCACATTATGCTTGGAAATTCCCTTGGAATGCAGTTTTACAACCCTGAAAGGAAGGTCATTGAGCTTTAAGAGCTGTGCATTTATGAAGTTGTTCATTTCCATATGTGTGTGCTTACTTGCAGTGTAAATAAAATTGTACCTGTACCGTAATAAATACGTATTTATTAATGAGGGAGATACTTTCCCTGCGTTATATCCAAATCCGCGGTAAATTGGATTGTGCTATAATGGAGTTTTACTGTATATGTAATAAAATTGAATTATGAGTAAATAAAGATATATATCATCATCAGCTTCTGAAGGCTAAAAGCCTTGTCGTTGCAGCCATTTCTTACGATCTTCAGCAGTTCTCTTCATATTGGCATACGAGTCACATTCCATTTCCTTGACAATGTTCTTGAGATACGATTGTCTTGGTCGTCCCCTTGGTTTTGTCCCCAAAATTTTTCCTTCAAAAATGACCTGGAGGAGAGTGTCATGTCTGAATATGTGTCCCATGAATTTTGCTTTCCTTTTCTTGATGGTGTTCAACAGGCATCGATTCTCCTGAATTTGGTTCAGAACAAGTTCATTTGTCTTTCCATCCAGCTTGTTCAGGTCATTCGTCTCCAAAACCACATTTCAGCTGCCTCAAGTTTTGATTCTTCTCTTTTCCCAAGTGTCCATGTTTCACAACCATAGGTCAACACACTCCAAACAAAGGTCTTGAGAAATGACTTCCTTATCTTCAAGTTGAGGTGCTCATTGAGCAGCAAATTCTTCTTATTTTGAAAGGCTTTCTTCGCCAACACTATTCTTTTCTTAATTTCTGAGATGCATCTGTTGTCATAATTAATCACACTTCCCAAATAGCAAAATTCCTTTACTTGTTCAATGGCATTATCATCGAACATTATATTAGCTAAAATTGGTTGTTTCTTTGTAATAAAAAGAACACTTATCATTTCTCTAAACACTTTCGTAGTTAAAACTACGGTACATACTACTTTTGTGATTACGACTATCATGATGATGAAATCCAATCTATATTAATGATTCCCTTGTAGAGATATCATTCGGATATGAGTTAGAAATAAAATTACTGTATCCAACAAAAAGATTTTTGCCCTAAAAAGAATTAGCAGGGATTAAAAGAAGAGATGGTTTTGGTTTTTTTTTTCATCAACCTTCATATATTGTTGATCACATCCATATTTAAATTTCTAGCAGTACTAAAAGTACCTCCAACTAAGTGATTACAACATTTAAGTATGATATTTTTAGAATGTGGCCCTTATATAGATGTATCCACATCAAAATTGTATTTATAAACACTTTCTAACTTGTGTTGAAATAGATGACAAGGTAGTATTTCACGTAAGTAATACAAGACGTAAAAGCACTCAATAACTTGTCAGTCACATGTATTACTAGGCAGTTATTAACCATGTGATTTGTCTCCAATGAAGTTAAATGATACATATTTTTCAAGTTGGAATGGAAATACAAGGAGATTCTTTTGCTGAAGCGGGAGCTCAGGTCGCGGTTTGCGCCCATGTGGGAACTGTAACAAAGTACATTAATTAATGCTAAAATCACCAGCAAATCATGATTAAAGAACTTTCCTTTTCGCAGAGGATGATAAAGGTGTTCTTCTTCAGCTGGCAGACAGGCATTGTACCGTGTAAATAAATTAGCATTTACACGTAATTCCCATCTGTTGTGAGGGATATCTGCTGACGTAGCCTATATTGTTCTCCAGTTCCACTCGAGTATAGGTAATTGATGTGTACACTTTGTATTTTAAATTACCCCACAATTAACCATCAAATGGGGTTAGGTCCATGCTTCGATTAATTACAGTAAACACATAGGGGGGTACAGGAGTAGCTACATAATGTAACAATGTAACTTCCAAAGTTACTGCCTGTCAGCTGAGGGAGAACATTTTCAGCATCTTCTGTTGAATAAGGTTTTAAATATTCCCGAAGGGAATATGATGTAGTTTCCATTTGAGCGGATGAATTATCAATAAATGATAAAAATGGTCCGGTTAGCTCAAACAATGCCAGCGTTTCGCCCCAGTGTGCCGTTGGGCTCGTCAGTTGGTACAGACACACCTACCAATACGCGTGGCTAGCACATACTGGGAAGGCCATGCAAGACACAAAATACAAGCAGTATTGACGTCACGAGCATGCCAATGAGCTACAGGAGTCAAACTCCCTGCTTGTCAATACTGCTTGTATTTTGTGTCTTGCATGGCCTTCCCAGTATGTGCTAGCCACGCGTATTGGTAGGTGTGTCTGTACCAACTGACGAGCCCAACGGCACACTGGGGCGAAACGCTGGCATTGTTTGAGCTAACCGGACCATTTTTATCATTTATTGATAATTCATCCGCTCAAATGGAAACTACATCATATTCCCTTCGGGAATATTCAAAACCTTATTTGGAATGCCAAGGTAAGGCTTTTGTTTTTATGAAAGGGAGTTTGACTCCTGTAGCACATTGGCATGCTCGTGACGTCAATACTGCTTGTATTTTGTGTCTTGCATGGCCTTCCCAGTATGTGCTAGCCACGCGTATTGGTAGGTGTGTCTGTACCAACTGACGAGCCCAACGGCACACTGGGGCGAAACGCTGGCATTGTTTGAGCTAACCGGACCATTTTTATCATTTATTGATCTTCTGTTGAAACCTTGAACTGGTGACGTGAGGTCATCCAGACTCCCAGGAAATATAAAAAAAACATCTGTGCTTCTGTATTAAAATCTTGCTGGAAGCTGTTGTTTACGTTACCTTCTTATCTGTGCACTGACATTTCACACCCTCGTTGACGAGAGTTTAGTGACTTAATGACTTCAATGAACCTGGTTAGCTTGCCTCCGCGCAATCTGGTGCCCGAGTTCGGTTCGCTGGCGTAGAGCGTGCGTGCCTGGTGGCTAAACGCTGGCCCCACTCCAGCAAAAGAATCTCACTGTATATCATCATCATCTTCATCTTCTTCTTCTTCTTCCTAGCATTGTCCCGCTGGTGCAGGGTCCGTTTTTTGGTCATTGACCTCCATTTTGTCCGGTTTCGTGCGTCAGCTGGATTTAGGCCAGTCATTTTTAAGTCGCCATTTATTGTGTCTTGCCAACGCTGTTTTGGTCGTCCTCTGGGGGCGTAGGTCTTCAACCTCAAAATAAAGGACAGAGTTAGTAACGGTATCAGGCGCTGCACGCAGGGCATGGCCATACCATCGGAGCCGTTTCTCTCTCATTTTGTCCTCAATTGGGGCGACACCTATTTGCTCCCGAATTGCGTCGTTTCTGACAGGGTCAATAAGGGAGATGCCCATTGTCCAAAGGAGCATTCTCATTTCCATGGCGTGTAGGTGACGTTCTGAAATTTTGTCGTATGGTCGACATTCAGCTCCATACAGCTCAACTGGCCGTACCACTGTTTGATAAATTTTGGATTTGAGACATTGTGGCATTTTCTTGTCGCAAAGCACACCCGTGACCACCTTCCACCGCAACCAGGTTGAGTTTACCCTAGCTCTTACTTCATCATTGAAGTTGCTATCACTCTGCAGACGAGATCCAAGGTACCTGAAGCATTCTGTATATCTTTCTATTGGTATATAAACCAAATGTGCTAGCTAAACACGCTAAGATGCCTGGTTATGGGACCAGGTTGCTCCGCACTGCGTGGGTGAGTGGGTTTCAATCTCACACTTGACTGTCCTTCAAGAGGAATTCCAAAATTCACATTTTCAACTCTAATTGATATTGTAACCTTCAGACGGTCAACACAAAATCATTCTAATTACTGGAGTATGTGAAAAATAACCTGAAATAAATTACATGTGATCAAGATAAACATTGTTATGGACTATTGAAGAGGGAGAAAACTAAGGGATAGTTGGTTGGTTGGTTCCTCAGTTTAGGGGCTGCGCCAACGCGGTCATGTAGCCCCATATACTTTGGGTGTGTGTAGAATCTGTCTGATAACCGGTGTTAATTGTAATGACTGTACTAGAGTGTGTATCTGTTTTAATTCAAGTAAGGACTGCAGACATTAAATTTTTCCAAGTAGTTCCTACTTTTGCCGCCAACGCCACCGTCAACGACCAACTAGTTCATAAGTTAGTTACCAGATGCCACCGCAGTCGGCTCTTGACGATGAACGCAGGAACCCAAGAACGTTGGTCAAATGTTTAACCTATATATAATTTAGCTTCATCATCTTGTACAGTTTCTAGCCCCAGGCTGGGTCTGTTTGGAACATAAGCCTCGCCACTTAGTCCGTTCTTCCCACCACCTCTCCGCTGTCACTCTGGTCCAGTCCTCGCCTCTCTTCTTGACACATTCCTCCACGCCTTTCAGCCATCTATCTCTTGGTCTTCCCCTTGGTCGTTTCGTCTGCATCTGCATCTCATGTATCCTCTTGGGAATCCTCTTCTCATCCATTCTCTTGAAGTGTCCATACCACCTCAGTCTTGATGTCTCATCCTACCTTGCAAGGGCTCCTCTTTCACCATTTCCCTGACCTTTTCATTCCTCACCCTGTCTCTTCTTGTTACTCCGATCCTACTTCGCAGGAACTTCATTTCACCTGCCTGTATTCTGCTTATGTCTCTTTTCTTCATTGTCCACGTTTCTGAAGCATAGGTCAGTATCGGGATATAGTAGCTTCTGTATAACACTTCCTTGCTTTTTTGTGGACATCTTTATTCCACACTATGCTCCTAATGCTTCTCAGAAATGCTTCTGCCTGTCTGCCACGTTCCGTAATCTCTTTGTCATTTCTCCCAGTTTCCTCCACTATACTTCCCAAGTACTTGAGACTTTCCACCTTCTTCAGCTGTCCACCTCCAAGTGTTATCCCACTCATTGGTCTGTCCTTTTTCCTGGTCGTTAACAGGATCTCACATTTACTGATGTTGAACTTCCATCCGTACTCTCCCACTGTTTCTTCCCAAGCCTTCAGTTGCTCCTGAATTTCCTCCTCCTTGTTTCCCCAGACCATGAGATCATCTGCAAACACCATTGCTTTCATCTTATCTTCTCCTATCTTTCCTGCTATCCGTGTCATTACCTCGTCCATAACCACAATAAAGAGAAGGGGTGACAGCGCACTACCCTGTTTCAGGCCACTCATTTGTCTGAACCAGTCTGTTCTTTCCCCTCCAACTTTCACACAACTCACACTTCCACAATACATCTCCTTCACTCTGCCTACAGTCCCTTTTTCCACTCCCATGTTTTCCATTACTTTCCAAACATTCTCCCTACACACACCATCATAGGCCTTTTCGATGTCCAGAAAGGCTTCACACAGGTGTAATTAGTGGAAGGTTCTTTAACATGCCATAAATCTATGACATGGGACCGCCGGCTTTACTTTCCGTCTGAAGGAAGGTATACTGAGGGATTTTTAACGTTCTTAAAAAATCCGACAACTTTGGCCGGGTTTGAACCCGCAATCTTGGGCATAGAAGCTCAGCATGCTACCAACTACGTCACCGAAACTGCTTAAGGGATAGTCCATTACAAATTATATACAGGGTGAAGAAAAAATGCCACACTTGGAAGTTGGCATGCGGTTCCTCGTCGAAATTCACGACAAAGGTGTATGTAGCAAAACCTAGTCCCACCAATAGGTTTAATAGAAATGCAAGTTAAGAAACGAGGCAGTGGCAACGCTGTAACTGCATGTCGCATGGCCAAAACCAGGTTGCATGAACTGATGCTGTGCCGGAGTAGTCTCATTAGCTCAGTGGGAAAAGGTAAGGCCATAAATTCACGTTATGCGGATGCGCCAATGATAAGAGTCGCATTCGCGCCAAAATATTTTTCAGTTAAGGTATGAAATTGTATCCAATGTCCACCTCCACAATACAATACATTATGTTTTGTACTATGTCTTACTGTTACTTTTCTTCTTTCCGATGAGGCCTGGTATGGACCACGAGCCAATTTCAATTTTTTATTCTTTGTTGTTTTCTCTTCCGTTACAGGTCCCAATATTTCTTCATTCTTTCACTATGCTGCTTCTTTCTATCCTCAGACTACTTTGCCCCAGGTTTCCTTTCCACTCTTCCCCGGAATCCCTTAAACCTTCTTTCTGTCCACAGTGTCTTCTTCTCTTACATTATTTCTTTCTGTTACATTTATTTAAACATTCAAACATAACATGAACTTCTTACAGACGTAAATGACCACTTTGTTTCGTCCATGGCAAAAATTAAGACAATAGAACATAATAGTAGACACAGTAACATTGTCTGTAAACAATGAGGCACAAAAAGCACAATAGGTAGGCTACACTAGATTGCCCAGTATGGTACACACAATAATTCCATTCTGTACGTTTCACGTCCTGTTTTGTCTTCAAGGAACTTATGTCACAAAAACAAAACAAAACAAAAAAGATGACGTAGATTCGAACCGTAGCTCAATGAAAAATCCACAGCCTGCTTCCAGTCTCCGACCTGGTCAGGAATGGAATGAATGAAGCCCCCATCTAGCGGCGAGGATATGGACTGTGCCGGCTGCCAAGACCTGACTCACTCCTCTGGGGCAATGATTAAATGAATGACAAGATGAAATGAAATGATAGTGGAGAGTGTTGCTGGAATGAAATTTTGACAGGAAAAACCGGAGTACCCGGAGAAAAACCTGTCTGCCTCCGTTTTGTCCAGCACAGTTCTCACATGGAGTGACTGGGATTTGAACCACAGACCCAGCGGTGAGAGGCCAGCGTGCTGCCGCCTAAGCCACAGAGGCTCCATAGCTCAATGGTGGATGTAAATTTGATAACCCTACAGTCTACTCAGTGAGCTACGACGGCTGGTACGGTAGTGCAGTGTGATACACATTCCTCTGTACATTCTGATATGCTGCAGGATGTGACAGTGTTGCCAGATTCTAGTTTTCATACTTGTGCTTTCAAACTGCACCTGCTCCGATTTTGATATAGAAACTTTTGTCTTGCATTTGGATGAGTCGTCGCATGCCAACCTCCAAGTGCGGCATTTTTTCTCCACCCTGTATCTTAATCACATGCTTGAGCGCTTCCACCTACAAAAACTTTGATCAATCCTGAAGATTAAATGGGAAGACTGCATTTCCAATATTGCTGTTCTTGAAAAATCTCAAATCAACAGCATAGAATCATCCATAATAGGTCACCAATTTAGATGGATTGGTCATGTCCATCGGATGGATGATATGAGATTACCTCGTTAAATGAATATGGTGAGCTATGCTTGGGCATCAGACCTCTTGGTGGTCCTAAGAGGCGCTACAAGGACCGATTGAAGCAGACCCTGAAATTGACAGGTCTTGATCCACAAACCTGGGACATACTGGCTGAAGACTGCTCAACTTGGCGCCATACCATCTCGGATACTGTAGAAACGTTTGAAAGGGATCAACACACACATGAAGAGGCCAAGCGTCAAGCTAGGAAACTTCGAGCAGCCCAACCATGTCCTCCTCCAGCAATACTATGTGACTTGTGTGGACGCTTGTTCCATGCCAGGATTGGACTCTTTAGTCACCGTAAACACATCCACAAACTGGACTGAAGGAAGAAGATTTATACTCGGATTAGAGTTAAAGCCGATGATGATTTCAGGTTATATTTTTCACATACGGTATTCCAGTAATTGGAATTATTTTGGGTTGACTGACTGAAAGATATAATATCAATTAATTGTCAATAATGCAACTCTGAAAAATGGCTTCAAAGCTTCTCTTTTTTCAACTCGAGGCAAATGCTGAGTCAGTAGGGGAAAGTGGGGCATAACCGGGTAGTCGGTTTTAAACCGGGTACCCCATTTCTGGCTCAGTTATTGCTTCTAACTGGCGGCCGACAGCCAAACAAAACTACTAAGGCCAAGGTAAAGCTGTGGGGAGCTCGCCATTCCACTGTGGAGACTTGTTCAGTTGTGACGAATAATTTTGTATTTTTGTGATTTCTTATTTCAACTTTCTGTTAAACTACATCGATTACTACCGAAGTACTAGAGCAGTAACAGTAACTGTAAGTGCATTGTATGTAGCTTATTTCTTTAGGCTCACGATGCTATGGGTGTAATTAATATTAAAATTGATTTTGTTTGGCTAGTCCATGTTTTTCTTTACCAGTGGAGTGAAACCGGGTATGACGCATGGGGCAGGACCTGGTGGTGCCGGATTTTACCTCATCTATTCAGCACTCCACAATAATAGCTAATAAATAGATTTTTTAAATAAGCAAGTGTGTGTGTGAGAGAGAGAGATAAGTGTTATTATTTGAAATACAACTTAACAATGTGTAGGCCTAGACTTTTAAGTTTTTAATTTGTACAAAAAAAAGTTGTGTTGCTAATTTAATTTTCTGCAGCGACTATAATTCTAATTCAAAAGACAAAGAAGGTTGGATACAATGCACAGAATGCCGGGGATGAGCACACGAAGATTGTAGTGGTTTGGATGAGGAGGACGATGACTTTGTTTGTGATTTGTGCAAACTAAAATGATGTCTTTACATAAGGGAACAAAAAAGTACAATTTTATACTCATCATCATCATTTCCCCTTATCCAGCTCCTGCCGGGTCGGGGTATTTATGGCACTTCTCCACTTTCCTCTTTCCTTCCACGATCTTGTCCCAGTCCAGATTTCTTTTTCTCACGCTGTTCTTCACTGAATCGATCCACCTTGTTCTAGGTCTTCCCCTTGCTCTCTTACCCTTGCACTTGGCCTCCAGCATCTGTCTTGGTATTCTATTTTCCTCCATCCTCTTTACATGTCCAAACCACCTTAGTTTATTCTTCTCAATTCTCTCATTTAGTTTTCCCATCCCAACTTCCTTCCTAACATCTTCATTCCTCACTCTGTCTTTCCTTGTCTTACCTATCATACTTCTTAGGAATTTCATTTCACTGGCTTGGATTCTACTTTCTTGCCTGCTCGTCAGGGTCCAAGTCTCAGCTGCATCGGTTAATATGGGTACATACTACATTTTATACATTACCTCCTTGCTTTTCCTTGGTACTTCCTTATCCCAAACAAGTTTTCTTACACTTTGATAGAATGCATTGTTCTGCTGTACCACTGCCATCGTAATGTACAGGCCGTAAGGTTCCTACTGTGACGTCACGCCTAGGGTCGTTATAGTCGCAGCAACAGTCAGATAGCTTCCTTCACAGGCAGTCTCTTCAAACCTAATATAAATTACACTCCCGCTTCAAGACGTAGAAAAATAGCAATGCTATTTAGGGCTGATTGGTACTTCCATCCGTTACCACTACATACGCCTAATTATCGCTCCACTTGTTCGAATCCGGCCGATGTAACTGGCATTTTGAGAGTGAACAAAATGGTACATTGCCGGTATATTTACTAGGACTTTGAAACACACAAACAGGGCTAAATTGCAGTATTTTGACGTCGAGAATAAGATCTTTTCTTGGCCATTTTCTCGCTGTAAACTGCTTTGAAAAGGTTTATGGTAGATGCCTGAGAAAACCCCACATCACTTTTGGCTATTCAACAGACCACGTCCTAAACTGCTCGCGGTTGACAAAGCACAATGTAATCAATGCACAGGCCACCCTCAAGGTGACTTAAACAGGGCCTATCCTAACAGCACTTATTTTCTATAACTCAATCTAACTTGTTTCTTGTATCAGGAATTTACAATGGGTTGTAATTTTGAAATCATGTATCAATAACCTACAGTACATACACCAGGTGCTAACAATGTAAATACAGTAGCCTTCACAAATGCTGCCACGAAAACATTACCATATTCACTTGAGCTTGATCGAGAGACCATTCTCACTTCAGTAGATACTGAATACTGTATATCTCTTCTCTGATTTACATACGGTAAGTAACTTAACCTCAGCATTATCATATTAGAAATGTTTCCAGTCCTAGCATAGGCTGAAGTTTGGGAACTTCTTACAATAATTGAAACCATATTAACTAACAACCTACTATCAAGGCGATTAGCTCTTCTCTCCCGAAGAATATCTTACTTTCAGGGAAATGTTAACACACACTCTTGTATTCTCCGTAATGTACAAATAATTTCTAGGAATGTTGTGTATGCATTGCTTTCTTAAATTGTCGTGGTGGGGAATGAGAAGCAAGCCACATTATCATTTCTTTCATAATACCGGTAGTTGCTATAATCAAACTTTTGACATACCTGCGACCTGGGAAGGAGGTTTCCTGATCTAACAAAATTTTATTACCATCCAATAAAACCTTGTATGAGTCGAAATAATAAGTGATATAGAGGTCCTAACTAAAATATAACATTCTGTGTGATGACAAACATGCAACGCAAAATTTGCGTAGATACAATAACCTACCTACAAAATGAACATTTGTTTCAGAAAATAAATAATCCTCATTCTAGATGACGTAAGTAGAAGCGTTCTCAAGTATCACTTTTCACGCGGATACTCATTCATAAAAGATATAAACAAGACAGCACAAAGCAAAATGGTCGCCATCTCTACCCCCTATCGATCAGCTGATCAATCGTTAAGAGTCGCTGCATGATGGCCTGTACATTACGATGGCAGTGGCTGTACCCTCCTGCCAATCTCCATGCCAACCTACCAGTTTGCATCAATTCACTTCCTAGGTATTTGAACGTGTCCACAATTTCCAAACTCGGACTTCCAATTTTCACAGTGCCCTTTCCTTGTCTTTCCCCTCTTGTCATCACCATGGTCTTGCTTTTCTCTATACTGATTTTCAGGCCATACTTCTGAATATTTTCGTTCAGTGCATCTAGTTGTTTTTGCACTTCTTCGGTGTTCCTTCCCCAGACCACAATATCGTCTGCAAATAATAGTAACTTCATTTCTTTATGTCCATATGCTTCCTTTGTTTCCTTTACAATTTCATCCATTACCATTGTGAATAAAAGAGGTGACAGCACACTCCCCTGTCTTAGTCCAGTCTTGTTCCTAAACCAATCTGTCTTTCCAACTGGGGTCAGTACCCTGCTAACACAGTTGTTGTACATTGCTTGCACCATTTCCAACATTTCTCTTCCCAGTCTCTTCTTAACCATGGTTTCCCATACCTTCTCTCTGGGGACACTATCATATGCCTTTTCTAGATCTATGAAAGTCATGATCAAATCCTCTCCATATTCCCAGTTCTTTTCCATCACCTGCCTCAAGCTAAAGATTGGGTCCACTGTGGATCTTCCACTCCTGAAGCCATACTGTTCCTCTTGCAACTCTCCTTCCACCTTTCTTCTCTTCTTTCTAATATCCTTTCCAGTATTTTTACTATCTGTGATATGAGGGTGATCCCTCTATAGTTATCACACACTTTCTTGTCCCCTTTCTTAAACACTGGTATTATTAGCCCTTTCTCCCAGTCTTCTGGTACACATTTCCGTTTCCACACACACTTTAGCAGTCGATACAGCCATTGCATACCAACAGGTCCAGCAGCCTTTATCATTTCCACACTGATTTCATCCACCCCTGTTGCTTTTCCCATCTTCATTTTCTGTACTGCTAATTCCACCTCCAGCATTGTTATATCATCTTCTGTTATAGAGTCGTCAGGCTGTGTCACTTCGATCTCACTAGTACAATTGCTCACATTCAATAGCTTATCGAAATACTCTTTCCATCATCCTTTTATCTCTTCTGGGTGTGTTAACAACTCTCCATCTTCCTTTTTCACCAGCTTGGTAGTAACCCTTTCTTTCCTCTTACTTCTTAGAAGCCCATACAGCATCCTTTTACTGCCACTTACATCTGTTAATTTTATACTATAATTAATAATCAATAATTTCGTTCACAACGATATTATAATATGTACGCTATTTGGTTGATAAATAGGACTAGTTTTCTCCGTTTACAATTATAAGGTAGACAATGAAGAAAAAAATGTGTTTTCTAATTTTCCATATACTCAACATGTGTACCCGGTTCTACCCCACCGGTAGGGTAAAACCAGGTGAATTGCCTTTTTTTTTGTAATTTTTATAATAATAAACAGAATTACTCTCTCGTTTATTGATGATGGCTATAATATAAAATAAAACTATTCAAAGGTTTTAATAGTTATCTGAAAATAAACATAGCTTCAGGAAGCCGCCAAAGTCTAGCCACCCGGTTTTACCCGACTTTCCCCTATTTTTTTATTTTTAATATGCCACAGTATCTTCCTTCCAACTCTTTGCCTAGTTTCATCTTCATTTCATTCCCCATTAACTCTGTTCATGAGGTTGCCACCAGGAAGGACATCTGCCCTAAAGAAATTCATATCCCTGACTCCCTGGAAATAGAGATAATAAGGAGCAAACATACAATAATGAAAATATATACTGTATTTTAAACTCCTAGAATAAAATTTGAGGGTGGGAGCATGTATAAGGTGATAAGGTATTTCATTTTTAACCCTTTCCTTCTCAAAGCGCCCGGATATTAAAGTCACAGCTACCTACAAAAGCGCCCGAGTATGTTCTGGCTTTCTCCTGCCACCTCTCGTACTGGTATGGAATTAAAACTAATTGTGGACTATAGGTAATGTGTCAGGCAGGCATAGGACAACATTTAGAAGGCATAGTGTTGCTTTCAGCAGTAACAATAAATGTTAGTTCCTTGACCTTTCTCTCAGCTGTTGCGAGGAAACATGGCTGGTCTCTCAGATGTCGATGTCCTAGCAGAATTGAATAGAAGCAATGTTAGTGATTCGGAAAGCTCGTGAGGAAGTGATTTTCTGTGTGATTTACTGTGCGAGTCCAAGCTCTATGAACTTGCGGGGTGAGGAGAAAGAGCAGGGAAGGGTCAGGCGAGAAGAGAAGGGCCTGTCAACAGCCCGCCGTGTTACTTGACAAGCTCGTCTATTCCAATACTGCTAACGTAGGGTCTTCTCCGAAACCAGTGTGGTGTTACCAATGAGTCAGTGAGTCACCGACCAATGTATTTGGTTCTGAAGTATGCACGGACCGAGAAACCTCATCACTCGTCAACAGCGTTTCTCATAGTCCGCGATGCACATTCCTCTCAGGTTCACGCAGCTTAGACTCGAGCAGTAGATCTAAATTAGGACTGCAATTTTCATAGTATGGGCCAATGTGACTAATTTTCGGAGAAATAGAAAGATGCTGAAGTTGTTCTGAACCAGGGACCTCAGGAAATAAAACGGTAAACAATGTAAATATGTGTACAGTTTGTGAAAACTGTGCAAATTCCATTAGACACATTTTTTAAAAATTAGTTTCATAACTGTTAATGAGGCCAGATCATATAGTTCTAAAATTGTGACCAGATTATATGAGGGCAGACTTCAAACCAAGGACCCCAGGTGAGTGTGATTTACTGTGGGTCAGTGCAAGACTGTGTTAGAAGTATAGCAATAGTTTATCATAAGGACCACTGTGAGATATTTTTATTTTACCAAGTTTACTTTCTTTCTTCTGTACTGTTTTGGTGTAAGACGAAACAAATGAAGGTATTAAATTGTTATGTGTGCCTGTGTTTAAAAAAGTGAAACCGTGTGTGCTTTATTGAAGTCAAATATCTTAAAACATAATAAAATCTGTACAGACTGTCGGTAATTCACTTGTAAAATTTTATTTTATTTAAATGTATTGTTATGTGCAAGAGTTTATACCCATGTCCACGGTACTTCATATTCTAAAATAATAGGGTGATTTCTGGGGAAAATGCCTGGAAAATGAAACAAGGAAAGGGTTAATAACATGGAAATTTTATTAATAATCTTTATTGCAGCCCATGGCCATATTGAAAGATATGTACTAGTACATTTGAGCAAAAAATTGAATAAATTACTGTTCTTGCTATATTGCACTATTGACATGATTCTGTTTGGACATGTGATGATGTGATACATTTCACAAACATTCCTACATAATTCACATACACAAACCTCACCTGGATCCTGAAACAAACACTTTCCTGGTGCAGATTTTATAATGAAATCCATGGACCGCAAGCCTGGTCATGACGTGCTCCATTTTGCAGCATAGATGCATCCATCTCCATCTAAGCATTTGATGCATAGAAACCATTGGTATGTTTAGTCTTTTATTCAGCAGATCTTGAAGCAGTTTTCTGTATTTGTAGTTGGCAGTAGCAAGGACATTCGGAGGTCTACTTTTAAGAATGTTTCTCTTGCAAGCTCGTATACCAGTCTAGATTTGGTTGTCTTTGATACTCCAAGAGCAGCATACCAAATTTCATTCCAGTCCGTTCGGTGGTTTCTGAGATTTCGTGATGAATTAATGAGTGAGAGAGTGAGTGAGTGAGTGATATTTGACAAATATATAGTGGCTCTTTTGAGAAATCTTAAATTTACTTTTTCTATTTCATCTGTATGTATAGTAGTTGATCCAGGCCTTGCGAAGCCCTGGGCGATATGATAAGGTGGGGCCCACAACAATAGGAAATTTAAAAACTATCAAATCAAATGGAAAATAGTTTGGTAACAATAATAATAAAATAAAGAATGGTTACAATATTTTGAATACACTACAGTACATTATTTTAATAATATGAAAGAAACCTTTAAGTCCCCTTGAAGAAGATTATGTAAACTATGAAATATTAAAATCTTACTTTGCGACTTTTTTCCCTGGCTGAAGTCTTCTATTATTATTATTATTACTACTTCACTGAAATATAAACTTGCTAAATGGTCACGGGAGGTCAGAGCTGCATTGAAAAAGGGAATATGAATTATAAATTAGTTTGAAAAGTATAATTAATAAATTAATTAAATTTTAAAAATCCATGGCGTGGGGCCCCCTGAACCGCGGGGCCCTGGGCGGTCACCCTCCTCGCCTTCCCCTAGACCCGCCCCTGTGTATGTAGGTAAGATATTCCCATATTAACTCAGAACTGGTAGCAGGTCTACTTTTGTTTGAAAAAGGACATGTAAATTTTAAATCCTAGTTAATTTAAAATTAAATGATGTGCCTTCTCATCCTAATGTATCTAAATACTGTAACCTGTACATAATGTTTTGTATCTGAATTTCACTAGACATACTTGTTTGACACAAAATATTGAGATTTTAATGCTCTTATTAGTTTTGAGTTTGAAAAAGACTATCTTTTAAAATAGACCAAATTGAATATTTTTCATATCTTAAGTCCCCTGGAGGATTGTGAACAGCAAACGAAAATTTATCATCAAGCAGTCATCTCCAATACGGGACTTGAAAGTCCCTCAACAGATTGAAAATGGGAGTGACAAGGTGCAAGATAAATCTGAAGTGGGGAATCAGTGATGATGAAATTTGTGAATGTGGGGCTAGGCAGAATTCGTAACACTTGTTGGTTTGCAGTAATCTGAGCGAACCTTGTATCATAGAAGACTTGTTTGCAGCGAATGACCGTGCAGTTCTAACTGCTCAACATTGGCTTCACAAAGTGTGAAGTTCTTTTAATTATTGATAGATTGCAGATAGTGAACAACATCTCAAACAAATAATAGTAAAAATGGAGGAAATCATGGGTAATGAATACAAGATGAAAATAAATAAGTCAAAGACGAAAGTTATGGTCTGCGATAAAAAGGCAGACTCAAGTATGAAATTAGTGGTGGGCAACAAAACACTAGAAAATGTTCAAGAATTTGAATATCTCGGAAGCAAAATTACTAAAGATGGAAGAAGCAAGAAAGAAATCAAATGTAGAATTTTACAAGCCAAATTAGCATTTCACAAAAAGAAACGTTTATTCACTACAAATTCCATTAATCTTAAAACCAGAAAACGATTATTAAAAGCGTATGTTTGGAGTATTGCCCTTTATGGTGTAACGTAATCTTGATTACGGTACAAATTATTATTATTATTATTATTATTTTTACAGTCATTGTGTAATTATTATTATTATTATTGAAATATCAAAGTTATATCGTTTTATTCACCCATTAATATCAAGGGAGGGGCCATACCATATTCACGTCATTGCCATAGTCATATATAATATTGTCAAGTGCTTAGATTAAGAAATAGGGTTTTTATAGAGGTCTAGGGCTGTTTTATTAGTTAAATTGTAAAGACAGGATGGGCATGGTTGGAAGAAGTTACGGACGGTGAAGCAACATATTGCAAGAAAATGTATTTCTGGAACGAAGCCACGCTGACTGGAGACAAGGGCTTGGAGAAAGATTTCGGCGGAATATATAGATGCGCAACGAGAGGAATAGCGGGTTCTGAGTGGAATATTTGAAGTACGCGGGCCTGTATTCCCGCTCGGAGAAGTTTTAGCGTCGCTTGAGGACTGAGAAATGCTTTGCTATAATTGGTCTGATGGGTCGCGGGCAAATTTATGCCGCGAAACATCGGGACCATTCAGAGTGTATAAAAGCCCAGCGCGACTTCAGCACTGGCTATTCTATAGATTCTATTCTGTCATTCACTTATTCGATCACGCACTCACTCATTTACTTTGTGAGTCGTAGACTCCGTCAGTCGCTCAGTAAGATGGGACTTAGTGAATTCAATTAGCCTGGTTTGTTCAAATTTGCTTACCATGGTGATCAAACTCAGAAACAAGCAGCAACAACAACAACAACAAGAAGAAGAAAACATATGTTTTCAAAGGTCAATAAACGTGTGTTGGCGTAAGATCTCAAATTAGACTGCAAGCAGACCAACGAGATGGACTTTGAACCACAAGGCACCAGGTATGTGGACCGAGTTATTATCAACACAGAAGATCAGCGGTAGCGAGAAGACAGTCAATATTGCCCCGCAATTAGGGAATATTAATGCACATATTGTACACAGCTCGAAACCTCAGATCAAATGTTAATAATTTTGTTGTAAATAAACCAGTATTAGTTAAAATGTCTTGTTCATTGGGAGTTGAATATATAGGATAGTTGGAATGCAAAGAGTATCTCATAGAGCAAGTTTATTGCCCTACGCTCCGATGATAGATCTTGGCTCAAGGAAGGGAGCGGCCGTGGCTAAATAAAATTTTAATGTGTTATCTCTACGATAACTGGCGCCCAGTAAATCTAAATTAATAAAGTGTATGTCGTCTGTCTAGACAGGCCAATGCTAAATAAGAACGATGAGGTGGTTTTAAGGAGTCTTGAGTGTAATATCTGTAGAAACGTTATAAATGATCGCCCAACTTGTAGAGCGATATCCAACGACGAAGGTAGCCGTTACAAATGGCACAACCAATGTGGGGCTACGAAATATCGTACTGAAGTGAATGGATATTATGTATAAATCCAGTTTATTTCAAGTATGTTAAAGTTTAAAGTTGTTTTCATGTACGATATAAACGAGTACTCTTTGCATTCATTCTGAGTTTTTCAATAAAGAGGCATATATCAAGTTAGGGAACTACGGTTATAAATTAGGAGTGTTCTTTTGGTGAGTTGTTTTTTGGGTAATGAGTAACAGGGATAATTTGGCGAACATAAATTTGAGAAACCGTAGTATTATAAGATCAGTTAAAATGTCGAAATTAGATGTGCAGGGTACCAATGATGAGATGTCAAAAGTAAGCGAAAATCAGGAAACTGAGGAAAATAAACAAGACGGGGCTACAAACATCCAGAGTAATGAGGGGGAGAATCCTTCCTGGCTTCGAAACCTGACGATGCTGATAACGGAACAAAGTAAGAAATTTGACGTGCGTAGTGATCAATTAGAAAAAGCAATAGATCTTAAGTTCACTGAGCATAGTAAGAAGCTTGATGAACAACGTAAGAAGTTTGATGAAGCTACAGAGAATTTCAATAGACAAATTAAAGAAGTAGGCCGAGAATTTCACAATAAGTTAGAAAACAGGATTACTGAGGTGGAGGAATCATGGTCACTTAAGGTTGACGCCAGAATGCAACAAGTGTCGGAGCGAGTTGACAAAATTGACGAGGAAGTGAAAATTAAATGTAGTAAGGTTAGGGTTGACTTATAAGGAGAAGTCAACAGCTTGAAGGTCAAGTGTGATAATAATATTGCTAAAATAGGTAATTTAGAAAATAAACTAGAGAGCGATAATCAAGAAATTAGGGAAGAGGTTAACAGTAAATTTAACAGTATCAGTGAACAAGTAGCGAGTAAAACAGATAAAATGGAGGAAAAATTTCAGAGATGTCAGAAGCAAATAGCAACAAATAGCGGTAATGCACAATTAGGAAATTTAAGTAGATTTCTAACTAAAGAGGCAGATTTGCCAGTATTCACAGGCAAGGCATATAACCCAATGGAATTCTTAAAAACAGTAGAAAAGAAGTTCGCTAAAGATTTAGAAGAGGGGATCGTTCAATGGGAACAAGTACTTGAGATGCTAGATAAATCCTTTGTTAGGGATTCAAGGTCATGGTTCAGTGTGTATAAATACCAGATGACTAGTTTTAGAAAATTTAAAGAGAAGTTCATAGCCAAGTACTGGAATGAAAATGTGCAAGAAAGAGAAAGATGTAACATTATTTTTGGGAAGTACCAAAGGAGAGATGGTGTTTCGTACACAGAGTATTTCTTAGCGCATGTACTTATATGCCAGAATTTAGAAGGTTTAGAGACTGAATCACAGGTAATTAAAACATTATTAAGGCATTTTCCTGATATAATTAAAGAAGCATTCTTCATGCAGAATATTACTACTATTGACGGGTTCGAGAAGCTATTGGAAAACTTTGACTCTCTTGAAAATAGTAGGACCGAACGCAAGCCAATAAGTAGAGGAGATAATTTCGGGCAGGGTGAGAGAGAGAGGGGAAGAGAACAAGGCAGGAATGCGAATTACGAAAGACGACTTGACAATGGGGGACGCACAGCAAATACGAGGAACGAGAATTTGAACAGAGTAGGGGAAGGTACTAGGCCAGACAGACGTACAGGTCAACAACAACAATCTACATCAGGGGCAGGTAGGCCTAATTTAAACGAATAACGGGTTGCAGTGAGGTCAACAGACAGCCCGAAGTGATTGCAGTTCAATGTCCTAGGAATATTGAGTATTTAGGAGATTTTAATATAGATGTTAGAGAAGAACTGCTTTATGACCTAAATGGTGGAAATTTAGATAATATTGAGAATGAGATTATGTCACCAGTAATTAAACTTAATGTGTGGGGTAAAGAAGTTGATGTTTTATTGGACAGTGGAAGCGAAAACTCTTGTATAAATTTTAGATTTTTGGAAGATGTAATGAGAGAAGGTATTCATGTTGATATAATTCCAGTTAAGTCCACTTTAATTGTCACAGCTGTAGGTAGTAGGTCTCAGAAAATATGTAAGCAAGTCGCAGTTCCAATTAACATTAGTGAGTTAGTTAAATTTCAGCCCTGTTTGGCAGTTCCAAATTTAGTATATCTGGTGATTCTCGGTGCGGAATGGTTATCATTATATCAAGTTAAATTAGATTTTCATTTTGGCAGGATATGTTTATTTTGGCAGGATAAAGAAGTTCAGGTTACGTATAAGGTGTCTAAGACTGACAAACAAATGAAAGTGTGTGTGTTTGAGGAAGAAAGCAACGTGGTTGTGAGTGATGAGATTCCTGAAGTAAATGAGGTAGACCGCGGAGATGCTAGTGAGAGCAAAGTTTTTAAGGTGTGTCAGGTTGCAATGGAGTCTGAACTTGAGAGTAAGATCCATGATGCATTGTCACAGTGTAAGCTGGATGAGGTGCAAGGTCATCAGTTACATGAGGTATTAATAAAATATAAGGAAATTTTCAGCTCAAAACCCGGAGCAACACACTTATATGAGCATAGTTTTGTCGTTAAAGACACAAGTAGTTTCGTAGGGCCTAGGTATCCTGTCGCAACTAAATATATGAAAGCCGTCGAAGAACAGATAGAATTAATGTTGGAAAACGACATAATTGAGCCTTCAGCTAGCCATTGTTTAAATCCATTAGTTGTAGTAGCCAAGAAAGACAATTCAGTGAGACTATGCATAGACGGCAGAATGTTAAATACTAGGGTCGAAAGCGACCAGCTGAGAACTGAAGCAGTGGAGGATTTAGTTCAACGTTTTCAGGGGCGGAATTGGTTCTCAACAGTAGATTTTAGTAGTAGTTGCTCAACGTTAGTGAGGAAATTAGGTAGGACACTAGGTAGTTATTTCAGGTATGTATTGTTGACTCATGTGATGTTATCGAGACTAGTCAGTGTTTTGTTGAGAGGTAGGAAGTACATGGAAGTTTGTAGCATCGATTGTTACGTAAGCCGTTGCCATCTTGTGCATTGGAAGGGAAAATGTCAAAGCTGTTTTTATTGTTTACTGGACCTTATGTCGTTTCGAAGAGGATAGGAAATAATGCCTACTTATTGAAAGATCAGGAAAATTATGTCATAGGTACATGTAATATTTACAATCTGAGGAAATATCTTAGAAAAGAGCAAGTGCTGCAAGAAGGGCAGACTGCCGTGTGTTTATAATTAGAGTCGTGTCGTGGCTCTAAGGAATTGGTGGAAGTGAGATAAATCACTTGTGTTGCGTGAAACAAGAAGCAATATATTGCGTTCTGTTATTGTAAGGGACTACAAGAAAAAATGTAGCATGTAAATCCTGTATGACTGCACAGGACAATCAGAATGCTTATGTAACATTGCAAGAAGAGTGCAGATCAATCAAGGAAAATGAAAAGGGTATAATCATTATGTAATTTGAAGGGTCATATATGTATATTCAGTGTATTTCCTGTTAAGTTTTAAAGGGAAGATTTGTGATTTCATCATTCATTACATTCTTTATGAAACCATGGGGACGTTTTGTAACGTAATCTTGATTACGGTACAAATTATTATTATTATTATTATTATTATTATTTTTAAAGTCATTGTGTAATTATTATTATTATTATTATTATTGAAATATCAAAGTTATATCGTTTTATTCACCCATTAATATCAAGGGAGGGGCCATACGATATTCACGTCATTGCCATAGTCATATATAATATTGTCAAGTGCTTAGATTAAGAAATAGGGTTTTTATAGAGGTCTAGGGCTGTTTTATTAGTTAAATTGTAAAGACAGGACGGGCATGGTTGGAAGAAGTTACGGACGGTGAAGCAACATATTGCAAGAAAATGTATTTCTCGAACGAAGCCACGCTGACTGGAGACAAGGGCTTGGAGAAAGATTTCGGCGGAATATATAGATGCGCAACGAGAGGAATAGCGGGTTCTGAGTGGAATATTTGAAGTACGCGGGCCTGTATTCCCGCTCGGAGAAGTTTTAGCGTCGCTTGAGGACTGAGAAATGCTTTGCTATAATTGGTCTGATGGGTCGCGGGCAAATTTATGCCGCGAAACATCGGGACCATTCAGAGTGTATAAAAGCCCAGCGCGACTTCAGCACTGGCTATTCTATAGATTCTATTCTGTCATTCACTTATTCGATCACGCACTCACTCATTTACTTTGTGAGTCGTAGACTCCGTCAGTCGCTCAGTAAGATGGGACTTAGTGAATTCAATTAGCCTGGTTTGTTCAAATTTGCTTACCATGGTGATCAAACTCAGAAACAAGCAGCAACAACAACAACAACAAGAAGAAGAAAACATATGTTTTCAAAGGTCAATAAACGTGTGTTGGCGTAAGATCTCAAATTAGACTGCAAGCAGACCAACGAGATGGACTTTGAACCACAAGGCACCAGGTATGTGGACCGAGTTATTATCAACACAGAAGATCAGCGCTAGCGAGAAGACAGTCAATATTACCCCGCAATTAGGGAATATTAATGCACATATTGTACACAGCTCGAAACCTCAGATCAAATGTTAATAATTTTGTTGTAAATAAACCAGTATTAGTTAAAATGTCTTGTTCATTGGGAGTTGAATATATAGGATAGTTGGAATGCAAAGAGTATCTCATAGAGCAAGTTTATTGCCCTACGCTCCGATGATAGATCTTGGCTCAAGGAAGGGAGCGGCCGTGGCTAAATAAAATTTTAATGTGTTATCTCTACGATAACTGGCGCCCAGTAAATCTAAATTAATAAAGTGTATGTCGTCTGTCTAGACAGGCCAATGCTAAATAAGAACGATGAGGTGGTTTTAAGGAGTCTTGAGTGTAATATCTGTAGAAACGTTATAAATGATCGCCCAACTTGTAGAGCGATATCCAACGACAAAGGTAGCCGTTACAATGGTGCGAAACGTGGACAATTGGAAAAGAAGAATAAAGGAGGTTAAATTCTTTTGAACAATGGTGTTCTAGAAGAATGCTAGAAATTAGCTGGACAGAAAAAGTAACGAATGCTGAAGTATTTAAAAAGGTGGAGGAAAATTATACTTTATGGAAAAGCATAAAGAGGAGGAGGACTAGACTGATAGGACATATTTTGAGACACGATAGCCTGCTGAAAACGGTATTGGAGGGAATGGTTGAAGGCAAAAGATGTCGAGGAAGACCACGCCTACAATATGTACAGCAAATCATGTCTGATGTAGGATGGAGAAACTATGAAGAGATGAAGAGGAAAGCTATAAATAGAGCCGACTGGAGAACTGCCGCAGACCAATCCATGGATTGAACACTTAAGAAGAGTACGGTAATTTTTGGATTGTATTTTAGTGGTTTTTTTTTGGACTTCGATAAATAAATAAATATGTTAAGTTTCGTGCATGGTTTAATGTACGAGGGCTGTTTTTTTAAGTAAGGGCCGTTTCTTTTCTTAAATTAACCGAACATTTTATTTTGAAACCACATTTATTTTTAGGTTTTACATACCTTCCTCTATTTTTCTACATAGTTGCCTTGTTTATTAGGGTACTTGTCATGCCTTAAAACTAAGTTCTGAAATCCCTCTGCATAAAAGTTTGCCGCCTGCTCTGACAACCAAGAATTCACGGCTGTTTTCACTTCTTCATCGTCGGCGAAGCGCTTCCCACCAAGATGAAGGGCTATACGGTGGGTGATCCAAAACTTTCCACCCAAAAGAGTCAATTAGTTCCCGAGTCCGGGCAGTAGTGTGAGGTCTTGCCATGATCTTACGCTGTGACAGTAAAGTGCGAAAATGGGTAAGCGAGTTCAAAAGTGGCCATGAAAATGTTCATTGAATTATCACCATACACCTCACAAAGCTGACTTGTTTCTTGCACTCAAAAACCGTATCACATATCGTACCTCACACGTGGTGGGCGAATCAATAATCTTGAACATTGTAAAGATGCACAGTTCAGCGTACAGGTTAGCTACACAGCTGCAACTGACACCTGCTTGTTCGCCAAGGATGCCGGGAGGTAGCGTGCATGCTTGTTGCAGCGTACGCACCAACTATGGGCTTAAAAAAAGGCCCTTACTTAAAAAACTGCCTTTGTATGTTAAGTTCGTGCATGGTTTAATGTAATACGGCACTTTGTATATCCAGTACCATATTTTTTATAGAATGAATTTTTGTCATATCATCAACTTGTAGCATATGGTATTGCTGATCATGAAGATAACTTAAGGGCCTCTCCTATTATTTTACTGGAAGGATGCAGTTGGGATGCTTACTGAAAGGTAATCAGAGTGGACAAACAAGTTTCAAATGAGGGACAATATACATAGTTTCTTATTTTTATTGCATTCACTTTTATCAAATTAAACATGACTTAATATCCAACATCTCATGTACTTTGAAATATCTACTAAATATTTTTTGTTACACTTACTAAATAATTAATGTAATTTATATCTCAAATTTTTCTTATTTGAATCATAGATTTGTAATCTGATTTGCCCTTATATGACACCGATTTTTAACAAGAGTACAAATGAGATCAAGGTTTTTGATTAGCCTTGGGAGAATATTACATAATATATGAAGAAAATTTCCATCCATTAATACATGATTAGGCACCTCTAAAACTAGTGGTAACTGTTTCGGGGTCTATTAGCACCCTTCATCAGCCACTTAATCAGCGATTGTATCAAACATATCAAAGAACATTGGAAGTAACACTAAATTACACATATTGAAATAGTGGGTGAAGACTCCACTATGTAACATCATGATAAAACTAGAACTAAAATTTAAGTTATTAAAAACTACGATTGCACATGTTAAAAATAAATTCTGGTTTCTTCAAATGCCATATTGTAATTAGTGTTAAATTCTTGGAAAACAATTTCTGTTGTTAGATAACATCACATATGAGATTTATTCCTATCTATACAAAATTGCATGTCGTTGCTCTATGAAGGCTTGTTGTCTTGTTGATCGAGAGCGATGTCAGCTCAGATCAAACGGAGTAAGCGTGGAAGAACAAAGAAATCCCGATGAAATAATCATGTCTTCACTCTGCGAGCCAGTCACAGGTGTAACAGCTAAGACCGTATCTGCACCCGAAGAGAGCTCTTTGATGTCTCCCTGAGGGGAAAGATCCCCAGTTCTTGCATTTTCTCCTTCCATTACCTGAGACTGCAAGTCGTATAGTCTCTTCTTGCTGTCAGCAACCTTCTGTCTATATGTCCTTCAATCTCGACTATCTCTTCCAGCTGCGGTATAATACTCATGTCCACAATGTTGGCTTCACTCGGGTCAGTGGCAACAGATTTTAGTGACTCATCAGCTAATTTGAGGAACTTGGACAGCCCCAGCTTGTCATTCTCATAGAGCAATTAGCTACAGGTCTTATCCTATATGTTGTGGACATGAGTATTATACCACAGCTGGAAGAGATAGTAGAGATTCAAGGACTGTTTGGACAAAAGGTTGCTGACATCAAGAAGAGACTTGCAGTCTCGGGTAATGGAGAGAGAAAATGCAAGAACTGTGTTTTTTTTACCCTCAGGGAGCCATCAAAGATCTCTCTTCGGGTACAGATAAGGTCATGGCTGTTACACCTGTGACTAGCTCTGAGAATGAAGACATGCAACAATTGATCAGGATTCCTTCATTCTTCCACACTTACTCCGTTTGATCCGAGTTGACATCGCTCTCGGTCAACAAGACAAGCCTTCATAGAGCAACAACATGCAATTTTTTATAGACGGAAATAAACCTCATATGTGATGTTATCTGACAACAGCAATTGTTTTCCAGGAATTTAACACTAATTACAATAAGCCATTTGAAGAAAAGATTTTCTTTAAATATTGTGCAATCATAGTTTTTAATATGTCTGTGTAACTTTCTATATATATCTATCATGTTGTTACATAGTGGAGTCTACACCCACTTCTTTAATATGTGTAGTTTAGTGTTAATTCCAATGTTCTTTGATATTTTTGATACAATCGCTGATTGAGTGACTGATGAAGGGTGCTAATAGGCCCCGAAACATGTACCACTAGTTTTAGAGGTGACTAATATTGTACTGATGGAAATTTTCTTAATATATTAACAATTTGTCAATACGGACCAAGTATGGAGGAAAGTAATCCCAGAATATTACATAGTAAACATAATGAGTATTTATTGCATGAACACAAACAGTCTTGTCTGTTATCTGTGTCCAAAATGTACTCTATGCAGAGCAAGGCATTTCAACAACAGTCTTCTTTATACAAAGTTTACTGCCCAGATCATAGATAACTTTTCCCATTTCTCCCCCTCGCATAAGAATAGACTAGGGCAGAGTGGCACAGTCATATGGCAAAACTTCTCGGCGATTTCCCGAGAACAGTAACATGCAAATGTAATCTTCAGCAAACACACTGAAAATTGATGGGCTGTGAATGATAATAAAAGTGTCATGACATACCGTAGTATTTTACATTATCAACAACACTGCTTTTAAATAAACTGACATATCACAAAATGCCAAGAAAAAATGATGTGATCTAATGACAGTTCATACTTGTTTCAACTTGAAGACAGACAACATTTGTTCTCGGATGTTAAGATACACAACGAATGAAAAAACGAATTAAAGGCATGCCTACTCTCTTTCATTTGGTACATAACACTCCATGTCTTATAACAATGTCTTATAGGTGAGAATTCACTTCTCAGGAGTTCGTTTTGTTCATCTCGGTGGATTAGAATGTTGTCTACACTATCACTCAGTTGTACGGCCACGAGTGCCGTAATGCCGTGGCATGAGGCCCTGACGCTGGCCCAGCGGGGTCGTGGTTGCTCGCGACCCGCCTCAGCCATCCTCACTTCTTAAGATCACCTAGGTCCTTAGGTTTAGTATCCATACCACCTTGTTGCTGCGACGATGTCACTGATATGTGTGCTCCACCGTTGTTACCGGAGGGATACATCTTGTCGAGATGTTTTAGTGACTCGGTCAGGAAATTCTGGAAAAAATACAAAGAAGAAATATTGTTAAGGCTGTAGCTAATAAAACAATATACCTACTGGTCATTTCACAGTATTTTGTGGAAAAGGTATGAATTTTCAATTCTAAGAAATCAGATATCCAAACACTGTACATCCAAATATACAAAATTAACAATCAACATATCTAGAATTGTATCACTATAACATTGTACATATACTGTAAAATAATGACAAAATCTATAAATAATAAATAAAAAATTACGAGCCTTACAGTAGTCGCATATGATGTGTAACATCTGACATAGAAGAAACCTCACGTGAAATTGTTGATACACCGGTATTTTATACTATTATTGGCACAAATATTAATCTATTGTAAAAGGGAGTGTTTTACAGATATTGTAGTTTATAATACGGAACTCAGTTTATTAGATGATTTGTAGCTTCCACCAGCACTAGCCTAAATAAAGAATACGATATAGATCAACTAGATTAACAGACGCATCACCGCTCATTACCATAAATTCCTTATAAACAGGTCCTCTTCATTCACAGACCAACACGTAATTTCATATGGATTCTGTTCAAATGAGTCATATTGATATGATAAATATCGTTTAAAATGATAATCTGGTAGCAAAAATATCTAACCTGTCCAGGATTCGAACCCAAGATCTCTAGATTCACAGTCATAAGCCCTAACCCCACGGCTATTTCGACTACACAAATTTTGTGCACAAGATGGTGACTTATTTCCACGTTCCAATAATACTGCATTACGGAATTAAGTTTCATTTATATTTTGCTTGTTTCGATGATGTTCCTGCGTGAAATTGAGTTTAAAATGCCTTATGAATAGGCCCTCTTGTGAGTAAAGAGAATGTATTCAGTAATAGTTCATGAAGGCTTGCTCAATTCTCGTATAACCACAACGATTATATTATATTGATGACTGCATTACCGTTATGTGGGTTAATATTTGAATAGCCATTGTGCAGAAACATAATACCGGCAATGCCGACTACTTAGAATGTTCGATATTAAGGCATTTTACCATTTAAATACTGATACGAAGACTTTGAACATACACCATGTCTTTTGTTTCAATCACTTGACACCAGAGTTCGCATGAGCGTTTTCCATTCAGTATGTCATACATTCCACATGGCCGAGAGTACGTCATGGTATCAATTTCTGACACCGCACGCTTATCGTTTCTCGTACCACTGCCAGCTGGGTCTTACCACTGCCCGCTGGATTGATCGAATGAGTTGGCAGTGCATCTTATACTTCCATTCGTTCCACCACTGCCAGCTAGTACACTTCCGTTCGATCGATCGAGCGGGCAGTGCATACTTTCATTTTCCACCACTGCCAGCTAGTACACTTCTGTTCGATTGATCGAGCGGGCAGTGCATACTTCTGTTCGATCCACCACTGCCAGCTCGATTGTTCCGATCCACTTCCGTCCCCCATTTTCAAATCACTCCCACAAAACTATCCAGCAACCGAGCGGAAAGATGTTACACATCAAAAATATAAGAATTCACATAACTGTGAAATAGTGAAATAAGTTTCTGTATAAAATATCATTAACCCAAATGTATTAATTTATTTATTTATTTGATAGTAGGCGATAAAACCCACGTAGAAAAAATCTATAACAATGCAATTGTGTTATAAACATTCTTTTTTTTTCTTTTTAAATGCTGTATTTCCTGTTTTCCAGTGTAATCTAATTTATTTTACATGCATGGATACAATCTTACTTGTTGGTAGGTGTTATGGTTACTATAATTGCACTAGGTGCTATAGTTATTCCAAACTCAAAACCATCACGTAAATAAATAAACAGTTATGCCTATGGATATTTGAACTTCAAAATGTTATATGCCTAACAGTAAAATTTACTGTGAAATGCATTTCGTTCTTTATCAGCTATATCCATGAATGACAAGGAATAATCAGATCGGGAGAAAACTCGCATGAATAAGATTTTGTTACAACTTAGAATACTCATGTTTCTGGTAGAGGTTTGATTGACTGTATACCGGCATTGATATTCTAAATCCTCTTTATTGGTTACATTAAACAAAATGAAAAGAATATTCCATTCTTTTCAATACCTTGTTAAGGAGTTGTCTGAGAGTGTTGCCAATTTAATGACTTTGTCACTGGATCTAGCGACTTTTATGAAAATTTATCGGGTAGATATTTTAAATTTAATATTGTTTTAATATAGATTTAGAGACAATTCAAAAAATATTTTCTCTCCATAGTGACTTTCGACCATTACCTGGTGACTTTTAAAAACTTGACTTGGCAACACTGAAGTCCATAATAGACCCATGAACAGCCTATAACTGGTGGTGATAATGGTGATGATTTGTGCATTTAACCTTTAAACATTTTTAGTTTATCTATTGTTTCTTTTATTAAAATGCAGTGATATCTGAACTGTTGTTATGACAGTCATTGTTAATTCATTTCAGGGACTTGAAACATCTTTATCTTCCCTGTGTACTTTGGCATGTGATGAATTTGTTTGATAACCTGTGATGTTTGCAAGTAGTGTGTCAAAACCAAGACAAGCTGAGGCAATAATTAATATTAGAGAACTTTGATTTATATGTAGAGGTGTCTGAAAATGACTTTTTTTTTTTTTTTTTTCATGGGTAAAATTCAATTCATGCAAGTATGTCCATCAGGTCACATAATCTTTTGAAGTTTGTAGTTACCTTATGTTTCTGTAAGGCTTGGGATATCATGTTCATCAGCCCTGAAATCCTTTAAAATCAATGTAGGTGGTTAAATTAATGGTTTAAACAAGACAATAACAAATAGGCTAACTGACTGGAGCCTCAACAGTGAAAGATACACGAGTACGGTACTAAAAATGGGCTGTCACACTTCTCATTGTTGTTGTTTCATTTGAGGGGCTTGGACATCGAGGTCATTTAGCCCTGTATAGTTGGGTGAGTGTGTGTGTAAAAGTTTGTCTGATAACCTGTGTAATTGTAAGGCTGTATTAGATTAGTATTTGTAATTCAGGTTGGGAAGGAGGCAATCATGACCTTACGTAAGTTAGGAACCATCACAAACCACTTCGAGGATGACTGAAGTGAGAATCGAACCCTCCCCCTCTCAGTTTTGTCTTACGTGGCTGAGTGTGCCCCTTTACAGCCCTCAGAGCAGAATTAAATTTCTTGGCAGAGCAGGGAATCCAACCAGGACCTCCGAGGCAACAGTCATGAATTCTAGCCGTTACACTACGTAGCGGTCTTTCTCTTAAACTAAATGAAACTACACAATAGGCTTGTAGAAATAATATTATGTGATGAGTACCTGTATGGCGGTTAGGGCTGCGACGATGGCTGGACTGCCAAAGCCATGTGAGATGAGTGAAAAGTGCGTTAAATGACGTTGGATGCTAGGATCCAGGATATGCTGCGGTCTCGTATTGCACAGTGGTGATCGGTCCTGATTCAGAAGGTCCATCAGCTCTTTGGTAATTTGTCTGCAACACATAAACGGATCAATTTAGTAAACCTTATTTCATTAGTTACTGTTCCATACTTCATACGATTAAGACTTCATGTGCAATATCCAGCAATCTCTTATTCATAAATTACCCTTCAGGAGGCTAATGTATTAAGTTGATTTCATGGCAATCAATACATAGCCTATGTACAGAGCTAAAACCAGGGTGACCCAAGGAGGCTTTCAGCTATTAGATCATTTGTTGTACAAAGAGAACACGCCATACAGGTAGAGAATTAAAAAGTCCAATGAATGAGGAGCTCAAACCCGTGAACTCGGGCTCTAACCACCGTTGCAATAGACATTTAAATTCTCTATCTTCCATCTTTTTAAGGGTTGTACTCTATGTACAACACACAACCAAATAGCTGAAAACCTTCTTGGTCATCACTATGGACATGAAAGTCCAATTCTATTATAGGCCTATTATACAAAATGGTCGAGAATAACTTGCCATTTAACTGACTGAATATAAACTTATTATGATTGGATTTATGAGTTCGAAAACCTATTATATCCATAAAACTAATTTTGCAAAAGAGACAATATATTCAATTTTCGATAATCAACAGAAATAAAATGTTTATTTCATCAAATGCATTTAGGACACTTATGGAGTTTAGGTGGTACGGAAGTGGAATAATCGAATTCGAGATCTCTGGCCCGGATCGGAACGGTATTGTGCAGATAATCCGGGTCATTCATCACGAATTCTAATTTATGACTTGGTACCAGTGAGGGGAATCGAACCCTGGACCCTCAAGGGCGTTGGGTGTGACTTTTCGCACAGCCAATGTAAGAAACGCCTCCATACTATTTTTATGAACACAATATCGTAACTTTCCGGGTTACACGCCGCAAATTCGAATTTATGACTTAGAACCTGGGAGGGTAATAGAACCCTCGACCCTCAAGGGCGTTAATTCTCTAATTCGTGATCACCACCTCGATTTACTAATTGATGTAAAAAAATCACACTTCGAGAACAAATATCCGCACCACCTAAACTCCATAAGTGCCAAATTTAGTGACTTAGGCTACATTTCGAAAAATATTTGTCGAGAATCTGGAGATAATGTTTCTCTATGCATCATGCACAGCTTCGTTTGCAGCTATCAAAGAGCTGAAAAAATAACTCAGATCACAAGAACAAAACACATAACATATGTTACAGTGACCGTGAGTTTAGAGTATTAAATGCAATACGGTATCAAATGTGCACATAATATGGTCAGTATTTTATGCCCCCCCCAAAGTTAATAGGTTAAATGTTAGCAAAAACCCCTTGAATACCGTATTACCCAGTTTTGTTGGCAGATAGGATAAGACATTTTCTCATTACAATGATAATGAGATTCCATGGTTCAGATAATGTTAAAATCAGTGGAAAACCACAGTTTTCGCTCAAAAGATGCCCTACTGTACATAGGAAGAATTAAAGGCAGATTCATGGAATGGCTGATAGACAAGACAGACGAACATGAGAATACATGAGGCTACCTCAAGGGAGGATGAATGTAGGTTAGTCCGGTGTGCAAGGCCGCAGAGAGGAAGTTTACATGCTTGTCCACTCATTAATTGCCATTATGATCACGTGGTTCTGTGCAAGAGACCTTTCCCATTTCCGGCCATTACGCTATTTTTATGTTGTCTCTGCTGCATTCAAGATGTAAGAGAAAAGGCGAAATGGACACGGAATAATTGCAGTATGGCGAAACATACAAGTATTCGTGCTGTAAGTTCACGTATATTTTTCCTTCGAGTACGGTAGCGATTTTCCTTAGTGGAATAATCTACATAATATCTAAGTTTTCTTTATAGCATGCCTAACTCTTCCCTGAACTATTTTCTTCCTAGGATCAGACGCATTCGGCTCTTTGGCACATGGAAGCAGGAGCGATAAGAGTAGACTGCCATTTTTTTTCTTCAAAATATCATGTTATGGAGTTAACATCCCATTTAATAGTTCAGACTTGAGACGCTGGAGTGCCGGGATTTTGCCCACAAGGGGATCATTAGAATGCCAAATCTACCGACACGGGTTTAGTGTTCTTAAGCACCGTCAAATGCCAAACGACTGCACTGGGATTAGATACCGCAACTTTGGGCTCACCCAAGCCCCAGTTGAAACAACGAGTAACAGATTGGACACCCATCCTATAGAACTATAATACGTTAAATTAGTATAACAGCCATTCAGTAGTAGAGATACTGGATAAACACTACCGATACTGCTTTTTCTATATGTAATTACTAATTATGGGTTAAAGGAAGAAAAAGAAAGACAGCAAACCACAGCATTTATCTAACAATTCCCTTGACCTGTTGATCACGCATTGAAATAGGCTTTCATCTATGTCGCAAGGTGTTTCTTATTACAAATACACTGAACTTCATCTTGCTACACAAATATCATTACGTGACAACGAATAATTCACCGTTTGAACGCTCGGTAGACAATACCAAAACCTCTAGGATCGCTATTTCACAATGTGTCCGTTATCACGAATATATTCTTAAGGTTACCGTGTCTCTCAACTAGTGTCGCGATGGTAATTCTACTGTGGCTCGTGTTCCCATAAAATAAATGAGAGAACAAAATGTATCAACGATATAATCAGTTCTTGACCCTTCCATCTTTGTTTCGAATTTTCATTCACTGTTCTTTTTAGGGATAGAGCTGTAAAAGAGTGACGGCTTACGTGGCCACACGCAACAGCGAGTATTCGATTCCTCGCATAGGTGGGCAATTTTCTTTTACAGATTCTGTAGAAATAAACTACATCCATAAATTATTACACAACACAGCAACCTATTTATAAAATGGTTCCAAATTGGCACAACTTCGAGGTTTTCTCCATAGGTGAAAGAAATTTCTTGCACATATTTTCCTAAATTGCTGCGTATCAACCAAACCCATCTTTAAAATGGAAGATTCAAACCAGCTGAAGTTTCCATCATATTTAATAGCGTACTATACGAATATCTATCCGACACATTGGGAATAATCTTTGTAAGATATATTCTAGCAGTGAGAGAAGCAATTTTGCTTCTAACCAAGTCGAATTGGAGGGGAAACCTGATTCCACAACAATCTGGTTTGATTCCATATACCAAGTTGGAATTTTCTAATGATTCGTAGATCTACCTGCTTCATCTTATCAACTTCAGTCGTAAATAAAACCTATGCTACTCACTTGGTGGCGTGGATGAGCTCCTTACGACGGTACGACTCGCTAGGATCCGTGTGTTGCCGACTCAGGTACTCAGCCACTTGCCGCGCGGGAAACTCCGTTTCACACACGTAGCCGAAGTCTCGCGCCAAATGGATTGCTTCCCCTGGAAATAAATAGTCATATTGAAATACAATTTTGCGCATTAAAACACAGAATATGCTTTCTTAACTCATTCCATAATATTGTAATCTAAGAGAAGCAAGATTAAATGTCAAAATAAAGGAGTGAGTTCTCGGCCATTGAGGCAGTCAAGTCCAAGAGCTCAAAATCTGCCTGACAACCTCTCTCATTGCAGGATCTATATTAGTATGTTTAATTGGTATTTTGATCAGGATGGGTGCTAGGAAATTGACACAACATATTATCCAAATATTTGTCTGGCTTGCGTGTGGAAATAGAAGCAGCCATCCATTTTCTAACTAGAGTACAGCTACCAAATCCACAGCTCCGAGGGAGAGGAACACACAGCTTTGGCTGTGCAGTCCTTTCTTAGTTTTATCCCAAACCACCAAATATCTATTTTTAATTGAATTTCAAATTTCATGTCTTTCTCTATTATTATTATTATTATTATTATTATTATTATTATTATTATATTTATTATAATATTAGTTAAATGATTATTTATTTGTGCCTACTACTACTACTACTACTACTACTACTACTACTACTACTACTACTACTACTACTACTACTACTACTACTACTACGAATATTTGAAAGAAAAGGCAAAGTTATTAAATATGCAGGCCATTGGTGACAAAGCAAACACAAAATGATTACAGTATTCGTAAAGAAAGGTAACGTTTAAGGAATACTAGAAGAGGCTGGATATACGAAGCCATGCTCTACCATATTTAGCTTTATTCCAAGAAAATCTCAAACGGAGATCGTAGTAGTGCTTATATTACTGATCATAATGTAGCCGGCCTCGCCTAGGTGGACATATTAAATATTTCTTACTCTGTTAACTTATGTGATCGCCTAAAGAGAAACATAATAACTGGGCACTAAAAATACAGAAATGAATATGCCTTCCTGACGTACAGTATGCAACCAGAAGAAAATCTGTTCACAGACCATTATTGTTAAGGCTGTAGCTAAATGGAGAAATCACGTTAACAAGAGCACGTTATTACCCATGCGTCCCTTTACTACCTTTTGGCAAAAGCCTTTTAATTAAACTAATGTGATAGGAAGCTGTATGACCGCATCCCCCAGGGGCTCACATCTAGTGGGACGTGGGTTGGCGACCACGGGGCCCCAGCTGAGTCCGGCATTGCTTCCACTTACTTGTGCCGGGCTCCTCTCCGTCTTCTTTCCTGTCGACCTCACTTGGTCAACTCTTGTTCTCTTCCGACCCCGACTGTATTAGGGTATCCGAGGCCTTGGGAGTCTCTTCCTTTCCCGCCTTAATTGGCCCTTGTCTCATCTTTTCCGATACCCTCCTTCTGCGAGGGGTCAGCCTTCTTTTTCTTTTCATGATATCTCCTGTCTTCTGCTTAAGGCCCTCAAGGAGGCAGGGTGCATGTAGCCCCACCACTTCTGGTGCACCCTAGCTATTGCTACACCCTCAGGGGCTCAGTTCGGAAATTGGCGACCCCGAGGGATTCCTGAGCTGGGTCCGGTTTTCCTCCCTTTTGTCCATTACCTCTGGGGGCGGGCCCTCTCCTCTTTCACTTTCCTATCTGTCTTTCATGGCTCTCCTTACTTCCCTCTATCCGCCTTCTTCGAGGGTTGAGGGCATTTCTTTTCCTCCTGTCCTTTATTTGCCTTATTCTCCTTTTGTTTTTCCATTTCTTCTTCTAGTATATAAGTTAGTAGTTTGTTTTAGTTATAGTTTACTTTTCATTATCATCTTCACGATCACCCACACCATTAGGGGCCGATAACCTAGATGTTAGGCCCCTTAAAACAACAATTATCATCATCATGTATGACAGCAGGAATTAAGATTCTGTTTTCGTACCAAGCCAATTTCCTGGGGGCAATACCAGTACAACAGACGCAACACCGGGAGTAATATGTACATAGCCTACCATACCGCACTATACCAGCAGATCACATCGCAGCTTTTAACGTCATAACCCTATAGCGCATCATTCTATTAGAGAACAAATAACATTTTATTCGGAACAATTTTTTTTCATATGCATTTTATTCATAAAATAGTCATTACGAAAATAAAGTTAAAAATCAAAATGAGTTCTCCGTAAGCCCTCCTTCGCCGTCATAATACAAACATTATTTCTTACTTAGATTGGAGCCCTAATGGCCTTGGTTGTAAATACAAATCTTCATGAAATTATATGCAGCCGTTCGCATGCGATGTGCGTGCATAGCCTACATAAACATAGGCCCTATATACATACAATATCATGATTCAAAACAATGTACATATAGAAGCTTAATTGTATTCGTAAATGCTAAAATGCACTCTACAATCAATTATTATCAAGAAAAACAATATTTCAGCCATTGATGCCATTTATCTGGATGTTCTTGGTAAGTGATCTATCAGATGCCAAGAACTATAATAATGTCTGTTAATTTTAGCGTTGCCACTTCTCAAAATTGTGAAAATTTTGTAAAGGAATTATCATCTATTATTAAGTGAAGTAAATGATGTATAGAAGCAGTCCAGGATCTTAGTATGAAAGTATAAAGAAGACATAATAAAGCAAGTAACCCCAAACGAGACAGGTAGAAGAGAGTCTTCGTCTGTTATTAAGTTGCCAAAACAAGTTCTAGCCACGCTAAACATTCTAACGTTGGGTTCTTAACAGAAAACGCCTACTTGTATTTTATTTTCTTCGTGTTATATACCTTTTGTTAAGGAGTTCAAACGGTATGGAAAAAAAGACTTAAGCATAAATTATGTCTGCGCTGAACTTCCGCCTTTACGTTATATGGCTGTCACGTCTAAAGCTACCATTAAACTCTACCGTAACTGTGCGTCTCCCGTGAATTATATCTCTACATATGAACTATCCACCGGCAAGTAGTACTGAATGCTCGATATTTCAGCAATGCCAATAAGAAACCGCACAACACAGCCAAATAACTTCACGTACGAAACAAGGATACGGAGCATTGCTCGACCCCCATTTGAAATGTGGTCCATTCCGTTCCAGCCGAAATATTCTTCGTACCGCCAGTATGTACTGAGCCTCGTGCAAATAGACACTTGTACAAAGGAGCTTGAAAAAATAAGGTTACAAGACCTCACATGGAGAATATGATATCAGGATACATAGCAGCAGGTCACTGATACCCAGTAGGGCTACTATTCAACAGTCACTGTTCCTGTACAAACATTTGTTTTATAGCATCGATGCCGGCAGGGTTGGGTAAGTTACTACGCCGCAGTTATCGTTACTTACCAAAATAATAACGCTGAGCGCTCACACCAGAATTAACATTTCTTGGCAGAGCCGGGAATCGAATCCGGACCTACCGGGCGACAGCCAAGAACGCTAGCCGCATCCTTAATGATAGAACGCACAAGGCACTGCCAGAAGGACGTTACGTCCTCATTTGAGTACGTAATTCAATTGCTTATATGAGGACGAAGCGTCCTGCTGGGAAGACCGTTCTTTTTTCCATTATAAAGAGGGAAATGTAACGAATCAGTGCATGCAAGTCTGAAGTTGGTAGCTCTGACCGTTCAGTAATGGAGGCAATTATACGTAAGGGTGACTGGGTTTATGTTTTAGCTACCTATTTCGATGCTCCAAGCAGCGGAAATGCATGGAGTCGCTCGTTATTATGATACCACTAAATGCCATGGTACTTACGTAGATGTGTACTGACATGACTACAGTCGAAAAGCAAGAAATCGAACATTTTTTTTCATTTATATATTTTAGATGTTAATTTTAGATATTTTAGATATTACTTCTTTGAAATGGCTACAGTTGTAGGGAAATAAATCACATTTTTAATACATTTTTATATAGCCTATTTTAGATCTTAAAATTTTTACAACTTTTTTATACTTCTCATACATTTATATAGCCTAGTCTCTGTACTATAAGAAAACACGTTTATACTTTATATGTTTATACATATTATAGTCAATAAGTGATTACGAGACAGTTATTGTATTAGTCAATATGAGTCATATTACACTGTTTTAGAGTATTTACAAGCTTTTATTGTTTACCCAGTACCAGATCTTCAGTATTATTACGCCTCGATAACCCAAAGTACTGCCGGAAGGACGCGTCCTGCTGGAAGGTCAGTTCAAACATTTGCCATAAGGGTCCAAAGTCCTGCTGGAAGGACGCGCCGCTGTATACAAAAGTACTTCCGGAAGTTCCTTCTAGCAGGACGAGTGACTGTACGCTCTATCATTAATGAATCAATATAATATCACCTTTGAACCGACAGAGTAACTACGTTCGCTAACGTGCAGCGCTAGGGCAAAGCTATCTGCGCACTCTGTAGATGTGAGTTCGAGCCCCATCGTCAGCCGTCCTTGAAATGGTTCTCCCTGGTTTCCTCATTTTCAACTCTAGGCAAATGCTGGGATGGTACCTTATGACAGGCCACGGCTGCTTCCTTCCAAATCCTTCATCTTCAGTCATTTCATCTCTCATTAACTCCTCTCATGAGGTTGGCCTCAGGAAGGGCATCCGGCCGTAAAACCCACCCACCACGTAGCCTTTCATCGTTGAAAAAAAACTGGAATAATAAATGGTAGACATACATATATCACCTACGTCACGTCGTAGAACAGACAGAGAGCGTGGCCCCCATAATTATACAGTTTGGCGGTAAGATCAGGCCACCTGATACTCAGTTCGACACATAGTAGTTATTCCTAAAACAATATCAAAATAGCCAATCCCTTTAATAGGAAGACGATATCCCTCCAAGATATGTACAATAGAATGTGTGACGGGGAGCAAGAGGGGCACTATAATTCCTCCTCTATCGTCACGACTGCCGGAATGGGTGCTGGTAATGATACTTTGATCTGTCTGTGGCTGCCAGCAAATGATACCTCCAAATCGATCTCTGCCATACCGTACCTTATGAGTGGGGTAATTTTGAATCTGTAACTCTGTCCGTGAAATAAGAAACTATGAAAGAAAATGAGACGGATCTGAACGGCAAGGAAGCTTCAGTGCCCTTTTATTTTTATTTTGCGCGTCACGTGTTTGCATTGTTTTGGATGTTCCTGGTAGAAACAATGTGATATAAATAAGGCGGGGCAATGCGATTTGGAAGCTGTTTTGAACTCTTTTAAAAGGATTTCGCTTTCTTGAGCTTATCTTAGTTCCATCATCATTGTATTCACTGTGCAAGCTGGACATGAAATACACGAAAATGCATATCTGAGACAGTAAAATGAAACTAACAGGATGTCATTATTTTCTCTTAGAATAGTTAAGATTTTATCAGGTTAATCCCCTTCAATCCCAAATACAGTTGCTCAGGTGAACACTATTTTCCTTCCGTTCAGTTTATCGTGGTATTATTGATGTTTCATACGGGTCTTGTGCATCGTGATATCTTCAGTCACTGTAGGCTACTTTTATGTGGCGGACCCTAGTGTATGAACTCAATATTACTGTACGCTATATAAACTTAAAACTCTTTGGATGTTTCAATTTGCTATGTAGAAGATTCTTCCTTTTTTGTCTTTGCCTTTTGTCGATTGTTATATTTCTTCTAAGTAAAAGCTGTTACTCGGGTTCCAATAAACATTATTCATATCTTCTCTATATTTATGGATCTCTACAAAGAAACACCCTAATCCATAGATTTTAGTTCAATTTTTCTTCTATTCAGTTTATCGTGGTATTCTTGGTGTTTCATGGGCATCGTGGTCTATCCAGTCACCTGTACTTTTTGGTGTGTGTAGAATTTGTCTGATATCCGGTGTTATTGTGGCGTCTGCAGCAGTTTTTGTATTTGTAATTAAGGCTAGGATTGGGAAGAAAGTAATAATAATGTTATTGATCTTACGTCCTTTTTAACTATATCGACTTTTAGAGACGCCGGGCGCTGGAATTTTGCCCCGAAGGGGATCTTTAACATGCCAGTAAATCTAGTGACACGGCTCTCTCACATTTTCGCAGTCAGTTGGCATTTGAGGGTGTGCAAATGAGAGGGAGCCGTGTTAGTAGATTTACTAGGACGTTAAAGATCCCCTTAGAGGTGAAACTACAGCACCCAGGCGTCTCAAAAACCACAGTAGTTAAAAGGGACGTAAAACCAATAACATTATTAGTAGTAGTAGTAGTTTGTTATATTAAAAGTGATTTGATTGAATCTGCGAGATTCTGTAGTGAATGGCGTCATTGTATTTTACTATGTTACATATAAAATCTTTTTTTTATTGTTTGTTCCTTTTTTTTAATCTAAGGGTTTATGACATCATGGCCACCAACCCCGTGTACTTACGTGGTGTGAAACCTGCCATTGCTGTGTCTTGACTAGTGGGTATATTTTGTAATTGGGGCAAAGATTGGGAAATTGACAGACGGCATTTGCATAGATTAGAAATGGAAAAACCACTTAAGTTAGCTGAGTTAGTAATCTCTTCTTAACTGATCTCTCAAGGTTTCATATACCGTACAACATTACAGCTCACAGACTATAGAATTACATTTTAAGCCAGGACCATTAAGACAAAAGAGTCTAAACGTACCCAGAGACCACGAAAGCAACTCACTTTTAAGAATCATCTATCTTATATCCTGGTGTGAATTCGTACTTTTTCAATATAACGGATGTAAAAGAAAAAAAAAGGTGCTGTTGTATTGGGATTAAGAAAGAAGATAGCCATCGAGAGAGACAGAGAGAGAAAGGTATTAGACAAAGGAAATAAAACAACGTTCGTCGGAGGGAATTGTTTGTGGTATACCAGGTCATTTTCTATCTGAAGCCTATTATCATTGAAATAAGAGTGTAGGTAGGCCATGCCGTATTAACACGTGTTAGAGGCACTTTCACACTGTAGCTACATTCACAAAGGTTCGATCTTCCTGACCACCTTACGGGATTGTGCTTAGCTCAGCCTCCCAACACGTAATCTAGAAAATCATGATTCCTTTAAATACCGTATCTATATCCCCCACCAGGGGCTCACAAATTGTGGATCATGATTTGCGACCCATGGGGTGCCAGCTGAGTCCAGCGTTGCTACTACACTTCTGCCTAGCTGCTCCCTTTCATCTTAATGTGAGATCCCTCTATACTGATTATTTTCTTATCAATTATCACTGGAAATTTTGAAAAAAAAAACACTATTTAAATAATTGTTTTCAGTCGGTCAACATGTTAATGCGTATAAACGTATATAATTAATCCGTGTATTTTTTCAGGTTAGTAAATGTGAGTAGATAAGTGTTATTCCCAATTTATTTTGGCATATTATTGCGTTGACTGACTGAAAATAATCATTTTATTAGTTTACGAAGGAAGGAAGGAAGCGGCAAAAGACAGGACGATCTGGACATGTTTTTATGGCAACTGACCAGTCTTAGGACTACAAACCAATGATGATGATGACGAAGGCAACACTGAAAAATTGCTTCTAAAATGTGTATATCATTATCCAATGTCCACCTATTACACATCTGTGTGCCTTTAGTTCATAGTGGGCGATGTATTAACGATTGAGATATGCTGTCGCGGACTTTTTTGTAGAACTTATCAAGCTGAACAATTCTTATACTAATAGTATAATAGATATTTTAACGGTTTACCCAGCGTAAGCTTAAAAGGCTCACGGAAGGCAGGGTTTTCTTCGACTCGATTCACTGAAATCGTTACTGCTCGGCTTCCTTTGGTCATAAATGAATGTTTTTCTCGAGAAATCCTTTATAGAATGGTGAAAACCGCATCAAAATCTATCAGTGGTTCTCGAGATTACCCCGTTACATCCAAGAATCGGGGACTTTGTTTTATACTGTTTTATACTATGTAGAGATTCTGAAGGGGAGTAGCAGCTGAACTATAGTAGTCATTGCCTTACTTACCCTTTAGACTGAAGACATAATAATATAAGCTATCTAATGGATACGCTGCGCTCTACTATACGGCTGAAAGCAACGGGAAACTACAGCTGTTATGTTGTTCCCGATAACACTGTTCAACAATGAAATTTTTACATAAACAAAAATACCCTATCTTTATGGGTTTTGATACGCTGAAATCGAAAAGACAGTAATTTTCGTTTTTTAGCTCGCGTTTTCGTGCTATATGAAGTTTGTTACATCCTTATTTCTGTTTTAACTCTCGTTTGTTCTTATTTCCGGAATGCTACTGAATGCTGTGTTTTGTTTCTAGCTCATACAGTCTAAGATTGACTGTTTTCCGTAGTGTTCCATTGTGTATTGTAACACGAGTTTCTGTGTTACTGTATGGAATCAAAACTGCTCCATTTTGTATTATGACTTTTACGTGAGTTTTTGAGTTACTGTGTGGAATCAAAACTCCTGTTATAATGCCCCGCAGATACGACAATCAATCGGTGCAGCCAATGTGAGAGCTATAATTTCCGAGAGATGCTAGCAATTTGTCCCATTATAATACACTGAAGAAAATGGAAATTGCAACACCATGAAGGCATTGGTCGTTTGTGTTGATTTTCAAGATATGGAACGATGCCATGCAGGTATGTAAACGATCAAAGTTTCAGACCCATTGGATTGTTGCTACAAGTCTCCCCACGTGATTGGTCAGGGAGGAATCAATTCCAGTATACGGCCTCTAGTGTAGCCTAGTTGACTTGAAGTCTGTGCAGTGAAGTGTTCCCCGTCAAACATGCCTCGACGACAGAGAAGAGCACGCTATCAACAACGGTCGCCGTATGAGAGGGCTCGGGTAATTGGGATGTGTGAGGCTGGATTATCGCTAAGGACTGTCGCTGCACGTGTTGGCCGACAGGTATCTACGGTACAACGTGTATGGCAGCAGTGGTCAAATGAAGGTACCCACACTCGTAGACCTGGCACAGGCCCAGCGCGATAGACAACTGTGAGAGAGGATCGCCGCATCATTCGGATGGCCCGGATGGAACCCCATGCAACAGCAGCGCAAATTCGAGCAGCTGTGGCACCCCACGTTACACAACATACAGTTGGTAATCGTCTGCGTGCAGCTGGCTTACGATCCAGTGTCCCTGCAGAAGGTGTTCCATTGATTCCACAACAGCGACGTGTAAGGCTGGCCTGGTGTCGAGAACGATCGACGTGGGTCAACGAATGGCATAGGGTCGTCTTTAGTGATGAATCGCGCTTCTGTCTTGCCCGCAGTGATCGCCGGAATCGTGTGCGCCGACGCGACGTACCGGGGAGAGGGGCCGCCCAGACCTTATTGTCGAGAGGCACACAGGGCCAACACCAAGTATTATGGTCTGGGGAGCTATTGGCTTTAATGTGAAATCCACGACATCACAACCATAGAATGGCCCGCCAGATCCCGAACCGCAGTCCTATTGAGCATGTGTGGGACATGATGGGTCGACAACTGGCCAACCGTCCTCAGCCACCCACAACTCTGGAACAACTGACCCGTGCAGTGCAGCAAGCATGGGCCACAATTCCTCAGGAAGCGATCCAGGGCCTTATTGACTCCAAGCCTCTCCGAATTCATCGATGTATTGCACCTCGTGGTGGGCACATCCTGTATTGATTGTTGTCCAAACTTGCGGTCAGAGGGACCTGAAAGTGTAATCATTGAATCTCAACCGACCACTCGTCCTGCATGTTCAATTGCAGCAATGTAGCACCACTCCAGGGTGTTGCAATTTCCATTTTCTTCAGTGTATGTGAAGGACATAAAAGTTTCAAAAACTTACAAACCTGAGCTAATCTAGATTTTTAACTGTCATTTCAACTTCAGCACACTCAATTCCATATAAATCAACTATTTTTGCCTTTGTAAAAACAAAAAGTTAAAACTTGTTGTCTAGTGATAACTTGCACCTCACTATGCAAAACTACAAGTATGAAATGACTAACTCAGGACAGGGAGCAATGGAGAACTGCATCAAACTAGTCTTAAGACTGAAGACACAAATAAGTTATAACACAAACATACGACAATCAGTCAGTGCAGCCAATGTAAGAGCTATAATTTCTAAGAGGTGCTAGCAAGCAAATGCACAGCCTTCTAGATAAAATAGTTTCTGAGATGTGAATATAAATCGTAAAGGATGTTGAGCCAAGAAACTTTTAAATGCTTTTAAATATATACACGAAGGGATTTATTACAAAAATGTTCAGGAAAGTCCAAATATTCGTGTAAGAAAGAAAGAAATTTATTTTTTGCTGTTGAACAATTTGGGGTCCGATTTCACTTTAGAGATACACTAAAATTGAAATGTTGAACGGAAATTATTTATTTCAGTCATGTTCTATAGTCTATACGTTCTGGTAGACATTAACACACACCTCCGATTTTAAAAATATAAATGTAGCAATTTTAAATTCGATCGCCTTGTTCTCACTGGTTAAGAATTGTGTTATAGTTGATCGTTCCTTACAAACAAACCAGAAGCAATAATAATACACATTTCCCTATTGAAGCTCCGCCTTCAAATTATGCTAAAATTATGACTAAACTTATCCATTATTCATAAGATGTATTGAAAACATTCAGTAATCAATTCAAAACTGATGGATACACTTGGAACGGATGATAAACATATCCAATAGTCTTGTTAGCCTTACTGCAGACCAACTTGTGCAATATACATTTCTGATTTGTGCAAATATGTGCTGTTGTAATTTCAGATTTGCATACATAGAGCATTTTATACTAATAATGAATTAAACCTAGTACACATAAGCTAACAGCCCCCATAAGCATCTGTACATAATAATGCTACCACGCATTGCATTTCATAACATACAGCTCTCTTCGCGTCGCTGCACCTAATACAACCGCAACATGAATTCTGTAACACTAGCAGAAGTGGTGTTGATAATTTTCTTTGATTACCATAATGCACTTGTCGATAAGAAAATGAACAATCATATTCTATTAACTCAGTTCAACAAATTTAGGACTGAATCTACTTAACCACATTCCAGCCAAGTGCTGGGTCGGAGTATAATGAGCGCCGAGGAATTAAACGATTTGATATAGTTTTTATAAAGACTGACGAGACCTCACGCACTCCTCTGAAAACTCGGCGGTATAACCGTCCGCGTTAAATCCTCACCACAACCGCGATGGGGAGCTGGAACAAGTCTGGAGATCGGAGGTTCGAATCTCGCGATGTCATCGGCTATCCTAAGTGTGGTTTTTCCCCGGGGGTTTCCACCCTCCTTCTAGGTAAATGTCAGTACATTACTTCAAGTCCCGGGGTACTAACTATTCTCGACTCTAAATAATTAAGTTACACTACTATGGTTACCTCAGAAACACAGGTTTTCAGTGAAATTGAACATACACCCAAGTACACGGGGCTGATTACCAAGATGTCTCAAACCCTTAAAACGCTGAAATAAACTCCCCTGAGGCGATGATATAAGAATGGTTGTTGCTTTTAGTCTGAATTATTTTGAGATTTGTACTAATGTGGGTATCTGATTAGTTGTGGTTAGTATTAAGTAATAAACCTTGGCTCTTGAAGTAAATAGTTATTGGGAATGAATGCGGAGAAATTCGGAGAAAACCCACAAAGTGATACGCTTTTATCACGTCTATCTAACCGTAACATAGGGGAAAAGAAAAAGTCGGAATTCGAACCTGCGATCTCCGGACTTGCTGCAGCTGCCCTCGTGGCCGTGGTGTATGATTTAACGAGCATGTCTACGCCGCGAGGTTCTCTCCACTTTACTAGCACATATAGGCTACTGTCTCAAATGTACCGAACGAGGTTAGAACCTGGGATAGATAGATATGGATGGATGGATGGATGGATGGATGGATGGATGGATGGATGGATGGACGGACGGACGGACGGAAAAATTATTCCGTCGTAATATGAGCAAATACTTTTGTTGCTTTTTACGTGACTTCGTTGCCATAAGTCCTGTGTTACATACTTAAGGAATGTTGGTTACTAGTCTAATTTATTGCAGGTTCTGTACTAATATGTCGTAACTAGTTGTGGTTAGGATTAAGAAATATGCCTCAGTTCTTCAAGTAAATAGTTGCTGAGAATGATTGCGGAAAAATCTTTACCAAAATGTGATAAGCGAGACCATAATTAAATTTCTTGGCAGAGTCGGAAATTGAACACCGACTTCCAGGGTGACATCGACGAATGCTAGCCACTACAACACGAAGTGGTCCCTTGCAATTGTGGTCCTCGACTACGCCACGGGGTCGTAAGGAATCAACTACACGACACCTCATCTCATGGAACGCCACTGATAATGGTTGGTTGGTTCTTAAGTTTAGGGGTTGCGACAACGCGATCATGTAGCACCGTGTATTTTGTGTGTGTGTAGAATCTGTCTGATAACCACCACTGATAATAATCAGCCCATAAGCAGGTGGTTACATTTGATGGAATGAACATTGCATGGTGAAGTTTAGCGAGATAATGATCTTGGGTTGCAATTGATTGATTATTTGATCTATGGAAGAATTCCATTACTTTCAAGATTGGAAAGGCTTCCTAAGTCTGTTAAAACCAGTATTATTACCGCATTCGGATCCCATTGATAGAATAGAAATACTGTATTCTTATATCAATTTCGTCGAGTGCACAGTGAATCAATGACCTAGTATATTAACAATTTCATACTTTCACGGTACACCTAAATAATTCACACGGATTGGGAATTGGCTATTGGCTATTAATTTTGACCACGCTGTGCCGAACTAGTTTGCTAGCTTCCGCCAGTGCAGCCTCGGAAGCGCAGTCAAGAATACAGTTTGTTAGGAAACATTTTTTCCGTTATTTATTTACTAGTATAGTCCTTCATCAGCTGCATCCCAAATACTACCACCGTCGAGCACAAATAATATGTTGGATTACGGTGAGTGTGGGGTTAACGTCTCGGACTACCACCCCCCAGCTTGCAGGTTCGCTCCTGGCCGTGATAAGTGTTTTTTTTTTTGAAAGGTGACAAAAATCTCGGCACGTATGTCATACGTTGTTAGCATGTTAAGGAACCCATTTGATTTCAGTAGGCAGTGTTCATAATGACAAAATTACCTAATCTCGGGATTTTCCGCTAACACAAAGTTCCTCCTTTCTCTACTAGCAAGCGCTATAAAAGTCAAGGAGGTTAGATATCTAAAAACGACAAAAATTCGACATTCAAGCTGCCATCTGGGCGTCAAATAACAAAGCTTGCACACGGCACCTGAGGCCATACGAAACTATGCACATTAAAATATATCTATATTATTTCGACCAGATATGGTAGTACTAGAATTGGCATCTCATTTAAGTGTTGTATTTTTAAGATAAAGAAAGGAAAATATCCAGTTTAAATTAAGAAATGCTCAATTTTTACTTGAACAGAAAATTAAAAAATGTAGGCCTATATAGACTACATTACATATACACCGCTCAACATAAGTTTGGAATATGTATTTTACTACAATGACTTCTTATAGTAAAACCATTGAGGTTTATAAAATAACTTATTAGTAACAAACTAAACATCAGTCCTGAAGACAATAACAATCGTGGTTAGATAACAATAGAACGACACAAAAACAAAGAGAACTCTCTTTTAAATGTCCCGTCTGAAAATAAAAACATTGAAAATCTATATCTCATGATGATCAGTATCAGTCTTTAGTAGTCCTTCCCGCACACGGAGGAGACCATCAAGTTTATCTTGGGGTAAGAGATCCCACTCCTCTATGGCAGCGTCAGCATACAATATTCATGGCGGTAGTGCAAACTTTTGTTGAGCAGTGTACAGTATATACTGTGTATAAATAAATGGAAGCGTTTTTTTTTATTTTTATTATAAATTTCCTCGGAATTTTGCGTTATATACGCATTTTAGGCTGATAGTTATATGAATGATGCGCGCAAAAATATGTGTTTTGTCTGTCTGTCGTTTGCACGCTTATAACTCGAGAACGTCTGGGTGGATGGACATAAAATTTGTCACTGATATCCTTCAGTGGCAAGACACCAATTATTTATATAACTCTTCACCGTACCTCTGATAAATGGGGGAAGGGGGAGGGGGAACGCCCTCAAAATACATGCTAAAATAGGCATAGAAGGACGATAAAAATCTCCTCAATGTGAGAAACAAAACTCGGAATTTTCTGAGATATTCCCGGAAAACTATCTTCGCTCTGATAAACTGACTGATGAAGGAATTGTAAGCCGGTAACTCTTATAACAGTAGCTCAATTGACAAAACTTGGCCATTATTACGGAAGACCGTTCGAAGAACTTCTGCAAGTTACATATAATCATCAGATTTAAAAATAACTGCAATGTCATAAGAAGTACAAGATATAATCTATTACATAATGGACTGCATGGGGTTATGACAAAGATGTCCCAAGTCAACAAATGTTTGGTGCTTTTCAGTCGATCAACACGAATGTACCCAAAAGAGCTGGGTTATGCCCTAATCTCATGTTTTTTTTTCAGGATTAGGGCATAATCCAGCTCTTTTGGGTACATTCGTGTTGACCGACTGAAAAGCACCAAACTTTTGTTTACTAAGGTAACACAGAAAAATGGCTTCAAACCCCACAATGTCCCAAGTCCTAAATGAAGTAACAACATAGTTCCTGGAAACAGCACCTGGGTCTCATTAGAAAGTAGGTGATGACTGATATTATCTTCCGCGAGTATTTATTAATATCTGTGCACCAAGTATTATCATTACATACCATTAAGAGAAACTCGACGTCTTAAGTTAACAAGCGATATGAAACGTGCGCCGTATACATACTCCAAGACCACAAATTGAACATGACGTCACACGCAGGAATTTCACCATTAATTCGACTTTATTTGGTAATATAATCAGGAATTAGATGTGACTTTCCTTTCTATCGTCATTACCAGATGGCAATTGGGGGTTATTGGCAGAATTGTAATCGAGGATTTGCTAAATCCATGAACTTCATTATTAAAAAATACTTTCTTTGATACAAAGACATGGTCTTATGCTATAGCTCCCCTTTGAGCGGTCATTTTCATCTCTATAACACAATTATTGTAGCTCTGTGTGTGTCTCATCCCTGATATAACCATGCCATTCTAGAGCTGCTGCAACATCACTTCTCCATCCTCCCCGGACAACAGGAAATTCGGGTACGGCTGTGCCTAAGGTTGAAGGATCGAATCCCGGCGCAGTCAGTTGGTATTTGAGGGTGCGCGAATGTGAGGGAGCCATGTCAGTAGATTTACTGGCACGTTAAAGATACCCTTTGTGGCGAACATTCTGGCACCCTGGCGTCTCTAAAAGCCCCAAGGGTCATGTAAAACTATAACATTATTATTATCGAATCATTGATATGGTCACATTTTTAAGATCTTACTTCAACAAATGAAATTATCTTTGTTAGCCACATGGTGGCGTAGTGACTAACATTATTGGCTGCAGTACAGAGACCCGGATTCTATTCCCGCCTCACCCATCCCAAAAGTCGATTTCCGTGGTTTTCCACTTGTATGGATGGTACGTAAATTAAAACCACAACCACCTCCAAACCCCATTTACACACTAAACAGCCATCATAACGATTGTAAGATAGATCTCGCATACACCCAAGTACACGAGGCTTCATGACTACAATGTTGCAAACCTCTTAAATGACGCAACAGAAACATTATTTATTTGCTGTACAATGATTTTTAAGAGCGTTATAATCCTTCAGTATGCCTTCCTTCGGAGGGGAACTAAAGCCGGCGGGCCCATGTCATAGAATTACGGCATGTAAAAGAACCTACCACTAAGTAGGTAAATTTTTAGGTTATTTGGCTAGAATCACTCCAAGTTCCAGCGTTCACCGCTAGGTGTCTGTGACAGTGGCATCTCTGGTAGCCAAATTTGGAACTACAGTACTAGAAATTGAACTTTATGGGGAGTCTACGGGCGTTCAATTGAAATGCCCCACTATGGGCATTGGTTGCAATTAAAATATACTGTAATAATACGTCTTAATGAAGCAAGTATGGTGAATCCGAAACTAAATATCACTGTTTCATTTTAAAGGCATATGATTAGTTAGTTAGTTAGTTATTGTTGTTTTAAGGGGCGGAACTACGAGGTCATCTGCCCCTCTTAACACAGATTAAAGAATACAAATTTTGAATTGGATTTAAAATTTTGAGGTGGACATCTAAATTTAAAAAGACCAAAAATTAATAAAACAAAAACAAACAATTAAATTTAAAAAAAAAAATAAAAAAAAAATTATAAACATAAACAAAAATTACGGAAAAAACAAAACATTATCATTCAAAAACGAACAAGTCGTTGAGTCAAAGTTCACTGGAAAATTTAGATTGCTGGCCCTAACCCACTCTCACTTATAAAGCGGATAACGCGATCAGCAGCCACCGCGTCATCGGCTAATATAAGTTTGAGTGTCGTCTGCAAACCAAGGTTTCTTCGTAAGTCAGCAAGATCCACACACTCGGTGAAAATGTGGGCCACGGTGAAAACGGCTCCACAGGTACAAAGTGGGGGGTCTTCCCTTCTCATTAGGTACGAGTGGGTGGATCTTGTATGACCTATCCTTAGCCTACACAAAATGACGGACTCTCTCCGGGCCCGGAAGGAGCTCCGCCAAACGCGAGTAGTTCCCTTGATCGCTCTCAGTTTACTGGGCAGTGGGTCAGCTAGCCACTGACTCTCCCAAAAAGCCAGAACTTGTAGGCGTAACTGAGAGCGAATATCTCTAGCGGGTACCTCCATTGGTCGAGGTGGTAGTGATACCGCCTCTTTTGCAGCTTGATCTGCTAACTCATTTCCCGCAATTCCCATGTGGCTTGGAAGCCACAGAAAGGTGATTCGAGTGTCAGCGTGGCACAGCCCGGCTAGTAGGTCGTGGATTCGCTGCACTAGGGGGTGTTGCGGGAAACATGTAGCAATTGACTGCAACGAACTCAAAGAGTCGGTACACACGAGAAAGTGGATTCGAGCATCCTGTAGTGCAAACTGCAGAGCTTCATAGATGGCAACGAGCTCCGCAGTAAACACACTACAGGCCTCAGGCAAAGAGATCTTGGTATTTGCACCATCAATAACGTAAGCACAACCCACCCTCTCGTCCACCTTCGAACCATCCGTGTATAGAATGCCAGCGTCCGGAAATTGGTGAACTATGCTGTGGAACTGCCTCCGGTAAACGGAGGCATCCGTGTTCACCTTAGGACCTCGGTGCAGATCTAACCGAATTTCCGGACGCGGGACTTGCCACGGAGGCACCTCGCTAGATGTCCGGATCATACAGGGACCTACAGCCACTCCTATTTCGGTACACGAGCTATCAAGTCTAATACCAACCGGCCGAGTGGCACGAGGCCGGTTGGCGTACCCCTGGTGGTTTTGGGTACCGAAGAGAGCTTGATAGGTCGGGTGTTGCGGCATTTGACGCACATTGGCAGCATATGCTAACAGCATATGTTGGCGTCTATAATTTAAAGGTGGAACACCCGATTCGGCGAGTAGGCTGGGTATCGGGCTGGTCCGGAAGGCACCGGTAGCCAGCCTAACGCCACTATGGTGGATACTGTCCAGCATTTTCAAGGTTGCCGGCCTTGCTGAACCGTATGCCGCAGAACCATAGTCTAGCCGGGACAGGACGAGGGCTTGGTAGAACCGTAGCAGCACCGCACGGTCAGCCCCCCACGTAGTGCCACTAAGAAACCTGAGCATGTTCAGTTTCCTGAGACATGTCATTTTCAATTGCCGTATATGGTGCTGCCACGTTAACTTGCTGTCAAAATGGAGCCCCAGGAAGCGATAAGTGTCAACCACCGGCAACGCAGCATCCCTGAGATGTAGTTCAGGGTGTAAATGTAGCCTCCGTAGCCGACAAAAATGGACGACGGAGGTTTTCGCTGCTGAAAAACGAAAACCCCGGTCGTGAGCCCACCTGTCGACCCGGTTGATGGCTAGCTGCAATTGCCGTTCCACGACTGCCATACTTCCAGAGCTGTAATGCAGAGCTAAATCATCTACATACAGCGATGGAACTACCGCGGACCCGGCGGCGGCAACAATGCCATTAATGGCAATCGCGAACAAGGTGACACTCAGCACTGAACCCTGAGGAACTCCATTTTCTTGGGTATAGTACTGCGATAATGTCCTACCGACCCTTACACGGAAGAGTCGGACGGACATGAAATTCGCAATGAAAGTCGGTAAGTTACCACGGAGTCCCCACTTGTGAAGGGTGGAAAGGATCCCGTAGCGCCATGTGGTGTCGTAGGCTTTCTCGAGGTCAAAGAAAACCGTGACTAGGTGCTGCTTCCGGAAAAAAGCCTCCTGTATGGCGCTCTCAAGTCGCACCAGATGGTCAGTGGTGGACCTATGAGAGCGAAATCCACATTGGTACTCAGACAGGAGACCTTTATCCTCCAAGAACCACACCAGTCGACGGTTCACCATCTTTTCGAGCAGCTTACATAGGCCATTTGTCAAACAAATGGGCCTATAGCTGCTTACAAACTTGGGATTCTTTCCAGCCTTAGGAATCGGTATCACGATCCCCTCTCGCCATTGAGATGGAAACTCCCCTTCAATCCATATACGATTGAAGAGGAGCAACAGTTTTTTTATACTGGAATCGCACAGATGTTTTAACATTTGATTATGTATGTTATCCGGTCCAGGAGCCGTATCCCTGCACAGTGCAAGCGCACTGCGCAGTTCCCATTCAGAGAATGGTACATTATAGGACTCCGAAGCAGCAGTGGCAAAGGACAAGGGGTGAGTCTCTGCCTCCCGCTTCAGAGTCAGAAACGTAGGATCGTAACTCCCGGAGCAGGATACATCGGAGAAGTGCGAGCCAATGCTGTTGGCAATGGCGAGATGGTCCGTGATGATGTCTCCATTGATGGACACTCCGGGTATCGACAGTGATGTCGGGAGTCCGGAGATCCGACGAAGCTTAGTCCACACTTGAGATGAAGGAGTATGCGCCGTCATGGACGACACATACTTTTCCCACGTCGTTTTCTTACTCTCCCGAATCAGATATCGGGCTCTAGCACGCATCCTTCTGAAGGTGATAAGGTTGGCCATAGTGTTTTGCCTCCGATAGCATTTGAAAGCACGTCGACGATCTTTAATGGCTGCTGCAATCTCGGCTGTCCACCAAGGGACAAGCTTCCGGCGTGAGTTGCCGGACGAGGAAGGTATTGTTTCCTCAGCAGCAGCCAAAATACCATTCGTTATGTGAATGGTATGATCGTCGACACTCTCAAAGGTATCTTCGGCAAACACCGCGCGTGCCGTGAAAGTTGGCCAATCAGCCCGACGGAGAAGCCATCGACTTGGTAACTCGATGGCTCTCTGGTTCGGAAGAGTAACGATAATTGGAAAATGGTCACCATTACAAAGGTCATCGTGTACACCCCACTGTAGCAGGGGAACCAGCGCACGACTGCACAGGGTAATATCGATACTTGAATAAGTACCGTGTGCAATAGAGAAGTGCGTAGGTTCCCCTGTGTTCAACAGGCACAGGTCCAGCCGCCTGATCAGCCTCTCAAAATCTCTCCCTTTACCGCTAGTGGTAGCGGAGCCCCAGATGGTGTTGTGGGCATTAACATCTCCCAGAAGGAGAAAAGGAGGGGGGAGCTGAGAGACTAGATCCACCAGCTGGTCGTAATCCGGCTGAGAATCAGGCGGGATGTACACGTTACATACTGTTGCCATTACTGGCAACGAAGTACGAACTGCAACTGCCTCTAGCTGAGTACGCAACGGCACCTCTTCACTAAAGAGGCTAGAGTGGACGAGAGTGCAGACGCCACCAGCGGCCACAGCTCCGTCCACCCGGTCTCTAGAGAAGAGTTTGAAGTGACGCATTGTTGTCTCATGTCCAGGACGAAACCTGGATTCCTGAAGACAGACAATGGTTGCCGAAAACGAAGATATTAATTGTCGTAACTCAGCGAGATGAACAGAATAGCTATTACAGTTCCATTGTAATAGTGCCATGGTGTGGACTTAAGTAGAAGTTGGTCTTCTACTTATGCTTGACCGTTTGCCACCCTTCCCCATCTCTAGTTGGAGATGATGGGGCAGGAGAGCACACCTCAATCTCCACATCTCCGTCCGAAGACGAAGAAAATGGAGCGGGCGCTCTCTTGGGTTGCGCGCGGTCGTCGTCGGACCTCACGAGTCTCGCTCTTGGGGAAGAGCGAGAGCGGTGTCGAGGGACTTTCTCCCGATCCGAAGACTGGGTGTCTGTCCCCGACACGCCCCGAAGAGATTTCTTCTTGGATCGGCGCCGACGTGTGTTTGGGGAAGTAGATGGTCCCTTCCCCACAGACGCCGGGTAAAGGCATATGATTGTGGCGGTTGTTTTACAGGGAGGAACATCGAGATGATTATCCCCTATGATATGGATTTTTATAAGGACTACTACTACTGTACTACTAAATTAAATAAATCGTACTAGAAAAAAAATGAAGAAATAAAAGAGAGGAATTAACACCCTCAACACTCGAAGAATTAGCATTGAGAGACTGGGAAAGAAGTATAGCAATGAAAGGCAGAAAGGAGTTAGTATTGAGTACGCTCCGCCGGCTCCGTGGTGTTGGGGTAGCGCACCTGGTTCGATTACCGGCTCTGTCAGGGGTTTTAGAAACTGACGTGAGGGCTCGAACGTGGTGCACTCAGCCTCGTGAGGACAATTAATTGAGTAGATATCTGACAGTGAGACAGCACCCCGGTCACGAAAACCAAGTTTAACGGCCAAGGGGACCCGATGCGCTTACCACGCGTCACCCCAATATCTGCTGGCCAAATGGCTGGGCAGCGGTCGCTTGGTAGGCATAGGCCCTTCATCGGCTGTAGTGCCACGTTTTTTTTTTGTTTTTTTTTTTTAGAACGCTCCCATCTACGGAATCCTTTGGGTTTACCAACTCTCCAGCTCACTAGCCGCGAGCCCTTTAGGGTGTACGTCGCTTAATGTCACACATGGTGTAATACACACACATACTGACCCTAAAGTCATCTCTGACAATAGGCAGAGGATACACTTCCAGGATGGCAGAAATGGGAATCAAACCCACTTCTTCTCAGTTTTGCCTCACGAGTCTGAGTGGACCACGTTCCAGCCCTCAGACCAGACTTAAAATTTCTTGGCAGAGCCGGGAATCGAACCCGGGCCTCTGTGGCGACAACCAAGATCAGGAGAGTTGACAGCTTCCGTTGGATTCAGACATCGAGGCCTATACCATCCCTGTTCGAAATGCTGAGGATTCGGGCTCAAGTATCGATAATATCCCATTACTAAGTCTTTCGCTAAACATTGACCATATTTAAGTGAAAGCAAATTCAGACTCATCTTGTGACCCTGTGATCACAAACCACGCCTCATCAATGGCAATCCTAGTGAAAAATATATTGGCAGTAATTAAATGAAAACAGGAATTTAATATTTTATAAAGTAAATTTAGAAATCTCGTAAAGTCCAGGTTAAGAACCGGTGGCCAAGGCAGTGATGTAAGGTTTACATGATTTTGTGTTCAGTTTCCTAATGAGGTGTGCTTGTTTCCAGTTTACATGCTCGACCATGTTATCAGCCTAGGAGTGTATGTAGTAGTGCCCATTCTCCATCTCTTTCCGCCAGTAAATTGTGAAACAAGGTAATTCTGTGGCCAACCACAGTACAGTCGTGATCGGTAAAATAACTATTACACTCCTCTGATCATACAAGTATTATAAAGTTAGAAATTATGTTGGAGGGTAGCTTCTCCAGAATGCCTACCAAAACCAACCAACAGATTTCCCTGATACTTCCCTGATTTTTCCAGGATAAATCAGAAAATTTCCAGAGTAACAGTAGCGGCCATAATAAATAGATAAAACAAAGTTTGTACTTGGAGAGCATTTGAAAAAGTGCTTGAACAATGAAGGTAGCGTGACAACGATGAAAAGACAAAAAAGAAAAAATCTAGGCTATAGTTTGCCAATTTCTAAATTTTTCATCCAGAAAAATCTTGCGAGTATTGAAAATAGCTCGTCAATAGTAATGCTCTCAAAAATCATACAGTTACACTGTATACACATGTAATCTGTGTGTTCTATCTTGCAAGAAATGAGAGTTTACTGATTTAACGTCAGTACGAACATATGTCTACAACAAACCTCACCAGAATATACCCCCCCCCCCCCATCAAAATTTAATTTTTAATTTCCAATTATTCAAGGTTGGACCTTGTAAAACTAAAATTTCCTGAATGTCTCCCTGAGTATTCCCCCTTTTCCATGTTTTCCAGTGTAGTTGGCATCCTGATAAAATGAATGATTACAAATAGAACTGAGTAGGCAATATTGGACTGGCCACGGTGGCCGAGAGCACTATCGTGCTATTTCGTGTCTCGCTGACATCGGGAGAAAGTGGGTTCGAAACCAACCTCGGCCGTCCTGAAAATGGTTTTCGGGGTTTCCCATATTCACCACCAGGTAAATGCCATTCAACAGGTCCACGGTCGACTTCCTTCCTTCCAAAAACCTTTCCCTGATCCTTCCTTTAGACTCAAGATTACCTGGGTGATCAGCCTGTCACCATCCTCAGTTGTATCTGCTGGCAGAGAGTTATCAGCTCCCAAACACCGTCCTTGCGACGGTAGAGGAATGATCCCTCACAATGTCTGTGGGTGAAGCAGAGCTAGGAGGATATCAGCTTGATAACCTATGTCATTTCGATGACTGCACTAGGGTGTGTATTTGTAATTGCGGCCAGGATAGGGTAGGAGGCAGCCTTGACCTTACATTAGGTACCATCCCGATACTTGCCTTCCAGAACGGCTGCGGTGTAAATCCTTCTCAGCTTTACGTCATGCCGCTGAGAGTACCCTGTTCCAGCCGTCAGACCAGAATTAAATTTCTTGGCAGAACAAGGAATCGAATCCGGACCTCAGTGATGACAGCTAAGAATGCTTGTCACAGCTCCACGAGGTGGTCCAGACAAATTGAACAAACACACAAGTATAGGGGGCTGATGACCAAGATGTCTCAAGCCCCTAAAACTAATTGACAACAATTAAACAAACTTTTCACACACACGCACAGTTCATTTCAGTTCAGTGTAGCCAGTGGAAGTGATAGCAGTTGCACGAGAACGGAACCCACATCGCTCAAACAATACGCTAAGTTCATATTCAATTCCAGCTTGACCTTCACTAACAATTACAGATACATTACACTAAACAAGCGAACTTGTAGGTCAATAACCAATTTTAACGCACACAAAAAACACACATACCGGTAGCCTATAACTAACAAATCTCGACAAGTTGCGTAAGTTCATAATAACTGCTGCAACAAAATTAGTGTATATATTGTAAATACCAAGACTCGCATAATATTAGGGTCTAGACATAGATTTAACGGCCTAAGTGGAAAGGATCTGATGATGGTCACTTGACGATCGAAACTGGTCATCGAAGTGTATTTATTTTTTACTCTCATGTAATGTTTTCAGGTTTAGGGAAACACCCATTAGGCTTACATTTGGGTACAATCATGTTGACCGACTGAAAAGCATTAATTTCACACCCCAAGCTTGCAGGTTTGCTCCTGGCCGTGGTAAGTGATTTTTGAAAGGCGACAAAAATCTCGGCATGCATGTCATACGTTGTTGGCATGTTAAAGAACCCATTTGAATTCAGTAAGCTGTGTTCATAATGGCAAAATTAATCTCGGGATTTTCCGCCAAAACAAAAGTTCCTCCTTTCACTACTAGAAAGCGCTATAGTGTCAAGGTACTTAGATATCTAACCTGCTTGACTTTCATAGCGTTCCAAGGAACAACAAAATTCGACATGCAAGCTGCCCTCTGAGCGTCAAATAAAGAAAGCTTGCACCCGGCACCGAGGTCATACGATATTATTATTATTATTATTATATTATTATTATTATTATTATTATTATTATTATTACTTGAGTATGTTATTTGATAATATCCTTTGTCGTATTGCGTACCACAGATGTTGGAAGGAGAACGTACAAAGAAGAACTGCTCAATATTGTTATATTCGTTGAAGCTCCTATCCATTATTTTTGACGACTGCAATCTCTAGTTATTCATATTGCAGTTGTAAATTAAGAGAACGTGAAGTGATCGTATTTCTTTTTGTGGAGTGAGCCAACTCTTCTTGAGGTAACGAGGTAGAACGAAGTTGATAAAAACGATGATAAACGTACTAGACAAAGCCTGGCATTTTCGATCAGTTCTTTCCTTTGCCGATGTTGAGTGGAAGACTCTGAAGCCAGCCACACTCGGTGAATGCTACTTGAAGACATCATTACCATTCCACCGTGCTGCTGACATGCACAGTTATGTTGCCTAACAAAAATAAGATCTTGAAAATATAATTACATGTCCCTATTGTGTTATGCCTGATGCCCCTCCCTCGTGTAGCTGTCAGGCGTCTTGACAGGACAGTATGAGGCCAACATTGGCAACATGCTAGGGTCATTTTTATTTTGTACTTCTAATATGGATGTACCCGTTAACTGGTGTGTGTTCACGTTTCAACACTTAGCCGTCCAAACCATGCCTTGTAACGTCAAATACAATCAATAACTGTCATCCTACTTTAGTAATGCTGGCTAATTAATGTTTAATTTAAATGGCTGTTTCATTAGGTTGTTGTTTTAGTGGGCGAAACATCTAGGTCATCTTCCCTTAATTGTTTAGGTGATAGTGAAAATGATGATATTATGAAAACTACAAGCAATGACTAGAGACCCTCATTTATGGTAATACTTGCAATCCATCCCGGCTTCGCCCGGTATCTTTAATGGTTTAACCAGCGTAAGCTTTAAAAGGCGCACGGACGGCAGGTCCCATACGCAAATCAGAAAAGCCGAGGTGAACAGTGAAACTCCAAAAACATATACTCTTCTCTGAAGTCTTAACTCGACACGACTCGATAGTTTAATTCTGGTCAAAGCTGGGGTGATAGGCATGCTCGCTCACTCGTAAACTCGATCCGAAGCTAGTAATTTAAATTTCCACTGAATGGAGATTGTTGAAAGAAATGAAAATGTATAAACACTTATAGGCTAGTGGGCGATGTATTGAAGATAGCGATATGCTTTTCCAGACTTTTTTTTTAGAACTTTTCATGTTGAACAATTCGTACACTTAGATATGTTTAACGGTTTACTCAGTGTAAGCATAAAGGCGCACGGACGGCAGGTTTATCTTCGCCTCGATTCACTGAAATTGTTACTGCTCGGCTTAGTTTTGTCATTTCCTCGAGAAATCATTAACAGAATGGTGAAAACCGCATCAAAATCCATCCAGTGGTTCTCGAGATTACCCGTTACATCTAAGAATGGGGGGACAGTTTTATACTATGAAGAGATAAAAGGCTTCAAAGCGATGAAATAAAATATCCATAGCGGCGAGATAAAAAAAAACTGAAGGTGAGTGTCCGTAATAACTATGTGTACATTGCACGGATTGGTTAATTAATGAACACTATAGAAACATTTAGAGGAATAATAAGCAATTTATTCTAATTATTTTCGAAAGAACCAAAACTCAAATGAACTTTTGTTTAATACCTAACCTAACATTTACTTCAACAAATATTCTCCATGGCTACAATAGTTCTTTTCTCACTAACTCGTGAAGCTTTTGTTGTTCCCAAAATATAAGCAGAGCATTGTTTCCTTGATTTCAGGACTTCAAACAATCAAATTCGAGAAGGGACTTCGTTATCCCGTATCTTATGAAACATTTATATTTAAGACTTCTTATTTTCTATGAAACAACAGATAGTGGAACTATTTAAATTCATTTTAAAGTAAATATTTTTTAAAATATCTTACTAGCAGTATTTCGTTGGTATTTAGCATTTTAGGGTGGAAACAACACATTTCGCAAAATAACTTTATTTTGTGATATTTCGCGGCTTCAATATCGACAAAAATTGCTTGTTTGGGGCAAACATATCATTGTGATCTGATAACATAATACAGTATAATTTGCTGAAATATTTCGCTGATATTGTTAAAACCAAGAATTCGGGTCTCGGGTAGTGACTTACAATATTGCAAATGTCAAGTTTTGAAGCAATTATTTCATGGATACCTGTTACGAACCGTCAGTTGCAACTCTTCAGTCGGTCAAAATAAATAAATAAATTAATTAATTAATTAAAAAAACACTCCAGAAAAATACATGATTAGTTATAATCACTATTGAAGATTATGATGATGATGATAGTTCTTTTAAGGGGCCTAACATCTAGGTTATCGGCCCCTAATAATCATTATTAAATAAAGGGCAAGTTAGAATTACGCGTTACGACCGTCAAGTGATCATCATCAGATCCTGATTACTAGGGTTGAAGTTTTAATTTATTATACAAATATTAATAGGTGTTGTCTTATTATAGCTTACTTTGTATAGTAAGTCTTGTGAATGTTTATATTACGATTTGCAGTTTGAATCTCGATATGTAAGGCTAGTTCGTTTTATATAGGTTTCTGAACTACATATGAATAGTAAACACATGTATACAGTTCAAATATACATAAGATAATAAAATTAGAGCATGCACTTGAATTTTATGTATATGGTTACTTATCTGTTTTAAGTTTTTTCTACGGGTGCATGTTTAACTTACCTACTCCCGACTTAAAACTAACTTGCGTACTACAAAAAGAGGGGCCAAAAAGGGTATAAGGGAAATAAAAGACAGGGAAAAGAAATGCTCGGTAAGAAGTCAAGCCATGAAAGGCAGACAGAAGAGAGGAAGAAGAAGAAGACAGGAGAGGGTGCGCCCCAAGGTCAAGGGACAATAGGGAAACTGACCAAGCTCAGGAATTTCTCGGAGTCGCAAATTTCCGAGCTTACCAGCCCATAAATATTAGGAGGAGGGGGACTGTACAGTAGGCCTACATATGAATACTTAATAATAAATATTAGGGCGGGGTAACATTTGTATGAATATTTATAAATAAATATTAGATGGGTAACTATATTCATGAATATTTATAAATAAATATTACTGTAGGTGTAAATATTGGGTGGGGTAACTATATTTATGAGTATTTATAAATACATTAAATTTAAAAATAAATATTTAAAAAATTAGCTCTACCAAAACGGTCCAGAACTTAATCTAGATTCTAGAGGATATGGATGGAAATAATTCAATACAAAAAATCGCATCCAATATTAGACCTTATCAAATTGGACAAAACTCAATTACATAATAAGTAGGCTGTAAATTGATATATTTCAGTTTTCCTTGTCACCCAAACCATTAGGGGCAGATGACCTAAAGTTTTCGTCCTTAAAACAACAATCAGTACCACCAAAACGGTTCAGAACTTACAATAATCTAGAGGAGATGAATGGAAATAATTCAATACAATAAATCGCGTCACCCGAATAATTGCTGAGGATATGCTTATCTGTAGGCTACACATGCCAGTAAAAATTTATTATTGACAAGTAGCGTGGTTTTACCATTCAATGTGTCCCGGTCTGACTATAATTGCTATTTAACTAGAATTATTGAACATAACGGCAACACGTCCGTGCGAATAATATTTTAAAAACTTGTTTGAAAGGTATACACTTCACAACAGTATTAATCTGTGTTGTAGCGGTGACGTCAACGCAAAAAGAAAAGTCTGGCTTTCATTCATTATTTGAACATACCTCGGGGGGCCGCACCGTGGTCAGCCTACAGTCTTACACCGCAAAACATTGACCTCACTGCACACATTCTTTTACAGTCGCAGGGCAAGAAAAATACATTTGTGTTAGTAAGGTTGGTTTTGTTGTTGCGCCGTCGCGGTCATATAGCCCCGTCAGGGTGTCTACTACTCTGAAAAACATGGAAAACAGGGGAATTCTTAAATCCTGGAAAACTCACGGAATTATCAGGGTTTTTAATGACACTCGGGGAATTTTAGTTTTACAAGGTCCAACCTTGAATAGGCCTAATTGGAAATTGGAAATTAAGCATTTAAATTTTGATGGGGAAAGATAAATTCTGGTAGGCTGTAAATTGATATTTTTCAGTTTTCCTTGTCACCCAAACCATTAGGGGCAGTGTGTGTGTGTGGGGGGGGGGGGCACCAAGAGCCCGCCGATGAGCCAGCTTGGTGTCCTAGGCGAAACCTCACACAAGACACGGCACAAACCTAGAAGAATTGCTGAGTTTTAATTCACCGGCCGTGAAAGCCAATATACCATCTTTTTGGAAGCCTTCATAGGGAGGTTAAGGCTGCTTGAGCTTTTAGTTCTCGCAGTCAACTGGTGCAGTTGCACCTAATATAAAGGGAGGTGGCGCGCAGTTCGTCACTCCTGTGGGGGTCCGGGCGGGGACACCAAGAGCCCGCCGATGAGCCAGCTTTGTGTCCTAGGCGAAACCCCACACAAGACACGGCACAAACCTAGAAGAATTGCTGAGTCTGGTGACGATTGTTGTAAATGTACTGTATGTTCGTACTGACGTTAAATCAGTAAGCTCCCATTTCTTGCAAGATATCATCATCATCATCATCATCTACTAAAGACAAAGCCTTGTCACTTCAGCCACATTTGACGGTTTGCTGCTAGTCTCTTCATGCTGCCATAAGAACCACATGCCAGTTCTCCAATGGAGTTCTTATATACGACATCGGTGGACGTCCCTTAGGTTTCTTTCCCAAGATAAAGCACACAAATTACATGTGTGGACTGTGTATTTGTATATAAATGTGTAACTGGATGTATTTTGAGAGCATCACTATTGACAAGCTACTTTCAATTCTCGCAAGTAGGCTACAACAGTTTTTCTGGATGAAAAATTTAGAAACTGGCAAAATATAGAAAAAATATATGTTTTTATTTATTTTTATTTTCTTTTTAACTTTGTCATCCTACCCATTAGGCCTATTGTTCGAGCACTTTTTGAAATGCTCTTTAAGTACAAACTCTGTAATATTTTGATTATGGCCGCTACTGATACTCAGGGAATTTTCTGATTTATCCTGGAAAAATCAGGGAATTGCCAGGGAAATATGTTCGTTGGTTTTGATATACAACCTGCCCGTTTATTTGTGTGTGTAATTTGTGTGATAACCTGTGTTTTGTGAAGGCTGTACTAATGCGTGTATTCGTAAATTTGGGATAGGATTGGCCTTAACTTAGGAACCATTCCAGCTTTACCTGGATTAGAAGTGGGGGGAAATCAAGGGAAAACACTTCCAGGATGGCTGAGGTGGGAATCAAACCACTCTCTTCTCAGTTTTGCCTCACGAGGCTGAATGTACCCAGTTCCATCCCTCACACCAGAATTAAAATTTCTTGGCAATGTCGGAAATCGAACCCGGACCTCTGGGGTGACAGCCAAGAAAGCTATCCACTAGTAGAGAGTGCTAGAAAAGCTGAGAATATACAGCTGTATAAAACTCGTTAAATCACAATCTAAGATTGCTTTGAGGAACTGTGGTTTCTAGATTCGAATTCTCCGCACTCTCAGCGGCTATCTTTAGTGTGGTTTGCCCAAGGTTTTCCATATTAAATTCATTAAAATTCTGGTATGGTACATTATTGCAAGTCCTGGGGTACCTACCTCAATTCTGTTGTTAATTCTTTTAGGGGCTAGTGATATCGTGGTCTAAATTTAGCCCCGAGTACTTGGGTGTGTGTATGTGGATTGTTTTGTCTGATAACCTGTGTTATTATGATGGATGTACAAATGTGTGTATTTGTAAGTGGGGCTGGGAATTGGGTAGGAGGTAGCCGGTGCCTTAAGTAAATCACTATCCCAGCATTTGCTTGAAGAAGTAGTGAGGAAACCACGGAAACCACTTCTAGGATGACTTCATCCACTGCACCATCACGCCCCCTCCCCTGTCAGATCAAGCTTGATGTTGATTCTTTAGGGGCTTTGTGACATCGTGGCCATGTATCCCCGTGTACTTGGGTGTGTGCAGAATTTGTCTGACTGCTAGCCACTACTCAACGATACGGTCTGGCAACCTGGTGTGTAACCTATATCCAGGCTGGAATCAAACTCAGCGCCTCTCAGTCGGCAGGCTGTTAATTTATCAATCTGACCATAGTGGTGATATTCCACCAATATATTTTACACAAATCGTAGATATTTTCTGCATTAGCCCCGAGGATAAAACAATTGACTGAGGAGTTGCGCCGTTAGAAGAATTTAACGTGTTTCTAATAGCAAGAATTTCTGAAATACAGTATACAAACCAAGAGATTACAGGACAACTTTCCAGAGAAACAGAGTGTACATACCAAGAATGTAATTAGCATGTTCCGTTTCCGACACTAGAAAACTTTTGTTGAAATTCTTGTCCCGTTGTGCGTGTTGTTAAACATCCACCGGAAAGTCTAACTCGAGAAAAGAAGCTATGGAACGTTGCAAGTCCTCCTACCGTCTAATTTGAACTTCCTCGTTTGTGCTTTCTCTCGTCATTCTTCATGAAGCAAACGTTGTTGTTGCTTATTGTAGGGGCTGCGACATCGCGGTCATACAGCCCCGTGTATTTTCGGGTGTGCATGTGTGTGTAATTTGTGTGATAACCTATGTTATTGTAATGTCTGTATTAGTGTGTATATTTGTAAATTGGGGACAGGATTAATAAGGAGGTGGCTATGGCATTGAGTTAGGAAACATCCCACCATTTTCCTGAGTAGAAGTAGGAAAACCACTTACAGGATGGTTGAGGTGGGAATCGAAGCCTTCTCTTCTCAGTTTTGCCTCACGAGGCTGAGTGTACCCCGTTCCAGCTCCCACACCAGAATTAAAATTTCTTGGCAGAGCCAGAAATCGAACCCGGACCTTCGGGACGACAACCAAGATGCACGTGAAGCAAGTTATTAATTGTTTAGCATCTAAGTTAATACGTTTGAAATGCTGTATACGTATCTGCAAGGGATCTTAAAAATTAAGTCAGGAGGTAATATGTATCAAAAACGTGAATTCCACTAAACTTGGCTTAGCATTTTTAACATAACCATTCATAATTGATTGGCAGTTTATGATCATAAGAAGTTCCTTATGCCTCTTTATGGGAAAACAAATTATTAATAATTGGCAAGTTAAGTTACAGCACTGAAACAAAAGCACAGCAATTCCAAACAAATTGTGGACAATTTTGTATAATAGATGAAGTGTAGTTAATATATATGGAACTTGCCGCAAATACTACAAGGTCCCTCCTTCACAACATAAACGTATTCGCATCTAAAAATAACGTTCTGTATTGACCAACTCCTTAGTAAGAATAGTAGGTTATCAGTTTCTAACTCACTGCAGTATATTAACCGAACAGCGATAGGAGGGGCTGTGTTTATCTTTCTTACAGAAAACGTCGAAATGTAGGCATAGAGGCTGATCGGAAAATTTATGTCGCCGACAAAGAATACAAATGGTAGAAGGAATCAGATATGGTAAGTTTTTAGAAGTTAAGCTCAATTCACCAAGTGTTCGAGAGGATCAATGTACGTAATATTTGATGCTCTTTACTTTTTAGATTCGACAACAGTATTGTCATAAGACTACCTACATTCTAGTGATGGGTAAATTGATTAAATATTACATCTTATATTTGATTACCTTATCTTCTATTAAGTAGGTTATTTGATTATCCAAGCAAATATTCCAAATGGCTTATAACTACACTACAGAGAATCGGTCTCAAAGAAAGAAAGAAAGAAAGAAAGAAAGAAAGAAAGAAAGAAAGAAAGAAAGAAAGAAAACTGTAATTTTATAGACGTGGGTTGTTGGAATTCTGCTCTGGATGTTATCGTTAAGGCACCAATAAATAGCCTATACTTAAAAAAGTATCTCAAATCATAAGCACACTTAAATTTTGCCCCGCGGCGTAGCTGTGCTCGTTAAATCGTGCACCACGACCGGGCGGACAGCTGCAGCAAGTCCAGAGATCGTAGGTTTGAATCCCGGCGTTGACATCGGCTATCCTGAGTGTTTTTTTTCCGGGTTTTGTCACACTCCCGCCAGGCAAATATCGGGATAGTACCTTATTTCAAGTCCCGGAGCACCTACCCCATCCCAGTCCCTAATACAGCTACACACACTACTACTACAGTTATCACATAAAAACAGGTTATCTGACAAATTCAAACTAAACGGGGCTGATGACCAAGATGTCGCAAGACCCTAAAATTAATTAAGAACAACAAATTAAATGTTTGCAATCTTGAGTACAGGAAGTGAGAACCTCAGCCAACAGTGTCACACGGTCGACAAGGAATATCCTTGATTTTATAGATGAAGCTGTCGAGTGTTATTACGCGAAGAGTTCAAGGGAGACAACCAGACTACAATAAGGTGTATGAAGACAGCATCATGACACAGCGCAAAGTGTATAGAGAGGCATGTTCAAGTGACAAGTCCCACCCACATTGTAGGTTTTTTTTTTTTTTTTTTTTTTTTTCAGTGTGCATCGAAGGTCAAGTCCGCACTACAACGACTTACAGAAGAACATCCTAATTGAGATTTTACTATCGAATAACTATGCCGGCAGTGACAACAACGGTTGTTACACAAGACAATAAGGGGGGAGCTAGATTAACTCCTTTCAACCGAGATAGCGGTCGTACCCATCACTTTTTGGTCGAGGACATGTTCGGCTCGTCAGAGTTTGTAGCTGCTTCTATGCGGACACGCATGGGGTGAGATACAAGTACCATCGTGTGTGGATGAGATGAAATGAATGAAGATGAATGAGCAAGTTCCATTTCAAGTAGTTCCAACTTTGGCTACCAGATAGCACTGCCATCTAGCGATGAACGTTGGTAATTAATAGAGTGTTTCTAATGAAATATAGCATACAGTAATATATCTAATTTCGTCCCGATTTATCCGTATACATAATGAAACAAGACATCCATTAAACTGTAAATATATATATAACGCTGCTGTTTGTTGAGATGCTTCGGAGGCAACAAAAGCACAAGAACTGTACGAACAATTGACGAAAGTTCCGCATTATTTTTGATCAAAAATATTATTATGAACCTCTTTAGGATCTGAATAGAAGTATTCTTTGAATAAGATAAGGTTTCTGCTAATTTTATAAGTAAATAAAAAATTACCTTCATATTTACTAAGTAGCCTACCACAACCCCTACGTCCTGCCGAGTGGTGGCTTCGCTCGCGCCTTCCGTCAGCGCAGCATTTGCCTGTAGTAGACGTAGGAATCAACCCTACCTTTTCTCAGTTTTATCACACTAGCCTTGAGTGTACCCCGTCCCAGTCCTCAGACCAGAATTACATTTCTTGATATAGCCGGTAATCGAATCCGGACATCTGGGGCGACAGCCAAGAATGCTATCCCGCTACACCACGAGGTGGTCTGTTCGAATTTTGTCCGTCTGTTTGTTTGATTTTGCGTCAATTGAAACTGTCTGAATATTATTGCAAAACTTGGAATTTAAATTAAGTGCAAATCAGATTGCAACTGTTGTGGATTAATTGAGGGACTTTGCGACATCTTCGTCATGTAGCCCTGTGTGTGTGGAATTTGTCTGATAACCTGTATTATTGTAATGGCTGTATTAGGCAAATCAGATTGAAATCTCCGTCTTAAAGTTGTTTTTGTTATTGTTTCATTTATGGGACTTGGACATCGTGATAATTTTACCCCGTGTACTTGGGTGAGAGTGTAATTTTGTCTGATAACTTACGTTATTGTGATGGCTGTATTAGAGTGGGTATTTGTAATACAGGTGAGGATTGGGAAATAAGCGGCCGTATCCTTACGTAAGGTACCATCCTGGCATTCGCCTGGAGTAGAACTGAGGAAACTACGGAAAACCACTTTCAGGATGGCTGAGGTGGGAATAGAACCGGCCTCTTCTCAGTTTTGCCTCATGGGGCTGAGTAGAGCCCGTTCCAGCCCTCAGACCAGAATTAAATCGGCCATAAAGCATTTGATTTGTGCTGAGAGAATGGGAAAGATTAAACAAATTGGCATATTTCATTGAGGGAATAGATACGGGTGTTACTGCTAGTATTTACGCAAGTCAGGTGTATCGACTAACACAAATGTATGTTGTAATGAACTGTATCTACAGTGAGGTTATCTCCCCCACTGGGCCTCCACAGAGATCTCCACACGTCTGTCGGTTCTTTTCTGTGTGTGGTAGGTAGGTCCTTGGACAACATCAATCTGATTTGCAACACCTTGCCAGGTGCGAGCATTAGCTAAAGAAGTCATTGGTCACTTCCGCGTTGGGCTCTTAGAGCGGCAGGACAGCGGCCTAGCACGACTCCCATTTGGAACATTAAAATGAGCCCATTCCTAACAAAGTGCGCTAGAAAGTTTTGCGGGAAAGGTTATTTGTTGTTGTTAAATTTGAGGGGGGCTTCAACATCGTGCTCATGTAGCCCCGTGGGCTTGGGCGTGGGTGGATTCTGTCTGATAACCCTCGTCATTGTTAAGGCTGTATTATTCTGTGTAATTCTAATTGGGCTACGATTAGGATAGGAGGCGGTCGTGGCCCTAATATAGTTACCACTAGTGATCAGGATCTGAAGAAGATCACCGCGTGGCGGTCGAAACGCGCAATCCTAAATTTCCCCCTTTAACAGGCTATATGTAGCCTATTTTAGGGAGATTTCATGAAAATGGGTACTATGTTGTGATTTCCAGAAATTTTCAACTTATCTTCGCGATTCAAATCACACAAACCCCGAAACCACCGTCAGATCGAAATACATGATTATATATTTCCTTTTTTTTTTTTTTTTGAAGACACGATAACTACCGTCATTTTACCCCCGATCACTTTCAAATTTGTAAAATATAACCATTCAAAATCTCAGCTGAGTTCGTTAATGGACAAAATGGGATTGTGGGATTGAAAATGGGGGGCCTTTTGACTTTTTTTATTTTAAGTATTTTTTCGTTTTTGTTTTACTTTTTGGGCGTTTTTTTGGACAAATTTTGACTTTTTTGGGGGGGAGAGGGGTTAAGGATTTTGACTAATTTTTATTTATTTTATTTGATTAATTTGCTTTGTATTTTAGGACTGGCAATCACTGGCGGGGATTGGATAAAATGGAGAGGTGGGGGAGGCAGAAGTGTATCCCGCTTTCGTCTCCCGCAGAGGGTTAATGCAGTTTAATATGTTAACCTGCGATCTATTGAATTGTTATTGTGACGAATTTAGGAATGGTATTGTCTACGACTACGCTATTTTGTTACTTTTATGATCCTAATTTAAGGTAAGAAAGACCCGTCTAGGGGGCGAAAAAATGAAAAATTATTTTTTTGACGTTTTTAGTTATATACAATGTAGAAAACAGGAATTTGTCAAAAAAAAGTCGAAAAAATGAAAAATGGTAATTTTATAAGATATAAATGACTATGCTGCACCATGAATGACAACGTCCACTATTAGCCTACAGAGATTTATGTTTATGCGTTTAACTTCTGAACTATATAGATAGATTTCTGATCTCACTTCCTGTCAGAGCAGACTTTGTGTTGGTAACAATGACAACTTCCTGCATTGTTTATGTTACTAGTGGTTACTGAACATTGTCATCACTGTGATTCTTCACTGACCTATTGAAGAAATATTGTTTATGGGGCGGAACAGCGAGGTAATCTGCCCCAATTATTAATAATTGAATCGTTGATTTGAAGAGGGGAAACAAGTCCACTTATTTGCAAACAGGTAAGTTGAAATACGCATTTCTTTATTTTTATTTTTATTTATTTATTTATTTATTTGTTTACTTATTTATTTATTCATTTATTTATTTATTTATTTAGAAGCTAAATGAAGTAGGAGAAGCAAAATAACCAGTGATGGACGAAATGATGCAAGTTATGGGGCGGGAATGTTCTAAGAATTGTCAGAGGTAACAAAATGTAATGAAAAACTTCAACCTCATTTTTCTCAGTTTAACATTTTTTACTACTTTGGTACCATTTGTAAGAAAACTAATAAAGATAGGTCCATATATTTCTTTTAAATGTATCAACATCATCCTAATGGAGAGTAATAAGAAGGGATATCCGTTTAAATAATATACAAAATGAAATATAAATATTTTTCGACATAATTTTGGATTAAAATTTAGTACCTTAAACAAAAATCATATTGGCAAAAGTATTTTGTTTTTGTCAATAATCCTTCTCATTATAGCAGATAATGATCCAAACAGTAATCCCTGAAAGTTTCAATTGGCTAACCCAAACAGATTTTGAGTCAAGTGTACCACAAATTTGACGATTTAACATGGGCGAGATAGGCAAGTCTTTCTTACCTTAACCGTTCCTGTTTAACTGGTGGCCTAATGTAATGTGGTTCTCTTGTCAATGTGGCGAATACACAAATTATTTTTCGATAGAATATCACATGTAATATTTCTTTCATGTTAGGGTCTATAAATACTTGTTTTACCGCCTAATGTAATTGGCCAGAATTTATGTTAATCGACTGGAAATCTTTCTTTAATAATAATATACTGTAAATATAGTTACCCTGCCTAATTGAATTCGGCAAAGAGCATGTTGAAAAGTTCAAATTGGATTACAAATTCACACACGAATACAGCCACAGCAACACAGTTTATCAGACAAAATTCCAAATACAAATGGGGCTGAATGCGCACGATGTCAAAGCCCCTAAAATGATACAACAACAACAACAACAACAACAAGAACAACAGTTACATGTAGGAAGCAATAACTCACATATTTTGAGCGTATCGCAATGCTCTATTAGTTAACTTAGCCTATTACATTACGGAAATGCGTGTCCGCTTCACAATGAAACCAGCTGGGCCAGCTGGGCGCGCCCGACAGACAAGTTGTGAAAACAGAACAACAAAGATTTATGATTTCAGGAAACATCGCACTGATTTCATCTATGAAGAAGATGAGTGCATGCAGGGGCGAGGAAGCCTACATACCAACGTGATGGGCGTTCAATTTAAAATAAATAAGCAGATAATAAAAAAAATACAAAATCCAATTAAAATCGGGAAACCCACACACGGAATGTCAGAGCCAGCGCGCATCGTTTGGCAATCAAGCACAGCCTTATTAATCATCAGTGGGCAGACCGACTGTTCTACCGCTGGGATCGTGCCCCACCGCTAATTGGAAGTTCCGCAGTTCGAGTCCCGGCCCATCTTGTTGTCATAGTCACTTATATTTTGGAGCTTGCTCATTACGTGAGCGATTGTTGTCCAATTGTGTTGTGAATACATCAAGAAGTTTTGTTGTTATTGAATATTCATTTAGGGTCTTGGCGACATTCCTAAATGTAGCTCCGTGTACTTGGGTGTGTGCAGATTTGTCTGATACAGGGTGATTCTTTTGCTGGAGCGCTACGGGCAACCGGCTGCCGGGCGTGCGCGCCTTCCGCTAGCCAACCGAGCTCGCACCGCAGATTGTGTGCAGGTGGAAACCGTAACAAAGTACATTAATTAATGGTAAATTCACCAGCAAATCATCATTAAGGAACTTACATTTTCATAGAAGATACTGTAAATGTTCTCCTTCAACTGACAGACAGATAAGTTGTACCGTGTAAAAAAATTAGCGTTTGCACGTTGTAATTCCCTTCTGTTGTGAGGGATATCTGCTGCCGAAGGCCTATATCGTTCTCCAGCTCCACTAGAGTAGGCTACGGGAAATTGATCAGTGCAGGAGTAGCGACATAATGTAACGATGTCTGTCTGTCAGCTGAAGGAGAACATTTTTAGTATCTTCTGTGAAAAGATAAGTTCTAACCTTTAACTGGTGACGTGAGTCATCCAGATTCCCAAGAAATAAAAGAACATCTCTGCTTCTTTAATTAAATCTTGCAGCTCTTGTTTATGCTACCTTCTTATCTGTGCGCTGACACTACACACCCTCGTTGATGAACGTTTAGTGACTTAATGGACTTTAATGACCCTGGTTATCTCGCCTCCGTCTTGCGCAACCCCGTGGACCGAGCTCGGTTGGCTGGCGGAAGGCGCGCGCGCCCGGCAGCCGGCCACCGGTCCCGCTCCAGCAAAAGAATCCCACTGTATAATCTGTTTCTCTGTGTGATGTATGTACTAGTGGGCGTATTTGTAATTAAGGTAGGATTTTAGGTAGCAAGCGGCTGTGGCCTTAAGTCAGGTACCATCCCGGCATTTGCCTGAAGTAGAAGTGGGACACCCCCCCCTTCTCATTTTTACCTCACGAGGCTGAGCTGAGCCCTCAGACCAGAATTAAATTTCTCCGCGGTGACAGCCAAGAACGCTAGTCGCTGCGCAACGAGGCGGAACTGTAGTGTATGTGCGCAACTGTATTAAGGTAAAGAACGGAAGGAGTGTACCTCGGGGCAATTTGAATGGACAGAGTGTAGAAATACAGAGTGTAGAAATACCGTATCAGGGACAAACCTACCCCCCAATGCGCGCTGTCACTACCCATTTTCGAATCTCTGATCTCCAGACTAGCAGCCCCTCATGAGAATCGTAAGCGTACATTAATACGTTCGCCTAATCTGGTACACTATGATAGAAATTGTAATAATTATATAAAAGTTATAAGTAAGATTTCATTAAAAACTATAATTAAGCAGGATTTCAATGTTTCCGGTTCTTTTTAGGTGGATTTTATAGAGCATATAAATGTACCGTATATTTGGGTCATTTTCATAGTTATTGTCATATTTTATCAATATTAATGTTTTAAGGTCATATTTTGGTAATATTTTACGGGTTGGTGGTGGATTTAAAATATGGTATCCGCTGACTGCTACAAGCTTTCTGTGCGTTAGCGGTGCTAAAAATTTTAAAACTTGCCAATTGTTGCAGACTATCAGAAAATATTAACTGTAACTAAACTTGGTAGTATTTTTTTACCTTGTGGCATTTTCTTTCTCTTTTACAGGAAATGTGATTTGTATCCCAGCTTTTAACGCGAGAATATACTGGTTTCCGCGAGTCTCTTGAAACATTCTGAGATAAAAGTTTGAGGAAAACATTTTTACCGTTATTCATGAAATCAGCGTAGATTTTAACAATTTTTTAGGTGTAAATGTAGAATTAATAATAAAAATAGCATTTCACTACATTATTAACACGTGCTTTTAGAAAGCGTGTAAATTTATTAGGTCATATTGTACCTTTCTTGGATCATATTTCAGTATTTTTAGGGCATATTTGCCTGCATATTTCTCGTTTCTGTAGGTTCTAAACATCCAAACCTTAGTTATAACTAGGGACCGGACATTTATGCACTAAAAACGATTAAAATATGCATGCAATTATTGCTCTAAAATGTAGACAATATGCATTAAAAATTGAAAAATATGCACACAACAATAAGCCAATCTTACTCACTCTTCTTTCCCTGCTTTGCCGCAATGTGTGCAGTCGTCTTTGCATGTTGTTCAAGTCGAAATGTCTTGTTTCACATTTCACTTTCTTCGAGGATACTTGACACTGGACGACAACGCCATCAGTTGAATAATCATTATTACCTGACACCCACTGATTTAATAAATACCCTCTGCTGCTCTTCTGTTTAGGCATTTTGTGCACACTAAGATTAAAGCAACATTTTAACTTAAGAAACTCCTCACAAAACTAACCCCAGGCTACTGGCTGCCGGGATGGTGAAAGGAATGTCCCACCCTATTGCCTTCTTGAAATAGTCAGGCTTAAAATATTGTTATCTCGTTATCTGTTGCTCAGAAAGTTTCTTAGAAGGGACATGCAGGCAAAACCAATTTGGTCACCGGCCGCGGTGGCCGAGAGCGATAACCTCGTGCCTCGCTGGCATCGGGAGAGCGTGGGTTTGAATCCCACCTCAGCCGTCCAGAAAATAGTTTTCGTGGTTTCCCATTTTCACCACCAGGCAAATGCCGGGAAGATTCCTTTCAATAGGTCCACGGCCGATTTCCTTCCAATATCCCTTCCCTTACCCGTTCTGAAAAGAAAAGTACTTGGACATTGGCTGCATTAATAATATAAAATAACAAAACAATTTTGTTCAAGATGTTTCAAATTCTACTTTGCCTAATTTCAAATGTAGGCCTATATGCAACAATATGCTGTTATGTTCAGAATATGCAATAAAACCAATACACCCACAAATTATTATATTTACGATATTAAACACAATGTGTACTGAAAGAATGAAAAGTTACATTATTTTCGTGATTTCACCAATCTTTAGTTTGTTCAATTAGTGACAAAGTCCTATTTTTTCACTTCTGCACTTTTGGGGCACGGTTCATTACAAAGCTTACAGATGCAGCTGTCCTTAAGATCGTGGTAGGCACTTTCTGGGCCAATTTTTCCATGAAAGCCGTGTACTGCTAATCGTGTGTACAGGTGTCGGAGTTGGAAGTTTGGTCCTCTCCAGCAGTCTTGTTATCATTGCGTCTGTTTCTGTTATCCCTTCTGGGATCTGTCTTGCTTTGCTGCTCCTCTCTTCGTTGATGACATAAAAGACTGCTTCAGTTTATCAGACACAAAAAACACACAAATTATTCATTTGCATATGCGCATATGCATTTTCAAAAACTCCGGTCCCTAGTTATACATACAGTATTGAAAAGTGTCCACTCCATCCCCTTGTTGGATTATAGGGCGGCAGAACCGATCTGGAGTCAAGGACTTGCCACGGAGCGTAGCCCCCGGCACGGTACGGTGGCGAGAAAATATTCTACACTTTTATTACAAGTGAACGAATAAATGTGTCGTCGATATATTGAACTTCGTAACGACATAACCTGCTCCTCCGATAACTGATACCGTCAATGCCAATTAAAAGAGGAGAGTGACATAATGAAGTCTGGAGAGGACGTGGTAAAGGTAGATATTTCCAAAAGAATTAATTTTTCGATGCTAAATAACGTCAACTTAGACGAAATTTTAGCAACGGTCTGTCAGCTTGAACAAAGATAAGGGGCGTTGTGCATTAAAACAACAACAATGCTATTACGTCCCTTTCAATTACTGCTTCCTTGGTCCGGGTTCAAATCTCAGTCATGCCAAGAAATTTAAGTTTGTTCTGAGGGCTGGAACAGGGTACACTCAAGCCTTATGAGGCAAAACTGGAAAGAGGTGGGTTCGATTGCTACCTCAACGAACCTGGAAGTGGCTTTTCGTGGTTTCCACACTTCTATTCCAGACAAATGCCAGGATGGTTCCTAATTAAGGCCACGGCTGCCTCCTTCCTAATTTCCCTCTGAATTACAAATACATTGTGGTTTCATCTAGGGGCTTTGCGACATCATGTACTTGGGTGCGTGTAGAAAAAAAAAGAATGTCTGATAGCCTGTGTTATTGTGATATCTATATTAGTGTGTGCATTTGCAATTTCGATGAGAATTTGGAAGGAGGCAGCCGTGGCCTTAATTTAGGAACCATCCTTGGAAACTTCGAAAAACCACTTCCAGGATGGCTGAGGTGGGAATCGAACCTGCCTCTTCCCAGCTTGAATTACAAATACATACAGTACTCTACTCCATACACTAGAATAGCACATGTTATCGGCCAAATTGCACATACATACAAATACATGGGATTAAATGGCCATGAAATCCAAGCCCCTAAAATGAGACAACAGCAAACTGCGGGCCTTAGAGACGCCGCGCCGGGGTGCTGGAGTTTTGTCCCAGAGAGATTCTTTAATGCGCCAGAAAAGACTCCCTCGCATTTTAACGCCCTACAATGCCAACTGACTGATTTAATCTCTCCAGAGAATCTCTTTAGTTTACTGTGTATATACTGTGTATGAAGTAGGCTTAAATCAAGTCAAGAATGCGATATGAAAGACAGAAGTAAGAGACATTTGCCCAATGAATAATCATTATTATGACAACACTGTCAAGTATAACGTTCAACCACATTTCGAATGAAGTGTTGATTTCCTTGGCAGGTGCCTCAACCACTAAGGTCATGTAACCTACCGCAAGACAAACTTGGTTTCTGAGGAAGGACCAGAAACTTTTATGACTATTCATCACCTCTTCTGAAGAAGTTAGGATGACGCTCAGATATTCATATGTATGTCAATGGAAAAATCGCTCTTCTGAATGTTTTTAACATTTAAAATAAAAGAATCTCTTTGATAGAGCATTTATGTTTAAGAGTAGTCTTCTTTGATCATATAGGTTTCATATTTCAATAACTGCGGTTCAAGTTTGATGAACTACTTCAATGTTCGCTGAGTTATAGTCACAAACTGATTGAATAAAATAATATGAAATGAAATAAAATTAAAAACACGATGTTCAGTAAAGAACATATAGCCTAGTTTCTCCTAAAAGCATGGGTATAGCTATAATTATTTGTCCTTTTCAAGGAGTATAATAAAATTGATATGATGATTATGATAATTGCTGTTTTAAGGGGCCTAACATCTAGGTTATCGGCCCAATAAAATTGAATGTTGGTTGTAGTAGCTTGTTGAAATACACGTGCTATACGGGTATTATATGTTGATTGATTAAATCCTCACCAGAATTATATATATTTGGGCCATGTGTAAATCTCGTAAGTCTACTTTCATTTTTTTGCAAAAATCTAAAGTTGGCTAATAGAAAATGAAAAAAAAAATACATAAGTAAACAAACACTCTGTATCCATAAATTAACATATCCACCAGATTCGTGACCTGTATTACAACTAAGTCGATGTTATATAATTTGAAGACAATAAATTAAACTGAACTATTATTGTTATTACTATTAATATTATTATTGGACTGTCTAAGAATTGGCATTACTGAACGCTTCTTTCCTCTTGTTCCCATGAAGTCGTAGGCTAATATGATGAGGTAATACTATTATTGCCATGGGAGGAGAGCTAGATAACCGATATCTCGTAACTTGGAGGTAGCTTGCCACGGTGGGTAAGTGGTTATCGTGTCGGATTACTAACCCCCCATGCTTCCAGGTTCGCTCCTGGCCGTGGTAAGTGTTTTTCGAAAGGCGGCAAAAATTACGACTCCCATGTCCTATGATGTTGGTTGGCATGTTAAAGAACCCATTTGAATTCAGTAGGCCGTGTTCATAATGGCAAAATTAATCTCGGGATTTTCCGCCAACACAAAGTTCCTCATTCTCTACCAGAAAGCGCTATAGATATCTAACCTCCGTGACTTTCATAGTGCTCCAAGAAACAACAACATTCGACATACAAGCTGCCTTCTGGGTGTCAAATAACAAAGCTTGCACCCGGCATCCGAGGCCATACCATATTATATTTAGCGGCTTCGGTGGCGTAGTTGGTAGCAGGCTGAACTGCTGTGTCCAAGATAGCGGGTTCAAATTCGGCCGAAGCCGTCATATTTTTAAAGAGCGTTAAAATCCTTCAGTATGCCTTCCTTCGCAGGGGAAGTAAAGCCGGCGGTCCCATGTCATTGGATTTTTGGCATGTAAAAGATCCTTCCACAGTCTAAACTTGTGTTAAGCTAAATTTCTAGTTTAGATTTCGTTGGAACGCTCTATCAACGTTCCAACGTTCACCACTAGGTATCATTGACATCTGGTAGCGAAAGTTGGAACTACTTGAAATTGAATGGAACGTGTAGCCACAGATTACCTTACTAGCTTGTAGCTCGCCCTAAGGGTGTCCGCTGGAAGCAGCTACAGACTCAGGCGAGCCGAACATGTCCTCTGACACTTCCGGCACTAAAAGCCATACGATAAATAGATAAATTATTATATTACATGGAGGTGTGTCTTGTAAAAGGCAAGGTTACATATGATTTGTGTACAGGACTTTTTCAACCTTCTGGATCACATATTCATAAACCACGGCACCATCAAAACCAAATGAAGCATGTTATTACACTTGGATGTTGAGTATCCTTTACTTTCCAAAGAAAACACACCGGATCAACACAAACTGAATTTAATTTCCTTATTTTTATTACACGGAGCCTCCGTGGCTTAGGCGGCAGCACGCTGGCCTCTCACCGCTGGGTCCGTGGTTCAAATCCCGGTCACTCCATGTGAGATCTGTGCTGGACAAAACGGAGGCAGACAGGTTTTTCTCCGGGTACTCCGGTTTTCCCTGTCACAATTTCATTCCAGCAACACTCTCCACTATCATTTCATTTCATCTGTCATTCATTTAATCATTGCCCCAGAGGAGTGCGACAGGCTTCGGCAGCCGGCACACTACATATCCTCGCCGCTAGATGGGGGCTTCATTCATTCCATTCCTGACCCGGTCGGAGACTGGAAGCAGGCTGTGGATTTTTCATTTTTATTACAATTAATATGGGTACATTCAAGTACAGATTGTAACAACACCAGAAATAATAATGATAATAATAATAATAATAATAATAATATTGAATGAGACAGATTCGAGCTGAGGAGAACAAAAATCTCAACAACTTTCACGGACGAATATTCACGGCTGCTAATGTTAAAGGATCTTCATCCAGCTGTTGATGTTGTTTCATTCAAGGGCTCGGACATCATGGCAATTTATCCCTGTGTACTTGGGTGTGTGTGGAATTTTGTCTGATATCCTGTGTGATTGTGATGGATGTATTAGTGTGAGTATTTGTAATTAAAGCTAGGATTGGGAAGGAGGCGACCGTGGCCTCAAGTTAGGAACCATCCCGGTATTTGCCTGGAGTAGAAGTGGTAAACCACGGAAAACCACTTAAAGGATGGCTCAGTTGGGAATCAAACGAATCATTTCTCAGTTTTGCTTCATGAGACTGAGTGAACCCCGTTTCAGCCCTGAGATAAAAATTACTTTCTTGGCAGAGCCAGGAATTAAACTCCGGCCTCCGGGGTGACAGCCAAGGGTGGTAGCTGCTATACTAAGAGGTAGCATACAGCACTTGGCTAGTTAATATATGGGAAGTGCGTAGGCAAATATTATTTATAAAACTGGCTGGTCTTCTACCTGCTATGCACAGTAGGTGAACGTTTCAACCTCTGTCGTTCGGGATAAGATTAATCAAAATATAGCGTCTTCAAATTGCGAATTTCCCTCGTTAGCACTGTCACTCGACGGCCTTTGTCAACTTGTACTTCACAAGTACAGTATTTATTCTTTCCTTGCCAAGTCATTCTTACGTAAAACGCTTGTCTACGACAAACAGTTTACGTCTGAAAGTAGTGACGTGTATAAAATAAAAAGAATGTCAGTGAAGAGAACAAAATTATTTAATGAAATCCTTCACTGTTGTTTACAAACGGGGCCGATACTAAATTTGATTCGTGACAGCTGGTAATGTTGAAAGTAACGTACACTGAAAACTGGATGTCTTATGTTTGATGACATCTGCCGTCCCTGTAGCTCGCATCACATTAATTTGCATTTACAATGATCTGTCTCGTTCCTTCCGTGTTCTTTTCTTCAATTAATCGTGTTGATGCATGTCGTTTCGATCGACCAGTGGCACGCATTCAGAGCAGGATATCATAATAGGAATAGCAATAACCATGTAACTGGATTGTTAACTACCAGGTGAAGATATTTATGGTCAATGGATTTATTAAATTTAAACGTAAATTGATGAATGAACACAAGACTACAAAGTAAGAACTGCACTTGCGTGTTTCATTAATCAGACAAGTGCCAGCACTCGTATGTTTCACAAATGACCAGGACTTCTCTGCTCTCAGCAGTAAATACGATTATTCAAAATCCCCCCACACAAGAAAACTTACATTTCCTCCACAACACGGAAAGCATTCAATCAAGGATATGTTTACGACTTTCTGACTTCTGAATTTCTTTAAATTCTTGAAATACTGTGTACTTTTATGCATCGGTAGTTTTACAGAAGAATGGTGAGTCGACGATACATTTTTGAAATGCATTCTCTTCCTTATCCGCACGTTTCCGTTTGTGATAATTTTTACACTCTTCAGCGTTTAACATTATACGTAGACCAACAAATAAATTCGTAATGAAACCAACAATACGTTATTAAGATACGTAACTAAGAGCTTACGTTCTTATATCATCGTTCAGATGACGCTACTGACCTGGATGAACACTGGTTGCCATGGTTAGTTACCATTGTGTCGGGTAATTGATGAAGCTAATTCCAGATAGTTCGTTAGTTATTGTTGTTTTAAGGGTCGGAACTACGAGGTCATCTGCCCCTTAATTTCAGATAAGTTCTATTTCATTAAATGTTTAACCAACGAATATTTGGGGATGGAATGTAGCCGATCACACACACACACACAAAAATGTCGGCCTATGATATGCAAGTTCATTGTGCAATTAACCATCTCAATCATGGACACAATCGGTTCGAAAATCTTACCGCTTATCACCTAAGAGTGGTGCTGTTTAGTGATGGGCAGAACAACGAGTTTAGCTTCCCTTTCATCCTAAAGCCGTCAGGCGCCGTATCTGTGATGTTTCTGAAGATACTTTAATTTGCGTTTTATATTTACTGTGTAGGCCGTCTCATATGGTTTATTCGCTATATCATGTGACTTCCAGTTTGAAAGGAAAACTTATTTGTGCTCATCATTGCAAAGACAATCTTGTTTATAGCTTAATTTTATTGTACCTCTCGACAGAGTAACTTGAAATTAGTCTCTTGCGATATTCAATTCAAGAATTTTAATTTACATTAGCCAAATAACAAGAGTAATGATTATTTCCAATACTGCACAGTTCAGGCCAAGGTTTTTGGCCGGTGAGCCCCGATTTCACAGTCGTGCAGAGGACAGGTGGTGGACCTCAGTTATGTGCAATTGATATATGGGTTGCTTTCCGCGCAACTGAAAACTCACGTATCAATTGGACCTGCGTGAAGCTCGCAGACTGTCCTTTGTACGACTGCGAAACCGGGACTGACCGGCCAAAATCCGTGGCCTGAACTATAGTAGTGGAGTGAAGTTGCACGTATAAAGACGGTGTGAAGACAGCATGGTGCGGTTTAACGTCCTTAGAAAGGTGTAATTAACATTGTAATTGAATTGGCGATAGATTAGGCCAGGTCTGTCCAGCCATGCCACTGGTGGTTGCGGCGTCACGGCTTGCCACGAGACTCGCTCCGTGGCAGACTAAGCCCCGCTCTTCCACGCTCCACCGCCACTCGCGCTAGCTTCTCCTCTCACTACCTTCTCTTGCTAGAGAAGAGAAGACAGACTTGCCCTCCCTCCCTCTCCGCCAATACACTCCTGCCCTAAACACGCTGTGCTGTAGTGGAATGGGTCATAATTTAAGCAAGTGTCAAGCAAGGCAAGAAGGATATTCTGATTTTACTGAATTCAAACGCAAACCCAATGCAATCGAATATTGCAAATCTAGTTGTATTGAAATACAAAACATGAACTACGTAACGATGTGACCTGTTGATTGTTTTATACTAAATAGAGATTTATAACTAAGTCCCCGATTCTTGGATGTCACGGGTAATCTCGAGAACCACTGAATGGATTTTGAGACGGTTTTCACCAACCTGTAAAGGATATCTCGAGGTAACTTTCTGTAGAAAATAATTTATTTATGATCAAAGGAAACCAAGCAGTGACGATTTCAGTGAAAGAGTCGAAAGATAACCTGGCGTCCGTGCGCTTTTTAAGCTTACGCTGGGCAAACCGTGAAACATATCTATATACTATGAGTGTAAGAATTGTTCAGCATGAAAAGTTCTACAAAAAAAATCCGTGAGAGCATATCTCTATCTTCAACACATCCCCTCTGTAAGTGTTTTTACGTTTTCATTTCCTCCAACAATCTCCATTCAATTACTGAAATAACTGTTCCCGGGTGAAGACAGGGCGGGTTGCTAGTAGTTTTATAAAGTAATAAAGCAGGCAGTATGATTCAAATATTCGTTATAGCTACTGATTATTGGTTACTAGTTTCCTATTTAACGCCACGCACAACGTTGCCAGCTCGCTACCGCAACATCTTCCTCCCTTGTAGCCATGCCTCGAGCCCCACCTTTCCCACACAAGCCCCCAATTCACTAAGGAAATGAAATGAAAGGAAAGGTCGTGGCACTAGCGTGGCAGACGGCTACCACCGTGGCATTTTCCTTGGACAAGTCTGGATTAGACCATTCTACATAAATTAATTTCTAAAAGATCCTTAACGTCCATACGCAAGAGCAGGGCCTCTCATGGTGCATGCGTTGGAGCAATGTGCAAAAAGAAGACTTCGCTAGGTTGACCACAGTGCAAATCCCTACTTATCGTCTTTCCTTAGGCTTGTCTTGCTCACTCCGCCTGTCTTGCCCTTCCTCACATTCCCCGTTGTTTCATCCTCAAAGTACTGTAGTTCTTTCATTTTCTTCGTTAACGACCGGTGACTCAAACGTAGTACCACGCGTCGACAACAACAATCATTCACTGTTGACCAATAGTATGCTTGCTCTATCTCTCCACATGGAGTCCAGAGACCAGTTCTGGCTGCCAGCTCGCTTGTCAGGTTTCCGGTCTTGCAGAGTTGCACGCAGTTCTATCCAGTATCACTGCTTGCTCTCAGTGACTATGGTGGAGAGTTGACAACGCTGCGCCTCGAGATGGGAAAGTCCTGGCTGTATGCAGACATGGAATGTAAACATGGCCGCCCAGCGAGCTGGTCGTTAACAAGGAAAGTGAGAGACTGCACAAGCTTTATTCCAAGAATTTTCAACTTCCTTAATTCTTCTTCTCTTGCGTCCCCTATGATTTCACCATATTTTTTCTGAATGTTATATGCTGTAGAGGCTTTCAATAGACGATTTTCTTACGCACGTGTACTGCAGATTAGGCATTTATTACCACAACTGTTAAAGAAAAATAAGAAAGTTCCCACTTCGATTTAAATGTACTTTCATGAGTCTTTGCTTTCTTCGGAGCAGGTTGCTTCATTGTTATGTCGTTGTATTGCACTTGTCTATTTCATTGATAAACCGTTTATCAACGCACGCTTTGTCGCTCTGCATCGCGCTACACCATTCGAGCCGAACTGAGTCGAGTTGAACAGAGCCACCCCGAGCCTACACGCTGCGCTATCCGATGCACGGAAAACACAAAACTTTCGCGTGCGAATTCTGGCAATTGAGAGTCCCTGCGCTAGAGGAAACAGAAGTTATACATTTACTTACAGCTACATAAGACTTATAAAAGTCTACCAATAACCTAAAACATTCACCTTTAAAACTTACTTTTAATTGAAAGGTAGTCTATCAAAATGTCATGAGAAAAATTTGCTTACAATACTGTAGGATGTCACCTGTTTAACCGACATCATAGGTCCTGTGAACTTAAGGGGGGAAATAGTTGGATTTCCTTCATTAAATAGTAACTGTTAAATGGACAACGGAAATCAAAATACGCATTTTAACAGAAAATATCCAAGTTTCGGAAAACAATGTTTAGAAAATTTCTTAGCACTCTGTGAAAGTACCCCTTGTCTCTTGTAATTGTTGATTCTATAGCTAACAAGGACTGTGCAAATAGGTCTTCCTTCTTTCGTTCTCAAACTTACATGTTAAAGTGTAAACGTACGACTAATTGCCTGTTTCCTGTTCCCCAAGTCGTTTGCAAAGCGGGCTTTAATGAGCTGTCAATCAAAAAATGGCAGCCTATTTCTCAGCCTTTATCGATCAGTTTGGCATTAAAGTTTAAACTGAGCACTCCTAAACTTACATTACTGACATAGGTCGGCAGTAGTCATTATGGCTTCGAAAGCAAAATATTGTGCTTGATCTTAACACGAGAGTAAAAGTGATACAAAACTCGATTAATTCGTAGCAGAAATAATTATGTAAATACAATATTGAGTAAGGTACAGTATGAGCAGAATTTATTTTTTCCCAGTATGTCAATTAGCCTATATGCTCATCCAGATTTTAGTATAGGCCTAGCTCCGTTAAACCAAAACTTATTTTTAATGGGAAAAAATGCTAGTCCCGTTCGATTCCTCTGAAGGCAGGTTTTACTGCATTGCAATCATCTAAGCAAAATATTTCGCACTCATTTTACGCTTTACCGGTTTCAGTGTTTGGACATAGTTAGGTACTTGTTCCCATATATATGAAACACCCGTATAAAAGCCTTTTATACACTGCAGATATACAGTATAATCGTGAAAGATCAACCTGTCTTTTGTGAAGTTTTGTTTTGGGCATGTTTCCATTCCAGTTTTACCCTAGGGGCAAAAATAATTGAAATGCGTTAAACAATCCTCTTATTTGTCACATCAGCTCTCGAGGCAGCTTTAAAACTCCGCTCCAGCCGCCTGTCAACTATATATATATACATTATCACATATTAAAACATAAAATGAAACACGAACGAGCATGGCATGTCATTTCACCCGCCGGCTATAGAACAGACAAGTGAATAACGACATCCGTCTTTTTTTTTTTTTTTTTTAAAGAGACATGATCGACTGTATTTTATTTCTTGTTAAGCTGCTCTGGTTTTTGCTTTATTTTGTTGTAGTTTCTCTGCTTTCTCTTCCGTTTGTTTGTCATTCTTCTCTGGTTTGCTCTCTCACACTAAGCCATACACAATTAGCCTGAATATTCACGGAGTCATTAGGAGTAGCCAGTCCTACTTCAACCCACTAGCGTGCCGTTCATTCAGATGCGTCCAATTCGAATGGGAGAGGAGAGCAGATGGACCCGGGCCATCTCTTCAATAATTGAGGAGTCACAAACACTGTACAATAGATACAAAATGGCGAAAAGAGAGAAATATTATGAAGTTATTCAACCAACAGTTTTCTGTATTATACGCTAAATTATACCAACACAGCGAAGGCATACAGTATATTATCATTAGGCTATTTTCATTTATGCTTTTGTTTTTCTTATACAATTAGTAGTAGCCTTACCTTGTTCAAAGAATACATCTTTTCAGATCATTATACTCTGTGAACTACCAGAATAGGATTGACAGTTCTCGTCTAGCCATGTGGTCTGAGAACGAGGTTGCCAAACTGTACAAGCCACAGATACAGCTGACCAGGCACTGAAGCACGTGGGCTGGAATATTGTAACGCAGAGTATTATGACATCAACTATCCGAACAAGGATTGGTCAAGAGGCAAAGGGGTGATGACTGACATGGAATTTCCGGCGAAATGTCAATACTATTCAGGCAGCTCACAGAGTATAAAAGAGAGGTTCAAAAATATTTTTGAAGTAGGACTTTCGTGAATTTCTTGTGCATCCCCCCCCCCGAAGCACCTCGGCAAACTGCAGCTTTCCAGTAATTGATGTTCCTGAGTCTCTGACATTGTGTGTCAATTATTTATACGGATAAAGCGTGACGAAATTAGAAATATTATGTATTAATTTGTGATTACGTAATACAGGGGACGTAATATGTGTATGGCCCCTTATAAGAGAACGAAGAGAGTTCTGTTTTATTTGACATTTTTGAGACTCTTTTTCTTTTCTTTTTTTACATGATTAGTCTACAGAGTGGTTTTGACATATTTATGTGAATAGAAATTTTAGAAGCCTTTCTCCATTGTTGCCTTTGTAATCAAGAATAGAGAACTACTTTTCAGTCTGTCAACACGGTAATGTGCGCAATTAAATTGGTCGGGGAATTAAGCCTACACACAACTGCTAAACTGGAAAATATTTCATTGGTAAATGTATTAACGTGTTGACAGACTGAAAAGAAATTATATTACGATTTGTATGCGTACAATTAAGCACGCGTGAGTTGTGCCTGAATTAGTAAGAAACACACATACTTTATTTTGTTTGTTCTATCCACCTTAACGCATGACTAACATGGAAATTATAAATTGGAGATGTGTGAGTCAAGGAAAAATGGCCCGTGACGGAGAGAGATGTATTGTGTAACAGTATACTAAATCAACGGTTTCTTCACATTTATTAATACTCTCTTTTAATACGCATTACTATGTTTTTCTATACCGCACATGATCGTAAATAATAATAATTATTATAATATAGATAAGGAGTCAAAGCATGGCATCAGTGGAATGGACATCGAACAGTGGAAAGATGGCAGAACTTCCTAAAAACTCAAAAACTGACCTATAAAACAATCCGGTTCGAAAAACGTGCCTACAACAAAATCAGACTCGAAGGGTTAGAACAGGATTTCCAGAAAAACAACACTCGAAATTTGTACAAGACATTCCGTGAGGACTTGTCAGGGTACAAACCACCAATATTAAGTTTCCGTCGACGTAATGGACGACTAGAAACAAACAGTAAGGAGAACTGCAAGATACTGGCTGATTATTTCCAAACTCTACTGAACTGTGATCCTCCAGTGGAAAGACTGCAGTTTGAAAAACCTGTACCAAACCCAGACTCACTTCCCTCAACAACTCAAGAAATAAAAGAGATAATCCAATCGCTCAAAAATAACAAAGCCCCTGGGAACGATGGAATAACTGCTGAGATGTTGAAAATAGGAGGAGATGACCTCATAAGGAGAATTCATACACTCCTAACAGAAATATGGGAGAGCGAAATAATTCCGAAGGACTGGAAGAATGCCATTATCCGTCCGTTGCATAAAAAGGGCGACCGAGCGGACCCCAACAACTACAGAGGTATATCACTTTTACCAATTATATACAAGGTATTATCTAAAGCACTCTTAAACAGAGTAGAACAACAAACTGATCATTTGATTGGTGAATACCAGGCAGGCTTTAGGAAAGGTAGATCGTGTTCGGAGCAGATTTGGAGCCTAAAGACGATATTAAGGATACGCCGCAGTACCAACACATTTGTCACCTTCGTGGATTTTAAGAAGGCGTATGATTCTATTGACAGACAAACTGTTCTGAACACCATAGAAGAGCTCAGAGTTGACAGGAAAACCAGGGACTTAATACGCCAGACTCTCACTGACACAACATCTCAAGTGAAGTTTCTAGGTGAACTATCAGAACCTTTCGAAGTACATACCGGAGTTCGACAAGGTGACGGCCTCTCCCCACTGCTTTTTAACTTAGTGTTAGACAAAGTCATCAGGGAGTGGGAAAACAACATCAAAGGCATAAGCATTGGTACTCTGGAACAGAAAATAAAAGTAAAATGCCTAGCTTTTGCTGACGATCTAGCTATCTTTACCAAGACTAGTGAAGAAACCAAGTATGCCATAGAGAAGTTACATGAGTTAGCATCAAAGACAGGACTCCAAATATCGTATGAGAAGACGCATTTCATAGTAAATGGAGACCAGAATATCCCGAGATCTCCACTACAGACCAACTATGGAATAATTACGACACGTACCTTCCTTCAAATATTTAGGAGAAATTATTGTACCGTCTGGATTGGACAGGAAAGCTAATTTAGAAAGAGCTACCAAACTTCAGAAAGCATACCGAATAACATGGAATCACTATAATAAAAGAGTGATGTCACGAAATGCAAAACTACAGCACTACCAGACAGTTGTTCTTCCGGCAGCATTGTACGCCTCCGAAACTATATCTCTAGGAGGCCACTCTCAAATTGGTGAAATCGAAATCCAGGAACGTAAAATTCTCAGGAAAATATATGGCCCCGTTTATGTTAATGGTATATGGATTAAAAGGAAAACCACAGACTTGTACACAGTAATCAATAAGTTCACTGATACCGTGCGTAAGAGACGATTGAAATTTTATGGTCACATCTGCCGAATGGACAACACCAGATATGCAAGAAAACTGCTTGATATAATTAATTCAAAGAAGGTCAAAATCAGTTGGTTAGAAGAAATCAAACAGGACTTAAAGGAAATAAACATTACAGAAGATAGCATCATGAATCGCAAGACTTTTGGAACCCGAGTTACAAATCACACTTTCGCCGAAAAAAGCTAAAAAGACCACTGGAAAAAATGGACGGAGGAACGTAAGAAGGGGCATAGCGAGTTCATGAGGAGATTTTGGGAGGAGAAGAAGAGGAAAGCTCCATCAACCCGAGTCAACAAGTTCAAGCGCGCTCCCTAAGTGGGCAAAACGAAGAAAGAATAATAATAATAATAATAATAATAATAATAATTTGCTGGAAGCTTTATACACCACAGAAACCAAATCTCTCGGCGGGACTCTAAAATTTTAGAAATTAAAAAGCAGGAATGGAAAATTCTTCATAAAATTTATACTAGGCCAACGAGAGAGAATGGAATGTGGATTAAGAGGAGAACAGTGGACCTCAATTCCTTAACTGACTGCTTCACTGATGTCGTCCGAAGAGACGTCTGAAATTCTATGGTCATTGGCTATCTATAAAATGGACTGCAACAGACTAACCAACAGGTTATTTAAAGTAATCGACTCAACGAAGATCAATAGTTTTTTGGGCACATCCACAGAATGTGCAATAATAGATTAACTAAACAGATATTCAATCTACCGAACGGTTACAAGTCTAACCCCGCATGGTTCGTTGAAATTAAAAAAAGGTATGAAACACGCTGGAATTACAACAGACGCCATAGAAAACGGAAAACTCATCCGAGAAGTTACTCAAAAGGCAGGATTTCAGGAGAGAAGGATACTAACAACCAGGAAGAAGTAGGCTCAAGAGGAGAAGGACCACCACCCAAGCAGGATGCAGGAACTTTGGAAGCAAAGGAAATTGAACACAGTGAAAAATAGCCAAAGTTGATTCATCGTACCCCCCCAAGTGGGTTATTCGAAAGAAGAAGAAGAAGAAGAAGAAGAAGAAGAGGAGGAGGAGGAGGAGGAAGAGGAAGACTGAATGTATCCCTGGACTACTTGCTTCGAACAAAATAAGTACTAAAGGTTGAAGAGAGAAAGGATTATGACCATCATCTCGGGATGTACTGTGCAAGTGCCATGCAATTGTTTACTTCCTGCGATCATAGTCTCTTCTTACACACTCGTTAATCTCATTGCAGAGAATGACAATTCATAACGCGAGATAAAGCGTGGGACAAAGAGCAGTAGCATAGGATACGTTGTAGTCGTTGATACGCCGAGGTTTCGGCGAATAATGCCACGAGGGTAGTTAAACGGTAACCAAGCAACGAACAAAACATTGCTCTTGGAATTAAATACAATTAAAAGCAGCATAATTCAATTTTCTTGAGTCTTAAGTGTTTTGCATGGTTTGATGCAGCACTCCATGCCTCCCAGTCCTCAGCTAATCGTTGCACCTCTACATAGCTAGCACACCCAAAATCCGAGACAATCTGTTTGACATATTCTAACCTTGGTCTACCCCTAAGAGTTCTTGTCCTCAACCCTTCCTCCATTACTACGCTTACTATTCCTGGGTGTCTTAGTATGTGTCCTACCAACCTATCTCTTCTCTATCAGTCGCCAGAGACATATCACCTCTCTCACTCGTCCTAATACAGGGTGCCGTAAATAAAATGTGGCCCTGGGTACAGAGTTCCAGGTTACAGGCAAAGCAGCGTCGCTGTACGTAGGCAACACCTACTGCAGTACCGTATGGTGGGTAGTCTATACTGAGTCAGATCTCAAAAGGGCTGTTAGTAGCGATTGCATGTTAATGACGACAGGTGATAGCATTGTCTGGCGGTATATCTCAACATAATGCTGTTTGACAGCTAAAGTGTATCGCAAAATCCCTCATAGTCTTCAAGAACTGCTGCAGAACATTTCTGATGAGATTGCAGCAATTCCAGCGGTCCAGCTGCGATCTGCCTTCCGCAACTTGCTGATCAGGGCTGAAAGGTGCCAAGAGATGAATGGTGTTCATTTTCAACATCTGCTATAAGCAGGTCAGGGAACTATCTCCATTCCTTTAGTGTGTTTCTTTGCAACCTGGAACTCTGTTCTCCGGGCCACTTATTTGCGACAACCTGTACCTTTCCATTTGTAACCCTATCAACCCATCTGATATTCATCATTCTACTGTAACACCGCATTTCAAACGCTTCAATTCTCCTCTTTTCTGCTGCAACAATAGTCCAAGTTTCACTTCCATAGAGTGCCACGCTCCAGACAAAGGCTTTCAAAAATGACTTCCTATTACCTAAATCTATATTCGATGTCAATAGATTCCTTTTCTGTAGAAATGTCTGTCACCAAGGTACAGGGTTCGATTCCCAGTCAATGCACGTGAGATTTTAGAAGTGAAATGCCATTTCCTGTGGTTTGGATTCTACGTAAAAAGGAGGACCCGTGGCTCAGGATCACACGATTAACGGTCACGTAAAACAACTAGCTTCCTTCCTTTAGCTTTCTCTGTAGAAATGCTTTCCTTGCCTGAGTCAACCTACTTTTTATATCTTCTTTGCTTCGTCCATCACTGGTTATTTTGCTTCCTAAGTAACAGAAGTCTCCTATTTCCTTTAGCTTTTCACCTGCCAATTTGACGTTCATTTATTTATTTCGGCAGCATTCCAATATTTTTGATTTACATTTATTAATTTTGATCATCAATTCTTTCCTCAAGACAGAGTCCATACCATTCAATAAGGATCTATAATTTAAACAATATTTTGAAATCATTAATCCACAAACATCAATAGCATTCAAACTTCGTACACTGATCCACTAACTGGATGCAGAGAATCCAAGGTCAACTGTCGACTGTGGATTGTGAGGGTGCGTGGTAAGAGCGATGAAACCCTCAATGCCATTACCATGGAGAAGAGGCGGATTCGATTCATACCTCAGCCATCCTAGAAGTGATTTTCCACGGGTTCCCACTTCTACGGCAGGCAAATGCCGTGATGGTACCTAACTTAAGGCTACGGCCACTTCCTACCCCAATTACAAGTAGCCTCACGACATCACAGTGACACAGGTTATCAGACAAATTCTACACACATCCAAGTACATGGGGCTACATGAGCATGACGTCGAAAATCACCTAACGGAATTAACAACATCAACAATAGCTATACAGCCACAGTACCTTTAAATCACGAGGTACCGGTACGTCTGTTGTTGAAAGTAAGGAAGCCTACACCAAACCCTCATAACTAGTTAGGCGGGCCTGAGAGGTAGGATCATGGGGATGAAAGCGCCGCCTGGACACTCGTTGCCCGCCACGACACCCAGTGCTAAGGATGGAAAGTTAATGTGAATGTTTGTAGCCTTATTAGGACCTAAGGACACTTTGCCTATCGTCTCTTGTGTACCTGTGTGTGAATGGAATTTGATAGCCTGAGGTATGTTGATGAATGAAGGAACGGGACAGTATACGCAACATGTTAGGTGCGAATAAGAACCCGGTCGGGCGCGGGTCAACAACACAAGATGCTGAGGCTGACTTCCGCTGCCCAGAGCGGGGCAAAAAGCGGTCCTAATGGCCGCGAGCTGCCTGCACCTGCTGGGCCAGACCCGCCCACCTTACACTCGACCTGCTTGCTCTTCGCGGCCACCTACAACCCTGCCTTCATGCCTGCCTTCACACCTGCCAGGCTCATATTCTTTCACTGACCCTCTCAAATTGATTCAATCTCGAGGTCACTGAAGCGAAAAGCCATGCGCATGTCGATATAAGAGGGCGTATACTGTAGGTACGGAATGCACTACCATTTTGAACCTAGCAATTGAATAATAGTTTTTCTAAACTTTTAAAGGTTTTTTACTGACGACAGTATTGACATTGTAATATTTTAGCCTATTTTCAATTTTGGAAAAAAAAAAGGCTTATGAGATCACCTTTTGTCCGTGTGTGTGTGTGTGTGTGTGTGCGTGTGTGTGTGTGTGAGGTGTGTGTACCCCCCTAATAAATTCTAAACGGCTGGAGCGATTTCAATGAAACTCGGTAAGTCCATAGCACTATTCCGGGTGACCCCGACCGTGCCCTTCAAATTTTGTTACGTCTCACCAATCCAACATGGCGACTGTGCGAAATATTTCACCAGCATTCAATATCTCCGAAACTATTCCCGATATCACCATGGAATATATTACGGTGATAAAGGGAACTACTAGAAGTTCACCTATATGACTTTTGAAAAACTGGTAACTACAAAACCAACATGGCGGCCACCCGAATTAGCGACTTTTAAATAGACGTTTCTCGCGATTTAACCAACCAAACGCAATGAAACTTGGTACAGTATATGTTTATACACATTGTAATGCACCGACATCAAACTTCATTCAATTGTTTACATAACCACAAGATGACGGATGTGCGAAATATTTCACCGGCATTCTATAACTCTGAAACTATTAGCGGTATCACCCTGAAATTTTGTACGGAGATAAAGGGCACAACTGGAAGTTCATCTATAAAACTTTCAAAAACCGGTTAACTACAAAACTAACATGGCGGCCAAGCGAATTTGAAAATTTTAAATAGAACTTTCTCGCGATTTAATGTTCCAAACGCAATGAAATCTGGTACAGGAAATGTTTATACACATTGTAATGCACTGGTATCTAATTTAGTTAAATTTTTATATAACCTCAAGATGGCGGCTGTGCGAATTTTAAAAATAAGTTTTTATTTCTTGTGTCATAATCATGCGATCGAAGTGAAAGTTTGAATAATGAACCTACGCAATATTTTTCCTTTAATGGTACATGACTATATGGCCTATACATATAAAAATCCAACATGGCGACCATCTGAAGTATTCAGACGGCTCTGAATATCTTCGGATCTACTGTATTATAGCAAACAAACTGAATTTTTTTATGTTCATTGGGGGCAATGAACTTAAGTTCACCTATAGGACTTTAAATAACCTGGTGATCACAAATCCAAGATGGCGGCGACGCGAAATATAAATATTTACATGGACGTTTCTCGCAATTTAACCATCCGAGTGCAGTGAAACTTGGTACAGTAAATCCTAATACGAATGTTAATCCACTAGCATCTAATTTATTTCAATTGTTTCCATAACCACAAGATGGTAGCTGTGCGAAATTTTAAAATCTCCTTGTTACTTCTTGTGTCCTCATCATGCGATTGAAGTTTGAATGCTACACGTACACAATAATCTTCATGTAACAGTACATAACTCTAGGACCTACATATATAAAATCCAACATGGCGACCATCCTTAATATTTAGTCGGTTCTCAATATCTACAAATCTATTACAGCAATCAAACTGAAATTTCGTATGTTGATAATGGCAGTTAACTTAAGTAGGATATATGAAAATAGGCTGTATAGTTCTTCACGGAACTACAGGTTTTTCGTGTGGCCTCCTTAGAGGCTGAGTGCAGGTCTTTCCAGTCGACGCCCGTGGTCGACCTGCACGCCGGAATGAGGGATGAAATGAATGAATGACATTGGGCAAGGATGTGGAAGGAAGCGGTCGTGGCGTGTCAGAAGGTACCGTCCCAGCATTTGCCTGGAGTTGAAAATGGGAAACCAAGGAAAATCATTTCAAGAACGGCCGACGGTGGGACTCGATCCCACATTTACCAAGTCGGTAGAGAGCATGCTATAGCGAGCGTAGCCACCGCTGTTGGTATAATAATAATAATAATAATAATAATAATAATAATATTAATAATAATAATATAATAACTGTACGGCTTCAAATACCGTTGAACTTTTGTCGAGGTACTGAGACGATCTTCTCTCCGATTTCAATGTTCTGCTTAACACTACCATCTCGTGCAGATAAATCTGATAAATCATGATACGTTGGACAACGAGAAATATTATATTAAACTTTTGCAACATAATTACATTGTTGTTGAATTTTGAATATTTGAATATTGCATTGAAGCAATAAGGAATGACCAGGGAGGTGTTATATGAATGTATTTTTTATTAAATATTGACAACTATTGTTATAAACATAGTAAATAGGATAGTAGACCAAGGAAAGTTTATGGATTAAAATACAGTATTAAGTCAAGATTGATGAAAGGCCAACGCAGTAACTGAATATATTGTGAAGGATTTATTAGTATTATTGGAGTGGAGAACTCATTTACCTCTTAGGTAGACTAATCTCCCCCCCCATTCTCTTCACATGACCCCACCACCTGAGTCGGCTCATACGAACAGCTTCATCTAGCGTGTTCATTTCTAACATAGCCTTTATTTCTTCATTACGAGTACCCTCCCGCCATTGCTCTAATCTATTTTCCCCAGAAATCACTCGTGCTTCCCTCGTATCAGTTACCTTAAGCTTATGTATGAGATACCCTAAATCTACCCAGCTCTCACTTCCATAAAGGATGGTCTGTGTAAATACTGAGCGATGAAGGGAGAGTTTCGTCACTACACTAACTTCTTTCTTGCAGAATACTGTAGATCGCAACATAGATTGACAGATAAAATCTATAAAAAAGAACTTGGTTACGCGATCACGTTATCCCAAATTCCTCAAAAAGATCAATCTAGCTAGCGGAAGAAAACATGACGTGCAATGTGACTTTCTAGCCGGTGTGTGCGCCTACTTGCTCCTCACGCAGCCTAACCGAGACTATCTTAATGGGGATCTCGTTTTGTGGAGGGTTTAATGGAAAGGGAATCCTGTAAGGGCGTGGAGTCTTGGTTGGGTCATGCATGAGTGGAAGAATGCGTCCTGTCCAGAGTAATGAGATCTACTTCGCAATGAGAACAGCTTGTCAGAGCCTTCTGCACGACAGAGAACTCCCGGAAAGGTAAATAGAGAGAGAGAGAGAGAGAGTATTGCATTACGTAAGCACAGTGGGTCAACATCAGATATAATATCTAATATTGGTGAATAATCCCGAGCTAAATTTAATTTATGAGCATGATTTTAGAGTTAATAGAATTAAGGAAAAGGGAAACAACCGCCGATTCGGGTAGTTTAGTGTGCTAACGGGCAAGGCAAGACGATTGGATTCGAACTAGAAAGTCAACATTCCTTGAAATGGTTTCCGTAGTTTCCCAATTTTATTTGTTTCATTTAGAGTCTTGGACATCGCTGTCATTTCAGTCCCGTGTAATGTCGCGACGTTCAACGCGTACCCACCACCGAACAAATATTTCGGCTTGCATTTGATCCTTAGGGCAGTTTTCACCAACGTCAATCGTATTATTATAATACGCTAAGGTGTATGTTTCACAAAACTCAAGCTCCTAAACCAGAGGGAGTTAGAAGGCGTGGTTTGTACCAAAATCTTCCAAACCGTCTCAATAGTACAGGAAAAATCTTGCATTTCTTGAAAAGTCAACGGAAATATATTTATTTGTTTATAAAATGATTTTTAAACAAATAAACAAGACGAAAGCCCCTGCTGAGCTATGTCGCGTACAGCCCGCTGAGCACTAGAGCCGGTCGGGTAGTCTATACACATGGGGCGCACACAGCGCGCGAGTTCTCGTACGGTCCGCTAGTTATCTCTTAATTCATCATTAAAGGGGATATTTAATGTGCCAGTAAATCACTGACTCGGCTCCCTCACATTTGCGCACCCTCAAATGCCAACTGACTGCGCCAGGATACGACCCTGAAATCTTGGGTACAGGGAGATGAAGCGGATGGTATTTCACGACATGAGGACGTAAGCAGTGATTAGTGATTTTTACTGTTCTTATACAATTATTTAAAAAGTGTTTAGTACAAAAACAACAATGTTGCAATTTCAGTCGATTTCGCATATTAACGCGAATTAAATACTGTACAACTAAAATTTAATCGCAGGGATCATACGCAGAAAATGAAGATTGTCAAAATACACTTCGATTGCATATGTGTATACTCTAAATGTATTATAATTTAGTCCGTCATGAAATGTGTAATGAACTTCTTTTTTTTTTTTTTTTAGCGTATGGCTTTTATTGCCGGGAGTGTCCGAGGACATGTTCGGCTCGCCAGTTTTGTAGCTGCTTCGAGACGGACACCCAATGGGTGAGCTACAAGTACCGTTGGGGAGGAAAGTTGGAAGGGAAGGGCGAGGAGTTGGAAGGTAGCGGCTGTGGCCTATAGTTAGGGACCAACCCCGACATTTGCCTGGAAGGAAGATGGGAAACCACAGAAGACCATCTTCAAGGTTTCCGGCGGGGGGATTCGAACCACCTCGCCTCCCGGATGTGAGCGACTGACATTAGTCATGCCGTAACGACCACGGCTAACTCACAATGAACAAACTAACGGCCGCTAACGCGCACCGCTAGGCCATGGGGCCAAGCTATCTGCGGACTCGGTAAACGTGGTTTCGAGCCCCACCGTCGGCCGTCCTTGAAATGGGTTTCCGTGGTTTCCCCATTTTCAACTCCAGGAAAATGCTGGGAAGGTACCTTCTTATAGGCCACGGCTGCTTCCTTCCACATCCTTGCCAAGTTTCATTCATCTTCATTCATTTCATCAATCATTAACTCATCTCATGAGGCCGACGTCAAGAAGGGCTTCCGGATGTAAAAACCACCCGCCACATAGACTTTTATCGCATCACATCCCCGACCCCGTTCAAAACGGGAATAATAAGGGGTAGACATGCATATATTCGTGTATAGAACTATGTACTGTTCCCCAAGACAGAGCTCTCGGGAATCTTTTACTAGATAAATAAATAACTAAATACATAAATAAATACATAAAAATACATAAATAAATACATTAAATAAATACCATAATTATATGAATAATTAAATAAATAAGTAATTACACAAATACCGTAACTAACTTTCTTCGGATTTTCCCAATTAATTGGGGTCGCCGGAGCCAACCAGGCTCATTTTGGTTTTAGTCGGAGATTTAAGGCCGGATGCCCTTCCTGACGCCACGTGATTTTTCAGGTGAAAATTCCACCTTGCTGACACCGGGATTCGAAACCCAGCTGTCCGGGTGAAAGACGGGCAGCTAAGCCACAGCGCCATCACGCTCCCCAAGTAATTACACAAATAATTAATTAAATAATTAATTAAATAAACAAAACGTGATGTTCCTACAAAATCGCAAATGCTGTAAATTCTAAGGATTGTACAATATTTCCGGAGTCTCGAACAGAACTACTTTGCTGCATTCGAAATAATTTATTTCGGAAATAGCCTACTGTACATCAAATTAGAACATAGGTTTGAAAATGTTTATTATGTTGAACAGATGTATGAAGGTTTGCCACCCCCTGCCGAGCCGAGCAGCTTATAACCGGTTAGCGGACAGTAGCACGCGAGCAAGGCAGCGGCTGGAGCTCTCCCGTTAATCCCGACCAGACTGCAATCAAGGTCAGCTGATGCAGGAAATTCTCACGGTCAGAAAAAAAGTCTGAAGACAGCATGCGCGTTATCGAACACTTACTTGTCAATGACGACACTTCCGTCCGATAATAAATATATTAAAAGAAAAAGCACTTATTTTTATTGCATATCTTTGCACAACTCCGTTAACTTGACACGTTTCTCTTTCTATAGCAGGAAGGTTGTCTACGAATCATATCTCTTCGCATCCTGCTGCTTGGTATACATTAATAATGAAGACTGGATATGTCAATGAAAACCTTGATCCAGAACGGAATTTCATTCATTTACTTGATCTTAACGGTCGCCTTTTCTGCAAGAGAAGATCGTCCGTGACCTTGGCGATTACTTAAAAACTCGTCCTGAAGATATAGGAGCCGACTTTGCCCATACTTTACAATCCATGCGTTGAACAAGCGATGAAGGAAATTTAGAGGAAAATTTAAAGTAGGAGTAAAGATTCAAGGAAAAATAATGTCAATTCTGAGATTTTCTGATGACACTGGCATCTTAGCCGATTCACCAGAGACTTGAGTGACTTTTATGTTCGACGATGTCGAAATGTAAATATATGTCAGAAAAAGGGTATCATAATGAGGGTCATTATAGTAGGCTACTATTCTTCATTATGAAACAGTTTCTCCAGCCAATCAGAGCTCATTCATTGACCAATTAGGTAAGGATAGCTTCGCGCGTGCGCTCAAAATCCAACATGTCGGATATGAATTACATGATTTGAAAGATCAAATTGGATATCGGATCAACCATTGTAGTTCCCACAAACACAAAGACAAAATCAGCACGAACCTTTACGGTAATAAGAAAATACTATGACATATGGAAGAAATTTATGAATCTACGTCCAGCAGTTAGCAACACAGCATCCTTCTACATAAATTACCGACATGGAAAGTGCACCGTCCCATATGTTCACGTAAATAAACTGGCGAATATGAGACAAGAAATAGCACTGTACCTTAATATCCCCAACACCAATTTCTACACAGCGCATAGCTTTCAAACGACTTCGGTGACAATATCAGTGAATGCTCGTTCTGATCAGCACTAGACATCATGCAGGCTGTTAACAATAGCATTGCCAAGCAAAGTAAATGGTCTCTGCTTTCGAAATTCTTTGACCCACGCATGCGCTCTGTTCAGTCAGCAAACCACCCATCGCGCTCTGTTCACTAACTGAAGTTACTGAATCCCACAGATATTTATGAATATTTATGTTATAACATATAATAAAGTTATAATTAACTCCGCGTGCAGGATCTACTGGGTGGATTGAGTAGCTCAGTAGTTTCTGTTGCCGGTCCCAAGCCCGGGGAAAGGAGGAGGGTTGGCTTAAGCCGTAAAATAAGAGCCAGAACACATCTTGAGGCAACCTCTAGGACTCACAATCTTAGTTGTATAACGTTGGACTTTGTCCAACCCACATTTACTTTAATATCATGGATTTAGCTTCTAATGGTCATGATTACCCTGAAGACAATGCTAGGCGTAAATCGGATTCCAGGGTGCCTAGCAGTTTAGGGTTACATTATGGTGAATCGGAGCACCACAAGAACAGTTCAAGATTCAAGAAAATGAGAAAATATTTTTTTGGAACATACAATGTGAATTCCTTAATTCAGGTTGGAAAATTGAAACAACTAACAACAGAACTTCATAGACATCACATTACAATATTAGCCCTTCAAGAGACCAGGTTCTTGGATGAGGACACCTTTGAATCTGACAACTTCCGAATTTTCAAAGGAAAAGTTGGGAAGAGAGTGATGAACATGCCACATCTTGGAACAGCTTTTATGGTCAAGAAGAAATTCTTGGACGCAGTTATCGCTTTTAGAAGTGTGAATGCCAGACTATCTTTTCTAACTATAAAATCACTCAATAAGAGATAAACGCTAATCAACTCCCATGCTCCTATAAATAAGGATAATAAAACGAATCCAGAGAAAGTTGATGAATTTTGGGACGAGTTAGAAGCCGAAATTCTCAAAATTCCTTCTAATCATGTAAAAATTTTACTTGGAGATTTCAATGCTCAGCTTGGATCTGAGAGAAAATTTTCTGATATAATAGGTAAATATCCCGCTCACAATAGAACCAACAGGAATGGTGAGAGATTGGTTAAACTCTGTGAACATCTAAACTTAAAGCTTATGTCCACACATTTTAAAGCAAAACCAAGTAAAAAGAAAACATGGGTCTCCCCAAATGCGTTGCTGGGTGAGTTTCAACTAGATCATGTAGCTATCTCTCGAAATTGTTTCAAAGAAATTCAAAATGTCAAGGTCAGAAAATCCATTAATGTAACTTCAGATCATTACCTTTCTCAAATCAAGATGAATTTCATACCTTTTACACGCAAACAAAATACAACTAGAATTAAAATTCCGAAAATTAATAGAGAGGTTCTTACAAATGAAAAGAGGATAGAATTTCAAGGAAAACTTAAAATACCAACCAATTGGAATGATGTTACTAATAACCTTCTTGAACCAGCTCAGGAAATTGCACCGTTGAACTTTTATAGGAAACATGCTTGGTGGAATGAACAATGTGAAAGAGTGATCAAAGAAAGACATTGTGCTTGGCACAAGTGGAACGGGAACAAGACTCCAGAAAATTTAGAGGAAGTACAAAGATTAAGGAAAATGGCCCACCAGACTTTAAGAACGATTCGAAGAAAATATATGAAGGACCAAATAATGGAAATGGACGACAATTTTAAGAAAAATGACACCCGATTGTTTTATAGAGCATTTAAGAATGAAATCACTGGATATTCAGCGCCGAGTTTAAATTTCAAAAGGGAAGATGGTACGCTAGCATTAAACAACAAGGGCAATTGTGATATCTTGGCTGCGTATTTTGAGAAGTTGTTAAATTGTCCAAAACCGACAGACAAGTTGAGTTTCAAATTTACAACACAAAATTTTGACTCTACGCCCCCAGATGTAAATGAAGTTAAATGTATTATCAACTCACTTAAAAATAATAAAGCCTCAGGCAAGGATGGAATAATTGCAGAAATGTGGAAGCTTGTAGATGATTAATTTTTAATAGCGACGACAAATCTATTCCAGAAAATTTGGATTGAGGAAGCAATTCCAGAAGACTGGTTAATCGCCTTAATTCATCCACTACATAAAAAAGGCTCAAAAATTGATGTCAATAGTTATAGGGGGATCTCATTGTTGTCTGTCACATATAAAATATTTGCCAAATTACTTTTAAACAGACTTGAACCACAGATCGAACCACAGCTTGGCGAGTTCCAAGGAGGTTTCAGAAGGAATAGATCGTGTGCAGAACAAATTCTTAGTTTAAAATTGATATTAAAATATTACAACAGGCCAAAGAATATCTTTATCTCATTCGTTGATTTTCAGAAAGCGTATGATTCAGTGGATAGGGATACTGTTTTTGACACATTGAAGGAATACCAAGTTGATCAAAAAACCATAAATTGAATAAAACTTACATTAACTAATACGATTTCCAGAGTCAAATTTTTAAATGAAGTTAGCGAGCCCTTCGAGGTAAAAACTGGGCTAAGACAAGGGGACAGTCTATCACCACTGCTTTTCAATTTGGTCTTGGATAAAGTCATGAGGACGTTTTGGGAGAAGAACGATTCAAGTGCTAAAATTGGTACAAAGAATAAGAACCTCAAAGTCAAAGGTTTAGCATTTGCTGGCGACGTAGCGTTGTTTGCTGAATCAGAACAAGAAGCTATTAACCAAATTGATCAGTTAAAAGAAACGGCGGAAAATGCGGGCTTACAGATTTCGTTGGTAAAAACAGAGATGATGACAAGTGATCAGAAATACACTAAGAAAATTATAAAAACAAATTATGGGAGCATCAGGGTCACTGACAGATTTAAATATAAATATCTTGGAGAAATAATTAGTAGCAATGGGACGGATAAATTGGCAAGCGAGAACAAAAAAGGGAAATTGGAAAGATTAAATTTTTGTACAAAAAATATATACAATAAAAAGAACCTGTCTATCAATGCAAAATTACGACATTTTAATACTGTTGTTAGACCAGTCATCTTGTACGGCATGGAAACTACAAATATAACCGGAATGGAGAATTTGCTCAAGATAGAAAGAAGAATTTTAAGAAGGATTTATGGTCCTAGGAAAACACAGGAAGGTTATAGACTGAGATCGATGCAGAAATTTATAGTAAAATCGACAACCTTGAAGTGATGATCAGAAAACGGCGACTTCAGTTCTACGGACATATGGTCCGCATGGATTGCTCAAGGTTAAACAAACAAATTTTTGATAAAATCTGGAACTATAAAGGACAAGGAGGCTATGTAAAACAAATGAAAGAAGAACTTCAAACATTCAAAATTACTGAAGAAGATTGTCTAAATCAAATAGAGTACAGAAAGAAAAAATTGGGTCTCAAAATTCTTGTCGGGGAGAAGAAAAATCTCAACAGAGGAGAATGGACTGCTGAAAGAAGAGCTGCACAGTCTACCAGGATGAAAGACTTCTGGAAGAGAAAGAAGGAAACTAGACCTATAAAGAAGTGATATTTGCGTCGTCCTTGACCTGTCCGCGGTGTGTATATATTATAAAGTTATAATTATCGTCGAACATAAATAGGCGTGCCTTAATTATTGCCATTACAGGCTCGTTGCATAATGCAGCCTACTATTTTAATGGTTTGGATTCCGCCTTGAGAAAAGAATTCATGACGGACATCAATAAATGAAAAGCAAAGATAATAGAATGCAGCCGAAACAAATCAGAAACCACTATCGGCGTCAAATTGGCAGGTGAAAAGCTGAAGGAAGTAGGAGACTTCTGCCACTTGGGAAACAAAATAACCAGTGATGAACGAAGGAAGGAGGATATAGAAAGTAGGTTCGCTCAGGCAAGGAAAGCATATCTACAGAAAATAAATCTGTTGACATCAATAATAGATTTAGATATTAGAAAATCACTTCGGAAGCCTTTGTCTGGACCATGGCACTGTATGAAAGTGAAACTTGGACTGTTGTCACAGCAGAAAAGAGGAGAATAGAAGCGTTTGAAATGTGGTGTTACAGGAGAATGATGAAGATCAGATGGGTAGATAAGCAAATGAAGAGTTATTTAGACGAGTGGGAAAGGATAGTTTTTTCTGGCGACTACTAATGAAGGGATAGGTTGGTAGGGTACACCTAAGACAACCAGGAATAGCAAAGTTAGTTATGGAAGGAAGGGTTGAAGACAAGAACTGTAGGCGTAGACCAAGGTTAGAATATGTATAACAGACTGCCTCGGATGTACTGTAAGGTGTGTTAGCTTAAGAGATGGAGGCAATGGAGAGCTGCATCAAACCAGTGAAGAGACTGAAGACAATAACACTGTACACTCATGAGAACTCTCAGCACATATTCTAAGAGATACTGAACGGTTTGAGATGATGCACACTGTGCATCAGGCAAATAAGAAGCCGGCAGCAGTAAATAATGCTCAAAGTCCTAAAACCAGAATCCCGTTATTCATTCAGTCGATAAATTAGACTTTAAGGAACGTCCCTCACCGATTTCATTTCGCAACGGTTCTTAATTATCTGATATGCATTATAGGCAGGTTGAAAAGAACTGCGTAGGATGAGAGCTATGTATAAGGCAGAACTTGTTTGGGAGAATACTCTAAAACGCTTCCTGCAATGCCGGCATCATTAAGAAGCGGATGAATGGATTAAGTCATACAGGAAACCAGAGAATTTGATGTCATATGCGTAGGAGATTCAAGTAGGGTCAGGGCGAATGAGCGGCGGACCCGCTAATAACAAACGGACTGGCTATTGTGATCTAACATCAGGCGTGTGTAACGTAGTGGTAGTGTTCTGGACTCATAGTCTAGAGGTTCGTGGATCAAAACCAAGCAAATTCAATTTTTTTTAACTTGATTTTCTTTGTATTTATTGAATTATAACTACTCACACGATATAAAGATAAGCATATATAGTGTGTAATTACAATCGAAAATATCATATATATATATATATATATATATATATACCTGTAACACCACATATTTCAACTATCGTCTACAGCGATTAAAATTTGTTGTCCTTGTTCCGCGGTAGAGTCTATTGTTGTTTTTGTTGTTGTTGATTCTTTAGGGGCTTTGTGGCATCATGGTCTTGTAGCTCCGTGTACTTGGGTGTGTGTAGAAGTTGTCTGATGACATGTGTCACTGTGATGTCTGTACTAGTTTGTGTGAGAGGAAGGATTTGGGTAGGAAGCTGCAGTTGTTTCATTTGAGATGCATGGGCATCATGGTCATTTAGCCCCGTGTACTTGGGTGAGTGTTGATTTTTTCTGATAACCCGTGTTATTGTGATGGCTGTATTCGTGTGTGTAGATATAATTCAGGCGAGGTTTCAATCAACCAACGTATAATATCCGTATAGCACGTTGTATTTCAACTACTTGAAAAGGACAAAGAGTTATACAGTAACTATACAGATGCATTTATGAGAAAGTAGGCTTATGTTCATTAATGAATATATTGCTTCGTGTTTGATTCCATTAGGAAAGAAGGAAGCTTGTAGTTTTACGTGACCGTTAATCGTGCGATCATAAGCCACGGGACCTCCTTTTTACGTGGAATCCAAACCACAGGACATTGCATCGAAAGTCTCACATACATTGACCGGGATTCGAACTGGGTCCATCTTCGTGAGAGGCCAACCACTTAACCGCTGCGCCACCACGCCTCCCCTCCCCTGATTTCATTAGTATTTGATACGTCGTATTTGCACTTATCAATGTGTGCATATGCTCGAAAATTAACACTCTTATTGATATTAAATGATAAAATCCTGTTTTCTTTGTGAAATATCGGTCCTTTCTATTCCCCGGCATCGTATAAATATTAATAAACTAGAGTTTTACTTAATACAAGTAAACAATATTATTGACTTTCCAAAATGACACAGACTCTAATACTAACAGGTTATGTATTTTTGGAAAGGGTTGAGGAAAGTAGGCTACCACACCCATCTCACTGTCACCCCTCTGGCTAACTGAAGAGCTGACCATTCTGTTCATTCAGTAAGTGGTTAGTGAGGGTAACACTAAAAATGATACACGAGTGAAAAGAAATGCTTTCAAACACAATCCAATCATTTGTCATCAATCCAAAGATTGGTTTTATTCAAAATTTAAAAAAAACATATAATTTCGTGTTGCCATGTATTAATGAAACACACTGTATAACAAATAAAGACTCCAGGGGAAAAACGGGGTAAGTCTCATTCTGTAGATTTTTTCGGAGAGAAACTTTCACCACTAAAAAGAAATACTTAAAACACCCCAATTGAGGGTAAGCAATATAGTTATTTGGCCAAATTTGTTTCTTATGGAAGTACATGTAAAACAAATAGCAACCAAAGTTAAATTATGATAAAAGGGAGAGGTTATTGGACGTTCTTTCCTTTTACACTAAAAATAAAAACATCGGTATCTCGATGACATTCCGCTTTATTTGAAATTAATTTCAACTGATCTGTTAGTAACGATGGCTGGCCACCAGAATGTGCCATAAACTCATTTTCGAAAAGAATGGACTTCCCCCGTTCTTTCCGTGGGGTCTTCAAATGTCATTCCTATTTAATTCTTTGTAACCCTATCTCTTAATTTACCGCCACCCACTGATTTGGCCGAGACCCGCAACATTATTCTTCAAGGTCTCGCGCTCCACAGACTGACAGTAAACAAACATTGCAACACACAGAAACCACACAAAGACAGTTAAATGTATTCGCAGAAGCTTGTTATGAGCCATAAGATATTTTATCGACTGCACCTTAGCTCTTCTACGTGAATTACGACCCGCTACAGAATAATTGCTCTCCAAACCTGGTCGTCGAAAGGCGTTACCGTATCAATTGGAGATATGACCACGAGAGTAGGCTACAACTGCACAGTATTACCAATTACGTTAGTTACATAGGGTGCGGAGGGTACCAACCTTGAGTCGTAAGGACTAATGATGTGTGGACCATGAAAGTAATAATAATGTTATTGGTTTTACGTCCCTTTTAACAACTGCGGCTTTTAGAGACACCGCGGTGCCGGATTTTTGCCCCGAAGGGGATATTTAACATGCCATTAAATCTACTGACACGGCTCCCTTGCATTTGTGCACCTTCAAATGCCAGCTGACTGTGCCAGGATTCGATCCTTCAATCTTGGGGACCATGAAAGTGAAGGTGGTGCTAATTATTGTTTCAAGGGAAGAAACATTGACCATCTAGGCTACTCCTAATGATAAGTCCGCCTCGTTGCGTAGTGACTAGCAATCTTGGCTGTCACCACGGTGGCCTGGGTTCGATTCCCGGCTCTGCCAAGAATTTTAATTCTAGTCTAAGGGCTGGATCGGGGTACACTCAGCCTCTTGAAACAAAACTGAGAAGAAGTGGATTCGTTTCCCACCTCAGCGATCCTGGAAGTGGTTTTCCGTGGTTTCCCACTTCTAGATCCTAAATTTAGGCCACGGCTACCTCCTTCCCAATCCTCATCTGAATTACAAATACACGCACTAATACAGCCATCACAATAACTCAGTTACCAGAAAAATTCCACACACACCCAAGTACACGGAGCTACATGACCACGATGTCGTAAAGTTCCTAAATGAATCAAAAACAACAATAACAATCCAATGATAAGAGAAGACATTGAAAAGGATTGATTTTGATTGAAAACTACTGCAAAAACAAATAACTTTTGACTTACAGCTAACTTACATACTACTGTACAAGATGGAATGCTCAAAGCAAGAAAGGGAGAAGGGAAAAGTTGTTGATTTATTCACGGCCTTGGGACATCATGGTCATTTATCTCTGTGTATTTGGGTGTGTGTAAGGTTAGTCTGATAACCTCTGGTATTGTGGTGTCTGTAGTAGTATGTGTACTTATACTCAAGACTGGCATTGGGAAGAAGAGGGCGTGGTCTTAAGTTAGAAATCATCCTGCCATTTGTCTGGAGTAGAAGTAGGAAACCACGGAAAATCAATTATGGAATGGCTGAGGTAGAAATCGAACCCACTCTTTTACAGATCTGTCTCATAAGGCCGAGGGTACCTTGTTTCAGTCCTCAGACCAGAATTAAATTTCTTAGCAGTGACCGGAATCGAACCTGGACCTCTGGGGTGACAGCCAAGAATAATAACAAGAAATACTACACCACGAGGTGGTCTAATAAGCGAAATAATATACTTGGAAGGAGTGGGGCCATGAAAGGCAGATAGGAATAACGGAAATGTTTGTTCATAGTTTATTTACGGGGCTGCAACATCGAGAGGATATTTTAGCCCCTTGTACTTGGGTGTGTGTAGGGTTTGTTTGCCTCAATTTCACTGGAACTTATATAACAGCTGACTGATTAACGTTCTGCCTCTGAGCAGTTCACTACTTCATTTGTGTTCTCAAAAACCGTTACAATACGCCGATCAATACAAGTTAAAATGAAACATATCTATTCAATTATAACACACTGTGTTGCAATTCAGTGTTACATATTTCTCTACTTTTTAAAAAAATTCTTGATCTTTCGAGCTATCCCTTGGACTTCCCTTATATTCGCATTAGTCGTAGAGTACCGTACTTCCCATCACACACTGCCGTAGTCCAATATATTAAATAGTTATGGCAATATTTATGCCTAATAACGTCACAGATCGTTGCTATACAGCTTACTTAGCAGGTAATCAGTCTTCTCATAGCATTTAAGGCTAAAAGGAAAGGATCAAAGTAGAAATGTGTAAAGTAGGGTAAGGATAGCTGTGCTGCGGTGCTTGTCAACAATGGGCCTACAACACTCAGGTGACGTCACACTCTTCCTCTCTGCGTCACATCTAAATCAGCTGACTATACATGATACATGTTTTATCTTACCTTCAACGAGCGAGGTGAGCAGCGTTACGTTGGCTGCCTTTCTGCGACCTGCCGGTAAGTTGAGGCCTATCTTCTCCAACTTCTCCCTGAGTATACGACCACCGTTCTTCGATTTGGCTCTGCAACACAAGACAAGCTTATATTATGTCACGCTAAGAAAATCACACAATATTATTTCTATTATTGTTATTATTAGACTATTATACTGATCAATGATACGATTGGTTTTACATTTATGTGATATCTTGTCATGTAGAAGAAAATATATAATAACGCGTCATGCATTCTAAAGTTTACTCAGCATATCTTAAACTGCGTTATTCTCGTATTCATATTTATTAAGGTATGCTGTGTAACCTAACTTTATAATATGCTAATCTTACCAAATATTTGGTTTTGTCAAAGTAGCGTAGTTAAGACTGAACCTCTTATGTTAAAGTTCGTTAAAGTGAGTGAGTTCTTTCTTTAAATTGTAATCTGAACTACCGAGGATGAAAGACCTAGTAGTAAGGAAGAAATTAATGTCCTATGTTTTATTTGATTATAGCTTACACATGTAAAGTCAAAGCTAACTTCGTTCAGACCACGAGAGACACTTGGAGCAGTGAAAGGCAGAGGCTTCCACCCTTCCGAGACATCGGCACTAGATGGGATGAAGTGTCAGCTCCGTGCCCAACCACCTCTGCTTCCAGGAAGTACCCTGGTATTCATTCTGTTGGAGTCTGAGTGAACCCCAGGTCCGTTTCTAAAGATGATAGCATTGTTTCTAAAATCCACTATCTGGATGGGAACTAAACCCACTCCCTTTCAATAAGAAGATCAGCGACTCCACCGACTGGGCAACGTAGCCCCCTAGCGAAGGTATGTGCTAAGCTAAAATAAAGACACAATTTATGTTCGTTTGCATTTTCATCATACAGTATTAATACTTTACGGTACGGTATCAAAAATGTTGTTTATTATTTAGGACATGACATACTCTGTGCAGATAATCTTGCAACTTTCCACCTAGCAACGATATATTTCCAAGAATCACAAAGCAACTGAAATTTCCCAAACAGAACATGCATTGTAGCCTAATTTAAATACGTGGTGGCTTTCGAAATGAATGTAATCGTAAACAAACGTTGTTGTTGATTCATTTGGGGGCTTTGCAATATCGTTGTCTTGTAGCCACGTGTATTTTTGCGTATATAGAAAATGTCAGGGGCCGATAACCTAGATGTTAGGCCCCTTAAAACCCCGTTCCAACTTTCAAATCAGAATTACATTCTTTGGCAGAGCCAGAAATTGGACCCAGATCTCCACGGTGACGCTAAACAAACATTTAAAAATGTGATGACCAGGTCACTTTGAATGACAATCTTTTGTCACTCAAAATATAACTCAGTGTGATTCAGTAACATGAGTGAACGTTTAACATTTCAATACCCAGATTATACGTAACCTACATTATCAATACACTTGGAATCTGATTCAAATGATTAGTCTACAGGAAGATTAAAACAGGTGGATAATCTTCGGCATGTGATAACTTCTTGAGAAACAGTACTATCTCGGTTGACAGACTTTTCGGTTACTTGCCACAATATGAACGAAACACTTATGGCATCAATTTACATTTTTGTTAGAGGAAGAACTCCCTGTCATAAAGAAATACATCTTGGAAATTACTTTCTAGTAGAATAAATTTCGAATGTTCTTTGGTTATATATTTTTTTTAGGTCGTTCAACTGTTAAACTCTGAACATTTAATTCACAAAAGTTATCGAATCTGCAAATGGGAGAGGATTAACAGTCTAGTCCAGAGGGCATTGCATACCCACCAGACATCAGTGACCGACCAGTAGCAAGATAATATGAAGTACTGTTACGATGTGATCTTATACGCTGCCAAGCCACATTAAATTAAATTTGCAATTACGTTTTCAATCAAACTGCTCGCCTAAATTCATTATACATCTAGATTACTGAATTGAGGTCGGCTGCAAATCAATGACTATTTCTTAATTTCCCTTGCCTAATATGATCATCTCTAATTACAGCTTGAGAATACAATGGACAGAATTGAAGGCAGGACACCTTTGAAAGCTTCCTGATTATCTCAATAATACTTTTATTATTATCTTTTCCATCAGGAGAAAATAGCCAAGTTCTTGTCTGTCTGAAGGCTATCATTAAAGAAATAAGTAGAAAGGAACTGAATATGAAATGCTGCAATTGAAGGATATTTTCCCAGGCTTACAAAACATAATTTACGCTATCAATGAGGAAAATTGAAACCATCAATAGATGTCAGACACGGATCCAGCAGTTGAAAGGAAGAAAGCTTTTAGTTTTACGTGACCGTTAATCAAGCGATCATAAGCCACGGATCCTTCTTTTTACGAGGAATCCGAACCACAGGAGATGGCATTTGACTTCGAAAATCTCACATGCATTGACCGGGAATCGAACCCTGTCCACCTTGGTGAGAGGCCAACAGTTTGACCACTGCGCCCCCCCCCCCCCTTCCCCGACCTAGCAGTTGGCTCAGGAGGTAGCAAAGAGTGTGGTTTGTCTAATTTTAGGGTATAATAATAATAATAATAATAATAATAATAATAATAATGGTTTAATGGCTGAGGTTTAGAGATGCTACCAACATGAGGATGTCGCACTAAGGCGCCCTTAAATACCATCGAACTGACTAGTACGAAACCGCAATCTTTGGTTTCGAAGGACGTCATTTAACAAACTGTACCTCAGCGCCCAACTGATTGAGCAATAACAGTAAGATGGTTATGAATAATCACCTTCCCATATACTAATGCTTAATATTTTGTTTAACTGTTGGTTTATCAAGAATACTCATATTCAATTAGACCTACAATTTTGGGTCGCACAAAGCAATTGATATTTGATCCACAAAAAAAATCTGAAAAAGAAACTGATGCATCGAATTTTGTTCGAACTATCTTACTTCTCTAAGTGTAAGTGGCCGTCTCCAGGAGGTTACATTGGTAGGGAAAAATAGTTTTCCTCTCTCATTTAAATTTGTATTTTCCCTACGGTCCGTTCATAACCATGGATATGTACTATTCGTGATAACTGTTAGAACTTTGATAGCTCAGTATTTACTCAAGAATAATAATTGCAATAATAATAATAATATATCACGTTTTGTAATTACTGTATATAGCAAGGACTTTTCACACTGACGCTGTTTACAGAAAATATAGCTTCGTTCTAATGTATTTATTCGTGGGCCTGCCCACATAACAAATCCAATTCCTTTATGTTGCCGCTAGGATCTCGACTAGAACGAGAAAAATAATCCGATTGGTTCTTAAATTATTTTCAATCTTTCATGCCATGAGCCTCCATGGCTTGGGCGGCAGCACGCCGGCCTCTCACCACTGGGTCCGTGGTTCAAGTCCCGGTCACTCCATGTGAGATTTGTGCTGGACAAAGCGGAGGCAGACAGGTTTTTCTCCGGGTACTCCGGTTTTCCCTGTCACAAATTTCATTCCAGCAACATCTTCCACTGGCATTTCATTTCATCTGTCATTCATTTAATCATTGCCCCAGGGGAGTGCGACAGGCTTCGGCAGCCGGTATAGTTCATATCCTCACCGCTAGATGGGGGCTTCATTCATTCGATTCCCTGACCCGGTCGGTCGACTGGAAGCAGGCTGTGGATTTTCATTTTCTTTCATGCCAAATTCCGGGGGGGGGGGGGGGGGGAATGGCCCCTGCTTAATTCCGTGAGTTGTATGGAAGGCAGAACCTAGTATAGATGGTACAAATCACACAGTATAATAGACGCGTCCATACTATAAAAACAAAATTTAGCATGCATACCCGTACTAGCAGAACCTTCCATGCCAACGAGTGTCGTGTAATACGGGCTTACACAGTAGAAGGTTTTCTACAAACAAGATATTTGTTTGCCTTTACATTGAACTTTCAACTGAGCCATGTGAAAATAATATACTGCCAGGTGAAGTACCTATCTACTCTTTTTTCTTTTAATCTAAAATATATTGCGATGCATGTATCGGACACTGGCTTATCAAAATAAGAGGATTTTGAACTTTTATTTTCTTCTTTTTCAAGCAGAGCGAGCAAGGCACGTAACAAATGAGGAGTGATTATTATCTTCGCCATCAACAACAAACTGTATTCGTAATTTCTAAGCCTCCGATTTCTTCCTTCTCTAGCACAATGTAGTGTAGTTTTCAGATTTCACCACCAGCGTGCAGCACAGCGCTTCTCCCACTTCATCCATCAATTTTAACAACTGCCGCTCGTTACGCGCGTGGCGGATAATGAGGAGAGAGAGGGAGATACAAAAGAAACTAAGTGGGAGTGAGAGAGACGACACGGTGGGGAAGATTGGCGAGAAATAAATTGAGATGCAAGGAGGGAGGATGGCTGTGCGCCCTCTATCTGGTGGGACGTGTCAAAATAGGCTGCACACAACAAGGTTCCACAACTCGAGCATCAACTTCGTCAAGACAGCGGCATCTGGTGGTTCAAACTTCACCAAGCAAACATTTCAAGAGAAGGTATTGTTTCGTAGAAATACTAGTGTGTACTTTGAACATGCATTAAAACTTAGATTCAGTTGCTTCTGGAGATAATACAATTTGTTTTTAATTTAAATACAGGGAAGTATATTAGGTATTATGCTGTGACTGAGCTTTACCCAGATGTTCCGAATTGAACTCGTTATCAGGCGATCAGTACACCCTGTACGGACCTCTTGCGTGATATAAACTTATGTTGAGAGCTGACTTGATTGCGAGGCTAAGGAACATGGCCGCCAAGAACGATGCGCCACCTAATTTGATAGAGGCTTCGGCAAATTCTACCTTTCCGAAAACATTACACCATAACTTTCCAAGCACATACAACAAAATAAAACAAAACAGTGAGTGATAATTAAGCTACGACTTAATGAGAAAATAATAGTGCAGATATTATGCGCAGCCCGCCTATTCCAAACCTAAATATATCGGCTTCCCACATGCCAATGGTTGTTATCGCAGCAGACGACACTCAGCCAGAGAAAGAAGGAATGTGGTGAGTGAGTGAAGCAAGTAGTTACCAACTAAATGTTATTGGAATGCGCGATACGCAGTGAGCGGGAAGACATCTGCAGTTCAAACCCAACTGCCATCTACTGGCGCGATATCAATACCAACACCAAAAGAATCACATGGACAGTGTCGGGGAAGCGGGCCAATATGATCAACCATCTGATAGTAAGGAGGTTGCCATGGCAACTGCAGCAAGGCTGTGTGTAGGGAAGCCCCTTCTATCTCGCTGCCCGCTTCTCACCACACGCTCAAACACGTGAATCCTCCAACTACAGTACTTGCTACGATTGATACTGTAACTTTTAGTTGGTCAACACAAAATAATTCCAATTACTGGAATATGTGATAAAATAACCTGAAATAAATTACATGTGATTGCGATATAGGATATATTGTTATGGGCTATTTAGAAAGGAGAAAACGTAAGCAGCAGCATCAGATCCAATTTTACAAGACAAATAGCTCTACAAAGCACTACCAAACCTACAGTGACACCCACAGATAGTCTCTACCCTCCATAAACAAAAGATAAAAAACCTGTTAGGAAACTTAGTAAGTATGGTATTACTAATAAATATTAAGGCATTAAGCACTCGTAAAGAGAAATATTTATTTTTATGTTGCAAGACTTGGAAAATAATGACCATCCCATCAACAAATCAGCCATCCTCCCCCAACTAATCTACGCTGCGGAGCATTAATCTACTTGTTTAAAGTCTCTAGGAAACATGCTAGTCCGCCTCGTTGTGTAGTGGCTAGCATTCTTGGCTGTCATCGTGGAGGCCTAGGTTCAATTCCTAGCTCTGCCAAGAAACGTAATTCTGGTCTGAGGGCTGGAACGAGGTACACTGAGCCTCGCGAGGCTGAAATGCCTCGGCCATCCTGAAGTGGTTTTCCATGGTTTCCCCAATTATACTCCAGAATAAATGCCGGGATAGTACCTAACATAAGGTCACGATTACAAGTATACACACTATACCTCTATTCACCTCAAGACCTAAGTGGTCCCTTTGATGTTCTGGTCTGTGAAGAGGCTAACGCGCCAAGAAATAGTTACCACTTTTTCTGCTTGTTTTTGGGGTAAATGATTCTCTAGCACAGGTTGCTATGTTTCCATAAGCAAGCTAGATTACTTTTCAGAATTTCCTTAGCAAAAGTATATTTTTCATCTCTCTTCGGCTTTTCGCAATTAATTGGAGTCGCTCCTTTTGTTTTTGGCCGGGGATATAAGGCCAGATACCCGTCCTGACGCCACGTGATTTTTCAGGTGAAAATTCCACCCCACTGTCACCGGAATTCGAACCCCGGCCGTCCGGGTGAAAGACGAGCAGCTAAGCCACTGCGCCATCACGCTCCCCTGCAAAAGTCTCATCTCATTTTCTCCAGCGGTGTCGGTCGATCGCAACAGTTTCGGCATCATTCCAATAGATGCCAATGGTCCTGAGATCTTCTCTCATTGTTTGACGCCAAGTTCTTCGAAGGAAGGAAGCTTGTAGTTTAACGTGACCGTTAATCTGTAGATCATAAGCCAAGGGACCTCCTTTTTACGTGGAATCTGAACCACAGGACATGGCATTTCACTTCGAAAATCTCACATGCATTGACCGGGCCGGCCTAGTTTCCTTTTTCCTCCCAATGGTGTCCATCTTAGTGCCGTTCATGGGTTACGGTATTCGGGCATGCGGAGGACGTGGCCAGCAAGTTGCATCCGACGCTCAGTTACAGTCGTTGACAGGCGTAATGAGACGTCGTTCATTTGTGACATGATCATGAATTCGTCTTAGGCAACGTTGTTGGAAAACATGTAACCGTGAATTTCCATGTTTCACAGGCAAAAGTCTGTGAATATACAGGCTGTAAAAAAAGTCCTGCACCAAACTTAAATCCCGCAAGCGGGTGGGGGCAGGGAGTAATTTGAGATAGGGAACCCATGTGCGGAACTCAGCCGTTATGCCCCTTTGAGCGATTTTAATTATGAGTAAATTTGGCAACGTCACGTGCTACCCACGACAGAGGACTGATTACCGCTCACGAGTCATTCTAGCTATAGGCTCACCTCGTGGCTAAGTGGCAAGGCGTTAGACTCACAAAATGAGGTGACCGGTTTCGAATCCCCCTTCCGACAAAGCTGATTTTTTTCTTCGAGTCGTTTGGATTTGCATCAATTAATTACTACATACTAGGGCTAGGTTAGAAACTTTTTGTTTCTAATTTCGTTTTAAAAGGAACTAAATTATACGCCGCAATTTTGCGTTTTAAAAGAAAAACAAATTGGTTCTGTTCGTTGCCGATTTATTTCTTCGCGGTAGGATTTTGCTGGACACAAATGATCTCTTTGTATTTGTCTTAATTGCTGTATAAGCGTTAACATTTAATTAAGATTCTTAAAACGTTCTTGAAAAATCTACCTGAAAACATTATGCTTAACGTAATTGAGTAGATCCATCATCAAATTACTCGTAGGAAAAAATATCAAGTTGGGTTGGAAGAAGGATTCGAACCCCAGCCTGTAGCACTTTACCACTCAGCAACGAAGTGGGACTGGAGCTAGACTTGTGAGCGATAATCGGTCCTCTGCCGTGGATAGCACGCAACGTTGCCAGATGTACTCATAATTAAAATCGCTCATAGGGGCGTTACGGTTGCGTTCCGGACATGGGTTCCCTATCTCAAATTGCTCCCTAACCCCACCCCCATGCGGAGTTTAAGTTTGGTGCAGGACTTTTTTTACAGCCTGTATATTTTATTTTCACGTTAATTGGGAGTTTTACCAACATTGCTAAGAAGCCTCCGTGGCTTAGGCGGCAGCACGCCGGCCTCTCACCGCTGGATCCGTGGTTCAAATCCCGGTCACTCAATGTGAGATCTGTGCTGGACACAACGGAGGTAGACAGGTTTTTCTCCGGGTATTCCGGTTTTCCCTGTCAAAATTTCATTCCAGCAACACTCTCCACTATCATTTCATTTCATCTGTCATTCATTTAATCATTGCCCCAGAGGAGTGCGTCAGGCCTCGGCAGCCGGCACAGTTCCTCGCCGCTAAATGGGGGCTTCATTCATTCCATTCCTGACCCGGTCGGAGACTGGAAGCAGGCTGTGGATTTCCATTTTTCATTACATTTTGTTTAGTATAAAAACTGTTTGAGCGGCACAAGAGCACTCGAGTAATTCGATTTTATGGCAAATCAGGCTCAAAGGTTGGTAACACTGGTACGATTGCACAAAGTTCAACATGGCTTCCTCAAGTAGACAAAGTGTTCAAACTGCAGTTGGAAAGCTAAAATACTATTAAAATACCTCAAAGGTAATAAAAGTGGAGAGAATTTGAGTTAAAGGTCCAAACAAATTATAATTTTTAAATGTATACAGGGTATTTCTAAATTTCTATTACGTACTTTGATAGTTTGTAGTGGGGACCAAAGCGGTAAAGTTTAGCATAGAAACTTTTGTCCTGAAACGTACCGTCTTCCCGTTACCCACTAAAAACCACCACAGTTCCCGTATTTTCGTCGCTGTGTCCGAATCCTGCTGCTTGTCGTCTGGGTCCAATTACAGGTGGGGCTCGATGAGACGACCTCAAACGTCAACACAGACACGGTATCTCCGTGCCATGTTCCGGTACACACGATCACCAGTCCCTGGTCCTCCAACAACCGCCGCAGCCATAACCCGCACCAGTAGGTCTTCCTTGGATTCCACAGGGGTCTCGTAAATCACAGTTTTCATGTGACCCCACAGGTTCAAGCGGTGTCAAATTGGATGAACGTACAGGCCAAGCAATCGGGCCACCACAACTGTTCCCCAAATCTGTGGTGCAGATGACCGCAAGTGAAAAATGAGGTGGTGCGCCATCATGCTGAAACCACATGTTTTGACGCACGTGAGTGGCGCATCGTCTAAGAACTCATGTAGTACGGCCTCAAGGAACAGCAAGTACGTGGCACCCGTGAGCTTTCATGGCAGAGGGTATGGAAACCTGTAGGGGATATGGGACATTAGGTGATCGTTCAATGACGTACTTACTCTAGTCAGTCGCGCGGAAAATACAGGAAATTTAAACGTGTGCTGTAGTGTCTTTTTTGCGGGTAACGGGAAGACGGTACGTTTCCGGACACAAGTTTCTATGCTTAACTTAACCCTCTTGGTCCCCACTAGAAGCCCTTAAAGTCTGTAATGGGAATTTAGAAACACTCTGTATCAGGTGCGTAAAACTCCTCGCAAACGCGAGGGGGTTAAATTTATAAACTGCAATTGCCTACCTACCAGGGAATGATGCTGTTCTTTCTTTTTAACTTGAAATAACACATTATGTAGGCCTAATGCTATATTAAGAAGATACAACTATGAGTTTTATTCATTTCTAATTAAAATGCAAAATACAATGGGAATATGAATATAAAACATTATTATCAAAGTCTAGCAAAAGACCCGAACACTGACTTACCTCAGCGTCTTTGGTGGCGTAGTTGGTAGCATGCTGAGCTTCTATGCCCAAGATTGCGGGTTCAAACTCGGCCGAATTCGTCGTTTTTTTTAAGAATGTTAAAAATCCCTCAGTATGCCTTCCTACGGAGGGGAAGTAAAGCCGGCAGTCCCATGTCATAGATTTATGGCATGTTAAAGAACCTTCCACTAATTACACCTGTGTGAAGCTAAATTATATATAGGTTAAACATTTGTCTAACGTTCTTAGGTTCCTACGTTCGTTGTCAGGAGCCGACTGCGGTGGCATCTGGTAACTAAGTTCTGAACTAGTTGGTCGTTGACGGTGGCATTTGGCGGCAAAAGTAGGAACTACTTGGAAAAATTGAATGTCTGCAGTCCTTACTTGAATTAAAACAGATACACACACTAATACAGTCATCACAATTAACACCGGTCATCAGACAGATTCTACACACACCCAAAGTACACGGGGCTACATGACCACGTTGTCGCAGCCCCTAAACTAAGGAACCAACCAACCGACTTACCTCAGTTTTAAACGCACACTCAGAAATCTTAATTTGAAAATGGACCTTTTCGAATTGTCGTGGTAAAGGGACAAACCTAAAAACCGCCTTGGCGGGAAACGGTAGAGGGGATAAAAAACAGACTGTTTGTTCGGTAGAATAAAGTAATTACGACTAGACAAGGCAAGGAGACTTTTTCGATTTTCCGCCTTACCTAGCATTAAATCATTTATAGAATACTTTCGGGTTATCTTACTTTAATTCTTTCTTTTTTTTTCTTCTTTCAAGGGCAGATGACCTCGTAGTTTCGCTCCTTAAAACAACAATAACTAACAACTTTAAGTTTTTAAGGGTACTTAAAAATTTAGTCTTGCACCTAAAACTTGAGGGGGGCAATGCCCCCTCCCCTGCCCTCTCCGTGTTTTACGCCCCTGTCCTGTGTAGTAGGATGAGCGATGACAATCTTAAGTTTCCATGCTGAAAACACAAGAAGGGACGGAGACAGGAGATTCGAAGAGGGATATTTTCCCCAGGTCTTGACCTGACGTTTGGTATCAAACACACATCATAGTGACACAGGTTGTCAGACAACTTTTACACACACCCAAGTACACAGAGCTACATGGCCACGATGTTGCAATACCTCTAAAGAATCAACAACACAACTCTAGGAAACATGCCATGAAACAACGGTAGCCTACTTATGTATCATCATAGATATCATTTCAGTAGTATAAATTATTTCTGCGGCGCTCACAAGCGACCGATAGTGACAAATGAGCATTCAAATGAAGAGAATAGACATTAACAGTGACGAATTGCGCTCTAATTTCATAAATATCTATAATTTCTTAAAAAACTAACTTTTAGAAAAATGTACGAAGTTTTCGATTTGCAGGTACTGTTGCTGTTTGAAAATACGCTCTATAATTGCTGTCCACTTCACCTTTTGGCCACTGTGACGCCTGTTTAATGTCATTTTAACATTCAGAGGTCTTTCCTTTATCATTTTACATGGATTTGAGAAACAGTAATTTCATAAATATCTCTAATTTCTTTAAAAATGAATTTAAAAAAATGTACGAAGTGTGCGATTTGCAGGTACTGTTGCTGTAGGAAAATACGTCTGTCATAAACCTATTGGGAAAAGTGTGGTTTATGAACATGGGAGATTTCTCGCACGGGTACGCTAGTCTCTTATAATAACGTTCACGGTTAATTAAATTTAAAATAAGATCGTAAGGAAGACGGACTGCCATAACAGACTCATTCTCCTGAGGTCGCAAGTGTTTTAAAGCACAGTTGTCACTATATTAACAATTTAAATTCTTTAGGCAAACAAACAGCTTTTTCAGGTGTAATATTTGCCGTGTAAAATGCCACACAAAGAACTTCTTCAGAGAATCAACTCTGTTGGTTACCTTAGTCGTTTATTTTTACGTTTTACTTTTCGCCCCAGGAATTGTCTGCATATGCGCCCACACCTGTGCTCCTTAAAAGTGACGAATAACTACGGACTTGGACAGTGCGCTGTCTCATGGACTTAAACACGGTGATCGCAATACTCCCTCACACAGCATTCAACATTGTCCGTCTTGTCGCTGTCACTCCTAAGTTCCCGGCTCCAACAAGAAACTTAATTCTGATCTGAGGGCTGGAACGGGGTACACTAAGCCTCGTGAAGCAAAACTGAGAAGAGGTGGGTTCAATTATGAACTCAGCCATTCTGGAAGCAGTTTTACATCGTTCTCCACTTCTACTTCAGACAAATGCCTAAATGTTTCCTACTCTCAGCTACGGTCGTGTCCTTCTCAATTCCCACCGGAATTAAAAATGCACACGCTACTACAAACACCATAATAACACAGGGAGTGTAGAAAACCTCGGGGAAAACCACACTCAGGATAGTCGCAGTCAACGTCAGGATTCAAACCTACGATCTTGCTGCAGTTGCCCACGCGGTCGTAGTGCACGATTACGCCGCGGGACATCAAATAATCAAACACTGATAAAAGTTTCCCGGGCAAATGCTAGGACGGTTTCTTCTACTAGAGCCCCATTTCATTTCATCACAAACTTTCTTATTTGTTTTGTGTCTTGGAACAAGAAAATTAATGAGATGTTCATGAAGAAGTCTATTTTCTTCATTATAGTAAACAAAGGTTTGGGTAATTCTATGCTGTTTATTCATTTCTGTAGATGATTGGTTAAAGACGGCCAATAAAATACACTTATTAAAAAAAATGGCGTTAATTAGTTGATTCATTTAGGGGTTGCTGTATCGTGGTCACGTAGTTCCGTGTAGTTAGGTGTATGTGTTCAAGGCGTATGTGTTCAATTTGTACGGTAACGTGTTTGTGTGGTGGCTGTAGAACTGTAATTATTAGGGCCAGGAATGGGGTAGGTGCCTCGGAACTTGAAATAGGATACTGTCGAGGCATTTGCCGAGAGAGATCATGGAAAACCCCGGCGAAACCACACTCGGCATACCACTGGGATTCGGATCCCGATCTTCAGAGTAACGGCAGCTCGCCATCAGAGTCGCGCACAGTTACTGTACGTCGCGAGATTGAAGGCGTAGAAGAGCGGAATGCTTTTAGCTGTCTGAAGTGAAATGTCCGGGTCTTTTTGAACAGGTAGTTTCCACTGTAACTCGATACAGTTCCAAGTTGTGGAAAGAGTTGTAAAAGCACGGAGATTAATGTGTGTGTTGTATTATTTGGCAACCTAGCGGATGGAGCGAGCTACTCTCCATACGTGGAGCAGACGGAGATAACATCTCTTGAGATGCTGCGAGGATGGGGACAATGACCCTAGCTACAGAACAAGATACCCATTGAAACAGCTGAACTTTGGTTTCCCTTTGTTCTGCCGTAACTGTTTACATGCGAGTATCCGTGTTGTGTCAAGCTCGGTATGTAGAGGTCGGACCTTCATGTCCTGACTGGAACTTACAGGTATTAGCTTACCTTTGACGTCCAGAGAGCCGTATCACATGTCAGCAAAGTGAGATGATATCTGAGTGTCAAAACAACACTCACCTACTTCAGTGTATATTTTACCCCGTAGCCCATGCATTCTCAACCTGGTGCTCGGAAGCACGAGCAACCCCGAGATCTATTCTTCAAATCAAATTCTGCTGCACGAACCGGAATAATAGTGGTTGGTTGGTTCCTTAGTTTAGGGGCTGCGACAACGCGGTCATGTAGCCCCGTGTACTTTGGGTGTGTGTAGAATTTGTCTGATAACCGGTGTTAATTGTGATGACTGTATTAGTGTGTGTATCTGTTTTTTTAATTCAAGTAGGGACTGCAACTTTGAATTTTCAAATAGTTCCTACTTTTGCCGCCAAACGCCACCGTCAACGACTACTAGGCCTAGTTCAGAACTAGCTACTAGACGCCACCGCAGTCGGCTCTTGGCAACGAACGTAGCAACCAAAGAGCGTTGTTTACATTCTTAACCTATCCAATTTAGTTTCACACAGGTGTAATTAGTGGAAAGATCTTTAACATGCCATAAATCTATGACATGGGACCGCCGGCTTTACTTCCCCTCCGAAGGAAGGCATACTGAGGGATTTTTAACGCTCTTAAAAAATCCGACGGCTTCGGCCGGGTTTGAACCCGCTATCTTGGGCATAGAAGCTCAGCATGCTACCAACTACGCAACCGAAGCCGCTGGAATAATAGTGTTTTCATTAAAAATGTTGACAGTCAGAAATTTTATCATTTTGTGATATAGTATTTATGATGGTTGGTTCCTTAGTTTAGGGGCTACGACAACGCGATCATGTAGACCCGTGTACTTTGGGTGTGTGTAGAATCTGTCTGATAACCGGTAATAATTGTGATTATTGTATTAGTGTGTGTTATCTGTTCTTAATTCAAGTAAGGAATGCAGGCGATAATTTCAAGTAGTTCCTACTTTCACTACCAAATGCTACCGTCCACGACACCTAGCTGTGAACTTGGCAACGACTAGATGCCATCGCAACCAGCGCCCGGTGACGAACGTTGGAACTTAAGAGAGTTGATCAAACCTAACCTACAAATTTTGCTTCACACAAGTTTAGTTAGTGGAAGGTTCTTTTACATGACACAAATCTATGACATGGGTCCGCCGGCTTTACTTTCCCTACGAAGAAAGGCATACTGAGGGATTTTAACGTTCTTAAAAAATGCGATGACTTCGGCCAGGTTTGAACCCACGACCTTGGGCATAGAAGCTCAGCATGCTACCAACTACGCCACCGAAGCCGGCTGGTATTTTATGATCTACAGTAGATATAATAATTGGACATCCGTGTTTTATGAGTAACATGAAATATGTTGATTTGACTCACTGTCCACACGTAAATGTGTTTTATATGCATGATTCAAACAGCCAGTTGCAGCATGCCTGGTGAGCGGTGAATCCCTAGCTATTTCAGCACTTCTTAAGGAGAGATAGGAAAAAGAATGAAAGGCGCATGCTTGTTGCATTATTGGTATTATTATTATTATTATTATTATCATTATTAAGCCTCCGGGGCTTAGGCGGCAGCACGCCGGCCTCTCACCACTGGGTCCGTGGTTCAAATCCCGGTCACTCCATGTGAGATCTGTGCTGGACAAAACGGAGGTAGACAGGTTTTTCTCCGGGTACTCCGGTTTTCCCTGTCAAAATTTCATTCCAGCAACACTCTCCACTATCATTCCATTTCATCTGTCATTCATTTAATCATTGCCCCGGAGGAGTGCGTCAGGCCTCGGCAGCCGGCACAGTTCATATCCTCGTCGCTAGATGGGGGCTTCATTCATTCCATTCCTGATCCGGTCGGAGACTGGAAGCAGGCTGTGGATTTTCATTTTCATTATTATTAATAATAATAATAATAGCCTAGTATTAGTATTAGGCCTACATTCGATTAAATGGTGCTCGAGCACTTGGTATAGCATGAGAGTGGAGGGTGGTGCTCATGGTCTCAGAAAGATTGAGAACACCTGCCTTAGCCTATTATTCCCGTGTCTATGGTTTAGGGATGAGGTTAGAGTTTTCTTTTAGGTGGACGGTTTTTACGGCCGGATGACCTTCCGGACACCAACCTCATTAGATGGGTTTGTTGGTTGGTGCTGCGACAACGTGGTCATGTAGCCCCATGTACTTTGGGTGTGTGTAGAATCTGTCTGATAACCGGTGTTAATTGTGATAGCTGTATTAGTGTGTGTTATCTGTAATTCAGAGGAGTGCGACAGGCTTCGGCAGCCGGCACACTTCATATCCTCGCCGCTAGATGGGGGCTTCATTCATTCCATTCCTGACCCGGTCGGAGACTGGAAGCAGGCTGTGGATTTTCATTTTCATCTGTAATTCAGGGAAGCACAGCAGATGATCAATTTCAAGTACGGTAGTTCCTTCTTTGGCTACCAAATGCTACCTTCAACGACACCTAGCTGTGAACTTGGCTATCAGATGTCACTGCAAACGGCACCTGGCGGCGAACTCTGGAACTAATAGAGCGGTAATCAATCTAACCTACAAATTTAGCTTCACACAATTGTAGTGAAGATGATGATGCTAATTGTTGTTTTAAGGAGCCTAACATCTACAATTGTAGTTAGTGGAATGTTCTTTTACATGGCATACATATGTTACATTGGCCCTCCGGCTTTTATTAGATGAGTTAATAACTGATTAAGTGAAAAAATATTATTATATTTGAATCGCAGTCAATGGCCATAGCTGGGTATTTCAATTGAACGCCCGTAGGCTCCCCTTCAAGTTCAATTTCAAGTAGTTCCAACTTTGGCTACCAGTAGTTCCAACTTTTGCTACCAGAGATGCCACTGACACCTAGCGGCAAACTTTGGAACTTGATATACCGTTTCTTACCAAATAACCTACAAATTTAGCTACACACTACCTATTGTAGGGGTAGATACTTTTACATGCCATAAATCTATGACATGGACCCCCTGGCTTGACTTTCCCTCTGAAGGAAGGCATACTGAAGGATTTTAACGCTCTTAAATATCAGACTTCGGTCGGGTTTCAACCCGTGTTCTTAGCCTTAACAGTTCAGCATGCTACCGACTACGTTACCGAGACGAAAAATAAATTATGTATAAAGGTTGGTAAGAAGTCGAAGGAAGCAGCCGTTGGACTATGAGAAGGTGCAGTCCCAGCATTTGCTTGGAGTTGAAAATTAGAAACCACAGGAAACCACTTCAATAACGAACGATGATTTCTTTTCTTAAGCGATAACACATGGAGGTTTTGTGAGATGTAGGTAGCTACAATGTAACTTATAGTGGACCAAGGATCATAACTCTGTACTGAGAGTGGGCATAACAAGTATAATGGATAGCATTCTTGACTGTCATTCCAGGGAATATAATTCAGTTCCCATCTCAACTATCCTAGAAAGTGGTTTCCCACTTAACTTGCAAATGCATAACGAGTACATAGTCTACAGCTCAATGTCATAGGTTATCAATCAGTAAACCTCTACACCAACACAAGGAAGAAGAACAGTTGTTACTTGTTTCAGGGCTAGAGGCATCCCTCCCAATTATAGACCCTAGATGTGTTAGACATCGTGGTACTTGGGTGTGTTAGTTGATAATCGATTCTTTTTTCAGTCTGAGGGCTGGTGTCTCCCAAAGTGGGAGTCAGAGTAAAATGAGGGTGTGGATGAAAGATTGTCGACAAAAAACATATCACCACATACCGTTTGTATAAGATCTGAAGAGTACATTTTAAATAATAATGATAATAATTATAATAATAATAAGCTAGTTATTGAGGTTTTAAGGGGCGCAACTACGAGGTCATCTGCCCCTTAATAATAATAATAATAAGAAGAAGAAGAAGGAAGAGGCTTGTAGTTTTACATGACCGTTAATCTCGCGATTTACGTGGAATCCGAACCACAGGACGTGATATTTCACTTCAAAAATCTTCACATGCATAGACTGGGGATCGAACCCGGTACACCTTGATGAGAGGCAGCACCACCATGCCCTCATAATAATAACAATAATAAGAAGAAGAAGAATACGAATTGGTAGCGATAGCATGAAATGCATGAGAGTTTTGCTTTTTCAACCAGTTCTCTAATTTGCAGGCTGTTAAAATTGAATTTAACATCAGTAGTAGTAATTGTACGAGTAGTATTGAATGAAGCCTACATTGGTTGAGATGTTTTTGTACTTTTTTTTTGGCTAATGTGAATAAACATCTTCCATTCCACTTTGGTTGGTTGGTTGGTTCCTTAATTTAGGCGCTGCGACAACGCGGTCATGTAGCCCCGTGTACTTTGGGTGTGTGAAGAATTTGTCTGATAACCGGTGTTAATTGTGATGGCTGTATTAGTGTGTGTTATCTGTGATTCAGGTAAGGACTGCAGACGGTCAATTTTCAAGTAGTTCCTACTTTTACTACCAAATGCTACCGTCCATGACACCTTGCTGCGGACTTTACTACTAGATGCCATTGCAGCCAGCATCTGGCGGCGAACTTTGGAACTAATGCAGCGTTATCAATTCTAACCTACAAATTTTGGCTTCACGCAAGTGTAGTTAGTGGAAGGTTCTTTTACATGCCATAAATCTCTGACATGAAACTGCCGGCTTTACTTCCCCTCCGAAGGAAGGCATAGGCTACTGAGGGATTTTAACGCTCTTAAAAAAACAATGACTTCGGCCGGGTTTGAACCCATGACCTTGGGCATAAAAGCTCAGCATGCTACCGACTACGCCACCGAAGCCGCCTCATTCCACTTTGATCGTAGTCTTTGTTTCTGTATGTAGCCCTATGGTAAATTAAATTATCGAATTAACTAATACAAACAAATGCATATATCGTTGATATGAAAAAGAAAAAGAAATACGCCCATGAGTCTACGCTCAATGAAGAGGATGTAAGCAACAGGTTGAGTGTTCGCAATGATTTGCCTCGTGGCGGGCCGGTGCGAGTAAAAGGACCACCACAACACGTACAACAGCATGTCTTGTAGAGATTTCCATATTTCATCCTGAAAGAGGTTGTTCCTTCCGACCTCACCGAGGTCAAGTTTAATAGTTTTCCGAACGACCATTCCATGCATACACATTCAGTGGTGCCTTCGTGCACCTGTCACGTTGAGCGAGTCAACCTTGGCCTAACCACCTTCACGTGTTATAAGACAGACCTAGACAATAGCAGATGGATGGAATGCTACCGTTTACACCTCCCATGAAGCTTTCCTTAGCCAGAGATTACTTACGGAAATGTAGCTAATTCCTTTCCACTACTTTTTTCCTATTCCTTCTACGTCACCTTCTGTGGTCAAGGTGCGTGCATTGAGGTTCCTCTCTCAAAGACTGAGGGTTAGATTCCTGGCTCTACTAACACATTTAGGAAATTTAAAAACTGAACTCTCTCAGCTTCGAGACAACATATCAGGAAAGGTGGGTTCGAATTATAAATCCCACCGTATCCATCCTAAAAGTTGATAACCAATGTTAAGCTCACCTACTACAGACGAATTGCGCGATTGTTCTAAAGCAGTCTTCGGCAATCTCCGTCCCAATTTTAGCTCCCATTATAAGTACATGCACTTTTACAGACATCACACACACCCAAGCACACAGGTTTATGGGTAAGATGACCTCACTGTTCCGCCCCTTAAAACCTCAATAGCTAACTAACTAACTAACTAACTAACTAATACAGGTTTACGAGAACTGCACAATGTAGAGGAGAATATTATCGAAAGATGAAGTCCTCACCAAACAGCTGGCTATAAAACACAGTGAAACGACGTGATGGAAATCACTTTCTTCGTGTGTTTAAAAGAAAATAAATTAAAAATAAATAATAAGTTCGACTGATTATAGCTTGAATGTTCAAATGACTGATGCAAACAAAGTACACGGCGTGTCCCATAACTCACGTGATGGATGCTCCATCAATCAGAACAATACTGGTCACGGAAATGAGTTGCTTGCTGTGTGGTCCCGAGACTTGCGAATACAGTGTACAGCTGCGATCAGCAGATTAATTAATTCTTGGCAGCAATGTTACCTCATTAACGGAACAATATCACCTTGAAATAATCACTGCCGTGAAGAATAAAATGGTTTAGTGTCACTTCCCATTATAGCAAGAGTACAGGGTAAGATTCTAGCATTGTACGCATGTATAACACGTAAATAACCTCTTAGAGAAGTGGAGACCTTAACGAGCGAATAGACAACTAGCATTGCCATCCTTATAAAGTAATACTGCAGTCCCACTCATTCACAGGCACATCCATTAACACGATACTAGATTACGCTGTATCTATCAAGATAATGAACTGTCCGTTTATCCCGATCACTTATTACGTGATATAAATCATCCATATAGCTAATCAATATGAGACCATTCTGAAACATTGCCGGATGTTGAGCGTTTTCTCAATAATAATTACCTTTATTCGTTTTATGGAAATATTTTCGCACAGCTTAACTTCAATGTGGCACTTAACACTGTATTGCAAAGGAACCAGATTAATTTTGTTAAGTAGGCCTACATAGAATTGTATAAGTGTAGCTAATTCAGTCCTTAAAGTCACGGGTTGGCTACAGCGATGATCGCTCGGTGCAATACATCAGAAAAGCGATTTCTCTAGCCGACGATCATCGTCCTCCTTGAAAGAGTAGAGAATATGTTTTTACTTTTCTGTTGTTTCAAGCTCCTCTATGTATAACCCTACGTGTCATAAATGACAAGCTAGATAGCAACACAATTTAATAACATCTCATAAATAGAAATCTCAATAAATTAAAAGATACGTTGTTTTGAGGCCATTTTGATTTATCATTAATTTTTTGTTCACGAAATGACTAGCAGTCATCGCTGCCGATTGGATATGAAATTAATGAGCGCAAAGCCCCGACGCTCGCGTAGTTCGCTGTAAAGAAACCACCTCCATTTGTGTACACCTTTTTTCAGTGTAGGTCTTAGTAATAGAAATTTAATGTTTTTCAGTCGGTCAAAACGATTGGACGCAATTGTACTGGATGTTTCCCTAATCAAAAAAAAAAAAATCATCGGCGGTTAATAAATACACGTGGATGAACAGTTTCGATTTTCAAGCGACATTTAGGGCCGAGTGCACCAACCTCGGTATTCATCAGTCTTTACGAAACCGTGGTAAAACTTTTACCGTGGTATTGTCGTAAAAGCAGTGCACCATTACTATCGCTCGGTTTCGTTACCGCGGTTTCTTGACGCTTGCTTTTCTCGCGATTATTCCCCTCGAGGGAAATTCGTCAATTTCGATAGTCACTTGTCTTCAGTTCATCCAGGCGGCCAGCAGATGGCAGTGATCGTTTCGACGTGCAAAACAATGGAAAATAAAATGATGAAACGTACTAGAGCTCCCAATTTCAGCCCTCATGAAAATTTCGTGTTGCTGGATTTGGCTGAAAAATATAAATCGATAATAGAAAATAAAAAGACGGATGGCGTGACAATAATTAGGCTATTAAATCTGTATCTACAACAATATGGCTGATGGAGTTTATAATATATGCTTCTAACTAAAAGGGAGTGGGTTCGAACCCCACCCATGTAGTGGATTTTAGAAAGAAAAATACTAGTTAAGGAAACGCAAATAGCCCTGAGGTTCACTCAGCCTACACCGGAAATGAGTACCAGGGCAATTCCATGTAACTGACAACTCCATCCCATCTAGTGCAGATGTCACAAAGGGTAGAAGCCTCTACCTTCCACTGCTCCCAGGGCCTCCATGGCCCGTACTGTGTTGGCTTTGCTTTTTAGTAATAAAACTAGCACAACTAGTCAAGATTTGTTAGTTACGGTATATGTGATGTTTTGCTTAGATACTAATGGTAGTGATTGACCTTCAAGTTTGCTTGCTTAGTGTGATTATGTATGTATGTATGTCTGTCTACCCCTTATTATTCCGTTTTTTTCAACGGGGTCGGGAATGAGATGAGATGGCAGTCTTTATGGCGGATGGTTTTTACGGCCGGATGCCCTTCCTGACGCCAACCTCATGAGAGGAGTTAATGAGAGATGAAATGAATGATGGCGAATGAAACTGGGAAAGGATGCGGAATGAAGCGGCCGTGGTCTGTCAGAAGGTACCGTCCCAGCATTTGCCTGGAGTTGAAATTGGGAAACCACGGAATACCATTTCAAGGACAGCCGACGGTGGGGCTAGAACCCACGCGTCTACCGAGTCAGCAGAGAGCTTGGCCCCTTGACCTAAAGCTGCTTTAGCGAGCGTAGCCACCACTGTCGGTGCTTAGTGTGATTGTTATTAAATGGCCAGGTTGGTGTGGATTGTGAATTTAGCTGTTCGAGTTTATGTTTAGACTTTTACCTTCAATTCATAACTGGTCCCGTGCGAAGCCGGGACGTGTATCTAGTCGAGAGATAATGCAACAAGGATCCGCCAGTCATGTGCGCTGGCCAGGCCTTTTCTCCACAGCCTCTATGATAACTCGGCATTTCTCTTCACCTCGGGTTACTTTCATTTTACATATATCAACATATATTATTGTTAAGCACTTCTTGCTGTCATGCAAAATGGCTTCATGAGTACTGTTGTGTTTTGTTTTGTTATTGTCCCTTACACAGAAGCTGTCATTCAACCATCTGGTGGGAAAAGGAGGTAATACATCATTTTGTAACTGTGACTGCGTGTGTAAGTACGACTAATAATTAAAGCCCAAATTTGCTATGCACTATCAAATCTCAAAATATGTATACAATTATGCACCATATAAGACAAACATTCATTATAAATTGGAAAATACGCACACTCAAAATTCACTTTAACATTATTTTAAATTTTCATTCAATTTTGAAATAATGCACCACTAATTTCTCCAAATTTTCGTTTATCTGACAAAAAAAAAAAAAAAAACATTCCTGAACGCAAAAGGTGATCTTTCTACGTCCCAGGGTGTCATAGGTGCATACCGCACTTAAATGAAACATTTGGGACAAAATTAGATCAATTTGTACTTTTTATGAACTTTAGGAATACAAAATCAGGTTTTAACTGATCATTTTGTTCGTTTTATCCCCAGCTGCCGCAGCTACTTCTCCATGTGTGGATTACGAACATATTTGACAGTCTTCAATAAATGCTAACGATTCGACAACGGGTAGACTTTATAGCTTCCAACTTCGTTACCGCAATAAGCAATTTGCGAAAATTTTGTTTTTATATAAATCAAGTCTTTTGAATTTCACTTGCGCATAATGTAAGCTGCGCCATTGACTGGAAAACTGTCTACGACCTACAACCGAAAACATAAGTTTAGTTAACGCCGGGAACAATGTATCCTGGGAAACGAGGAAAACGCAGTTTGATCAGAACATATCGATCGAATACATCCTACATTTTCAATTACAGTAGCTATTAAATCAAAAATCTTCAAAATATGCATTACCGGTATGCACGATTTTTCTCCCAAAATGTCCAAAACCTGTAAATATGCACGGAAAATGCATTCATATGGAAATCCGAGCTCTAGTAATTATTATTATTATTGTTATTATTATAATTCTAGCTTCCTCAGTGATTCAGGGGAAGAATGACTTATGATCCCAAGAACGCGCGTTCAGTTCTCGGCCGAGGAAGTGGGATTTTTAAAGGGCAAGAGAAATTATGGCATTCCGAGTCATGCGATGTTGGCTTATAAATAGATCTCTTGCATCACACTTGTTGATTACCAGACATAATTGAAGTAAATTCCTTCCAGGAGTCGCCTAATAGGGTTCCGGTTTCTCTACTTGATAGCAGGGCAAAATGGAACACGGAAACTGGCGAGTAGATGGCCTAAATGGCTCAAAACTCGAAAGACCTACACGATTACAGCTTAAGCTATATTATTATTATTATTATTGTTATTATTATTTTGTATCGTTATGCCCGTCTAAGGAGCGCGATTGTAGCAATAACTTGTTCTAGGATAGCTACAACAAATCCCTCTGTTTCCGGAAAGAGGACCGAGTGGGTCAGCCATGCATGCGACGCTAACTTGTCGATGTGAGGCTGATCCAACTCATGTAGAAACTTTCCATGAAGCGCCTTCTGTTTCCAATTTACGATCTTGCATTCAGTAGTTTTCATTTCGTTTACTGGTGAATCTAAAGATGACAGATGGAGCGGTGTGTAATTATCATCAGCTGAAGATACAGTGCGATGGAGAGGGGATGTTTCTCCTTTGTTGTGGAAAAATGCACGCCGAGTTATCACTTGTTTTGTATGAAGGTTCAGGATGTCTATCAGTCCTCTACCACCTTCAGACTGTGGTCGAGTCAGGCGCTCTGTTGCTGATTTCGGATAGTGCGTACGAGAGCGTGATAAAAGCACCGATGTTTTTCGTTGCAGATCGTACAGCTCAGTTTGAGTCCACCTGATTATACCAAATAAGTATGTAACTACGGGCATTGCAAATGTGTTAACTGCCTTAATGATATGTTTAGCGCTAAGTTTTGAAGAGAGAACACTGCGAAGTCGTGAAGTATACTGCTCGGTTAAGTTCTTCTTGATATCACCATGTCTGAGACTGGTACTCTGGGCAACCCCAAGATATTTGTACAATGCGCCTTCCTCCAACGGCTGAATACTTATCTGTCCCTCTCCAACAGGTATTCCTTGTGCACAGTGCGAGCCTCTAATAACAGTCTGTGTTATGCACTTATCAAAACCAAACTGTATATGGATATCTGAGGAAAAGTTCTGAGTGACGGAGATGAGGTATTGTAGGTGCACTTTAGTCGATGCATACAGTTTACTGCCATCCATGTAAAGAAGATGGTTCATCTTGTACGCTTCACCATGATTACCCTTAATACTAAATCCGTAGTTGCTACTATTCAGGATTTGCGAGAGAGGATTCAAAGCCAGACAAAACCAGAGTGGGCTTAACGAGTCTCCTTGGAAAATTCCTCGGCGAATCGGTATTAATGAAGATTTTAAACGAGTGCCACCCACTCTAAGTTGGAGGGCAGTGCTCCATGAAACCATTACGCTCTTCAGGAAGTTCACTATAATATGGTTGACCTTGTAAATCTCCAAGCTCTGTATAAGCCATGTTTGAGGCACGGAATCGAAAGCTTTTTGGTAATCAATAACATACAAGATTTTCTCCAAGGCATTACTAACACGGGCAGAAAGTCAACTGGACAGTCAACTCGGAGAATATCAGGGAGGCTTCAGGAAGGGCCGATCCTGTGCTGAACAGATCCTCAACCTGAAAACTGTACTTGCATACTCCAAATTGAGAAACCGCAAGGTGGTTGTCACCTTTGTTGATTTTAGGAAGGCCTACGACTCTGTTGATAGGGAAACACTTAATAGAATTCTCCAAGAACTAGGGTTAGACAACAAAACCCGCAAACTCATTCTAGAAACCTTGACCAATACCCATTCCAAGGTTAAAGTTAGAGGCGAGGTCTCAGCAAGCTTCGAGATAAAAACAGGGGTGAGACAAGGGGATGGACTTTCTCCACTTCTTTTCAACTGTGTCCTTGAAAAGGTTGTGAGAGAATGGCGCAAGGAACTGACCAATATGGGTGTCCAGAGTGGGATATACCTGGGGCGTAGGAAGGAAGGACTGGTTGTAGATTGCCTGGCCTTTGCTGACGACATGGCACTTATTGCCGATTCTCTGGATACAGCAACAATGCAGGTCAATTGCCTCAGAAGACAGGCAGCCAAAGTGGGTCTTCAAGTGTCGCTGGAAAAAACAGAATTCTTCACCAACATCAAAGAAGCTAACAGAGAGATGCTACTAGAACAGGGAAAAATCAAGAGGATTGAGAAATTTAAGTATCTCGGCGAATGGATTGAACCCAACTTATCAGAAAGAGCATCATTATCCATGAGAGTCAACAAGCTGGAACTGGCTTATCGACTGACAAAGAACATCTACAACAAGAAATGCCTGTCACGCAACCTGAAACTGAAGCACTACACCTCAGTCATACGACCAGAAGCCCTGTATGCCATGGAGTGTCTCTCATTGAACCGAAGTGGTCTGATGGAGAAAATGGAAGTCAGAGAGAGGAGAATTCTCAGGAAGATCCTAGGTCCGGTAAAGGAAGATGAGGAATACCGTAGGCGGCACAATTCCGAGCTCTACGAACATATAGAAAGGCTCTCTGACTGTGCTAGGAAAAGGAGAGTAGCATTCTATGGTCATGTGACAAGATTGCCTCCCAAAAGACTGACCAATAGGCTGTTCACTTTCTGGCAGAACAAGAAGGTTCGTACCACTTGGCTGACAGAAACTGAGAAAGACATTAATGAACTGGGAATATCAGATCTTCAAGACAGGCAATCTGTGAGACATGCCCTGAAGGAAGTCCATGGATTTCAGGAAAAACCCCGGAAGAAAGGTACTCCTTGGACAGATGAAAGGAAGGAGTTACACCGGCAGAAAATGCGACAACACTGGGCAAAGATCAAAGCTCAACAGTTGAACAAGCGTGGTCCAAAGTAGGCCCATTCGAAACAAGAAGAAGAAAGCAGACATAAAGATTTCGTGACCTACGACAGGCCTACTCTAATGCCACGGCATCAATAGTGAGCTGTTCCTTACATCCTTGAGAATTGTATCTGCAACCCTTTTGCTCCTCTGCGAGAATGGAGTTTTCCTCACAATGCGAACGAATTCGTTTTGCAATAATGGATGTAATGATCTTATACACGTTTGGCAAGCAGGTGATGGGGCGATATTTAGATGGGTTTGTGATTTTAGAGATAGGTTAACCCTCTGGTTAGAAAAATTGGAAATGCAGCAGGATTTTCCAGAAAACATTGTATTATTATTATTATTATTATTATTATTATTATTATTATTATATAAAACTGTTAGTAGTTACTGTTGAAGGAGAAAAGGAGATTTCTTTTTAACCACCAAAACTATCGCACCAAGCAATGATGGCCGTTAAAAATAGAGATAAATAATAAAATTATGATATTTCATTAAAAGTGATCGTCAATATAGCTATAAGGAATGAAATGTTTATTTAAATTTAATTAAGCAGGCCCCGTGGTGTTAGGGTATCGCACCTGCCTCTCACCCGGAGGCCCTGGGTTTGATTCCCGGCTCCGTCAGGGATTTTAGAAACTGACATGAGGGCTGGAACAGGGTGCACTCAGCCGCGTGAGGACAATTGAGTAGCTGTCTGACAGTGAGGCAGCTCCCCGGGCACGAAGACCAAGATTAACGACCGATGGGACCCAATGCGCTGACCACGCGTCACACCAATATCTGCAGGCCAAATGGCTGGGCAGTGGTCGCTATGTAGGCCTAGGCCCTTCATGGGGTGTAGTGCCAGGGGTTATTTATATTAGAACTATATTCATCGAAAGGAAGTCCCAATGGACTATCAGTTTTCCAGCAATTTAGAAAATAAATAACTTCAATTCTTTAATAAGGGTGTTTTAATAAAAATGATGTCGCTAGGGTTCTACACATTTACATGATTTTGAATGTTCCATATTTTGGCGATCTTATTAATGGAGCACTAAAATGAACGTTAAATAATAAGGTAATCTTCTGTTAAATATAGCCTACTTTTTGTATAGTTTAACCCGTGAAACAATCAATAGTGGACTTCTTGGGCAGGTGAGATTGGAATGAATGAGGCACTTCATTCAGCAAGTAATGTGACACAGAATTCTTCTGAAGTTCTCCGAGTATTTCAGATGGGATTCTCATTAAATGATACAACTAGTCATGCCGTTATATTATTACACCCAATCTCTCTACTGGAAACGTAAAACTCCAATCTCGAGCAGAAAATTAAGCTGATAGCACAGAGTACAAATATGTCAAAGTTACGCAACATTTACATATTCGTGAGTAGTTAAAGGCTGCACATCACACAACACACTGTCTGATGGGATTTTAACTAATAGCTTATTTCATCTCAACAGTTAAACGACTTTAGCTGTATATAACTGTAGAGAATGATGATCGGAAACAAGCGTCTGATGAAGCTTCGCCCGGAGCAGAAAGCCCTCGAGCGACACGCAAGGTTTCATTTCATTCATTCATCACTTAGTAATAGGCTAATGAAACTGAGAGCTGCATTGCTAATTCTGTTATGCGCCGCATTCACTTCAATGTAAATAGAACGATTTTCTTTGCTATAAATAATAAGACGGTTTTATATTTTTTATATTTTAAGACAAAGCGGCTTCGGTGGCGTAGTCGGTAGCATGCTGAGCTGCTATACCCAAGATCGCGGGTTCAAACCCGGCCGAAGTCGTCGGATTTTTAAGAGCGTTAAAATCCTTCAGTAGCCTATGCCTTCCTTCGGAGGGTAAGTAAAGCCGGCAGGCCTATGTCATAGATTTACGGCATGTAAAAGAACCTACCACTAGACTACAATTGGTAGTGTGTAGCAAAATTTATAGGTTATATTTGGCCAAAATGAAACTGAGAGCTGCATTGCTAATTCTGTTACGCGCCGCAATCATGTCAATGTAAATACAACGATTTTCAACGAATTATTTTCCTTGTCAAGTTATAATCTACTCAAGGCCTTGCTATAAATAATAATACGTTTTTTTTTAAATTAAAGACAAAGTGGCTTCAAACCTAGAAGAATTAAGACTGAGGGACTTTTAATTCATCTATCAATACGGATATCTACAAACATTTGTGTTATCAATGGCAAATATATTTGCATTTTATATTTGGCTGGTTAGAAACGCTCTATAATGTTCCAACATTCGCCGCTGGTGTTAGTGACAGTAGCATCTGGTGGCCAAAGTTGGAACTACTTGAAATTGAACATGTCGGGCGTTCAATTAAATAACCCTGCTATGGCCATTCGGCTGCAATTCATTATAATAAAATATTTTAAGACAAGAAAAGTTAACTTGAAAGATTATGAATTATAATCTGCTCAGTTTCATTAAAAAATGTAAACATTAGTAGTGAGTAAGTGATGTCATGTCGGTGATTGCTGTTTTAAGGGGTTAAACATATAGGTCATTTGCCCCTAAAAATCCTGATAATGAAAAATGAATGAAATGAAAGCAGTTGCTACTGCTACAACACAGATAAGTAAAACTAAGTAGGTCTACTGATTAAGACATTTTAATGAACATCACGTGATGTAGTGGCTAGCATTCTTGGCTAATGTCCTGGAGGTACTGGTTCGATTCCCGGCTCTGTCAAGATATTAAATTCTTGTCTGAGAGCTGGAATGGGGTCCGCTCAGTCTCTAGAGGAAAAACTGAGAAGAGGTGAGTTCAATATCTAACTCAACTTTCCTGGAAGTGATTTTCCATGGTTTCACACTTCTACTCCAGGCAAATGTCGGGATCGTTCTTAACTCTAGAACACGGCCACCTTCTTCTCAATTCTCACCTGAATATACAAATACACACGCTACTACAGACACCACAATAACACTGGTTATCAGAATAAACCATGCATACATTAAATAATATACATACACCCACGTAAACGGGGCTAAATGACCCCGATGTCACAAGCCCTTAAACGAATCAACATCAAATTTAGAGAAGGAATAAGGGGGGATAAAGACAGGGGAAAATAAATTCCCTCAAACCTAGAAGAATGAAGAGGGACTTGAAAGGAAAAAGAGCCATTACGGAAGATAGGAAAGGGAAAGAGGTGAGTGTCCACCACAAAGTTAATGGAAAAGGGGAAAACAGACACTGTTCAGGAATCCCTCTCGGTCGCTAACTTGCGAAATCAGAGCCATGAGCCCTTGCAGGAGGAAAGCATGCTAGATGCGGACGTGCTAGTTGCGAACAGCCCTAATTGATACTCTTTTGATGCCATCCTAACGACCCGTGCTAGTTGCTTCCAATAAACGGCCGGAAATATGAAACAATAGGTCTCACAGATCTGGCCAGGTATAGGCCATTCAACTTCATAAGACTGATTGGAAAAAGGGCTTGATATCTGTGTTATTCTAAGGATGAACATTATGAGAGTGTAGTGGTTACCACAATTTGCTACCACCCCGGAGTAACGGTTTAAATTCCTCTCTCTACCAGGAAATTTAATTTCTTATAATTTATTTTATTTTATTTAGTCAATTTACCCTCTAGGTTGGTGGTTCCCACGGACTCAGCGAGGGAACTCACCACTACCGCCTCTATGGGCAGTGTCCTGGAGCTTGGAACATCTGGTCGGGATGGATACAACTGGGGAGGTGTGATCAGCACTTCGCCCAGGCGGCCTCACCTGCAAAGCGAACAGGGACCTCATGAGGGAGGGGAACGGATGGAAGATAGGGATGGATAGGCTAGGAAGAGGGAAGGAGGCGGTCGTGGCCTTACAGTAGGTACCATCCCGGCATTTGCCCGAAGACGAAGTGGGAAACCACGGAAAACCACTTCGAGGATGGCTGAGGTGGGAATCGAACCCCCTCTACTCATTTGGACTACCCGAGGCTGAGTAGACCCCGTTCCAGTCCTCATACCACTTTTCAAATTTCGTGGCAGAGCCGGGAATCGAACCCAGGACCTCCGGGGCGGCAGCTAATCGTGCTGACCGCTACGCTACGGAGGCGACAATTTCTTATAAACCTTGTTAAAATTACTGTTGTTATAAGCCTTCCCTCACAATTTTATCCAGGCTTGGGACTGGACAATGTCCCCCTGGAGTGCTGGCACATTGGCGGTTTAAAGTTTTTCTTTTTATGTTTTCAAGGTATTTGTTTTTCTTTTCTTTGTTTTATACATTTTATGTGAGGGGAAACATCTAGTAAAGCTTCCTCATCATATTTAGACTCACTTGTCCATCTTATTAGAAATTCCCAGGGAATAACCCAGACGCCTGGCTTCCCTACCCTTGTCCGCTATTAGCACCATCTAATTCTGACCTTCATACTATGTCCGCAAATCGCACTACACCTGCAAGAGTAGCACTGTCCAGGGGGCACCACGCATTCGGAGGCTGGAGGGAGGGTAAAAACTCCCTGCCTCCTTTAGGACCTTTTGTAGAAGACAGAAGTTACCATGAAAAGAAGAGGTCTGACCCCTCAAAAAAGAGAGTATCAGGAAAGGAATGACAAGGGTCAATTGAGGCAAGAAAATGAAAGACACCTTGGGCCTCGGATACTTTAAAACCGTCCGGGTCGCAAGAGAACAAAAGATGACCAAGAGAGGTCGATAGAAAAGAAACAAGCAGGTGGAACTAAAGACTGACTCAGCTCTGGTCACGTGGCCACCAACCCACATCCCACTAGTCGTGAGTATCTCGAGAGGAGAGTTGAATGAGTGCGACAGATAACTTAATTGTATTCAATTTATTGATCAACTACATGCCTCTCTAAGATACTTCACGCAAAGACTCTATGAGAAGTACTAAAACACGTAACAAAATTAACTGTAATACTACTTAGAATTACAAATTAAATTTATGTTCGATCATGCCGAAATATAAATATTAAATGCCAGAAAACTGCAACTTAAAGAGGCTCATTATAGTTAAAGTTTCATTATGATTCAGGTTCTCCACCAATCAAAGCTCAAGATTTTCATTACGATACAGTTGTTTGTCCAATTAGGTAAGGATAGCATCGCACCTGTGCTGACTGCCACGGCTTCCTATTTTAAATTTCACTGCGTGGCTAGTGTCATAGTCGGGTATTCGAGGAGGCCGTGATCGAATACAAGGTATTCTCTATGCCTCGTGCGCTCTGTTCAGTAAACGAAACTGGCGGAATCTCGACAGATATTTATGAATATTTATGTTCGAACATAAAATAAAGCTATAAATTATCGTCGAACATAAACAGTCGTATGCTATATGAAAATTATAAAACGAGCGAATACCTGTGTCTTATTATTGCCCTTATAGGCTTGTTGCATAATGTGCTATTAGGCTATACTAAACACAAATGATTATAGAGTAGAAGATGAATTATAATATATATTGCATTTTTGAGGTAAAATCATTAAATATATTGACACCGGATTAGATTTTGCTAACGTTTGTTTGAATCCTCTGATGAGGTTGGTGTCATGAAGGGCATTAGAACATTAAAAACACCCAACACTTAGATAGCTCATCTTTGTATCCGTATTAACATGAATAAAGAGGGGTAGAAAAATACAACATTCATGTTTGTCTATGGCCTCAAAATCTCAAAAATGCTCCCTTAGTTGTTAGTTCGAGCAGTCGATATTTGCACAGTAATTTCTTTAGAAATAATAACATTCAAAGAAGAAAGAATATACAGGGTGTATCTTAATTATACCGACAAAAAATCAGGGACGCTCTGCGTGTTATGTAAAAGATGATGCCGCAATCGGATTGGCGGAGAAAATTTTTCCCTTCGAGAAAATGAGGTTACTTTGTTATATCCGGGCGCGCGATTCAAATCTACGAACTCGCCGTATTTGCTGACCCAGGGAGCAAGCCGCTGGCCACTGCTGAGCTTCAAGCGAGGAATGGGAGTGTGATAGAAGGAGACAGAGATATGCTGGCGGCATCAAGGTTTGTACAAACCTTGGGCGGGCATGCGCAAGTTTCCTCGATCGCCCCAGCTTGCCAGCATATCTCTGTCTCCTATCACACTCCCTTCCCTCGCTTGAAGCACAGCAGTGGCCGCTGCAGCGGCTTGCTCCCTGGGCCAGCAAATACGGCGAGTTCGTAGATTTGAATCACGCGCCCGGAAGTAACACAGTAACCTCATTTTCTCGAAGGGAAACATTTTCTCCGCCAATCCGATTGCGGCATCATCTTTTACATAACACGCGGAGCGTCCCTGATTTGTTGTTTAAGATACACCCTGTATATGAAGAATATATGTGGTGTGGCAGTCATAAAAGAAAAAAGAAAACACTTTTAATACTTACCGGCGCAGAACGCCGCCCAGAAGCGACGCGTTGAGGCACTCCGGCGGCGAGAGGCGTCTTTGCACTTCACCCACAGTGACCTTGTACTTGCTGGTGGAGGACAGCAGCGATAGCCGGCCTGGCACCGAGCAGAACACGTCGGAGGGAGCCGACGCCCCGGACAGAACGATGTCCTTGCTGTTCTCGTTGTTGCGAGGTTTTATGCCTGTGAACACAACACCAATAGTGCCTCTTAGTATGCATTTAACCACTAAAGTTACAACTAGAAATAGAATGTGTAGGATATAAAACAAAAACCTGCCTTCAAGTACAAACAGAATCACCTGCATTTCTTATATTACTTGTACGAGGCACGTCCAGAAAGTAAGTTCCGTTTGGTAATAAAATTAAATTGTGTACAGATACAGAAAAATTATTTATTGCACAACATTCTACACCTCTTAAACTACTTTTCCACATAACTGCCGAACTTTTGCAGGCATTTGTCATAGCGTGGCACAAGTTTTTGGATACCTTCTTCATAGAAGTTTGCCGCCGACCGTAAACGAGAGTGAAGACTCCCCTGTAAGATATCCTACCGTTTGGCCACCACTGTTAGGCAAACTGCGTGCTTACCAGGAGAACTGCGTATGTTTAGGAGTTTTCCTGACCACATACGCAATTTGCCTAACAGTGGTGGCCAAACGGTAGGATATCTTACAGGGGAGTCTTCACTCTAGTTTACGGTCGGCGGCAAACTTCTATGAAGAAGGTATCCAAAAACTTGTGCCACGCTATGACAAATGCCAGCAAAAGTTCGGCAGTTATGGGGAGAAGTAGTTTAAGAGGTGTAGAATGTTGTGCAATAAATAATTTTTCTGTATCTGTACACAATTTAATTGTATTACCAAACGGAACTTACTTTCTGGACGTGCCTCGTATTAAGTCAACAGAATTTTACAAATCGATCTTTACAAAACGTTTATAGAACCATTTTTAGGAAACGTTTGAAGATTTTTAGAAAATCGGTAAATTTAAATATAGTTTTCTATGAGATGGTTTTGAACGTTTAATCAGGACATTGCAGAAACGTCATAACAGACGATCGTTTCATGGAGATAGAACATGTCAACAACCTGTTCGTCCCTTTCCCTCGTGAACACACAATACTCGTACCGCTGTTGCCAGATTGAATGCGGTATAAGATTTTTCACAAAGTGATAACAGTAATATGGATTTTCGGGAGAATAACTCAAGGTATACAAATCCATTCCGGATATAATTTCTGTGTTTAGTTATGCTGCACAATATGCCACATACGCAAAGTAATAGGATATGCGATTAGCCCGCTGAAAAGGGAAGGTAAATTACACCACATTCAACATTACTGTTTGCAAGTAATATCCTAAGCCCGGAAACCGCTAGCCAGCTATTAATTTGCTAATTTCTCTTTGAACAAATTGATCGATTAGGCAAAACGGTCAGATGATTCTGCAGAAACTCACATTAGGTCATGCATCCAATAATAAACGCAAAGGACATAATACTGGTTATAAATATCAGTAATCTGAATGCTCCTAACGAAGCACGTCATGATATTAAAAGGAAATAAAGTTCACAAGCAGGTAGAAGAAATAAAACACACACGCCAAAGTAGGCCTGTTCTTTATACATTAAAATTAATTAGTTCTGTGCACTTTTTCAGCCATATTACGAGATAATAAAACCAGTTCCCGCGCGCTGTCGTCCTGGTATGAGGAGAACAAGTTGAAGAATTGCCCCAGTTAGAGCAGGATTTTAACTAAAATTAATGAGAATTCCAGGAAATGTGGAATAGTTGTAACCAGGAAGATGTTTGCCCAGAAGAAACGAAATTTTTGTGATGATTTCGGTAAAATGATAACTAGAAAGAGAACGTACAGCCTACGTGGATATTATTATTATTATTATTATTATTATTATTATGTTCTTCTTTCTCTATACATCCCCACTCCTATGTGGGGTCAATGTTTCCCTCCTCCATTCAGTCCGGTCATGCACATCTTCCGACAACTGTTTTCCTCTTTAATGCTGCGCCAACAGTCTAAGTTTCATTTCCATAGAGGGGTTCTTTAGCGTGCCAATAATCTACTGACATGGCTTCGTCTAATTTAAGCAACCTCAAATGCTAACTGACTGTACTGTGGACACTGAAGATGAGAACGTTACCAGCCTGTCAAGTACGATCCCACAATTCTGGGTTTGGTAGCCAGTGACGAACTTGTAAGCCAATCAGTCAAACAATTGAACAAGTTGAAGACGAAATTAATATTGTAGCGAAACGTTAATTTCACAGTTATTTAAATCCACAGATCAAGTTGTACGCTCGAAACCTTGTTAGCAATATAAATAACCTGACACCTAAATTATGGGTTAATGTTAAAAAATAATTAGAATGTACGATACAACATAATGTGTGCGCTACTTGTTATTAACTACTAAAATAATGTATAATAAGCCATAGTAGTAATGAAGTGACTGCCCAAGAGCTTCTGTCACGCAGAGTAGTCCAAGTAGCAGGCAAATAAATCCTTAGGAACATGGAAGAGGCGTACTTGCTCTGAAAGGCAACCTGCCAAAAACATAGTTCATACCAAGTGAGAACAAGGTTAACGCCTTAGAAATTACATAACCTATAGGAGTGATCCTTGGACATTTAAATCAAATCTTTTGTATTACAAGTATTGCAGATACCAGTTCCAATCCGTGGACAAATCGACAGACTTAAGATATGAATTTAAAGTAATTACTATTTGATGTGAAGCCTCCGTGGCTTAGGCGGCAGCACGCCGGCCTCTCACCGCTGGGTCCGTGGTTCAAATCCCGGTCACTCCATGTGAGATCTGTGCTGGACAAAACGGAGGCAGACGGGTTTTTCTCCGGGTACTCCGGTTTTCCCTGTCAAAATTTCATTCCAGCAACACTCTCCACTATCATTTCATTCCATCTGTCATTCATTTAATCATTGCCCCAGAGGAGTGCGTCAGGCCTCGGCAGCCGGCACAGTTCATATCCTCGCCGCTAGATAGGGGCTTCATTCATTCCATTCCTGACCCGGTCGGAGACCGGAAGCAGGCTGTGGATTTTCATTTCACTATTTGATGTAGAATCTGGGGACATTGAGAGTGTCAGCGCTGTGTATGGTTACCGGCAGTTAGCTATGGACTTCCCCATCCCACTTCCCTGGTTTACTACTGCAGCATAAAACATTTGCCCCTAAGCGTGTCCAACCTTTGTAACGCGCGTCAATATTCTCAGATAGGGAAGTATTCGACCCGCTCCCCGCACCGCTCTACTCACCCCTCTTTCCACTAAGCTCCAAAGGACAAGTGCACAGTAAACTTCGGTATTTGTACAATTATTTGTGTGTGAATCTATCAAATAAGCTTTATTATTATAGAGGTAAGTGTATTTGTAATTGGAGCTCAAATTACGATGGGAATGATCACATTGAGAAATATGTTATTCCAGATTTTGCCAGAAAAGAAGTTTATTTTTATTTTTAGGAGCTTAAGACATTTTAGTCATCAGCCCCTTGTAGTTGAGTATGTGTTAAATTCGCCTGATAACCTGTGTGTATGTGCTGACTGTAGTAGTGTGTGGAGCTGTAATCGGGACAAGGATGGGGTAGGTGCTCTGGGACTTGAAATAAGGTACTATCCCGGCATTTGCCTGGAGGGAGTCTGAAGAAACCAAACTCAGGATATCCGCTGTCAGCCGCAGGATTCTAACATACATTCTGGTCCTGCTGAAGTTGCCCTCGCGGCCGTGGTGCACGATTTAACGAGGAACACTACGTCGCGGGACTCATGAAAATTAAGTGGAAATCATACCCACTTCACCTCAGCTCTACTCCACAAGGCTGAAGGTAACCCGTTCCAAATCAAATACCAGTTTTATTTTTGGCTGAGTCAGGAATTAAACCCGCATCTCAGGGGTGCTCACAACCCTCTCATACAGGGAGAGTATTCTGTCTTTCACCAGCCCCGTAGTGTTAGGGTAGCGCGCCTGACTCACCAAGAGGCCTCGGCTTTGATTCCCGGTTCCGTTAGGAATTTAAGAAACTGACTTCAGACTTGAAACGGGCTGCACTCAGCCTCTTGAGGACAATTGAGTAGCTGTGTAATTGTGAGGCAGCACCCCGGTCATGAAAACCAAGATTAACGGCCGAGGGGACCCAACACTCTGACCCCGCAAACTGTCGGCCGAATGGCTTGATGGGCCACGGAGGGAGTTTCTGTTCTTCCCCCAAGCTGTTACTTCTTAATGGCCCCATGTACTTGGATGTGTGTTAAATTGTCTGAACACCTACATCCATGGTAGTTAATTTATACGAGTCATTGTCTGGATGAGAAGAACACACTCAGCAGCACCAATACTTCATGATGATGATAATTGTTTTAAGAGGCCTAACATCTAGGTTATCGGCCTCTAATGAGATGAAATGTTATGCAATGAAGAAAAAAACAGACCACCGCCAGAGATGAAAATGAAAATGATTTGTATAAAACAAACAGTGAGCTCCAACAACTATGTCTTAACAGGAGTAAAAATAGGATAATGAAAACAAGATGTTCAGGAAAGAACATATAGCCTACTTTCTCCTAAATGTACGGGTATAGTTATAACTCTTTGTCTTTATCATCTCTTAATTTCTTCCAATTGAAAGTGCAAATTGGCACACTGGATTTGAGGAGTGGCGTTCAAATAATTTACCCCAGCATTTTGCAATTTCATCAGTAAACACTCCAAACAACGTAGGTATTCAGTTTATTAACACCGACTACTTACAATAATTTCAACTAGTTGCTCTAAACGTATCACTGGGAGAAACATATTTAATATAACTATTACACAGCTAATTTGTAATCGCGCGCGGCTAACGAGAAAGACAGGCCATGGCGCGTAAACCGAACCCTTCTGTGACGTAGGCAATGTACCGGTACTGCTTGATGATGCCGTGATAATCGCGCCTTATCTTGGGGATGTGTACCCTCTATCGGCAAAAATAATAACCTTCGAAATTATACTGTAGACATGGGTTCACTAACTGGCCGGTAGAGAGCATAGCTCGTATCTAGAAGGCTGTGGTTACCAATAACATAGTTCAAGTAATTACTCTTAGATGTCACTCCGGTGGTGAATGTTGTTTTAATTAAATATATATTTTCCATTTCAAAATGCACCATATAATGCTTTATTTTATAACGTCTCAGTACTCAAGAAATAATAAATATTAAAAAAAATCAAGAAAAAAAAAGTCCAACTCTGATAGGATTTGAACCACGGCCAGCCTGGTGAAAGACTAACGCGCTGACCACGCAGCCAATCGTGCACACCCCAATAGATCGTTAGGAACCAATACATATACCACGTTATAGCAAATCATGACTTGGACTAAACGATTTCTTTACTGGAGTATATTTTAAACCGAGTTCATTTCATAGAAAGTTCATATATTTGTTACCACTAGCCTATATTGCATGCAACATACTGAAATTAATAAAATATAGGTCAGAACGAGAGATCAGCTGCCATCTTGTCAAATAACCGAGACGACTCAGCTTTTTAAAATCACTTCTAGACTATAATATTAAAATATAAACTTTTAATTTCAAACGGGCCACGTCGTTTCAAACAGATTAAACGATTCTTGGTTCGATAGTCGGAACTGGTGGGTCCCATGTTAAGGATTATAAAGTTTGCATAATTCACACGGCCGCCATTCTGAAATGGTACGGTTGATGACCTCGTAGTTTGGGCACAAGACGCGCCTCATATGAAGGAACGTTGTTACCAAATTTGGTAAAGATCCGATTATTAGTTTGGTTGTACTGCATTATTACGTTTTGACCATTTGAGTGGCCGCCATTAAGTTCTGGTAAAGATGGCGGCGATATAAAACATGACACTGAGGTGCCCTTTGCCAGTGCTACCTCTGTACCAAATTTCGTTCAATTCGGTTTCACCGTGTTCGAATTGATAGGGGGGACAGACATTCAGAGTACACAGACACACACACACACACTTTTTTCGCCCTGTAGTGATCTCATAAGTCTACTTTCATTTTTTGCAAAAATCGAAAGTAGGCTAAAAACAAAGCAAATAAGGCATATTAAACAATTAAAATGGATAGGGCCTATGATCACAATAAAAACGTAAAACAGACTAAAATTAAACTAAAAGTCTTAAACTATATTAAAACTTTTAAAAAGTACCCACTCTCCCCCATGCACCGGATGACGAGGTCTGCTGCCGGCCCGTCATCACGTAGAACAAGGGAGAGAGTTTAGGCAGTTTGCGAGCCCTTCGCAGATCGGCCAGGTTCACACACTCGAAAAGAATTTGTGCCACCAATATTTGCACCTACATATCCGAACATCAATTTCTCAATGCAACCGTGGCGTGACTTAACATGATCAGTTTCTTTATTGGCTCTACCATCTTCTCAAGCATAATAAAGGTCAAAAGCTCACAAACTTGAGAAGTATTCTAGGTGTATGCCGTTATACAGTTATCTTTCATCAGCAGATTGATCATCAACCTTAAAAGAATGTTTTTTATTACATGTACGCATATTTACATACGTCCACACCCGGCATTTTATTTTTATATTTTTTCAGAGAGCACAGTGATTATCAGTGAATGTGTGTAATTTTTGATGCAATTTTGGGTGGACGTGTGAATTATCCACGTGATGTCTGCCATGTCAACAATTTTGAACCGTGTAAAGTTGTGTTAACCTATAATTGCGAGCGTTAATGTATTCATGAAGTTGACTGCCTAGCTCAGGAAGCCTCGGGAATTCGAACATGCTCTGTCTATTTATTACGAAACGCTTACAAACATGGAGTTGAGATAAGATCTTTTGGTTGGAAAGGTCGCTTAACCTACCAAGCACTTATTAGAAGTGAAAAAAAAAACCGATAACTTTATGGTTGATTATACTGTACACGTTGTACAGTGAGATTTTGCAAGTGCTTGATGTAGGCTACTTCCTGTTATCGAATAGTGAAACATGTGAGCATGTATATTAAACGGTACAAGTTCTTGATTTCTAGTTATGGAGATAATCCAGTTTTAAGTGCTGACAAAATCAATAAATTCTATTTATCGTGCATATTTGCATCTTCTGACTTCAGACTGAATAACAAGGTTAAAGTATAAATAGGCCGGCCATTCGCGGCCAGTGGTATGTGTGGAGAATTTAAAGAGCGAGTCTACTTACAGCCCGGGTAGAAAATGAGACCACTGAATATACGCATGCGCTGCGCGAGGAGACATTGCGAGCTTATTTTCCATTGGGCACTAAGGTATGAAGGCTCGCAGAGCGCGGAGATACCATTGCGCACGTAAATTGTATCGGGCAAGAAGGAACAGCCCACTTATACAGGGTCATTATCTATGTGCGCTCCGATAAACACGGCAAGCTAAGCCGGCTGCGACTAGCGCAGATCGCGGGCGCGCGTACCCGGTTCAGCCGGTGGTAGGTGCGCACTTTCAATAATGTGTACTTACAGTGCTCATAGGCGATGCTGAAAATGTCCTCCCTTTCTTGTAACACACACCTGACATCTTCTGTTGAAAGAATGTCAACTCTTATTATTTAAGGAGCCTGTTTCCTTGAATCGTACTGGCATTGTACTGGCATCAGGCTCAGGTCTTCCTGGAAACTTGATTAAAATGTTTCGTCTCGTTTCAGAACAAGATTTTCTGCTTTTCATATACGAGTTATGGATATATACAGGTTCGCGCAATGTGAATTGGCGTCTAGGCATGACCAACAATCACAGTAATCACAATACTCACTAAAAGTGCAACAAAACGTCTAAGCTGTGCAGATACACGTCCATATGAATGACAAAACACGTGTGAACTAACGATATGAGTCAGCGGAGCGCCACCACCGGCTGAACCACGTACGTGCGCCCGCAAATTGCGCCAGTCGCAGCCGGCTTAGCTTGCCGTGTTTATCGGGGCGCACATAGATAATGACCCTGTACCAACATATGAAATGTAAGTATTTAAGAAAAATATACTGTACATGTAAATTATAGGACGTTTGCTCGGGAAATAATAATTACTACAAGTTATCGAAACTTTTGAGCAATAAAGGTTCAAAAAATCGAGGTTTGACTGTATTTATATACATATTTAAGTTATTTGGTAGATTATATGATCCGAGCTTATTTTAATGGATGAGAAACACCATTCAATATCTAAAACAATCATTTACAGTACATACAGGTGTGTGTACCGCCCAGAAATGGTTTTTACTTAATACCAGTCTGTGATCTCGGATAAGTATCGAGACTCAGGTATCATAAGGGCTCGAGTTTGATTTCCAATAACTAATTCTGGTCTGAGGGTTAGAACGTGGTACAATCAGCCTCGCGAGGCAAAACTCAGAAGAGGTGAATTCGAATCTCACCTTAGCCAGCCAGCTACAGGTGATTTTCCCTTGTTTACCACTTCTACTTCAGGCAAATGCCGGGATAGTTCCCAACTGAAAACCACGGTCACCTCCTTCCCAATCCTTCCCTAATATGCACGCGCGCGCGCCCTCACAAAAAATACAATAATCACGATGTTAAAGCACCTAAATGAAAACAACAATGCTTTCCACATATCATAAAAAATTCTTCAAATGTATGTATAATTTATTTATTTATTTATTTGAAGTGGTTAGTACTGGCGAAGTTATGGCTCATGACCCTCTCATACACGTAACGACGAAATATGGTACCGTTACATACTGTATGAAACAGTTTTTGAAATACAATAAATACCTCAGAAGTTCATTATGATGACCAATAACGAGTAAATTAATATTATGTCAATGCTAATATTAATTAATGAGGCATATGAATACTAAGAATCACAATGTCACAAAACTTTCTATAATATCCTACATATTATTCTAGCTCAGTCATTCATCACCATTCACACGAGTCAATCAGCAGTATTCAACAGGTAATCTTGGCATGCGGCCTTCAATTTCTTTATTCTTTTAGAATCTCAGATATCGGCAGGAGTTGAATTCCATAGTTGAGACCCACATAGAGCAAAATAACGGTTGAACATATTGTAGATAGGTGATTGATGGGGATGGCGAGAGACGAGCCAGATAGTGTGTATAGTCAATTCACATACGAGAAACAGAATCTCCTTACGAGAATCATGACCATTCTGTGAAATAATATTCCTTTGATGTAGTTCGCACAACAGAATGTCAAGAAATTTATTTATGAACGATATAACCGTCACTAACTAAAGCTTGAACCTTCAGAATTTCAATATTTATGAGCATAATTTGAATCATCACACCGGTTCTAAAAACCTTTGTTCAGAGAATCCTGGATTTGGCTTAAATCTGTGCGCGTTCTTCTTCAGTAAATAATACTGTGTCATAAGAAGGGCTAGGATTTTTATGTTAATACATATTATTTCCTTTTGCTTATAAATAACTAAAAATGATAAATATCCATGAATTAGAACCTTATTCTTTACATACTTTTACTTGTGTTTAATGTAAATTGACATATTCTGTGTTTTACTGTAAAAATAAATTTTTCGCGAGTGAAATATACGATAGTTCAAAACAGTCAGTATGACAAGATTTGTTCACTAGAAACTCAGGTACATGAAACGGATTTTCCTAGCAATTCATAAAATGCTGAGAAACAGCCAGGGAATAATTCCAAGAAAGATATTAGTGGAGATATGTGAGTGGGAATTCACATTACACGCTGCTGGAGATTCAGCGGTGAGACATTAGTTCATTTCAGTTGTTCAGTGAGTGCCTAATACGCTACTTTACAACCTGTTGTTCAGAAAGGCTGCTCTATTTCCTCCCACCCCGGGGGGGGGGGGAATGCCTGCCATAAAACCTATTCTTGAGTTCAGACACAGTTTCTCAGACACAATAGTGGAATTTATTTAAATTTTCTGTAATAATGAAATGATTAATTAATTACTGTACCACACTTTATTTGGCAAAAACATAATTAATAAATTGAGGAATCTTGAAGTAATATATGTAATAATGTCATTTGTATACAATTTAGTACAATTTAATTTAATTTAAACTTTTTACATGCAATATTACACTTCACCTAATATTATTACATAAATATGTACATATTTTACATGTTGGTATTACATAAAAATCCTTGCCCTACTCATAAGGCTTAAATTGGCATAACACAGTGAACATGTTCCCATTTGAAAAAGTATTATTATTATTTTGTGAATAACTTATAAGTCGAAACACCTAGGCCTAAATAATGTTTGCTGTAAACTGGAAAGGATCCTGTGAATTCAAATGTTTCAATTCTTGAAGAAATGACTGCACTCAAAATATTGCCTAAAACCGAGAGCAACATTAATTAGGAAAGGTTATTAACGCAATGGAAATATGTGAAACGCTCAAGTCTACGTCAAATGATTTCCGTTACAGTTGTTGCGGAAGATTCATTGAATGCTTCAATCTGCATCACGATGTTTGGCAGCCTGTCACTTATGCAACCCGCCCAACTAACATGAGTGGTGAGTTGCCTGTCAATAAAGGCGCCATGAGCCAGCCCTCCGCAGTATGCGAAGTGCGAACGCTACTGAACTGGCCAACTTGTCGTTAACAATCGATTCGTCGATACTGTCGAGAGTCACTCGAGACCCTCGAGGTTTTGTGATCAGCAATCGCTCTGTGGATAAGTGGTGCGATGTGAACGATGCAATGCAAAATGTATTGGGTGAGTCAGATAACCCATCTTTTGCAGTTCTTCGCAATAATACTTTACTGAGTGGCATTATCTTGTCTTGTATTTGATATTGCACTATAGACTACATGCAAATGAACAGTTGATAAGTATTCCATAGAACTTCAAATTATAGTTGACTGTATCTGACAATGTGTCAGCGAAATAGACAAATTGTTACAAAGGGGAAAAAAAGAAGGAAGGAAGCTTCTATTTTAGATGATGATGATGATAATTGTTGTTTGAAGGGGCCTAACATCTAGTTTATCGGCCCCTAATGATCTGGGTGATAGCGAAAATGATAATGAAATGGAAATTAGAACGAAAATTAAGTGATACGGAAAATACTCAAAAGGAACTCAGATTGAAACAACTCACAAAATGTACTGACAAAAGGGAATTTAGAACGAAACAAGATGTTCAGCAAAGAACATATAGCCTACTTTCTCCTAAATGTATGGGTATATTTATGACTCTTTGTCCTCATCCCTAAAACAATCACCCCAACCACAATGTATTGTTTGTTTTCTTTTATATTGATAATAAGCCAGTAAGTGTCAAGATCAATATTATATACTTTATGATGATTGAATAACAAAACTACTAACTTATTGTAATGCATTCACGTCCGTTAATCTCTATATTAAGCCAGCCTGCAAAATTAAGAATCTTCCGCCCCAATCATCTTCCGCCCCCAATCACAGTAGGTGGTGCTGCGACCTATCAGTGAATTAATCTTTATCTTGTACGCCTATGCACTGCCATCGTAATGTACTACGATGGCAGTGTTCTATGGGTGTTGAATGAGTAGGCAGTTTAAAGTAGCCAAGAGGGAGGCGATCCAGCTGGCAGTGTTTAAAGGTATTCGGAGCGCGATCGTGGCTAATAGTTGAACTACCAGTATTACAAAATTGCCATACTTCAGGAGGCCAGCTCAGGCATTTACACAGCGTTATGTTTGGAACAATATTACCCACATAACCCACAAGAGGACAGCACCGTACAGAGGCATTAAGAAGGCTGTGGTTAATGACAACGTGTATCTAGTTCTTCTATTCTCCTTTTTCTAATGTCTTTTGTTTATGTGCGATGCTGGGACTGTGATTTTATTAATATACGAGTGTATACTTTATCCTCTCCTTTGAGCTAAATGACATTTTATTCAGTATCTGTGGGAAAAGCTCGTGCACATCATTTGTAAAAGAATTCAAGAAAAAAAAACCTAACTGTAGCAGTATTCGATCCCCAGTCAACTGCGTGTCAGACTAACATGCTAGCCCAGAGCTAACCGTATCCATGACGTCAGGTGTTCTTAACTGACATATTAGATACAAACTGTTGGCAAATAATGACTTTAAATAAACGATTTCTTCACTGCAGTACATCTTCATTAAAGATCATTTCATACAAAGTTTATATTATTGTATCAGTACGGTATATCACATACAACATACTAAAACTACTGAAATATAAGACAGGCACATGAGGACAGCTGCCATCTTGTCGTGTGACACAAACGGCTCAGCTCTTTTAAGCCACTCATACTGTATAATATTATAATATTAAATTATAATAAATAACGGATCACGACCTTCAGGATAGCTTAAACCCCCCTAGGCTCGATAATCGGAATTGGTGGGTCTTAAGCTATTTATTAAAATGGTTGCATAATTCACACGGCCGCCATCCTGAAATGGCATGGCCGATGACCTTGAATTTTGGGTGAAAGACGCGTCCTATATAAAGGTATGTTGTCACCAAATTTGGTAGAGATCGGATGATTAGTTTAGCCGTAATTTGATTTTACGTTTTGAACATTTGAGTGGCCACCATTCTGTTTTGGTAAAGATGGCGGCGATATAAAGTATGACACTGAGGTGTCCTTTACTAGTGCTACCTCTGTATCAAATTTCGTTCAATTCGGTTTCACCGTGTTCGAATTGATAGGGGGGGACAGACATTCAGAGTACACACACTCACACACACACAGACACACAGACACACAGACACACACACACACACACACACACACACACACACACACACACACACACACACACAGACTCACAGACTCACACACACACATAAACACACACACACACACAGACTCACACACACAGATACACACACACAGACAGACACACTTTTTTCGCCCTGTGTTGAACTCATAAGTCTACTTTCATTTTTTGCAAAAATCGAAAGTAGGCTAAAAATGCACTAAAAGAATAGATTGAAAAATACCCACAAAATGTATCCTAGGTTCAAAATACGTACAAAATTCAATGTAGCGTCGAAATACAAAATGCAACTGAAATTCAAAATACTTACATGATGCAAATGAGATCGAAAATACGTACAAAATGCAATTGAGGTTCAAAATCCTACAAAATGCAATTGCAATTGAAAATACACAATGCAATTCAGATTGAAAGATCCCAATTCCAATCCAAATTATTCACAAAGTGCAATGGAAATTCAAAATACTTACAAAATGCAAGTGAAATTGAAAATGCTTACAAAATACGGTAGATTCAAACGACTCATGGGGATTGATAATACTTACAAAATGCAATTTAGATTGAAAATACTTGACAAAATGTAATTTTGATTCAAAATACCCACAAAATGCAATTGAGAATCAAAATATTTGCAAAATGCCCACCAATCAAAATGCAATTTAGATTTAAAATTCTTGCGAAATGCGGGTTTGGTTGAAAAAACGTACAAAATGCAATTGAAATTCAAAATAGTCACAAAGGTCCCCCCATATTGAAAGACTTACTAAAAAGTAATTTAGATTGCCAATCTTTACAAAATGCAATTGAGGTTGAGAACAATCGCGAGATGTAATTTAGATCGAAACAACTTACAAAACGGAACGTATATTAAAAATACCTACAAAAAAATCGCTAAAAGGGAATTTAGATACACGGGGAACCAAGTAACAAAAACAGTGCGGGAATCTTAAAGAGAAAAGGAAATATAATGAAAATAGGAGAGGAGAGGAGAGGAGAGGGGGAGAGGAGAGGGTCCGCCCCAAAGGTAAGGGACAAAAGGGAAAAACGGACCCAGCTCAGGAATCCCTCGGGGTCGACAACTCCCGAACTCACCAGCCGTGAGCCCCTGAGGGTGTAGCATTATCTAGGGTGCACCAGAAGTGGTGGGGCTACATACACCCTGCCTCCTTAAGGTCCTTGAGAACAAGGCAGGAGGTAAAAGGAAAAGAAAAAGAAGGCTGACCCCTCGCTGAAGGAGGGTATCAGAAAAGATGAGACAAGGGCCAATTAAGGCGGGAAAGGAAGAGACTCCCTAGGCCTTGGATACCCTAATACCGTCGGGTCGGAAGAGAACAAGAGTTGACCAAGTGAGGTCGACAGGAAAGAAGACGGAGAGGAGCCCGGCACAAGTAAGTAGCTTCTAGTTTAACATGAGCATTTATCTCGCGATCATGAGTCGCAGGACCTCTTCTTTACGTGGAATCCGAACCACAGGACATGGCATTTCACTTTGAAAATTTTACATGCAATGACCGGGAATCGAACCCGGTCCACCTCAGTGAGAGGGAAGTAGCTTGACCGCTACGCCACCACGATCACCAGGATGGCTGAGGTAGGAATATATAACACTTTTCAGTTTTGCCTCACGAGGCTGAGTGCACCCCGTACTAGTCCTCAGACCAGAATTTAACTTCATACCAGAGCCTGAATCGAACTCGGACCTGGGCGGCAGTAGCCAAGGATGCTTGTCACTGTGTCACGAGGTGATCCAATTTAAAAATTGAACCCAGTCAACGTTGACGAGAGGCAAGCTGCTTGACATCTGCACCATCATTCAGCACAAATGGGGTTAGCAATGATTATACTGTATTGTCAAGTAAGTAAGTTGGTACTGAGACTTCGGATCCTAAGTTCCTGTGATCGATTCAAGGTTCTGCCAACAAATTTAATAACCTACTGGTCTGAATGGAACAGTGTACACTCATCATCGTGAGGCAAAACTGAGAAGGGATAGGTTCAATTCCCACCTCAACAGTCCTAAATGTGTTTTTGCCTCCCACTTCTACTCCATACAGATGTCAAGAAGGTTCCAAACATAAGGCCACGGCTGCCTCCTACCAAATCCTAGTTTCAATTACAATCACACGTACACTCCAACAGATACCACAATAACACATTCCTCACGAGGCTGAGCGGATCCCGCTTCCACCCTCAGACCAGGATTATATTTCTCGTAAGAGTCGGCAATCTAACTCAAGACCTCAGGAGTGACAGCCAAAACTGCTAGCCACTACACCACGAGATGGTCGCTGTTCATAGACAATAACTCTCAAACAAACAACGCGCAGAGACTTCTGAAGATTTGAAACGTAAGACATTTTGATCGGGAGTAATTATATTGCATGACCATTTAATAATTCAAATTTCAGTGCAGGAACGCGCAGAAACTTCAGTGGATTTGAAATATTAGACATGTTGATTTGGAGCAATTATATAGTTCATGCTCATTTATATGACTTTTGGCCAGAACATTTGCAGTGGTAACCTGTCAGAGACTAGCACGGATCGTGACAATTACTAGCTAATTAACGGACGTACTAGGCACCGTGTCCAAATCAATTACCACTCCAGACTGGTTGGTTGATAAGTGAACATTCCCTGCCACACGAGGCGTTCACTTGTCACTCTCGACGATCTGAACTAGTAAGTAACTTTTAAACTAAGAAAAAACAAAAACATTCCTACGACAATTCACTCTTGCGCCTCGAGCTATTGCAAGCAAGAAATCCTGCACTGACTGACGTATCCCTTCCTCTCCCCATTCCTGGTAACGCAGCGGCTGACAACCAAACCTGAACAAGCAGATTTAAAAAAAAAAAGAACTTATTTTACCAACATACAGAGATGTACAAATTATTAGAATCCAAATACAGAATTTCAAACAGTCACAATTTTTTTATTCAAAATCATTTTATTGACCTTCTGTGACCCTGCATGGTAATGTTTTCTCCCTTGTCGACTTACACCTTTTTCCATAAGGAATTGTGTCTGGAAACTTTCAGAATCGGGTATTTCAAGGGGTACCTGAGTTTCGCCCGTTTTCTATTTTTCATTGATTTTGGAACATACCCTCTATGCCAGGCGATATCTATCCATAGTTCATAAATCTTTAAATAGTTCAAGAGCAGGTCATCACTAAAATGACTCCAAACCCCTCAGCTCTAAATTCGAACGAAGAGTAGACTGAAGTATTCAAAACAAAACGTGTGGTATTTTGCAGTAGCAAAGCTAGCCTGTTAGTGAAAATTCTAAAAAATCCTTTTACTTCGAGTTTCTTAAAAGAGAATATAATTAAGACTCTTGTTTAAACATTGGAAGTATTTTCACCGCTTTGCAAATATACTGTATTTAGTGAATTAAGCCGTGGAAAGTTTAAATTTAATTTTGCGAAACTCGCGTCGAGTCTAATACTTTGCACACCTATGTAATAATAATAATAATAATAATAATAATAATAATAATAATAATAATCAGGTAGTAATATTAATAAATAATTCATCCATCAGAATTGAATTGTGAGTCAAATAAAGAGATAATTTCAAGATTACAGAAAGCCTATAGAATCACCTGGATCCTTTCTCTACTAGAAAGCGCTATAGAGTCAGGGAGCTTAGATATCTAACCTTGACTTTCATAGCGCTCCAAGCGACAACAAAATTTGACAAGCAAGCTGCCCTCTGGGTGCAAATAACAAAAAGCTTGCACCCGGCTCGAGGTCATACGATATTATTATTATTATTTATTACCTGGATCAGATACCAAAAAAAAATCAATATCGAAGAACGCAGAATTAAGACATTTCACAACAGTAATCAAACCTGAAGCACTATATAGGCCTACCTCGAAAACCTTGATCATCGGAGGAAGATCTCTTATTAAAGATGTAGAGAAACAAGAAACGAAAATATTGAGGATAATCCTTGGTCCAGTCTGCTCAGAAGGAATCTGGATGAACGGAAGTCTCAGGAGTCTATCAGCAAGCTGAAAAGATCACTGACATCTTCAGGAAAAGGCGATTGACGTTCTACGGCCACATTCTCAGAATGAACGAAGGGCTCGCCAAAAGGATTCTCAACCTTGATCAGTCAATGACAGTCAAGAACAACTGTCTTAGTGAAATAGAAAAAGACCTTCAATAAATTGGTATTACAGAGGAAATTTTACAAGATCGGCTCCAGTTCAGAACATTAACCAACAAGCATCATTCATCTGAGAAAAAGACTACCAGGACCAAGAAATCATAGACTAAAGAATAGAGGAAGATTTTCAGTGCCCAGGTGAAGAGATTTTGGAAGAAGAAAGAAAAACATCATTTGCAAAACAAATTATATCACGCTTCGTAGATGGGCAAAACGGTGTAAAATAATAATAATAATAATAATAATAATAATAATAATAATAATAATAAGCAACACAGACTGGCTGCGTGGCTCAGCGGTAACATTCTCGCCTGCTGTATCTAAGGTTGCAGGATCGAATCCTGGCGCATTCAGTCGACATTAAGGTGCGCAAATGTGAGGGAGCCGTGTCAGTAGATTTACTGGCACGTTAAAGATCTCCTTCAGGGCAAAATTCCGGCACCCCGGCGTCTCTAAAAGCCGCAGTTGTTGAAACGGACGTAACACCAATAACATTATTATATTAATACCCATCACAGAAAAATATGAAACCTATCGTCTCTATTGGGATGGTACTACTGTATGACGACCGAGCGGGCAGTCTGCCATAACAGGCCAGATATTGTAGTATCAATAAGAAGATTAAGGAAGCCATCTTGGTTGATGTAGCAGTTCCCAATAGCAACAACTTGAAGGTAAAGCACGGCGAAAGGATCTCCAAATATGAAAACCTAGTGTCTATAAGTAGAGCCCTGGGCGTATAAACAAAACGTTATCCGCATCCGCTCTGCATCCGCACGTTTGTTATCCGAATCCGCCCCGCATCCACATGACTGTTATCGGCATTCGCACGTTTGTTATCCGCATCCGCCCCGCATCCACATGACTGTTATCGGCATCCGCACATTTGTTATCCGAATCCGCCCCGCATCCACATGACTGTTATCGGCATTCGCACGTTTGTTATCCGCATCCGCCCCGCATCCACATGACTGTTATCGGCATCCGCACATTTGTTATCCGAATCCGCCCCGCATCCACATGACTGTTATCGGCATCCGCACATTTGTTATCCGAATCCGCCCCGCATCCACATGACTGTTATCGGCATTCGCACGTTTGTTATCCGCATCCGCCCCGCATCCACATGACTGTTATCGGCATCCGCATATTTGTTATCCGAATCCGCCCCGCATCCACATGACTGTTATCGGCATCCGCACATTTGTTATCCGAATCCGCCCCGCATCCACATGACTGTTATCGGCATCCGCACATTTGTTATCCGCATCCGCCCCGCATCCACATGACTGTTATCGGCATCCGCACATTTGTTATCCGCATCCGCCCCGCATCCACATGACTGTTATCGGCATCCGCACGTTTGTTATCCGAATCCGCCCCGCATCCACATGACTTATCGGCATCCGCACATTTGTTATCCGAATCCGCCCCGCATCCACATGACTGTTATCGGCATCCGCACGTTTGTTATCCGAATCCACCCCGCATCCACATGACTGTTATCGGCATCCGCACGTTTGTTATCCGCATCTACTGGCATTACAATAATATTCTTAACTACCAAAGCAACACATTTAGACATTTGAGGTGAAAGTCTATGTAGTCTATGCCATGTGGTATGTTTAAAATAATAATAATAATAATAATAATAATAATAATAATAATAATAATGACGAAATGAAAATCCACAACCTGCTTCCAGTCTCCGACTGGGTCAGGAATGGAATGAATGAAGCCCCCATCTAGCGGCGAGGATGAGAACTGTGCCGGCTGCCGAGGCCTGACGCACTCCTCTGGGGCAATGATTAAATGAATGACAGATGAAATGAAATGATAGTGGAGAGTGTTGCTGGAATGAAATTTTGACAGCGAAAACCGGAGTACCCGGAGAAAAACCTGACTGCCTCCGTTTTGTCCAGCACAGATCTCACATGGAGTTACCGGGGTTTGAACCACGGACCCAGCGGTGAGAGGCCGGCGTGCTGCCGCCTAAGCCACGGAGGCTCAATAATAATAATAATAATAATAATAATAATCGTATGCCCTCGGGTGCCGGGTCCAAGCTTTGTTATTTGACAGCCAGAAGGTAGCTTGGATGTCGAATTTCGTTGTTCCTTGAAGCACCATGAAAGTCAAGGAGATTAGATATCTAATCGCTTTTCAGTAGAGAAATGAGGAACTTTGTGTTGGCGGAAACCTCCGAGATTAATTTTGCCATTATGAACACGGCCTACTGAATTCAAATGGGTTCTTTGACATGCCAACATCGTACGACATGCGTATCGTATTTTTGCCGCCTTTCAAAAATCACTTACCACGGCCAGGAGCAAACCTGCAAGCCGAATGAATGTTATACCACCAGAATTGGAACCCTTTTCAGTTCAGAGTGTTGATTAGTCTATGCTTACTGACATAATTTGAATCGTCTATTATTTGTCATAAGCCTCCGTGGCTTAGGCGGCAGCACGCCGGCCTCTCACCACTGGGTCCGTGGTTCAAATCCCGGTCACTCCATGTGAGATCTGTGCTGGACAAAACGGAGGCAGACAGATTTTTCTCCGGGTACTCCGGTTTTCCCTGTCAAAATTTCATTCCAGCAACACTCTCCACTATCATTTCATTTCATCTGTGATTCATTTAATCATTGCCCCAGAGGAGTGCATCAGGCCTCGGCAGTCGGCACAGTTCATATCCTCGCCGCTAGATGGGGGCTTCATTCATTCCATTCCTGACCCGGTCGGAGACTGGAAACAGGCTGTGGATTTTCATTTTCATTATTTGTCATGAATGAAAAAAAAAGAGACCATAACGGAAACACAAACATAAGCATCCAGGTTCTAGTAGTGGTATTAAACAAATTCGTATTGTTACTAACTCTTAAAACTATCCGCAAATTTACTCCAAACATTATCCGCACAGCCATGCAAACTTTATCCGCGGGTTTATTCACGGATATTCGCATCCACGCAGGGCCTTACCTATAAGGAAGCAATGGCATATTGAAAAGGTGAAGATCATACCAATTGTCATATGAGTCGTCAAGTTACGAAACTCGTTTAATCCACTTGTGAATAAGAATCATTTTCATGAGAAACGTTTCTCTGGACTTTGCCTCACGTATCTTTTGTGCTTGTTGTTTTCTACTTTTTGCTTTGTGTTTTTGGTTTTGTGTTTGCTTTGTGCTTTTGCTTTTGAATTTTACATTTTGCTTTTCGTTCTTGGTCTTGTGTTCGTTTTCTGCTTTTTTTTTGAATTTTGCTTTTTGCTTTATGTTTCTTGTTTTTTGTTTTCTATTTTTGCATTTTGATTTGGTTTTGAATTTTGCTTTTTGTTTAGCCTTTTTTGTTTTGGTTTTGTGTTTGTTTTCTGCTTTTCCTGTTTTTGAATTTTGCTTTTTGCTTCGTGTTTTTTGGTATTGTGTTTGTTTTATGGATAGTCAAAATAAAACAAAATAAAACAAAATAAACAAAACAAAATCAAATCAAAACAAATTAAACAAAACAAAAATAAAAACAAAAACAAAAACAAACAAAACAAAATTAAGCAAAAACAATTTAAAACAAAACAAAACGAAATAAAAAATTAACAAAAAATAATACAAAATAAAATAAATTAAATTAAATTAAATAATAAAATAAATAATTTTACGACATGATCCTTATTCACAAGTGGATTAAACAGAGTTTTGCAACTGGACGACTCATATGAAGTAGCCTACTATCGTTGTAGCAGAAATAGATCACAGAGGACGTGAGAGGCGCAGTGTACCTATAGCCCTCCACCCAAGCTACAATACTTGCTGTGTTTCCGCCTCTCTTCTCCACTTTACAGAGTCACCGTGAGTACCCGGCTAAATTCCTTGCTGCTTGCTGCAAGTTTTAACCGAATGTTTCGCATAGTTTGGCTCTATCTAAAGGAGTGGAAATTTCGAGTCAATACAATCCTTTTATTTAGTTGCTCCAGAGATATTTTAATTAAAAACAGCTCCTCCATTCCCTTCGTTCCACTTGATTAGGTCTGTACAGTCCTGCATCGAAATCATTCCACAACCCCTCCAACTTCCCCTCAACTAACAAGATTTCTATCCCTGTTTGTTCACATCTCGACGAGGTCTCGGATGATCGGATTCCCTTCCAGACGTCAATCTCGTCAGAATAATTATTGTGATATTAAAGAAGAAAACATTAATTTGGCAATAAGTTGGAATGAATAGGCCCGGGCCTATCAAATAAAAGGTACAGTATCGTCATTTGCCTGTAGTTTAGAATTGGAAAGCTATAGAAAACAATTTCAAGAACGCCCGACTGTGGGGTTTGAACCTACTCGTCTCCCGAGACGGGTGATAGCCTGGCCCAATGTCTTTATGAGTTAATCATAGAACCAACGTTATCAATCCCACAGTACATACCGGGTCAGTCAAGAAAATACGTTGGTGAGTGGCAGAATATTCGTGTGGCTTTAACTAGCCTAAACCCTACACATACTTCGGATTACCGTAAATACCACACTGGGACGTCCCAAAACTCGACACGATCGTAATTTGAGATCAGGCAAAATCGTGGCTCAACGTTCCAAAATTGACACATACATAGATAACAATATCCCAGATTAATTTTCAGGAGCCAATGCATGACAGTGTTGCCAACATGATTCTAAGCATGCTGATAGGTCCAAATTTTAAATGCATGTAACTTCTATACAACAATTGAATTTCAACGAAATTTCGTATGTGCTATGTGCACAACTACATATATGACTCTGCGTACTCTTAAGAGTTACCAGGGCTGCCAACTGTTAATAAATGCTCTCTCTTTTTTCTGTCCTAATACCAATGCACCAGAACTTATGTAAGCCAACAGCTCTAAAATTTGCACAGATATAGTAACTGACATTATAGTTTAATTTGGAGCAACTAACGTACGTCTGTGCTGCCAACATGATTCTAAACCTGCTGATAGGTCCAGTTTTTAAATACATGTACCTTCTATACTATCAATTGGATTTCAACTAAATTTCGTATGTGCTATGCACCATAACATATCACCACGAGGATTCTTAAAAGCAACCAGGGCTGCCAACTGTTAATAAATGCTGTCTCTATTTTCTTACCCTAATATCAATATATCAGAAAGTATGCAAGCCAACCGCTCTAAACATTGCACACGTATAGTACCTGCCATTCGTGAATAATTTTGAGTAACTAATATAAGTCAGTGCTGCCAACGTGATTCCAAGCCTTCTGATAGGTCCAATTCTTAAATGCATGTAACTTCTGTACTAACGTGAATTTCATCCAAAATTGGCATACTATTAGATCATAATATTTCAGATTAATTCTGAGCAACACATACATGACATTGTTACCATAATGATTTTACGTGCATTGATAGATCCAATGTCTAACTGCATGTAACGGCCATGCTATCCATTGGACTTCAACAACCAAACTTTGTGTGTGCATTCTCTACCTTAAGCGATGGAACTAAGAATATACACTGATGAAAATGGAAATTGCAACACCATGAAGGCATTGGTCGTTTGTGTTGATTTTCAAGATATGGAACGATGCCATTTAGGTATGTAAACTATCAACGTTTCAGACCCATTGGATTGTTGCTACAGGTCTCCCCACGTGATTGGTCACGGAGGAATCGACTCCAGTATATGGACTCTGGTGTAGCGTAGTTGACTTGCAGTCCGTGCAGTGAAGTAATTATAATAATAATAATGTTATTGGTTTTACGTCCCTTTTAACTACCCTGGCTTTTAGAGACGCCGGGGTGCCGGAATTTTGCCCCGAAGGGGATCTTTAACGTGCCAGTAAATGTACTGACACGGCTCCCTCGCATTTGCGCACCCTCAAATGCCATTGTGCAGTGAAGTGTTCCCCGTCAAACATGCCTCGACGACAGAGAAGAGCACGCTATCAACAACTGTCGCCGTTTGAGAGGGCTTGGATAATTGGGCTGTGTGAGGCTGGATTATCGCTAAGGACTGTCGCTGCACGTGTTGGCTGACAGGCATCTACGGTACAACGTGTATGGCAGCAGCGGTCAAATGAAGGTACCCACACTCGTAGACCTGGCACAGGGCCAGCGCGACAGACAACTGTGAGAGAGGATCGCCGCATCATTCGGATGGCCCGGATGGAACCCCATGCAACAGCAGCGCAAATTCGAGCAGCTGTGGCACCCAACGTTACACAACAGTTGGTAATCGCCTGCGTGTAGCTGGCTTACGATCCCGTGCCCCTGTGGAAGGTGTTCCATTGACCCCACAACAGCGGCGTGTAAGGCTGGCCTAGTGTCGAGAACGATCGACGTGGGTCGACGAATGGCATATGGTCGTCTTTAGTGATGAATCGCGCTTCGGTCTTCCCCGCAGTGATCGCCGGAATCGTGTGCGCTGACGTACCGGGGAGAAGGGCCACCCAGACCTTATTGTCGAGAGGCACACAGGGCCAACACCAAGCATTATGGTCTGGGGAGCTCTTGGCTTTAATGTGAAATCACAATTAGTGCTTATTGAGGGCACTATGACTGCTCGACAGTACGTTGATAGGGTACTCAATCCAGTGGTTGTCCCATTGATGGCGAACATTGCTAATGGAATGTTTCAGCAGGACAATGACTGGGTTCACACTGCACGCATCTCCAGAGAAGCTCTCCACGACATCACAACCTTAGAATGGCCCGCCATATCCCCGGACCTCAGTCCTATTGAGCATGTGTGGGACATAATGGGTCGACAACTGGCCAACCGTCATCAGCCACCCACAACTCTGGAACAACTGACCCGTGCAGTGCAGCAAGCATGGGCCACAATTCCTCAGGAAGCGATCCAGGGCCTTATTGACTCCATGCCTCGCCGAATTCATCAATGTATTGCAGCTCGTGGTGGGCACATCCTGTATTGATTGTTGTCGAAAATTGCAGTCAGAGGGACCTGAAAGTGTAATCATCGAATCACAACCGTGCACTCGTCCTGCATGTTCAATTGCAGCAATGTAGCACCACTCCTTCTGGGTGTTGCAATTTCCATTTTCTTCAGTGTATTCAGTCACCAGAGTTGCCAACTATAATGCTCTATCAGGGTAGACTATTTCAGGTATATTTCGAACTAATTAAAAATTTCAGTATTAATAACTTTATTTCGTCATTATTCTAGATAGGTCTATATACATTAAACATTGGCATGAATCTTAAATTTTAAGAAAAGTAGGCTCTTTAGTTTGTCTAGTGAGTGTATTTATACGATGGTTAGGAGGAGAAATAGTACAACAAGTTGTTTTCAAGATGGAAAGTTAAAGAACTGGTGAAAGATTAGTTCCTGAACTGCGTAAGCTACATGAAAGTATTCGGTGGACAAATGTCAAGGCTTGACAGTGAATTAATGTTAACTTGTACTAACGCTAATTACACTTCTATCTCCTTCATCATTGCAAATTTCACAAATACCACACTCCCCTGTGACAGGTAGGAGTTTGATCACCAGAACACATTTTTCAGGCCATGAAAGAGCATTAATTGGGTTCATTAAGCGAAACTAACAAATGCCAAGTTTAACACGGAATTCATTTTAATGGTTTCATGGCCAGTCTACTGTGAATTCTAGCCAAATACATGGAATTCCCAATGACTGTAGTACTCCCAGGCAGTGGGAAGTGGAACGCTTTGCATTTTTGTGGAATTACACTTCGTCGATGTGGTTTCCGTGTAAATTTCGTCACTATTATCGTAAATTCACTGTAGTTATTCAGAAGTACACAAAAAGGAGTATGGAACAGTAACAGACTCTCTTGGATATCAAGTACACCACGCAGAGTAAAAAGACGCACGCTATTATTAAAAGGGCAGAGCCGGGAATCGAACCAGTACCTCCGGGGTGACTGTCAAGAATGCTTACCACTACACTATGAGGCGGTGATTGAGAATTTGGAGTTGGAAAGAAGCATAGCTACGGAAGGCAGAAAGGAAAGGGGTAGAGGATATGGTCCACCCCAAAGTAACTGAAAATGAGAATGAAAGGACCCAGCTCAGGAATCTCTTGGGGTACCCAATTTCAGAGCTCACAATGCGTTAATTTTGAATGGTGTAGCTCTATCCAGGGGCTAAACACATACCTTGCCTCTTTAAGAACCTGCTACAGCAGGCAGGAAATACTTAAAAAACGAAGAGGTCTGACTCATCGAAAAATTCAAGGTAAAAGAAAGTAAAATAAGAGAAAAGAGAATATATAATACCGTATATAAAAAATAAAAATAAAGTTAAAATTTTTTTTTTTTTTTTAATAAATTTAAAAAACTGAATAAAGATTAAAAATTAAAATTAATATACAAAACATATTAAAATGAAAAGGAAACTTAGAGTTAATAATAACAATCAAATAAAATGAAAAATAAAAATAACATTTAAAAAAATAAGGTGGGAAAATAAAAATTACCTGAGGCTTTGGATACCCTAATTTTGGGGTAGGAAGAGAACAAGAGTTGACCAAGGGTGGTGAATAGGAACGAGACAGAGCAAAGCCCATCTCAAGTAAGTGGGAAAATGCCAGACTCAGCTGGGGCTCCGTGGTCACCAACCCACATCTCATTAGTTGAGAGTCCCTGGAGGGATATAATTCGTCACAACCGCTAACGATATTGCAAGGGTAAGAAAAATAGTTCAACGTTAACTTCAAGTGGAAATGCTGGAAATATTAAACGCTTCCAAAGTTTCAGCAGTTGGTGAGTTAATCATTTACGCCAAAGCGACCAACGTTCAGACTTCTTAATTTGAAACGCTGGAACACCATGTGTGAAACAAAACTCTACCCTCCGGAACAATAAATATAACACAATCTCCTCCGCCCGCTATTCATCCATCTAAAATCACCAAAACCACCACTAAGTTCCTGCAGTATTTTAGTCTCCTTCATTTGAAGAACTTCAGCTTGTTAGACTCAATCCTCCAAAACCATTCCTATATTCTCAGGGATGATGATGTGGTATCCAATAACTAAGTGGTCAATGAACTGCATAAGCAATTTAAAATTCTTTTTCTTAAAAGGTTCAGGGAAGACCCAATTATTTAAATAATTTAGTACGTTTAAAATCGAATGAACCCAATTCCTCAGGACAAAAACGAGTACAACTATTTTATCGCCTGAAACTTATTAAACGCCAGTCATCAGTAGATTCATCAAGTAATGAAGTTCTATTAAAACTTGAGCAGGTACCTGTTAAAATGTCGAAATGGATCTTATTGCCAGAGGTGCGATGCGCTAAGTTTGTAAAAGTGTAAGTCAAGTTAGTAAAGTATTGTACAAAGCCCATTCAAGGTTTCAAACAAACAAAAAAACAAAAAAACTTATAATATTGTCACATAATACCATTCCTTCAAAATGCATTTCCTTTCCTTTCTTTGACTTTGTCAAAATTATTTTTCTTTTCTTTTTAATTTTTTTTATTAATGCAGCCAATGGCCATGTTCTTTTCTTTTATTGTTTACTTTTAAATCGTAGACTAAGGTCCTTTCACAAATTAACCTCCTAATCATTAAATTGATTGCATACTGTATAAATTTAAAATTAGCTTTCAGTCGGTCAACATTAACCTCATTACAATTACTAGAATATGCGAAAACAACCTGAAATATATTACATGTGATTAAAATGTATATATTGTTGCAGACTATTGAAGAGGAGGAGGAAGAAGAAGATGATAATATTTTTATTAATGCAGCCAATGGCCATGTTCTTTTCTTTTATTGTTTATTTTATTTGTTGTTTTAAGGGGCCTAACATCTAGGTTATCGGCCCCTAATGATCCGGGTGATAGCGAAAATGAGAATGAAATGGAAACCAGAACGAAAATTATGTGAGACGGAAAATACGTACAAAGAGAAACTCAGATGGAAACAACTCACAATATGGTCTCACAAAAGGGAATTTAGAACGAAAAGATTCACAAAAAGAATAGATTGAAAAAGACCCACAAAACGTAGGCTAGATTCAAAATACGTAGGCTACAAAATGCAATGTAGCGTCGAAACACTTACAAAATGCAACTGAAATTCAAAATACGTACAAAATGCTAATGAGATCGAAAATACGTACAAAATGCAATTGAGGTTCAAAATACGTACAAAATGCAATTGAAATTGAAAATACACAATGCAATTCAGATTGAAATAGGCCCTATCCCAGTTCCAATCCAAATCATTCACAAAGTGCAATTGAAATTCAAAATACTTACAAAATGCAATTGAAATTGAAAATGCTTACAAAATGTACGGTAGATTCAAACGACTCATGTGGATTGACAATACTTACAAAATGCAATTTAGATTGAAAATACTTGACAAAATGTAATTTAGATTCAAAATACCCACAAAATGCAATTGAGAATCAAAATACGTGCAAAATGCCCATTAAACAAAATGCAATGTAGATTCAAAATTCGTGCGAAATGCGGTTTTGGTTGAAAATACTTACAAAATGCAATTGAAATTCAAAATACTCACTAAAAGGCCCGTCTACCTGCATTGAAAGACTTACTAAAAAGCAATTTAGATTGTCAATCTTTACAAAATGCAATTGAGGTTGAAAACAATCGCGAGATGTAATTTAGATCAAAAAAAACTTACAAAAAGCAACGTAGATCAAAAATGCCTTAAAAATCGCTAAAAGGGAATTTAGATACACGGTGAACCAAGTAACAAAAACAGTGCGGGAATCTTAAAGAGAAAAGGAAATATAAGGAAAAGAGGAGAGGAGAGGGGAGAGAGGAGAGGGTCCGCCCCAAAGGTAAGGGACAAAAGTGGAAAACGGACCCAGCTCAGGAATCCCTCGGGGTCGCCAACTCCCGAACTCACCAGCCATGAGCCCCTGAGGGTGTAGCATTATCTGGGGTGCACCAGAATGGGTGGGGCTACATGCACCCTGCCTCCTTAAGGGCATTGAGCACAAGGCAGGAGGTAAAAGGAAAAGAAAAAGAAGGCTGACCCCTCACAGAAGGAGGGTATCAGGAAAGATGAGACAAGGCCCAATTAAGGCGGGAGAGTGAAAGACTCCCTAGGCCTCGGATAACCTAATACCATCGGGGTCAGAAGAGAACAAGAGTTGACCAAGGGAGGTCGACAGGAAAGAAGACGGAGAGGAGCCCGGCACAAGTAAGTGGAAGCAATGCCGGACTCAGCTGGGGTCCCGTGGTCGCCAACCCACGTCCCACTAGAATTGAGCCCCTGTGTGAAGAAGAAGAAGAAGAAGAAGAAGAAAGTTCATATATTCCAGTAATTGGAATGATTTTTAGATTGACTGACTAAAAGTTACAGTATTAATAAGGTAACACTGAATCAATGGCTTCAAAGCTATCTTTATTATACATTAAAACCATATGGTTCAAAATGTTATATAACTTTGGTATTAATCTTTCCTTATTATTGCACAGCATTGTGGACTTTGTTCTTTACTACATAACGTGATATTTCACCTTGAAAGTCCACCTTGGAGGGAGGCAAGCAGTTTGATGACTGAACTATCACGGACCTCAGGGTGTGAAAAGTCATGCTTAATGGTTTGGATTCCACGAAAAAAAAAAAAAAGTTCGCGTCTCAGGAGGTTAAAAGCTACATAAAACTTTTAAAACAATGTTTAAATCCTTGGAAGGAATCTTGCTTATTTCTTGTCAGGATCCACGTGGAAAAGACCATATGCATTAAATTTTATCACATTCTGTATAGACACATATGACCCAGTTTGGTAATTGAAAGTTTTATATGTCAATTCAATGATGTGTTATTGATGATTGCCAACTTGCGGATAATACATTCCTCTCTACTCTTGTAAGAAGGTTGCCCCATTCTGCCGGACCGGTCGACTGGCGCATTCCACTGGCCTCTTCCCCCTTACTAACATTCTTTGAGCCTGCCATCTTGGAGGGATGAATTTCTAACTGATTGGACTTATAACGGAACGGTGGGGGAAATATTATTTTATAACATCAAATTCTTATATGCTGAGCCGTACGCCCTTGCGGAAAACTTAGGAGGTCAGATGGAAAGAGAAGGGTAGCGAGTATTCTGAGATGTAATTAAATAGTGGTCATTAGAAGGAGAGGGAAAGGATGAGAATGTTTAATTTAAGATCTACACAACTTGATTTCATGGGCAAGAAATCTAATATTGAGGAAAGGATAACAGCTAACCCCACGATCAATCTACTGTACATCGTTAAGTTGCAAGAAAAGAAGACATCAGATCTAACTCTGGAATACCACATTCAGTAGTCTCGAAGCACGTATTGAGACTCCGGTCCACAAAGGTCCTGGATTTGATTCCCGACTCGGACAAGAAATACAAGAAATGGTATGAAAGTTGGAACGAGTTACACTCTCAATCAGCCTCATAAGGCAAACCTGAGCTCACTTCAGCCGTCCTAGAAGTGAGATTGTTTTTCGTGGTTTCCTACTGGTTCCTAACTTAGGGCCACGGACGCTTCCTTCCCAACCCTAGCCCAAATTGCAAATATATTTTCAACTCCAGGCAAATGCTGGGACGGTACCTTCTGGCAGACCACGGCCGCTTCCTTCCACATCCCTGTCCAGCTTCATTCATTCATTTCATCTCTCATTCCGGCACGCAGGTCGCCTACGGGCGTCAACTAGAAAGACCTGCAATCGACCTCTCAGGTGACCACACGACAAGATAAAATTAAAACTTCAGACACACAAACGCAAAGAGAACTTTTTGAAGGAAATAGCATACCAGAGGTGTAAACACAGACGCATTTCTCACGAGTTTCAAAACGCTCGGAAAGATCAGAACTGTCCGCGACGTGGTACATTTAGTACGAATATGGGACGACTGTCAACCCTGACTATAAGACGCATTATATTGATTTTAGAAGATGGACGCTACTTCTCATATCAAGTAACTACAGTACTCAATCGCCCTCCCGAGTCTGAGAGTACCCCGGCTCCATCCCTCACGTCAGATCTTAAATATACATGTACGTTGTTGCGATGATTGTTAACTCGTTTTAAGTGTGTGTTGAATTCCTCTAATAACCTGTGTTTCTGTGGTCACTGTAGTAGTGTGTGTAACTGTAAGGGGGTTGGGGTTGGGGATGGAGTAGAATGAAGCCTCCGTGACTTAGGCGGCAGCACGCCGGCCTCTCACCGCAGGGTCCGTGGTTCAAATCCCGGTCACTCCATGTGAGATTTGTGCTGGACAAAGCGGGGGCAGATAGATTTTCCTCCGGGTAGTCCGGTTTTCCCTGTCACAACTTTCATTCCAGCAACACTCTCCACTCCCACAGGCTTCGGCAGCCGGCACAATTCATATCCTCGCCGCTAGATGGGGGCTGCATTCATTCCATCCCTGACCCGGTCGGACGACTGGTACAGGCTGTGGATTTTCATGGAGTAGAGTCCCCTTCAACTAAAGAACCATCCCGGCATGTTACTGAAGGGAGTAGGGCAACACTCGGGGTAAACCACGCTCAGAATAGCCATTGTTCGTACTTACTCCAACTACCCCATCTTGGTCGTGGTGAGCGATATAACATTCTGTACACGTCTTCGCTGCGGGGTTTACACCTCTGGTGGAGCCAGAATCGAACCCAGTACCTCCTAGGTAAGCGTGCTATTCCAACACTACGGGGCCAGATTTATTAAGTGCCATCCCAAAAAATTACAAACAAAACGTTAGCAGTTCATGAATAAATCTCTAGTATCCTTCAAATCTTGTTCACTAGTTGAACAGTTACCTAAATTCCTTTCTAATTTGATCAGATAGACTGGGGCCCCGTTTCGAACCAACACCCACCCGGGAAGCAGATTGAGCCGCATTCCTGCACAATCAAGCTGCCTCATGCTCCGAGCTATGACTCCAGATGAGCTGATATTAGCAGGATTCTGTTGTGGGACTTGATTAGCATTATCATGTAGCCTTCTCTTTTTCTTCTCTCAAGAAACCCGTATTCTTGGAATACTTCCTCTTAAGGAACACACCACTGAGTTCGTCTGACGCTCGTATGCATAGTAGACTGAAATGTGCATATCTTGGGCCAGTGTTTATACCAGTTATGTTCAAAATAGTGAAATTAAATATTCAAGGTGTGTTTTTAAACCACTAATAAAGACTTCAAGAACGAAAGAGAGCAAGTTAATCGAATAATTTGAAATAAATCGAAATTTATTAACCGACTGATCATTCAATCGATTAGTCGACTAACTGAATAATAGACAAGAAGTTCCGTGACGAACTAAAGAGCCTACTTTTCTTAAAATGTAAGATTCATGCCAATGATTAATCTATATGGATCTATCTAGAATAATGACGAAATTAAGTTGGTAATATCGAAATTTCTAATTAGTTCGAAATACTGTATACCTGGCATAATGTAGCCTAATACAGAACTACAGTTGGCAGCCCTGGTGACTGAATATATTCTTAGTTTCATCTCTTAAGGTACAGAATACAAAATTTGGTTCAAGTCCAATGGATAGCATGGACGTTACATGCAGTTAAACATTGGATCTAACAGCGCGCGTAAAATCATGTTGGCAACAACGACATACATGTATTGGTCAGAAATAATCAGAAATAATATGATCTATTGTTGTGTCAATTTTGAATGAAATCCATTAGTTAGTATAGAAGTTACATGTATTTAAATTTGGACCTCTCAGCAGGCTTAGAATCATGTTGGTAGCACTGACGTATATAAGTTACTCCAAATGTATATAGAATGTCAGGTACTATACATGTGCATAGTTTAAAGCTGTCGGCTTGCATACTTTCTGATATATGGGTATTTGGATAAAAACAATTGAGAGCATTTATTAACAGTTGGCAGCTCTGGTGGCTCTTAAGAATAGGCTCAGTCATATCTGTTTATGTACACATAGCACATACGAAATTTGGTTGAAATCCAATTGATAGTGTAGAAGTTATATGCATTTAAAATTTGGACCTATCAGCAGGCTTATAATCATTTTGGCAACACTGCCTTGTATGGCCTCCTGGAAATTAAACTGCAATATTATTATCTATACGTGTGCCAATTTTGAAATAGCTCCCATTCATGCCTTCCAAGATATCCAACATGGAGCTCAAATTTCAATTGCGATTTTTCAGCAGTTGGTAGCACTGACATTATTTTCAAATATGGCAGTGAGATATTCAGGTATAGATCTTTACTCCTACCAAATTTTGTTTCGATTGCTGCAGCGATTTAGGAGTTGATAGAGAGAGAGAGAGAGAGGGGGGGGGGGGGGGGACACACACAGCCAGACAGAGAGACAGACAGACACACATTTGCCCGATCTCATAAGTCTACTTTTTCCTCATTTTTGCAAAATGTAAAAAGTAGGCTAATAAATCGGCTAACCGAAGAATCAAATAACTGATTAGTGTACACGAGATAAGGAAATAAATTTAAATGAGAGGTCATCGCTTAAGGTGAGTGACGCTTTTTCTTTCGGAATGATGTATAGAAATCTTTAAAAGTCACTTCTGGCCTAAATACGCAAAGTGCCCTTTCTTCTTTATGTTAACAATAACCAAATAAGAGTCAGTGGCAGTGAAAGGATAAACATCATTCGAATTGGGAAGGGTTTGGTTGGTTGGTTCCTCAGTTTAGGGGCTGTGACAACGTGGTAGTGTAGCCCCGTGTACTTTGGGTGTGTGTGTAGAATCTATCTGATAACCTGTGTTAATTGTGATGACTGTATTAGTGTGTGTTATCTGTTTCCTAATTCAAGTAAGGACTGCTGACTTGGAATTTTTCAAGTAGTTCCTACTTTGGCCGCCAAACGCCACCGTCGACAACTACTAGTTCAGAACTTGGCTACTAGACGCCACCGCAGTCGGCTCTTGGCGACGAACGTAGGAACCAGAGCGTTGTTTACATTTTTAACCTAATTTAGCTTCACACAGGTGTAATTAGTCGAAGGTTCTTTAACATGCCATAAATCTATGACATGGGACCGCCGGCTTTACTTCCCCTCCGAAGGAAGGCATACTGAGGGATTTTTTCACTCTCTTAAAAAATCCGACGACTTCAGCCGGGTTTGAACCCGCGATCTTGGGCATAGAAGCTCTGGGAAGGGTTTGTAAAAACAAAAACAAAGTTTTCCGTGAAGATTCCGAATTCATGTTCAATATTTACAATTTAGGACAGGAACATTTTTGTTTTATTTTGTTTTACCTAAATTTCACAAAGAAGGTACATTATTTAAAAATATTTGATCTAGTATATTTTAAATAATTAAATGTAAATTGTCCTTCCGTGAGAGAAAACTGAAATGAACGAGGTGTATCGATTATTCGACAAAACAATTAATAGTTTATTTGACCAACCGATTAATCGATTAAACACACAATCGATTAATCGTTAGTTTCTTGCAATTAATCTATTTTTGACTCGATTAATCTATTATTAGACAACTGAAATACATCGATTAAAAGGGGGCGTGGTGGCGCAGCGGTCAAGCTGTTGGCCTCTCACCACGGCGGACCGGGTTCGATTCCCAGTCAATGCATGTGAGATTTTCCAAGTGAAATGCCATGTCCTGTGGTTCGGATTCCACGTAAAAAGGAGGTCCCGTGGCTCTTATGAGCGAGAGTAATGGTCACGTAAAACTACAATCTTCCTTCCTTCATCAATTAAAAGTAGCAGCTCTAGCTGTGAGACTCGAACCCATATATAGCCAGGGTCCAGAACAGTCCGGTAATACTTTTTCGATCATTACCGTACTCATAATGTTCACTGCTGCACAGATTACTTCTGTTTTTATATTCTCCCATTCACACTCCTTCTCCATCCCTTGGTGTTTATTTATCTCTAACCTCCCCTCTCTCCCCCACTCCTAATATATTCCCCTTCCCCTCCGCTCTCTTTCTCCTCAGATGCTGCTCTGGATGCAAACCAATTTTCTATCATTTTCATTCCAACGGAAGTCGCTTACAGGAGCTGCTTTGAATATTAATAAATGCATTATAAATTAAGATGGTATCTTTTGAGCCAGATCCCTGTGCAAATTACCCCCTGTCCACGTCAGGGCTACCCGTGTTTCTTTTAATTACCTACCGTGCCACACAACCTGAGAGCGCTGCAGCAGGGCTGTCCATCTTCAGCAGTTTCTCAGACAACTGTTGATCAAGGTTATGTTTGAAGTCGAAGAAAACATAAGAAGTGGTGGGTTCCCATAAACAGAATAGAATTTAACTCCGGAGGAAGATTTCAAGTGGTGTAAGCGTTCTTGGCTGTCGCCCCGGAGGTCCAGATTCAATTCCCAGCTCTGCCAATAAATTTTTATTTTGGTGTGAGGGCTGGAACGGCCTCTTGAGGCACAATTGAGAAGAGGAGGGTTCAATTCCCACCTCAGCCGTTTCGGAAGCGGCTTTCCGCGGATTCCTCACTTCTACTCCTGGTAAATGCTGGGATGGTTCCTGTCTTAAGGCCACGGCCTTCCCAATCCTATCCCCAATTCACAAATGCACACACTCACTAGTACAGCCATCACAATAACACAGGCTATCACACAAATTTCAGACACACTCAAAACTATACAGGGCTATATGAAAACAATGTCGCTGCCCCTAAATAAGCAACAACAAAATATATTGTATTTCATTTCATTTATGCTATTTTGATTTGTATTTTTGTAATTTTTCTTTCTATTAGACAATATATTTGTGTTTATTTATTGTAAACAAGCTGTGAAATTTTGGTAAAATCCATTGCAATGTTTGTCTGTTATACCTGATTAATTAAATGCTTAAGATGACGGGGACAGTAAATAGCTTGGATAATGCAGAAATTGAGAAGCAGAATAGGAGTGGGGGAGAGAGGGATAGTAAAGTTAAATAGAACAGAGAGCTGGCGCTGAGGTTTGAAAGGGAGAAATTAGTAATGGACCACAAAGTGCCCTCCGCATGAGGGAGCAAAACGATAATGATTGAAGTAATAATAAAAAAGTACCGTAATTAAATACATAAAAAAAGTAAATACCGGAAGAATTCCCGAAACTAAATTTTAAGCAAGAGTGGCCAAGCATCATAATAATAATAATAATAATAATAATAATAATAATAATAATAATAATAATATTTATTTATTTATTTATCGTATGGTTTTTAGTGCCGGGAGTGTCCGAGGACATGTTCGGCTCGCCTGAGCCTGTAGCTGCTTCCAGCGGACACCCTAAAGGGCGAGCTAAAAGTTCCGTTCAATTTCAAGTAGTTCCAACTTTCGCCACCAGATATCAATGATGCCTAGTAGTGAACGTTGGAACTTTGATAGAGCGTTCTGACGAAATCTAACCTAACAAATTTTGCTTTACACAAGTTTAGTCTGTGAAAGGATCTTTTACATGCCATAAATCTATGACATGGGACCGCCGGCTTTACTTCCCCTCCGAAGGAAGGCATACTGAAGGATTTTTAACACTCTTAAAAAATCTGACGACTTCGGCCGGGTTTGAACCCGCTATCTTCGGCATAGCAGTTCAGCATGCTACAGACTACGCCACCGAAAACTCGACGAAAACGTACAGAATACGGTGACTGAGAAAAGGCGCAAATGTAACAGCCACTTGCCACTGAACTCAGTCACATGTACGGCCTAAAGGACATGTCGTCATCCCAGTTGTCTTTGTCAATGATTTAGTAACAAAGGACTGGGAAAATGCAAAGGAGAGCCTTGGCTTGAAGGGAAACCATACGCAATTAATGCAATTGGTACTGCTGGTAGCCTATAGTACGTAATGTTTTGTCTCTTCACGGACTAGGAACATCTTGAGATCCAGAGCTATCAGTGGCATTTGCTCGCAAGGAGTCCGACGGTGATGGTTTTGTATCTTTATGTAAAATTCATATAAAATAATAATAATGTTATTGGTTTTACGTCCCTTTTAACTATCGCGGCTTTTAGAGACGCCGGGAGGGGGGACGGAAGTTTGCCCCGAAGAGGATCTTTAACGTGCCAGTAAATATACTGACACGGATCCCTCACGTATGCGCACCTTCAAATGCCAACGGACTACGCCAGGATTTGATCCTGAAATCTTGAGCACAGCAAGTGAGTACGTTGCAGCTGCTGCACGTAGCCAGTCAATGGCCAAGCAAGTAAACCTCATTTACAGATGAACAAAGTGAGTTTTAAAATGGGACGGGCTGAATATTCCACTCAGTCTGAGACACCCCTGAGAGTAGCTATTTATGACTAGATATACTATGTTCAAGGCAACAGTGGTTTAAGTAACTTGTGAGTGGGGCTATTATTTTTTATTTATTCGAAGGAGATTGTCTGACCCATCCCAACCGAGCTCCAGCTGTACAAGAAATATAGAACTGTAATTACGACGAAGATTTGTGTTAGCTGCCACGGTGTGGTGGTGTAAATTGTGTTCAGTGGCAACTGCGTGTAACCAGTTAAGAACTCATAAAACATGTGTCAAGTAATGGAAGGGGAGGCAGACTATCAGTGTGAGATGCCAAGTACAATATGGCTCTTCAACATACGGCGGGCATGGGCGTTTCAAAATCCTTAGTGACTAGGGTTGTAATTTTGTAGAATTATCAATATTTATGATCTTACATGAAGCGTAAGAGTTAAAAATTGGACCTCTTGGGATAAGAACCCAAATCTTTTTGCATTCGAGACATGCGGATGCTCCTCAACCACCCGAGAGAAGCTCATTACCAACTTTTGGATGTAATGGCTCACCATGAATCTTGCATTTACATAGATCTATAACTTATTTACTTCAGACAGTAACTACTAGGTGCAAGATCATCACGAAGGAATGCTGTTGAGCATTGGCGTAGTTCACTCATACATTACAGTACATTACTTGGTCCGATTATTATGATCCTTCTTCGAGTTCTTGCACTTTAGATTTGTTTGCTCTAAATACGAAATTTACGCTAAAGAAAGTTTATTATCTCTGTTCTACGTTTGTTGGCATTTTGGCTTAGATTGACTAAGCTGGTTTCAGTCAGCGATTATAAAGGCGCCTAAGAGATGCTGTGAGGAATCCATGACTCTACAGCGCTATCTGTATATGTATCATCCTTGTTTTGTTAACTCTGTGTCAGTCACTCTCCTACCAGGGAATTGTTACCGCTAGACGTGGAGCGGGGCTGTTCTACGAGGGCTATTCCAAAAGTAAGGTCCGATTCGCCGTAAATATTTGAAAGCGGCGTCGAGGGCAAAACACGCATGCGCGCCGACTCCTGGTATGCCTTGCGTGGCAAAAGCCGCCAGTAGCGTTGTTACTGTTGCTGTGTGCTGTTGATAGTGCCAGTTCACAATGTTTAAGACAATTAATCAGCCTGCCGATTGTGAAGTAAGGGCAGTAGAACAACTTTGTACAGAATTGTGTCTGAAAATTAGCATTTTCGAAAATTGTCGTCTGGAGTGTTGTTGTTGCATGACAATGCCAGACCCCATACTGCGAATGACACGCAAACTCTAATCAAGAAATTTGGATGGGAACAGATGGACTACCCACCGTACAGTCTGGACTTGGCGCCAAGTGATTTCCACCTGTTCCGCTACCTAAAGGATTTTCTTGGCGGCAAGCGCTTCGACACGGATGATGAAGTGAAAGAAACTGTTAAAGACTGGTTAGCTTCGCAGGCGGCCGAGTTGTACGACTTAGGCATTCAAAAGCTTGTGGAACGATGTGACAAATGTGTAAATAGGTATGGAAATTATGTAGAAAAATAGAGAACGACGTAAGGAATGTCAATAAAACAATTGTTTTGGAAACAAGTTTTTTTGCCGAACCTTAGTTTTGGAATAGCCCTCGAATATAGGCTACATTACGTCATCTCGCCTCGTTATGGCTGCAGCGAGCGGTTGCGGGGCAAGAGCGGGAACGCATGTACAGTCATACAATGAGAACACACCGCACAGCGCACGACCCAGCACGAATCATGCACACAAATGACATGCGATGAGGTTTCGCTGGCGACAACTGCCCGTCTATCGCACGCGGAGCGCATTAGTTCAGATTTCCGGCACCGGTAGCAATTCGCTGGTAGGGTAGTAGATGGTATTAAAGATAGTGTCAAAGTGCCGGGTTGTCATTATTCACGACGTAACAGGTTCAGTGAGGTTTTTCTTAATTTGTAGGATTTTGTTAGAGCTGTAATTCAGATAATAGATAATTTGTGGTTGTTCCTTGTGACAATTGTTCTTCATTTATACTGTTCCAAGTTACTTATGCATTCGGTGTAGGCTAATCTCAATCATGATGGGGAAATTAAGAAATGATTAACCCTGGAAAAGGGCGTCTGTTTTGGGTACTTGTAAAAAGCTATACTTTACATCAGGGGCTCTTAAGCTGTGAGGTTTGCCTCCCCTAGGGAGGTTCAAAGAGGTCAGTATAATAATAATAATAATAATAATAATAATAATAATAATAATAATAATTATAATGTATGTCTACCCCTTATTATTCCCGTTTTCCAACGGGGTCGGGGATGAGATGCGATGGAAGTCTTTGTGGCGATGATTTTACGGCTGGATGCCCTTCCTGACGCCAACCTCAAGAGAGGAGTTAATGAGAAATGAAATGAATGACTGTGAATGAAACTGGGCAAGAATGTGGAAGGAAGTGGCCGTGGCCTGTCAGAAGGTACCGTCCCAGCATTTGTCTGGTGTTGAAAATGGGAAACCACGGAAAACCATTTCAAGGACGGCTCGAACCCACGCGTCCACCGAGTCAGCAGAGAGCTTGGCCCCATGACCTAATGCTGCGCGTTAGCCAGCGTAGCCACTACCGTCGGTAATAATAATAATAATAATATCGTATGGTCTCGGGTGCCGGGTGCAAGCTTTGTTATTTGAGACACAGAGGGCAGCTTTCATATCGAATTTTATTGTTCCTTGAAGCACTATGAAAGTCAAGGAGGTTTGATATCTAAGCTTCCTAGTAGAGAAATGAGGAACTTTGTGTTGGCAGAAAATCCCGAGATTAATTTGCCATTACGAACACGGCCTACTGAATTCAAATGGGCTCTTTAACATGCCATCATCGTATGATATGCGTATCGTGATTTTTTCCACCTTTCAAAAAAAAACACTTATCACGGCCAGGAGCGAACCTGCAAGCTTGGGGTGTTAGTAATCCGACACGATAACCACTCATCCACCGTGGCAACCAATAGATCTAATGAGATAGGTGCATAGTTTGAATAGCTACAACAATGGATTTCTTCAAGTAAGAATGCTTAGTATTTCTCTTTATTGAAATGCACAATCTACACGAGTGTAACAATGGACTTTCACAAGACCGTTCTTAATTCTTTAAATTTACCGAACAACAGTTTGTCTTTACTATGAAGTAGTTTCATTATTATCTCCACTACTATCAAGAGTAAGCTACAGTACTGCGTGTAAGAAAAAAATATCAAAGAAAACAGTGATGAATGTCAAATAGTCTTCACATGCAACCTTGGTCATGATGGAATTGAAAAATCGCAGTGTTTTTTATGTGCCAAAATTGCAAAGATAATATGACGCCTGATACGGTAAAAGAAAAATGTTAATTACATTATTAAGTACTTTGTTAAAGAGGTGAGGGGGGAGGTGAATTTTTTAGTTTACTTTTAGGGAAGGTGTGAGAGTAAAAAGGTTAAGAACCCTTGCTTTACATAGAGAAATAAACCGCTGAATGGGCTTACACACTACTGAGATCATCTTCATCTTTGGTTGGTTGGTTGGTTCCTTAGTTTAGGGGCTGCGACAACGCGGTCATGTAGCCCCGTGTACTTTGGGTGTGTGTAGAATCTGTCTGATAACCGGTGTTAATTGTGATGGCTGTATTAGTGTGTGTATCTGTTTTTTTATTTAAGTACTGCAACTTAGAATTTTTTAAATAGTTCCTACTTTTGCCACCAAATGCCACCTTCAACGACTACTAGGCCTAATTCAGAACTTAGCTACTAGACACCACCGCAGTCGGCTCTTGGCAACGAAAGTAGGGACCTAAGAGCGTTATTTACATTCTTAACCTATACAATTTAGCTTCACACAGGTGTAATTAGTGGAAGGTTCTTTAACATGCCATAAATCAATGACATGGGACCGCCGGCTTTACTTCCCCTCCAAAGGAAGGCATACTGAGGGAATTTTAATGCTCCTAAAAAATCAGACGGCTTCGGCCGGGTTTGAACCCGCTATCTTGGGCATAGAAGCTCAGCATGCTACCGACTACGCCACCGAAGCCGCTATCTTCTTCTTCATCTGTCACTAAAGCCCGGTGTGAGCTTTGGCCTCCCCAACCACAGATTTCCATCGATCTCAATCTTGGACAGCTGTTCTCCAGGGTCGTACGTTCGTTGTTTGCATGTCCACCTCCACTTTGTCTCTCCATCGATTCCTTGGTCTACCAGGCCATCGACTTCTTTCCATTCTGGCTTTATGTATAATCATTGGTGTGTTTTTTTTTTTGTCTTCCATCCTTTCAATGTGGCCCAGCCATCGTAGTCTTTGTGATTTTATATATCGAACAATGTCTTCGCTTTTGAGGATTTCATTTATTTCTCTATTAGTTCATATCCTCCATTCTCCCCTATCCAATACAGCACCATAAATTCTCCGTATTATTTTCCTCTCAAACACCAATCCTGAACCGACATATTCCATTTTTCTGAGCCGTAAGTTAACCCTGGTCTGATCAAGGTCTTGTAAATTTTGAGTTTTGTTTTATGCGACAGCAATTGGCGACTTAATGAGTTTCAGATTGGCAAAATAGGCTCCATTTCCATTAATAATCCTCCTATTTTTTTATTTTTATTATTAACTAGAACACCCAAATTCTCAAAATTTCAGATGTTAGGTGCATGCATAGTTTGTTTTGGTCGTGTTCTCATTTAGACCCATTTTTCCCCTCCCTTCTTCATTTCTTCAAACTCTTGAGATCTTCCTTAAAACGTAAAAAGTAACGGTTACTTATTACCGCGTTACATGTAACGGCGATACTCCCCAACTCTGTTGTGTGTAGACTGGGAATGGGAAGAGGAAGTAAATGGGGATAGCCTATTGCTGTAGTGTAACGTTCAAGCCACGAATATACGAGGAACCTGCTGGAATCTTACATGATTCAGAGCGCAAAGGTTACAGGTTCAAAAACAGGTCAAACATCATGTAAGTGCTTCATTTCGTGTTGCTTGACATGCAATGAAGATGCGATCGAGAAAATAATCTGTAATCATCTTATAGCCATATTCATTACAAACCTCTTAGTGTATCTTCCTGGGATTATAACTCAGATTGAATACCAATTTAACCACTACCTTCCTGATCCATCAGTGTTGTGTCCAGATTCGTGAGAGGATATGGAAACCAATTTTGGGAGGGGTGTTGAATTTAGGCCAGGAAAACATTTCGCGGTCATAGTACGTGTCTCTTAACTCTGCTATTACTTAACTAACTACGTGCACCAGTCGTTCATTCACGGGTACTCAAAGTTCAGCTGAATAGGCCACGAAGGCTTAAGTAGTATCTTATCCATGAATACCCTTGATGACAAGAAAAAGATGTTGATGATGATGAGTGTCTAAAACTCATCATTCCCACAGAGTGTCCTTACTGGCATCAACCGCATGAGAGGAGTTATTGAGATATGAAATGAATAAGTGAAACTAAGAAAGGAGCTGTAAGAAAACAGCCGTGGTTCGAGTTGAAAACAAAAAAGAAAAAAAATCAAGCTCGAAGTATAATTGGGCCGTTCCTTCTTGACCGGTACCCATTACGTGCGCAGTGGTGTATCCATGCCCAGTGAGCCTTCATTACCTTTGTGATCAATACAAGTAAGAGCGCAATGTGTCCTCGGCAGCGCATGTACATATTCAGGCTTTAAGAAGAATTCTCACTCGCTTACGACTGGCCACGAATGATCAGCCGATCTATATTCCCATAGCCTTGCACCTTAGTGCGATTAGCTAACACAGTAAGTAAATAATAGTAAAGGTAATAATAATAAAAGAAATAAATAAGACGATAACCCCGGCCAGAACTATGTTACGTCTATCAGTATTGAATCTGCATCCGCTGATATACTGAACTACAGAAGGCAGCTCAGTTAATTACATGCCATATTGTCAGGAAGTTCCTTGGAGAAAACACTCCGGTTCATCAATCAGCAAGACTTGAAGATGATTCAGATGGAAACTTAGGTCATTCTATAAATGAAGGAGACTCGTGAAGAGTGCGGGCACGAAATTAATGTAATGTTACTTTATTTATTTATCCGAGTCCAAAACACATACATATATACATATAAATTACACTAAATTTCATTACTCCAGTGTTCAACTGTTAGAATGGCACAGTCATTGGCTTCTATCAAGTCCTGCATAGTACATGGTCTTGATAACATGCTGCAATTCAGAAGGTGCTCAGGGTCTCGTCTTTCACCACATCTACAAAGTTCTTCAGCACTGTATCCCCACTTCATTAAATTGCTTTTGCACCGACTCACACCAGTTCTCAGTCGGTTTAGCGTCTTCCAGGATTCGTATTGTAGGTGGTAGCCAGCTGCCGGCTTCTCCTTCATTTCCCACGATCCTCCTGGTGATTTTGCTTTCCAAAGTTCAATTCGGCGAGCTTCAGCTGAGGAATTAATTGATATTGTTGTTTGGAGGAAGCTCTTTCTTGATTTTAGCCTAGGTGGATGGACATCAAGTCCATACATTGGATGTCTTGGATCTGTTTCTTGCTTTTTCTTCTCTACTTCTGCCACTACTTGTCTTCTAACTTCTGGAGGTGCTACTCCCATAAGCGGAAAGATCTTATCGACAGAAGTTGGACGTAGACAGCCTGTCACAATGCGGCCTGTCTCATGGAGGGCAACATGTACTTGGTTGGCATGAGCAGAGTTCCTCCAGACTGGGGCAGCATATTCTGCAGCAGAGAAACTCAGAGCAAGGGCAGTTGTACGCAGGACACTAGGCTGAGCTCCCCATCTGGTGTTTGTGAGCTTCCGAACGATGTTGTTCCTGGTGCATACCTTCCGTTTGGTGTCCATGCAATGCTGTTTATAGGTCAGCGCGCGATCCAGCTTTACTCCTAAGTATTTAGGATGAACACAGTGTTTCAGATTGTGACCTTCCCAGGTGACGTTGAGCTGCCTTCTCGCCTCCCTATTGCGCAGGTGAAACGCGCATATTTGGGTTTTCTCTGGGTTGGGTTTCAAGTAGTTATCATTGTAGTAGATGGCTAAGTCTTCAAGAGCAGATGTCGGGCGTCCCCTGGGCAACGGTAAAAAATATTGTAAAATTTACCGGCTGATTCTTTCAACACCAAAACACTACTATAATGTAATGTTACTGTCGACCAAAGTATTATGTGCACTCTAGTTTGAAGGTTGTTTGTGAAGTAACCAATAGACCTCCTACATAAAATCCAATATCATCATCATTTTCGTTGTTCTATTTTACGTTAGGTCATGTAGGGTTGGAACTTTTAATTTATATTTTAATATTTTTTATCGCAGTTGGAACACAAAAAGTGCACGTTTTTAAGCGTGTTTCAACCATGCGTCACATTTACGAATTAGTATCTCAAAAACCCGTTATCAGATCGAATCCAAATTTTAACAAAATATGCATTGGAATGTTGTATAACTGGTTTATTAATTCTAAAATTGTGTGTGTCCAAGAAACAAAGTTGTTATCATTTTTGTAAGGTAACTTTTTCTCGGCTCGGGGTGGTTGGAAAATTTAGTCCTTGGTTGCATTGTAATCCTTATACATCAAAACGTTACGCTGTATGACTGTGAAATGCGTAAATTAATTCACTTATTTTATATCGGTTTGTATTTTTACGGGGAAATAATACATGTTTCACCAGCCAGCCGTTCCGGGAAAAGCTGCACAGCGTTGCCGAAATGGTGCCCACACGCATTATGGCGCGTCTCGCTCGGAAGTGATGGGCTCCATCTCAGCAACGCAGTACAGCTTTTCCCGGAGCGGCTAGCTGTTGAACCATGTGTTATTTCCTCGTACAAATACAAACCGAAATAAAATAAGTGAATTAATTTACGTATTTCAGAGTCATACAGCATAACTTTTTGATGTATAACGATTACAACGCAACCAAGAACTACATTTTACAACCAACCCGAGCCGAGAAAAAGTTACCTTACAACAATGATAACAACTTTGTTTCTTGGACACACAACATTTTGAAATTAATAAACCAGTTATACAACATCCCAACGTATATTGTGTAAAAATTTGGATTCGATCTGACGACGGGCTTTTGAGATAATTCTTAAATGTGACGCATGGTTGAAACACGCTTAAAAACGTGGACTTTGTGTGTTCCAACTGCGATAAAAATATTAAAATATAAATTTAAAAATCCAAACCTACATGAACTAACGTAAAATAGAACGACGAAAATGTTGATGGTATTGGATTTTATGTAGGTCTATTGGTTACTTTACAAACAACCTTCAAACTCGAGTACACATAATACTTTGGTCGACAGTAGGTTCCTGTACAGTGTAATTTGCTACCCTACCAGCGAATTGGTACCGGTGGCGGAAATCGGAACTAATGCGCTCCGCCCGGCCACACGCCTGCGACAGACGTGCAGTTGTCGCCAGCGAAACCTCATCGCATGTCATTTGTGTGCATGATTCATGCTGGGTCGTGCGCTGTGTGGTGTGTTCTCATTGTATGACTGTACATGCTTTCCCCTCTTGCTCCGCAACCACTCGCTGCAGCCATTTTTTTTTTTGCGTATGGCTTTTAGTGCCGGGAGTGTCCGAGGACATGTTCGGCTCGCCAGTTTTGTAGCTGCTTCGAGACGGACACCCAATGGGTGAGCTACAAGTACCGTTGGGGAGGGAAGGAGGGAAGTTGGATTGTAAGGACGAGGAGTTGGAAGGTAGCGGCTGTGGCCTATAGTTAGGGACCAACCCCGGCATTTGCCTGGAAGGAAGATGGGAAACCACAGAAGACCATCTTCAAGGTTGCCGGCGGGGGGATTCGAACCTCCTCGCCTCCCGGATGTGAGCGACTGCCATCAGTCATGCCGTAACCACCACGGCTAACTCACCCGGTGCTGCAGCCATAACGAGGCGAGATGACGTTATGTATACACTACAGCTGCGCTCCACAGCTAGCGGTAACAATTCCCTTGTAGAGTAGTACACACATTATATTTAGGTACAGATGGTTCCTTGCCAAGTCCGAACCAGGCTGTAACTTAAAATGTAACCGGGCTTTGCCGTGATGATGTACAAAGATAAACAGCAATAATAATATAATTGGCATTACAAAGGGAACTATACAAGATCGACCCCAGTTCAAAATAGTAGGCTTAATCAAACCACCATCATTTCGCTGATAAAATTACTACCAGGACCAATAAATCATGGAATGAAGAGCGGAGGAAGATTTTTAGTGCACAGATGGAGAGAAACTGGGCAAGGAGGTGGAAGGAAGCGGCCGTGGCCTGTCAGAAGCAGACATCCCAGCATTTGCCTGGATTTGAAAATGGGGACACTACAGAAAACCATTTCAAGGACTGCTGACGGTGGGGCTCAAATCCACGTCTACTGAGTCCGTAGAGAGCTTGGCCCCATGGCCTAGGGCTGCGAGTCAGGGAGCTTAGCTACCGCTGTTGGTCCACACACAGACACACGATATCGCAGCGACAACAAACAAAATAAGAAGAAAAATGTTACAACAAATGTTCATACAATATCTTCTGCAAGCACTCGTGGCTTGAAATATTGTCTACATTTAACTTATGTTTAAAATAATAATTAATTTGTTTCAAAGATAAACTGTACTTTATTTAAAGCTCAGCAATTCTTCTAGGTTTGTGCCGTGTCGTGTGTGGGGTTTCGCCTAGGACACCAAGCTGGCTCATCAGCGGGCTCTTGGTGTCTCCGCCCGGAACCCCCTAGGAGTAGCGAACTGCGCACTAACTTCGTTTTTATGAAGCGCACCGACGGCGGCTCAATACTGCGAGAACTAAAAGCTCAAGCAGCCATAACCTCCCGATGAAGGCTTCCAAAAAGATGGTATTTTGACTTTCACGGCCAGTGAATTAAAACTCAGCAATTCTTCTAGGTTTGTGCCGTGCCTTGTGTGGGGTTTCGCCTAGGGTTCCAAGCTGGCTCATCAGCGGATTCTTGGCATTACAAGACATGACACAAACCTAGAAGAAATGCAGAGTTTTAATTCACCGGCCGTGAAAGCCAATATGCCATCTTTTTGTACTTAATTTTTCGTCATATTCGTGACATATATCACAGAGTATATATTTTTAGTATTTAATAAATTGGAATGTACTTACAAATTTTAAAAACACTGACAGAAAGAGGGACATTTCTTTACAAAAGGGAAATTTCAATCCATCTCCAAGGAAATTATCAGAACACAATTTGACGTGACTGGCTGAACCGATTTTTGTGGTTGAGTGGATTACGAGCGACCTAAACGTGAACTGGTAAGTACAGCTGCGCCCTTACAACAGACGTGGGAACGAACAAAGAATGCTGAATAGAAACTTTTTCTAACACCACCAGTGTAATACGAACGCGTTGGTGAGTAAGTAATTTAAGAACATGACATGAACAGTTAGCCTCCGGTTTCCTACTTGCAGCGTTATTATCACAGAAGCTCGACACGAACCTTTACCACAAAATCGAAGTATTGGATTTATGATGTGGAATGTTATAAAAAAGAGGAGAGAATTCACTTCAGTCATCGACATATTTTCAAAAAGGGGTAAAGGTGATTCCATTCACCGTTGTGACAAAGAAATGCATCGGAAGTGTTGGATTTCCTGTAGTAAGTGAAAGAAAGAGCTTTTGCCATTAACATAATATAGCCTACAACCAATTGCACACAATTTACGTACCATTCTCCGCTGACCACCTCGTAGTATATAGTAAAGCCATCATTACTTCCGACTTGACGTTTCAGTGTTACCCTAGAGTTATCTAGCGGTCAGAAGAAAATCACTTTAACTAGCCAATCGCAGGCAGTCATTCAAATCAATATATTACGCCAAATCGAGTTTCGTTCGCGATGTCTGATTAAGCGCAAGATACTCCAGCCTAGTACTGAAACGTCAAGTAGGAAGTAGGTTGGTTGGTTCCTCAGTTTAGGGGCTGCGACAACGCAGTCATGTAGCCCCATGTACTTTGGGTGTGTGTAGAATCTGTCGGATAACCGGTGTTAATTGTGATGACTGTATTAGTGTGTGTTATCTGTTTTCAATTCATGTAAGGACTGCAGAAATTGTTTTTTTTTCCAAGTAGTTCCTACTTTTGCCGCCAAACGCCACGTCAACGACTACTAGTTCAGAACTTGGTTACCAGATGCCACCGCAGTCGGCTCCTGGCGATGAACGTCGGAACCTAAGAGCATTTGTCAAATTTTTAACCTATAATTTAGTTTCACACAGGTGTAATTAGTGGAAGGTTCTTTAACATAACTTAAATCTATGACATGGGACCGCCGGCTTTGCTTCCCCTCCGAAGGAAGGCACACTGAGGGATTTTTAACGCTCTTAACGAGTCGGAAGAAATGATAGCTTTACTGTGGTGGCTAGCATTCTTGGTTGTCACTCCCCTGCCAAGAAATGTAACTCTGGCCTGAGGATTGGGACGGGATATACTCAGCCTCGTGAGGCAAAAACTGAGAAGAGGTGGACTAGTCCCCCTGTATTATTGGGATGACAGTATTAGTGTGTGCCTTTGTAATTCAGGTGAGGATTGGAAAGGAGACGGCTGTGGCCTGAAGTTAGAAACCATCCCGGCATTTGCCTGGAGTAGACGTGGGAAACCACGGAAAACCACTTCCAGATAGTCTGAAGTAGGTATCGAACCCACCTCTCCTCAGTTTTGACTCACGAGACTGGGTGTTCCCCGTTCCAGCCCTCAGACCACAATTAAATATTTCTTTGCAGAGCCGGGAATCTAACCCAGACCACCGGTCTAGCTACTGTAACACTAACTTCGAAGTTTATACCCATGACTGTGGGGGTTGAATAAATGTTAAATATTACGCCAACAGCGAGCATGAAGGTTGTGACATTACCTGCATCCTTCAAGAAATCTGTATGACACTGTTCCGTGATAATAAACAATTTGCAATGTCATTTGAATAGATAGGTCTCTGGACATTTACTGCAAGCTCACGTTTTCCATTATTACTCGGCTTTTATTTATTAATTTATTTATTTATAATTGTTTTATTTAACATTGTAAATTTAACTGTAACCTAATAAAGTAACAGATAGCATCTTCCATACATAAATCATTGTAAGAACAATAGCCAAGAAGGGACCATCAGAATTGGAAAAGAAAGAAAGAGAGAAAGGGAGAAAGAAAGAAAGAAAGAAAGAAAGAAAGAAAGAAAGAAAGAAAGTTCCTTAGAAAGGTCCTTGGGTCCAGAAAAGCAACACATGAATTTACCTTCCACTGAAGACCAAACCGACAATTGTATGAAATATTTAAAGAATATCACTACCACAATGAAAAGAAAAGGAGATTGACTTTCTATGGACATGGAAAGACTCACGAACAGGATTATCACCTTCCAGGAAAACAGGGAGATGTCCATGGGTGAAAGAAGTCCACAGGATTTAGAAACGTGTGGGATTAAGACAAGAGAAATAACAGACAGATAAATGTTCAGAAGGAAAGTTGCGGAAGTAAACGACCTATCCGCCGAGAAAACGCGAAAGAACGGAGTATTATTGGCAGAAGAATGGGCATGAGCAAGTCAAAGGATGAAGGAGTAATGACAAAAGAGAGAGAGAGAGAGAAACTTGCAAAAGTTATGGAAGTTATGTAATCGCAGCCAATAGGTAGTTGAAACAAAAATAAATAAGAATATACCGTAATAAAACATAAAATTTAATTAATAAACTAAAGTAAAAATTAAATTTAAGATAAACCTAATGAAAAAATAAAAAATAAAAAGTTAAAATTTAATTTTGAAAAATTCATAATTAAAAAATATGTATTTAAACATTTAAAAATTTCAATTAAATAAGTAGGCCTAATGTATAGTCTATGTATAATTGAAGAAAAACGTTTCTCAAAGATAAAATAATAAAAAATGAACGTCGATGCAATAAATATTTCCACCACTACATTCACAGACTATTCCAGTCACTACTGAAACACAGGTTAATAACTCGGGTGCACAGGGTTTTGACCAAGATGCCAGACCTTACAGGAAGCATTTTTTTTTTCATGTAGGCGTATTATCGGTATAATTGTTAAACTACAAAAATGAATTAAAAGTAGTGGAACAGTGAGATGTACCGGCAGGAAGCCTCCTTGATGTTCGTGGTATCGTTGACCCAGCGACTACGCGCTGGAGGGCAGACGGGGCACGCGAGGTTTGGCCGGCTAGCCGCTGCAATTATCACATTCCTTCTTCCTCCAGAGCTGTCGGCCGGTATATGCTACCGTGGAGGACACTTCAGTCCCTCTGCCCTCTACAACATCAAACTCTTATCATTTACCACTGGAGATTCCTACTTGTGCTGGACCGGGGTACACGCAGCCTCGTGAGAACAACTGAGTAGAGATGGGTTCGATTCCCACCTCACCCATCCCAGAAGTGTAACGTTTTGAAGTTATAACTGTTCAGTTGGTCAACATGAATTTGCCTAAATACCGGGTGGACTACAATGTATATAACACATGAATAATGAGTAAATAACACTCCTCGGAGAAATTACATGTATTAGTTATGATCGCTATTATAATGGGGCAATTTTTAGGATTACGGGTTTCGACCTTCATGTGGTCTCACCAAGCCCTGATCACCGAGTTGAGTTTTAAATTTATATAAAATGTTATCTAACACACAACATTTGTAGTGCGTTTAGGCCTAATTGGAGTTTATATTTTGTAAGTAGATGACATCTCTACATAGTATAGAACTAAGTCCCCGATTCTTGGATGTAACGGATAATCTCGAGAACCACTGCATGGATTTTGATGCGGTTTTCACCATTCTGTAAATGATTTCTCGGGGAAGGTTTCTGTAGAAAAACATTCATTTATGAAGAAGGGAAGCCGAGCAGTAACGATTTCAGAGAATCGAGTCGAAGAAAAACCAGCGGTCCGTGCGCATTTTATGCTTACGCTGGGTAAACTGTTAAAATATCTATATACTTTGAGTGTAAGAATTGTTCAGCATGAAAAGTTCTACTATAATGTTCATGACAGCATATCTCTATCTTTAATACATTGCCCACTATAAGACAGTGTTTTTAAGTTTTCATTTCTTCCAATAATCTCCATTCAGTGGAAATTTAAATTACTAGCTTCGGAGCGAGCCTATTATCCCAGCTTGAGCCAGCATCAAACTATCGAGACGTGTCGAGTTAAGACTTCAGAGAAGAATACTGCATATGTGCTTGGAGTTTCGCTGTTCACCTCGGCTTTTCTGAATTCCGTCACGGATCTGCCGTCCGTGTGCCTTTTAAGCTTACGCTGGGTAAACAGTTAAAGATACGGGGCGGAACCGGGGCGGGTTGCTATTAGTATATAAATCCAAACCTCAACTCAGTAATCAGGATCTGATGATGATCGCTTGATGGTCAAAACGTGTGATCCTAAAAATTGTCCCATTATAATTGAGATCATAAGTTATACATGTTTTTTATTTCAGAAGTGTTATTTAATTATTATTCATATAATATTTACTGTACATTGTACCTTAGCGTTTTGTATAATATGATGGTATTTGTTATGTACTATACTATAGTCTGAAAAATTGACTGAAAAATTACAATATCAACTGTCAATAAGGTTACACTGAACAGCCGTTGCTCCTCAACCTGCTAAGTGCACAACAAAGATAAAATATCAGACACGACAAAGAAACGGGCAAATAAATCTCATTGGCATTAATTAAATAATGCAGTTTCATCTTGTCGTAATACAATTTAACACGCACAAGATAACCTTACTAATTAGTGTTTTCTTTTTGTAAACTTTGTACCTTGAACACAACATTCCTCACCACTGCCTGATTTGATGAAGTTTGAGAAGAAGAATCCACATTAATTTCAAAGTGAACACCATGCAAAAAGAAATAATCGTCCAAGTTACCCTGAGGAAATAAACTAGATTAGTCGAAACTAATTTTGCCCGGTAGCGGCAAATTTGCGTTATGCGATAAACAAACAGATGGTAACTGATCTCTGTAATGGGCCTTGTTGCACCATTCTAGGTATAAGATTAATAATAAATCCACTTTTTGTGTGTTAGGTTAGTTTCTCGCGAACTTCTTGCGGCGAAGTGCTTGAGGAGGAATTTCGTGTAAATTTGTTGAGTGGTTTGGTCTGGTTTGACCACAGAAGTGAACTGGTTTGTTTTTATAATTAATAATACTTCCGGGAGTAACACAAGGACAATGAATGTCGACGGGAGTGTTGACTGCCAGTAAAGATGATAACATTCGTTTTCAGTACCGTCTAATTGTTTTTATTTCTTTTCTTAAGTTATGTGTATAAAGCATATAAGAGTGCGCATCAAACGACTTTTATTAGGCCATCGAGGAATGCAAAAAGTGATCAGGGGGCATGAAACAAAAATTGACTCGGCAATAATTTTAAAAATAAAATAAAACTACAAAGGTACATAATAAGAATTAAAAGAATAAATAGAAAAAATTAATTAAAAATTATTTAAATTAAATTTGACAATACAAAATGAAATACCAGTACGATCCGCACTTTACCAACTGGCCAACAGTGTGTTGAGATTAGCACAAGCTAACGTCACAGATACAGTAACTTATAACCTTGCCATGAAACTTGAAAGCGTCCCCACAGTTTTTTTTTTTTTTGCGTGAATTAGCATTATCGGTTACACCGGCTCGTGAGTCTAATCTTGTGAGGAGGATTTTAAAAATACAATTTACTGATTAGAAATTACGTCTCTTCCATAGTAATAATAATAATAATAACAATAGACTAATAATAATAAAGAAGAAAATTCCCATAATTTTAAGCCAATATTTTTGAAATATTTTTAGTGGTTATCTAGAATGAACGTAAAGATAGATATTCCATCAGTCTGGTTAATTTACAATTTAAGGGGTGTCGAATTGTTTTGTAAAAAACATTGACATTTTTGCGATCTCGTAACAACTACCACAATTAATTAATTTCAATCGTTCTTTCACTTAACTATTAACATTAGTGTTTGTGATGTCCCCTACTACATTTATTAGTTTATCACGATTATACAAACGAATATAACATGTTCTTTCAAAAATGCAAATTTTCCAAAATATATATCTCCTTTCTTCATATTCAGTTTTTGAATGGGGACATATTGTTTCCTCAGCTCTAGTAGGCTACAGGTCATTGCTAATTAAATAAAATCTATTTCCACCAAACTGTCATAAAGTACATAATATTAAAAAAAGCACTGAAATTCTAATCTCTAAAAATATTCATTTAGTGACTTTGTCCTCTTCTTGCACATTATAAAGTGATACCGTTCACATTTTTCTTCGCATAGCTTGCATACACACTGATCATCCGGATCATAAAATTGTGTACTCATACACAGCTTATGGTGAAATCCATGCACAGCTAATCGTAGAACTGATCTCATCTTGCAGATTGGCCCCATCGAATTTCTGTCGAACATTTTATCTGTTGAATAGAAATCACTTTCTATGTTCAATGCTTTATCTTTTCTAATCCTGAGAAGTTATTGTTCTGGCTTAGTAGTCAGTAACTGCAGTTGCATTCTTAACTCTTCTATGAGGAATGGTTTTCTTGATAGTTCGTAAATCTATCTAGAAAACTATATTTTTGATATTCTAAGTTTCCTTTTCAAGTAACTGGCTTTGATCCCTTCTATTGACTTTAAGTCTATTATTGTTAAGTGTTCCCGTATCAGAGGAAATCCGTATATAATGATCTTTAATTTGAAACCTTGTTGTGGTTGATAGGTGAATTATAACTCGATTATTGATGTTTAAACCTGTAAAGAATAAACCATATTATTGAGTAAATTTAGTTAATAGCGGCTTCGGTGGCATAGTTGGTAGCATGCTGAACTGCTGTGCTCAAGATAGCGCGTTCAAACCCTGTTGGAGTCGTCGGACTTTTTAAAAGCGTTAAAATCCTTCAGTATGCCTTCCTCGGAGGGGAAGTAATGATGATGATGATGATGATGATGATGATGATGATGATGATGATGATGATAATTGTTGTTTTGCCTAACATCCAGGTTATCGGCCCCTAATGGTCTGTGTGAAAGCAAAAATGTCAATGAAGTGGAAACCAGAACGAAAATTAAGTGAGCAGGAAAATACTTACAAAAAGGAACTCAGATTGAAACTACTCACAAAATGGAGAGCGGTAATACTTACAAAAGGGAATTTCGAACGAAAATACTCACAAAAGGAACAGAGTGAAAAATACGCACAAAATGTAAGTGAAATCAAAATACTTACAAAATGTAAATGAGATTGAAAATACATACAAAATGTAATTTAGATTCAAAATACCCACAAATAGCAATTGAGAATAACTACTTGCAAAAAGCGGTTAAGGTTAAAAATACAAAATGCAACTGAAATTACTTACAAAACGCATGGTAGATTCAAACTTCTCATTTGGATGGACAATACTTACAAAATGTAATTTAGATTCAAAATACTCACAAAAATGCAATTGAGAATTGACTACTTGCAAAAAAAAAAAAGCGGTTTAGGTTGAAAATACAAAATGCAATTGAAATTCAAAATACTCACAAAAGGTCCGCCTCCTATATTGAAAGGCTTACTAAAAAGCAATTTAGATTGTCAATCCTTACAAAATGCAATCGAGGTTGAAAAACACTCACAAAATGCAACGTAGATCGAAAAGACTTAAAAAATGCAACGGAGATTGAAAACACCCACAAAGGGGAGTGGAGATGCAAAAATAACAGTGCGGGAATCTTAAAGGGAAAAGGAAATAGAATGAAAAGAAAAACAACAGAAAAGTGAAAGAGGAGAGGGTCCTCCCCACAGGTAAGGGACAAAAGGGGAAAACCGGACCCAGCTCAGGAATCCCTCGGGGTCGCCAACTCCCGAACTCACCAGCCGTGAGCCCCTGAGAGTGTAGCACTTTCTAGGGTGCACCAGAAGTGGTGGGGCTACATACACCCTACCTCCTTGAGGGCCTTGAGCAGAAGGCAGGAGATAACAGGAAAAGAAAAAGAAGGCTGATCCCTCAAAGAAGGAGGGGATCAGGAAAGATGAGACAAGGGCCAATTAAGGCGGGAAAGGAAGAGACTCCCTAGGCCTCGGATACCCTAATACCGTCGGGGTCGGAAAAGAACAAGAGTTGACCAAGGAAGGTCGACAGGAAAGAAGACAGAGAGGAGCCCGGCACAAGTAAGTGGAAGCAATGCTGGACTCAGCTGGGGTCCCGTGGTCGCCAACCCACGTCCCACTAGATGTGAGCCCCTGGGGGAGGAGGGGAAGTAAAGCCGGCGGTCCAATGTCATCGGACCGGCTTTACTTCTCCTCCGAGGAAGGCATACTGAAGGATTTTAACGCTCTTAAGAAATACGGCGACTACGGGCGGGTTTCAACCCGCTATCAAGAGGTGAGATAGCACGACTTGGAGTGTAGTAGATTTTTCCCCACTTCTTCAACCACGAATCGAATCCGTAATCGCACACAGTACCACTAGTACACCGAGCACGATACCTTCTTTGCTTTAAATCTGAAGGAAGATTGAGATCCACTGTCCCTGACGGAGTAAGAAATTGATAATCTGAACTCGAACCCATGATCTCACAGCTCGTGGGCGATGTATGTTAACTGCTGCCCAGATTGCTATCACAGAGGCTGAATTATTAGCCTCAAGATTGTTCATTATGTGTACACTAAATCTTGTAGTCTGAGCTTTTGTTTTTCAATGTGCTTTATTTTAATGAAGGTGTTCGCTTCTATGATGTAATGGAGTGATCCTGTTCTTGTGTTTAAAGTCGGGTATGAGGTTTATACCGAAGAGGAATTGTTATCTTAGGTGGACCTGAACACTGACTTATTTCCCTGCACTACACGATCGATGTCGTGGTCGTCATTGTTGGTGCTGTACTCAACAGGCGAAGTACGGTCACTCGAAGCTTTCACCTTTAGACTTCATTATACCGCTGTACATCTAAAGCAGAGAAGTTGCAGACAAATCAGGATTTAGACCGTATGTCTGCTTTCCTAAAGCTCCTTTGGGTCAATGCGTGTGGAATCTGCCTTATAACCTGTGTTACTGTGATCCCTCTACTAGTAAGAGTAGCCTACTTTCAGTACTAATAACGTAACTTACAATATTACGTGGCGTTCAAACTTTCATTCCGATGTCATAAATTTCCCTTTTACGAGTAATCCAAACCACACGATGTGACTTTCACCTTTTAAAATCTATCGCGCATTAACCAGGAATTGAACCCGGTGCACCTTGGTGATAGGCAAATAACTTGATCACATGCACTATAACTCTTCCTGTACTTGTTATTGAGCTGGACTGGGAATGAGGCGCCCGTGGCTTTAGTTTGCCTGGAATAGTAGTGGGTATCACTTCAAGGATGCTAACTCGTGAGGCGAAACTGAGAAGAGGCGGGTTCCATTCCAACCCCAGCCATCTTAGAAATGCTAGAATTGTACCTAACTTGACGCGGTAGCAGGGGGTGGGGGGCGACGATGGAAAACCACTTATAAGATGACTTAGTCGGGAATCAAACCCACCTCTTCTAAGTTTTACTTCACGGAGTATAGTGAACCCTGTTTCAGCTATCTAACCAGAATTAAATTTCTTGGCAGAGCTGAGAATCGAGCCCATACCGGTACCGCAGGAGTGACAATCAAGAATAATTCGGTACAGAGGCATGGAATGGGGTACTCAGCCCCTTGAATATAAATAAAGGGGATATAGGTTCGATTATCATCTCAGCTATTCAATAATGATTCCCATTCTAACACCCGGTATTTTAGGCAAATGCGAGAATGTTATCTAACATTAGGTCATGGCTGCCTCCCTCCCAATCCTAGCCTCAATGACAAGTATAAACACTATTATAGATATCACATTAACACAGGTTATTAGACTATTTTAGTGTAATACGTCTGTTGATATCAAAATAATATAGATTGTAGGTGCAGTATTAGAAAGTAATATTTGAAAGCCTTTGTCTGGAGCGTGGCGCTCTATGGAAGTGAAACTTGGGACTGTTGGCGCAGCAGAAAGGAGGAGAATAAAAGCGTTTGAAATGTGGTGTTTCAGGAGAATGATGAAGATCAGATGGGTAAATGGAGTAACAAATGAAGAGGTATTAAGACGAGTAGGAGAAGAGAGATGTTTCTGGCAACTGCTAATGGAAAGAAGAGATAGGTTGGTAGGACACATACTAACACACCGAGGAATAGAAAACTTAGTTATGAAAGGAAGGGCTGAGGACAAGAACTGTAGGGGTAGACCAAGGTTAGAATATGTTAAACAGATTGTCTCAGATGTAAGGTGTGCTAGCTACGTAGAGATGGAACTATTAGCTCAGGACAGGGAGGCGTAGATTAGAGTGCTGCATCAAACCAGTCAAAAGACTGAAGACTCAAACAATATCAACAACACATACATCCAAGTACACGAGGCTGAGACCCTAAATGAATCAACAAGAAAAATAGCCTAATTTTCAGATATAGCGTGATGTTAAGAGTTTACTCGGATAATGGTCCAGCTTAAATTCAAGAACAGGTTGATCCTTGCGGAGCGCGATGCTGAATGAAAGTGCTACTTGCTTTGCTTTGCTCTACCTTAATCACGATAATCACTTGGTAAGGGAGTAGGGGGAGAGGGGAGGTAAAACAAAAACCGGCTACAACACACAGCTGCGCTGCAGCGATTACAACTAGGGCAGTAAAACAAAACAACAACTAGGCGCTACTGGGATGATTGGGTGGGGTTGTGGCCACGCATTTGGCAGAGCATAGGTTCGAGCATCGAACGAAACCGGCTCCAGACGATTATGATCTATAGAAAAACGTTCCATAGCGGTTTCTTGAAACATTGGTGGTTAATGAGATCACGAATTGATCAGGGCGTGGCTATTACAAAGACATTGAGTTAATAATAATAATATATCATAATAATATCTAAAAGCCTTTACTACAATAGTACGCAAGCACAAATTCATGGAGAAACCTAAAATGGGTTCTTTAACATGCCAACATCGTATGACATGCGTACCGTGATTTTTGTCGTCTATCAAAAATCACTTACCATGGCCAGGAGCGAACCTGCAAGCTTGGGGGTTGGCAGTCCGACATGATAACCACTCACCCACCGTGGCAAGCAATAATATCTAAAAATACTTTGCCTTACTATCAGTATGTTCCTGAGAGAGATTTGGAAAGTCCTACTCACAAGTTGTTACAGGACAGATCAGTTTACTCATAAAAACACAATTCCCAAAGTCTGAAACAAACCTGTTGTGAGGCAATCACTAAGTATTTGATTACATGACAGTTCCCCACACTGACACTTCCACACACTGCCCAAAATACTGACACTTCCACACAGCCCTTGGACGCGGCTACCTGTTTAATGACTCAGAAATATTCCCGACTGACAGTTCCACACACATCCCCCCTAAGGCTATTGGCTTCAGTGATCATCGTTACAGCCGCACCTGTGACAATGCACCTTAACATAATACTCATTTGGAGTGAAGAAAAGCGCTCGGACTATGTACTTCATTACTAACACGGTCTCGAAAATATCATTGTGATGTAGTGTAAATTCCATCAAAATAAAATAAATGCAGAGTCTGATTTCCATCACACTTTATCCAGACTGTGGACTGTCAAAATAATAACAAAACCGATCAGTTTGGCGTGTTTAAAATCAGCTTTCTAGGCTTCGTCAGTTGTTATTTTTGTTGTTTTTTTGTTTTTGTTTGTTTTCGTCATATTTGTTCAACAATAATATTAACCTACTCCTTTTTCTGTGAATAGGCAACTGCCTTCAGAAAACTTTTCATATTTTTGTCATTTTCGAACTTTTTCTGAATGTTCTCAATCCGTCCGTCCAGTTTGACATATTTTCGACTTTTTTTTTCCTTCCATGTTGAGCTCGGCCTTTAAAAATGCGCAGTTTGTCTTCTCAGCTTCCGTCTTCAACACTTTGACAACCTCTTTTAATTTGGGTGAGGTCTCCCGACAAGATTGTTGAGTCAGTTGTTCCAACCCTCAACAGCATTCTTTGCCCTGTGTCGTGCTTGGTGGCAGTCCCACATCTCGATTGGAATGTCTTGGTTATCTAGCCAGTTGTCAACGAAGTAGTCAACTTGATCTTTTCCATAGTAGCCTTGGGGGAGGGGGGATGTGTGTGGAACTGTCAGTCGAGATTATTTCTGAGTCATTAAACAGGTAGCCACGTACAAGGGCTGTGTGGAAGTGTCAGTGTTTTGGGCAGTGTGTGGAAGTGTCAGTGTGGGGAACTGTCCGGACACCAAGTATTTGCCCTCGGCAGAAGAAATACGGTGAATGTGGAGACAGGCAAGTGTAGTGGTTCTGCCCATAGTCATCTCTTCTACCGGCTCTTCCCTAAATTATTGGCTCGCAATCTAGAAATATTGGGAATACTTCCTGGTCTCTTTATCATCTTGGAGACCTGTTACATAGTTCGCTCGTTTCCCAATGTCCCTCCTTAGAAGATGTCGTCATACCGTCTTGCAAATAAGCTGACGTTATGTTGCCTTTTAACCTTTGATGTGGTGAAATGAATATGCCACAGTAGACCTAATAATAATAATTATTATATATGCATACAGTACATGCATAAACAACCCGTTTGGCTTTACTGTTATGCGGGCTTCTTGTTTATTTGTTTAAATGCACTTTTTAAAGAAATTGTTGATATTTATAAACTCAGAATGCAATGCATCATGGTTGCGGGCAATTCTGTTTCTTTTGAATGGACAATCGGTTAATTGTGAGCGCCACATGTGTACAGAACACCCGCCCGGCTAGACGCGACGCCGACCCCGTGGTGTTGGGGTAGCGCGCCTGCCTCACACCTGGAGACCCCCGGGTTTGATTCACGGCTCCATCAGGGATTTTAGAAACTGACGTGAGGGCTGGAACGGGGTACACTCAGCCTCGTGAGGACAATTAAGTTGTCGACTGACAGTGAGGGAGCACTCCAGTCACGGAGACTAAGATTAACGGCTGAGGAGACCTGGCATGCTGACCACGCATCACCACATAATCTACAGGCAAAATGGCCGGGGAGCGCTCGCTTTGTAGACCTAGGCCCTTGATGGGCTGCAGTGCCAGAGCCTACCATCTTGTTCATTTGTTTAAACCATGTCTCAAGATCTTCACTCTGATAAAAAATATGTTGGGAAACAGATTTTTCCAGGTTCATACAGAACATGTCCGAAGTCGTTTTCACAAACTCAACAACGGTTTGCCACAGGGTTCAGTGCTGTCTCCCATTCTCTTCAATTTATACATACACGACCTTCCAGAAACCACATCTCGCAAGTTCATCTATGCAGATGACATCAACCTCACCTTACAAAGAGCAGACTTCAGTGAAGCTGAAGAAATCCTATCCCAGGATCTTGAGAAGATGGACGATTATTTCACAAAGTGGCGATTGACACCTAGCCCTCTGAAAACAGAAGTAGCTACGTTTCACCTCAGTAACAGGAATGCAAACTACCAACCGACAGTCAGGTTCAGAAATCACACACTGCGATGTAATGCTACCCCCAAAAGCCTTGGCGTAACTTTAGATAGATCTCTAACCTATCGCAATCACCTTCAGAAACTGGCAGCTAAACTGAAAAGTCGTAACAACCTTCTGGGAAGACTAGCTGGAACATCATGGGGTGCAGATGCAAATTCACTGCGAACAACTGCTTTAGCACTAGTATATTCTTCAGCTGAATACTGTTCTGCTGTATGGCTGAATAGTTCCCATACTCGTCTGGTCGACGTCCAGCTACACCACACAATGAGAATCATATCTGGCACCCTGCACCCTACTCCTGTACAGTGGTTACCCGTACTGAGCCACATTCAACCTCCTCACATCAGACGACAAAATGCCCTTGTCAGATTATGGACTAAGGTGTTGATGAACAGCTCTCTTCCCATCCACCAGGATGCAGATGAAAACGACGTAGCAAGACTGAAATCCCGGAAACCTGCCTGGAAGACGGCCAGGAATCTAGCTGACATACCATTTAGACCTGACGAAACATGGAAGCAAGAATGGGCCAGATTACACCCACATGGTCTAATCAACATCGATGACCCAACAGCAAAACCTCCTGGGTTCAACCTCCCGCGCACCATCTGGACCAGACTAAACAGGATACGCTGCGGCGTTGGAAGAACTGCTTCTGCACTACACCAATGGGGGTGGTTGGAGTCTCCTTCCTGCAACTGTGGTGCTGAAATGCAAACCATCAGCCACATCGTGAAAGAATGTCCTCTGCGGGCATTCACTGGGCCTGTGGAGGAGCTACATCAAGTAACCCCTACGGCACTCACTTGGTTGGAAGGACTAGACATCAGCTTGTGATGAAATATCAGAATCTGCAGCAGTGTGTGTGTGTGTGTGTGTGTGTGTGTGTGTGTGTGTGTGTGTGTGTATGCGTGCATCCCTGTTATTATGTCTGTAATACTTTACATCCATGTATATAAATATGTATATATTAATTTTTATTTTGTAATAGTAATTATACTCGTATGTAATACATTTCAACGATTGTCAAATGAAGCATCATACGCTAAATAATAATAATTTGTTTAAACGCACTTTTAAACAAGTACATATATTTCCGTAGACTTTGTAAGAAATGCAAGAATTTTCCTGTTTTATTGAGAAGATTTGGAAGATATTGGTACAAACCGGCACCTTCTAACTCCGTCTGGTTTGAGAGATTGAGTTTTGTGAAACGTACACCTCAGCGTTTTATATACTGTATACAATTATTATTATTATTATATTATTATTATTATTGTTATCACATTCATTTCACCACATAAGTGGGGCATATCAACATATCGTCGGCTTATTATTATTATTATTATTATTATTCCACGATTATATGAATTGCAGCCAATGGCCATAGCTGGGTATTTTTAATTGAACGCCCGAGGGCTCCCAATAAGTTCAATTTCAAGTAGTTCCAACTTTGGCTACCAGATTCTACTGTCACTAACACTAGCGGCGAACGTTGGAACTTGATAGAGTGTTTCTAAATAGCCAAATACAACCTACAAATTTTGCTACACACTACCAATTGCAGTGGTAGGTTCTTTTACGTACCATAAATCTATTACATGGGCCCGCCGGCTTTACTTCCCCTCCGAAGGAAGGCATAGCTTACTGAAGGATGTTAACGCTCTTAAAAATCCAAAAGACTTCGGCCGGGTTTGAACCCAAGATCTTGGGCATAGTACGCCACCGAAGTCACTTCAACTATATAAAAAGTGTGTTTAAAATACTGGAATATTTCGACGCGATTCCAAGTTTCATCGTCACAATTGGCAATCAAATGACTTTGGTTTCTGTAGAGAAGATGTGGTTTTCAGCACAGTGATACTGCTACACTGGGATGCAGGTAGGTATATAACTTTTTATGGCTGCTAGTTAGCCCGTCCTGACATGAGGGTTCAGCCCGCCTATGGATAACCTATAAATGATCTCGTAATTGGACCTGCTGGTGTGGCAGCCACAAAAATAAAATAGAAAAACACACGACATGGATGGCTGGATGAAACTTTTGCGTGCACTCACGGTCGACTTCCACTAATAGTTAAAACAAAAGGCAGACAAGAAACATATCTCTGGCGTTATATCTACAGATGAGTTCATTTATCTAAATCTGAGACACTCCGTGGGATATAATAATAATCTTCTTTTTCTTCTTAGTCGTTTTACCCTCCAGGGTTCGCTTTTCCCTCGGACTCAGCGAGGGATCCCATCTTTACCGCCCCCCAGGGCAGTGTCCTGGAGCTTGAGACTTCGGATCGTGGGATACAACTGGGGAGATGGGACGAGCACCTCGCCCAGGCGGCCTCACCTGCAAAGCGAACAGGGGCCTAATGAGGGATGGGAAGATTGGGAGGGATAGGCAAGGAATAGGGAAGGAGGCGGCCGTGGCCTTACGTTAGGTGCCACCCCGGCATTTGCCTGGAGACGAGGTGGGAAACCACAGAAAACCACTTCGAGGATGACTGAGGTGGGAATCAAATCCCCTCTACTCATTTAAACCACCCGAGGCTGAGTTGACCACGTTCCAGTCCTCAAACCACTTTACAAATTTCATTGCAGAGCCGTGAATCGAATCTCGGACCTCCGGGGGGGGGGGGGGGAGAGAGCTAAGCACACTGATCATTATTAGCATTATTATTATTATCATTCTCAGGAAAATGTATGGCCCCGCGAGAGGAAATAGAATGTGGATTAAGAGGAGAACAGCAGACCTCTAATCCTTAACTGACTGGTTTACTGATGCCGTATGCAAGAGACGCCTGAAGTTCTAACGCCATATCTATAGAATGAACAGCGACAGACTAACCAAAAGATTATTTGAAGTAGGTAATCAACTCAGAGAAGGTCAGAATAAACTGGTTAGAAGAAACTAGGGAGGGCCTCCAAGAAATAGATATCATAGACGACATCATAGAAAATGTGGTGTCTTTAATACAAAAATAGGCAAGCAAATATTCGTGGAGAAAACTTGAAAAGAAAACTGTTAGTAATTGGTCCACAGGACGCAAGATGCAACACATTGCATTCATGAAGAGATTTTGGGAGGATAAGAAGATGAAAACTATGAAACCAACTAATAAGTTAAAATCAATTTGTAAGTGTAGATATCAAAGTGTGGTAAAGGATTTCAATTACATTGAGAAAAATTTCGTATTAATCTTGTCTTTGTTGTTTGAGTCTTCAGTCGTTTGACTTGTTTGATGCAGCACTCCCTGTCCTGAGCTAATCGTTTGTCACTTCTGTGATGTCAACCCCCTCTCGAGTACTCCCCACCCGGAGATCCGAACGGGGGACTAATTCATGCAATTTTACAGGAAAGGAGACCATCGTCACATTTAATTATGCTTAGAGAGGTGCATGTCCACGAAAAGAACATTACGGCTGTAGTTTCCCGTTGTTTTCAGCCGTGGATCTTGTCTTTAGAAATATCATAAATAGGCTCGTTGTATATTTTCCTGTAACAATAAATCATGCTTTATTCAGTTTTGCCTGTTGTTATTTATACTGTACAGTACAAAGTCATCAGTGAGAGAAGCAGCTGAAGGCCACTGTAACTTTTCTGAGAGTAATCTGAGTTAATTGGCGGGCGCACAGTAGCGACCAGCTCAGCCACTCTTTAATTACAGTACCAAGCGCCTGTGATGCGGGCCTCTCTACTCGGCGCCTACATCAGCGTGCAAATGCGAGTAAAACTGCATAATTTCCTAAATAATAGAACATAGGTAATTACTGTCGGCAAAGGCTTCAATCAGTGCTTCTCGACCTAAGACTGATGGCCTCAGCATTAATTCTACTGGTCCTTGACATGCCCAGTTGATCCCTAGTGACCTTAAAATTTCATAATATTGTGATTTCTGCGAATATTGGTATCATAAGCATGGCCTAGTACGCCTCATTATAGCATTGTATTGGGTTTAGGTGAGTATTGAAAGTTTAGAAGTAGGGCTGGTACTTTTAATCGATTAAATTCAGTTATCGAATAATCGAAACAGAAAAATAGATTGCTACAAATAACGATTAATCGATTGTGCGTTTAATCGATCAATCGAATAGTCTGTTAATTGAGTAATTAACGAACTGTTTCGTCGATTAATCGATCTACTACATACGACAAAGGATGTGGTCTAACGCTTGGTGTCCATGTATTGTCTGAACGAAACCATACGAGTATCGTCTGTCTTCGTATTCTGTTGGCGAGGTTTGCGTTTCTTTGAAGTACTTTCATTTGTAGTTGTTGACCGTTCAATGATTACAACGTCTTCATCTTTTTGCCGACTCGTTCTATATACGTCGCTGAATCTTACTACTTCCAGCTCTTTAATTTTATATTCCACTATTTCATATTTTGTGTATTAAGCAAACGCCTTTTACGTTTTAGTGGCATGGTGACACACTAATTTTAAACACGGCAAGTGAGTGACTAAATGTACTGGGCCATGAAAGAAAGAGAGTTTGCCTGAACACATGTGTATAATTTTACATATCATTGAGCATATATTGTGATATCAACTACCATTCTTGCACTAAAACAGAATTAAACGCAGAATATAAATTCTATGAAATATACGAGCGTATGTATAATATGCATACATTGTGTGCAATGTATGAAACGTTCCGTGTGGATTGAGAGAGGGTTACTCTTGTCAAATCTCTTGGAACAACTTAACAATTACTGAACCATATCGTAAGTATGCGGGCGCCCTGAGTAACACTTCAGACATGCCCTAGATGTCAGGGGAAATTAATGAGGTAAATAATAGACACAGAGAAGCATTCTTGAAGTCTGTTATCTCCTTCACAACCACACTAATGAATTCAAAAGGATAACAAGGCGAACTCACCAACAAGATGTTGCAAAATTGACCTTTTGAAAGAAAGAAAGAATGAAAGAAAGAAATAAAGCTACCCTAAAACAGTCTACCAATTAATTTCGCTGTAAGTTTGAACATGCAAGGTGCGAGGTAACAGGCTTCTAGTGGATCTGTCAGCAGCTAAAGCAAGCAGTCCCATAAACAACTAAAATACTACTATTATTTCGATTCAGCAGCTACCGTACGGTGAGAGTCTTCCCTATAGAATGAAGCCTCGCTGGGCCGTGTGACAGGTGGGGACTAATTAGTCACCGCCAGTTGACTAGCATTTGTCGATTACACAAGAGCGGGTGGATAAGCCCCGAAAGCTGTCATTGCATTTATCACATGTGGAGCTGACGAGATGCGTTAGTTGAGGTAATTTTGTTTTGTGTTGAAGTACTGTTGGCAGTCTCGTATCCAATGAACATGGTTAGGTATGGAACATAACATCGACTTTCCCTAGTGAAAACTTATCGTCTCAAGAATAAATCTTTCAGTAAATGTGATCACAAGTTTCAGTGCCATGCGATTTTTATATGTGGGGGAATTTGAAACCAACTGTATACAGAAACAATACGCGTACTCCGGAGACTCTCGAGAACGAAATAACTGCACTGATACGAAATATCAGTGAGGATGAATTACAGTGAGTGCACCAAAACTTCCTACGTTGGTGCAATGTGTGTTCACAAAATGAAGGACAGCATTTCCAGCAACTACTGTACTCTGAAATTCAGGTAAGTAATAATGAAGCACTTTTTTTTTTTTGGCTCGAATGACGAGAGCACCAAATTTCATTTTAAGAGCCCCAGGTTGATAACGCCTGCTGTAACGTAACACATATTCAATGACACTTACTAGAGACTGATTCGTTTTTTATTTACGAGGGCAGATCAAAAAATAATTTGTACTTCCCAGTTATGGCCATTTATTACACCACCTATACAACAGCAACACGCCTATAACGACATACAATGTAACGTCACTTTTCCACATAGTTTCCAAGAGACTCCAAACATTTCTGCGAACGCACAACCAACTTGTCGATGCCGGATGCGTAGAAAGTTCCTCCAGTGTTCTGCAACCGCACGGAGACAGCGGCCTTCACCTCCTCATCGGTCTGGGAATGTCGACCACCGTTCTGTCTAATGATCGCATTCACACTGTTGACATTTGCACGGGTCCTGGACGTTGCGGGCCTGCCCTCGCGATATTCGTCCGTGATATCCGTGCGTCCGGCTTCGAATTGCTGACACCACTTTACGATCCCTTGCCGGGAAATGGCACGCTCCCCATACACAGCACTAATTTCACGATGAATGTCCGTGCAATTCTTCCTTTTGACCCATAGGAATCGGATTGTCGCACGCACCTCATATTTGGAGTGAACGTTCAGTCGACGCGCCATTGCTTTTGGCCGCTATTCACACCATACAAGACGAGACACCACAGCGACCTGCCTAACAGATGTGAGGGCAGTGTCTGTCCCTTTCTCCGCTGTGTCCACGTTTGCGAGACACAGCGCGCTGCTGCAGCCCGTTAGCGTAACTAACTTTTTGATCCACCTTCGTATACGTCTCTTATAAACGAATCTAGTGTTACACAAACAAATTTCAACAAATTTTGATCTGCAATGCTCAAGGTTGGTATCCCTGACGTATGTACGAGAAGTGACTTCTGTGATGTGACGTGTAATGTATCCACCATGTCGTAAGGAGAGACTGGATGCCCTTGATTACTATTTACTCTCCGTGGAGCCTATGCCGGGCGGTCAAGGTTGCTTCGCTTTGCTTTGCTCTGCTCTGCTATATGAGCGTGTATAATAAATGTATCTTGCCGTAAAAATGTTTCGAGCAAGAAGCCGGGATGCCTCTACATTTCTACGTCACCTTCAATTGCTTTACCTGTTTTTATTGTGAAGTTGTTGCTTACTCAGCATGCATCTCCGGTTTCCACTTCTTTCTCCCGCAATATTCCGGAGACCTGTTTAGACAGGCGCACACCACGGTGGCACTCGCTTCTAATTTACACCGCCACACTCACTCTCGCAATGTTGCCATATTAGCTGTCATAGGCTATACGGTTTCCAGTTAATGGTAGGTTGGCTGGCTGCGTGGCTCAGCGGTAACGTTCTCGCTTGCTGTGCCTAAGGTTGCAGGTTCGTATCCTGGCGCAGTCAGCTGACATTTGAGGGTGTGCAAATGTGAGGGAGCCGTGTCAGTAGACTTACTGGCACGTTAAAGATCCCCTTCGGGGCAAAATTCCGGCACCACGCCGTCTCTAAAAGCCAGAGTAGTTAAAAGGGACGTAAAACCAATATTATTATTATTATTAAATGGTAGGTTATTGTTCTTGTTGTTTCGTCTTACTGTGTACTTGGCTGCGTATATTCAATAATTTGCCTGATAATTCACTACGCAACAACAACAACAACAAAATGCCAAGACTTGAAACTATAAAATCTAAATCTGAATACAAAAATGCATTCAAATTATTCGCATCAGTGATGCAATCCCACTTTTTGCAATACTAGCCAGTGGGCACTCCTGTGCGGTGTGATTATAAACATAAGATAAGTATGACATAACATAAGAAAGATGTTTGTTCGAATTTCCTGGGAAATTGCAGAGCAGACAACTACATCAAAGTTGTGGAAAATGAGCTAAGGGCGTATGAGGTGATGGGCTGCAATATGTCCCTTAAAATTCATTTCCTGCACGTATACAGTACGGGTCCCGCTACTCCGAACGAATTGAGACCGAACCCTGTCAAGGCGTAAATTAAGTGTGGGCACATCTGCTAGTGTCAGCTCTACACAATATTGATCAGCCCGAGAACAGGTTCAGTGAAAGTCGGAAGGGAAGGACAGTGACCTTCGACTACTCATAGCGCAGACAATCAACTGTGTTGTAAAAATAGACTCGTCACCCCACCCTCACCCTACCTATCCTTCTCGACCCGCATTCCATACACACTACTCATTGCACTGCGCTCTGTCTAGTCCTATCTATCAGGTCAGTGTTTACTCTAGCGAAGTTTGGTTGGCTGCGACAGCGCGATCATGTAGCCCCGTGTACTTTGGGTGTGTGTAGAATCTCTCTGATGAACGGTGTTAATTGTGAAGGCTGCATTAGTGTGTGCTACCTGTTTTTAATTCAAGTAAGGACTGCAGACATTCGATTTTCAAGTAGTTCACACTTTTGCTACCAAACGCCACCGTCAACGACTAGTAGTTCTGAAAGTGGTTACTAGATACAACCGCAGTCGGCTCCTGGTGATGAACGTTGGAACCTAAGAGCGTTAGTCAAATCTAATATAATTTAGCTTCACACAAATGTAACTTAATTAGTGGAAGGTTCTTTATCATGCCGTAGAAGATTGATGGACTGTGTGTGCTTATTGCAAATTTGTTGAACTGTATTCTTTAATAGCATTTATTTAACATCCTTGTACCGTATGACAATACATGTACGTTTTATCACGAAAAAAACTAACGTCTTCTTGATTTCTCCTGATTTATGTAAAAAAGAGAAAGAAAAACAATCGATATTTTTTTGAATCTGTTCGGAATAGGCGGATCTTTGGAATAGAGGGACTACTATACATTGATTATATTTAAATTTCACGTAACTGCAATTTTTCCTAGTAACAACAAACTGTTCAATCAGTGGCGAAGAATATTGTAGTACCCAGTTTCCATTGTTGCCATTACCTGACAAGTGAGGTGGAAGTTCGTTATGTATAGGGAAGCGAAAGTGGTGCGGCACTCGGCAATTGAACGAACGAAAAACAAAGAGACTTACAGTAGTCGCATATGATGTGTAACATCTGACATAGAAGAAACCTCACGTGAAATTGTTGATACACCGGTATTTTATAGTATTATTGGCACAAATATTAATCTATTGTAAAAGGGAGTGTTTTACCGATATTGTAGTTTATAATACAGAACTCATTTTATTAGATGATTTGTAGCTTCCACCAGCACTAGCCTAAATAAAGAATACGATATGGATCAACTAGATTAATAGACGCGACACCGCTCATAACCTTAAATTCCTTATAAACAGGTCTTCTTGATTCACAGACCAACACGTAATTCCATATGGATTCTGTTAAAATGAGTCATATTGATATGATAAATATCGTTTAAAATGATAATCCGGTAGCAAAAATATCTACCCCGCCCAGGATTCGAACCCAAGATCTCTAGATTCACAGTCATACGCAATAACTCCACGGCTATTTCGACTACGCAAATATTGTGCACAAGATGGTGCCTTATTTCCACGTTCCAATAATACTGCATTACGGAATTAAGTTTCATTTATATTTTGCTTGTTTCGATAATGTTCCTGAGTGACATTGAGTTTAAAATGCCTTATGCCAATGCAATGCCGACTAATTACAATGTTTGATATTAAGGCATTTTACCATTTAAATACTGATACGAAGACTTCGAACATGTACCATGTGATTTGTTTAAATCACTTGACACCAGAGTTCGCATGAGCGTTTTCCGTTCAGTATGTCATATACATTCCACATGGCCGAGAGTGCGTCATGGTATCAATTTTCGACACCGCGCGCTGATAGTTTCTCTTACCAGTGCCAGCTGGATCGATCGATCGAGTTGACAGTGCGTCTTATACTTCCGTTCGATCCACCACTGCCAGCTAGGGCACACTTCCATTCGATAGATCGAGCGGGCAGTGCATACTTCCGTTGTCCACCACTGCCAGCTAGTACACTTCCGTTTGATCGATCGGGCGGGCAGTGCATACTTCCGTTGTCCACCACTGCCAGCTAGTACACTTCCGTTTGATCGATCGAGCAGGCAGTGCATACTTCCGGTTGATCCACCACTGCCAGCTCGATCGTTCCGATCCACTTCCGTCCCCAATTTTCAAAATCACTCCCACAAAACTATCCAGCAACCGAGCGGAAAGATGTTACACATCAAAAAAGTGGAATCCTTTGTAAGTCTAAAATAGTGTTGTCAAGAATCACCCGACAAATAGAGGTATGAAAATAATGCGATGATCATTATAAACCCCCCAGGGGCTCACATCTAGTGGGAAGTGGGTTGGCGACCACGGGGCCCCAGCTGAGTCCGGCATTGCTTCCACTTACTTGTGCCGGGCTCCTCTCCGTCTTCTTTCCTGTCGACCTCACTTGGTCAACTCTTGTTCTCTTCTGACCCCGACGGTATTAGGGTATCCGAGGCCTAGGGAGTCTCTTCCTTTCCCGCCTTAATTGGCCCTTGTCTCATCTTTTCTGATACCCTCCTTCTGCGAGGGGTCAGCCTTCTTTTTCTCTTCCTTTTACCTCCTGCCTTTTGCTCTAGGCCCTTAAGGAGGCAGGGTGTATGTAGCCCCACCACGTCTGGTGCACCCTAGATAATGCTACACCCTCAGGGGCTCACGGCTGGTGAGTTCGGGAGTTGGCGAAACCCGAGGGATTCCTGAGCTGGGTCCGTTTTCCCCTTACCTTTGGGGTGGACCCTCTTCTCTTTCACTTTCCTATATGCCTTTCATGGCTCTCCTTCCTTCCAAGTCCCTTAATCCGCCTTCTCCGAGGGTTGAGGGCATTTCTTTTCCTTCTGTCATTTTATTTGCCTTATTCTCCCTTAGTTTTTCATTTCTTCTTCTAGTATGTAGGTTATTAGTTAGTTTTAGTTTTAGTTTTAAGTTCGCTTTTCATTTTCATCTTCACTATCACCCAAACCATCAGGGGCCGATAACCTAGATGTTAGGCCCCTTAAAACAACAATTATCATCATCATCTCATTATAAACTTCAAGACGTTTGCTCTGTACTCCCTTATATATCAAGGCCATGTTTTCTTGAGCAGAGTGTAGGCTATATTCTTTCACCATAAATAACATTCAAATTGAAATGGACAATGGTTGTTAAATATTTCATGTGCTACTATCTGATGGTGAATACACGATCGGCTGTTATGTTGCATACAGGGCGTAAATACAGTTGGAAGTCAAACAAATTGGCTGCAAGCAGAGTGTACACTCAAATATCAACATGGGAAGACATGGCCGAGTGATCACAACTGATGCAATCGGAGACACGACGAGCCACAGGAGGGCTCGCAAGTCCTCTGCGAGTAATTAATATTCTGACGGGCCTAACAAGAGTAAGTGAATTTGGTTTATGAGGCACATTCCCTCGTCCTCCTTACAAGGAATTCGCGATGAGTCACATAGCTCAATAACTAACACTGATTATTAAAATACGAACTATGGCTCAATAATAACTTACATCACCCCCGCCAGCGGCGTAACTAGAATTAATTTCTGGAGAGGGATCATTGGGCCAAGAGCGTTTTATTAGCTCTATTCGCTTGCCTGAAAGAACGTTTATGTTCGACGATGTCAATATGTAAATATTATATGTCAGAAAATTGTTTCATAATGGGGGTCATTAAAGTAATTTACTACTTTTCATTATAAGACAGCTTTTCCAACCAATCAGAGCTCAATATTTTCATTCACTGATCAATTAGGTAAGGATAGCTTCTGACGTGCACTCAAAATCCAACATGTCGGACATGAATTACAAGATTTGAAAGTTGACAATGTAGCCTATATTGGATCAACGATTGTAGTTACAAGGCATAAACTAACCATGCAATTTTGCAAAAGAAATAGCACTGTACCTTAATATCCGCAACTCCGATGACTACACATTCGTAAGATTTCGCCGACAATTTTAGTGAATGCTGTTGTTAACATAAACACACCGGAACGTCCTGGAGGAAGCATGCGTATGACATTAGTTCCACGGAAATTATAATCCAGCTCACTGTTCACTAAATCGATTTCTTATACGAAACTTTTCCTCGAGATGCTATAACTGTTCTATTTGGGACTCAATTGATTTGCATTCCGTTGAAATGCTATACGCATCGAAATTTTAGAATAACTAGTTGATAATACGATACATTATAAGTTAAAACGTTTGTAACAGCCTATTTTGTGTTATTTGAGCAAAATAACAAACTGATCCAACATAGTACCTGTGCGCTATCTGTTGGTGCTTGTTTAGGATAAACAATGTTTCAAAGCTTTGGGATTCGTTATTGGGTAGAGATCAAATGCTGAGCCCACACAATTCCCAAGGAGGAGAATTCAACCGACGGAATCTCGACAGATATTTATGAATATTTATGTTAGAACATATAATAAAAGTTATAATTATCGTCGAACATAAACAGTCGTATGCAACTCGCCCATAATGGTAATTAAGTCACTCGTATAGAAATTATGAACATACTCGTGTCTTAATGATTGCCATTAAAGGCTCGTTGCATAATGTACTATGATAGGAAAGAACTAATTTTATTCAAATAATTTAATTTATCTCTTTTGTTTTTAAGGATAGGGTTTGTGCCCGTTTCTTGTTTTGGGTTTTGGTTCTTTTTTCTTTCCTTTTGTTTTTGATGTTTTGTGGTTGCTATTTTTTGCTTATTTCCTTTTGTAAATAACATTATTGGTTACCGTTGTATCTGCAGGACACACCCCCTCTGTTGAGACCATATGACCAAGAAATCTACCGGGCGAGTTAGCCGTGGTCGTTATGGCGTGGCTGTAGGCAGTCGCTCACATCCAGGAGGCGAGAAGGTTCGAATGCCCCCGCCAGCAACCTTGAAGATGGTCCTCTGTGGTTTCCCATCTTCCTTCCAGGCAAATGCCGGGGTTGGTCCTTAACTATAGGCCACAGCCGCTACCTTCCAATTCCTCGGCCTTACAATCACACTTTCCTCCCCAGACAACACTCCACACGCGACGGTACTTGTAGCTCACCTAATGGGTGTCCAAAAAAAAAACACGAAATGTAATCTCATGTTTGTATTTTTGTGATGTTAATTTGTGATGAACGAGTTTCTTCATTGAATGTGGATACTACGTTCTTGTGCAAATATTATGCATTGTTAAGTAGGGCCCACGACGTCTGTAAGTCATCTGTGGTTGGCCCACCTTCTCTACCAAGTTGCACATGCTTGTTGTACTCGTACATGCAATCTCCAAGTAAAATACACACATCAAAAAAAGTTTTGCATCACCTCGGTTCCAAGAGTTCCGGAACCGTTAAATACAAAGGGAATAGAGATCAACACAAACAACATTTCAGCTGGTTTTATTGCTCATGAGACCCACACATTGCATGTTGTACCATCATACAGCTAGACTTTCAGCATTTGTGGTCCAGATTGCAGTACACACCACTACCTCTAATACCCAGTAGCACGTCCTCTTGCATTGATGCATGCCTGTATTCGCCGTGGCATACTATCCACAAGTTCATCAAGACACTGTTGGTCCAAATTGTCCCACTCCTCAACGACAATTCGGCGTAAATCTCTCAGAGTGGTTGGTGGGTCAAGACGTCCATAAACAGCCCTTTTCAACATATCCCAGGCATGTTCGATAGGGTTCATGTCTGGCGAACATGCTGGCCACTGTAGTCGAGCGATGTCGTTATCTTGAAGGAACGCATTCACAAGATGTGCACGATGAGGTCGAGAATTGTCGTCCATGAAGACAAATGCCTCTCCAATATTCTGCCGATATGGTTGCACTATGGGTCGGAGGATGTCATTCAGGTATCGTAAAGCCGTTTCGGAGCCTTCCATGACCACCAGTGGCGTACGTCGGCCCCACATAATGCCACCCCAAAACATCAGGGAACCACCACCTTGCTGCACTCGCTGGACAGTGTGTCTAAGACGTTCAGCCTGACCAGGGTGCCTCCAAACACGTCTCCGACGATTGTCTGGTTGAAGGCATATGCGACACTCATCGGTGAAGAGAACGTGATGCCAATTCCGTGGGGTCCATTCAGCATGTTGTTGGGCCCATCTGTACCGCGCTGCATGGTGTCGGGGTTGCAAAGCTGGACCTCGCCATGGACGTCGGGAGTGAAGTTGCGCATCATGCAGCCTATTGCGCACAGTTTGAGTTGAAACACGACGTCCTGTGGCTGAACGAAACGCATTATTCAACATGGTGGCATTGCTGTCAGGGTTCCTCCGAGCGGCAATCCGTAAGTAGCGGTCATCCACTACAGTAGTAGCCCTTGGGCGGCCTGAGCGAGGCCTGTCATCGACAGTTCCTGTATCTCTGTACCTCCTCCATGTCCGAACAACATCGCTTTGGTTCACTCTGAGACGCCTGGAAACTTCCCTTGTTGAGAGCCCTTCTTGACACAAAGTAACAATGCGGACGCGATCGAACTGCGGTATTGACCTTCTAGGCATGGTAGAACTACAGACAACATGAGCAGCGTACCTTCGTCCTGGTGGAATGACTGGAACTGATCGGCTGTCGTACCCCCTCCGTCTAATAGGCCCTGCTCATGCATGGTTGTTTACATCTTTGAGCAGTTTTAGTGACATCTATGAACAGTCAAAGGGACTGTATCTTGGATACAATATACACAGTCAACGTCTATATGCCGGAGATCTGGGAACCGAGGTGATGCAAAACTTTTTTTGATGTGTGTATATCGATGTACAAAGGAATTCCAACATTTATGCAGTACAGATTCCCGTATTCAGAGTTCTTCTTGATGAGGTCATTCATAGTTTCTCTGTGTAAGGTACTAGTACGTGCATCCAATGTACCTCTCACCTCTCCGGATATCTCGAGTGGCCTATCTAGCAGCTGGGTAGTTTATGGAGTCAATTGAGCATTCATTACAAGCTCCGTGGTGTCGTAAATTCCTGCATTACGCGACCTCGGTGCTTGGTAACCAGTATCTGATCTTGGCCCCGAGCAATAAACTGATGACTGATAGGACAGCCGCTGGAACAAACTGCTCCCCTGGGATCTAACATGACCATCCCGTGCCTTCCCGTCGCGTGCACACTGCAGTTTCCTCTTCCACCAGGTCATTGACTTCATTGCCAATTATGATTATTACCGCAGTACCTAACTGACCACTCTCCGACAAATCTGTGACGGTGTTGTTGTTGTAAATGATAATGATTATGATAATTGTTGTTTTAAGGGGTTCCCCCAGGGGCTCACATCTTGTGGGACGTGGGTTGGCGACCACGGGCCCCCCAGCTGAATCCGGCATTGCTTCCACTTACTTGTGCCGAGCTCCTCTCCGTCTTCTCTCCTGTCGACCTCACTTGGTCAACTCTTGTTCTCTTCAGACCCCGACGGTATTAGGGTATCCGAGGCCTAGGGAATATCTTCCTTTCCCGCCTTAATTGGCCCTTGTCTCATCTTTTCTGATACCCTCCTTCTGCGATGGGTCAGCCTTCTTTTTCTTTTCATGTTATCTCCTGACTTCTGCTCAAGGCCCTCAAGGAGGCAGGGTGTTTGTAGCCCCACCACTTCTGGAACACCCTAGATATTGCTACACCCTCAGGGGCTCACGGCTGGTGAGTTCGGGAGTTGGCAAACCCGAGAGATTCCTGAGCTGGGTCCGGTTTTTCCCGTTTTATCCCTTACCTCTGGGGCGGACCCTCTCCTCTTTCACTTTCCTATCTGCCTTTCATGGCTCTCCTTCCTTCTAAGTCCCTCAATCCGCATTCTTCGAGGGTGTTCCCGTAGAACACTCTGCAATTCCGTAAATGTTATGGAAAAACCGTAAACGTTGGATTTTATGTAGGCTACATGCAATTCATTATTTGCACAGATTACGTGGGAGAGGGATGAAATGCTTCTTTCGTCAACCGAACATCATCAGATCCAGGGTAAACCAGTCATCATTTTGTATACAAGTCGTAGTCAGATGGTGAAGTCTTGTCATTTCATGAAAATCCTATGTAGGCTACATCATGAAAAGCCGGCATGTGATGTAAAAAGGGATAGTTGCACTATCCTATGAATTTCGTCATGAATTGGCGGACCAATTTAGGCAGATGGGTGTAAGAAATTATTTTACACTATTAGCCGAGGCACTTCATGAAGATCTGGTGTTTGTTGATTCAACTCTTCATGAAATAACTAACGCAATGAAGTCGTACATTAACATTTCGCCCTCATTCACATACTAATCCAAGATATAAATTAGTGCTTCTTTATTATGGTTTAACATTAATTTACAACAATATAACAACAACAGTAGAACAACAGAACTATTTTAAAATGTGCAGACAGAACAAAAAATTACATAAGTTTTTAATTGGCAAAAATACTCGTCAAGAAACAACAGGGGGATCTATCTCCCCTCATCCAAATAATTTATAAAAAAAGTAATTTGATGAACTTTTTATTTTGAGAGAGGGAAAAAAGCCAATTTCGAGAATAATTACAAACTATTGGATTATGTACGTTTAAAATGTGAGAACATTTATCGTTAGTTGTGTAAAATACGTTAATTAGTGTTAGGTCTACAAAAACTGTTCGTTTCCGAGCTTTTGCACAATCAGAGGAGCAAATAAAATTTATCAAATGCAATCGAGATCAAACATGAAAACTTGTTGGTTTGCTTTTATTGCTTGTCTTATTTTTCCCCCCGCACAAAGCAAAAACAAACACAGGACCAAAACAGAAAGAAAAAAAAAATCCAAAAACAAAAGAAAGCAGAAAACAAAATCAAAAACCGAAAACGCAAAACAAAAATCAAAATTTTAAAAAATAACTGAAAAAATCACGAAACAAAAAAGGAAACAGAAAGCAAAATGTAAAATTTAAAAAAGAAAAAGCAGAAAAACACAAAACCAAAAACACAAACCAAAAAACAAATATCAAAAGACAACTAAAAATAAAAAATAAAAAACAAAAACAGAAAACGTACAAAAGAAAACAAAAACGGCAATAATCAGAAACAAAAGCAAAAACAGAAAGCAAACATAAAACCAAAAACCACAAAGCAATAACTTATGAAAAACGTAGAAAATAACAAATATAAAACCAAAAACGCAATCAGTTCAGATTTGACTCCATTCATCCCCTTCGTGAACCAAATCCTAGTTACACCACTGGTGACCTTCATACCGTACGTTGCCTCTACTAATTCTTATCTCACCACGAGGACACCGTTACCGCTACTTCATGAAGTGATGGGCTGGACTTCCCGCCAGAATTACACTATGTGACTGTGAAATTTAGTCATTTCATGAAACCATGCGTCAGATTGTGCAACTAGCCTATCCCTTTTTAGCCTACTTTCGATTTTTGCAAAAAATGAAAGTAGACTTATGAGATCAACACAGGGCGAAAAAAAGTGTGTCTGTCTGTCTGTGTGTGTGTGTGTGTGTGTGTGTGTGTGTGTGTGTGTGTGTGTGTGTACTCTGAATGTCTGTCCCCCCTGTCAATTCGAACACAGTGAACGCGAATTGAACGAAATTTGGTACAAAGGTAGCACTAGCAAAGGGCACCTCAGTGTCATGTTTTATATCGCCGCCATCTTGACGGAAACGTAATGGCGGCCACACAAATGTTCAAAGCTTAAATCAAATTACGACTAACCTAATCATCCGATCTCTACCAAATCTTGCAACAACATACCTTTATGGGGGGAGCATCCTTTGACCAAACTAATAGGTCATCAGCCTAATAGTTTGCGGATGGCGGCCATCTTTGTGTGAAAACCTATTCCCCATATTAATTCGAACACGGTGAAACCGAATGGAACGAAATTTGGTACAGAGGTAGTACTAGCAAAGGGCACCTCAGTGTCATGTTTTATATCGCCACCATCTTGACGGAAACGTAATGGTGGCCACACAAATGTTCAAAGCGTAAATCAAATTACGACTAACCTAATCATCCGATCTCTACCTATTTTTGCAACAACATACCTTTAGGAAGGAAGCATCCTTTGACTAAATTAATAGGTCATTAGCCTAATAGTTTGCGGATGGCGGCCATCTTTGTGTCAACATCGATTCCCCCTATTAATTCAAACACGGTGAAACCTAATGGAACGAAATTTGGTACAGAGGTAGCACTAGCAAAGGGCACCTCAGTGTCATGTTTTATATCGCCGCCATCTTGACAGAAACGTAATGGCGGCCACACAAATGTTCAAAGCTTAAATCAAATTACGACTAACCTAATCATCCGATCTCTACCTATTTTTGCAACAACATACCTTTATGGAGGGAGCAACCTTTGACCAATCTAATAGGTCATTAGCCTAATAGTTTGCGGATGGCGGTCATATTTGTGTAAACATCGATTCCCCCTATTAATTCGAACACGGTGAAACTGAATGGAACGATATTTGGTACAGAGGTAGCACTAGCAAAGGGCACCTCAGTGTCATGTTTTATATCGCCGTCATCTTGACGGAAACGTAATGGCGGCCACACAAATGTCCAAAGCTTAAATCAAATTACGATTAACCTAATCATCCGATCTCTACCAAATTGTGCAACAACATACCTTTATGGAGGGAGCATCGTTTGACCAAACTAATATGTCATTAGCCTAATATTTTGCGGATGGCGGCCATCTTTGTGTGAAAATCAATTCCCCCTATCAATTCCAACACGGTGAAACTGAATTGAACGAAATTTGGTACAGAGGTAGCACTAGCAAAGGGCACCTCAGTGTCAAGTTTTATATCACCGCCATCTTGACGGAAATGTAATCGCGGTCACCCAAATGTTAAAAGCTAAAATGTAATTACGACCAACCTAATAATCTAGTCTCTACCAAATTTTGCAACAACATATCTTTATGTGGGAAGCATATTCTGACCAAACTGCAAGATCATCAGCCCAATAGTTTGCAGATGGTGGCCAAGTATGTGTGCACATCGATTCCCCCTATCAATTCAAGCACGGTGAAACCGAATTGAACGAAATTTGTTATAGAGGTAGCACTAGCAAAGGGCACCTCAGTGTCATGTTTTATATCGCCGCCATCTTGACGGAAACGGAATGACGGCCACCCAAATGTTAAAAGCTTAAATCAAATTACGACCATCCTAATAATTTGATCTCTACCAGATTTTGCAACAACATGCCTTTTTGTGGAAAACATCTTATGACTGACTACAAGGTCATCAGCCCAATAGTTTGCAAATAGCGGCCATGTATGTGTGCAAATCCATTCCCCATATCAATTCAAACACGGTGAAACCGAATTGAATGACATTTTTTTTACAGAGGTAGCACTAGCAAAGGGCACCTCATATTCATGTTTAATATCCCTATAGCGCGTTGTATTTCAACAAGTTACTACAACCAACATTCAATTATACTCCTTGAAAAGGACAAAGAGTTATAACAATACCCATGCATTTAGGAGAAAATAGGCTATATGTTCTTTACTGAACATCTTGTTACATAATATGCCGGCTTTTCATGAAGTGCCTAGAATTTTCATGAAATGACGGATTTCAATATCTGACTACGACATATACAAGAGAACCCACAGCGCCAGCCACAAATAGTCAAGATCTACAAACACCAATTCTCGAAGGTGTGTCAAGAGACAGTGCCGGGATTTGAACCTAGTCGATGCCAAATGTGACAATTATGCTATTGGCAGAATCCACAATTGAATCGGTCGGAGCTGAAAAGCATTAAGTCAAAAAATGATCCTTTATATATATATTTTAAGAATTAGTATTTATTTTGAAGTATTGACCCAAGGGCCTTGGAAGGGAATAGGGAAGAATTAAGTCATCCTTCTGTTTAAGCCAGAAACCACTGTTACATGCAGTGCGATCAGAGGAGAAAAGCATTGAGTGAATGACTTGCTGCCTTACAGCGCCGTATTTTGTATTAATGTTGGCCACACTGCAAGATTTCCACGTGTTACTGTGCTCTTGTAAATTACATTATTACAGGTTTTAGGTGGTTTATATGTTACAACTCCATTTTAAAATAAAATACAATATGAAATATTCATTGTGGATGGCTTTATGTCACACTAAACTGACCACGAAGGTGAAAGGCATTAAGTCAAGTTTCAAAAAATGATTTGAAAAATAGGTTTATTAAATTAAAATTGATATTCCAGTAACACAAATATAACCTGAATAGTTGCATCACAACATAGATGACTCATATAGTGTGTTTGTTAAGTTTTGTTTTGTCAATGACTTTTTATCTATCTCCTTAAAAGTAGTGAAAACTCACTTAATACTTTTCAACTACGGCCGATTCAAATCCTTTAAACCAGGAGAGAATGGCCAAGACAGCTGGTGCGCAGAAAAAAGGAGGCTGATACGAAACCCTTGTAATCTCTTGGGCGGGATTCATGCGACAAGTTTTGGGGGATGAAACGCTTCGATCGAGATTGCATTAGCCGTCGTGGCTATACTGTGAAGCTATATTTCAATGAATGGTACAGCGGTAGTGTGGTTTGTACATAAAGTAAAAGGTTTCATAACCATATTATTGCCCGGATAACAACGTATTGCAGAACAGTCAAGGCAAACCCATGCCAAGTTTTATTAAAGATAAATTTATATCTTAAGAATGGTGTAATAAAGAGTGAAACTCTTCCAAGCTAACTGTTATAGAAAGGGGAGAGAGAAATAAGCTTGCATTCTTCAAGTCCTTGAGCAATTCTTCGTCATAAACACCCAGCTGCACTCTACTCTTAGTCCCTATCAATAGCATTTCACAACACTCCACCTTGAAATGTAGTCGCGACGGTCAACAGATCCCCAGTCAGAATCCTTTCATCCGCATAATGCTGGTGCAAAAAGTCCTGTCCAAATATTATTATGAGGGATCCATATTGGCTTCCTTTATTTCTACGACAGATGTCTTGTTCGTTGCCTCGAGATTTAAGTCCTTATCGTGATGGAAGCCATTTTTCAGTGTTGCCTTATTACCGGTAATTAAAATTTAATGCTTTTCAGTCGGTCAACACGTTTGTACCCATTTGAAATGGGTGTTTCCCTAAGCTTGAAAAAAAAACATGACATGAATACATACAAAAGAAAACTTGTAGTTTTATGTGACCGTTAATATTGGGAAAATGAGCCACAGGACCTAGTTTTTACGTGGAATCCGAACGACAGGACATGGCATTTCACATTTCACAATCTTACATGCATAGACCGGGAATCAAGCACCACCTTGGTGAGCGTCCAACAGCTTGACCGCTGCGCCACCACGCTCCCATTAATAAATAGATTTGGATGACCAGTTTTTATCGTCACGCGATCATCATCAGATCCTTCACACTTAGGCCAATAAATCTATGTCAACAAGTACTGTTCGTGGTTGATGGCATTTACAGTATATACATTTATTTAGTCGCAGCAGTTATTATAAACTTACTATATTCTGATTTACAAAAGATGAACGGTGAAAGCTGTCATCCGCTTGAAGAGTGAGGTGAGGAGTGGAGACGAGAGGGGTAACGGTCACCATAGCAACAGCGAGCAGTTTTGCAATGTATGCCGACACAGCAGTGAGCACATGGTTTGACTCGTCACAGTCATTAGACCGCGAGGCAGGAGGGATCTAACTTCCCCAGTATTTGTGTCTTCCTGAAAGCCTCTTGGAATGTTATGAGTCATGATCTGCCTCAGTGGCAACGCAGCATTTCCCCACGTGCCAGCTTTGACAGCTGTCAGCGATCATTATACAGAGTATAGCGCAACGCCACGCAGGTTCAGTGTAGAGAGTGCTGGACAGACGCTGCTCACGAAAGGACCACACATAGCTCAAACATTCAGCTAAGTTCACAATCCACTCTAACCGGACTATTTAATATCAATCACAGATATTACACTATGCAAAAAAGTAAAAAAAAAAGGTCAACCCCTGGCACTATACAGCCCATGACGGGCTAAGGCCGACCAAGCGACCGCTGCCCAGCCATTTGGCCTGCAGATATTGGGGTGACGCGTTATCAGCGCGTCGGGTCCCCTCGGCCGTTAATCTTGGTTTTCGTGATCGGGGCGCTGTCTCACTGTCAGACAGCTACTCAATTGTCCTCACGAGGCTGAGTGCACCCCGATCCAACCCACACGTCAGTTTTAAAATCCCTGATGGAGCCGGGGATCGAACCCGCTACCCCAACACCACGGGGCCGGCTATTACACTATGCAAGCAAACACTAACAATACTTTAACAAAAATATCACATATAACTAACAAATCCATTGGTGAGGGAGATTAGACAGTTGGTTAAGTTGAGCAATCTTTGGTTCCTTAGTTTAGGGGCTGCGACAACGCGGTCATGTAACTTAGCCCCGTGTACTTTGGGTGTGTGTAGAATCCGTCTGATAACTGGTGTTAATTGTGATGACCGTATTAGTGTGTGTTATCTGTTTTAATTCAAGTAAAGACTGTTGACGATAATTTCAAGTACGGTAGTTCCTACGTTTGCCACCAAATGCTACCGTCCACGACACCTAGCTCGCAGATTTGGCTACTAGATGGCATCGCAGTCAGCACCTTGTGGCGAACGTTGGAACTAATAAGGCGTTATCAATTCTAAACTACAAATTTTGACTTCACACGCGTGTAGTTAGTGGAAGGTTCCTTTTCATGCCATATATCTAATGACATGGGACCACCGGCTTTACTTCCTCTCCGATGGAAGGCACACCGAGAGATTTTTAACGACACGCGTGTAGTTAGTGGAAGGTTCTTTTTCATGCCATATATCTAATGACATGGGACCGCCGGCTTTACTTCCTCTCCGATGGAAGGCATACTGAGAGATGTTTAACGCTCTTAAAAAATTCGAAGACTTTGGCCAGGTTTGAACCCGCGAGCTTGGGCATAGACGCTCAGCATGCTACCAACTATGCTACCGGATCCGCTCTTCTCGAAACACTGTGTATAGGCTACACCTCGTTCAATGAAATGTGACAACGATCTGAGGACAAGAACAAGTAAAATTATGCATTCAGGTCTAAGGAACTTGTTCGACTTATAGTCTAAATGAAATAGAGCGACGACAAATGTATGTCAGGTTGTTGATAAAATCATGAGGCCAGACATCACGATATTAGTGTTCACTTGTTGTGGGACACGACACGATCGTGCTGCCATCTCGCTGTGGTTCCATCTCAATTAAGATGGCAGCACTTGATTTGCATGACGTATGTCCAGCAATAGACTGTATAGTTTACGACTACCACCATCGACCACCATAGCTCATAGCGCGCTATCTGACAAGTTACCACCTCCGTTTGTAGAGGCTAGCATTGTTAACGTTATGCGTAGCCGTGCGCGTCAAATCACGCACAACGACTGCAATGAGGAGATGCAGCAAGTGCAGAGAAGCCTCTGACAATGATAACGGCAATTCTCAGCGTGTTTATTGTTTTTCTTTCCCCATTTTCTTCTAGCAAAAGCCGAGAAGGGCCTTCTTCCAAACCCCAGGATGCCTAATCCAACCCCTAACCCTCAATTAGCCCAGTTACACACACTACTTCAGTCACCACAGAAGCACAGGTTATCAGACAAATCTAACAGGCATCCACGTACATAGAGAAGATAACCGAGATACATCAGCATCTTAAATTAATTAACAGCAAACTAAGTCTTGGTTTTCACACCTGACTTTTTGATTTAAGAAATGTAAATGTGCTTTGAGGGATCGAACCGGGTACACACAACCTCGTGAGGCAGGACCTAGAATAATGTTGTTTTAAGGGGCCTAACGTTGAGGTGATCGGCCCCTAATGGTTTGGGTGAGAGTGAAAATGAAAGATGATATGAAACCTACAACTAAAACCAACTACTTGTTGTTAATTCTTTTACGGGTTTTGAGTCATCGCGGTCATGTAGCCCGCTGTACCAGGGTGTGTGTAGAATTTGTCTGACAACCTGTGTCATTGTGATGTCTGTACTCGCATGCGTAATTGTAAATGAGAAATTGGGTGGGATGCCACCGTGGCCTTAAGTTAAGTACCATCCCGACATGTCTGGAGTAGAAGTGGGAAACCACGAAAAAACATTTCCAGGATGGCTGAGGTATGAATCGAACCAGCCTCAGACCTGAATTAGTTTCTTGGCAGAGCCGGGAATCCAATCGAATCGTGGTGGTAGCCAAGAATGCTAACCACTACGCAAAAAGATGGATTTAAGAGCCTCAATCCTTATGCTACATAATTATTAATGCAAATTTTTGTGGTCTCAAATGCCGGGCAAATGTTCTTATGAAAAATATACATAACCTGTAAGTAGGCTACACATAACGTACGGAAAATTTACAAGTCACTTTCAGGTATTATTTTACCATAACATTTACCACAGATTTTAAATTCGAAAATCACAACAGCTTTCTTAAAATAATTATAATGGTGTTACTGCTGCATTAAATTCCGCGGTGGCCGAGAGCGCTAAGGCGCTACCTCGTGCCTCGCTGGCATCGGGAGAGCGTGGGTTCGATTCCCACCTCGGCCGTCCTGAAAATGGTTTTCGTGGTTTCCCATTTTCATCACCAGGCAAATGCCGGGACGGTTCCATTCAATAGGTCCACGGCCGATTTCCTTTCAATATCCCTTCCCTGACCCGTCCTGAAAAGAAAAGTACATGGCCATTGGATGCATTTTTTTTAAAATTAAATTCCACCAAGATACATTCTCTGATGTCTTCAGACGACAGAAATGTTTCCTCTTTCCCACGCAGTGGAAGGCAAACTCGACTTCCAATGATAAACAAGAAATATGGTGTAATAAAGTGGAATGGCGAAGGGTTAGTCAATAGCGCACGTGAGTCACTAACAAGATTACGGAGTTAAAAGTAGTGCGTGTCCCCTTGTTTTGCGAGCGGATGTCGGCGTTTCCGCCATGTTACCCCGCCTGAGGGCTTTAAGACCCGCCCTCTGACGCGGCGTCGAGACGCCTCAGGCGCTAATTTACTCTCTGCGTCCTCTGGCATCGCCAATGGACGGGCGTCCTTCAAGAAACTCTCCGAGTGGGAGGTGGCACAGCTGAGAAAGGAGGCGATGGGAAGCAAAATTGAACTTCATAAGGGATGGGAAACAACATCCGGTCACACCTACAATGCGGAAGTGTACAACACCATTCAAGGAATCAAACCAAACCAAACCCTGTGGCGCAACAGCTCTTTAAGAGTTTAAGCATATCAAGCGACCGCTGCCCAGCCATTTGACTTGCAGATTATGCGGTGATGCATTTATCACTCCCTCGAGATGGGGAAACAACATCCGGTCACATCTTCAATCATGTTCTCCGTGACCGGGGCGCTGCATCAGTCAGACAGTTACCCAATTGCCCTCACGAGGCTAAGTAAGGCATACACTCCGTTCCAGCCCACACGTCAATTTCTAAAATTCCTGACGGAGTTGGAAATCGAACCCGGGGCCTCCGGGGGCGCTACCCCAACACAACGGGGCTGGCCCTTTCAAGGAACTACTGTATTTTTTTATCGAAACATGCTTATTCGTTTAACTGTATCATGGCTTACAAATTCCCTCGGACGGTCAAAAAAGGAAGCTTGTGATTTTACGTGAAAGTTAATCTCGTGACCATGAGTCACGGGACCTCAATTTTTACGTGGAATCCTAACCACAGGACGTGACATTTTGCTTCGAAAGTAGTAAGCCTACATGCTCTGACCGGGAAACAAACCCGGTCCTCCTTGGTAAGAATAATAGCAATAGAGTAATGTTATTAGTTTTACGTCCCTTTTATCTACTGCGGCTTTTAGAAACACCGGTGTGCCAGAATTTTGCCCCAAAGGGGATCTTTAACGTGCCAGTACATCTACAGACACGGCTTCCTCCCTTTAGCGCACCCTCAAATATCAACTGCAAGCACCACAATTCGATCCTGCAACCTTGGGCGCAGCTGGCAAGAACGTTACCGCTGCGCCATCCCTCCGTGGTGAGAGGGAAGCAACTTGACCATTGCACCATCATGCCGCCCCACCCAAGCGGTCGGTTGGTCAGCCCTATAATCCAAAGATCGCGGGTTCTATTCCTGTCGACCCCCTTGTGGTGCAGTGGCTAACATTACGAATAGCTCATTTAGATAAGTTCTCGTTAATGATTTACAGTACCGTATTTCTGTCGCACCTTGAAGTTAAATTCCCTTCGCGATGCGTAGAGTTCATTAAAGTTACACGATTCATCATTTGGTACAGGGGGCGTGGTGGCTCAGCGGTCTAGCTGTATGCGTCTCTCCAAGGCGGTCCGTGTTCGATTCCCGGTCAATGCATGTGAGATTTTCGAAGTGAAATGCCATGTCCTGTGGTTCGGATTCCACGTAAAAAGGAGGTCCCGTGGCTCATGATCTCAAGATTAACGGTCACGTTAAACTACAAGCTTCCTTTCCTTTTCCTTTTGGTACACACCACATGCATCGTATTATTCAAGACCAAGATAGTGAATTTCCTCGCAGAATTGTAACGAGTTGAGTTGACTATCCTGATCCTCATGTGACTTGTCCCAAACAGGTGTGTTCTATAACGTTTGATTTATGACTATATATCGCTGGGAAGAGAAACAGGTTCCTGCTTTACAACACCGGGCAGATTAAGCACACATTTATGCTCACATATAAATTATTTACATTGTTCGCATTACTTTGCAGACACTACTCATTTAACAGCATGCCGTCTATAACATTGGGAAACATAGCCTATACTGTACTTAACTTCCATGGCAAGAGCGTAATGGTACCAACTCATTCCCAGGCATCCTTTTAACAGTAGCTATTTCATCCATAAATCATGTTGCTGCTGTTTCATTTGTGGGCTAGGACATCGTGGTCATCTTTTCCATGTAAGCAGGAGTGTGTGTAATATTATCTGACAACCAGTATTATTGTGATGGATGTATTAGTTTGTGTCTTTTTAATTCATAGGAAGATTGAGAAGGAGGTGGCCGTGGACTTGTGTTAGGAACCATATCAGCATTTGCCTGGAGTAGAGGTGGGGAAACCATTGAAAACCGCTTCCAGGATGGTTGAGATAGGAGTCAAAAGCACCTCTTCTCAGATTTGCCTCACAAGGCTGAGTGTACCCCGTTTCAGTCTTCAAACCAGAACAAAATTTCTTGGCAGAGCCGGGAATCGAACCCGGATCTCCGTGGTGACAGCTTAGAATAGACACTACGTAACGAGGAAGACTATGATCTTTGAGCCTTCAGTCTATACAAGTATGAAATTTTACGTAAATCCACCCACCCATTCTCGAGTTATAAACATGCAAACAGGCGGACGAAACATGTTATTTTTAAGTTACATATTATTTGTTTTGTTACGAATTTATTGGTTACATGTAATGTTAAACGCTGTAAAAATTATCGCGAATAGAAATGTGTGGAGAAGGAAGGAAATGGGGTTATCTGAGGCAGATACAGTAAATAACACAAAATCCCGGGGAAATTAAATAGAAAGATAAACTTTGATTCTTATTTATAGAAATTTTCCCACGTGCACATTCTAAAATGGCGATCCCACATTGTTTTGTAACACCCTGTATAATATCAGCAGGTTTTAATTTTAAACTTCACTTGACGAGTTTATGTAGCGATCAGAAATGTAATGACTTGGTAAAAGCTGATCTCAAGTTTATCGTGCGTAAAACAAGTCCCCCTACCACGCCCTACCCTAACAGCAAATACAAATCTATTTCCGTCCACTCAACAAACCTACGACTGGGATTGGTTAGATTTCCGGCTGTGAATTAGGAATATGCTCCGCACATGTTCGTGCACTGATTGAGTAGGGGGTTTCTAGTCTAATATTCACCCCCCTCTTGCAAAGCCTCTTGAGAAATCTCCCCTTCACTACACTGCGTCTCGTGGATAGCTGGCATATTTGTAGTGCCAGGGCGATGCCATGTGATGTGATGGGTTCATACAGGAGGAACTCTAACGTCTACAATCTAACCAAACACAATGCGTCTTTTTCTTAATATGGATAATATGCTTTTGGACTGGGGGTTCTATCTGGAATTAGCGTCATCATTTTCCCGACACCACGGTAACCATGGCCACCAGAGTTCATAATCTATGTATAGCCCACTAGGTGAGTAACGTAGCTATAAGAACGCAAGCTGTTAGTTACTGTCATAGTTACGTATCGTTTGTTCATCTATGAATACCAGGTAAATAGCGTCGTTGCTATAAGAACACAAGCTCCAAGTTGCGTGTTTTTCTTACGTATTGTTTGTTCATCTATGTATACCGGTACTAAGTCAGTAACATCGTCTATACGTTGCTATGAGAACGCAAGCTCTTAGTTACGTATTGTTTGTTCATCTATGTGTACTAAGTCAGTGACATCATCTATAAGTTGCTATAGGAACGCAATATCTTAGTTACGTATTTTTGTTCATCTATGTAGACTACTGTTTACTAGGTCAGTAACATTCTATACTTTGCTAAAAAAAAACGAAAGCTCTTAGTTACGTATTGTTTGTTTCGTTACGAATGTATTTATTTCATGCAAAGTTAAACGCTCAAAAGTGTAAACGTTAGGTAGCGAATGGAAATATATGGAGAAGGAAGAAGATGAGTTTATAAAACTACACTTGACTCGCCATTCTCCTCTGCAACTAAGTTATCAATGCAAAGAAGTGCAAAGCGTTTCAAGGATCCAAAGAAGAACGAAGAAAATGTACGTGTTTTTTTTTTTTTTTTTTTTTTTTTAATAAACGTCTGTCTTCTTTTTATTCAAAACGTAATTATTTTCCTTTACATAAACAATGATCCTAAATAACAATGAAATTTTGAGTCAATAATCACTAGATCACTGCCCTCCTTCGCTCAGGCGGGTCGATGTCGACCTTTAGCCGCTGCGTTCCAGGTTCAAAGCTCGTTTGGTGTATTTTAAATTGTGCTGGACAAAGGGGAAGATGGAATAGGTTTCCTACGGTTTCTCCTGTTTATTTTATTCCAGTAATACTCCACAGTAGGGCTCGGATGTTTAGGTGCTAAAAATCGGGCAAATATTTATTTTTAGCCTACTTTCGATTTTTGCAAAAAATGGAAGTAGACTTATGAGATCAACACAGGGCGAAAAATTGTGTGTCTGTCTGTGTGTGTGTGTGTGAACTCTGAACGTCTCCCCCCCCCCCCCCCCTCCCGCCCCCCCTCCCCTATCAATTCGAACACGGTGAAACCGAATTGAACGAGATTTGGTACAGAGGTAGCACGAGAAAAGGGCACCTCAGTGTCATGTTTTATATCTCCGCCATATTGACGAAAACGTAATGGCGGCCACCCAAATGTTAAAAGATTAAATCAAATTACGACCAACCTATAATAATCTGATCTCTACCAAATTTTGCAACAACATACCTTGTGTGAGAAGCATATTTTTTACCAAACTACAAGATCATCAGCCCACCAGTTTGCAGATGGCGGCCATGTATGTGTGAAAAATCGATTCCCCTATCTATTCAAACACGGTGAAACTGAATTTAAAGAAATTTGGTACAGAGGTAGCACTAGCAAAGGGCTCCTCAGTGTCAAGTTTTATATCACCGCCATCTTGACGGAAACGTAATGGTGGCCACCCAAATGTTAAAAGCTTAAATCAAATTACGACCTACCTAATCATCTGATCTCTACTAATTTTTGCAACAACATACCTTTATGTGGTAGGCATCGTTTGACCAAACTACAAGATCAGCAGCTCAATAGTTTGCACATAGTGGCCATGTATGTGTATTTGTAGAAAAAATGCTTAAAATATGTATTTACATAAAAAATATTTATTTACATAAAAATCCGAGCCCTACTCCACAGTAATAATTTAAGAATTTTGCCCTTGGCTTCGTTTATTTATTTATTTATTACTTACTTAAAAATTAATAACTTCATGTATTTAAAGTTAAGGTAGGGGTTGAGAAATGACCGGTCCACCGGTTTACTATGACTCCGATAGATGTACTGCACCTATACCAGGTATCCATTGATTAACGATCACTGACAGAGTTAACAGTCATTATATAAGAGTTCACTATTTTATGTCGCCATGACAGTACCGCATCTGTCCATACATGATATATTATGTAAATGATTGTGCAATTCTGGTTCCATACATTTTAAAAACACATTGAATAATACAAATTAAAGGGTAGCAAAGAGAGGGGTGGGGGGCAAGGGGGTGTGCTAACAGATTACTGGGTGTGAAATGCGAGAGTAGAGGGGACCACCCATTTCTAACACTGCCTGAATACGGGCGAGCGACACCGCCCTTCGCACCATTTACAGGGCTAATCAACACAGTAATCGGCAGGGGACCAAAAACGTCTTCCTTTCTTTGAACACAAGGACACATGAGGGGCTATTGTGTTCCTAGCACAAAGAAGAGGGGGCTATTGGGCAGTCCTTCTACCACATCGGTAATATGTATACGGCTTATTCAGCCGTGAACAAGCGTTAGACATGTGTGTCCACGATGACGTGAAACTAGGGCACCACTCGTTCTTCATCTTGCAACAGAAAGAGAAGGGAGGAGTGAAGAATTTTCTCACAAATAACACACCCTCAATAAGCCTACATACGCAGATTGGACCACCGCCATGGTGTACTGGCTAGTAGTAGTGATTATTTGAAGTGATGGTATATCGAAATCATCTACCCCTCAAAGACGCAATTGCGTTGTTGAAAGAAAAGAGGAGTAGTTCAGAAATCTTCACAAAAATAGTAAGGGCGTAATGTAAAACGTCTTGAAACGTCAAAGAATTCAAATCTCCCTCCTTCCGTGAAGGAATTCCTTCATTTTTGTAAATATTTCGTAAGTACACGGACATATGCCAGGTGAATATGGTGATTTAACAAGTACCTGCTAATGCCAGTCACGCAGGAGGTTCATCACAGTGTTAGAACAGTGACACTGCATTGTCATGAAGGAGAGTGGGAGTTATTAGAATGTACGCCGTATTCACCTGATATGAGTCCGTGTAATTATGAAACAACTATGAAGGAACCCCTCCTCTGGGGGCATTAAGATACAATATAGGTTATCATCATTCCGAAAAGTGTTCACCGTGAAACATTGACCGAGACGTGCTCACGGTATGTAACCCCTTCCATTCATTCATTATAGAGGCCTTGCGACATTGTGGTCTTGCAACCCCGTATATTTGGGTGCCTGCATAATCCGTCAGATAACCTGAGTGACTGTGATGGTTGTACTAGGATTTGGGTAAGAGGTGCTCGTGGCGTTAATATAGCTACCACCCCGGCATCTGGCAGGATGAAAGTGCGAAACCACGGAAAACCAGTTCTATTATGGCTTTGGTGGGAACTGAGCTCACCTCTTCTCAGCTTTCTTTTTCTCATAGGGCTCGTTCCAGCCCTCAGACCAGAATGAAATTTCTTGGCAGAGCTGGGAATCGAACCCAGGAATTTTGGATCTCGAATCTCAATAAATACCACCAAGACCACAGAAGACGAACTTTCTGACAGAATGTGATAGACACGGGGGTGAACAGCCTACATTGAAGCAATGAAACTGATGATTCCTCTGCCACTGAAGCCAGGTACACATAACAGAGGTGTTGCCATTCCTTTCTTCTAACCTATGTAGCAATGTTTGCAAGGTCATATTTGCCTTTAAAACGGCGAGAGAAGAACTTGTTGACTACATTCATACTTTAATTGAGGCATGTGTCTACCGTAAAATCACCATCACAAAGCGAATCTAGCAGGAAAAGTATTTCAAAAGGCTGTAGTGTACCTATGACATCAAGCCCACACGATGAGATCACTAGAAGGAAATAAAATACGCTAAAGAAGTAATGAGATTTACGAGACGTAGCAACGAAGTCATTTCATAATACCGCCCTGCCTCATGGCAGAATGAACTGGAGAACACGTGAATTCTGCGGTGAAGGACGACGATATCATCACGACTACATAATTGTCTCAACGGCAGAACTAAATTATAGTAAACTAGCGGACCCGTGCTTGAACTCTCGCAAAATGGGTTGTGTGCACCCCATGTGTACAGACTACCCGCCCATCTCTAGTGCTATGCGGGCTGTACGTGACACAGTCCTGCCAGAGGCTATCGTCTTGTTTATTTGTTTAAAAGGTCGAACATCATTTCCGCCCGATTTTCCTCAATTCCACCCGGTCCTCCAAGGGACCCAAAAATAAGTTCCTCAACTCCGCTCAGGCTTTGACAAGGGGTCGGCAAAGGGGTTAACCCCAATGATAGTCGGGTGAGAAAAGAATTCATTGAAAACAAGCTCATGCAGTACGCCAACCAAACAATGAGTAGATTAGATCTCGTGAAGTGTGTTTCTCACACAAAAGTTACGGAATGAAAAGAGTTTCATCTAATGTTTTTTGTATAGTTTGAAAGGAAGTAAAGATTTATGTGATTTTAAGGTGCTGATTTTTCTTATTTTATTAAATTTCCTGTCCATATTTTTAATTAACAACAGTGATTAATATCTAGCTCTTTGTATTATGTTTATATCTGGTTTAACGATTAGGCGGACTTGGTGGAGGTGATTTAAAATTAATCATAATATTCTTTTACATAAGTCTGCCAAGTTTTCTATTTTTTTTCTACTCATGCGCTGCATAAGGTGTTTGACACGGCCCTTGGTATGAGAGCAGGAGGGTTATGGCATTTGTTTACGTCATTGGGGAAACGCCTGGGCGGAGTTGAGGAACTCATTTCTGGGTCCCTTGGAGGATCGGGTGGAATAGAGGTAACCCTGGCTACCTGACTGGAATTCCCGGGTGGAATTTATGCCCGCCCGTTTAAAAGCACTTTATAAACAAATAAATATATTTCCGTTGAATTTTCAAGAAATACAAGATTTTTCCTGTACTATTGAGACGATTTGGAAGAGTTTGGTGCAAACCACCCTTCTAATTCCCTCTGGTTTAGGAGCTTGAGTTTTGTGAAACATACACCTTAGCGTATTATATAATAAGATAATATTGGATAATCAAAGTTTCCACGTACGTTAAGGGCAGCCTTTTCTGATAATATTCATTCTTTCGGATAGCTCCTTATTAGCTAGATATTTTGTTGAATTCATTTACTGACGCTGAAAATGAAAATGTAAATGTAAAAAGATGTTGAAAGGTTGCAAGTGCACTTCGAAAAACAAGACTATTAAAGTGTATTGGTGTTCGTATGGTAAGTTCTACGCATTGTTATCAACGGTTCGTTCTTTTGAGTTATTATTTATTTTGCGCTTACACATTCTCAGCATATTTGCTGGAAAGGAAACATTTACAATCCCAGATATACATCATAAAGAGCAAATTCTCGGTGACTGCATTCCTTAGTAGATTTACTCTATTCTCTCACTCCTTCAGGCTGTTTACCCAAGAACAGCCTTACTATGCGACACGTCGAAAGTATGACTGACTGCCTTCAGCATAATCTTAAAAAGGTCTGGGTCTAATTTCAACTCTGTGAGAGACTCCTTTAGGTTGTTTGTAATCACGCCAGTGCTCGAGATGGTTATAGGAACTGTCCTGACTTATGTGCCATTGCTTCCTGATCAGTTCTGAACGCTCTTTGTACTTTGACAGCTTTTCAACATGTTTTGTTAGCATGTTGCCACTGTTTGGGATTTTCATATCTCTGAAGGTCAACAAGAACCAGATCAGGTCTGTTGTGCACGGCTGACTAGTCTGTCAATACAGTACGATCTCATTACAACGTAAAGCTGTCATTTTCTAGTACACTTTCAGGAGCATATTTATAGTACGGAACTTTATTTTGGCTCAGTTGACGGAGTATAGCCAGTTTTTGATCTACTAACTTGGCAACACAATCATGTCTCTTCCTATATTCTGTCCCTGCGAAATGGCGACAACCTGAAGTAATAAGCTGAACAGTCTCCGATGTTGGGCAACCGTATCTGCATTGGTCAGCTTGCACAGATGCATCCTTGATAATGAATTTTAGGTAGTTTCTCGTGGGGACAACCTGGTCCTGAATAGCCAACAGAAAGCCTTCTGTTTCAAGAAACATCCGCCCAGAAATCAACTAAAAGGTCGACGTGAGTTTGGACGACTTCATTGGGATGTCTTCCGTGCAGTGGCTTGGACAACGAGACATTGAATCTATCCAATTCACTGTGCACCTGATTTTGAGTCTCTTGCTGACTTAAGAGTAGTGGAGTTGAATCATCTGCTTCTGTGACACCCGTGTGCAGCATCGGATGGTTCGATACAGAACAGAAGTATTTTCTTAGCTCATAGATCTGTCGAGCTACTTGGTTGTTTATATCAACAATTCCTCTCCCACCCATACTAGTATTATGATTATTATTTTGAAGGGACCTGCCAGCTTCGCGTGTGCAATACAGTGAATTATTTTACTAGTTTTCAAATAATTTCACGAATATCAGGATGATCTTTTTTTCTTCTTTTGAATTGTAAGGATAGTGCGAATATAAGACAACAATTTGAGTCACTTCAGAGATTTTCTACATCTATTACTAATTTGCAAAAATACTTCTGATTGACTCTTATTTTCGTTATGAAAGTTCTATGATTTGTATACCGGTACTGGGAATTCTAATTTAAAAAAAAATCCACCAAATTTTTTGAGTTCATCACATAATTTGATCTCTACTATTAATCTACTATACCACACGAAAAACTGGAATGATTGAAATCACACTTTGAGATTGTGGATTGATATAGTTTGCTCTTTACGGGAATACTTGACAAAAATGCTAAGTTCTAGCCAGAAGTGGTGTTGAAAAAACTTGCAGATGTTTGAGTTAGAAGATTACGCAGAGCTTGTTCATGATTGTTTATGTTATAGAAGTAGTTAGATTAGATAAGTGGTTGGAAATGATCTGGTTACCTTGTGTAGCATGTAGATCCCCAAAGGTCCTTGTCCATTTGCATGCTGTTAAGGACAAAAGAAAAAATATGAAGGGGATATTATCAGCATTAATTATAATCATTGCATTCATGGGATAGATACTATAATTCTACTTTCTACACAGTTAATAAGTGATAAGTTAAACTGTAAATTCGTGAATATATCATTTGAAGAACATCCAAACATTATTAAAGCCTTTCAGTAAAAATACCTGGCCGCGTGATCTTCCCAGAGATTTTGGAAATTGACGTACGAGCCGTAACAGAGTGTACTCAGTCTTATAAGGACAATGTGCGCATTCGCACACCATGACCTAAAACCCAAGCAATGTGACTTTAGGGTGTCGTTACACTGGCCACGCGTTCCCAATAATACACAAGCTACGAAATGGTAGCAGTTGCAGGCTACTTGGACACGCGCTGCCTTCTAAGACCAAATTGCAGGTTTTTAAAATTAGATTTATTTATTTATTAATTTAAATTATTTATATTTGTGAGGTTTGAAGCCATTTTTCAGTGTTGTCTAAGTAAACAAAAGTTTGGTGCTTTTCAGTCGGTCAACACGAATGTGCCCAATACATTCGTGTTGAACGACTGAAAAGCACCAAACTTTTGTTATTTATATTTATTTGTTATTTGGTTGGTTCCTTAGTTTAGGGGCTGCGACAACGCGGTCATGTAGCCCCATGTACTTTGGGTATGTGTAGAATTTGTCTGATAACCGGTGTTAATTTTGATGGCTGTATTAGTGAGAGATATGTGTGATTCAGTAGAAGTACTGCAGACGATTATTTTTTTCAAGTAGTTCCTACTTTTGCAACCAAATGCTACCGTCCACGACACCTAGCTGCGGACATGGCTACTAAATAACATCGCAGTCAGCACCTGGCGGCGAACGTTGGAACTAATATAGAGTTATCAAACTAACCTACAAATTTTAGCATCCACAAGAGTATTTAGTGGAAGGTTCTTTTTCATACCATAAATCTATGACATGGGACCGCTGGCTTTACTTTCCCTCCGAAAGAAGGCATACTGAGGAAGTTTTAACGCTTTTAAAAATCCGACGACTTCGGCCGGGTTTGAACCCTCGATCTTGGGCATAGAAGCTCAGCATGCTACCAACTACTTTTTTATATATTTTATTTTATTTATTTATTTATTTATTTATTTATTTATTTATGTATTTACAAAAATAGTGCCTTCGCCTTCTGCATGTCCCTAATGAGAGCATGGTACGTCTCTTACAACGTGTACTATCCCTCAGTTCACTATGGGATTGGTTCGGAATGGTACGGTATTCTTGATCATCAAGGAGAAAGAGAAGAAGAGAAGGGGAAACCATTTAGTTGAAAGGGTACGATCGTATTAGTAAATTGGCCTGTAATCTCGATTACACACAATATGTAGCTGCAGGCTACAGCGAGGGGCACCACAAGACTGAGTGGCGCGCTGTGCTGCATGGTACCGTTATACGCACGTCTTGTGCAATCTTTCAGATCCTGCTTCAGCAACAGGTCATCCGCAAGAAGAGACCACAACGTGCAAGCATACTGACTCGTCAATCTCAAAGTATTCACAGATTTGACAATATTTTGTGTGTGTTTTCTTTTACTCTATTTACTGGCACGTTAAAGATCTCCTTCGGTGCAAAATTCCGGCACCCCGTCTTAATAGCCGCTCATTTGTTACTCATCTACCCATCCGATCTTTATAATTCTCCTATAACACCACAATTCAAACGCTTCAATTCTCCTCTGTTCTGCTGCACCAAAGTAGTTAAAAGGGACGTAAAACCAATAACAATATTATTATTATTATTATTATTATTTTTCGGTCTTCGATTCGGCCAACTAGGGACCACGTCAATTCAACTGTCTCTTCTTCCGAGCTCTAACTACCGCCCAGTGTTCCCGCATTCGTCTCCGGTGTTGTTCTTTTCTCTCTTGGGACCACGCCTTCCCTGTCTTCAGCTTCGGCTTTTCCTGGAAACTTTTGTGCGTACGTAGTTTTTCCTGAATTGGAACACGCTCCTTGATATCTTTAGGGGAATTTCCATTTCACGTAGACTTTTCTCAACTTCCGTGAACCATGCCCCTTTGGTTTTATTTTATTATTATTATTATTATTATTATTATTATTATTATTATCATCATCATCATCTTTAAGTCTGAAGTCTTTTCGGTCGATGCAGATCTGCATGCCTCCTTGTCGTGAGCTAATCGTTTCATCTCTACATACAGTAGCTAGCACACATTACATCCAAGGCAATCTGTTTAATATATTCTAACCTTGGCCTACTCATACACTTCTTGTCCTCAACCCTTCCTTCCATAACAAAGTTTGCAATTCCCGGGTTATTTAGTATGTGTCCTATCAACTCATCTCTTCTCTTCATTAGCAGTCGCCAGAAACATCTCTCCTTGCCCACTCGTCTTAATAGCCGCTTATTTGTCACTCATCTACCCATCTGATCATCATTCGCCTGTAACACCACATTTCAAACGCTTCAATTCTCCTCTTTCCTGCTGCACCAATAGTCCAAGTTTCACTTCCATAGAGCGCCACGCTCCAGACAAAGGCTTTCAAAAATGGCTTTCTAATACCTAAATCTATATTTAATGCCAGCAGATTTCTTTTCTCTGGAAATGCTTTCCTTGCCTGAGCCAAACTACTTTTATATCCTCTTTGCTTCGTCCATCACCGGTTATTTGGCTTGCTAAATAGCGAAAGTCTCCTACTTCCTTTAGCTTTTCACCTGTCCATTGGACGTCAATAGGGGATTCTGATTTTTTTTTCGGCTGCATTCCAATATTTGTTTTACATTTATCTTTTAATTCGACATACTGTAATCGAGTTTCAACAAGAATTGTGGAGTAGATGCTAAGAGAATACATAGGAATGATGACCTTCACTACCACAAAATTGCTTATCGTTACCACAAAACTACCCGGTACCATTCCTACAGCAAATGAAGCTAGAATGCAGTGACATAAATAGGATTTGCTTCTGGAGGGGGATGAGAGGAGTCAAATCGGAACTATTTGTATTTTTGGTTTGTTTGTTTTCTGCTTTTGTTTTCAAATTTTACTTATTTTTTGGTTTTTGCTTTTGTGTTTGTTTTGATTTGGCTTTTTATGGTTTATGCTTTGGTGTTTGCTTTGATTTAGACCTTTTTTGTAATTGTTTTGTGTTTGTTTTCTGCTTTTGTTTTTGAATTTTGTAATTCGCTTTGGTGTTTTTCTGCTTTTGCTTTTCGTTTTTGTATTTTGCTTTTAGCTGTTTTTTGGTGCTGTGTTTGTTTTCTGATTTTGATTTTGTGTTTGAAATTCGCTTTTGGTTTTGTGTTTGTTTTCTGATTTTGCTTTTGTTTTTTGAATTGTGTGTATGTTTTTGATTTTTGCTCTGTGCGGGGGGCAAAATAAGACAATGAATGAAAGCAAACCTATACGTATTCATGTTTGATCCCGGTAGCATTCGATACGTTTTATTTACACCTCTCAATGTGCAAAAGCTCGGAAATGAAAAGTTTTGGTGCGCCTAACACTAAATATTTCACACAAGTAAAGATAAGATGTTCTAAAATTATAAGCGTACATAATTCATTCGTTTGTCATCAATTCAAATTTATTTTTTTAAATGAAAATTTCATCAAATTATTTTTTCTTAAAATGATTTGGCTCTGGGGGGATTGATCCCCCTAATCACCCACCGTAGTTACGCCACTGATAGAATGTGAAGGTTTATTGATTCATTTATTTATCGTATGGTTTTTGGTGCCGGGAGTGTCCGAGGACATGTTCGGCTCGCCTGAGTCTGTAGCTGCTTCCAGCGGACACCCTTAGGGTGCCGTTCAACTTCAACTAGATCCAACTTTCGCCACCAGATATCAATTATACCTAGTGGTGAACGTTGGAACTTTGATAGAGCGTTCCGACGAAATCTAACCTAACAATTTAGCTTCACACAAGTTAAGTCTGTGGAAGGATCTTTTACATGCCATAAATCTATGACATGGGACCGCCGGCTTTACTTCCCCTCCGAAGGAAGGCATTCTGAAGGATTTTTATCGATCTTAAAAAATCCGACTACTTCGGCCGGGTTTGAACCCGATATCTTGACCACAGCAGTTCAGCATGCTACCAACTACGCCACCGAAGGTAAAAAAAAAAAAGGAAGGAAGATTGTAGTTTTACGTGACCGTTAACCTGGTGATCATGAGTTACGGGACCTCCTTTTTACGTGGAATTCGAACCTCAAGACATGGTATTTCACTTTGAAAATCTCACATGCATTGATCGGGAATCGAATCCGGCCCGCCGTGGTGAGAGGCTATCAGCTTGACCGCTGCGCCACCACGCCCCAAAAGGAAATGTACAACATACCTTTATATCTGGTGTCGCAATTTATTCTTTTCTTTATGTTGACAGAGTGGGATAGATCGCAATCAGAGACACATTCCTTTTACACATTTACGTAGAGATATTTCACCACAGTGAATTTTTCTCCATAATTCATGGGCAATTCGATTATCTATCTTGTTTGACTTTGTTATTCTCCTTCTTTTAAAAACAACCGTGTGTAAGGTAAAATATGCCTCACTTGGCACAGATTTCAACATTTCTGAAAGTTCAGGGTGCCGCAGGAATATGGACTGTCAGGACGGCTGGCAAGAAGATAGAAGCTTTGGAAATATGGGAGTACCACCGTATCCTGCAAATATCTTGGATTTACCTTCAGAACGTTTCGGTTTTTGAGGAATCAAGGCGAAGGACAGGTTGATGAAAGGATAACCAAGCTTTCTTGAGATACATATCAAGCTGTACTGGAGCTATTGAGAAGTTGATGAAGCTAGGGAAAGTACAAGAAAAACGACAAAAGGTCAAGCACCAACAAGATGAGTAGACAAGATGTAGATAGACTACTAGTCTCTCTACAAGAACTTGAAACTGGATTGGAGCCGGAGAACATGGTGGGAAATCTCGAACTAGCCTTGATATGACCACACACTCTGTAGCGGGCACAAGGACCGAGGAAGAAAGCAAGTTCATGCACGGAGGAAGTTGGTAGGTAGATCTGTGCTTTAATAGTCTATGAAAAGACTGCTTGTAGTTTGCGGTTCATTTGATGGAGAGTTTGCTCGATGTATCGGAGGGAACGTAGCTTCATCACTTTTCTTTTGTAGTAGGAAGTTCAGAGAAATGCTTAATTGAGGGCAATTTGGAGGAAGCACTAGACTATGTAATTCTACTAGGCTATATATATTGACAAATACTCAGTTCAGACGAATATATTTTAGAATTTTAGATGGTACATTCCAAAGTCAATGAAATACGAAAAAAGTGACCCAACTCGGGTATCCCTCGGATTCTCAAATTTTCCAAATTTCTTCACGCAATTCCTTACGGGAAAAAACTGTAAGCCCTTGGGGAGGAATACAAAACATTAAGTAGGATAATAAAAATAAAATAAAGTGACTGATTTAAATCAATTTAGTCTAATAATTTGCACACCTCTGCACTGTAATGACAGTCAACAAGGAAGTGTTTGAAAGTGTTGAGCAAAGGGAATTATTCTGGAGGAAGGAAGGGAACTTACAGTTTTACTTGACCATTAATCTCGCGATCATAAGCCACGGGACCTCCTTTTTTACGAGGAATCCGAACCACAGGACATGGCATTTCACTTTGAAAATCTCACATGCAATGACCGGAAATCGAACCCGGTCCGCAGTGCTGAAAGGCCAACAGCTTAACCGCTGCACCACCACGCCCCCGGAATTATTCTTGAGAGGCTGTTTAACGCGTTCGTTAGAGAAATATAGCTATATCTTGTTGGATATCCCCCTACCACTTCTACAGTGACAAATCTTTCTGATTCAGTCATCTATACAGCATAATTATGATTATAATGCTGAGCTTGGATATTGTTGGGGGAGGCTGTGCTTATTGTGCTCCGCTGACTGGAATGACATCTGGATATTTCTCGGTATACATACTGCCTGTTAATTCAGTGAACGATTATTCAAGTAGGCTCTCACTGGAAACAGTCAGGCTAACAGTTGTCAATAAGTGCGATAATATTACCATAAATAAGATGATAAAAAGTCTAATTTAGCCCCAAAGAAAACATAAATTCAATACAAATAAAACAATAGTGTCTTGGGATTTAAAATAAGTACAGGTTTCCAATATTATTTTATTTTTATTTTTTTTAGCGTATGGCTTTTTGTGCCGGGAGTGTCCGAGGACATTTTCGGCTCGCCAGTTTTGTAGCTGTTTCGAGACGGACACCCAATGGGTGAGCTACAAGTACCGTTGGGGAGGGAAGTTGGAACGGAAGGGCGAGGAGTTGGAAGGTATTGGCTGTGGCCTATAGTTATGGACCAACCCCGGCATTTGCCTGGAAGGAAGATGGGAAACCACAGAAGACCATCTTCAAGGTTGCCGGCGGGGGGATTCGAACCTCCTCGCCTCCCAGATGTGAGCGACTGCCAGCAGTCATGCCGTAACGACCACGGCTAACTCACCCGGTACAGGTTTCCATTATCTGTATACGCATTTAAGTTGAAATATACTACGTGTAAACCAAAGAACACCACCCACCGCATCCATGAAGTCAGATCGCTGCCAACTCCACTTCATCACAGAGGAAGCTAACACCTGCATGTTAAAGGAACGTGTTCTGTGCTTGGAACAGCCCATATGTTACAGATGTCTAATCTGATGTATTGGAGATTCGATCCTTTCTCTTGCAGACAAAAAGGGACTCAGTTACGCCAGCCAACTTAATTTTACGATTAACTTACGATTTAGGAATCTGCACTCCTGGTTAGGCAGGTGATAAGGTTCAATTATACAGAATATTTTCTCACCCTAAATAAAATATGTGCAATGGATAGAGAATGGAAAACATCGCGGGTTCAATGTCCTCTTAGCTAGACTCTATAGTCCCCTGCGTATTTAAGCTGATATTCTATGTTCATTGACTGCTGCCTTTGTCGTTATATAAAGCAATTACCGATACGCGCGAACTTTTTCATATCTTCTTTTTTGCCTATATATGAATTTCTAGGTACTTAAAGTACCGTATTTTAGCAAAATGAACTCGCGAAGTATCACGAAATACGATTTATTGCGCGAATTGCGCAAATAATCGCGAAATATACTCAACTTGGTACGAAAAATGCTAAATATTATCGATAATGCTCTCCAATAAACGTTTAAATGCTTCTGAGGAATTGGCCGTCGTGATTTCCTTCTCATCTGCTTGATAGTGCTGCATATTCTCTGCAAAAATGCCCATAAAGCCGGAAGTATGTGTTTCCATTTCCGCGATCTCAAAGGCTATCGATGAAGATCGATATCTGCCATCGATTACATCAAATGGCGTTGTGGTCGTAGATACAGCTGTGTGAGTTCACGGCTGATAACATGTTGCATATTTGGTTGATTTAATAACAAGAATACATTAAGAGAGTGCTCTTTAAAACCCCCTTATACATAATTTGTTAGATTTTCCCCATACTATATGGAAGATTTCAAAAGAAACATCGATCATTATGACAATTTCGCGAAATACCCACCGGAAGAGTGTCAGTTTTAACAGCGAAGTTTTATTTCACCAAAAAACAAGTAGTTCCGTGAAGAACTATACAGCCTATTTTCATATATCCTACTTATGTTAATTGCCACTATCAACATACACAATTTCAGTTTGATTGCTGTAATAGATTCGTAGATATTGAGAACCGACTAAATATTTCGGATGGTCGCCATGTTGGATTTTATATATGTAGGTCCTAGAGTTATGTACTGTTACATGCAGACTATTGTGAACGTGTAGTATTCAAACTTCAATCGCATAATTAGGACACAAGAAAAAACAAGGAGATTTAAAAAAATTTCACAGCTGCCATCTTGAGGTTATGGAAACAATTGAAATAAATTAGATGCCAGTGGATTAACATTCGGATAAAGATTTACTGTACCAAGTTTCACTGCACGCGGATGGTTAAATTGCGAGAAACGTCCATGTGAATATTTATAATTCGCGTCACCGCCATGTTGGATTTGTGATCACCAGGTTATTTAAAGTCCTATAAGTGAACTTAAGTTCATAGCCCCTATGAACATTAAAAATGCAGTTTGATTGCTAAAATAGATTCGTAGATATTCAGTATCGTCTAAATATTTCGGATGGTCGCCATGTTGGATTGTTAAATGTATAGGCCATAGAGTCATGTACCATTAAAGGAAAATTATTGCGTAGGTTCATTATTCAAACTTTCACTTCGATCGCATGACTACATCACAAGAAATAAAAACTTAATTTTAAAATTCGCACAGCCGCCATCTTGAGGTTATGTAAACAATTGAACTAAATTAGATACCAGTGGATTACAATGTGTATAAATATTTCCTGTGCCAGGTTTCAGTGCGCTTGGAACATTAAATCGCGAGAAAGGTCTATTTAAAATGTTCAAATTCGCTTGGCCGCCATGTTCGTTTTGTAGTTAACCGGTTTTTGAAAATCTTATAGATGGACTTCCAGTAGTGCTCTTTATTTCCGTTCAAAATTTTAGGGAGATACCGCTAATAGTTTCAGAGATATAGAATGCCGGTGAAATATTCGCACATCCGCCATCTTGTGATTATGTAAACAATTGAACGAAGTTAGATGTCGGTGCATTACAATGTATTTAAACATATACTGTACCAAGTTTCATTGCGTTTGGTTGGTCAAATCGCGAGAAACGTCTATTTAAAAGTCGCAAATTCGCTTGGCCACCATGTTGGTTTTGTAGTTACCAGGTTTTCAAAAGTCACATAAGTGAACTTATAGTAGTTCCCTCTATCACCATAGAAAATGTCAGGGTAATATCGGTAATAGTTTCGGAGATATTGAATGCTGGTGAAATATTTCGCACAGCCGCCATGTTGGATTGGTGAGTCGTAACAAAATTTGAAGGGCGCGGTCGAGGTCGCCGGGAATAGTGCTATGAACTTTCCGAGTTTCATTGAAATCGCTCCTGCCATTTAGATTTTATTAGGGGGGGACACACACACGAATCACACACACACACACACACACACACACACACACACACACACACACACACGGACAAAAGGTGATCTCATAAGCCTATTTTTTCAAAATTGAAAATAGGCTAATAAGGGCCTTAGCAATTACGTTTACTATGATAGGTAAAGCAAGATATTTTCCGTATTGACATATTAAGATTCCTTAATTACAATTTTACCTAATGAATAGGTAAATAAATTGTATTATTACTATTATATTATTATTATTCTTTCTTCGATTTGGCCAACTAGGGACCACGTCAGTTCAACTGTCTCTTCTTCCGAGCTTTAACTACCGCCCAGTGTTCCCGCATTCGTCTCCGGTGTTGTTCTTTATTATTATTATTATTATTATTATAACATGATAATCTAAAGGAAGCTAAAGCAAAGAGGATATAAAAAGTAGTTTAGCACAGGCAAGGAAAGCATTTCTACAGAAAACCAATCTGTTGACATCAAATAGGCTATAGATTTAGGTATTAGGAAGTCATTTTTGAAAGCCTTTGTCTGAAGCGTGGGACTTGGACTGTTGGAGAAGCAGAAAAGAGGAGAATTGAAGCGTTTGAAATGTGGTGTTACAGGAGAATGATGAAGATCAGATGGGTAAATAGGGTTACACATGTAGAGGTATTAAGACGAGTGGGATAGGAGAGGTGTTTCTGGCGACTGCTAATGAAGAGAAGAGATAGGTTGGTTGGACACATACTAACACACCCAAAAATATCAAACTTAGTTATTGAAGGGAGGGTCGAGGATAAGAACTATAGGGGTAGACCAAGGTTAGAATATGTTAAACAGATTGCCTCGGATGTGGTATGTGGCAGCTATGTAGAGATGAAACGATTAGCTCAGGACAGGGAAGCACGGAGGGATGCATCAAACCAGTCAAAAGACTGAATACACACGTCATAATCACACGGGAGCACCAGACCTGCCAGTAGTGCCAACCTGCTCTTCTCCGGGTTGCGCTGTCTTCCCAATATTTGATCTGCAATGGTCAACGAGCTGCTTTTGAGGAAGAGTCGATAAATCGATATAACTCAAAGCTGCCGTTCATTGACAGTCAGGGGAAACCACTAACCAGGTGTCTCCAGTTGACACGACCTCCCACTCCACGATGATAACAGCTAGTCTAAAAATTAGATTTTGTGTTCGCATAGTCGTTCAAATAAAGATAAGTTATACAGTCAATTGACAGACTGCAAGAATACCAGTCCATGGAGTTGTTTCTCTCTCGTACCCGATCCACGGCGTTGATAGCGGCCATCCTGGCAACGTATTTCCAAGTTCCCCCCTCCCCTCTCGTCCGAATTCACGTAAGATAAATGCTGAGATGGTCCCCCAATTGAAGCAATACGTGTGCGCGAGTGGGAAGATTAATAACTAGTATTACACCTGTGCGAAGCTAAATTGGATAGGTTAAGAATGTAAACAACGCTCTTAGGTTTCTACGTTCGTTGCCAAGAGCCGACTGCGGTGGCGTCTAGTAGCTAAGTTCTGAACTAGGCCTAGTAGTCGTTGACGGTGGCGTTTGGCGGCAAAAATAGGAACTATTTGAAAAATTCTAAGTTGCAGTCTGTACTTAAATTTATAAAAACCAGATACACACACTAATACAGCCATCACAATTAACACCAGTTATCAGACAAATTCTACACACACCCAAAGTACACGGGGCTACATGACCGCGTTGTCGCAGCCTCTTAACTCAGAAACCAACCAACCAACTTAATAATTAGTAGTCCCCAAATAATTGCCCACATCCACACACATTTATGACCAAAAAAATTGCTTTCCATTGTTCAAATGGTGACCGTACACATTCTTGGCCAACACCCAGGAGGTCCAGGTTAGATTCCCGGCTCTGGCAAGAGGATAGGAACAAGGTACACTCAGTCTCGTGAGGAAAACGTGAGAGAAGGTAGGTTCGATGAACTCCTCAGCAATTTTGGAAGTGGGTTTACGTGGATTCCCACTTCTACTCAAGGCAAATGCCGGGAGGGTTCGTAACTTAAGGCCACGGCCGCCTCCTTCCAAATCCTCTCATGAATTGTAAATGCACACTCTACAGCCGACATCACAATAACACAGGTTATCAGTTTTTTTATATACATAGCCTACACTCTCTAGTACACGGAGCTAAATGACCATTATGTCCAAGCCCCCCAAATGATACAACACAATAACCACTACTTAAGTGTGGCGCGAACTGTAGAGAAACATTCTGTAGGCATGGTGGGAAATGTATGTTTTGATTTCCTCTGAGTTCTTGTAGGTCAGTTGAGGTCAGTCTTGCTGAATATATCAACTATCCCACAAACTTGACAATAAGGATGTTGTTAATTCCTTTAAGAGCTTTGCGACATGGTGGCCATTTAGCCCCGTGTACTTGGGTGTAGGATTTGTCTGATAATGTGTGTAATTATGATGTCTGTAGTAGTAGTAGTAGTAGTAGTAGTAGTAGTAGCAGTAGCAGTAGTAGCAGCAGTAGTAGAGGAGTAGTAGCAGTGTGCATTTGTAATACAGGTGAGGATTGGGAAGGAGACTGCCGTGGCCTGAAGTTAGGAAACATACCGGCAATTAACCTGGAGTAGAAGTGAGAAACCACGAGCAGCCACTTCCAGAATGGCTGAGATGGGAATCGAACCTATCTCTTCTCAGTTTTGCCACACGTGGTTGAATGGACCTCGTTCCAGACCGATGGCCAGGATTAAATTTCTTGGCAGAGCCGGGAATCGAACCTGGGCCTCCGCGGTGACAGCCAACAATGCTAGTCACTGTGCAACGAGGCTTAGAGATTAAGCGAAGATTATTTAAGCAAACCTTAAGACTACATTAGTCATTAGTACATGTGCAGGTAACGCTGCAACTACATTGTAAGTTATCTAGCAGTTGGTTCTTTGTTCTGGGACAGTATTGTATTGCCTTGGACAGCCGCGTGTTGCAGTAAGATCTCATTAAAATTCCTGGTGGGGGATATAAACCACTTTGGACGCCACAATTATTAGGAAGCCGAACAGGCTGTTGGCTGGGCCAGAGCTGGCCAGCTACTGTGCGTACATACGTGATGGATATTAACAAACCAAGCTCTCTCAATAATAATAATAATAATAATAATAATAATGTCTATAACAAATTATCTATATCCTCGAACACAAAAATCAAACATTACTGCCCTGTCATCCGACCAGAAGCTTTATATGCTGTGGAATGACTCGCCATGAACAAGAAAGGGATGATGGAGGAATTTCGAAACCAAGGAAAGGAAGATTTTGAGTACAATCTTAGGTCAGAATGATGAGTTTAGAAGACGGCATAACCAGGGTGGAGCAAATTACTGACGCGATACGGAAAAGATGGATTATGTGTTATAGGCACGTGACCCGAATGACGTCAACACGGTTATCTTATCGCATTTTCACTTTTCTCCAAGAGAAAATACAAAGAGAGGTTGGTATAGTGAGATATAAAAAGACCTGCACGAGATAGGAAGATATCCAGGAGCATGACCAGCTTAAGAGAAAACTCTTCGAACATCGGAGTTTCGAAACCTAAGCTGACGCTGAAAACTGGAGAGAAAGGAAGAACACCGTCTCCGAATGAAGGGATGCTGGGCTAATTTTAAAGCTAAAAGGAAACAGTTGGAATGGCGTGGTCCTTAGTTTACCAAAACGAAACATTAATAATAATAATTATTATTATAATAGCAAGCCTCCGTGGCTTAGGCGGCAGCACGCCGGCCTCTCACCGCTGGGTCCGTGGTTCAAATCCCGGTCACTCCATGTGAGATCTGTGCTGGACAAAACGGAGGCAGACAGGTTTTTCTCCGGGTACTCCGGTTTTCCCTGTCAACATTTCATTCCAGCAACACTCTCCACTATCATTTCCTTTCATCTGTCATTCATTTGATCATTGCCCCAGAGGAGTGCGTCAGGCCTCGGCAGCCGGCACAGTCCATATCCTCGCCGCTAGATGAGGGGTTCATTCATTCCTGACCCGGTCGGAGACTGGAAGCAGGCTGTGGATTTTCATTTTCATTATAATAGCCGGCCCCGTGGTGTTGGGGTAGCGTGCCTGCCTCTCACCAGGGGGCCCCGGGTTCGATTCCCGGCTCCGTCAGGGAGTTTAGAAACTGATGTGAGGGCTGGAACGGGGTGCACTCAGCCTCGTGAGGACAATTGAGTAGCTGTCTGACAGTGAGGCAGTGCCCCGGTCACGAAAATCAAGACTAACGGCCGAGGGGACCCGACGCGCTGACCACACGTCACCCCAATATCTGCAGGCCAGACTGGGCAGCGGTCGCTTGGTAGGCCTAGGCTCTTCATGGGCTGTAGTGCAAGTTCTTTTTTATTAATCATAATAATAATAACAATTACAATCAGAGGGTTTCGGTTATGAGGTAATGCTGATCAGATTTAGTACAAAAATGACTTGCATTAATGCTCATTTATTTGCTGGGACATTCTAGACATAAGCTTCGTGCATTTGACTGTGCATGAAATAAGGTAGATAACCTGAGTTAGTATGGTGACTGTAGGCCTACATGTATGTGAATTTGTACTCGTAGATATGGTTAGGATTAGAAAGAAGAAAATTACTTCAAATATTTCAGCTTGATGAAATGTTCGTTCTTTCTGATACTTAGTTTAATAATTTGAATTGCTCTTGGTCTTAAGGTTGTACTTTCCCGGATTTACCCGGTATAGCAGTGGGTAGACCACGGAAAACTACCTCTGGTTGACGTGAAATTCAAACCAGTATTAAATTTGTGGTAGAGCCAGGAATCGAACTCAGTTTTTTGAATTTTAGTCTTATATCTAACCCATGGAAGGCGGCTCTCTTTATGTACCTCACACGACGTTCGTCAAATCTATAGAGTGAATAGTTATGCGTGAAAAGAATCCAGTTCGTAACAGAATTCTCAACATGTGTACTGCTTCCGGACAGGTTCAAGCTTTCAAGAAACAGCTATGTTGCACCAATTTTGTAACCTTTAGAACTTTTACTGTGAAACAAATCACTCCATTAATCTACATTGTGGACGACTAGCTGACAGTTTTAATTAAACAGATCAGAACCAGCTAACGGCCTGCCGCACAGATAACGGCCCCATGAAAATGTAATAAATTACTGGGCTTTGCATCACACACCTGTATTTGGTTGACAGCAAAGGGAAACCTGAAAATAGTAAAGACTGAATGTACTTTGTAGAATTGCTTTATAATACACAAATAAATATATGTTGTACCTCCATTCAAAATCAAAATTCAAAATGTTAATGTGGAAAATATTTCTTAGCATACACAGCATACATTAAGTCACGTTTGCAAAATTGATTTGAAAAATATGATTATTAAAATTAAAATTGATATTCCGCTAACACAAATATAACCTGAATAGTTGCTTCACAACATAGATGACTAATATAGTGTGTTTGTTAAGTTCTCTTCTGTCAATGACGCTTTAACTGTCTCCTCAAAAGTAGTGAAAACTGACTTAATACTTATCAGGTTCGGCAATTCAATTGTGCCCAACGCTGAAGGGCTAAAGGACTCGGAAAGTTTCAAATTGTGCGTCTTGGAGAGCTCTATCAAACTAAAAAAAAAATCGAAAATCACTTCGGACCTAAATGCAGTTCCGGAAAAACAGCCTAAAAACTCATTTGATTATTTAGTCGTTTTCGTTTGGGATCAAATCCTAGCCAAATTAACTTGGTACATAATTCTTTCTTAATGTGTTCCATGGTTCAATAGCCTCAGGTTTTTTCGATTTTATAAAAAAAATCTTCACACCGGAAGTAGTTATAAGGGCTTAAATAAAACTGTGCATTGACTCACACTAGCGCTCGTAGTGGTAGAAAAGACAAACTGTTAATATAATCGACCGTATATGATTGAGTTTAGTTGACTCACACTAGCGCTCATAGTTGCAGAAGAGGCAAACTGCTAATCTAATCGACCGGATATGGTTGAGTTTCTGGTAAAGAATCAACAGTCTGCATCGTGTCATCATGCCGGCAACTCGTAAGAAACGTTTATTGTGTTCTTTACGTTTGGGAAAGTGAAGAATACTGAAAAGATAATTACAAATGCACCAAAAAAGGAATGATGTTCATGGAAGGTCTAGTCTTTGACAGTAAACGATGTTTCCAAAATTGCGTTGCTTGCCTGTGGATTTTTGCCGTGATTCTAAAAAATTAGATGGCAGGTTCCAACTATGAGGCACAAAGGGCTCAGATATCACCAGCGAGATCACGATCATCTCTACGATATCCACAAACAGCGCATCTTCATTAAAATCACAAAAAGTCGTATTGGTCTAGAATCTGGTCCTGTCATGGAACGTATCTACGCACGCAGATTATTTTCGTGGGCGTAATTCTCAAAAAAGAAGTTTTAGCTACCATACGATCATTCGTTTAACACGACTGATCTAGCCTAATACAGTAGAAGCATTTCATTAGCCCATTTTCAGGCGCAGTCTTTCGGTTTCAGCTCATTTCTTTGTGCGAAGGGGTCCTAATTTATACAGTCTCAAATGTTTTCTTTCGGCACTCGACACAAAGTGAATTTACATATAATCTTTACGGGTACAAGGAAGAGAAAACCTTGGGTGTGGTACTCACTTTTCAGCAGTGGAAGGTCGTTGATGAAACCAGCGCTATCGTCTACGTTGGTATTCTGAAAGAAATCAGAAAGACATGGTATTAATTAGACAGCGAAGAATTTAAACAATATGATACATAATTATGCAGTGATGGGAAAAATAAAATTGATAAAGTAATTGGGATAAATTACAATTACTTTAATAACAATTTACTTAATTATAATTACAAATTATTTTTTCAAAAAAATATCAGGAACATTAAAACTTCATAAAATTTTAGTGATTCAAAATTGTCTATTTTTTGAGAGGTGGGGGGAGAGAGGTCTTAAGTTCTTTTATAATGAAGACTTTGCCCCAGAGGAGAGCGTCAGGCCTCGGCAGCCGGCACAGTTCATATCCTCGCCGCTAGATGAGGGCTTCATTCATTCCATTCCTGACCCGGTCGGAGACTGGAAGCAGGCTGTGGATTTTCATTTTCATAATAAAGACTGTCCTTTATAAGTAATTCAGAATAGAAATTAAAAATAGCAGAACCGTACTATGCAAATAGTTTACCGTTTGCTTTTGCAAAATAACTGGTGTTTAAATCTGCCATTGCTTAGCCTCGTTATCTTGAATCTTCACACTTACTGAAAAGACGATACACAGGGTCACGTGAAGGGATTACTACAATGTAACGATTGCTATTTTACTTCCAGACGTAATGTAAGAGTAAAATTTAAATTTTCCAGTTACAATTAAAAATACACACATCAAAAAAAGTTTTGCATCACCTCGGTTCCCAGATCTCCGGCATATAGACGTTGACTGTGTATATTGTATCAAAGATACAGTCCCTTTGACTGTTCATAGATGTCACTAAAACTGCTCAAAGATGTAAACAACCATGCATGAGCAGGGCCTATTAGACGGAGGGGGTACGACAGCCGATCAGTTCCAGTCATTCCACCAGGACGAAGGTACGCTGCTCATGTTGTCTGTAGTTCTACCATGCCTAGAAGGTCAATACCGCAGTTCGATCGCGTCCGCATTGTTACTTTATGTCAAGAAGGGCTCTCAACAAGGGAAGTTTCCAGGCGTCTCAGAGTGAACCAAAGCGATGTTGTTCGGACATGGAGGAGGTACAGAGATACAGGAACTGTCGATGACAGGCCTCGCTCAGGCCGCCCAAGAGCTACTACTGTAGTGGATGACCGCTACTTACGGATTGCTGCTCGGAGGAACCCTGACAGCAATGCCACCATGTTGAATAATGCGTTTCGTTCAGCCACAGGACGTCGTGTTTCAACTCAAACTGTGCGCAATAGGCTGCATGATGCGCAACTTCACTCCCGACGTCCATGGCGAGGTCCAGCTTTGCAACCCCGACACCATGCAGCGCGGTACAGATGGGCCCAACAACATGCTGAATGGACCCCACAGAATTGGCATCACGTTCTCTTCACCGATGAGTGTCGCATATGCCTTCAACCAGACAATCGTCGGAGACGTGTTTGGAGGCACCCTGGTCAGGCTGAACGTCTTAGACACACTGTCCAGCGAGTGCAGCAAGGTGGTGGTTCCCTGATGTTTTGGGGTGGCATTATGTGGGGCCGACGTACGCCACTGGTGGTCATGGAAGGCTCCGAAACGGCTTTACGATACCTGAATGACATCCTCCGACCCATAGTGCAACCATATCGGCAGAATATTGGAGAGGCATTTGTCTTCATGGACGACAATTCTCGACCTCATCGTGCACATCTTGTGAATGCATTCCTTCAAGATAACGACATCGCTCGACTACAGTGGCCAGCATGTTCGCCAGACATGAACCCTATCGAACATGCCTGGGATATGTTGAAAAGGGCTGTTTATGGACGTCTTGACCCACCAACCACTCTGAGAGATTTACGCCGAATTGTCGTTGAGGAGTGGGACAATTTGGACCAACAGTGTCTTGATGAACTTGTGGATAGTATGCCACGACGAATACAGGCATGCATCAATGCAAGAGGACGTGCTACTGGGTATTAGAGGTAGTGGTGTGTACTGCAATCTGGACCACAAATGCTGCAAGTCTAGCTGTATGCTGGTACAACATGCAATGTGTGGGTCTCATGAGCAATAAAACGAGCTGAAATGTTGTTTGTGTTGATCTCTATTCCCTTTGTATTTAAAGGTTCCGGAACTCTTGGAACCGAGGTGATGCAAAACTTTTTTTGATGTGTGTAAATAAGCCAAAAACTGCAATCCGTTTACGTTTACTCAATTCCTTCCCATCAATGTACTGTAGATATGCTACCTATTCTGAAATTATTCATACCTCTAGGAATAATAACCAATTCTAATATTTCACTCATGGCGAAGGTGGACATTGTTAGTGGTAATGATTATTATTATATTATTATTATTAATATTATTGCTGCTGCTTTCAGGGGCCTATCATCTAGGTTATCGGCCCCATTGTAAGTAAGAATATGCCCTGTGGGCAACTCTTGATTAGTTGAACTGCATACTAGTTAGTTTACGAGCATATTCCCGTCTATACCGGGTGATCCAACTGCCTCTTGCGATCTAGTTTTATGCAACTCAAGTTAATTACAATTATGAGAAACATCGGTCCCTCTCCGTAATCCGGGGTAATATAACGAGATAGATTTAGGCTTTCGAATCAGTTAGTGCGTATACACTATTACGAGCTCAATCGATTGCCTCATTCCCTTAGACGAACTTAACAAAAGCCCAAAACTAACCCATATAGAGGAGGCAAGAAGTAGACTATAGTCTATTCATGATTTTTCATTGAGGAGTTTGGGACATCACAGTCGTCAGTTCGTGATTTTTAGCCTACTTTTCGCATTTTGTAAAAATGAGGAAAACGTAGACTTATGAGATCGATCCGGGAAAATGTGTGTCTGTCTGTCTGGTTATGTGTGTGTGTGTGTGTGTGTCCCTATCAACTCCTAAACGGCTGTAGCAATCGAACCCATCGATCTTTTTAGTAAAGATCTCTATCTGAATATCTCAATGCCGTATTTGAAAATGATGTCAGTGCTACCAACTGCTGAAAAGTTGCAATTGAAATTTCAACTCTATGTTGTATATCTTGGAAGGTTTGCATGTGAACTATACCAAAATTGGCACACATATAGATAATAATATTTCAGTTTTATTTCCAGGAGGCCATATATGACAGTGTTACCAAAATGATTCTAAGCCTGCTAATAGGTCGAATTTTTAAATGCATATAACTTCTACGCTATCAATTGGATTTCAACCAAATTTCGTATGTACTATGTGTAGATATACATATATGACTGAGTGTTATCTTAAGAGCCACCAGGGCTGCCAACTGTTAATAAATGCACACACTATTGTTTTTATCCAAATACCAATATATCAGAAAGTATGAAAGCCGACAGCTTAAAACTATACACACGTATAGAACCTGACATTCTAGATTAATTTGGAGTAACTAATGGACCTCATTAATACCGACATGAATATATGCCTGCTGATAGGACCAATTATAAATACATGTAACTTCTATACTATCAATTGGATTTCAACCAAATTTCATATGTGCTATGTGTACTATAACAGATATGACTATGCGTATTCTTAAGAGCAACCAGGTCTGCCAACTGTTAATAAATGCTGTCTCTTATTTTTTTAATCCTAATATCAATATATCAGAAAGTATTCAAGCCAACAGCTCTCAACTTTGCACACGTATTGTACCTTACATTCTAGATTAATAACTAATATACTTCAGTGCTTCCAACATGATTCTAAGCCTGCTGATTGGTCCATTTTTAAAATACATGTAACATCAATACAAATAAATGGATTTCATCCAAAATTGGCACAACAATAGATCATAAAAGTTGAGATTATTTCTGACCAACACATCCATGATATTGTTGCCAACATGATTTTACGCGCGCTGATAGGTCCAATGTCTAACTACATGCAACGTCCATGCTATCCATTGGAATTCAACCAAATTTTGTATTCTCTACCTTAAGAGATGGAACTAAGAATATATTCAGTCACCAGGGCTGCCAACTGCAGTGCTCTATTAGGCTACATTATGCCAATTATATTTCGAGCTAATTAGAAATTTCGATATTACCAACTCAATTTCGTCATTATTCTAATTAGGTCCATATAGAATAATCATTGGAATGAATCTTACTTTTCGAGAATAGTAGGCTTTTTAGTTTGTCACGGAACTTCTTGTTTTCTGATAAGATGTGTTGGTGTTATTACTGCAATTGTGTGTGTAACTGTTTATCACAATTGAGGATTGGTATTGAAATCCAATTGAATGCAATTGAAAGTCCTGTGGAAAATACCACACTCTGAATGATAGCTGTTAGCGGGGGGATTTAAACGTAGGATTCCGTAACATGCAGCTTCCCATTGCAGTCGCGGCATAACACCAGTGGTGATTATGAAGAGAAGAGTGCCGTAACATATTGATTACTCCATTTTATCGGTTTAAAACTTGCTATTCACGGCAATTAAGAATTACTCATTTTGTCATGCTTGGCAGACAGGATCGAGCAGATACTAGAACCACGTACGCAAGGATCAAAAATGTATTGTGAAATCAAAATCCTGTTATAATGTAGTATTTCCGGCCGTCAATTATTTACTTCTACTTTTCTTACATCCCTTCTTAACGGTATTTGCGACATTCATTTCTGTAAGGTCTACTATTATAAGAGTGAAGAGACATAAAAAATGATAGCCAAACATGATTCCTTGTAAGTTTATATTACAGCTTCGGTGGCGTAGTCAGTAACATGCTGAACTGCTATGCCCAAGATCGCGGGTTCAAAACCGGCCGAACTCGTCGGATTTTTAATGGCGTTAAAATCTTTCAGTATGCCTTCCTTCGGAGGTGAAGTAAAGCCGGCGGGCCCATGTCATACATTTATTTTTTTATGTAAGAATCTACCACTACAATTGGTAGTGTATAGCAAAATTTGAGGTAATTTGGTTAGAAACACTCTGCCAAGTTCCAACGTTTACCGCTAGGTGTCAGTGACAATGGCATATCTGGTAGCTAAAATTGAAACTGAACTTTAAGGGGAGCCTACGGGCATTCAATTAAAATACCCCGCTATGACCATTGGCTACAATTAAATTATAATTATATTATTTCAGTAGTATAGATCCCTCCTACGGCACTCACAAGCGACCGATCGTGAAAATGAGCAATGAAATGAAACGGAATTGAAATTAGCAGTGACGAATTGCACTCTTAATTCCATAAATATCAATAATTTCTTTAAAAATGACTTTAAAAAAGTACTAAGTGTGCGATTTGCAGATACTGTTGATGTATGAAAATACGCTCCATAATTTCTGTCCACTTCACATTTTGGTCGCTGTGACGCCCGTTTCATGTCATTTTAACATTCTGAGGTCTTTCCTTATCATTTTGCATGGATTTCAGAAGCAGTAAATCAAAGGAATGAGTACTCAAATCGTATAATTTCATAAATGTCTCCAGTAGTGTTGATGAGTACCTTGACATTTTTATTTGATTATCAGGAAACTATCAAGACATTAAAACTCAGCAAATTTTCTTGGTTTATGCCGTGTCTTGTGCGGTGTTTCGCCTAGGAACACTAAGATAGGCTCACTAGCGGGCTCTTGGTGTGTGTGCCTGGATCCCCACAGGAGTAGCGAACTGCGCACTGCCTTCCTACTTATGAAGGGCAACTGCGCTTCTTTACTGCGAGAGCTAAACGCTCAAGCAGCCCTTTACCTCCCTATAAAGACGTCCAAGAAGATGGTATATTGGCTAACACGGACAAAGAAAAAAAACACGGCATAAACCCAGAAGAATTGCTGAGTTTTAATTCCTTGGCCGTTAAAGCCAAAGTACCATCTAAGCAAGATATTGTTATAATATTGGCAATGATATCACAAAATGGATTCTGTCTTGAGGAAAGAATTCATGATGAAAATTAATAAATGAAAAACAAAAATATTGGAATGCAGTGGAAAGAATTCAGAAACTCCTATGGATGTCGAATTGGCAGGTGAAGAGATAAAGGAAGTAGGTGACTTCTGTTACTTGGGAAGCAAAATAACCAGTGATGGACGAACCAAAAAGGATACAAAAAGTAGGTTAGCACAGGCAAGGAAAGCATTTCTACAGAAAAGGAATCTGTTGACATCGAATATAGGTTGGCGTATTAGGAAGTCATTTTTGAAAGCCTTTGTTTGGAGTGTGGCGCTCTATGGAAGTGAAACTTGGACTATTGGTGCAGCAGAAAAAGAAGAGAATTGAAGCGTTTGAAATGTGGTGTTGCAGGAGAATGATGAAGATCAGATGGGTAGATAGGGTTACGAATGAAGAGGTATTAAGACGAGTGGGAGAGGAGAGATGTTTCTGGCGACTGCTAATGAAGAGAAGAGAGAGGTTTGTAGGACACATACTAAGACACCCAGGAATAGCAAACTTAGTTATGGAAGGAAGGGTCGAGGGCAAGAACTGTAGGGGTAGACCAAGGTTAGAATATGTTAAAAAGATTGCCACGGATCTAGGGTGTGGTAGCTATGTAGAGATGAAACGATTAGCTCAGGACAGTGAAGCATGAAGATGGAGAGCTGCATCAAACCAGTCGAAAGACTGCAGACTCAAACAACAACATCACAAAATAACCAATATACTATGTATTCAATCGTGACTAAAATTATTCGACATCGACAACAGGTAGACTACATTTAGTTATGTAACTTTATAACATGCAACTTGAATGAACAGTAACTTATAATCGTTTGAAATGTTAGGTCTATTCGTGTACCACAAAATTAAGTAATTCTAAAATTATCACAGAAATACCAAGGGTTACCCTATTCTCTCTTGCATAGAATTGCTGGATAATTGGCCAACACTTAGTTATATAAACTAAAAAGCTAATTTGGTGACAACAAAGGATTCCCATGATACTAACTACGGACTGAAAGAGGGTTTTGGCAGCTATTCAATGGGATGGGTGGTGATAGTGCGAGTTCCCTTTGTAATGAGACCCGCTCATTACATATTCAGCTACGCGTGTCGTCCATTGTTTCAAGCACTCTCAGTCTAACTTAATTATGGTTTGCAGCTGTTTTTCTAAACGGTAGCCTTTTCTCTCTTGACTAGCCAAGCGTGCGCCCCTCAGTTGTACCATTTACATGCTCGGCCGCCTGAGACAGCCGTCCCGCGCCCGTGCCGTCACTACGTAAATAACAGGTGGCTTTGGAAACCAAGTTATTAATGAATTACCCCTATAACACTTAATACAACGCTTAGGAATACTTGATAGAATACGGGCGGGAAATATTTGCCTATATTTTAGTACAATTTAGTAGAGTGTTACCAAACTACCGATCATAATGGATTACTGCTTAGGTATTGCATTTTCCTACCTATTAACTGGTTCTGGGGGTATGTGGTACCATCAACGATAATAATATAACATTATTTGATTGTGAGTTTTCTTCAACCTCTCTAGACATATTCCAGAGACAGAATTAAGTACAGGTTGGTTCTGTGTGAAAGAAGGCCATGTAGCCTTAACAACGTAATGAAAGAAAGATGTGATAAAGATTAAGTTTGAACCAAAATATAAACTAAGAGTTAAGGTTTATTTTTGTCTGCAGGTGCTCAAGAATATTCTTCCAACATGGCAAAAAACTCTATAAAAAGGCAGATAGCCTCGCAGTTCCACCCCTTAAAATTCAATAACTTATAACTAAATTGCTAAAACTTACTCTATGAAATAAATCAGGTAGGTAGTGTCGACGGTATCAAATAACCAAATATAATAATAATAATAATAATAATAATAATAATAATAATAATATCGTATGGCCTCGGGTGCTGGGTGCAAGCTTTATAATTTGACACCCAGAGGGTAGCTTGCATGTCGAATTTCGTTGTTCCTTGAATCACTATGAAAGTCAAGGAGGTTAGATATCCAAGCTCCTTGAACACTATAGCGCTTTCTAGTAGAGAAATGAGGAACTTTGTGTTGGCGGAAACTCCCGAGATTAATTTTGCCATTATGAACACGGCCTACTGAATTCAAATGGGTTATTTGACATGCCAACATCGTATGACGTGCGTGTCGTATTTTTGCAGTCTTTCAAAAAATCACTTACAACGGCCAGGAGCGAACCTGCAATCTTGGGGTTAGTAGACCGACACGCTATCCACTCACCCACCGTGGCAAGATGAAAATACTTCTAGCACAAAACCTGACAGTGGCGCACTTATTCAATGACTTACTGAGAAGGTATACGGTGGCATAAGAGTTGTTGAAGGTTGCCAGCGTCGGCTAGAACAATTTCAATTAGTCTGTTTGGTATTGTAGACAGTCTACAGTAACTAAATGTTAAAACGTCGGCCAAGGAGGCCATGTTTACTGGGCATGTGACATAGATCGGTTTTATCACCACCGGTGTCCACCCATCGCTTCAATGGTTTCTCATTAGAAATCCACACAAATCATGATCGTAACAGAAGGATGGAATACTGTAGGTTTTTGCAACAAAGTAGCACAACGACATCATTTTCCCCATCACAGTTTATGGGACCACAGACCCCACAATAAGACCGATTATTATCGGACAGATTTCTCTCTCTCTCTCTCTCTCTCTCTCTCTCTCTCCCAAATGTCCACCTCGTTGTGTATTGGCTAGCATCATTGACTGTCACCGCGGGTTCGATTCCCGGTCAATGCATGTGAGATTTACGAAGTGAAATGCCCCATGTCCTGTGGTTTGGATTCCACGTAAAAAAATGAGGTCCCGTGGCTCATGATCGCATGATTAATGGTCACGTAACACTACAAGCTTCATTTTTATCCTCAAGAGGCTGAGTTCTAGCCTTCAGACCAGAATTAAATTTCTTGGCTGAGCCGGGAATCGAACCCGGTCCACCTGGGTGAGAGGCCAACAGCTTGATCGCTGCGCCACCATGCCCCTTTCGTGAGGATACACCTTAGCCATCCTGGAAATTGTTTTCCATGGTTTCCCACTTCTATTCCACACAAATGCCAGGATGGTAATTAACTTATGGCCACGGTCGTTTCCTACCCAATCCTACCTCAATTACAAATTGTTATTTGACACCCAGAGGGTAGCTTGCATGTCGAATTTCATTGTTCCTTGAAGCACTATGAAAGACAAGGAGGTTAGATATTTAAACTCCTTGAACACTATAGCGCTTTCTAGTAGAGAAATGATGAACTTTGTGTCGGCGGAAACTCCCGAGATTAATTTTGCCATTATGAACACGGCCTACTGAATTCAAATGGATTCTTTGACATGCCAACATCGTATGACATTGTGTGTCGTATTTTTTCCGCCTTTCAAAAATCACTAGTACAAACATCACAGTGACACAGATCATTAGACGAATTCTACACACATCCTAGTACACGGGGCGACATGACTACGATGTTGAAAACCCCTAAGGAATCAATAACTCTCTCTCTCTCTCTCTCTCTCTTTCTCTCGAAGTAGGCTACTCGGGGAGGAAATTACCACAATGCATCAAAGCCCCTAAATGAATCAACAAGTGAAGCAAATGTAGCGACAAGAACTGAACCCGGGCTGTGTGTGCAGTAATCAGCACGGGGGCTAGAAAAAGCTGGCAGTGGGACAGGTGATCAGAGTTGTTTCTCATCAAGAGAAGAGACATGCTGGCTGGCCTACATTCTGTAACGTGGGAAGCTGAGTTGAGGTGTCCAGTGCCCATGGGTCTTCCTGTACACATACACACGTTTCTCTTCTCACAAGAAACAGGAACCACTGAGATGAGTATTTCAGAAAACTTGTGCGTCCGCCGGAAACTTCCCGAACTCACCTAACGGTATACAGTCAACACTCACCGACAGCGGTAGTTTCGCTCACTAAGGCTAAGTTGGTGGCCTAGTTATCTATGGATTCAGTTGATATCTCCCATTGTTTACGATTGGCCTAACTAATGTAAGAAAATATACTTATAGACCTAACTGCCATCTAGCAAAACAAAATACTGTTTTTCTTTTATTTTGTTTGAGGGGTTTTGACATCGTGTTCTTCTAGCCACATGTACTTGGGTGTGTGTATATTGTATGATAACCTGCGTTAGTTAGTTATTTAAGTTTTAAGAGGTGAGCAACTAGGTCATCTACCCCAATAACCTACGGTATTGCGATGGCTGTATTAGTGTGTGTGTTTGTTCTTGTTCAGTTGTTCTTCTTGCTATTTCAAATCAGTGGGTTTAAACACCGTGGTGAATTAGCCCAGCGCTTATAAATAAATAAATAAATAAATAAATAAATAAATAAATAAATAAATAAATAAATAAATAAATAAATAAATAAACAGAATTAAATAAAACATAGATTAAATCTGATAACCTGTGGTATTGTGGTGTCTGTGGTAGTGTGTGTATTTGCTATTCAGGTGAGGTTTGGGGAGGGGACGGCCGTGGCCTTAAGATGGAAAACATACCAACATTTACCTAGAGAAGAAATGGGAAACCACGGAAAACCACTTCCAGAATAATGAGGTGGCAATCGAACCCACCTGTATTAAGTTTTGCCTGATGAGGCTTATTGTACCCAGTTTCTGCCCTCAGGCCACAATTAAGATTCTTGGTGGAGCCGGTAATCGAACCCAGACGTGGTACGGATATAGATTCAACAATTTATTTTGTACGGGAGGGCGAGATGGCCTTTATAGATCTCATGAGACCAGTTATTTATTTGTTTTTCAAATAACGGAAAGTAGGCTATAAATCAAGCAAATTGTATAATTTGATTCGCCGCTTTTGTAAATTCCTTACCTATAGCCTAGGCTTCGGTGGCGTAGTCTGTAGCATGCTCAACTGCTATGCCCAAAATCGCGGGTTCAAACCCGGACGGAAGTCGGCGGATTTTTAAGAGCGTTAAGATCCTTCAGTATGCCTTCCTTCATAGATCTATGGCATGTAGAAGAACCTACCACTACAATTGGTAGTATGTAGCAAAATTTGTAGGCTATATTTGTCTAGTTAGAAATGCTCTATCAAGTTCCAACGTTCGCCGCTAGGTGTTAGCGACAGTAGCATCTGGTAGCCAAAATTGGAACTACTTGAAATGGAACTTGTTGGGCCATTCGGCTGAAATCCATATATAATATGATCCCCCAGGGGCTCACAACTTGTGGGACGTGGGTTGGCGACCACGGGACCTCAGCCGAATCTGGCATTGCTTCCACTTACTTGTGCCGGACTCCTCTCCGTCCTTTTTCCTGTTGACCTCTCTTGGTCAACTCATGTTCTCTCCCGACCCCGACGGTATTAGGGTATCCGAGGCATAGGGAGTCTCTTCCTTTCCCACCTTAATTGGCCTTTGTCTCATCTTTCCTGATCCCTCATTCTTCGACGGGTCAGCCTTTTTCTTTTCAAGTTCTCTCCTGCCTTCTGCTCAAGGCCCTCAAGGAGACAGGGTGTATGTAACCCCACCATTTCTGGTGCACCCTGGATAGTGCTACACCCTCAAGGGCTCACGGCTGGTGAGTTTTGGAGTTGGCGACTTCGAGGGATCCCTGAGCTGGGTCCGTTTTGTCCCCCCTTTTTCCTCCGACCTTGGAGCGGGCCCTCTCCTCTTTCCCTTTCCTATCTGCCTTTCATGGCTCTCGTTCCTTCAATCCTCATTCTTCGAGGGTTGAGGGCATTTCTTCTCTTCCTGTCCTTTATTTGCGTTATCCCTTATTTGTTTACCATTTCTTCTTCTAGTCTGTAAGTTTGTAGTTAGTATTAGTTATAGTTGTCATTCTCATCTCATCTTTCACTATCACCCAAACCATTATGGGCCGATAACGTACATGTTAGGCCCCTTAAAACAACAATTATCATCATCATATATAATATGATAACTTCCCTGGCTTAGATCCAAATGAAACCATACTTCCGAAGCAACCTATAGAACTACTATGCCGAACGAACTATATGACAAATATATAATAGCATCAGACAAACATTCTGAAAAACCGATTTCGCCAAGTCTCCCTTGTGCTTCTCCCTAGCCCCTCTCATATTACGGGGCGCACATGAATATCAGAATGTACGTTAGCGGCCTTTGATAGAGCTGTCAAGAGGGCTGTGTTGAATAGGTGGGCGGGACACTGGGGGAAGTGCATTGTAGTGGTTTGTTATTAGTAGTTTGTTCATAAAACCCAGACAAAGGATATCCAAATAAATGAAATGGTAAAAAATGTTTTCTTCATAACAATGAGGTAAGTGTGAAATGGGAAAGAGATGACTTTATAATGCGCAAGAGAGGCGTTGCCGTAGGTAATTACCGGGCCAGCCATAAGCTTAATAAAGAGACAACCTCCTACTGTCTGATTGTCAGTTAAACATTACTTTACTACTGACTGCTTGACAGGTCCAGGACCTGGTTTGGTGTGAGATGAAATCATACAACTTCACACCAGCATACACTAACGATGTGACTGCCCTAGAAACATCCGAGAAATGGGAAATATTTGAGCAAAGTTAAAGCATATGTCATGGGTTTGTAAGGAAGCTTGTAGTTTTACGTGACCATTATCCCTCCGTATATTATTCTGCTGAGGTCTCATTCCAGTTTTGTACCGAAAATAAGGTCCCATTAACACCAACCTACACATATTGGGTAACTACAGGTTCAGCATAACCCAATGCGCAAGCGAAATACACTCACTTACTCTTTAAATGCCTCACAATTGGATAAATACCTTAAAACATGTATATTTACAATGAAATAATGAAAGAATGCAACACGGTAACCATGGTAACAGAATCTCACAGATCCATCTATTTCTGTAAGACGCAATGCAAATCCAATTACTGTGAACGCTTCCAGACGGTTATAAGATTATCACTGAACCAAATTAAGCTGTAAAATTCATCAATACATACAGTATAATGCGCTTAAGGGGGTCAAGGGGCACTCTAGAATTTTTTCACGTAATTTTCACATGTGAGTGTGGTACGAAAGGTCTTTTTCACCCGACTATAAAGGGTCTCCGAAAACCACATTTTAAGGCCCTTAAATTAACAGTGTCGGTGATATTCCCAGAAAACTAACTTCGCTCTGATATACCTATGAAGGAATGACAAACCCCTAACCACTGCACAAGTAGCTGAATTGATGAAGTCTGATTATTCATACCAAGGATAAATCAGTCATAGCATTCATGATTGAGATTTTGCTAAGTGTACTCTTTACAACTAGAATATTCACGGGCGAAGCCGCGACGGGTAATGCTAGTTATTATTATTTACCATAATTCAAACAGAAGTATGGAAGGCGTAGTGAAAAGTGGCAAGCCCCACATACATATTACATGTTTCAATGGCACAATTTACATCTACATTTGGTTTTGCAATATTTACATGTTTTACAAAGATATTTGCATTATTTACATATTTAGAATATTAATATACAGTAGTTCACTCACTCTCTCACACACGCACTTTCATCACCTCAATCACTCATACAGAAGTTTCTTTATACAATGTACCGTTAATCATGCGATCATGAGTCACGGGGCCTCCTATTTACGTGGAACCTGAACCACAGAGCATGGCATTTCATTTCGAAAATCTCACATGCATTGGCCGGGAATCGAACCCGGCCCACTTTATTAATGTGAAAATGCCCTAAAATAACAATTTTGTTGATATTTACCTATAAAGTCCAGTTTTCTTCGCGAAACCAACTGCCGACATTTTATTAATGAACTTCAGTTAATAGCCGTTCTGAAAAGTATTGCTTTGTTTGAGAAACTCTAAATTATTAGTAAATAAGGAAAGTATATAATTATATTGGATATTGTTTGCTCGACAGATTTATCTTAGGTAGACTGGTTTCGGCTGTTCGGCCATCGTGAGCAAAAGTACACAATTAAAGTGGCAATAAAGTTAACGATAGAGAAACGAAAGTCAACACCATAACAATGAAGAGATTTTACAGTACAAACAGTTACATAGTCAAAGAACCCAATTAATAAGAGTTTTGTTTTGAGCATTTAAAATACAAAATTTTGCAATTTTATTCCAGCAACTTTAAAAAAATATTTAAAATTGTTAAAATGCCTTATACGAAGTATAATTAAAGCCCTACTGGTTGAGTTTGTAACTGGACGTAGCACTTAAAAAAGAAAAAGAAAGTTAAACACTCATCAACATAAGAAACGGCAAAGGATCACTCAAAGCGAGGGCAAATTTTGAAAACAAGACAAAACAGTTTATGATTAGAAGTGTGTTACTGGTAACAATAATGTCTTGTGTTTCCTTGAAAATGCGTGTGATTGTTATACAATATTTATGACAGATACAGTTATAAAATTAACAGTTACCTTTTATTTTGTCTCATTAAATACGATCGTGAATTGTATACAGTATACTGTATCATAAGGGCAATGTACGAGGAGGTGATGATGGTTGAACCTTTTAGCGTTATTTAAATAACGTTGTTCACCTAACAGGCTGGATTAAACTTTAAGAATTTAAAAAGATTAAACATAAATACTGAAACTAAAATATTTTAGTTATGAATACAATAATAAAATTGAAGATTATGATAAAAATACAAAATTGAATACAATTTTTCAAAACAGATTTCGGTATGTCCTATAAAGGGCTAAGCTGAATCTCCTCCGATAACAGAACCCCTTGCTCTTGGGAGCAATAGAGAACCTGCTCAGTAAAGTAAATAATTTGAAGATGGCAATATGTTATCGTTATCGCCTGACAAGAAATAGCAATAAAACAGAGCAATAAAACAGGTGTGCATAAAGGTTTAACACAGAGTGCACACACCGACGATGGCTGTGGCATTTCTATCTCACAGATGAAGCATCAGCAAGAAAACTATACAATACAATAGGCTGTTCAATATCAGAAGAAAATAAAATAAATCGCTGTTGAAATATGACAGGTGCACCGTTGGCGGGAAAAGGTAAGAAACTACGGCTGTCAATTTTATAATGCATGGCTAATTATTATAAACCATCAAAACCAATTTTAGGGGAAGGGTAGGACGTTGTGACAAGTGTTATAAATTATGTTAATGCACTCGAGGTTAGGCGATAATGTCTTGAGATTCCTAAATTAGAGGGTGGTTATAAGAACAGGGGCGATCATTAATGCTCAATTTACTACTAAGTTTAATATTTTTCAAGAATTTACATCGATGATAAAGAAAGGTATTTCAAACAGTCGCTTTACAAATAGCTTCTTCCATCGTTGCTTGATCATACGGTATAAATAACATTCAGAATAGGATTTATGAAAAGTGATTGTCGTCGTCATTCCATGTGAGATGCTTGAACATCGTGGTAATATAGGCCCGCGTAATTGTGTGTGTTTATATATGCATATATAGGCCTATATAAGTATAAGTATAGTATACCATATTCAAATATATATATAAAATTTGTCTGATATCCTGTGTTACTGTTGTGACTGTAGTGGTGTGTGTATTTGTAATTCAGGTGAGGGTTGGGAAGGAGGACACCATGGCCTTAATTTAGAAATCAACCCGGCATTTACCTGGAGTACAAGTGAGAAACCACGAAAAAACTAATAATACGACCCTTTTAACTATTGCGGTTTTAAGAAACGCCGGGGTGCCGGAATTTTGCTCCCGACGGAACTTTCAACGTGCCAGTAAATCTATTGACATTGATCTTTCGCATTGCGCACCCTCAAACTGACTGGGGCACGATTCGATCCTGCAACCTTGGACACAGCAGATGAGAACGTTACCGACGTGCCAAAATGTGGGAATCGAATCTGTTTAGCCTCACGAGGCTGAGTGTACCCCGTTCCGGCCCTCAGACCAGAGTTAAATTTCTTGGCAAAGCCGTGAATCGAACCCAGACCTCCGAGGTGGCAGCCAAGGATGCTAGAATGCTCCTCAAGTGAAGGTACACGCTATATATGGAGCTCCCAGATGCCAAAGCCAACTGTCGAACCATAGTAATTTGTGTGGAAAGCTATTGGCTATCTCTTCGGCATAAATGTGGCCTCATGTGTAAAGGTGCATGCTAAATATGGAGCTACCGAATGGCTTCAAGGTAGGAGAGCAATAAACCAGGAGTCTTGAAAATAGACGTGATGTCACTACTTGCCTGTAAGGTGACAAATTAAGACAGGAGATTATATAATTAATATTTACTCAGGTGACTGCATTATGTAAAGTGTTCAAGAGAATCTACACAGTTAGATGGCTTCTTCACGCGGGAAGATCAAGGATTTGGGTCCGCAAGGCAAGGTGGTGGTGGTGGTGGTGGTGGTGGTTTATCGAGGTGTAACGTGGTGTAACGTCCAGGTCATCTGCCTCTCCTAACACAATTATTCAAATTTGGATTTTTAAAATTCAGCAAAACTTATACTGTATTCAATAAATAAATAAATAAATACATAAATAAATAAATAAATATTAATAATATTATTAATACATTCAACAAAATGAATGGAAATAAACCAATCAAAAACATTTTTATACTGGCGATTGTTGTACGGTAAGTCACATGATGGTGTAGAAATTTTGTGATGAATGCTCTATAACTTATAAATCTTCGTTTTCGAACGTGGCGGGGAAGGGATCGAATAATCTCAGGTTTTCCATAGAATGAACGAACCTTCCATACTGAATACAACGAAGTGATAGTAATTATGAAAATATGTTCATTATTGGCCTCTGTCATCGTAAATAACAAGGCTTCGTTAGTGACTTCCTTACTGATCTTTGAGTGTCCTGTTTGGTGAGATGGATTTTTAAAATTTGGTTCTTGGCTTCTTTATTTCAAGTTTCATTTATTATCTTGTTGACGAATAAGCTATAGTTGCTTGAACAGTGTTGCAAAATAATGAACAATATGCATCTTAGTTATAGCCTACATAGCTCCTGATTGGAGGTATACTGTTGGATATTGTGTGGCCCCATGAGATGGAAGACTGATGATTATCATATTCAACCCTACGCATTGAATGATTACTTTATTCCCATCCGGAGTTCACCATTGCTTGGGCAGAAGTATGAAAATAATGAAATTGGTTGCAAATTCTAAAATTATTGAGGGTAGGTCAATAATAGGATTGCGTACGTATGAATCGATCTTTCTTTCTTTCTTTCTTTCTTTCTTTCTTTCTTTCTCTCTCTCTCTTTCTCATTCTTTCTTTCTTTCTTTCTCATTCTTTCTTTCTTTCTTTCATTCTTAACTTCTTCTTAACTTCTTTCTTTCTTTCTTTCTTTCTTTCTTTCTTAACTTCTTCTTAACTTCTTTCTTTCTTTCTTTCTTTCTTTCTTTCTTAACTTCTTCTTAACTTCATAATTTCATTTTGTGGTGGAGAAGAGTTAAAGCTGCTGTTGTTTCACTTGAGGAGCTTTGAAATCATGGTAGTTTATCCCCGTGTACTTGGGTGTTTGAAATTTTATCTAATAATCTGTGCTATTGTGATGACAGTATTAGCATGTGTATTTGTAATTAAGGTGAGGGTTAGAAAGGAAGCGGCCGTGGCCGTAAATTAGGAAACATCCCGGTAGTCACCTGGAATAGAAGTGAGAAACCACGGAAAACCACTTCCAGGATGGCTGAGGAGGGATTGGACCCACCTCTTCTCAGTTTTACCTCACGAGGCTGAGTGTACCCCGGATAAGAGTTAAGAGTTAGCTTGCTGTATGTGTACTGTAATGTACCAGTTATTCTGCACAAAGGCAAGAGTTTACGATATAAAGACGCATCGTATCGTAGCACCTGAAGCGTGGAAATTATCAGGTACTGACAGCGAATAATGGCTTGGTAGTCAAATATCAACACTGGAGATGTTTGAAAGGGACTCCGCCCACTGCATTGTGTCTGAAGCTCACGATGGCCAAGGGTCAGGCTAGCACCACCCAGTTACAGATTTAAATTAAAACTCTTCACTGTACAGAATTATAACAATGGCCTCGTCCGCGTTAGCCGAAGCTATTTTAATCCTACAGCAGTAATTTTGCACTTTTCATTTTCTCATGGATATGCATTTTGGATTGGGGGTCGAAGAGGATAGTTTTACGGGGAAGAAATTCAAATAGGCTACCTGGTTACTACTGCAACACGTGCAAATACACTTCATTCCCATCAGTTGAAGCATGCGCAGGTCGGAGAGCGGTCTTTATAACAAATAGACGAATAAAACATAAGCATGTTTCAGTTTAGGTTCTGCAACAAACCAAACCGAACCAAACCGTGTGGAGCTACAGCCCATGAAGAGCCTAAGAATACCAAGCGACCGCCATTTGACCTGGTCAGCGCGTCGGGTCTCCTCGGCCGTTAACTTGGTCTCCTTAACCAGGGCGCTGCTTCACTGTCAGACAGCTACTCAATTGTCCTCACGAGGCTGAGTGCATCCCGTTCCAGCCCTCACGCCAGTTTCTAAAATCCCCGTCGGAGCTGAGGCCTCCTGGTGCGAGACAGGCGCGCTACCCAAACACCGCGGGTTCTGCAACAGCAGAACTTAATTCCTTTTTTTAAGTTATTTGCTATATTTTTTTAAATTTACAACAATATACATTCAACATTTCCATATTAATAAGTTTTGAAGGGTCAGATGACCTCTGTTCTGCCCCTTAAAACAACAATAACTAACTAACATGTATTGAAGTGTTTCTATCTGTGCGCTGTTGTTATTGTTGTTCCTTTTTAATTAAGGGGTTTTGGGACAGTGTGGTCATATAGCTCTGTGTACAAAAATTATATTCGAAACCTCTCTCATATGTTGATTGTGACTGTTGTTGTGAGAGGTGAAACATCGAGGTTATCTGACTGTGATCAATTTATTTTCATTCATTTTCACTGTACACTTAACGATACCTTTCAATGTTCCGCCTTGTGCGCAAGCTTCTATGAAGAGGTCGGGTCCTCTATTTGCCATTCGTATTGCACCTTAACGGTGTCTACGCCTATCACCTTGAAAATCATTCAACACCGAGTCTAAGCATAGTCACCTACTACCTCTACTTTTCTTACCCTCTAACGCTATGATCATCTATCACTTAGTATTTATTCCTCATATATTAGCATTATATCTGAGCTGACTTACACTAACGGTCAAATATATCGTGACGATAGCGATCCCCAATTTAACCTCATATCTTCACCGTGAATAAACTGCTCATTTTGATCACAATTCTCAGGGACAGCAATTCTTTACTCTCCTTAAATAAATAAATAAATAAATAAATACAAACCACTACAGTATTGGGCTTTACTAAAACGCACGCGTCTGGCAGCTCATAACCAGGGGACTGTGGAGATACGCGCAACCAGTGCAACGTAATGTTCAGCCGTATTACCGTGGTTCTAGGCCATGACAATGGAGCCATACTTCTCATGACAATCAGCTAGTCAGTCCATGTCCTCACAAGGCTGAGCCACCCCGTTCCAGCCGTCACTGACGATCATAAACGTATGATCTATCTGTGTCGGAAGTGAGAATCGAACCCACAGCCTCCCATTTAAGGTGTGCTACTACCCCATACACCACGGAATAAATAAATAAAGTATGCATCAGAAACGGAAATAATTGGAGCATCAGGCATCATAGAAACTTAAAAAAAAAACCTCAAAATTCTCTGAAAAATATTTGGAGCAATACACAGAGATGGCATATGGATGAAAAGACCTACCAAACAGCTATACAAGTACACAGACCGACTCACCGATATGATCATAAAACGCAGACTGACCTTTTACGGGCACATACAGAGAATGAACAACAGACTAACAAAGAAGATATTTGATCTATAAAACAGCTCAAGCAGGAAAACTAATTGGTATCATGAAATAGAGGAAGACTTAAGGCAGGTGGGGATCGACAGGCAAATGATTGGAGACAGAGGAGAATTCAGAAACAAAGTTAAGAATACAAAATTTAAAAATAATAATAATAATAATGTTATTGGTTTTACGTCCCTTTTAACTTCTTCTTCTACCTCATCCGATACGGACGTTGGCTACCACCTTCTTATCCTGTGCAATCCTGAAGAGTTCCGTGGAAGACAGCCCAAACCACTTTCTTAAATTATCCATCCAAGTTATTCGTCTCCATCCCGGTCCACGCTGACCTTCCATTTTACCCTGAAGTATTGCTTGGAGCAGACGGTATTTTGGATTCCTCATCATGTGTCCCAAGTATTCCAATTTCCTCTTCTTAATTGTGTTTAACAGCTCAGGTTGGCTGAAGAACCTCGGCATTACTCACATGTTCTGTCCACGATAATTTAAGAATCCGCCGGTATATCCACATTTCAAAAGCTCGAATCTTCTTTTCTGTAGCTACGGACAAGGTCCAAGCTCAACACCATAAAGAAGGGTGGAGACAACATAACACTTCACAATTCTTTTCTTAAGCGTCCTACTGCGGCTTTTAGAGACGCCGGGGTGCCGGAAGTTTGCCCCAAAGGGGATCTTTAACGTGCCAGTAAATCTACTGACACGGCTCCCTCGCATTTGCGCACCCTCAAATGCCAGCTGACTGCGCCAGGATACGAACCTGCAACTGTGGACCCAGCAAGCGAGAACGTTACCGCTGAGCCACGCAGACAAAATTTAAAGCAAATTAAAAGAAGACGGGAACACTGTGGACAGAACAACGGAAACAAGAGCACAGTCAAAGGAGTTAGTTATTGTGGTTTTAAGGGGCGGAACTACGAGGTTATCTGCCCCTACAGTTAAAGAATGAAGAGATTTTGGGAAGAGAAGAGGAAGAAGGGAGAGAAGAGAAAATTGTGTCATCATGAGATATTTGAGTTCAAACACTGTACATAAGGGCAACAAAGATATAATAATACTAATAATAATTATTATAATAATAAGAAGAATAAAAATAAAAGAGTGCTAGCTTTCTAGAACACTGAACTAATAAATAGCCTGTATTCAGGTCGATCCCTCCGTCTTTCAATTAGCTCGATCACCCTTCGGCACTGCACTTGCGAGCCCTCCTGTACTAGATCGAATATGTTTGAAAGACGCGCACACAATAGTTGTCGCGGGGAGGGGAGCGAAGAGGATTTGTGGTATTACAATCCGGGATAAGCCCTTTTTCCTTACAGGGGTAGCTTTAAGAGCATTGTGTGTCGCTCTGCAGTTCTCAGATAATATTAGGTGCTTGACATCTGTGCTAAAAGGCTAATCACTATTCTTTATTTGTTTTACATCTTACTAACACATTGACAGAGCTTTTGTGCGACAAACCGGGTGTGAAACTACTTTCTACTCTGACGGCTGAGGGATGGGTCTGGGGACATAGCTAGAATCTAGAAAATTGGGGTGCAGATAGAGTGCTAAGTTGTTATCTTCCATTCAGTAGCTCCGTGTAGATCTGCTTGAGTCTGGCTGCGTGGCTCAGGGGTAACGTTCTCGCTTGCTGAGCCCAAGGTTGCAGGTTCGGAACCTGACGCAGTCAGCTGGCATTTGAGGGTGCGCAAATGCGAGGGAGCCGTGTCAGTAGATTTACTGGCACGTTAAAGATCCCCTTCGGGGCAAAATTCCGGCACCCCGGCGTCTCTAAAAGCCAGTGTAGTTAAAAGGGACGTAAAACCAATAACATTATTATTATTAGATCTGCTTGAATGTGTATTCAATCTATCTGGCAATAAGTATTGTAGATAAAATATACATCCTCATGATTTCAATAGCTGCCTCAGAACTTGAAACAGCCTCAAATGATTCTACAGGAACAAATATTAACGAGGAGATCGTAACTGTCAGAGATTATCATTTTTCATAGATGACCTCGTAGTTCCGCCCTTTGAGACACCAATAACTAATTAAGTAAGGTATGAAAAACATATATTATCGAAATGAAGGCGAAGAAAAAAAGAGTGGTCGTTGTTTCATAATTAATAACATCTATTACCACAGCATTTCCACAATTATTATTCATCATTACAAAAGGTATTTCGGCAAATTTAAGTAATTTTGTAGAAGGTTGAGCACAATTTAACATTTAGTCTGTATGCCTATTATGCGTGACTAGTAACAAGGAAAATAATGAAAGGAAGGAGTATTTTAGATGTGCGGTGTTGTTAATAGTTCAGCGACGATATTCAAGATATCTATCATCAGTGTCGGGTTTCGAATATTGGCTCACAGAGTTAAGAAGCAATAATAAAGGCGGTAGATGATGTTGTTGTTGTTGTTTTGAGTCTCCAGTCTTTTGCCTGATTTGATGGAGCACCCCATGCCTCCCAGTCGTGAGCTAATCGTTTCACCTCTACATAGCTACCACACCCTACATGCAAGGCAATCTGTTTTAACATATTCTAACCTTGGTCTAACCCTACAGTTCTTGTCCTCGACCCTTCCTTCCATAAATAAGCTTGCTATCCAGGGTGTTTTAGTAAATGTCCTACCAACCTATCTCTTCTCTTCATTAGCAGTCACCGGAAACATCTCTCCCACTCGTCTTAATTACTCTTTATTTGTAACCCTATCTACCCATATGATCGTCATTCTCCTGCAACACCACATTTCAAACGCTTCAATTCTCCTCTTTTCTGCTGCACCAATATTCCAAGTTTCACTTCCATAGAGTGCCACGCTCCAGACAAAGGCTTTCAAAAATGACTTCCTAATACCTAAATCTATAATCGATGTCAACAGATTCCTTTTCTGTAGAAATGATTTCCTTTCCTGAGCCAACCTACAGGGTCATCGAAAAATAATGTCAACATTTCAAAAAATTATAGCACCGAAACCCTTTATGTTAAACGTGTAATTCTTTCACTGAACGCCAGCTGGTTAAGTAAGTTTTGTTTTGGAGGGGACGTGACCTTGCTATGCGCACAATAGATGCGCACTAGCCAAGGTCGGCCGGGGGTGCGCGCGCCAATGACTGCACCGCCCGACAAACTTCACCTGATTACAAAGCTGTCATTCGGTGGTTTAATTAGTTTAAGGAAACAGGGACTGTAGAGAAAAAATCTTTGCCAGGCCGACCACCAACATCAGCATTGAACGCACGCTTTCCCAATGGCTGGATTGGTACTTGCAATCATTTCATGGGTAACTGTCAAGATGGCGGCAGAAATTCGCTCCCGCAGATGCTCCAAATCCCGATTTTTTTCTGCATACACAATGTTTTTAATGTACCTCCAGAAAAAAATCCGAAGGGATTAGGTCAGGACTTCATTGGCGCACGTGCCCCCGGCCTACCTTGGCTACAGCGCATCTAGTGTGCGCATAGCAAGGTCACGTCCTCTCCAAAACAAAACTTACTTTAACCAGCTGGCGTTCATTGAAAGAATTACACGTTTAACATAAAGGGTTTCGGTGCTATAATTTTTTGAAATGTTGACATTATTTTTCAATGACCCTGTACTTTTCATATCCTCTTTGCTTCGTTCATCACTGGTTATTTTGCTTCCTAAGTAACAGAAGTCTCCTACTTCCTTTAGCTTTTCACCTGCCAATTTGATGTACATGTTACAGATTCTTATTCTCCAAAATAAGCCAAAATGGCGTATCAAGACTTGTTATTACGCTCCTCTTGTAATCGCTCGCTTCTAGAGACGAAAAGGAAAGTTTTAGCATCACTACTATAATTGTGTGGAAAGCTACTGCGATGTCTGGTAAGCTCGAGGTTATAATTCAGCCGGTCGCATAGCTACGAGTTTAACACCGTGTAATTATTGCCAGTGTACATTATTTAGTGCTCAGCTACACTTACACAATCAACTGTCGAGATTTCTCAACACCACATACATAACGAGAGAACTGTAGTTTCCATCACAATGACTTATTATTAGCGATTGTATTTACGTCTTAATTGTGAATGGCATGTTTTATTTATTTAAAAAGGACGCTTGTAGTTTCACGTGACTTAATCTCGAGATCATGTGCCAAGGGACCTCCTTTTAACGTGGAATCCGAACCACAGGTCATGGCATTTCACTTTGAAAATCTCACACACACATTGATCGGTAATATAAGGTGCGTTCAAAAAGTAACGAGCCGGAGGCTGGAATGCGCAAAACGGTGACTAAATCGGCTAATCGTGGCGTGTGTAACGAGGTGTGGTTCCGACCAGAGCGTGGAAGGTCACAGACCGTCGCTAGAGGGCACGCGTGCACGTCACGTGACGATACAAAGAGAGCAGCAGCATGCATCAATCGTCCAACGCTGCCAGTTGCATTGCAAACAGTGGCATGGAGGCGTCAACCGAAGAGCAAAGAGGTGTTGTTCGGTTTCTGACTTCGGAAGGTGTAGGGGGAACGGACATTCATCGCCGAATGACAAGTGTACGGCGAACACTGCATGTCCCTTGCAAGGGTCAGGACCGCCGAGTGACAGTGAACGCCATAGCCGCCGTGGTCGCTCCACGACAATGCACAACCTCATACGGCCAACACAGTCGCGGCACTCCTGCAGAAATTCGAATGGGAGGTTCTCGGCCATCCTTCATACAGTCCAGACCTCTCTCCATGTGATTACGCAATGTTTGGTACCCTGGAAAAGGCTCGGTGGGGCCAACGATTCACCTCGGACGCCGACGTCCAGCTGTACGTGCGGAACTGGTTCACATCGCAGCCCAGGGAATTTTATGAGACAGCCATTTACCGCCTCGTGTCACAGTGAGACAAGTGCCTCAACAGCCAGGGCCAATACTTCTAACATACAGGTACTGGTTTATGTAATTATGCCTCCGGCTCGTTACGTTTTGAACGCACCTTACAGAACCCGGTCCGCCGTGGTGAGAGGCCAACAGCCTAACCGCTGCGCCACCACGCCCCTGTTTTATTTATTTATTTATTTATTTATTTATTTTATTTCTTTGTTGATGGTACACAACAGGGCGCATTAAGCGCTCCAATAACAATCCACCTATACAGTAAAATACAGTTCCAAATATTTCTACATTATTAAGTAGTAAAAAGTAAAAAAGTGTCTTATCGCTATGAAGTTTATCGTAATATGAAGCTAAGACTAAATATAATGAAAATGAAAATCCACAGCCTGCTTCCAGTCTCCGACCGGGTCAGGAATGGAATGAATGAAGCCCCCTTCTAGCGGCGAGGATATGGTCTGTGCCGGGTGCCGAGGCCTGACGCACTCCTCTGGGGCAATGATTAAATGAATGACAGATGAAATGAAATGATAGTGGAGAGTGTTGCTGGAATGAAATTGACAGGGAAAACCGGAGTACCCGGAGAAAAACCTGTCTGCCTCCGTTTTGTCCAGCACATTTCTCACATGGAGTGACCGGGATTTGAACCACTGACCCAGCGGTGAGAGGCCGGCGTGCTGCCGCCTAAGCCACGGAGGCTTCGACTAAATATAATATAAATGCTAAGTATAAGGTTTCAGGATCGAATCCAGGCGCAGTCAGTTGGCATTTGAGGGTGCATGTGAGGAAGTCGCACCAGTAGATTAGCTGGCACGTTAAAGATCCCCTTCGGGCAAAATTCCGACACCCGGGCGCGTCTAAATGCCGCAGTAGTTCAAAGGAAAGTAAAACCAATAACATTATTCTTATATTCGTTCAGCCCCATAAGGAGCACGTGGAACCATTAAATAGCAGTGGAATTCATCTTTTCGAACTTCTTATTCGCCAAAAATTTCTTCATTCTTTCACTCTGGGCCTGCCGTCTTTCTTGTGTCCATGAGTTTTGGAGTTTAAAGCTTTTCTCGGATGGATTCTTGGGTGCAAATTCGTGGGTGTTTATCTTTTGTCAGTATGTAGTCCTTGTTGTAGTCATTGGATCAATGTAGACTTCCGTAAGGTCCATTTGTGTAGTCTACTAGCCAGCGAATTTTGGTTTGTCGGTTCCAAAACCAATAACATTATTATTAATAATAGTATAAAATAAATTTTATCTTATGCCAAAAAGAAAAACAGGGTTCGAAATAAATTATTATATAGAAAACTAAAAAACAAAAAAAAAACTAAGTGTAACTTTAATAATTAGCGAACAGGCCTATCCACATACAGTCTAGTCTACAATATACATTGTTGGTTCTGTTTTGTGTCATAGATAATTTTACCTAAAATATGTATACAGTGACAAGAGTATAATTTCCAAAAACGGTCTAATTGAGAGACAGAAATCTAGTTCTCGTTGTAAATACTACAAAGCCTCCATACAGGTGAATTGTTATGTGATGTAGGTTTTGTTTCTCTAACTTATGTTATTCCCCCTACTTCAGTAATGATCTCTTTGATGATACTGGTTAGTGAAAGAACAATAACTACGGTTCGGATGAGTTATCCCTCATAAGCTCTTCAGTCAGTCAATGCGAGTGGGCCCATTTAGAATGGGTGGGGAATTACTATTAATTGAATTGTGCCAGAAATAGAATTCAACAATTATTCAACACTCCTCATACAAATGAGGGGCTTTGGATGCAGGATGTCTACTAAAACCAACTAACAGATTTCCCTGACAATTCCCCGATTTTTCCAGGATAAATCAGAAAATTCCCTGAGTAACAGTAGCGGCCATAATAAATATACAAATCAGGGGTTGTTCTTAAAGAGCATTTTAAAAAATGCTCAAACAATAGAAAGTAGCATGACAAAGTTGGAGAAAAAAAAGAGCAGAAAAATATATGTTTCTATATATTGCCAATTTCTAATTTTTTCATCCAGAAAAACTATTGTACTTGAGACTATTGTAAGTAGCTGGTCAATAGCAATGCTCTCAAAAATCATACAGTTACACATTTATATACAAATACACAGTCTCCACATGTAATTTGTGTGCTCTATCTTGCAAGAAATGAGAGCGAGCTGATTTAACGTCAATACGAACATAGCCTACATCTACAAGAATCATCACCAGAATATACTTTTCCCCCGTCAAAATTTAAATGCATAATTTCAAATTATTCAAGGCTGAACCTTGTAAAACTAAAATTCCCTGAGTTTCATTAAAATACCCTGATAATTTCCCGTGTTTTCCAGGATTTAAAAATTCCCTGAATATTTCCTGATTTCCATGTATTCTAGACTTCTAGAGTAGTAGACACCCTGTGGATGACTAGTTTCGTTCGTCAAGCGAACATCCTCAGATTCTGCTCACATAGATTTAATTTAGGTTCAGCGGATATGTGTAAGTTACAACACTTATGTACAACAGTATTTACAAATTATTAAGCTAATTTCTTTTTAAATTAAACTTTGTAACGAGTCGCAGAGGATCAATCACTCTATAAAGAAACCACCTCGTGGTGTTGTGGCTAGCGCCCTTGGCTGTCGCCCCAGAGGTCCACGTTCCATTCCCGGCTCTGTCAAGAAATTTTAATTCTGGTGTGAGGGCTGGAACGGGGTACACTCAGCCTCGTGAGTCAAAACTGAGAAGAGGTGAGTTTGATTCCTACCTCAGCCATCCTGGAAGTGATTTTCCGTGTTAAATGCAGGGATGGTTCCTAAGTTTAAGCCGCAGCCGTTCCCAACCCTGCCCCCAATTTACAAGCACACACACACACACACACACACACACACACACGCACGCACGCACGCACGAGAGTACAACCATCACAATAACACAGGTTATCACATATCCCACACACGCACTTAAATACACGAAGGTATATGACCACGATATCGCAGCCCCTAATCTGAACAGTTTAAATTTTCGGCTAAAACTTCTCATTTACCCCGGACGAGGTAAATAATGACCATATATACCCACTGTTTAATCTAATTCATGTATGTATGTTTGTTTGTTTGTTATAAATACCGCAGTTAATGATTTGAAAATTTTATTTTAATTCTAATAATTTGGCCACGTCTGTATCCATAATCTAGAAATTTGAAAATTCAAAAGTGTATTCCTGTTAGCGAAGAGGTTTGTACCTTCTTGAAAATATATACAGTATAATTAATTGTTGTGAAGGCGAATATGCCAGGATTAATATTGTTACTTCTTTTAACTCTTTAAGATGCTGAGGAAGAAGGGATTTGAATGCTACGAGGAAGTACATGCACTCGATTCCTAAGGGAGGAACCGTTTTGTTGACATAGTTTCATTTAAGAAAACATCCAATGAACCCTATATTCTTGATTCAACCATTCGGTTTGAGAGGTATACACCAGATCAGGCTAAAGAAGAAAAAAGAGAAAAAGACGATCTATGAAGATTGAGTTCCGTACTTTCGGGAAAAATACAAAAGATCAATACAGGAATCACATCTTCAATGTGCGAGGAATGTTATTTGGTGCCAGGGGCACTATCAATCGAGAGGTTGTAGAACTGTTCCAGAAGCTCGGCTTAGAGAAGAATCACCTGATAACTCTTGCTGAAAACATCATTGTTGTTGTCTTGTCTCTGTGGCCTGATCGCAGCATCATATCTACAAGAATGCCAACACCTGACATGTGTTTCACAAAATGTATGTTAATGAAATGTCCTAACGAGGATTGAGGGGCATGCTGAGTCTTAAGGCATCTTTGTAGAAACCAAGCAGCTCCAATTTTGTATTACATTGTAAATACAAATCTGATAAGGAAGTCAAAATGCTAAATTTCTAAATTATGTTCTATTCACATAATATTTTCGTTACGTGGTAAATTTACTCCCTAAACCAGTAACTACAAAATTATGGTAGAGGTGCTTAGACCTAGCTAATTAATTGATTGTGTGTACCGGTACTATTAACCATTCTAAAATAAATTATTTCCAAATGTACTAAGCAATCAGTAGGAGAAAGTAATAATTTCTAATGCAGACATATGGCCAGCGGCTTGTGCCATTACCGGTGGGAATAACAAGCCATAATGTACAAAGGACTCTCGAAACTTCCCTGGTGACAAGAAAGTGTATGAAGAAACACAAAATACATAGAGCTTTATTTTTTAACAAACAAAAAAACTGAACTATCTGTAAGTTTTCCGTGGACCACCTCATGGTGTAGCGACTAGCGTTCTTGGCAGTCACTCCCGGAGGTCCGCGTTAGATTCCCGGCTCTGCCAGGAAATTTATTCTGGTCTAAGGGCTGGAAAGGGGGAACACTCAGCCACGATGTACTTACCACAGTTTCCAAATCGCATCTTGTGTACATTAACGGCTTTGATGGCGTAGTCGGTAGAATGCTGAACTGCTATGCCCAAGATTGCGGGTTCAATCCTGACTGAAGTCATCTGATTTTTAAGAGCGATAAAATCCTTCAGTATGCCTTCCTTCGGAGGGGAAGTAATGCCGACGTGCCCATGTAATAGATTTATGACACGTAAAAGAACCTACTACAGCAATTGGTAGTGTGTGGCAAAGTTTTTAGGTAATATTTGACTTGTTAGAAACGCTCTATCACGTTTCAACGTTCGCCGCTAGGTGCTAGTGACAGTAGTAGCCAAAGTTGAAACTACTTGAAAATGAACTTGTTGGGAGCCCTCAAGTGTGTTTGATATTAACTAAGTGCATTAGTTCTTATAGCAACATATAGAAGACTCGATTGGCCTAGTAGGCTTGTGCATACATGCGCAATTAAGGCACATAACTAACAGCTGGTGTTCTTATAGTAACGTATGGAGGACGCTACGGACCTAGTAGACTAAGCATAGATGACGAACACTGGTTGCCATAAGATATATGGCAAGTAAAAGAACCTTTCACTAACTACACTTGTGTGAAGCCAAATGTGAAAGTTAGATTTGTTTAACACTCTATTAGTTACATCGTTCACCGCCAGGTGCTGGTCGCGGTGGCACCTAGTAGCCAAGTTCGCGGCTAGGTGTCGTTGATAGCATTTGGCAGCAAAAGTAGGAGCTACTTGAAATTGATCGTCTGCAGCCCTTACCTGAATTACAAGCTTGCTACGGTGGGTGAGTGGATAGCGTGTCGGTCTACTAACCCCAAGATTGCAGGTTCGCTTCTGGCCGTGGTAAGTGATTTTTGAAAGGTGGCAAAAATACGACACGCATGTCATACGATTTTGGCATGTCAAAGAACCCATTTGAATTCAGTAGGCCGTGTTCATAATGGCAAAATTAATCTCGGGAGTTTCCGCCAACACAAAGTTCCTCATTTCTCTACTAGAAAGCACTATAGTGTTCAAGGAGCTTAGATATCTAACCTCCTTGACTTTCATAGTGCTTCAAGGAACAACGAAATTCGACATGCAAGCTACCCTCTGGGTCTCAAATTACAAAGCTTGCACCCGGCACCCGAGGCCATACGATATTATTATTATTATTATTATTATTATTATTATTATTATATTATTTACCTGAATTACAGATAACACACACTAATACAGCAACCACAATTAACAACGGTTTTATCAGACAGATTCTACACACACCCAAAGTACATGGGGCTACATGACCGCGTTGCCGCGGCCCCTAAACTGAGGAACCAACCAACCAATTAGATGGGCCTCGAGCAAAAAAATATATCCGTGTTAGAATTTGTTCGCAGAAGTATTCCATGTTTTAGGTGACTACTTAAGAATCCCATAAGTCATGTAGGGGGAAACTATTAGATAGGAATGTCTACAATCATCCCCAAGAATCGAGGTATCCCACACATCTCATGGTAATTAGTAATTAGATGCAAAGCAGACAAGGGGTAGTAGGGAGGGAGGAGCAATTATAAGTGTCAAATTCCTTATATATCGGTATGCAACTCAAGATGTAATGCAGGATTGGATTGAGATTCCAATCAGTTGGTGGGGGAGAGAACATTACATTTGTGGCATTCCAGGTGCCTGGCGTGCGTCAAATGTTCTACATGGTCGCCCTACAGTCTCGGGTTTGATTCCCCCCGCCTCAAGGGAGCTAATCACTCCTCAGTGGAATAGAGTCAATGTTGGAACACGGGATTGCATTGCATGTTCACAGGCTAACATATACAACCTCCCCGCTCCGGTAACACAGACGGGTAAACACACAAACGCGTACATGTGTTTATTATAATAGCTATAATACCACATTAATTATGCCACGAGCTGGCAGGCTCAATCAGTTGGGCCAGCGATAATCAACTTGCAGTCCTCCTGCGGCCTTCCGTAACATTCTAATATAGGTGCGTTGTCATTTCCTTAATTAAAAACTAAAGTTTGGTGCTTTTCAGTCGGTCAACACAAAATGTACCCAAAAGAGCTGGGTTATGCCCTAATCCTGTAAAAAATTAAACGAGGTTAATAAATACACTAGGATGACCAGTTTCGATCGTCAAGCGATCATCTATGTATACTGTATGCAGTAGAACCATAGTTGACTTTTACAACCATATAGTCACTCCAAACAGAGAAATTCCGGATTTCTACCACCATTTTAGCATTCCACCTAACATCATATATACTACAACTAGCATACACTGACAAGTTGCAGTACCAATACTGCAACTAAATAATTGTACATATTGTAAATATTCTCACCTGTATTTTCAAGCAGATTTTACAGCCTAAGTGTAATGGATCTGATGATCGCTTGACGATCGAAACTGGTCATCCTAGTGTATTTATTCGTGTTGACCGACTGAAAAGCACCAAACTTTTGTTTACTAAGGCAACACTGAAAAATGGCTTCAAATCCCACAATTTCCTTAATGAATGTTTTTTTGTTCATTTATTTTAAGGGCTTGGGACATCTTGGTCATCATCTCCGTGTAGCTGGGTGTGTGTTGAACATGTCTGATAGCCTGTATTCATGTGATGACTGTCGTAGTGTGTGTAACTGAATTAGAGACATGTCCCGGGACTTGCCTGGTGGGAGTGTGGAAATACCTCGGGAAAAAAACACACTCAGGATAGATACCGGCAGCCCCAGGATTCGAACCTACAACCTCCGGACTTACTGCTGTTGCTCACGCGGCCGTGGAGCGTGATTTAATGAGCATGGCTCACCCCGGGACATATTGCAGTAAAGAATGTGCTGAGGATAACATTTTGAAATTCGTAGGTTTTCTTGAGGATTTGCTTTTACGTTACGACGAATTTACAGGTTCTACAAAAAGTATGAGGATACAGGAAAATATAATAAACTAGCAACACGCCCCACCTTCGCCCGGTATATTTAACGGTTTACCCATAAAAGGCGCACGGATGGCAGGTGCCAGACGCAATTCAGAAAACCCGAGGTGAACAGTGAAACTCCAAACATATATACTCTTCTCTGAAGTCTTAACTCGACATCATTCAACAGTTTGATTCTGGCCGAAACTGGGGTGATCGGCTTGCTCCAAAGTTAGTAATTTAAAATTGAATGGAAGAAATATAATTGTAAAAACACTTATAGTGGGCAATGTATTAAAGATATGCTGCCATAAACTCTCTTTTTTTTTAGAACTTTTCATGCAAAACAATTCTTACACTCAGTATGTTATATAGATATTTTTAACGGGTTACCCAGCAAAAATTTAGAAGGCGCACTTACGGCAGGTCTTTCTTTGACTCGAATCACTGAAATCGTTACTACTCGGCTTTCTTTGGTCATAAATGAATGTTTTTTCTACAGAAACCTTCCTCGAGAAATCCTTTGCAGAATGGTGAAGACCGCATCAAAATTACCCGTTACATCCAAGAATCGGGGACGTAGTTTTATACTATGTAGAGTTGTATTTCTTGTCTGTTAACGTTCATCTCAAGCTATTCTCATCAAAGTATGTACTTATTTGGGGGTAAATTTCACACAAAAAGGAAAGTCATTAAGACATCACAATTGGTTCAGATTTCATCAAATGTTTTCGTGTTAACAGCAGTATTTGAACTAGTTTCTTTGTTTATTGAATGGAGTATTTTCAATCCGTACCCCCAATACAGAAGGCGGCGATTACATTTGTGAAGGAGGTGGCAATATTTTACGGCCTTCCTCACTTCAAAAATAGAACATCCTTGGCTGGGAATACGATGTCAAGTGTCAAGGATTAAGCTGGATGATCCTGTTGATGACTACATCAATGACAACATATTTCAATGAGTTTCATTCACCGGATGTCCCCACATTAACCCAAGGCCCTCATATCCTTCCACCAGCCGCTGAAAGTAGGTCCACATTCTCTTCTCACACGACCTTCGAAGGAAGACATTACTTATACTGTCGTCATATTTCAATCAGGAGCACTCATCTAGCTCACTAAGTGAACGTCAATTTCTCTTTCAAACAATATTTTCACACATGGCCGCAATATATCTAAATAGTTGTACATAATACATACATATCCAACAAACAAAGAAAAAAAAGGCCACAAGTGAAGGAGATCTGATGATGTTTGTCTAACTGACGAAACGTCGAGAAGTTTGAAAGACGTGTATAATTCATCCATAATTTGTTCATGTTAGTAGGTGTGATGACATAAGTGTTATTTACCACCCAATTTAATAATGCTCATTAACGTGTTGACAAACTGAAAATCAATTATCTGGCCTAATGTCCGCAAAGAATAATATTGTGGTAATGTATAGAATCACCCCCAGGGGCTCACATCTAGTGGGACCTGGGTTGGCGACCATGGGGCTCCATCTGAGTTCGGCATTGCTTCCACTTGCTTGTGCCCTCCTCTGTCATCTTTCCTGTCAACCTCCGTTGGTCAACTATTGTTCTTTTCCTACCTCGATGGTATTAGGGTTTCCGAGGCCTAGGGTGTCTTTCACTTTCCCGCCTTAATTGACCCCTGTCTCATCTTTCCTGATAACCTCATTCTTTGAAGGGCCATACCTCCTTTTCTTTTCGTGGTGACTCCTGTCTTCTTCTTGAGGCTCACAAGGAAGCAAAGTGTATGTAGCTCCTCCACTTAGGTGGTGCACCCGTGCTCTATACCTTCTAGGGTTTACGGCTGGTGAGTTCGGAAGTTAAGTAACCCCGAGCGATTCCTGAGCTGGATCCGGTTCTTTTCCCTTTTTCCGTTGCCTTCGGGGTAGACCCTTTCGTCCTTTCCTATCTGTCATGCATGGCTTTTTTTAGTCCCTTAATTCTCATTCTTTGAGGGTCGAGGCGTGACCGTTGAAGACACTTATTTTCCTCCTGTCTTTTATTTACCTTATTCTTCCATTTCTTCTATTTCCTCTTGTAAGTCAGTAATTAGTTTTAGTTGTAGTCCGCCTCGTTACGTAGTAGCTGACGTACTTGGGTGTCACCACGGAGGCCCGGGTTGGATTCCCGGCTCTGCCAAGAAATGTTATTCAGGTCTGAGGGCTGGAACGGGGTACACTTAGCCTCGTGAAGCAAAGCTGAGAAGAGGTGGTTTAAGTTCCTACCTCAGACATCCTGAAAGGCCATGACCACTCCCTGCCCAAATCCCATTTTAATTCCTAATACACACACTGGTATAGACATCGCAGTGACTCAGGTTATCAGACAACACACATTTGTAGTATATGGGGCTACATGACCAAGATGTTCCTGAGCCCCTAAACGAATCAATGCCAGCAAGTTTTAGTTGTAAGTGTAAAGGGAAAGAAGGAAGAAAGCTTGTAGTTTAAAGTTACCGTTAATCTCACGATCATGAGGCACGTGGAATCTGAACCACAGAACATAAGCCTTTCACTTCGAAAGTCTTACATGCATTGGCCGGGAATCGATCCCGACCCACCTTAGTGAGAGGCAAAGAGCTTGACTGCTGCACCACCACGCCCCCTAGTTGTAAATGTGTAGTTAGTTTTAGTTCTAGTTCCATTTTCATGTTCACGATCACCCAAACCATTAAGGTCTGATAACCTACAGGGTCATTATCTATGTGCACCCCGATAAACACGACAAGCTAAGCCGGCGGTGACTGGCACAGATCGTGGGCGCGCGCACTTTCACACTCTTACCAAAAATGTTCAATAATGTGTACTTCCAGTGCTCATAGACGATGCTGAAAATGTCCTCCCTCTCTTGTAACACACACCTGACATCTCATGAAATAATGTCTGTAAACTCTATTATTTACCGATCCTGTTTCCTTGAATCGTTTAGCAAGCCTCCTAATTGCACTGGCATTTGGCACAGGTCTTCCCGGAAACTTGATTCGAAATTTTCGTCTCGTTTCAGAACAAGATTTTCTGCTATTCATACACGAATTATGGATATACAAACGTTCGCGCAATGTGAATTGGAGTCTAGGCATGACCAACAATCACAGTAATCACAATACTCACTAAACGTGCAACACTAACGTCTAAGCTTTGCAGATACACGTCCATATGAATGACAAAACACGTGTGAACTAACGATATGAGTCAGCGGAGCGCCACCACCGGCTGAACAGCGTACGCGCGCCCGTCACAGCCGGCTTAGCTTGCCGTGATTATCAGGGCGCACGTAGATAATGACCCTGTATATGTTACGCCCTTTAAGACCACAATTATCATCACCAACCTCTGCCCTGGCTGCACGCACAGTAGTTGCCAGGTGTCAGTCAGGTGGCGCACCACACAGTAGGCTACACAAAACAATCCAGATTATACAAGAGCTTCCGCAATAAAACATGCCCTAATTATCATGCTGGCGGAACTGAGTACCTTAACCACTGGCAGCACCTCACTGTCCGTCACCTCATTAACCTGTCACACTTGCGTGCTCGACAGTTCACTGCGCTTCCCACAAATTAGCAGCCCCTTAACTCCACACAGGCCAAACCACCAAGAGGTGCAACAAATTCCAGTAGCAAATACATAGCGACACAGGTGCAACACAAAAATTTTGGTTGGTTCCTTAGTTTAGGGGCTGCAACAACGTGGTCATGTAGCCCCGTGTACTTTGTGTGTGTGTAGAATTTGTCTGATAACCGGTGTTAATTGTGATGGCTGTATTAGTGTGTGTTATCTGTTTTTAATTGAAGTAAGGACTATAGACATTGAATTTTCAAGTAGTTCCTACTTTTGCCGCCAAACCCCACCGTCAACGACTAATAGTTCAGAACTTCGTTACTAGATGCCTCCGCAGTCGACTCCTGACGACAAATGTTGGAACCTAAGAGCGTCAGTAAAAGTTTAGCCTATAATTTAGCTTCACAGAGGTGTACTGTAATTAGTGGAAGGATCTTCAACATGTCATACATCTTCCGAAGGAAGGCATTCTGAGGGATTATAAGGCTCTTAAAAAACACAAAAATGTTACCTTCTCGTTACGTAGCGGCTAGCATTCTTGGCTGTCGGAAGTTCGGGTGCGGTTTCCGGCTCTGTCAAGAAATTTAATTCTGATCTGAGGGCTGGTTGAGGTACACTCAGCCTCGAGGGGCAAAACTGAGAAGTGGGTTCCATTCACATCCTGGAAGTGTCTTTTCCCACTTCTAATCCAGGCAAATGTCGAAGTGCGCAAATGCGAGCGATCCGTGTCAGTAGATTTAATGGCACATTAAGGATACCCTTCGGGGAAAAATTCCGGCACTCCAGTGTCTCTAAAAACCGCAGTAGTTAAAAGGGACGAAAACCAATATTAATATTTATTATTATTAAGGTGTATGTTGTTTTTCAAAAGCACTCAGTCGACTAGAGATTAACAGGAAGATTGAAATATGAGATATTCCAATGAATTCAAACCTAATAAAAAATCTATATAATAAATGTGCAATAGTAGACTACTATTATGCAACAACCCTATAATGGCAATAATTAAGACACGAGTATGTTTATAAAACGAGCGAATCGGGTTCTATATAATTTCCATACGAGTGTCTTAATTACCATTATAGGCGAATTGTATAGGACTGTTTATGTTCGACGATAATTATAACTATTTTATGTACGAACATAAATATTCATAAATATCTGTCGAGATTCCGCCAGTTGCGTTTACTGATTAGAGCACTTGCGCTTGTTTCCCAGTTGCGTTTACAGAACGCATGCGCTGGGTTATTGATTTTCCGTGGATCAAAGACTAAAATTGTCGCCGAACTCATTCGAAAGCAATGCCCGTGTACAAATTGGAGTTGGGGAGCTTAAGGTACAGTGCTATTTCATTTGCTATATTCCCCGGATTATTTATGCCAACATTTTGGACGGTGCACTTCCCATGTCGTAATTTATAAAGAAGGATGGAGTGTTGTAAACTTCTCGGTGTAAATCCATAAATGTCTTGCATATGTTATGGAATTTTCCTGTTACCGTAAAGGTTCGTACTGATTTTGTATTTGAGTTTGGGATTGTAACTACAATGGTTGATCCGATATCCTTTACATTATCAACTTCAAATCATTTAAGTTCAATGCTGTCACTTGTGTCCGACATGTTTGATTTTGGAAACAAGTACGTTGAGTGCAGGTGCGATGCTAGCCTTACCTAATTGGTCAAACAGCTGTATCGTAATGAAAATCTTCAGCTCTGATTGGTGGAGAACCTGTATCATAATGAAACTTGAACCATAATGAGCCCCATTAAGATGCAGTTTTCTGGCATATATTTTTTTAACATTTTGGCAAGGTCGAACATGGAAGCTTTTTCATCTTTTATATAATTTAAGCGTTTCCCATACGATTCATAACAAAAGGAGATTACAATAATATTATTTTAGCGCCGTCTCACGATAACATAAGACTTCCAGGTAACGCTACGTACGTAGCCTAAGAAAATAATTTTAATGTCTTCTGTCTTTAAAATTAAAATTATCCACTTCCGACACATCAATTCCAAATGTAGCCTTCCAGACGATGGTGGAGGTAGCAATTCCCGCAGTTAGCTTACATGCAATGATAACAAGTAGTTCCGTGAAGAACTAAATAGCCTGGTCTTATTAGGACACGAGAAATAAAAACTTAAGTTTAAAATTTCGCACAGCCGCCATATTGAGGTTATGTAAACAATTTAAATAAATTAGATGTCAATGCATTACAATGTGTATAAACATTTGCTGCACCAAGTTTCACTGCACTTTGATATTTAAATCGCGAGATAAGTCAATTTAAATGTTTCAACTTCGCTTTGCCGCCATGTTCGTTTGGTAGTTAATAGGTTTATGAAATTTACATAGATTAACTTCTAGAAGTACATTTTATCACCGTACAAAATTTCAGGGTGATATCTGTTACCGTTGCGGAGATGTAGAAGGCCAGTGAAATATTTCGCGCGGCCGCCATACTGGATTGGTGAAACTTATTAAAATTTGAAAGGCACGGTCGGGGTCGGACAAGGTAGTAGTATGCACTTACTGAGTTTCATTGAAATCGCTTCGGCCATTTAGATTTTAATAGGGACACACACACACACACACACGATCAAAAAGTGATCTCATAAGCCAATTTTTTTCATAATTGAAACTAGGCTAAAAAAAAGCCGGGAGTGGGGATGGCGAACTCCTATTCATCCTCGACTATATTGTTGGGAGATGATGAACTTTTACAATTATACATGTTTCATCCCCTGTTAGTAAATTAAGAAAATCCTATCGAGTCTACCTCGATGTGAATGATCGCACCTTAAAATCAGAAGCATTGCAGTCTTCGTTTCATAATGTGAGCAATGTTGCACTACCACTTGCTAGGAAGGCCAGGGATCGAGACCAGGTGAGTAAGAACGTGCCAGAGGGCACCTAATCCAGCTGTTAACAAGCCCGTGACCCTCTTCCCACGCACTACTAACTTCTACCTTGTTGCTACTGCGCATCGTAGACAGTCATTTGTTGTAAATAATCACGGCAGTTTATCCATGCGGGAGCCTATTAACATACTTCTGCCACGGAATTCGTATCATGACTGTCAACTGCTTGAAGTTTTATTCTAACAACGCTACAACGCATGAATTTGGAGAACTTGGCTGTGTATGATGACGCGAGGTGGTTGGTGTTTTTGTTGATTATTTAGGGTCTTTCGACATCGTGGTCATGTATCCCCGTGTACTTGTGTGTGTGTATAATTTGCCTAGTCCACCTCGTTGCGTAGTGTATCTTGGGTGTCACCGCAGAGGCCCGGTTTCGATTCCCGGTTCTGCCAAGAAATGTTATTCTGGACTGAGGGCTGGAACGGGATACACTCAGCCTCGTGAGGCATCGGAGAGTACGATATAAAGAGAGAAAGAGTGAGACAGTGAAATAGACGAACAGTGCAGCCAAGTGTCCAAGGTACGCTCGAAGACAGGACTGGGTTGCGGGAGTTACGAGGATCGAATCTTTGTACCGGTATTTAAAAAAGACCATTCTCTGCCATGGAATAATCCACACACGCGTCAGGCAACTACCGCAATCCTAGACCCTTTATTACAATCAAATTTTTCCGAATTTTCAAGCTCAATCTTCAGAATTTCTTTTCGGAATTTTAGATGTTACAAATTTTTGGTCTGTCCCTTCGACCGATAATCTCGGCCTCGAGAGCTGAGTCTCAGATCAGGCAGCCTTCACGAGGCGCGTTGCAGCCCGTTTCAGGGACAGGTTTTAAGATAAATTCCACACTCACACGAGACTGAGGACTGTGATAGCCCACCTCCCCAAATGAAATAATAACTAACACGTCTAGAAATGCCAAGAAGAAATACTTGTGGTAGGAGCAAGATAGCAAATAAAGGAGCATATTGAATGTAAGGCCACCGGAAGAAGGTAAAGTACCACAATTACACAGACACACTATGAACTACATCTCTAATACCGGAAACGTGTGGGCGTGATTCATTTGTCCATGACTTAATGCTTCTGACAAAAGAACAATGTTGTTCGGAATGTTTAGAAAGACCCTGGGAGTCCACGGGGCGTCTGTCGAGAATTAACAGTGCAAAAACTGGACCGGAAAGAATTGAATGCTACGGAAATTAGACTACTTTGAGCACGTCTCATAGTCTAAATGACTGAGTCTTGAAAATTAGAGTCACTCAATAGACTTGGTCACTTAACGACGCAGACAAATGACTGCCGAGAATATCCGGGTTCAAAGTAATTCCAAACTGATAATAAGACGTCAACAAGATAGACACTTGGTAGTAATTTATATCATAGACATTTATCTCATCCCTGACTTGGCAAGCGCTTTCAAACAGGATCACAATTTAATAAGATGTCAAGGATTGATAGGTCTTCTTTATCACTCCCTGCATTACCTTACAACTTAAAGACGTGAATTTGAAAGATTGCGCTTAGGAACTTGAAGGTCATTAGTTAAGTCAAGTTAGGAATGGGAAGGGATTTCGCGTCATCTGAAGCTGTTGAGAAGAATTTTATTGATATGTCTCAATCAATTCAGCTGGCTGGACAAGAGCCGGGAATCAGGTTTTCCATGTAATACAATGAAAGAAAAGTACCATTTTCTCGACAGTATTCGTATACTCACTTGATGGTTTATACACCTCCTTCTGATTGATTAATTTGGGGGCTTTGTGACTAGTGTGATGTGTCACGTATAGCCCACATAGCACTAGAGCCGGGCGGTTAGTCTGTACACATGGGGCGCACGGTGTCCGGAGAGTTCTCCACACTGACACTTCCACCCACTGCAAAAAATACTGACACTTCCCCACAGACCTTGGACGTGGCTACCTGTTTAATGGCTCAGAAATAATCTCGACTGACATTTCCACACACATCTCCCTCTCTCCTCCCCCAAGGCTACTATGAAAACGATCAAGTTAAAATCTTGCCGGGAGACCTCACCCCAAATTAAAAGAGGTTGTCAAAGTGTTGAAGACGGAAGCTGAGAAAACAAACTGCGCATTTGTAATGGCAGAGCTCAACATGAAAGAAAAAAGAAGACGAAAATATGTCAAACTGGACGGACGGATTGAGAACATTCAGAAAAAGTTCGAAAATGACAAAAAAAAGTTTTCTGGAGGCAGTTGCCTATTCTCAGAAAATGGAGTAGGTTAATATTATTGTTGAAGAAATATGACAAAAAAAACTGACGAAGCCTAGAAAGCTGATTTTAAACAGGCCAAAATTATAACACCAAAATGATAGGTTTTGTTATTAATTTGCCAGTCTACAGCCTGGATAAAGTGTGATGGAAATCAGACTCTGCATTTATTTTATTCTGATGGAAATTACACTACATCACACTGATATTTTCGAGACCGTGTTAGTAATAAAAAAACATAGACCGAGCGCTTTTCTTCACTCCAAAGGAGTATTATTAGGGATAGGAAAAATTCGCGATCGCGAATTTCGCGAATTTTTAAATGAAGTAATACACAAGTGGTAATATGTTTTAATAACCCTAAAATTGGTAAAAAGAATGGTTTTTCAACTCGCGAATTTTCGCGAATTCGCATAAAAACGCGAATTTTAGCCGATTTTTTGTTTTCTTCTTTGTTTGAAAATCCTCCCTTTTAGGGACAGGAAAGGGAAGTAACAGTTGATGAATTTTTCGAAATGTCTTCAAACGAAGTGCGTGTGTTTATTACAACTATTAAAGTCGACTGAAATCGATCTTAAAAATTCGATTATATAGAGTTTCCGCTCGACGCTTCGTGATCGATCTTTAAGTTGCAAGTTCCATGACAAGGAACAGCTGGTCAGTGTGTAAAAAATGAATGACGATCGCGATATCGATTGATCACACTCCTTACGGAAAGATCGGAAACTTAACGGTAGCTAGCGGGCCGCGCATTCTGCATACAGCGATTTCTATCTATCTGGGCGGTTATGCTAGTTACTACTCAACGCGTGGCGTCATAAAGCGCACCTTTTATTAGACGTGAATATAGCTACAACTTGGCGTTGTTTCTTTGTGGGATTAAGTGAGGTTAAGTTTGGAATTTTATCGGGCATTAAAATGCCAAATAGTAAAATTAGTGCGGCAAACCGGGCTTTCCAGTACCGTCATCAAGGATTTTATTCCAGTGATAAAAGTATGGTTATGTGCAAGTTCTGCAATTGTCAGGTGGCTTGGGAAAGAAAGGATTCAGTACAAAAGCATCTAAATTCGGCAAAACATGTATCAGCTGCAACGTCCCGCAAGGATGGCGAGAAACAACAAACTTCCATTTCTTCTTGCTTCAGTAGTGTTGCCAAGAAGAAGAACACTGCTGAGTATTTTGGCAAACGCATAACAGAAACATTTCTGAAAGCCAACATACCTCTGCATAAATTGGAAAATGAACACATGAAGTCACTCTTTGGTGAATTTATCGAGGGTAAGTTTATTTAAATTCTAAAATGCTGTGAATAAATTTTAACAAATGTTTAGGCCATGTAACAGCATAGGCCTAAGTTTTAAATACATTGTTTTGCCACTGTAAGTAATTATAAGCATAACTATCCAAACTCCACTTATAATTTTAACTCAAAAATAACAATGTTGCTAAAAACTCTTCAATGCTTAAGCCCCCATTTACAAATATGTAAATATGCTGATTGTTCCAGGTGCTGGTGATATTCCATGTACTCGAGTGCTGAGGGATAAATATGTTCCTATAATGAGAATAGAGATGGAAGCCAAACTGAAGAGCCAGCTTAAGGATAAGCCCCTTGCTTTGTTCTGTGATGAAACTACAGATAAAAGAGGAACATGTATTTTCGTCATATTATTTAAAATTTTGGAAGCCAGTGACTCCTGTAACATCATTGTCGGTGATGTGCATACTTTGGAGACAGCAGATGCAAAATCATGCTCAAGAGCTATATTGGACACTTTGAGGAAATATGACATTGCTCTCGGTAATGTAATGTCCCTGGTATCAGACTCTGCTCGCTACATGGTTAAATGTTTTGATACTATGTGTAATTTGCTGGAAGATGATGTCTTGGTCATTCAGTGCTGGGCTCATAAACTGAATTTAATAATGAACACTCTTGGGAAACATCTGCCACAGCTGCAGAAAGCGGTGTCAAAAGTAAAGATGGCATTCCTCAACACAAGGAAGAGGAAGCATCTGTTCAGGATGTATCTGGATGGCAAGTATCCAGATCAAAATGTGCCACTGTTTCCTGAACCAGTCTTAACCAGGTGGTCTTCCTGGTTTCACTCTGTAGTGTACCTCTCAGAGTACTTGAAAGACATCGTACAATTTATGAATGAAGTAGTAGGGACTGATAACTCGGGTGTTGATTTTCTCAACAATGTTTCACATGATGAAATACTTGAGATTCACGTACAGGCCATGTTCATTAAAGAATTTGGCACCAACATCACTCAACTCATCACTTCATTAGAAGGTCAGTCTTATCCAACTGTTCACCTTCTAGATGGACATCTACGAAGAATTCAGCAAGCCCTTGAACTTGCTGGTTCTGGAAATTACGATACCAACATTAAGGAGTTGTTGGAGGGTTGTGGAAATCTCTCAAAAAGAGGGAAAATGCATTCAGCTTTAGTAAACGCTGGGTCACATGCTCTCACAAAATTAATCAGCTTGAGATCTGTAGACCCTGGGAACAAGTTTTATAAAAATGTGTGTGTGTTTGATCCAGCTGAAATAGTGCCAATGAACGTTAATGAGGATCTTTCAAAGAAGATTAAGAAGTTGCCATTCTGTGGAACATTAGAAGAAAGTGAGGTGGTAAGAGGATACAAAGAACTGCAAACTTTGATCAAGAAGCAGATGCACGACAGGACCAGGACCAAGATAGACATCGTTGGAGTTTTGAAAGGAATGACAATTGCATTTCCAAAGTTCGCAGAATCTGTGTTAAAGGCGATTTGGATGCCCTGTTCAAACGCTGATTGTGAACGTTTTTTTCAGCTTACACTAGCACGTTAAGTGATATGCGTCACCGTTTGACACAAGAAAATTTGGATCTTTTCACTGAAGTGTACTTTGAAGGATGAACTGTGAAATGTGTCGTTAGTGTACAGTATCTGAAGTGTACTTTGAAGGATGAACTGTGAATTGTGTAGTTAGTGTATATAGTATTTTGTATAGTTAGTGTATATAGTATTTTAATATTCAATGCTTACTATCCATGAATTAAAAATATGCCGCCTAAAACATGTCATTTTGAAAGTACCGAAAAGTGCAATTGAATACACCGAATTTTCCACTTTAAAATACCGCTTTCTTCACTTTGAAATCACCGAAAAATTCCTATCCCTAAGTATTATGTTAAGGTGCATTGCCACTGGTGCGGCTGTAACGATGATCGGTGAAGCCTATAGCCTTAAGGGGGGGGGGGGGTGTGTGGAACTGTCAGTCGAGATTATTTCTGAGTCATTAAACAGGTAGCCGCGTCCAAGGGCTGTGGGGAAGTGTCAGTATTTTGGGCAGTGTGTGGAAGTGTCAGTGTGGGGAACTGTCATGTAATCGGGGCGCACACAACCTATTATGCGAGAGCTCTTGCACGGGTCCCCTAGTTTATGTTAATTTTGCTTAAAATCAAAGTGTGTAATCTTACATGAAATATAATAATGTTATTGGTATACTTGGTTGTGTGTGGAATTTTATTTGGTAACTTTTGTTACTATGATGGTTGTATTAGTGTGAACATTTGTAATTGGAGCTAGGATTTGGAAGGAGGAGGCCGTGGCCTTAAGTTAAGTACCATCCCGGCATTTGCCTGGAGTGGAAGGATTACATGACAGTTCCCCACACTGACACTTCCACACACTGCCCAAAATACTGACACTTCCCCACAGCCCTTGGACGCGGCTACCTGTTTAATGACTCAGAAATAATCTCGACTGACAGCTCCCCACACATCTCCCCCCCCCCTCCCCCCCCACCCCCACCCTTCTAAGGCTAATGTACTTTATTACTAACACGGTCTCGAAAATATCATTCTGATGCAGTGTAATTTCCATCCAAATAAAATAAATGCCGAGTTTGATTTCCATACATTTTATCCAGGCTGTGGACCGGCAAAATAATAACAAAACCGATCATTTTGGTGTTGTTATCATTTTGGCGTGTTTAAAATCAGCTTTCTAGGCTTCGTCAGTTGTTTTGTATATATATTTTTAAATGTTTTGTTTGTTTTCGTCATATTTGTTCAACAATAATACTAACCTACTACATTTTCTGTGAATAGGCAACTGCCTTCAGAAAACTTTTTTTTTTTGTCATTTTCGAACTTTTTCTGAATGTTCTCAATCCGTCCGTCCAGTTTGAAATATTTTTGTCTTCTTTTTCCTTCCATGTTTAGGTCGGCCTTTACAAATGCGCAGTTTGTCTTCTCCGCTTCCGTCTTCAACACTTTGACAACCTCTTTTAATTTGGGGTGAGGTCTCCCGACAAGATTTCAACTTGATCGTTTTCATAGTAGCCTTGGGAGAAGGGGGGGGGGGGGGGGAGATGTGTGTGGAAATGTCAGTCGAGATCATTTCTGAGCCATTAAACAGGTAGCCACTTCCAAGGACTGTGGGGAATTGTCAGTATTTTTTGCAGTGTGTGGAAGTGTCAGTGTGGGGAACTGTCCGTACACCGAGTGGAAGTGGGAAACAACGGAAATCCCCTTCCAGGATGGCTGGGGAAAGATTCATACCCACCTCTTCTCAGGATTGCCTCATAAGGTTGAATGTTTCCCTTTCCAGCCCTCAGACTATAATTAAATTTCTTGCCAGAGCCGGGAATCAAATCCGAACCTCCTCATAAAACCACCCCTTGGTGAGTGAGAAACACTTGTAAGGGGATGGGAATCAATCGCATGATGCTCCTTTTACAAGCCGGTGGGATTCAGTTGACCGTCGAAACTAAAGTATACCTAGTTAAAGGGTTAGTTGCCTGTCTTCAATCTCCGTTGCCATAAGAAAAGTTTTATAAATCCAAGCTTGAATTAAGTTCAGCATGTTTTGGAAATTTGTGACATCACTTGAATCAATGTTTATTAATAATAATGTAACTTGTTTTTCCCTTTTTACTACTTAGACTTTTAGAGACGCCGGGGGGCCGGAATTTCACCCCGAAGGGAATCTTTAACTTGCCAGTAAATTCACTGACACGGCTCCCTCGCATTTGCGCACCCTTGAATGCCAATAGGCTGCACCAGGATTCGATCCTGCAACCGTGGCAGCAGGCGAGAACGTTACCACTGAGCCACGCAGCCAGCCTCAATAGTGTTATTGCGAGCCAAGCCATGGCGCGGTATAATTCATCCCAAGGTCGTTTGTGAAACACAGTTCTAAGACGTGCTAACACTTAAGAGCTTCAATAAATTATACCCCACTGTTAAACAATTGACGTACAATGCTTCGCATTATCTATGAAGGCGGAGCTGGATTCGTCTCTATCTGGATCTTCCTTGCCTCGACCAAACCCGGATTTCAAACCCAGGCATGTATTGCTGCATCAACTTCCATTGTCCAGCTGTATAGAGAGCATGCGCCGAGTGATGCATTATTAAAAGTTAATTAGCTTAGAGTGCCTTCCAATCTAGAGGGCAATCTAGCGTCCGTCATTGTTGGTGCGACTCTCCGTACGGTTGGTTTTATTTTCGTTTTCTGTTCTCGATGAGGAAATGGACTGTTGCCATATGAGGGACGACAAGGGATGAGCTTTCATACGGCTAGATGGATGGCTTCTCATTTCTTTTCACGGCGAAAGGAATGTTGGACAATGAACATTCACCAATATATGATGAAGTTACGGCAAGAAGAAGACGCACTGAACTCAACCATTCAATTAAATGATGGGATAAACTACATTTCACGTTTCATTCGTATAGAAAGCTTTCATTGATACCAGAAGAAATACTTTTATTACCTTCCTCCTCTCTCTAACTTACTTCAAATCGATAAGTATGGTCCGTCTCTTGGCGTAGTGTATAGCTATCAGCGCAGACGTTTGAGTTCGATTTCCGGCTCTGCCAAGCATGCTAATTCTGATCTGAGAGTTGGAACGGGGTTCAGTCAGCTTCGTGAGGAAGAACTGAGAGGAGGGATTGCATTCTTATCTCAACCATCCTAAAATGCTTTTCCGTGGTTTACCACTTCCACTTAAGGCGAATGATGCGGCGGTACCTAAAATAAGGCCACTGCCACTTCCTACCCATACCCTAACTCTCAATAACAAATACACACAGTAATACAGCCATAACAAAGGCACAGGTTATCAGACAGAGAGACCACGATGTCCCAAAACCCACATCTGAATCAATAACAGTCAAGAGCATGCATTTAGACATTCCTTTTTTGTTGTTGTGGGTGGGGGAAGAGATAGGGGAGGGGGATTGTAATACCAATGTAGGCTAGTCATCCGTTATATATATTGAACAATTTAAACTTCATTTTCATTGGGCCTAACGGATGTCAAGGAAGATTGAAGCCGTATATCATCTCATTTTTCGGTAGGTAGAGAAATTATGGTAAACGCTAAACCAAAGCGATTGCTCCCTACGAGTGAAATGGCGGTATGACTGGGGAGCTATGAAAGGGATTGGTAGCCTGAGGCGTTTGCCAGACAACTCAGGTCATTGAGTCCACCAGCACAATGACTGGCAACATATTATTAATAATATAAAATATATCCAAATTATTATTAAAAATAATAAATCCTGAGCGTAACTGATAATAATAATAATAATAATAATAATAATAATAATAATAATAATAATAAACAACAAGAATCTCCAGTCAAAACACATTGAAAAGATCAGCAAATACAGCGAGTTGGTCGACCCTATCAAAAGTCAATGGCATGTAGAGCGAGTAAAGACCAGACCTATCATTGTCTCGAGTACGGGCGTGATCCCATGTACCTTACTCCAAGGCCTTAAAGAACTGGATCTGGATACTCGGCTGTACAAACTAATGCAGAAGGCAGTAGTTCTATCAACAACCAGAATCGTTCGGAAGTTAATGGGTAGCGAAATTCCAGCTTAGAAGTTGCTGTTTCCGTAACTACACTTTGGTTCACTGAAGCCCGTATAGTTATGTTGTTAAGTACCAGAAATGTGTTATATGTACAGTATAAACCAAAATAATAATAATAATAATATGGATATACTTTCGGACGGGGGCTATCCATGATAAGCGTGGGTAAAAAATGACACTGATAGTCTATCCGGTGGTTACATGGTAACAAGTGTTCGTCGTCTAAGTCTGTATATTCAAGTTCAGCTCGCGACATAGCATGCCTATAAACTCGTAGTGTTGGACCATAAGTTTCTCGGGTTACTAAAAGTCGCAAATAATTACGAGTGAAATTTAAAAAAAGTCATCATAAAATTTTAGATTAAAAAAAAACCTAAAAGAGTGTTATTTCACGTAAGTGAATGATGTAGTGTTATATGATTAACAAGGCAACAGGACTTTCAAAATGGGCCATAATTATGAATTACAGCAAACGTTGCCTCATAACAATAATATTATTATTATTGTTGTTGTTGTTTGAGTCTTCAGTCTTTTGACGGAATCCATACCATTGAAAAACTCATTCAAATCCTCAGGCTTGTCAGCCAAGATGACGATGTCATCAGCAAATCTCAGAGTTGAAATTATTTCTCCTTGAATCTTCACTCCCACTTTAAATTTTTCTCCAATTTCCTTCATTGTTTGTTCAATGTAAAGATTGAAAAGTATGGGTGATAAGTTGCAGCCTTGCCTTACACCTTTCTGAATACCAGCTTCTCTCTCATGTCCTTCAGCTCGAATGACTGCTGTCTGGTTTCTGTATAGATTGTATATCACCCTCCTATCCCTGTACTTTATTCCAATAGATTTCAAAATGTCAAACAATTTAGTCCAATCAACGTTATCAAAAGCCTTTTCTAAGTCTACAAATGCCATGAACGTTCTCTTATCTTTCCTTATTCTACCTTCCAAAATCAGCCTAAGACTAAGTACAGCTTCCCTTGTTCCTACATTTCTCCTGAAACCAAACTGGTCTTCACCCAACTCCATCTCTATCTGGCTTTCAATCCTCTTGTGAATTATTCTAGACAGGATCTTTGAAGCATGAGTAATCAAGCTGATTGTACGGTAATCTTCACATCTGTCAGCTCCCACTTTCTTTGGTATAGGGATGATAACATTCTTCTTGAAATCAGGGGGTACCTCACCTGTCTCATAAATCCTACACACCAAGTGAAATAACCTGATCAGACCTTCATCTCCTATGCAGCGTAGCAATTCAATCGGTATATCATCTATGCCTGGTGCTTTGTTCCTGCCTAAGTCCTCTAATGCTCTGTCAAATTCTGATCTCAATATTAAATCTCCTTTTGCATCCTCATCAATTTCCTCCTCCCTTTCCATTACATGATTCTCAATCTCCTTTCCCTTATACAAGCACTCTATGTAAGCTTTCCATCTCTCGACCTTTTCTTCCCTATCTGTTAGAGGCTTTCCATTTGTGTCCTTAATATTACAGAACTTAGTCTTCTTTTCCCCCAAAAGTATTCTTAATCCTTCGATAAGCTGTGTCTACTTTTCCTAATTTCAGACAATTTTCTATACCTGCACATTTCTCTTTCAACCATTCTTCTTTCGCTTCCTTGCACTTCTTGTTAACCTCATTTCTCAAACATCTGTACTCTGCTTTCCCCTTTTCATCTCTAAGATTCTTGTGTTTCCGCCTTTCATCCATCAATTCTAGTATATCCTGAGTGATCCACGGTTTTCTACCTATTCTTTCTTTCCTACCAATATTTTCTTCTGCGGATTTTGTTATTTCATTCTTCAAAAGTGCCCATTCGTCTGCAATTGAAGTTTGTTTAGGGATTTTGATTAGTCCTTCCTTTATACTCTTCTTGAATCTTTCGTTTAGATCCTTCACTTTCAGTCTGTCTATTGCCCACCTTTTTGGCTTTTGACTTTTCTTCAGTTTCTTCAACTTTAATCTGCATTTCATTACAACCAGATTGTGGTCAGAGTTTATGTCAGCACCAGGATATGTTTTACAATCCAAAATCTGGTTTCGAAACCTCTGCTTGACCATAATGAAGTCGATTTGGTAACGCCCTGTATCTCCTGGTCTCATCCATGTGTATATTCTTCTATTGTGGTTATCGAATAAGGTGTTAGCTATGACCAACTCATGTTCGGTGCAGAATTCCATCAGCCTGCTTCCTCGATCATTCCTTTCACCTAATCCGAAATCTCCTACTATCTTCCCTTCTCTCCCTTTTCCTACCACAGCATTCCAAACTCCCATTACTATAACATTTTCATCACCTTTGATATACCTCAGAATGTCATCTATTTCTTCGTAGACCTTTTCAACATCCTCATCATCAGCTTGACTGGTAGGCATATAGACTTCTACCACTGTGGTGCACGTAGGTTTAGTATTGATTTTTGCTACAATAATCCGTTCACTGTATTGCTCATAATATTCCACCCGCTGTCCAAGTTTCCTACTGAATATGAGACCAACCCCTGCTTGGCCATTGTTTGAATTAGTGCTAATGACCCTATAGTCTCCTGACCAAAAGTCCTGCTCTTCCTGCCAGCGCATTTCACTAATCCCAACCAAATCCAACCTCAACCTATCCATTTCCCTTTCTAAGTTTTCTAACTTTCCACTTCCTAGCAGACTTCTAACATTCCACGCTCCGATCCGTAGAATGTCAGATTTCCTCTTTGTCACTTCTGTGATGTTAACCCCCTCTCGAGTAGTCCCCACCCGGATATCCGAACGGGGGACTAGTTTACCTCCGGATTGAAATTTTACAAGGGAGGAGGCCATCATCACATGTAATTATGCATAGAGAGGTGCATATCCTCGGGAATAGCATTACGGCTGTAGTTTCCCGTTGCTTTCAGCCGTGCAGCAGAACGCAGTGTAGCCATTAGTTGGCTTATATTATCAATATCTTAACCGTCTATTAGACTAGTAAAGAATTGATTTATTCTGAAAGGCTGCTACTCCCTTTCAGAATAAGTAAAGAGCAATTCTACTACAAGATACTAACCTTCTACTAACAATTAAATACCAAAATTCTACTAACGAAAAAAAAAATGTTTCACCAACAAACAAATACTACCACTAAAACAGTCTGTCACCAGGCCCACTCACATGCACCCTCACCAGACACATTCACACACCACAGTCTAATAGAACAATGACATATATCTAATAAACAAATTAACTTCATACTTACAATTAAAACTAACTACATAACTACATACATACAGTCGGTAACAACTTCATCCTAGTCGATGACAATGCCAGACCTCACCGCACTCTAGCAGTGGCTCGCTATCTTCAAAGATGCAATATCAACCAAATGCTATGGCCGGCACAGTCCCCACACATGAATGCAATTGAGCATGCCTGGGACATGTTGAAGGTGGCCGTTGCACAGTGTCCGAATCCACCTGACAATCTTTAGGACCTCATTGACGCTGCCATTGAGGAGTGGGACCTCTTACCCCAAGATAAACTTGGTCTCATTCAGAGAATGCTTTACAGAGTGGAAGAACTCATCCGTGTGCAGGGAGGACATACTCGGTACTAAAGACTAATACTGATCATCATGAGATGGCGCCCTAAGCGGCGGTGGCGCTATGAAGGCTTCCAAAAAGATGGTATATTGGCTTTCACGGCCGGTGAATTAAAACTCAGCAATTCTTCTAGGTTTGTGCCGTGTCTTGTGTGGGGTTTCGCCTACGACACCAAGCTGGCTCATTGGCGGGCTCTTGGTGTCCCCGCCCGGACCCCCACAGGAGTATCGAAATGTACATCGCTTTAGTACGATCGCATTTTCATCAGCGCGCATAATCGCTTTCAATACGATACGCGTTTAAATGTTCCTGAACACCAGTTTGGATACGATCCGATCCCACAATTTTACCGTATTGACTTTGAAACTCAATACGATCTGATTCACGAAAATACGCATTTCACTACCGAAGAAGTGGTGAAATCTAGAGATAATTTTGTTGCGTCGTATTGAAATAATGGAGGTGGCGCTCCAAAGTAGGAGAACCTTTGTATAATACTCACCTTAAGCGCGTGGATTTTTTTTTTATTTTCTGTACATGCGCGAGCATGTCTAACCTCAAAAAAACTTCGGTTATATCCAATCGTACACGCCAAAGAATACGGCACTTCTTTTCCACAGAATATCACAAAAACATGCATTTAAGCCGAAATCAATTATAGAAAACTAAATATTTCAACTCGTACTACAGTACTCTAATTAAGAGTACGGTACCAGTATACGGTAGCACATTTTTCTCTTGTTATCATTGCTCTCGTTTCTCTGTGCTGTGTAAACTAGTTCTGTAATACAATAATTTTGTAGGTTGTTTAAGACGAATCAAAAAGTGTCGAACAGGAATGGGCATGTTTTAAAAATTGTTTTGCGAAGTGTGCAGTAAACACTTGTGGAAGACTATCAGGGAAGAAAAAGGAAAGGGAGACACCTTGGTGGAACAACAGGGCAAAGGAAGCTGTTAAAGAAAAACAAATGGCTTGGAGGAAGTGGATAGGCAGTAAAAATGCAGAGAAATGGCAAAAATATAGAGAAGCAAAGAAGGCATGCCAAAAAATTGTACAAGAAGAAAAAAGGAAAAGTTGGGAAGGTTTCACGGAAACTTTGAAGGAGGATATCCAAGGAAGTAAAAAGGTTCTATATGGATTCGTGAAAAACAGTGTGAAAGGTAGGGAAAACACAAAATTTGTAAAAACTGAAGCAGGACAAATATTGTATCAAGGAGATGATATATTAAAAAGATGGGAAGAATACTTTTCAAAGCTACTAAATGTTAAATACATTATTATTAATAATAATAGATTTCCACGGTGGGTGGGTGGATAGCGTGTCGGTCTACTAACCCCAAGATTGCAGGTTCCCTCCTAGCCATGGTAAGTGATTTTTGAAAGGCGGCAAATATACGACACGCATGTCATACGATGTTGGCATGTCAAAGAACCCATTTGAATTCAGTAGGCCGTGTTCATAATGACAAAATTAATCTCGGGAGTTTCCGCCAACACAAAGTTCCTCATTTCTCTACTAGAAAGCACTATAGTGTTCAAGGAAATTAGATATCTAACCTCCTTGACTTTCATAGTGATTCAAGAAACAACGAAATTCGACATGCAAGCTACCCTCTGGGTGTCAAATTACAAAGCTTGCACCCGGCATCCGAGGCCATACGATATTATTATTATTATATTATTATTATTATTATTATTATTATTATTATTATTATTATTATTAATACTGTAATCTAATGAAAATAAATGTAAGGGTTACAGTAGCCTACTTATATGTAGCCTCCTTTATGTAGGAAAATACCAACATTGTTGACCAAACATCGAATACACCACTTCTAATATTAGCATAGATGTGCTCATTTCTGAGCGTAAAATTGATAAAAATATATTTATTTTGAAAAACTAATAATAATAATAATAATAATAATAATAACACGTATATTCAAGATCTTCAAGATATTCAAGAACGCAATCCCCTCAGGAAGAAACTACACGACCACCAGGGTTTTCAAGAAAAACCGAAGTTGAAGACGGGAAAGATGTGGACGAAAGAAAGAAAAGAGCAACACCGGCAACGTATGAAGGAACACTGGGCAAAGATCCAAAGCCCAGAGAAGCCAGTTGAAATAACGTGGTCCTTAGTTGGCCGATACGATTAAAGAAGAAGAATAACACGTATACATGATTATGTTTCTCTATGTAACGGAGAAACTTAAACTTTTATATTATTATTATTATTATTATTATTATTTACTTATTTATTTACAGCATATTTTCCCAATATCGGAAAGCGTTAAACACTTTGACTCAATTCTTGGCGTTCTTCTTATTTTGCCAGTATTGTATCATTCTGTTGGAGAATGCTAATTTTCTTTCGTCAGACCTTTGAGGTCTGTAAGGTGTAGGTTTTGCTCGCTCTGGCTGGACTTCCCAGTTGTTCACTTTGTTACGAAAGGAGTCTGTCTGATGTGTCGGTATGTTAGCAGTTCGCATTTCTTTTTGTACTTCTTTCATCCATGGTGTTGTACTTTTGAGTGATGATATGTAATCTAGTATTCTTTTGGTTAGTCGGGTATTCGGCAGTCTACTTACGTGCACGAAGCATTTCAATAGGCTAGTCTTTTTCTGATGTCGACATCGATGTTTGAGTATGTTTGAGTATTTTACAGTTGTCTTGATTGACTAGTCGGTACCCGTCAGGAGTGAGTCTTGGTCCTAGTATTTTCCGAATTATATTTCTTTCTTCCTTCTTGATGTCTTCAAGTTCATATTTCTTATTGAGTGTAAGCGGTTCGCTTGCGTAGAGATTTGCCGGTTGCGTATTATTATATTATTATTTATATTATTGATATTATTACATTTATAATTTTCAGATACGCCAGTTTGCCAAAACTTTTGTCCTCAATGACCATTTCACGTACGAATAAATCTATAAGATGGATCTTTCATATTTAATCACCCTTAATACGACCGACTGTTCCATGAACCTACTTTGGAACCTTGGGCACAAGAGATGAGCGTATAACCAATCACCTGCGCCATTAAGCCGACTCGTCAATATGTTAATTGTAGGTTTAATTACCCTCCGTTTTGGTTCAAACCGGATATCCTCGTGCACCTTTGGCTACCGAAAGTTTTACATCAGGGTAACCTTGGTAGAGAAGGTACGTTCGTATACTTGCTAAATCAAACGTGACTGTACTGACTCTGACGCTACGAATACAATATCCAGGCCACTCTTCATGCACGCAAGTGACAGTCGGTTCTAGGAAATCTTTTTTAACATAAGCTTTGGATACAAAACAAGGTGTGTGGTCTTAAAATGGGAGCAGATATTTAATTACTGGAATTGGTTACAAACGTAATAACTTGATCGTACTTTTAAAACCGAGAACAATGAATGGAAGTCATTAGTAAAAAGGTCATACGGCATCACTTGTGAAATATTCTTTCATAATATTGATAATGTTATTTATTTTACGTCCCGTTTAACAAATGCGGCTTTTAAAGACGCCATGTTACCGCTGAGCCACGCAGCCAGCTAATTATTCTATCAGTTTATTGACGAACGTATTAGGGAGGAACTGAAGCTAAACAAGTTGTTTCAATTGTTCTGCATTACGCGATCGTGATGTTGTTATTGATTGCTTTAGGGGCTTTGCGACATCTTGGTCATGTAGCCCCGTACACTTGGGTAAGTGTGGAATTTGTCAGATAACCTGGGTTATTGTGAGGGTTGTATTAGTGAGTGTATTTGTAATTTAAATGAGGATTGGGAAGAAGGTGACCGTGGTCTTAGGTTAGGAACCATCCCAGCATTTGCCTGGAGTGAAAGTGGGAAACCACGGAAAACCACTTCCAGGATGACTGAGGTAGAAATTGAACTTTAGCCTCACGAGGCTGAGTATACCCGGTTCCAAACCTCAGACCAAACCTCTACATACTGTACGTGTAGACATACATTTAACGGGCTAAGTGTAAAGGACCTGACGATGATCACTTGACGATCGAAATTGGTCATCCAAGTGAATTAAATAATCTCATGTATTTATTTTTCAGGTTTAGGAAACATCCATTAATATTCGGTAAACTAGTGTTGAGCGACTGAAAATCATTAATTTCGAATAAAACTGGTTCACTATCGTTAGCCAAGGAGTGATTGACTAGCTGTTTTCCATACACATTTTCCATGCTGCTCGGCAGAATATTGCATGTTTAGAAGCACATACTCAGAACGCAAAGGAGAAATGTCGTCTGTTGTACTACAATGTTTTGTGTGTTTATATTAAAGAGAGCTACAGTACCTTACAGTGCTGCCTATCTCATGTGGTTTACAAAGTAGAGGATAGGGAGACACCCTTTTAATATGAGAGACACAAAAAGGGCTCGTTTTCATATATATTTTCCACTTCATATGTGCTTCAGCAGCCCAACACAACACACACAAACAAACCAACCAACCTCTAAAATTCCCAATATTACAGAGAAAACTAGGAACGTGTAGATAGAGAGGCTGGGGAAAACTTTTTGGCATGGCACGCGGTCTGCTGGTCACTTGTTTTACAACTCACTCCCCGCACCCTGCCCCTGCCATATTAGATGACCCAACCAGCACCCGACCCGACATCGCCGCAACATTGTGGCCACCTCGCCTGCTCCATGCTTTCTCAGACACAGCCTCACCGTGTACGCCACGGAAAAAAATAATGAAAATAATGACATCAAGGGAATTACTTTTTTAATAAGGGATTTTGCTAAAACTATAACGAAATGGCAGTAGGGGGTTGTTTTAATAACTTTTTGGTTTCTTTTTCTTTTCAAGTTGTGATTAAAACAGTAGAGGGTGTTATAATACTTGCACAACCCCCACTGTGCATGACGTTAAACAGGTGAGAGACGAGTCTAACACTGTGCTTTGTCATAGGAAGAGAAAGATTTTCATTTTAACATAAAAAAACTCATGCTTGCTAACTCAACTGCTATCTTCATGAGTTCTGGTCGGCAGAGCACAATCATTCTCTCTGTGACATGGGTTAGCTAAAACTGTCATTGTACCGTGAAACATACATTTCCACAGCCGTACTAATAGTCCGATAGAATACGTGGAGCTCATTTCCTTACGATTGAATGCACAATATTACAGCGCTGTGTAACCTTTCATCTCTTCATTTGGGGGGGGGGGGGGGGGGGTATTTCTTACCATAAGGGAAACACATTTCATAACCAACACTCTTACTCAATTTCTAAAACAATCCCTTCTTCTTCCTTTCTCTTATATTCTTTACCGTCGCAACATCTCATCTGACTTTTTATCATCAACAAAACATAGCCTATTCTTCATAAAAGAAAATTAAATCCATCTTACAAAGAATCTCTCAAACCACAAGAATCAGAAAAACATAGGACAAACATCCTAAGAACATCCTACCTTACTGCTGAACCATTACAAGGAATACCTATGCTCAGGCGATAAGGCCTGCAATGCAATGAATGGCCCATCAGCAAAAGCCTCGAACCTTAACCTATAAATGTAAACTCACAGTTGTTATATATTTTGTTTACATAGTTTACACCTACATCGGAGCACTTAAATCAATCCAATTACATTTAATCTCATCTAGGCCATTAAGCTGTCATCATCTTCATTCTCTCCCAAAACCTCTTCATTCTGGCTGCCCTTTCCTCTTCTGATATGATGACATAGCCTACTGTTTTCGTTGCATAGCTTTTAGTGTTAAGTCTTATACAGGGTGTTTCAAAAATACTTTTACAAACTTTGGGAATTCCTTACACCAAAACAAGAAAAAATGTTCATATACACATATGTCCCAAAATCCTTCTTGTCGATTTATTAATGAAAGAACATAGTATAGTGACACATTAATTGACAGCCTGTTTGGAAGTGTTTAACACATGAACTCATATAAAAAAAAAAGGTTTCTGACTCTGACAGAAGGAAAGACTGTCATATGCACAAGTGTCCCAGAGTCCTTGAATTTCCCGGGAGAGACTGTTGAACTCATAGGTACACTGATAAAACTTCACCACACACAGCTCACAACAAGTGCTCGAAATGTCTTCCTCTTGCGTCGAGACACGCATTATGGACTGATGAGTATGTGTATATCCAAGCGTTAACCACTCCCTCCCGGAAAAACAAAGGGGTCGAGGACACATGGTCATATGACCTTATTTTCTTCTGTCGGTGTCAGGACCCCATCCCCGAAGTTGACAAAGTATTTCTGAAACACATGTATGTTCGGTTTTCAGAATCCTCTTTTATTCACTATTTGCAATTTGTTGCATTGTAATATTCAAATCTTCTAAATTATTTTGCACTTCTTTTATAAATGTTAATGCATGTGAAAAATTAGTACAGTACTGTAGTTACAAAATTTTAAAAACAAACTTAATACTGTATACCATTTAACATGACATGATTATTCTCCACTATTGTCCTTGCAATAGTCACCATTTGTGATAATATTCTCATTTCTGGTCACACAATACACATATACATTGATCATTTGCGTGGTGGAATTTTTTGGTTGTACATATCTTATGGTGAAAACCATGTATGGCAAGCCTAATAGTGGCATGCCTTTGCGTTTGGTTTGTCTTTGTCCAATTTCTGTTTATCATAGCATCAGTTCCAAAAAATTCTTCAGCGATTTCTTCTTGTTCTCTTTTTCGTCTGGATATCACTGTATTGTATGCGTCTGTAGATAGTAGCTGTAGCTGAATCCTTAAGTCCTCCAGGAAGAAACATTCTCTGGAAAGGGTGTATATTATCCTGTTTGGGGCGTTACTTCCCTGTTCCTAGAGCTCTTTTCAAACATCTACTTTTGACATTGTCAATTCATTCCATGTATGTCCCGTATGGTTAATTTGCGATCAGTAGCATGATCTGCTGTTTGTCCATAGCTGTTCTAAACAGTGACACTGTATTAAGTCCAAACCACTGGCTTAAGTTCTTTAGCCAGGATATTCGTCTGCGTCCTGGACCCCTAATGCCATCAATCTTCCCTTGGATAATTAATTGCAAGAGGTGGTACTTGTTGTTGCGCACAAAATTACCAAAGTATTCTAGTTTTCTCCTTTTGATGATTGAGAATTTCCAAGTCTTTGCCCATACGCCGCAGTACTTCCACATTTGTGACTTTAGCTGTCCATGATATCCTTAAAATCCTGCGATACGTCCACATTTTAAATGCTGTCAGTTTCTTATTTAAAACCTCGGTAAGTGTCCATGATTCAACTCCATAGAGCAGGACACTAAAAACGTAGCATCGAAGCAGTCGGGTGCAGAAAAACATACTTTTTTGAACTTCTTTGAACTTATTATTTCTTTGCTTTACTTTTCCAAAAGTAAACAAAATTTTGGTGATTTTCAGTCAGTCAACACGAATGATAATGTTTTCCAAAAGTAGTTTAATATTTGTTTTAATAGTCTATTGTCATATAAACTCGATAAATGACAGGAAAAGGAAATTCTCCTTTTTCTCGCCGTGTCTATTACTGAATCATTTATTTATTTATTTATCCTATGAATCACTTTCTCGGTAGACTACTGCATTGGGCAACAATCTCAATTGTCCATCTACAGCCATATTTGTAAGGATAAAATGCATTAATTCATGTGTCTGTCCATTGATTGTCCTCGACATTTCATTATAATACATAGTGCTGGACAAATTTATGGCATCACCTTCTACTTGATAGTTGCATTCTAAAAGTAATAATGTTATTGATTTACGTCCCTCTTAACTACTCCGGTGTTTAGAGACGCCGAAGGGGATTTTAAACGTGCTAGTAAATCTACTTTCTGCATTCACTCACTTTTAAGCACTATTACAGTGACAGCTCGAAGTAGAAAAGTCAATGATGTGGACCTGATGAAATAGTTCGTTGAAAATTTTTGAGGTTGGGATAATTTGTAATTGTGCTCATATGTCTACGTGGAAATAAGAAGCTTTTATTATGATTTGTTACTGTGAAAATAGTTAGTCCAATAAAACAAGAGTAGTTATAAATGAATGTTTGATCATTGAATCTATCATAGACATTTCCACTTCGAGCCGCCTTTTTTTTTAGAGATTTTTCTTTCGTCTTTAATATAAAAATTGTAACAGATCGGATTTTTATTTTGAGAGTATTTTTAATCATTTTATATAGTATTTAGGAAATAGTTTTGAAATCAGCCTTTTTGTTTTAATAAAATTGTATGTCAATCTTGCGACTTCATTTGCACAACTATTGTTTGCTTAAGAAGGGTATAATGTAACTGAATCCGATACACTCTACTCAAGAATTACAATTTATTGACTTACGGTATTATTTTACTATTTCATTAAACTTTTCAAGAAGGATTTTGGGCAGATATGGTCTTTTTCATGTCTTTTTATATTTTATTAATTTCTCACGTTCTCCTTACATTTGTGTTAGTGTTTTTAACTTATTTTGAAAGTTCATTCAAAATTGTTATTTAATTTATCATAGAGTGTAGTTTTTGCTTGTATTTTACATTAACAATTAAGTTCTTACAGTACAGTTCATTTTATTATATCTGGTTTTTTTTATTGTATTCATTAATTCAAACTCAAATTATCTTATAATGTACGATTTGTCATTTAGAATAGTTTAGTTTAATGCCTTGAAATGTTGATGAAGAGATTATCGATATCTCGAAACATGTCCAAAACTTCCTAAAGTTTTCTATTAAATAAATATTGACTGGACGGATTTAATTTATTTGTCTTATAAGTTTCATATTATAAGTCAATGCAGAATGCTGACTATATAGCCTATTATTGTAAATGCTAGATAATGTTCTTATGCAAAAAATATGAGAATTGCGCGTACACCACATAACTTTTTTCGGCTTTTCCCAATTAATTGGGGTCGCCGGAGCCAACCAGGCTCATTTTGGTTTTGGCTGGGGATTTAAGGCCGGATGCCCTTCCTGACGCTACGTGATTTTTCAGGTGAAAATTCCACCCCTCTGTCACCGGGATTCGAACCCCGGCCGTCTGGGTTAAGGACGAGCAGGTAAGCCACTACGCCATCACGCTCCCCGCGCATACACCACAATTCCAGATAATAATCCTAATCAACGAATAATGCACATCTCACAAGTTGTGATCTCCTGAACTGTCTATTATTATTAGAATAATCAATATTACATCCATTAATACAAAAAGAATATATACATAGGTCTAGGGGACCCAATTACATTTCATTTACGGTTATTCCCATACCATCCTGTATATGAAGAATGCATCGTTTTAGAAGCGGTGCGTGCTTGTTATCATATTTATTTATCCCACCCTGTACGACAAATATGACGAGAGCCAGAAATAGAATTTTTGCACTGCATGTCATCTGTCAGCTGTGCTAGATGTCTATATTAATAAAATATCTCCCCGGAAGTCTGCCTTCCCTCTCTCTCACTACTATTCTACTCTTTTAAATTAATCGCCGTCGCTGTGTCGTTGCGTGGAGTGGCTGGAGCCAATATCGGCCCATGTAGGCCAGTCAAGAGGGGACGGGGTAGCTCTCATTACTTCCCCATTCAGCCCCAACAATCGGAGTCAATTGTCGAGCTGGGCGAGGTCATCGTGCGACACACTCAAATATCGTCCAGCCTGATCCATCATGCAGTCATCTCTCAACAATCAGCTCCTTTGTCGAGTTTCGTGATGTTATCGCGCGACAGAGACAATATCGTCCAGCCTCTTCCATCGTACAGTGATACCAACAGTCATTGTTGAGCTTCACGAGTCATCGTGCGACACAGACAAATATCGTCCAGCTTCTTCTATCGTACAGTCAACTCTCAACAATCAGCTCCATTGTCGAGCTTGGTGAGGTAATCGTGTAACACACACACGGGCTCTACACAAGTACAGTCAACCCAACAATCAGAATCAATTGCCGAGCTTGGCAAGGTCATCGCGTGAAACAGTCAAATATCGTCCAGTGTCTTTCACAATGTACACAGTGTATTGCCAGTTAAATTAATAGAGCCAATTGTTGAGTTTTGTGAGGTCATCACAAGACACAGCCATATATCGTCCAGTGTCATCATTCGTATAGCCAGTACAACAATCATGAGCCGATTGTCGATCTTGCCGAAGTGACTGCACAACACAGCCAAATACCGTCCAGCTCCTTGTAGTCAATCCAACAGAGCCAATGTCAAACTTGTCGTGGTACCACGTGACATAGCATACAGTGGCGATCCCTCCTTGTAGGACGTGAGGATCATCCTACAGTCAACTTTTCAGATTTAACTGTTTAAAAAAATTAAATTAATTGTTTTGTAAAATAGTCTTTGGTGCTACTTGCGCGCCCTCTCGATAACCTGTCTCACCGTCACTGGCAGTACTTGTAACTAGTTCTACATTTCACACCTAGATGGGTGAAGTGTGACCTTCACCGCCCGGAGTAGAAAGCTGAGGAAGGAAGCTTTACATCCTCAAAGCATGTGTTTATACGAATAGCTTTAGAAATGTGTGGGTAGCCCTTGAGGGGGAAGTGGGAGGTTTGGTCTGTTAAATGGCGCTCTGAGGACGTCGACTGAGATCCTCAAGTTTCGCTATTGGTTGAATTTAAACGAACACTACGGGCTTATTGGTTCCCATTTCGCGCGGATAAATGGGTAGTCTGTTTTCAGCGTGTGCACATCTTTGGAGTGGTATTCGATTGTATTGTATAGTGTAATGTGCTCGTAATAGTGCTGTGTGACTGAATAATTAATAATAGACCGAGTCTAATAACTCAATTTAGCCCACCTATAATAATTATCTTAGGTTAGTAAGTAGCCAATCCTATTACGTCCTACACATTATAAAAATCAGGAGTCGTCAATGGCATAATAACGTCCAGCTTCTTCTACAGTAAGATATACACTACGCAGTTAACCCCCATAATCACCTCAATTGTGTAACTTGGGGAGGTACTGTATGTACGTGGAACAACATATTCGGATTTTGGAATATGAATAATTCTCACCACTCGCGAAACATTCGTGTTCGACCAGAAACAACACCACGATCGGCGCGCTGAACATGCCTACCATAAAAGACTACAATATACTTCCTTTCGTTATAAAATGCGTTTGTGGCCTTTTATTTCAACCACAAGTGTAGGCCTCATATGCCGTGTCTATACGTAAGAATCCCTTGCACGAGAATTTCGGGGGGAGGGACAAGCTAGTTTGTCTTCTCGTACTGCGACCGTTTTATGAGCACCATCAAGCCTAGTAGCGTGCCATAGGAGCTGCCTTTTCTTGGGTAATAATAAAAGTCTCCAATAAAACACAATAAATTTTATTGTTCCATACAGGTGACTTATAACAGGCTTGTCGGGACCACTAGACGCTTGGTGGAAAGGTTGTATTAAAACCCTAAATGAGCACAAATTCCTAAAGGCTGCAATACAGGCGTAGATAAATTACTAGAATAATTGACTTAAAAGACACCTCACCTCAGGTGACAATACTGCTTGCCACGGTGGGTGAGTGGATACCGTGTCGGTCTACTAACCCCAAGATTGCAGGTTCGCTCCTGGCCATGGTAAGTGATTTTTTGAAAGGCGGCAAAAATACGATACGCATGTCATACGATGTTGGCATGTCAAAGCACCCATTTGAATTCAGTAGGCCGAGTTCATAATGGCTAAATTAAACTCGGGAGTTTCCGCCAACACCAAGTTCCTCATTTCTCTACTAGAAAGCGCTATAGTGTTCAAGGAAGCTTAGGTATGTAACATCTAACCTCCTGGACTTTCATAGTCAAGGAACAACGAAATTCGACATGCAAGCTACCCTCTGGGCGTCAAATAACAAAGCTTGCACCCGGCACCGAGGCCATACGATATTATATTATAGGTGACAATACAACTTAAGTAATCTGAGAATAATTTCTTTAGACCGTTAATATAGTCCTTAATGTGCTTGGTAGAGTATATTTGGTGTGCAATTACACCCCACAAGGTGAATAGAATTTATTTTAAAAACTACGTAAGTTTAGGTTCCCACCAAGTAACTAGTTTGCATTATCGATATCATCTATCTCTATAAAAAAAACAAATGTTTCTTGTTTTTCTGTTTGTCCCGTAACTTGTGCATTTATATATCACTCAACCGATTGCGATGAAACTTTGGTGAGTTGTGCGCACTCCCGAGAATGTTTCTGAACGCGACTCGTTTAAACAAATCAGTGTTGGCACGCGAATCGTTTCAAAAAAAAAAACTTTTGGTTAGTTGGCGTGTGCACACTCACGAAAGTTTCTAAATTAGTCAATCCATTTCACAATAGGTGGCACGCGAGTCGTTTAAACAAATGAATTTTGGTCAACTGTTGGACATCCCCACTAAAGTTTCTGAATTAGTAAATATAATTTACAATTGGTACCTCATGAGACGCTTCAAAAAATGAGTGAATTTCATTGAGTTTGGCGTCAATTTCTGTGTTTTATTTTTATGAGTACGTAACCAAAAGCAATTCAAAGAACAAAATTACAATACAAACACTTCCTTTGTTTCTTTCTTTGATTGGCATTGCAACGCATGCCGGAAATAGGCCTACACAGTCGGTCTAACGCGAAATTTCTAAGTTACAAAAATGTTGTAACTTATGTGTTCTGTTAATATTAGACAGTGGCATATCATTAAATATTAAATTTGAGATCATGGGGAAGGAGTATGATATTCACAAAGCAATAGCATAGTAATGGAGCAGATAACCTGCGTGTGCGACTCGGGTGCGTGGGGTTCGAGGTTCAAATCCGGGGCCTATCCATCAGCTTTCTTTGTTCTCTCTCTTCTCCTTTCAAGTGGAAGCAGATTGTTTGTTGACATTATTAAGAAACGGAACCAGAGTGATATGATATTCAACGTTTGCTCTGGTGTGCGTAAAGGTGGGTATACACTTGCGCGCCGCGCACTGCGCGCGGTGCGTGCATCGCGCGTGTGTTGCTCGTCCAGAATTATTATTTAGACGAACCTCCCGCGATCCATAGGAAACCCACGAACATTCTCTATTCAGTTTGGAGTGTGGTAAATATAATCATGTCTCCGCCGTACGAGGAAAACCTCGCGATTGCGGTGATGAGTTGTGCGGCTTTTTTAGCGGCAAGTTTGTGCAAATAGAAAAAGAAACGACGACGACGTTGGTGGCACACTGGCCTGTTTAAAAAAAAGAATGGCGTGGAGCTAATGATGGACCTGAAGTCTCAATAAATAAGCGGCCAGTATAAGAATTTTACTCGAATGTCACCGACTTTGAGAATCTGCTGCAGAAGATTGGACCCCACATTTCCAAAGAAGATACGTATTTCCGCCCTGCGATTTATTTTACTTTTCTCAAGCCGGTAGGAAGAGAGCAGAGATATCACCTTCTTCTTGCATTGGTCCGCAAATATATCCATCTCAGCATCTGATTTTAGTCTAATGGTTTCTTAAAATGATCCTTATGTTGAGGATCCCACAGAAGAGGCTTTTCGCGATAAGCATCGATCAGTTTTATCACAGATTCGTCTGACCACTCCATTATCACCACTAAAAACGCACAAATATTGCAATCAGATGCGCGCGAGATACAACGAACTTCTCACAATCCCGTCTAAATCTGAACTGCGAACACTCAAAGTGCGCGTGGAAAAAACCGACAGGAGATGGATCGTGGTGCGCCACTCGCGCGCAGCTTCGAAACCCAGTACTAATCTAGCGAACTTGCTGCGCGCGAGCGGCGCGGCGCGCAAGTGTATACGCACCTTAAGGGTGCACGAGCCTGACTGCTCGAGCTGAGCCGTCACACCTGATGACGTCACATGATTAACAGTTGTGGTTCACTTTTAAGGTATTTCCGGACACTTGCAACCCTAAGTGTCCTGTATAAAATTACTTGTCTCGGTGCCATCTACGTCCCTATAGAGAGTTTTAAACGTTAATAAGAGACACCCGGTATAGTGTGGCAATGAGATATATCAGGAAAATAACAGGAAATAGGAAGGTTTTAGGAAATCAAAAGACGAAGAAAAATGGTAGCCTACATGTAGACAACATCACAACCGTATAAGCGATTATACAGGGTCTTTCATATAAAATAAGAGCGCCAAGCGGCGGCTTTGTTAACCGCGGCTGCGGTCACCTTAACCGAGCTTTTGGCGCGCCAAGGCCCCCTGCTTTAAGCGTGTGTACAATCCTATATGATGCAAGCGGCCTTGCTAGCGTGTGTACAATGCTGAAATCTTACTTTAGTTAGTTATTGTTGATGAAACCGAAACCCCTACGTGAGCTAATTTTGTGAGTGATTTATTCGGAGACCGTTCAAGATTCTCGCCAATGTCATCTAGCTCATCCTCTGTTAAAACTGTTCGTGTGCGGGCATGTTTTTTTTTATTGAGCACCGAGCCAGTAGTATCAAACTTATTTGCAATTACGTGAATCTGTGCTAATGAAGGTGGCACTTCATCAGGAAATTGCTGAACAAATGCATCACGTACCCGCCGAGCCGACTCGTACTTAAAATAAGTTTTACATAAAAAATACGATGTTGCAATGATAACTGTCTCACCATGTTAGCACTTGAGGTATAGACTGGCGACTGAGCAACTGCACGCTTATTGCAAGGTCAAGTTTGGTAATGTCAATCTGTTATTTTTATACAGTCCATCGGAACTTGGAAAAAAAAAAAAAACATCGTATGTACTATGCGCGCGCTTTCAATACTATAGGGGCTTCGGTTTCATCAACAATAACTAACTAAAGTAAGATTTCAGCATTGTACTCACGCTAGCAAGGCCGCTGCATAATATAGGATTGTACACACGCTTAAAGCAGGGGGCCTTGGCGCGCCAAAAGCTCGGCCAAGGTGACTGCAGCTACGGTTAACAAAGCCGCCGCTTGGCGCTCCTATTTTATATGAAAGACCCTGTATGATCTAGCCATGTACTGAACGTTGTGGATCGTAAGCCATGAAAACTACTTTGAGGTAACATTTTGTAAATGGAAAATGTTGTTCTTACGTCGACTGAAGTGTGCTAGGAAACAACCTGTATACAGCGCCCTAGTTTACATGTGAGACTTTCGATTGTGCCGACAGAAAGGGGGTTATATCGTTCTATCGATGCCTTCACAGCATCAATATTATGTGTGTACAAGGGTGGGATTAGATAGGGGAGGCATCCCCCAGCTGACATGTCAGTCAGCCCTTCTTACCTCAAAACCTATAACTCACTTTGTCTACTCCATATTGCATTTCATTCACGCTCTCTCGACTGCACGACTCCATATGGCCGTCAAAATACAGACTGCATGCTAACTAACACAAAACTGAAGCGTAATTAAAATATAGTTTCTCAAGCAACACAGACAGAGAACGCTCAGCACACAATGCATCTCGAAATTCAGAAGTAGAGTAAATTCGAACTTCACCCTTGAAATGAATTTCCAAGTGGTCCAATTTTGTTGTTAATTCATTTAGGGGGTTGAGACTTGCGTGTAGGCCTATATATAGATAGGATTTGTCTGATAACCTGTGTTATTATATAGTCAGTAGTAAGGTGTGTATTTCTAATTGAGGCTAGGATTGGAAAAGGGGTGACCATGACCTTCAGTTAGCAACCATCCTAAGATTATCCGGAGTAGAAATGGGAAAACACGGAAAACCACTTCTAGGATGGCTTAGGTAGGAATCGAACCCACACCTCATCAGTTTTGCCTCACGAGGTAGAGTAGAGCCCATTCCAGCCCTCAGATCAGAATTAAATTTCTTGACAGAGCCGGTAATCGAACCCGAAACTGCAGGGCGATAGTCAAGGATGCTATCCGCTACACAAGGAAGTATACCTTTTCAATTCTAACGATTGTTTGTTATGCTCTATTTTTGTGTAAGGGAACGCATTATACACATAATAATGGGACTTAACAGTCCTACGTAAATAATCTATGTATGTTTCACAAAACTCAAGCTCCTAAACCAGAGGGAGTTAGAAGGTGTGGTTTGTACCAAAATCTTCCAAATCGTCTCAATACTACAGGAAAAATCTTGAATTTCTTGAAAAGTCAACGGAAAAGTATATATGTATTTGTTTATAAAGTGCTTTTAAACAAATAAACAAGACGATAGCCCCTGGCAGAACTGTGCCGCGTACAGCCGCATAGCACTAGGGCCAGGCGGGTAGTCTCTTCACAAGGGGCGCACACAACCCATTGTGCAACCAGCAGCAGTGATGAATTGTCTCTGATTTCATAAATATCGACAATTTGTGTAACAAGTGCGTTTAAACAAATAAACAGCTCGCATAACAGTAAAGCCAGGCAGGTGGTTTATACAGAAAGCCCGCATAACAGTAAAGCCAGGCGGGTGGTTTATACACATACGAGATTTCTCACATGGGTCCGCTAGTAGCCTACTTAAATAAACAGTCAATCATTATCTCTCTGCATGTCTGTTACCACACATTTAATAATAATGTTATTGGTTTTACATCCCTTTTAACAACTGTGGCTTTTTGAGACGCCGGGGTGCCAGAATTTAGCCCCGAAGGGGATCTTTAACGTGCCAGTAAATATACTGACACGGATCCCTGGCATTTGCGCACCCTCAAATGCCAACTGGCTGTGCCTGGATTCGATCTCGCAACCTTGGGTACAACAAGTGAGAACGTCACCACTGTGCCACGCAGCCACATATTTAAAGGACTGTGAACTACAGTCGAACGTCTACAGTATATCTTGAATTTTCGATATATCGAAGTAATTTTAACTTCCCGGTGAAGTTGTACACAATTTATATGTCATATTTCTCTATAATTCGAAGTTCTATTACTCAAATATTTCGATACCTCAAATGATATTTTGTTCCCAAGATATAAAATATGTGTCTCTCGAAGTTGGGGTGAAAGTGAAGTTTAATTATTTTCTTTGGGTGTGACATGGGAATGTAAATATCGATTCATTCGTGCAGGGCATCTGGACAGTGCAAGTCTGTCAATTTCTGTCAGCTGCTTATTATGCTAGGAATTCCAGGTAATACGCTATCAATCATTATGAAATATAAACACAAGTTTTATTACGCTATGCAAGAGTCACGTTTTTGAAAGAAACGGAAAATACATAACTTACAGTACAGTAAAACTAAGCGAAATTTATCTGCAATATTTGCACGGCAACATTTAGCCTAACCCTAGTTAGTATACATGCATGAGTAGACCTAGTGACAATAACAGCTTGACGTAGCAACACTTCACTATTTATGAATTTATGATAATAGAACCCCATTTTTCCATGTACCGTATCTCAAATTTTCGATAACTCGAAGTAATTTTTATTTCCGAAAGCACTTCGGTTGTTGGTGCGTTCCTCAGTTTACGGGCTGCGACAACATGGTCATGTAGCCCCGTGTACTTTGGGTGTGTATAGAATCTGTCTGATAACCGGTGTTAATTGTGATTGCTGTAGTAGTGGGCGTTATCTGTAATTCAGGTAAGGACTACACACGATCAATTTCAGTAGTTCCTACTTTTGCTACCAAATGCTAACCGTCAACGACACCTAGTTGTGAATTTGGCTACTAGATGCCACCACAACCTTCAACTGACGGCGAATGTTGGAACTAATGGAGCGTTAATCAAATCTAACCTACAAATTTAGCTTCACACATTTGTAGTTAGTGGACGGTTCTTTTACAAGCCATAAACTCATGACATGGGCCTGCCAGCTTTACATCCCCTCCGAAGGAATGCATACTAAGGGATTTTTACCCGTGATCTTGGGCATAGAGGCTCAGCATGCTATCAACTACGCCATCAAAACCGAAAGAACTTCGAGAAATCGAAGTTCGACTGTATTGTTGTTGTTGTTGTTGTTGAGTCTTCAGTCTTTCGACTGGTTTGATGCAGCCCTCCATGTCTCCTTGTCCTGAGCTAATCGTTTCATCTCTACATAGCTACCACATCCTACATTCAAGGCAATCTGTTTAACATATTCTAACCTTGGTCTACCCCTACAGTTCTTGTCCTCGACCCTTCCTTCCATAACTAACTTTGCTATTCCTGGGTGTCTTAGTATGTGTCCTACCAACCTATCTCTTCTCTTCATTAGCAGTTGCCACAAACATCTCTCCTCTCCCACTCGTCTTAATACCTCTTCATTCGTGACCCTATATACCCATCTGAGCATCATTCTCCTGTAACACCACATTTCAAACGCTTCAATTCTCTTATTTTCTGCTGCACCAATAGTCCAACTTTCACTTCCATAGAGCGCCACGCTCCTGACAAAGGCTTTCAAAAATGACTTCCTAATACCTAAATCTATATTCGATGTCAACAGATTCCTTTTTTGTATAAATGCTCTCCTTGCCTGTCCTAACCTACTTTTTATATCCTCTTTGCTTCGTCCATCACTGGTTATTTTGCTTCCCAAGTAACAGGAGACACCTAATTCCTTTAGTTATTCACCTGCCAATTCAACATCCATAGGGCTTTCTGATTTCTTTCGGATGCATTCCAATATTTTTGTTTTACATTATTTAAATTAAAATGTCTGAATTACCTCGTAAGCTATGAAAGACCTTTGAAATAATATTCACCAGCATGTGTTGTGAAATGAAGCCCACCATTGACGACGTTGTAACGTTTTGAAAGAAACAATCTTATCCTGTTATTTGTAAGCTGAAATAAAGAGCATGACATCGTGCCGGTGAAAAAAGGGGATAATGCAGAACCACAGGAAGTATTAGAAGCAAGTCAAAGTATGACATAGATCTCGTCGAGAGGTAAATCGCGCTGGAGGCACTGTAAAAATGGCACACTTGAAACCACCCCCACTCTGTCTGCCGCTACGTTTTTCAATATTTTATCTCGTTTAGAAACCACCCTTCTCCTCTTCACCCGCTTATAGCAAGGTGTCATCATTTCCCAAAGGGGAGGAAGTAAAAAAGGAGGTTAAAAAGAAGGGGGTTGGGTGGGTAGCAGCGAGGTTGGGGGGTCGCAATCTCGGCTTTAAGAGAGACCCTGAGGGGATGCTGAGAGATATGGAGCCCCCGAGGGTTTTGAGGTTCAGACGGGAGGGGATAAACACATAGGCTACACAACTAGCTGCTCGTCTCTTCCAGAACACATCCAAACCAAGGTATTTGTTACATGATTTCCCTGCTTCACACATTTAAATATTGTTATTCATTCGCATTGCCGGCCTGTGATGTTGGGGTAGCGCGCCTGCCCCTCACCCGGAGGCACCGGGTTGGATTCCCGCCTCCGTCAAGAATTTTAGAAGTTGACGTGACGGCTGGTGACGGCGAAGTGTACTCAGCCTCTTGTGGAAAATTGAGAAGTTGTCTGATAGTGAGGCAGCGCCCAGGTCAGGAAAACCAAGATTAATGGCCGAGGGGACCCGACGCGCTGACCACAAATCATCCCGTAATCTGCAGGCTGAATGGCTGGGCAGTGGTCCCGTGATAAACTAGGTTCTTCATGGGCTGTGGTGCCACGGGGTTAACTAATTCGTACTAAGGGATTGGGGCATCTTTGGCATCAGGCCTGTGCACTTCTGATATCCTGCGTTTTTGTGATGGCTGTAATAGTGTTGTTGGTTGGTCCCTCAGTTTAGGGGCTGCGACATCGTGGTCATGTAGCCCCGTGTACTTTGGGTGCATGTAGAATTTGTCTGATAACCGATGTTAATTGTGATGGCTGTATTAGTGTGTGTTATCTATTTTTAATTCAAGTAAGGACTGCATACATTAGATTTTCAAGTAGTTCCAACTTTTGCCACCGTCAACGACCAACTTGTTCTGCACTTTGTTACTATATACCACCGCAGTCGGCTCCTGGCGACGAACGTTGGAACCTATGAGCGTTAGCTTCACGCAGGTGTAATTAGTGGAAGGTTCTTTATCATGCCATAAATCTATGACATGGGACCGCAGGCATTACTTCCCCTCCGAAGGAAGACATACTGAGGGATTTTAACGCTCTTAAAAATCCGACGACTTGGGCCGGGTTTGAACCCGCGACCTTGTGTTAGTGCGTGTAGCTGCAATTATTAGAGGCGAAGATAGGGTAAGTGCCCTGCGACTTGTAGTAAGGTGTATCGTGGCATTTGCCTAGAGAGAGTGGAAGGAAAACGAAGAAAACTAGGAATATGAGTGGCCGTAAATGCCTCACTTAGTCCTACAAGAATATAATGAAGATATAAACAGTAGAACCCCAACTCATGATGTAGTGGCAAGCATTATTGGACGCAACCCCTTACGTTTAATTTTCGACCCCAGGTCTGTCAAGAATTTAGAATTGTAATGGACGTGGGTAGGTTCATGTCTATCACAAGGGGTGGTCCGGTTCCGTGGCTAAATGGTTAGCACGCTAGGATTTGGCCCGTAGTGCACCGGGTTCGATTCCCGGCTGAGCCATCAGGGATTTTAATCTCTTAAGAGTTAATTCCCGTGGCTCGGGGACTGGGTGTATGCGACGTCTTCATCCTCACTACATTCTGCCACGCCCAGGTCGCCCACGGGCGTCAACTAGAAGGAACTGCACTTGGCCTCTCCGGAGGCCAGACGCATCATCATCATCATCATCATCATCATCACAAGGGCCTAATGCGCCATCCATGTCTAACGGAAGAGGTTAATAAATAGGCATAATGTGACGGAATGTACGTGCGGTATGTTGAAGACTCCCTTTGGCTACAGCATTAGGCAGGTTTGCATTTGGGATCACGAGGTTTCAAGACCACACCAAGACTTTAAAATTCTCTATAATTTGGGAATGGTGCCTCTTGCGCCTATCATTTGTCATGCAATCTCGATATTTCCACTGATTATGCACTTTTCTTTAATGTAGGGAATTGTGGACTCGTAGATGCCTTTCTTTTACGAATTTACTCTACTTGGCTATTCAGCATCATTTTCAAAATTAACAGTTGGGTCAAAAAATACACAACATAACTTTTTCTGCCAACTGCAATGATATCCACGAGGAGGAGAAAGAAATGTATTCCTCGTAATGACTTAAAATCAATAATTTAGCCAGTGGTTTTTATAGTTATTTCTATGTAAATTTATAATCACAAGATAGTTAACAGTCGGGCAGCATTTATAGCCTTGTCATGGATCATAAAATAAGTCCGTACGTATCAATGTTCACGCTTCCCGGCCATGTATAAATAACACAACTGAACAATTTTCACTGTTAAGTTAGACTTGTAAATGTAACCACAGTGAGGATTCGAAGCCGGAATTCATGCTGTCTGGGCAGGTGCGTTGAGCCACGCCAATGTGACCACGTTAAGACCGCGGAAAATGATCAAGTCTTACAAGGGAACTCTTGGTAGCATTTACCCCCTGATCGGATTGTAATTGGCAGAGGATCCTCTTGGAAGGTCACTATACACGTTGGTAGTTAAAAAATCAACATCGTAACACCAGTTTTTCTTCCCGTAATAGTTTTTTTTAAGGTCTATTGCCTAATAGAGAGGAAAATTTCTAAAAATGTACAAGATTGTGTTAATTAATTGGACGGACGAGTGTGGGAAATTAACAGTAAATTACCCTTAGGAATAAGCTAGGAAGAAAATAAACATACCGTTACAAAGAGTTTGATCCTCAATTTACAGTGATATGACCAATAAAATGAAATTTCGAAAGTTTTGAAGACTTTTGATATTCCGGAGCCCTTTAACTCAGAATCTCTTTTTTTTTTATTGTTATGAAGGAAAATTGAAATAGAGAGGAACATTCATAAAAATCTACAAGATTGGGTTAATTAATCGGACGAACGAATGTGGTAAATTAAAAGAAAAACGCTTCATTTCCCAAAAGAATTTTGCCTTAGGTCAATCAATTTCTCCTCACTTTGTCGACTAACGCTGACCGCTTATTTAAATCGAGCACTTGTGGTCATTTCTTTTATGCTTGCCTGACTTGATAAAAAGTAGAGAATGTCGCATGTCGTTGCTTAATTAATTTGACCTTGTAACATTTCTTCTGGAGCTAAGTAATACTTAGTTTATAATTACCGTAATATAATTACAATTTGAAAAGTTGAGTTGTTTTTATGCCACTGTTTTAAAAACACAGCCTGACTATAATTATTATGAAGAATGTGCGGCCCGAAGGAAGCGGTGTATTTCAGTGCTGATTGGCCGGAGAGGAGACAGCGAATTTCGCACGGTTTTGCTTCACCAGAGGACCAACAAGGTCGGTCTAAGAGCCAGATACTAGGACAAGATTCCATTTTTCACTTATATATATATATATATTTATGAAATTGAGAACGTTTCCTGACTACCTAATCATGGGGAATAATAATAATAATAATAATAATATAATATAGTATGGCCTCGGGTGCCGGGTGCAAGCTTTGTAATTTGACACCCAGAGGGTAGCTTCCATGTCGAATTTCGTTGTTCCTTGAATCACTATGAAAGTCAAGGAGGTTAGATATCTAAGCTCCTTGAACACTATAGCGCTTTCTAGTAGAGAAATGAGGAACTTAGTGTTGGCGGAAACTCCCGAGAATAATTTTGCCATTATGAACAAGGCCTACTGAATTCAAATGGGTTCTTTGACATGCCAACATCGTATGACATGCGTGTCGTATATTTGCCGCCTTTCAAAAATCACTTACCACGGCCAGGAGCGAACCTGCAATCTTGGGGTTAGTAGACCGACACGCTATCCACTCACCCACCGTGACATAATAATGTTACTCGGTTTACGTCCCTTCAAACTACTGCGGCTTTTAGAGACGCCGCCGGGGTGCCGGAATTTTATCACGAAGGGGATCTTTAACGTGCCAGTTAATCTACTGACACGTCTTCCTCGCATTAGCGCACCCTCAAATGCCAGCTGACTGCGCCGGGATTCGATCCTGTAACCTTGGGAACAGCAAGCAAGAACGTTACTGCTGAGCCACGCAGCCAGCCCAGTGTGGTTTCAAAGGCAAGCCGCTCGTTAACGAGCAAAGTGGGAAAACTATAAAGGTACAGAGAAGTTCGAGATGTACTCTTGAGTCGTCAAATTATTAAGAAATCGGCTAAACACGGCGTCGTTGCATGTGCTATTTTTTGTCGTCGAAAAGGCTGGATCAGTTTCCATCTCAAAATTATATGTATCGCGCATAACGGCAACAATGAGATGCGGGTAGTATCTGCGCGCGCCCACTTAGGGGCACGGTGCGCGGTAGACCGTTACACTTGTGAATAACACAAATTGCTTCACGCCAAGTTTGGCTGACCTAAAGCCCAAAACCATATCCTCATCATCATAATCATCATCATCATCACCATCATATATTTTATTTCAGTAGTCTAGATCCCTCCTGCGGCGCTCACAAGCGACCGATCGTGACAAATGAGCATTCAAATGAAAGAGAATAGACATTAGCCATTACGAATTGCACTCTAATTTCATAAATATCTATAGTTTCTTTAAATAAATGACTTAAAAAGATGTACGAAGTGTGCAATTTGCAGATACTGTTGCTGTAGGAAAATACGCTCCATAATTGCTGTCCATCTCACATTTTGGCCGCTGTGACGCCTGTTTCATGTCGTTTTAACATTCTGAGGTATTTCCTTTATCATTTTGCATGGATTTCAGAAACAGTAAATCAAAGGAATGAGTACTCAAATCGTATAATTTCATAAATATCGAATAACCGGTGAGTGTTGTGATGATCCAATTTTCAGTGATTGCCTTAAGTTAGGGAACGTAAAACTTGGAATTCTAAGTGAAATGTAAATAGTATACTATAATCATTTGGTTGAAAGAAAAACATAACAACCTTTCTCCGTAGGTCTCTCATTATAAGCTTATTGGGGAAAGTGTGGTTTATGAACATGCGAGATTTCTCACACGGGTCCGCTAGTCCTTGTTAAAATCCTGAAGAATCACGTAATGATAAGAAGGGCATCCTGTCATTCAGTCAAGGCCAGGCCAGTTCAAATCTCCAACTTCAATTCCAGCTCACTACGTGCTTGAAGAAAAAAAAAAAGTGACTTGCTGTTGTTTATGGAACACTTGTACAATTGAATCGTAATTTGAGTGCAATAAATGAAGAGCGTTTACACTTTATTAGCCGTTTAGGATGGCCCTCATTGGTAGGGGAAGCTAGTGATAAAAAGCAATAAGATAAGGCAAACATGTTTCATGTTTGAACGGCAGAATTCAATCTACTGTAGATGTTAATAGTATACATGCTAGCCATTAATTGAGCGGTGATATAAATTAGATCGTATGGTGGCACACCTGCAAGTGCATTGCAATGCAGAACATGCCCAGTTCTCAGGGGCGAGTCGAATAAAGAAGCACAGTACTCTGAAACAGAATACTAAACCATTTCACATAATTTGTTTGGGATAGTTTAAAACACTGTTTCAGAAGTTCTTCGTCAGTTTTCACACCAGGCAAATAGATCAATATAATTAATATAGTTGAAGTGGCTTCTGAAAATGTATTATTTCGGCAAATCTTTCGACTGTACGTTTCTCATAAATAGGGCCCGGATATTGATGACATGACATATTTTTACTGAGCTGTCTAAAATAATGCTGAAGTACATAGAAACTCCGGACGGGACACCCCGTCTTCAAATATGTCATTTTTGTTTTGCATCTTTTTGCATTTTCCCTCCTATTTTTCCATTTTAAGAGCATTTTTTAAAGTTTGGTAGATTCTTTTGGTCTTATTTTAGAAAAATCGGCCTTTGGAGGTAATTTTTTTTTTCCAATTTAGTCACGTCACACCTTTATATGAGGGAACGTGTCTCAGAGTTAAGAAGAAGCTAGTAGCTGATACAAGATAATTTAAAATATTGAACTTAATCAACCGGGTGGAAACTAGTCTTAGCAACAATCGTGGCGAAATCGCTTCGGGTATTGCATCAAAACTGAAAACAGTGCTGGACTAAAACACAGGGTAAAAAAACATTCTGCAAAATCGCTGCAGACATTCTTTCCGGTGAAAACTACTGCATGGATGGGATTAAGGAGTATTTAGCATAGCAGCAAACGAACTTCCTCACTTCAAGTACGCTCCGATCACATCAGTTAATGTTGAACGTAGCTTTTCGAGATATAAAAACTTGTGCTCTGAAAAAAGTTCATTTTCCGTATTGACAGATTCACTATATAACAAAGGAGAAACTGTTCCGCCTAGCCGCCTAGTCAATACATTTATTTACAACAAGTTATAAACTTGCTATTATATGGTACATGTTTCGGGGCCTCTAGTACTGGTCCCTTCTTCAGCCATAAATTAAGTTGCAAAATCCAGCATAATTAAAGATATCATAATAAAATAAAATCGAGCCTCCGTGGCTTAGGCGGCAGCACGCCGGCCTCTCACCGCTGGGTCCGTGGTTCAAATCCCGGTCACTCCATGTGAGATCTGTGCTGGACAAAACGGAGGCAGACAGGTTTTTCTCCGGGTACTCCGGTTTTCCCTGTCAAAATTTCATTCCAGCAACACTCTCCGCTATCATTTCATCTCATCTGTCATTCATTTAATCATTGCCCCAGAGGAGTGCGTCAGGCTTCGGCAGCCGGCACAGTTTACATCCTCGCCGCTAGATAGGGGCTTCATTCATTCCATTCCCTGACCCGGTCGGAGACTGGAAACAGGCTGTGGATTTTCATAATAAAATAAAATACATAAAATGATGAGTGAATGGAAGAAATGAGGCGAAAAAGAACATATTACTCATGAGAAGTAATGTGAGTGCACATCAGTAAAAATTAACACCATTGGTATTGCTAGGTTCTTGAGAATACACTTATATAGCACTGTTCTAATGTTTGTGCATGTGGAAATCACTTCACTTGGGATTTATAGCCTGTTGTTTACAATGCTGTTGACTGAAACTTGCTGTTCAAGCTGGGGCTTCTGAGCTTATAGTCTTGCATTAGAGGGAAAACATCGAATGTCATGTAATGAAATACATCATCATGATGAGGAGACGTCCAAGTATGGAAAAAACATATTTTACTTAGACCACATGCACAAACATTAGAACAGTGCTATATAAGTGTATTCTCAAGAACCTAGCAATACCAATGGTGTTAATTTTTACTGATGTGCACTCACATTACTTCTCATGAGTAATATGTTCTTTTTCGCCTCATTTCTTCCATTCACTCATCATTTTATGTATTTTTTATTATGATATCTTTAATTATGCTGGATTTTGCAACTTAATTTATGGCTGAAGAAGGGACCAGTACTAGAGGCCCCGAAACATGTACCATATAATAGCAAGTTTATAACTTGTTGTAAATAAATGTATTGACTAGGCGGAACAGTTTCTCCTTTGTTATATATAAAAACTTGTTGGCTGATAACCGCAGATCATTTACATTTGACAACAGCAGAATGACATTCATAGTGCAGTGCAACTCAGACTAAAGTGAGCATAAACCTTTTGTTAGTGCTAGAAATCTATTTTGATTGACTTTTCAGTTTGAGCTTAAAATTTCATTTTTGAAATATTGGCGAGTTTATTATTATAAGATCATTTTCTTCATTTAATAGTGCATTTTTCGAATTTTTAGGTCATTTCTTACAGTCATTTTTGAATGTTTTAAGTGCATTTTTTAAGATTTTTTACGGCATCCACATCCGGGCCCTACTCAGAAAATAATAATGTTCTAAGGATTTAATTATATTTTTGGTGTCTGAAACAGCGTAGACTATTTTGTTTTTTAGAGTGGTTTCTTCAGTTAATGGATTGGATATCATGGTCATTTAAGCCCCATATACGCGGGGAATGTGTTGAATTTGCCTGATTACCTGTATTATTTTAGTGTGTGTTTATATGTTGTGTTGTTTGAGTCTTCAGTCTTTTGACTGGTTTGATGCAGCTTTCCATGCCTCCCCTGAGCTAATCGTTTAATCTCTACATAGCTACCACACCCTACATCCGAGGTACTCTGTTTAACATATTCTAAACTTGGTCTACCCCTACAATTCTTGTCCTCGACACTTCCTTCCTTAACTAAGTTTGCTATTCCTGGGTGTCTGAGTATGTGTCCTACCAACCTATCTCTTCGCTTCATTAGCAGTCGCCACAAACATCTCTCCTCTCCCACTAGTCTCAATACCTCGTCGTTTGTAACCCTATATACCCATCTGATCATCATTCTTCTGTAACACCACATTTCAAACGCTTCAATTCTCCTCTTTTCTGCTGCACCAATAGTCCAAGTTTCACTTCCATATAGTGCCACGCTTCAGACAAGGGCTTTCAAAAATGACCTAATCCCTAAATCTATATTCGATGTCAACAGATTCCGTTTTAGTAGAAATGCTTTCCTTGCCTGAGCCAACCTACTTTTTAGCCTACTTTCGATTTTTGCAAAAAATGAAAGTAGACTTATGAGATCTACACAGGGCGAAAAATTGTGTGTGTGTGTGTGTGTGTGTCTGTGTGAGTCTGTGTGTGTGTGAGTCTGTGTACTCTGAATGTCTGTCCCCCCCCCCCCCCCCTATCAATTCAAACACGGTGAAACCGAATTGAACGAAATTGGGTACAGAGGTAGAACTAGCAAAGGGCACCTCAGTGTCATGTTTTATATCGCCGCCATCTTTACCAAAACTGAATGGCGGCCACTCAAACGTTCAAAACGTAAAATCAAATAACGACTAACCAAATCATCCGATCTCTACCAAATTTGGTAACAACATACCTTCATATAGGACGCGTCTTGTGACCAATCTACAAGGACATCCGCCGTACTATTTCAGGATGGCGGCCGTGCGAATTATGCAAACATTATAATCCATATCATGGGACCCACCAGTTCCGATTATCGAGCCGAGAATCGTTTTAACTGTTCTAAAGGAAGAGGCACCTTCGAAATTAAAAGTTTATTTTGTAATACTATAGTGCAGAAGTGATTTAAAAAACTGAGCCGTCTCAGAACAAGGCAAGATGGCAGCGGATATCTTGTGTCTGACTTATATTTCACTAATTTGAGTATTGCATGCAATATAGCGTACTGATACAAAATATATAAATTTTGTATGAAATGCTTCATATATAAATAATATACTCCACTGATGAAATCGTTTAGTGTAAATCATTAATTGCTAACACGTTCTATGTAACTCATTTGATATTGGTCAATGTCCGTTCGCACGTTTGGCTCCGTGGTAAAGTGTTAGCATATTAATCTTATGACTAGGGTTCAAACCCCATCAGAGTTAGGTTTTTTTGCTTGAATTTCTTTATATTTATTGTTTTGTAATGACTCAGACGTTTTAAAATTAAGCGTTATATAATTAAAACAAAATTCGCCAGCAGATTTGCACGAGACATCTAGGAACAAAAAAGTGAATTATCATGGCGAACTGCACGCGGCCAACAGATTAACTTACAGATTTTATTGAAAAGTTTATGTTTATGGCCTCTAGAATGCACTCCCCGTTAGGATTATCTTGTTCGATACTTCTCCATTAGATGTCACGACTGGTCTACATGGGACTCCATTTCTTACTATACCATTGGCATACTATGCGCATCGAATTTGAAGAATGACAAGATGATACTGCGATACACTTACTTTTTATTTTAAAGGGTTTGTAACAGCCTATTGTGCGTTATTTGAAAATGTTAATTGAAGTAAAGAACAAAACGATTTCACATAGTATCTGAACTCTAGCCGTTGGTGCTAGTTCAGGATATTAATTAATACTTTTATTGCAGACAAATAGCAATCGAAAATATCCACATAGTTGGTATACACACGTCTCTGTAGGGTCATGGAAAGATTTGTTAATTCAATTAGGGTTGTGAAAGCCATGCACAGCCAGACGTGTAAAGACATGCCTCAACTCAAAGTTGGAGGTTGCCCGCGTCAGGCCGATTATGTAATAATAATAATAATAATAATAATAATAATAATAATAATAATAATAATAATAATAATAATAATAATGATAATAATAATATTAATAATGTTATTGGTTTTACGTCCATTTTAACTACTGTTGCTTTTAGAGACGCCGGGGTGCCGGAATTTCGCCCTGAGGGGATCTTTAACGTGCCAGTAAATCTACTAACACGGCTCCCTCGCATTTGTGCACCCTCAAATGCCAGCTGACTGCGCCAGGATACGAACCTGGAACATAGGGCCCAGCAAGCGAGAACGTTACCGCTGAGCCACGCAGCCAGTCCGGTTGATTATGTCTCCAGATCCATAACATACTTTAGATACTTATCTTTCTTTCTTTCTTTCTTTCTTTCTTTCTTTCTTTCTTTCTTTCTTTCTTCAATGATGGTAGCAGTTGTTTTCGAGGTTTTGGTGTTTGGTAGAAGTAAATAGGTTCTAAGGTCTTCAACCAAGAAATGATTCTATTATACTCTTTGATAAAAACAACGAGTTATAACTATACTCATACATATAGGAGGAAGTAGGCTATATGTTCTTTACTGAACATCTTGTTATATCCTCTTTGTTTATATAACTGAAGTGAAAATTGATTAAGGTGATGGCCGTGGCCTTAAGTGAGGAACTATTCCGACATTTGCCTGGATTAGAAGTGGGGAAACCACGAGAAACCACTCCCAGGATGGCTGAGGTGGGAATCGAACTCGCCTCTTTCCAGTTTTGCCTCACGAGGCTGAGTGAACCCCGTTACAGCCCTCAAACTGGTATTAAATATCTCACAACCACAATCAACAATAGCCTAAGTTAGTAAAATGATATAAACTGAATTGCAGTTTATTATTTTAAGTATTATGCCGGAATATTACGCAAGATTTCATAAGATCATAATTATTTAACATTTTCCTTATTCGAACTGTCTCCTTTCGCTTTGAAAATATTTGATGTAAATGAATGTAGTCTATTTATGAAACATAAATTTGATATAAAGAACTGCTACCAAAGATGCCAGGAAAAAGGTGGACGGACGAACGGAAGAAAGAACATAGTGCACGAATGAAGAGGATTTGGGAAGCACGTCGCCGCAAGACTGAGTTGTCGTGAAAAGTTCAGATGCTCTCTTAAAACGGAATTTACGATAGTAATAGTAATAAATGTAGTCCATTTGCTTAAATAACCGAATTGGTTATTTTTAGATTCTATCACGGAAAGTTGGTCTTATTAGGTCCTAATGTAAAATTAGGTCAATTTAAGCTCGATAAAAATAGAGGTATATTAATCGTTGGCACCTAACGCATTAAAATAAAATAAAATTTGGGGAGTAAACTAAAATTCGGAGATTAAGAGGGCAGGACTGAAATAGGTCAGAACCTAAGAATCCGGGGCTTGATGATCATCATCAGCAGCATAACTATAAGTTGTCTAAAAGCCACCACTAAGCGCAATTCATCAACAATATTGATCTGGGTTATTCAGGGTCATTATCTATGTTCGATCCGATAAACACAGCAAGCTAAGCCGGCTTTGACTGGCGCAGATCGCGGGCACGCGTACACGGTTCAGCCGGTGGTGGCGCGCTCCGCTCATTCATATCGTTAGTTCTCACGTGTTTTGTCATTCATATGGACGTTAGTGTAGCACGTTTAGCGACTATTGTGATTGTTGGTCATGCCTAGGCACCAATTCACATTGCACGAATGTGTGTATATCCATAATTCGTATATGAAGAGCAGAAAATCTTGTTCTGAAACAAGACGAAAAATTCGAATCAAGTTTCCAGGAAGACCTGTGCCTAATGCCATTACAATTAGGAGGCTCGCTAAACGATTCAAGGAAACAGGCTCCGTAAATAATAATAATAATAAAAAGTTAACAGACAACAAAAATTAGATGAGATTGTTGTCCATTCTTCCATCAGAAGATGTCAGGTGTGTGTTACAAGAGAGGGAGGACATTATCAGCGTCGACCATGAGCACTGTAAGTACACATTATTAAACATGTTTGGTAAAAGTGTAAAAGTACGCACCACCACCGACTGAACCGTGTACGCGCGCTTGCAATCTGCGGCAGTCAAAGCCGGCTTACCTTGCCGTGTTTATCGAGGCGCACAAAGATAATGAGCCTGTACTCGCAGAAACCCCATATGCATAAATGAAAGTTTAGGTGCACAAAGGAGGAAATTATTGTGGACGTGAGAAGTGAGAAGAACGCTAATTTCTTACGGACGCACAATGGCAAGATAAGAACGTCTTCCTTTCTGTCAACACAAGCACTTGGGAGTTCTTGACCAGTGACTGACTACAAACCTCTGTACATCTCTTCCAGCATGCACCTGTACACTTGTACATTACAGTCTCAATATTCTCTCGCTAGAAAACTTTAATCATTTTTATTAAATCATAATATAGAAGAGACGCTTACAGCTACTGAATTATTGTTCTACCTTGGCGCCAAGATGAAATTAAAAGAGCTCAACTATGATTGATTAGACAAAGGTCACTGCACCACATCACTCATCTTTCTTTTACAACTCTTTGGCTTCACTCCTTATTATTACATATTTTAGCCTCTTTTCATTTCTACACCATACACTCACAAGTATCAAAGAGGTAGTTTCTTTGCCGGTAATTAATAATAAGTGTAATTAATTTCAAGTGACATTACTAAAGGATTCCTGCTCACTCCGCCTTTGTGGATATAATTGTAGGGGCCGCTCATGCTACGCTGAGATGCTGAATAGCTAATGACGGTCTCGCCATTACAGTAGGCTACCATGATACCCTAGCCTAGCCCAATTAAATGGGACGGAGAGGTAAGAGGTGAGGAACCGTGAATACTCGAAGGCTCCTTAATGTATCTAGCACGAATTGTTAGGCTCTTATGTTGACGAGTAAGGAGTGCCTGCAGAATCTTTTCTTTGTTTATTTTATTTTATTCAGGTGCTCAGAATAAAAACTCTGTAGGTTGAGGTTTGATACACACTTTAAAAAGGGAAAGTACGAACATTCTTATCAACTTGGAATTTATAAGGGAAACATTGTTAAAAAGGCGGGAAATTTTGAAAATTTTATTTTAAAATGTTATAATTAAAATTTTTACATTATTTAAGTTGCTTCTAGTTGCCAGGAAGCACACCAATACTATGATATGTGCAGCATTTGTCAACAATATTTGTAGCATATTGAACAATCGAATGAATATTGGCCTTTCTTTCCTCTGTTAAGCGGGGTCTCCCCCCCTTAAGCCATAATCAGAGTCCTGATGTTTAACCATTAACAGCATAGACTGCAACTTCATATGCAGGTATGGTGTCGAAAATAAGTTCCATATACAGTAGTAATTATATATTTGAATGGGGGATTGTTAAAAGGGACCTAAGTCACTTATGGTCAGAGGAAAACACAAAAAACTGACCTGTCCTCTGAATTTTGCAGTAAAGAAGTAGAGATTATTTGAGAATATAGTTAACTGGGAATGGAATGTAGGGCATACTGCTACATGACCGTTGCAATGATTTTCAAGGAGAAAATCATTTTTAGCCTACTTTCGATTTTTGCAAAAAATGAAAGTAGACTTATGAGATCAACACAGGGCGAAAAAAGTGTGTCTGTGTATGTGTGTGTGTGTATGTGTGTGTGTGAATCTGTGTGTGTGTGTGTGTGTGTGAGTGTGTGTACTCTGAATGTCTGTCCCCCCCTATCAATTCGAACACGGTGAATGAGAATTGAACGAAATTTGGTACAAAGGTAGCACAAGCAAAGGACACCTCAGTGCCATGTTTTATATCGCCGCCATCTTTACTAAAACTGAATGGCGGCCACTCAAACGTTCAAAACGTAAAATCAAATAACGACTAACCAAATCATCCGATCTCTACCAAATTTGGTAACAACATACCTTCGTATAGGATGCGTCTTGAGACCAAACTACAAGGTCGTCCGCCATACCATTTCAGGATGGCGGCCGTGCGAATTATGCAAACTTTATAATCCATATCATGGGACCCACCAGTTCCGATTATCGAGCCGAGAATCGTTTTAACTGTTCTAAAGGAAGAGGCACCTTCGAAATTAAAAGTTTATTTTGTAATACTATAGTGCAGAAGTGATTTAAAAAACTGAGCCATCTCAGAACAAGGCAAGATGGCAGCGGATATCTTGTGTCTGACTTATATTTCACTAATTTGAGTATTGCATGCAATATAGCGTACTGATACAAAATAAATAAACTTTGTATGAAATGCCTTATATATAAATAATATACTCCAGTGATGAAATCGTTTAGTATAAATCATTATTTACTAACAAGTTCTATGTAAGTCATTTTATTTAGAACGATATTCGTTGACACAATTAGCTCAGTGGTAGAGCGTTAGCCTATCGCTCAAATGCCTATGGTTCAAACCCGATCAGAGCTAGGTTTTTTGCTTGAAATGTTATATGTTTATTGTTTTGTAATGACTCAGATGTTTTAAAATTAAGCGTTATATTGTGCATATTATGGTGTAAAATATATATTTAATTAAAACATAATTCGCCAGAAGATTTACTCGAGACATCTAGCTGCCAAAAAGGTAACTGCATGCCGACCTACTTATTAACTTCCAGATTTTATTGAAAAGTTTCTTCTTCTGGCCGCTAGAATGCGCTCGCTCTGTTAGGATTATATTGTTCGATATTTCACCACTAGATGTCACGACTAGTCTACGTGGGGCTCCATTGATTACTATACCATTGGCATTCTATGCGCATCGAATTTGAAGAATGACAAGATGATACTACGATACATTTTTACTTTTTATTTTAAAGGGTTTGTAACAGCCTATTGTGCGTTATTTGAAAATGTTAATTGAAGTAAAGAACAAAACGATTTCACATAGTATCTGAACTCTACCGTTGGTGCTAGTTCAGGATATTAATTAATACTTTTATTTCAGCCAAATAGCAATCGAAAATATCCACATAGTTGGTATACACACGTCTCTGTAGGGTCATGGAAAGATTTGTTAATTCAATTAGGGTTGTGAAAGTCATACGCAGCCAGACGTGTAAAGACATGCCTCAACTCAAAGTTGGATGTTGCCCGCGTCAGGCCGATTATGTAATAATAATAATAATAATAATAATAATAATAATAATAATGTTATTGGTTTTACGTCCATTTTAACTACTGTTGCTTTTAGAGACGCCGGGGTGCCAGAATTTTGTCCCGAAGGGGATCTTTAACGTGCCAGTAAATCTACTAACACGGCTCCCTCGCATTTGTGCACCCTCAAATGCCAGCTGACTGCGCCAGGATACGAACCTGAAACATACGGTCCAGCAAGCGAGAACGTTACCGCTGAGCCACGCCGCCAGTCCGGTCGATTATGTCTGCAGATCCATAACATTCTTTAGATACTTCTTATCTTTCTTTCTTCAATGATGGTAGCACTTTTTATCTAGGTTGTGGCGTTTGGTAGAGGTAAATCGTTTCTAAGGTCTTCAACAAAGAATAGTTCTATTATACTCTTTGATAATAACAACGAGTTATAACTATACTCATACATTTAGGAGAAAGTAGGCTATATGTTCTTTACTGAACATCTTGTTATAATATGATGATATGGTACCGTTTAACAATCAGGTCAATTTCTTATTTCTGTGCTGCAATAAATCACTGTTTATTGTATTCCTGAACAAAATATATTTTAACTGTCACAAACCAAAACACTGTAACATACGACACTAAAGAACAAAATTCTCACAACTAAAGGGAAGCCTTCCCTAATTTCTGAAGGGTACCGATACCGGCAGCATCGCAAAACTGGAAATGCTACCCACTGGGTGTGTGTTCGGGAGCGGCGCGTGAAATGTAAGGGTGCATCAAAAACTACCACCAGCAATGAAGCCACTGGAAATACTCCTCATCTGCGCATTCCAAATGTGGCCGAGACACAGGTGGAGCTGGCGAAGTCAATCTGCAGAAAGAGGATGCGAGAAGCATTAACCACACAACCAAGAAATGGGAAGACTCTTCGATCAGGGCATGGATCTGGTTGCGGAAGTTCAAAAGTATTCAAATTCAAAAAGCTAGTCCGCAATTAACACGGATAGTTGGGGATGGCGCAGGAAATGTCCACAACAAGCACCAAAAGGGTATCAATTAGGGTTGTCCGCAACTAGCACGCGTTCCTGAATTTGGCCCTTAACGGGATATTTAACGTGCCAGTTAATCCGTTGATATGGCTCCCTCGCAATGAAGCACCTCCAATGCCAACCGACTGCGTTGCGCAGCAAGCTGATATACCGTACACTACTCTATGGCTGTGGATAAATGAACATGGAAGTCGCACACATGTCAAAGTATATTGGTCTTCATTTACCTGAGGGTCGTCCACACCAGTTAATGCACCGTGCAGCACCAGAGGGTCTTGGCCGTCCAGCCCCGGGTGCGACTGGATTAGTACGTCCGGCCTTCGCACTCCGTACTCGCGGCCGCGGTTCGACTCGTACGGGAATGACGCGTGCATGTTGGTCTGAAAGACAGGAATAAATACATCAAATTTAGGAGAAGTAATTAGGCGACATAGGGCCTACTTGTAATAGTTAACTTATAATAATAAGACTAACAATAACCAGCTTAAGAGAAAACTCTTCGTACATCAGAGTTACCAATCAGAACCGACGCTGAAAACTGGAAAGGCGTGGACAAAAGAGAGAAAGGAACAACACCATCTACGAATGAAGGAATACTGGGTTAATTTTGAAGCTCAAAGGAAACATTAGAAATGACTTGGTTCTTAGTTGGCGGAAATGAAACAAGAATAATAATAATAATAATGCAATAATATTTGACATTTCTTCAATTCCTGTGTCTTTGAAAATGCGGGTGCGCCAGAAATTTTCAACATAATTTGCATAAGCCATTTTTTTAAATCGTATGGCCTCGGTGCCGGGTGCAAGCTTTGTTATTTGACACCCAAAGGGAAGCTTGCATGTCGAATGTCGTTGTTCCTTGAAGCACTATGAAAGTCAAGGGGGTTAGATATCTAAGCTCATAAGCCAAATAAATGGTATTGTTTCTGTATTACGAGGTAGCTATGCTGCTAGGAGATAAAAATGCACATCTTCCATACTCCCATAGCAAAATTCACTATCCACTCATGCTTTAAACATATTTGAAGTAAACCATATGTTTCTGCATTTTAGGAGATGTAAATGTCCACTACTGCGATATAAGCTGCCTGAACAACTACAGTATTACTGTATTTACAAATTCATCCGCTATTCCGATTAATAATTAGCTAATCGAAGGCTAAAATCGTTGCTTACCTAAAAGGGAAACAAAGATCAATTTGATGTTTGTTGAATCCTACGTGGTGTGACCTTGAACTCCGAAAACCTGGTCGCTATTCAGTTAGACACTTTGGGTCATCGTGGTCATGTATACGAAGCACTTGGGTGTGACTGTGAAATCTATCTGATAATCTGTGCCAATGTGATGTCGTGTGTGTGTTTTAATTGAGGATAGGATTTGGGTAAGAACCAGCTTTGGCCTTATTTTAGGTACCATCTCGACATTCGCTTGGAGTAGAAGTGAGAAACAAGGTAAAACACTTTTAGTATGGCTGAGGCGGGAACTAAACATGCCTCCTCTCGGTTCAGGGGAGATGACTTCGCTGTTCCGCCCATCAAAACAGCAATTACTGACTTAACTTTTCAATTCTGCCTCAGGAGGCTGAGTGTGCTAGTTTCGGCACTCAGACCAGAATTAAGTCTTGGAAGATCCGGGTATCATCATCCATCTTCTTTCGGATGGGCCTACTGGGGACCTCGCTTGTTCAAAAGTTGGCCAGTATTGACAAATCTTTTCCCGGTGTATTCATTTTCTTTCCTCCAACCACGGGGAGCCTTTCTTTACAGGTTTGTCCTGAAAACCACGAGCTTCCTTAAGAATATGTCTCACAGTTTGTCTCTCTTGTAGGTCTGTTAGTCCCAGTCCTTAGATGCCTTTCTCAACTTCAGTCAGCCAAGTGGTACGGACATTCTTGTTTCTCCAGAAGATGAACAAGCGGTTGGTTAGTCCATTCGGGGGCAATCTTGCCACATGACCATTAAAACGTACCCTTATTTTTCAGGCACAGTCAGAAAGCCTCTCTATTTTCACGTAGAGCTTTGGGTTGTGTTGTCTCCAAGATTTCCCATCTTCTAGTACTGGTCCTAAGATATTTCTGAGAACTCTTCTCTCTCTAACCTCTAATTTGTCCACCTGCCAACCTTACAAAACTAAAAATCCGGAGATTTTTGATATGAAAATCAGGAAAATTCAGGAGATGCAAATAGAATATAGTGCATATTAGCTCAATTAATTGGCAAACTATGCTTCAAAATGAATGATGTAAATTAGCGTTAGGCAATTACTATCCGATCAATTTCACTTTCAACACAATTTTTTTTCTTCATTTTTTACTACACTTTACATTTTGTTGGTGCTTCTTTGATCTCACGTGTTTCAAAATATCACTTTTTCCACCATGTGATATGAAAAACATTCCATCAACAAACAGTACAAAATACAAAATAATTGATCTTTGCTGGATCAATCATGCCCGGAAAATGTGCCGAAAACTGTTTAAAAAAATCAGAATTGTATTTTTTGTCCAGAATGAAGAGTCAAACACCGAGCAAAAACACTAGCAAGTGACGAAAATGTTGCAGCAAAATCAATAAACAACTGTTTACACTGAAACAAAACCCATTTACGAATGCAGGTAGCCAAATAACCTGCCAAATATACACACTTCCAAAAAAAAAACTGAAAAACGTTTCAAGCTCGTCAATAATTTACAAAAATCGGGAGGATAACTTGAGTAATCGAGAGGTGGGAAAAACTTTGGAAAATCGGAAGACTCCCGCCTAAATCGGGAAAGTTGGCAGGCATGTGTCCATCAAGCCTCTTTTATTCACTGACAAAGGGCTTCCGGTCGGATAACTGTAGTGTAGTGCTTTAGTTTAAGATTGCACCTCTTATCATAGATGTTCTGAGTCAGTCTACGGGTCAATTCCAGCTTATTAATACAGTCTTGAGCAATATAACTCTTCATAGTAACTATATTACTTACTGTCCCTGCCGAACCCTGGCCTCCATTATCACCTGCCTCCATTCATCTCTATCTTCCGCCTTCTTTCTCCAGTTCCTGATTCCCAGACTCCTAAGGTCGTCTTCCACATCATCTATCCACCGTCTCCTGGGTCTTCCTCTTCTCCTCCTTCCATCCGGTCTTTGTATAAACAACTTTTTGACACTACGCGATTCTGGCATTCTCTGTACGTGTCCTGCCCATCTTATCCTCCCCTGCGTAATTTTCACCACAATATCTGCCTGTCCGAAGAGTTCCTGTAGTTCCACATTTGTCCTTATTCTCCAACCTTCCTCCTCTCTCACTGGCCCGTATATTTTCCTCAGGATCTTCGCTGCCAGTCTTCTTCTCTTCTATTGAAAACCCAACCTTCCGATACATACATAACCACAGGTCTTAGTATTGTAATGTACATTTTTACTTTAGTATTCCTACTAACAGAGCCTCCGTGGCTTAGGCGGCAGCACGCCGGCCTCTCACCGCTGGGTCCGTGGTTCAAATCCCGGTCACTCCATGTGAGATCTGTGCTGGACAAAACGGAGGCAGACAGGTTTTCCTCCGGGTACTCCGGTTTTCCCTGTCAAAATTTCATTCCAGCAACACTCTCCACTATCATTTCATTTCATATGTCATCCATTTAATCATTGCCCCAGGGGAGTGCGACAGGCTTCGGCAGCCGGCACAGTTCATATCCTCGCCACTAGCTAGGGGCTTCATTCATTCCATTCCTGACCCGGTCGGAGACTGGAAGCAGGCTGTGGATTTTCATTCATTCCTACTAACATTCCTGGATTTAAACATGCTTTGCAGAGCGTAATAGCATTTATTTCCACTTATAATTCTTTCTTGTATTTCCACTGATGTTATGTTATCCTCAGTTATTATTGAGCCCAAATATTTGAATTCTTCTACTCTTTGATATTCTTCCCCATTTCATTTAATAAACGGCTCTCTTCTTGCCTCTCTGGTGTCTCCCATCTTCATATAATTAGTTTTACTTGTATTCACTTCTAATCCTAACTTTCGTGCCCTTTCTTCCAACAGGACATAGCTCTCTCTTCTATTGCTTTACTGTTCCTTAGTAACCATATTAGGCGAGTGAAAACTGTCATACTGTTTTATTTATTCTTGCTCGCTTTGCCATCGATGACCTTCATTGATGGCATTCTAGTTGTGAAGCTACTGCTAATGCTCCTCCCATCTAAATTGTATTTATCCTGAATTTAACTGTATATGTTAAATATCGAAACTGACTTCTTACGGCTTAAAAGCCAATTGGGAAGGATTACTGAGTGACTCCCACGAGGTAGGTATAATCTGAGATTACATTTATAAAGGTCACCGTTTGTCGCCTTGCAAAGCCGGTCCTTTCTGCCTGATCGGCTTACTGTGGTTCTTGAGCAACTATCAACATTCAGAAAAAGGATATCAATAAGAGAACTTGGGAGCAATTTACAATAGAATATCAAAGAAAGGAAGTTCCCGACACTGGGCACGGCAATGGATGGTAAGTATTAAAGAATAGTAGTTCAACAGAGCGAAGATAAACGCTGAAGGTAAGAGGATCAACAAAACGGCATTGGGATCTAGGATACGATAGAAGTACCAAACCAAGAAGTATTAAGTGACATCAACAAAGCCGGCTGGAAATATAATAGCGTCATATAAAAATAGCAGAAAGGAAACTAGCCTGAACTGAAAAAAACATGAATTGGTAGAATACAAAGAGGTCATGTCTCGGTTTATGAAATAAACCATTAACTGGGTCATCCACATAATGTTTTATCAGAAAAGAGGGAGAATTCGGTTGCCGACGCTATTGCATTTTGCGATGATTCAAATAGGTTAGCAACAAGCCAGGAAATTTAACTGTCATAATTCAACAATATTACAGTAGAATTTCCAGTCATCTTTCGAGGCGTTTGCATACTGTATTTTAAGATAAACCAAAATATTGGAGAAAAAAATTATGATACCGAGGAAGGAAATCTTAGAGGTAGAATAAGTGTGGGGAAGGTAAAGAGAACGAAGTTTTTTACCACCCACTCCATACGAGTGACTACATTTCCTTAAAACCCTTCCTTCAAGAAAGTACCTTTTGACTGGTTTGATGCAGCGCTCATGGCTCCCTGTCCTGAGCTAATGGTTTCATTTCTACATAACTGCCACATCCGAGGCAATCTGTTTAACATATTCTAACCTTTGTCTACCCCTACAGTTCTTGTCCTCGACCCTTCCTCCATAACTAAGTTTGCTATTCCTGGGTGTCGTAGTATGTGTCCTACCAACCTATCCCTTCTCTTCATTAGCAGTCGCCAGAAACATCTCTCCTCTCCCACTAGTATTAATACCTCTTCATTTGTTACTCTATCTACCCTTCTAATCTTCATCATCATTCTCCTGTAACACCACATTTCAAATGCTTCTATTTTCCTCTTTTATGCTGCGCCAACAGTCCAAATTTCACTTTCATTGGGTGCCACGCTCTAGTCAAAGCTTTCAAAAGTGACTTCCTAATACAGTCGAGTCTCGCAAACTCGGCACTCGGTAACCCGGCACTCTGGATTTCTCGGCCACCCTGACAGGAGGAAAACGTCATGATTTTTGTTTGTTTTTGTGTTTTCGCACAGAGCGTTATTATGTTTTCTTTTGTCTTCTCCAACAATGGAATTATCGACAGTTAAATGCGATGCGAAACAAGCTGACCTACAGTACATAGTCAGAAGAGTAACGACGACCTGATACTGTACAGTACTGTAAATGCACAAACTGTTGGCAGTAAGAAGTAAAGAAACGATTCTCGTGCAGAGCATTGCATTTAATTGATTGTGCATTCTCCGCAATTCTGTTTCTTCGCAGTCTTCGTGACGAGGCTTCAAGAAACAGGTTTCAAAGCGAAAAGCGAAAGAACATTACTTACTTTTTTGCACAAAAAAAAGTAAATGGTAATTTTCATTACGTGAAAAAACTATTTGCCTACGGGAATTGTTTTGTACATATTCAAATACTGTAAATGTAATGGCTTAATCATTTTAAAATTTGTGTTTCTGTTAAAAACAAGTAATGTACTGCATTGGATTACTTTTAAACCAAAACAAACAGCTTATTTCGTCTTTTTAACACATTTCCCGATAATCCGGCATTTTCGCGAACTCGGCCACCCTTCGGTTCTCATTAGGCCGAGTTTGCGAGACTCTACTGTGCCTAAATTTATATTTGATGTCAAAAGATTTCCTTTTTGTAGAAACGCTTTCCTTGCCTGAGCCAATCTACTTTTATATCCTCTTTGTTTCGTCCATCACGGGTTATTTTGCTTCCTAAGTAGCAGAGGTCTCCTACTTCCTTTAGCTTTTCACCTGCCAATTGGACTTCTATAGGAGGTTTCTGATTTCTTTCGGCTGCATTCCGTTATTTTTGTTTTACATTTATTGATTTTCGCCAAGAATTATTTCCTCAAGACGGTGTTCATGCCATTTAAAAATTAATTCAAATCCTCTGGCGAATCTGCTAATATGACGATGTCATCAGTAAATCTCAGTGTTGAAATGATTTCTCCCTTAATCTTTAGTCCTATAAATTTTTGATGTGTAACATCTTTCTACTAGGTTGCTGGATATTTTTGTGGGAGTGATTTTGAAAAATGGGACGGAAGTGGATCGGACGGAAGTGAATCGGACGAAAGTGTGTAAGACGCACTGCCAGCTGTTTTAGCAGCCAGGAGGGATGTGATCCAGTTGGCAGTGGTACTGTAGCAACAGAGTATCAAGAAGGCAGTGCTTGAGTAGAAATATCAAGTAGGCAGTGATTAAAGAAGAGTTTCATTCCTCCTTTTAATTTACAATATATGTGATATATTGTTCAAACAAGTATGACAGTAGCATATCTTCAATTCAATCTATACATTCATTATAGTGCCAGTATGAAAACGGAGCGTAAATTAACATTTTAAGAATGTCCAAGCTGTGTAGTATATGAGTAGGATAACATGTCAGATGACTTCACATACATTTCATCTCAATTTCATAGTAGGATAACATGGCAGATGTTACACATATGCGACTACTGTAAGGCTCGTATCTTTTTCTCTAATTTCTTGCACTGCTTGTTCAATGTATAAATTGAAAGGTACGAGTGATAAGTTGCAGCCTCACCTCATCAAAATGCATAATAACTTACTTGTACAGGATTAAATTTCCTATACAATTCATACAAAATACTTTATTTACAAGAAAGGAATTACACTTCCAAATATTTTCTTATATTTCTGAACTGTTCATATATTCATGCATAATATAGCAACTAGGATGAGAATACCCATTTAGGCGCGAGAGTTGCAGATTCAATCTGAAAATCCAATTTAACACATCCTAATGGGCCAAATACGTAGGTGTCCATGAGAAAGACCAGGTGCTAGCTGTTTATCCTCTCACACATATGCGTCAAGTCACTTTTATAAATACCAGCCAGAGGCGGTTGAACGAACTCCAGCTGACAGGTCCCGCCTAAAGTATACATGACGATCGCACTGGACAAATACTCCATGCGAGCAGCATTCTGCATGTGATTAGAACTTCACGCGCAATGGCTGTCAACAGGTGCCAGTTGACAAATCTGCGCAAAGGACATTGTATGTCCTACTTCCTTGTCCAGGTCTTGGTTATTATTCTATCATCAAGATGTCAATACCATTAGCCCTTACAGGAAACATATGTTATTGCTTGAACGATTAGATGACGAGAGAGGTTAATTTTGAAAATTGATCCTAAAATAGTAGTTGATATCTCTAGATCTAAGTAGGGGAAAGCCCCAATAACACCGAGGAAAATAAATATGACTTTTCAAAGCAGTAGTATTCTTTGTCGTTATTTAATATTTTGTTGTAGACTGAGCCATTCCATAATGTGACTGACTAAACATTTAGCCTTCAATGCACCTCAGCAAGGAAATATCTGTATAAACGTTGTGGTAGCGGCTTTGATGGCGTAGTTGGTAGCATGCTGAGCTTCTATGCCCAAGATCGCGGGTTCAAACCCGACCGAATTCGTTGGATTATTAAGAGCGTTAAGAAGCCTTCAGTATGCCTTCCTTCGGAGGGGAAGTAAAGCCGGCGGGCCCATGTCATAGATTTATGTCATGTAAAAGAACCTTCCACTAACTACACTTTTGTGAAGCTAAAATGTGTAGGTTAGATTTGATTAAAGCTCTAAGTTCCGACGTTCGTCGTCAGGTGCAAGTTGCGGTGGCATCTAGTAGCCATGTTAAGAGATTGGTGTCGATGCAGGCGCCTATGTGCCAGATCATTGACTGTCTCACACGCTCCCATATTCCCAGCGTCTGTCGCATCTGCTGACATCCTTGCTCTAATCGCTGACGCAGCATGTCCACGTTATGATTAGGTGTGGAATACACAATGGCCTCTAAATGACCCCGTAAGTAAAAGTCGAATGGGTTGAGATCGGGAGAACGAGCAGACCACGGTGTCGGTCCCTGACGCTTTGAATGCAAAGCAAATGCACACAGACTTGAATAGCGACGAAACGTTCTAGTGGCCTGTGTGCCCTCCACAAATGATCAGCTAGCATCGTGCCGCCATCTGTGTTATGCACACCACAAAAAATGCTTTTAACACAGCAACGAATGCACATACACCATATGTTTACAGACCATGTATTGCTTATTGTCAGGTCCTCTATCGAATTCCCAGAGCTTTCCCGCATATTTAGTTTCGGCCTGTATATAGTAATAATAATAATAATAATAATAATAAAGGTCCGCAGCTAATGAGGTATAGATCTCTTGATTTGCAGCCATTGAGGTGATCTACCCTCCAATTTCGACGTTCTCTGCAGGGTCACCTGTGACAATTCTTTTTAAATCACCAAATGTAATGAGAGATCTTTTTCGAACTGACATCGTACAAACTGATTTGCCGTAAGTTATCGTCGCCCTTCAAAAATACAAGCCCGCAATCTTGGGAAATGGAGCAGGATAAATCACTGGGCCACAGAAGAAGTTTGCTCAGTATAAATTACACGTCTATCGACCGATACTGAGTTTGGGATACAGTAGAGTAACACTGACTTCTAGTAAATGAGAAAACAAATCTCAAGGTTGAATCCTCTATACTGGTTTTCAAAATATGTAAATGGTTATTCCTGTGGTAATTTATAGAGTCCTGCCGTGAAACAAGTTTCATATTTTGAAGTCACGTTGAATAGTTGAAGTCCGCCTCGTTGAATAGTGGCTAGCATTCTTGGCTGTCACCGCAGAAGCACGGGTTCGATTCCTGACTCTGCCAAGAAATTTAATTCTGTCTGAGGGATGGAGCGGGGTACACTCAGCCTCGTGAGGCAAAACTTAGAAGAGGCGGGTTCGATTCCTCCCTCAGCCAACTTGGAAGTAGCTTTCCGTGCTTTCCCACTTCTACTCCAGGCAAATGCCTAACGTAAAGACTCTGCCTCCTCCTTCCCAATCCTCATTTCAATAACAAATACACGCTCTAACAGAGGCATCACAATGACACAGGTTATCAGACAAATTCCACACACACCCAAGTATACGGGGCAACGTGACTACGATATCGCAAAGCCCCTAAAACAACAACAACCACATGAATAGTTAAGCAGAGGTCTGCAGGACTGAGTTAGATTTTGGCTAGCGGAATGTAGACAGGGAGTGGGAAACAACGAAGTGAAAATGTCTCCAAGTCATACGACTGTTCTGGGATTTCAACAACCATACCACTCCCTTATTATGTCTTAAGAGAATGTTCTGTTGAACACGCAGTTGCGGTGCGTGTTTTAACGCTCACGGCTACATGTGATTTTACTATCACTGCTCCTCTACTACTTAGGGACATAGGACTTGTTTAGGGGGTAGAGGGGATAAAGACCATTCGTTTAAGTCAAACATAAAACTTTCTGTGATTATTAGTTTTAAAAATATAGCCTACTTTCCAAATTAAAAATTTTTGGAAAACATTTTAAATATACCATGTTTTGTTCTAACGATCAAGGGTATAGAGACCTTTCGTTTAAGCCATTGCAGAACGTTCTACGAATATTAGTTTTGGAAATATAGCCTACTTTCCACGAGTTCTGCTCGTCGACTGACGTTGACAACTACTTGAAATTGAACGGAACTTGTAGCTCACCCTAAGGGTGTCCGCTCAGGCGAGCCGAACATGTCCTCGGACACTCCCGGCACTAAAATCCATACGATAAATAAATACTGACGTTGACGTCAGGGGTTTGTAACAATGAATTGGTGGAAAGGGTTCTCAACTGTTGAACACCCAGTACATGAGTGAGAAGGGAAGCCAGTAGCGACTGGACACCCACACCTGGAGGTGGCGAACAACTTGCCATTGGCGACACCAATTCACACACACAAATCCACTCAAGCGAGCGTTCACACCAGTGCATAGTAGCTACTACTGTCATTATTCATAAGCTCTATCACCTGACATAACGCTGCCAAGTTTATAGTGTCATTCTGAGTGCGTGACTATCTATACACACACACACACAGTACAATGCTCGGCTTCCGCATCACTGTCTGCCAATATGACAGATGATGCTAATGCTACGTGAGAGGCAGATGACCTCACTGTTCCGCCTCTTAAAACAGCAATCATCATCATCATGCTATATGAACCAGAAAAGGGTTAATCAACAGTCTTGTCGACCTACACATAAGATCAATTTAAAACATTTGATTATTTTGAGGGACTTGGATATCGTCATCATTTAGCCCCGAGTACTTGGGCGTGTGTGTACAGAATTTGTCTGATAACCTCTGTTATTGTAGTGCCTGTGTATTTGTAATTAGGGTGAGGATTGGTTAGGAGGCGGCCACGGCCAAAGTTAGGAACCATCCCGGTTGGAATAAAAGTGGAAAACCACAGAGAATTACTTCCAGAATGGTCGAGGTGGGAATCAAACCCATCTCTTCTCAGTTTTACCTCATGAAGCTGAGTTTACCCCAGACCAGACTTACATTTCTTGGAAAAGTCTGGTATCGAACCCGGTCCGCCTTGGTGAGAGGCAAGCAACTTGACCACTGCACCACCATGCCCTCGAATTTGAAGATAACCTGTCCCGTAAGCTAACTGGTCTATCTAATAGAATATTCAATTATAGCATCAGAGGATCTATATACCCAAGATGATTCACTTCCCAGCTCATAGGCTGCATATTATGGGAGACGCGTGGTCGGCGTGATTGCACCCTCAGACAATGATATTTGTTTTATAAAAGGGAACGTTATTTTTCATAAGGGGGAATTAATTTTAATTAAATAATTACGTAAGGCGATTTTGGCCATCCCCCCTTCCCGCTTCGTGAGATGTCTTGAGATTTTGCCCCTTCCCCTAATTTCGACCCCCCCCCCCCCTCCCCTGGTGAGATGTCGTGAGATTTTGCTTGACACACCCCCCCCCCCTCGCCCCTTCCCTAATCTCACGTGAGATTTTTCAAAAAGCGTATTTTTATTGTAAATAAGTTAATCTGTGCTTGATTGCGTTGGATTTATTTAAAGAAACAATTTGCTTAATTCTTTGTATTGAAGACTAGTTAAGACTAGTATTTAAGACTTCTAAGAATTTAGTCTAGAATCACAGTGATAAATTTGAACAATAAAATACTTAAGTAGGAACTATTAAAATTCCTAAAAGAACATTCATTGTAATTCAGTTTAAGGAGACTCATGTATGATCTCAAGACTGACTACTGGAACCTACATGTCCATGCAATTTTCAGTAAAATCATCTGCTACTTCAACCTCGCTCTGATTTAGCAACACTTAACAGTTATCGGTTGCACACAGAAGCTCAGTAGCTCGACGTATGACAATCCGTGAGGGTCGCACTTGGCGCGCGGGTGCACTAGAGACCCAACACCGGTGCTCTGCAGCTCTTGTGATAGATGAAAAGTAGATACCGCATTTAAGCTACTGCAGCATCTCTTTTCTAGAATACCACGTTCACTTGGGCAATAGAGGTCATAGGGCAAGCTGATGAAGGCGTATAAAGGTTGATTCGGTAGGCAGAGGCGAATCAAGAAGGGAGCAAATGACTTTCCGTATATGAAATGAAAATCCACGGCCTGCTTCTAGTCGACCGAACGGGTCCGGGATGGAATGAATGAAGCCTCCATCTAGCGGCGAGGATATGAACTTTGTCGGCTACTGAAGCCTGTCGCACTTCTCTGAGGCAATGATTAAATGAATAACAGATAAAATGAAATGAAATGATAGTGGAGAGTGTTGCCGGAATGAAATTTTTGACTGGGAAAACTGGAGTACCAGGAGAGAAACCTGCCTGCCTCCGTTTTGTCCAGCACAGATCTCACATGGAGTGACCGAGATTTGAACCACGGACCCAGTGGTGAGAGGCCAGCGTGCTGTCGCCTAAGCAACGGAGGCTACTTTTCCCAATATGATTTAGCGATATTTTAATGGAAGAACATTTTTTTACATAATTTAACCCAGTTTTCTAGCAATTTTACACTGTTTCTTGCGGGAAAGATAATTACGTGATAATTGTTGAGACCCCCCCCTGTCCCCCTTTAACGCTTCACGTTATTAATGAACGCCCCATTACAAGCAGAATGAGCCTGAATGCATCGCGTTCCAACCTTCACGTCAAGTTTTGAAGCTCTGTCGAACCCGAGGTCTCCTAGGTAACAGTTAGGCATGTCACCAGTACATCGCAAGACCGGCCATAAGATTATCACTGGATTTGCTCATACAAGAACGCCACACTACAAGATAAAACTGTCCCCTTGTGGGACGAGGAGAAGTGAATCCACAAAGGCCAGTAATCAAGTAAGAGCTCTCAGCCCATGTACAATAGTAGTGACAAGTGTGCCAACTTAATGACAGGCAGGGCGGGGTACTTCACACATACGCACTTTATACAGTAGTTCAGTGAACTCACCAGTATAGCCAAGCTGTCTAGAACACACTCTACGACTTAACTGTCAAGTTTTGAAGCCATTCCTTCAGTGTTGCCTGTACAAACTGTTATTTGTAGTAACTTTTGCCACGGTGGGTGAGTGGTCAACGTGTCGGTCTACTAACCCCAAGCTTGCAGGTTCGCTCCTGGCCGTGGTTCCGTAAGTGATTTTTGAAAGGCGGCAAAACTTACGACACCATGTCATACGATATTGGCATGTCAAAGATTTGAATTCAGTAGGCTGTGTTCATAATGGCAAAATTAATCTCGGGAGTTTCCGCCAACACAAAGTTCCTTATTTCTCCTACTAGAAAGCGCTATAGTGTTCAAGGAGCTTAGATATCTTACCTTCTTGACTTTCATAGTGCTTCAAGGAACAACGAAATTCGACATGCAAGCTACCCTTTGGGTGTCAAATAACAAAGCTTGCACCCGGCACCGAGGCCATACGATATTATTATTATTATTAATTTTGGGTTAAGGACTACGTGGATGACACCTCCAGTGGCTTATTGCGAGCACAAATTAGGGACCTTTAACTCGTTCCTAGCAAATGTCACGCTTGGTAAATACATTTTCGGGCCACACTGACTTTTGAATAAGGAAACAGAAAAGAAAGAGAAAAAAAAACGTTTAGAATTTAAAAATGTACGTGGAGTAAAACCTGCCTTCAACGGAATCGAAAGGGACTCACAAATATTTCCGTTAAGGATAGGTTCCGGTTAGCGGAGGTTGGTCTATACTAAAGTAATTAAACCATGGACATGCATATAATGGACATATTTTGTTCAATTTTATTTGCACATTTCTGCTACGAATTAGTACAGTACTGTAGTAGACCTATCATTTTTAGCCTATTTTCATTTATGAAATAATAGGCCTGTGTGATCACCTTTTGTGTGTGTGTGTGTGTGTGTGTGTGAATATGTGTGTCCGCTAATAAAATCTAAACGGCTGGAGTGATTTCAATAAAACTTGGTAAGGTCATACTACTATTTCATCCAACTCCGACCGTGCCCTTCAAATTTCATTACATCTCATGGCGGCTGTGCGAAATATTTCACCGGCATTCTATATCTCCGAAACTACAGTATTACTGATATCACCCTGAAATTTTGTACGGTGATAAAGAGCACTACTAGAAGTTCACCTATGTGACTTTAAAAAACCTGTTAAGAACAAAACTAGCATGGCAGCTAAGTGAATTTATTTCAATTGTTTTCATAACCACAAGATGGCAGCTGTGCCAAATTTTAAAATCTTGTTTTCATTTCTTGTATCCTCATCAAGCGACTGAAGTTTGAATAATACACCTACGCAATAATCTTCATGTAATAGTACATAACTGTATGGCCTACATATATAAAAATCAAACATGGTGACCATCCGAAATATTCAGACGGTCTCAATATCTACGAATCTATTACACCAATCAAACTGAATTTTTGTACGTTAGGATATATGAAAATAGGCTATTTTGTTCTTCACGGAACTACTTGTTACTCTCGTTTTATTCCTATAAATAAATGAAACAAGAAACACATTGTCAGAGACTTAGGGACATCAATTACTGTAAAGAAAAAAAGAAAAGAAAAACGCTGCAGTTTACCGAGGTGCTTCGGGGACAATAAAAACACAAGAAATGTACGAACAGTTGACAAAAGTCCAATTTTATTTTTCATCAAAAATACTTTTGAAACACTTTATGATCTTTGGTTTCGCTGGCGCCTTCTGTCAGCGCGGCTGGAAAGCGCAAAATGAGTTGATTTTTATCATTCAGACTTTCACGGCCCGTGATACTATTCATAATGTTGAATTATGGGCTTATCCTGGCTACCTATTGTCATAACCGTGAGAAAGTAATTCACTGCTGTTTTTCATTGTCCCTAACATGGGCTATAATGGCGTCCATCTTTGGGCACCTTTTATACGTTCTTTGTTGCTTTCTCTTAGCAATCATTTGTCGTATTTCAGATTATTCCTGACGAAGAAAGACAAGGTTTCTATCGAAACGCGTCGAATTTTAATATAATAAAACACGGCATAAGTCCAAAATTCAACATTATGAAGAGTTGATTTTTGTTATATGTTATTTTGTTCACACCTCCCCGCACGTCAAAAACGAAAACCTTCGAAATACTCTATCATATCCGGTTGGTTATATAAGCAGTTTGCTTTTCTTTCTTCCACTACGAGCGCTAGTGTAAATCAATGAAACTCAACTCTATCTGGTTGATTAGAATAGCAGTTTGCCTTTTCTACCACTACTAACACTAGTGAGAGTCAATGCAGAGTTTCACGTAAACCCTTATAACTACTTCCGGTATGAAGATTTAAAGAAATCAAAGATCACCGGAGGATATTGAACCAAGGAATTCATTAATAAATTATGTAAATCAGTTAATTTTGCAATGATTTGAATCAAAAAGAAAACTTGTAAAGAAACAAGCGATTTTAGGCTGTCTTTCAGAAACTGAAATTAGGCCAGAAGTAGTTTTCAAATTTTCGTTTTTCTTGTCGTTTGATATAGCTCTCGAAGACGCACAAATTGAAACCTTTTCGGGCCCTTTGGCCCTTCAACGTTTGGCTCAATTGCGGAAATAGCTTAATTTTACGTTTTGCTAAGAAATTATGGGGCAGATGACCTCGTAGTTCCGCCCCTTAAATCAACAATAACAAACATATATAATTAATTTTCTAGATTTTATTGCATTTTGGTTGAGTGAGGTCATGCATGACCCCAGCATTCCAAATGAGTCACACTTTTTTATCATACCAGCTCGGGGTTAACGGGGGTGTATACAGCTGTATTTGGTACCCCGTGATTCAATACTCGTGAGCCAACCTGTACAGGCCCGCTAACGTCTTGGAATTTCCTTGTCGTCCTTTAATCTTCACAGAGCGAGCAGCGCTGGAATGTGAGATGAACTTCAAACTTCCAATTCTGCATTGTTCGAATTTGTACTTCATTTTTGTTAGAGTCTATCTCTGTCTCTCTCTCCACCCCCTTGTACTCTGTGCTCGTCCCCTCCACCACCCCTCCACGCCGAACAGCTCTCTCCGCAATCTAACAAAATGTGAGAGTTATTGACAGCCCGCCACGATCATCATCGAGCACAGCCAGCTTGGATCACCATTCAACCCTTCATTCAAATTGCTTTAAGGGGACTAACAGTATGGTTATCGTGCCATAATAATGAATTATGATGAGATACCAATTAAAGAAAGATGATAATTTAGGGGCCTAACATCCAGGTTATCGGTCCCTAATGGTTTGGGTGATAGTGTAGATGAAACGTGTCATGGATATTAGAGCTAAATATCGAACTACAGACTTACATAGTGGAAGAACAAATGGAAAACAAGAAAGAAAAAGGAAAATAAAAGACAGGACGGAAGGAAATGCCCTCAACCCTCGAAGGATGAGGATTGATGGACTTGGAAATAAGGAGAGCAATGAAAGGCAGATAGGAAATGGAAAGAGGAGAGGGTCCGCCCCAGAGGCACTGACAAAAGGGTCAACCCCGAGCCAGCTCAGGAATCCCTCGATATCGCCAACTCACCAGCCGTCAACCCTTGAGGGTGTAACACACGGGTGCACTATAAGTGGTGGGGCTACATACACCCTGCCTCCTTGAATGCCTTATACAGAAAGCAGGAGATTTCATGGGGGAAAAAAGAAGACGTCTGAACCGTCGAGGAATGAGGGAATAAGGATAGATGAGACTAGGGCCATTCAAGGCGGTAAAGTAAAGGACTCCCTAGGCCTCAGATACCGTAATACCAACGAGGTCAGTAGAGAACACGAGTTGACCAAGGCAGGTCGACAGGAAAGAAGATAAGATATGAGCCGCAAAGTAAGCGGAAGCTATGATGGACTCAGTTGGGGTCTCGTGGTTGCCAACCCACGTCACTCGAGTTGAAAACCCGGGGGGGGGGGGGGAGAGGAGAGAGAAAGAAAGATACTTTGTTCTTGTTTTTGATTCATTGAGGGGGGGCTTCTGACAACGTGGTCATTCAGCCTCATGTACTTGGGAGTGCTTAGGATATGTTCTGATAACTTGTGTTATTGTGTTGTCACTAGAAATACGGGTACTTGTAATAGAGACTAGGATTGGGAAGGAGGTGGCCCTGGCCTTAAGTTAGGAACTATTTTTGGCATGAAAGGAGGGACGAAACCACGGAAAACCACTTTCAGGATGGCTGAGATGGGAATCAAACCCACCTCTTCTCAGTTCTGCCTCTCGAGGCTGTGTCCCCGTTCCAACCCTCAAATCAGAATTAAACTTCCTGGCAGCGCTGGGAATCTAACCCAGGACATTAGGGACCTGAGTCTCACTACTTACCCCGAAAAGAAAGAAATGAGACAAAGAGAGATTAACCTGATTCGTTTAGAGGCTTGGACATAGCGGTCATCAACCCCGTGTCTATGTGTTCGTGTATGTATACAGAATTTGTCTAATAACCTGTATTACTGTAGTGATTGTAGTAGTGTGTGTAACTTATTTATAATTAGACTAGGGTTGCCAACCTCTTCAAACGAAAGAATGAAAGTAATGAATAAGTTACGGCAAGGAGTTGGAAGGAAGCGACCTTTTCAATTTTACCGGGAAAGTAAACATTGGGCATCACTGAAAACCGTTTCAACAACATCCGACGGTGGAATTCGAATCCACTCTTCTCAAGAATCTGGATATAGCCTTGCGCTATGATCTTGTGTGCTAACGCACAGAGCTAACCGGTCGGTAGAATCGTTTAAGGAGCCAATACTAATCAATGCATTACAAAGCACTATAAATCTATAGATTGAACAAGTAATGAGGGAAATTAGAGGAACACTTAAATTAGGAGTGAAGATTCAAGGACAAATAATCTCAACTCAGATTATCTGATGACATTGTTATCTGAGCCGATTCACAAGAGGATCTGAATGGTATGGACTCCGTCTTGAGGAATTCATGATGAAAATCATTAAATGTAGATTTTTAAAAAATAATGGAGTGTAGCCGAAGAAAATCAGAAACCCCTATTGACGTTCACTTGGCAGGTGAAATGCTAAAGGAAGTAGGAAACTTTCGCTACTTAAGGAAGCAAAATAACCAGTGATGGACGAAGCAAAGAGGATTCAAATAGTAGGTTGGCTCAGGCATGGGTAAGCATTTCTAATGAAAATAAATATGTTGGCATCCGATATAGATTCATATTAAAGTCATTTTTGAAAGCCTTTGAGTGGTGCATGAAACTTTGGACTGTTGGCACAGCAGAAAAGAGGAAAATAGAAGCATTTGAAATTCTCCAGTAAGATTGGGTTTATCAGACAAACCCAACCTTGCTGGAGAATGATGAATATCAGATGGGTAGATAGGGTAACAAATTAAGACGTGTGGGCGAAGAGAGATGTTTCTGGCTACTGCCAATGAAGATAAGTTAGTAGGACACATACTATAATTGACATCCAGGAATAGCAAACTTAGCTATGGAAGGAATGGTCGAGAATAAGAACTGTAGTGGTAGACCAAGGTTTGAACAGATTGCCTCGGATGTAGGATGTGGTAGCTATGTAGAGATGAAACAATTAGCTCAGGACATGGAGGAGTGGAGAGCAGCATCAAAAGACTGAAGACACAAACAGCATATAAAACATTATAGTTTATGAATACTGTACTTAAAATGTTACCCAATAGGCCACTAACAAATGAACAGAACTGGATGGTTGTAGAAGCCAATCATTGGCCATCATAATAAGCACCATTCTAGGATTCCTAAGAGTATCCTACTCCATCCAAAGACTGATGGCCATAGGCGGGTCTAGGCCCACTTTTGATGCACTGCATATTCAATACGCATTAAGTTACTCAACTCTTTAACAGAATTCACAGCGAAAGAAGACGAGGAGTGTTTGGATGTCAACAACTTGGATAGGTGTTCTGGGGAATGAAAAATGTGACCATCCCAACATATGCGTGCAGGTACCGTGGAAATATTGACTGTAAAAGTATTAACCTTTGAACTGAAGCATGGGGCTTTACATTCGTCCTCAGTACCCTCACTTGCGAGATTCTAGTTTTCCAATATTTTGCTTTGTCCATGTATGGCATCTACACAAAGGGATGCTCCAGAAATATTTTCTTGTCCTCTGTGCTAATAGAGTTAGAACAGTTTTTTCTTGAAGAAGGCCCTCTCAGCCTGCATAATTCAGCCAGTTATCTCATCTCTGCATCTTCCATCATTTGTCTCGCTCCTTCCCAGGTCAAATCCCCCTGTTCGAGAACTTGATTTCTTAATCTTACACACATTAAATTTGTGGTATTTTATCATGAATCTACTAAACTTTATTCCAGCTAGAGATCTATCGCTGATACGAAAATTTCACTGAATGCCCTGTCGTACTCTAGTGGGATAATGATAAATTAACGATTGTGTCAGGGAAAACAGGAGATAATCTATCTCACCTTTGCTATTCCCATTAAAAACTGCACATTCACTGCCTGTGCTTCATCCCGGGTTCAAATCTCAAACAGAGACATTTAAGCATCCCAGCCACGGAGGGTATTTCACTCCTTTTTGGATTTCATTCCTACTGTGGATATTGATCTGACATAGGCAAGTAGTAGTAGTAGGAGTAGTAGTAGTAGTAGTAGTAGTAGTAGCAGTAGTAGTTTCAATATCGTAGTCATTTCATCCCCGTGAACTTGGGTGTGTGTAGCATTTATCTGATAACCTGTAATATTGTGGAACCCATATTAGTGCCTGTAGGCCTATGAGTTATAATTGAAGCGAGGATTGGGAAGGAGGCGACCTAGGCGTTGTGCCAGGAACCATCCCGGCATTTGCCTAGAGTAGGAATGGGAAACCACGGAAAGCCAGGGTGGGCGAGGTGGGAATTGAACTTACCATTTCTCAATTTTGCCTCACGGGGCCTAGTGTACCCCGTTCGAGCCCGCAGACCAGAATTATATTTCTTGGCAGAGCTGCAAATTAAACCCGGACCTCCGAGGCGACAGCCAAGGATTATAGCCGCTACAACACGAATTTGTCTACTTAGCGTCGTCATCAGACTCGTGTACTGTCTGTCTGTATGGATGTATGTATTGAAACCTCTCTGGCTGATAAAGGGTTACAGTATGTGTGTACAGTTCACGGCACAGTTATTGGGCGGTGAGCTCATATTACGCAGTCGTACGAAGTATAAAGTAGATTGGCTCAGGCAAGGAAAGTATTTCTACAGAAAAAGAAAATGTTGACATCGAATATAGATGTAGGTATTAGGAAGTCATTTTTGAAAACTTTTGAAATTTTGTTTTTTCCATAATTTTTGTTTTTGTTTATATTATAATTATTAGTTTTGTTTATTATATTTCGGTCTTTTCCAATGTAGGTGTCCACCTCTAAATTTTAAATTCTAATCCAAATTTGTATACTTTAATCTGTGTTAAGAGGGGCTGATGACCTCGTAGCTCCGCCTCCAAAACAACAATAACTAACTAACCAATATGACGGTGTGAGTGGCATCATGAGGAAGGATCTGGTTGGGACTAAATTACAGTGTTAGTACATTCGCCTGGAGTTCAAGTGAGAAGCCAGAGAAAAACAAAGATCGTATTTGGCTAACAGTAATATTTTAATCTCACAGGTACCTTCACATGGCTGAGTTTCTACCACCACCCCCATAAACTTACAAAAATTTAATTCTTCCACCTTCTGATAAACCACGAAGAGATTTGACGAAGGGAAGACTTTTACTTCATGCTCACCAGTTTACTCAGTGCTGTGACGTACAATCAAACCCAAATACGTCATTCGCTTACACAGCACACTTAAGAGTAAATGTGGGTAACGTATCCTTCTCTACAGACAGTCTTCAAACATCTTCTAGGAGCAATGTACGTATCTATGACTAGATTTCACCCCCAACCCCAATGCTACCACAATGGTATCTACAGCCTTTCTGCCTATCAGCACGCATGTCACACACAATTGCTTGGAAAACGCCTGTACCAGTGAGTAACTGGAGATATAATGGAACGAAGAATTGCACTGGATGGTTGACAGAATGCTTGCAAGGCCATAGCTCATCCTGGATGACCCGATCTCTAATTGCGTCGTTCATGGGCCGGCTATTGGATGAAAATAGAGGCTGGAAATCTTGGTTAATTTGAGGTTACAGTGACAGATAGGCAATACCATGTGACCCAAACTTAGAAAATGTATTTTTATTATTGTTTCTTTTCGGCCAACATTACTGCATTATTTTATTACTACTGTCTTATTGTTACTATCATTGTCAGACTATTATTATTATTATTCATATTGTGGTACTGTAAAGGAGATCGCAAGCTCTACGTGTAGCCGTGGAAACAAATAAATAAATTTAAAAAGAAGAAGTCTAAGGACCACGTCATATAAACCATTTCCTTTTAGGTTTTAATCTAGTGCAGTATTCCTTCATTCGTAGACGGTGTTGTTCCTTTCTCTTCCACGACTTTCCAGTTTTCAGCGTCAGCTTATGTTGGAAACTCCGATGTTCGAAGAGTTTTCTCTTAAGTTGGTCACGCTCCTGGATATCTTCACATGAGAACCCAATCTCGTGCAGATCTTTTTGTATCTCGCGGAATCAGGCTCCTTTTGTGTTTTTCTTTTGGAGAAAAGTGAAAATGCGATAAGTTAACGGTGTTGATGTCATTCGGGTCGAGTGCCCATAAAAAGTAATCCGTGTTTTCCGCATCACGTGAGTAATTTTCCCCACTAGGCCTATAAATCCTGGTAATGCCGTCTTTAAACTCATCATTCACTTTTTCCTCAAAATCTTCCTATCCTTGGTTTCCAATATTTCTCAATCATCATTTTCTTGGCGAGACATCCCGCTGTCTGGCCGGATAACAGTGCAGTATTTTTATATTAGAGGATATAAATTTTTGGTTGTAGACATATTTGGTTAGATGGCGGGTCATTTCAATTGTATTGATGCATGACATAATGGCTTTCTATTATTATTAGTAGTAGTAGTACAGGGTCATTATCTTTGTTCGTTCCGGTAAACACGGCAGGTTAAGCCGGCGTTGACTGGCACTGATCGAGGGCGCGCGTACATGGTTCAGTCGGTGGTTGGCGCGTACTTTTACACTTTTAGCAAATATGTTCAATAATGTGTACTTAAGAGTGCTCCCTGCTCATAGTCGATGCTGAAAATGTCCTCCCTCTCTTGTAACACACACCTGACATATTCTGATGAAAGAATGTCTGTCAACTCTTTTATTATTTACGGACCCTGTTTCCTTGAATCGTTTAGCAAGCCTCCTAATTGTACTGGCATTAGGCAAAGGACTTCATTCGAAATTTTCGTCTTGTTTCATAACAAGACATTCTGCTTTTCATATACGAATTATGGATACACACACGTTCGCGTAATGTGAATTGGTGTCGAGGCATGACCAACAATCACAGTAATCACAATACTCACTAAACATGCCACACTAACGTCTGAGCTTTGCAGATACACGTCCATATGAATGACAACACTTGTGAACTACCGATATGAGTCAGCGGAGCGGGGTTTTGCGAGGTCCATTCGCTCCGCACCTGGCCAGCCAAATGACGCCATAGTTTGCAGTGATTAGCGGGGCGCACAAAGATAATGACCCTGTATAATAATAATAATAATAATTATAATTATTATTATTATTATTATTATTATTTATTAATTAATTTATTTATTTATTTATTTACAGCGTATTTTCCCAATATTGGAAAGCGATAAGTAATTTGACTCAATTCTTGACATTCTTCTTATCTTGCCAATATTGTTTCATTCTGTTGGAGAATGCCAATTTTCTTTCGTCAGACCATTGAGGTCTGTAAGGTGTAGGTTTTGGTTGCTCTTATTATTATTATTATTATTATTATTACTGAAAGTTGAAAATGGCTTTATTAAAGTCTGTAGTTATGTTTGAACTGTGTTCGAAGGAAGTACGACAATTAACAATCCCTGTACTGAGTGGCACCCGTAGCATGTCATTGATAATGAACACAATTTCCTGGAAGTTAAGTGACAACTTGTCACCGCACGTCACTCACTCAGCTAGTAAGTAGTCCGCCTTGAAAAGTGCAAGGCACGTGGCTCTCAATAAGAACCAGACATTCACTCACCGTAACACCCTTAATAGACAGCCATTATGATGCAGTCGTTCAACTAGACAGTCTAGGTTCTGATCTCGGTAAATGCCAACGGAATTTTCATCTTAAAAGTCATTCAGCGTTAGGAAGGCCATCCAGCCGGAAACTCCTGGCTAAATTCAAAATGAGCCAGGTTGGAACCAGATACCAAAAAATTATTGGCATAAGTCAAAGAAAGTTATTCTGTACTGCTATGGTTCATTCGGCCGGTGTGGTGGAATATTGGCCTAAAAGATGATATTAGCATAGGCCAACTAGTACAGTGGAGACAGAGTAATTCGAAAGTCTGATTAATCTGAAATGGAATTTAATAGCTATGTATGTCTTGCCAACCTTCAGAGGATTTCTTTTTTAGTAGCAAGCGATCAGAGATGAAGGCTTAGATCACGTTCTTGAAGCTCCTACCCTCGTCACTCTTCCAAGGACTATTAATGTGATTTCCAAGGAAACCAACATCTAGCTGTTAGAAGCAAATTTTAAAATTTTCAAAATTGAAATCTGAACTATTTATAATTGATTTTTCAAAATACGGTTCTTGCTTTGTGCTGTTCTTCACTGTTCCCTTGATATCTCCCGTGTTTTATTTTTCATTTATTTTACGCCCACTTTGGAGCACTATAATCAATCCATACACAGTCAAGTCTTAGGAATAGCCTATTAGTTACAAATTTGGCTCCTTCTTCTCCCAGAACTGTTTCATTCTGTCCGACCAGGTGGCCCGTTCTTCGTCCATTATGGTGTATTGTTTGCGTGTAGAAGTTTTTAGACTAAGTCTCAAATCTTTGTTTCTCAGGATCCTCTTCTCTTCCCGGTGTTCAATTTGTTGCATTGTCAAGCCTAATTCATCTAGATCATCTAGGACTACTTTGAACAATGATTTTTGGATTTACTTTACCAAAAGTATCGGAATAGCTGTATTAGTATCCTGGTCTCCCGCGAATATAGGAATTTTTGGACTTAAAATTCTTTAAAGTGGGTGTTAAACCTTCAGATACAACATGAATCTCACTCATTTCCACAATATGAATTAATTAAGCGTTATTTCTTCATTTTTATTCTGAGCAAACTCAAAAAGTATTTTTAACATAGCATTGAAAGACTAATTAAAGCCACAAAGATATCAGCGAGTTTCATTTTGTATCTGAAGGTTGTATCTGAAGCAAAAGGGATATATGAGGGAAACAGTGAAGGTCTTCATAAAGAAAGAACCATATTTTGAAAAAGGAATAAAAATAGTTACGATTTGAATTGTGAAAATGTAAAATTTTGATTTTAATAGCAAGATGTGTGGTATTCCTTATTTATGACTGGCACAGTTATCCCATTAAAATCATAAATGTATTGATTCCTTGAAGTTGCATATTCCCCCTTAATAGATAAGTGTTCAAACTATTAAAACTTGCAGTAGAGCTGGTATTTTAATGCCATTTTAATCCCCTATTAACAAAGTTTCCGGAAAAGAAAGGATCATAAACTATTGGTATCGTAAAAAAAGAAAAATATTTCAGTATTTGAGAATTTTGCAAGGACTAGGCTTCTAATAAAGAAAACAGTGATACCAGTCATTTGAATTTGAATATAAATTAATCCGATAGTGAAAGGGAATAGTTCGATATTGTAGTGTTGAATGCAATAAAAGTCATAGCACGCTTGACACACACACACACACACACTCTCTCTCTCTCTCTCTCTCTCGTGTTTAAAAGTATATAGTAATGCTATTAGTTTTACGGCCCTTGAAGACTACTAATAGGCACTGAACTCTATGAGCCATATTGAAAGAATGGCAAAGCTGTTTCCTGTCTTGTACGCAACGAACGGGTTTGAATTATGGAGGTACGATAAATAAAAGGAATTATGAGCAAATGAATTGGACAAATATATTCCAGCGCGATTTTAGTAAACTCTTGTTGGAATCGACGAGTGGAAGCACATTTTAAGAAACCAGCTATTAGACGTGCTTGGTTAGATCTGACAGAATGTTCATGTGTGTTTTCTAATATTTATTAAAAATAACTTCAGTCCTATGTCTGGTACGCTCTGTCGGTACATAAACATATTACCACAATGGATTTGTTCTAAATTGTTAAGACTTGCATATCTGCACATCGTCATCAGATATCACGACTTGAGCGATAGTGTTGCCACTATCCAATAATAATGGAAACCCATTCATGCGAAAGGTCCTAAAATTGTTGATCAGTTTATCAGATCGTTGTTTTTGTGAATGTAAAACTCGCGATCATAAACCAATGGGACCTACTTTCAATGTGAAATCCACACCACAGGACGTGACAAATCACCTCGAAAATACCACATCCTACTTAATTAATATCTACACAATCGTGTAATATTGTGACAGAACCAAAAAAGCAGACTCTGCTAATTTTTAGGACAAATGCTAAAGAAAAAGAAGAAGAGGGGCGTGATAGTACAGTGGACAAGCTGCTCGCTTCTCACCATGGCGGACCATGTTTGAATCAATGCAACTGAGATTTTCGAGGTGAAATATCACGCCCTGTGGTTCGGATTCCATGTAAAAATGGAGGTCCCGTGGCTCATGATCGCGAGATTAACGGTCACGTAATGTTAAAAGCTTCCTTCCTTTCGATTTTACGATATATCAAATGTGCAAGCCTATGTATGCTAACCCTTTATTATTCCAGTTTCTGTCCATCACGTGATGCAGTGGTTAGCATTCTTGGCTGTCTTCCCTGAGGTACTAAGACTAGTGCCCTAAAATAGCCATGTGCTAGAATTTTAACTGCAGTGCCGTTATTTGAAATTTACATCCACGGGAACCACATAAGATTGACTGTTAAAATTAGATTCGATAATTTCTTATGTAAAATATTGTAATTTGTATGAAGGAAATCAGGTACATAATCAATTGATGGCTTACTCCAGCATCTTTTCCACAAATATTGCAAATATTTTGACCCTTATAGCATCGTATCTCATCAGTATGTTGAAAAATCTGCTCGCTGTAAACAATGATATGGTAAGAACGAGTTTTACGTAATTATTGCCGGTATAGTGGTGTCCAGTGGGCGGCTAATTAAAAATCACGTAAGTTAACCAATATTCTAGGAATCTCTTTAATAGGTCAGATTGCTTTTCTCAGTATCTCTTTCACAGAACCCTTCAAAGTTACTAGTGTTATTATTAGGGACCTTGCATTATTTCTACATACTGTAATATTAAACCAAGTCCCCGATTCTTGGATGTCACGGGTAATCTCGAGAAACACACGATGGATATTGATGCGGTTTTCACCATTCTGTAAAGGAGAAAGGCTTCTGTAGAAAAACATTCATTTCTGACCAAAGGAAGTCGAGCAGTAACGATTTCATTGAATCGAGTCGAAGAAAAACCCGCCGTCCGTGTGCCTTTTAACCTTACGCTGGGTAAACCGTTAAAAATATCTATATACTAGGAGTAAATGAATTGTTCAGCATCAAAAGTTTTACAACGAAGTCCGGGACAGCATATCTCTATCTTTAATACAATGCCCACTGTAAGTGTTTTTACGATTTCATTTCTTCCAACAATCTCCAGTGAGTGGAAATTTAAATTAAAAGCTTTGGAGCGAGTTTACAAGCTACTATAATATAAGAGGCTATAAAGCGGTGACATAAAATGTTCAAACAGGTGAAATAAAAAGTGAGGTGTGAGTGTGCTTAATAACTAGACTGTGTACGGTGCACGGATTGGTTAAATAATGAACACTATGGAAACATTTGGAGGAATAACATACAACATATTGTAGGTTCTTTTTCTCCGAAAGAACTAAAACTAAAATGAATTATATTTTCTATGTTTAATACCTAACCATCTATTCACCTCAACAAATACTCTCCATGACTACAATAGTCTTTTTTCTCGTGAAGCGTGTCTTGTCCCCAAGTAAAAACATAGCATTTTTAGCCTATTTTCAATTTTGAAAAAATAGGCTTATGAGATCACCTTTTGTCCGTGTGTGTGTGTGAGTGTGTGTGTGTGTGTGTGTGTGTGAGGTGTGTGTGTGCCCCCCCCCCCTAATAAAATCTAAACGGCTGGAGCGATTTCAATGAAACTCGGTAAGTTCATAGTACTATTCCCGGCGACCTCGACCGTGCCCTTCAAGTTTTGTTACGTCTCACCAATCCAACATGGCGGCTGTGCGAAATATTTCACTAGCATTCAATATCTCCGAAACTATTACCGATATCGCCCTGAAATTGTGTACGGTGATAAAGGGCACTACTAGAAGTTCACCTATGATACTTTCAAAAATCTGGTGACTACAAAACCAACATGGCGGTCAAGCGAAATTGAGACTTTTAAATAGACTTTTCTCGCGATTTAACTATCCAAACGTAATGAAACTTGGTACAGCAAATGTTTATACACATTGTAATGCACTGGAGTCTAATTTAGTTCAATTGTTTATATAACCTCAAAATGGCGGCTGTGCGAAATATTTCACTGACATTCTATATCTCCGAAACTATTACAGATATCATCATGCAATTTTGTACCGTGATAAAGGGTACTGATACAAGTTTACCTGTGTATATTTCATAAACCTGTAAAGTACAAAACGAACATGGCGACCAAGCGAATTTGAAATATTTTAATAGACTTTTCTCGTGATTTAACTCTCTGAGCGCAGTGAAATGTGGTACAGGAAATGATTTTGCAGATTGTAATGCACTGCCATCTAATTTAATTCAATTGTTTACATAACCTCAAGATGGCGGCTGTGCGAAATTTTAAAATTAAGTTTTTATTCTTGTGCCGTAATCATGCGATCGAAGTGAAAGTTTGAATAATGAAGCTAGGCAATAATTGTCCTCGAATGGTACATATCTCTTTGGCCTATACATATAACAATCCTAAATGGCGAGCTTCCGAAATATTTAGACGGTTCTCAATATCTATGAATCTTTTACAGCAACCAAACTGAATTTTTTATGTTCATAGAGACTATGAACATATGTTCACCTATAGGACTTTCAGTAACCTGGTGATCACAAATCCAACATGGCGGCGACGCGAAGTATAAATATTTAAATGGACGTTTATCGCGAATTAACTATCCGAGTGCCGTGAAACGTTGCACGTTAAATGCTTATACAAATGTTGATCCACTGGCATGTAATTTATTTCAATTGTTTGCATAATCACAAGAAGGCTGGTGTGCGTACTTTTAAAATCTCGTTTTTACTTCTTGTGTTCTAAACATGCGATTGAAGTTTGAATACCACACGTACACAATAATCTTAATGTAATAGTACAAAAATAAAAATCCATCCTGGCGGCCATATGAAATATTTAGACGGTTCTCAATATCTACGAATCTGTTACAGCAATTAAACTGAAATTTTGTATGTTGATAGAGACAATTAACATGAGCAGGATATATGAAAATAGGCTGTATAGTTCTTCACGGAACTACTTGTTTCCATTTGAATACTTCAACCAATCAAGCTTGAGAAGGGAATTCGTTATCCTATATCTTGTGTAACATTTATATTTTAAAATTTCCCCATTTTCTATCAAACGACAGATAGTGAAACTATATCAATTAATTTAAAAAAAAAAACAATATTACTGCCCGCATTTCGCTGGTATTCAGCATTTTCGGGTGAAAACACATTTCGCAAAATAACTTTATTTCGCGGTATTTCGAGGCTTTAATGTCGAAGAAAATGGCTTATTTGGGGTAAATATATAGCTGTGTTAACATAAATATGTTGGCTGAAATATTTCGCGGATAGTATTAAAATAAAAAATCCGGGACTCTAGTTATTAAGTGTTATAATTTTATTTATTTATTTATTTATTTTATTTTTTGTCTTTATTAGTGGCGATGTTAGGGCTCATAGCCCTCTCTTACACTTAACCACGCAATGTGGTACCGGTACATATGAAACAATTTTTAAAATACAATAAATATTATGATGATAAATAAGGAGTAAATTAATTACGTTAATACTAATATTAATGAAAAAGGCATATGAATAATAATAATAATAATAATAATAATAATAATTTTATTTATTCGTATCAGAAGCAATACATCATGTAAAATTAGCATAGATAACTATTTTAAAATAAAAACACACTAAAGGTACTTTCAAAATAACAATTAAATTACATCGCACCAAAATTTGGCAAGATCTCGTCCATTTGGTGTGGCCTGAACTACATCCTGCATAGTGCAAATGAGAGGGCAGGAGTTGCAATGGAGAAGGTGCGCCATGGTTTGTTCTTCTCCGCAGGCGCAAAAGGTTGACTCATCGGAAAGGCCCCACTTCTTCATATTGGTCTTAGATCGACCGCCCCAGACCGCAGCCTGTTCAGACTCTTCCATGTAGGCCACGACTCTTCATAACCGGCAGGGAGAGTTTCAGATGGAACCATCCATCCGTTGAGATTATTGTTTCTGGATCTCCAGGAAGTTAGCCTTGATGATTGAGGTGAATCCGACAGGCACTCAGTAGAGTGTAGGAAACTTCGCCTAGATTTCAATCGTTGTTGAGCAGGTTGATAATTGTGTAGAGGATGTGTCTGAGAAACTTCTACTTTAGATTTTTCATGTTTGGCAGTTACTTCACGTCTAATATCTGGGGGAGCAATGCCAGCCAAGCAATATAACTTGTCACAAGGTGTAGATCTTAGGCAACCAGTTATAAGCCGACAAGTTTCATTTAAAGCAATATCTACCTGTTTGGCATGACATGATCTATACCAAACAGGGCATGCATATTCTGCTGCAGAGTAGCTCAGTGCTAAAGCAGTAGTTCTCATTGTTTGAGCTTGCATTCCCCAGTTGGTACCACATAACTTGCGAAGAATGGAATTTCGCGTAGATACTTTGTGCTTCGTGTTAACACAATGCTGTTCATACGTGAGTGCACGATCCAGAGTTACCCCTAGATATTTAGGTGTAGAGCAATGATCCAAAAGAGCACCCTCCCAGAAAATCTTCAGTTTTCTTCTTGCCTGCATATTCTTTAAGTGAAAAGCGCAAACTTGCGTCTTTGAGGTGTTAGGCTTTAGATGGTTTTCTCTGTAGTATGGACTCAGTTCGTCTAAGGCTGACATTAATCTCCGTTCAACACTCTCAAACTGATCACCCTGGGTGAGAATAGCTCGATCATCTGCATAGATGAAGCTTTTAGTTCCTTCTGGCAAGGGTTGATCATTCGTGTAAATATTAAATAATATTGGAGACAAAACACTACCTTGAGGTAGGCCATTCCGGAGATTCTTCCAACGACTATGTCGCCCTTGGAAATCTACAAAGAATCTTCGATTTTCAAAAAGACATCGAAGAAATTCAGTCAGCTTGTTGTCCTTGGTCATCTTATGAAGTTTACTCAACAGAATTTGGTGGTTAACTGTGTCATAGGCCGCAGTTAGGTCGATGAAGACTGCCCCAGTTATTTTTCGGTTTTCAAAACCATCTTCAATATATTGGGTCAAATGGAGTATTTGTGATGTACAATTCTTCCCTCTTCTAAAACCAGCTTGCTCGGGGATCAAAAGTGGTTCAATAATTTTTGCAAGCCTTACCAGAACCATTCGTTCTAAGATCTTGAATAAATGACAGAGCAAGGATATTGGTCTGTAATTTTTAGGATCATGGGGATCTTTTCCTGGTTTGAGGAATGCTATAACTCTAGATTTCCTCCAGATTTTGGGTATTCTGCAGGTTCGAATGCAATTGTTAAATAGATTGAGTACCCATTCTCTAGTAACAGGTCCAAAGTTCTTGATTTGTTGAATACAGATTTCATCTACACCAGGAGCCTTACCATTTTTGCTGATATTTATAGCGTCATTTAGTTCTGCCAAGGTAAAGGGATTAGAAAGTATACTGGTCTCTGGTCTAAATTTTGGCCTAGTATCCATTTTTGTTCTAGAACTGGAGTTTATAGACTTGCCATTTTGGACGAGTTGGTGAGCAATTTGGTTTGCAGATACGTTATAAAGAGAAGATGATTTATTAGGATCATTACTGAGACGCCTGAGTAGCCTCCAGGCCTTATGGCTACTCCGATCCATGTTAACTTCTTCCATCAATTTTAACCACTGTTCTCGTTTAGACTCTGAAATAGCAGAGATAAGTTGTTGTCCGCTTGCAATAGTTTCAGCACTAAAAGGATCCCTTTCATACAAATTGAAGTAGTTTGTCAGTAAGGCAGATGTTTCCTGGGAAAGACCTTGTATGTAATTAGTTCTGCATCCTCTTGGAATGGCTTCTTTAGAACACGATCTAATGGCATCAATAAATTGATCATATGCCTCATATGTAATAATCACCACAATGTCACAGACCTTTCTATGATATCCTAAATATAATCCTAGCAAGTCATACGTCCTACATCCATCACCATTCACACGGGTCAATTAGCAGTATTTACAGGTAATCTCTGCATGAGGCCTTAAATTTCTTTCATGTGATAGAATTTCTGATATCGACAGGAGTTGAATTCAATAGTCGAGACCCAGCTACTGCAATGCCAGTGGGCACTGGATTACTTTAAACCAATTTTCAATCGTGCTTTAAGTATCATCATATGTTGATTCGGATTAAGAAACCAGTGAATATAAATAATATGAGCTAACGCAAGGAAGTCATCATACTGTAATCGTTGGGCTGCAAAGAGTTTTGTCGAAAATATTGTGCTACAAGCAATGTTAAATACTGAACGAAAATGGCCCCGAAGTACTGATATCACGAATGTTAGCGATACGAGAAAACAAACAGTATAATCGTTGGATTTCTGAATGTTTTGCAGCTATTGTCACACAATAATTGTGTTTATTTAAAATCTCGCAACTTTGTAAATTTCTATTTTGCCCGAAGGAAAATGATAAAACAATATATCCACATGTGGATGGCATCTAGAATGAGTAATTCTAAAGATTTCTGCGAGGGATTTGGCCCTAAAATAACAAATTTAATAATTCCCCTGTCAGGTTTATTTCGAATTATATGCTGAAGGTAATGGATTTATGAATCACAAATATTTTTTATTGTTTATTTCTTTTCTAGCTTTTGTTGGAGTTATTTTGATACATGAAATCTGTGGTAAACGCTTCAAGCAGATAACAAAGCATACTTTTACGATGTTTGATGTTGTTTTAAGGGGTAGAACATGAAAGTCATCTGCTCTTAAAGATACATTACTATCAAAACTATTTTATGTTGCATATTTCATTGTCAATCTACAGGTGTGACCCAAGAGACTGTACAAAGCAGACAAGAGAAAAAAATTCATAAGTCTGGAAGATCCCTTAATTAAACCATTAGGCCTATAGGTTAGTGGTCTGTACATATTAACCACCTATCATAAGAAATGTTTATATTATTATCAAAGGTGCTAACAGTTGAATCGTTCCGCCTAATTACAACAAAGTTTCTTGTAGAAGTAATAATTAGGAAGAGCAAATATTATTTTTGTCTCGTTCTACTGTGGTGCTGAATAAAATTTTAATTATTAACGATATTTATAAACATTAAAAATAAACAGTAGATTAAAACACAAATACACAACTAAAAATTAAACTTTCAAAAAATTAAAATGTAATTTAAATTCAAATAATTAAAATTATGACCACAACTATAAAAATAAAAGTAATAAATATAATTTTAAGTTATTTCTTAAAAACTATATGAATTATAATAATGAAGAATAATTCAAATTAAATTAAAATCAATTATCTATTAAAATAATAATAAATAAAATCAAAATTAGAGTTAAAATGAAATACAAATTAAGACAAATTAAATAAAAATTTGTAAAAGAAATAATAGTCAGCCCTATAAAGAGTTAAACCAGGTATAGTCGAAGTCATCTTCCTGTAGACCTAACTACCAACAAGAAAGTTAGGCTATTTATTATTTGAAGAAACTTTCTCATCTGAGACAATGCTGCCAACATCGACATTTACTTCCGTTGTTTGAGTCTTCAGTTTTTTGACTGGTTTGATGCAGTTCTCCATGCCTCCATGTCTTAAGCTAATCGTTTTATCTCTACATAGCTACACACTTTACATCCGACACAATCTGTTTAACATATTCTAACCTTTTTCTACCCCTACAGTTCTTGTCCTCGACCCTTCCTTCCATAACTAAATTTGCTATTCTTGGGCATCGTAATATGAGTCCTACCAACATATCTCCTCTCTTCATTAGCAGTTGCCAGAAAGATCTGTCCTATCTTACTCGTGTTAATACCGGCACCTCTTCATTTGTTACTCTACCCATCTGATCTTCAGTATTCTCCTGTAACACCACATTTCAAACGCTTCTATTCTGCTCTTTTCTGCTGCGTCAACAGTCAAAGTTTCACTTCCAACAACTTCGGTAGAGAGTTTTCAATCATAACCATGCGAAGTGCGGAGATGTCTATAGTAAAGTCATCGATTCTTCAGACTTGACTTTCAGTGCTACGCTAGAGCCATGTCGCGATTTAGCGAACGAAACTCGATTTGTCGTGATATATCGATTTGAATTGCTGCCTGTGATTGTTTAGTTAAACTGATTTCACTTCTGACCGCTAGATAGTTCTAGCGTAGCACTGAAATGTCAAGTTCTAAGTAACGATAGGCTTACTATAATAGCAGTGTATGAGACCCCTGAAGGTGAAGGAAGCTGACTACATAAGGCCAGAGACAATGGAAAACGATCACATTCTTGAGATACGTGTAAATTTTCCAATCCCTGCCAGCAACAATCAATAGCCGACCAGCACAGTATCTAGGAGGAGGTCTAACCAGGCTGAGGAACGGGACAACACCGTATAGTTTATTGTAAAGAGTGGTCGGGCGGGGGAAGGGAGGGGAGGGTGGGTTTACGGGTCAATAAACTACTAGTCCTCTTGTCACAAACTCCCCAGCATATACTAACAACGCGAGTTTTACTGTCGGCGGATCTTCAAAAGTAATGGGATTTACAAAATAGATCGGGTCTTGGTGTTCATTTCAAATTATATCCGCAAGATATAACAAGAAAGACAGTTAATTCAATTATCTTCGAGGTAAAATCTTCCCATCTGACAGGTGAAGGACTAAGAAGTCACTTAGAACCATCAATAATATGGATGATGATAATTGTTTTGAGGGGCCTAACATCTTGGTTAACGGCCCCTAATGGTTTGGATAATAGGGAAATTAATATGAAATGGAATCTATAAATAAAACTAACTGTCGGTTTAGGCTACACAAAAGAAGAAAAAAGAGCAAATAAAAGAAAAGGGAATGGGGTAAATAAAAGATAGGGCAAAGAAATGCCCTGAACCCTCGAGGAATGAAGACTGAGGGACGCTGAAGGATGTCGAGTCATGAAAGGCACACAGGAAAAGGAATGAGGGGAGCGTCCGCCCCAAATGTACTGAAAAAAGGGGAAAACGGACCCAGCTCAGGAATCCTTCGGAATCGCCAACTCCTGAGCTCACCAGCAGTGAGCCCTATCCAGGATGCACCATAAGTGGTCGGGCTACATACACCTTGCCTCCTTGTGGAACTTGAGCAGAAAGCAGGAGATATCATGAAAATAAAAAGACGAGGTCTGACCCCTCCAAAAATGAGGGGTCAGGAAAGAGAAGACAAGGGCCAATTATGGCGGGAAAATGAACGATTCCTTAGGTCTCTGATACCTAATATCGTCGGGGTCGGAAGAGAACAAGAGTTGACCAAGGGAGGTCGACAGGAAAGATGACAGATAGGAGCCTGGCACAAGTAATTGGAAACAGTGCCGGACTCAGCTGGAGCTCTGAGGTCACCAACCGACGTCCAACAAGTAGTGATCCCCTGGGGTGGGGAGAAGAACTTTAATGCTTCAATCAAGCTGAATTCGAGGGAATAAGTTTACAACTGCTTTCAGAGAAATCATCTTCCAAATTAATTTCCTAAACTGTGATCAAAGCGATAGAAAAAACTTAACATTGCAGACAGTAAAACAATGACATATCAATAAAGGCATAATATAACGAGGAGTTAGCGGAATTTCAATGCAAAGAATCAGTCCATTGTGGAGCAAACATGGTGCGCGAAAAAGTAAAATGTATGTTTTCTGTTTACAGGCTATAACTCGAGTACGCAGAACTCGGGAATGCAGAATTGTCTCTGAAATCAGGAGCCAGTCCAAGGATTTAGGAGCCAGCAATGATGTCACCAACCTGATACATATCAATAATCAAGTTGCTATTGGCATTGACATTGGTATTACTATTTATAAACTAACGTTAGAGTTGGCTACATTTTATTTTAAAAAAAACATCAAAGTATTAAATTAGGTAGACTTACAGTACACTCTTATTTCATACATAATAGGCTAATCTAATTATTCCATGCTCTTTTATGACCTTTTATGTGCCTTGTGATCTTGCTATAAAAACAAAACGCTGATCTACAGCCCTTGCAGTATCCAATCCCCTTCCTTGCTGGCCGATAAGACACCATTAAGAAATAGGCTTGCTATTTAGAGGAAAATGATTTGCTTAATAGGCCTATTTTCTCAAATGTGGCTTTCCAGTGTCTCTCTTGTACTCTTCGTGAAATGAAAACTTCTGATGATTGTAGTTTTAATGTATTTGTATAGGCTACATTTGAAATAGCGTACTTGGATGGAATTTACATTTTATTTTTGTTTTAAGATAAGAACTCATTTTTTCTACTTTACGATAATGTACGGTTTTTACATATTTCATGCATACATATGGTCAGAAAATTGATTTAAATGGACCATGGCGCACGAATAATCATAATGCAAAACTTAATTTACTCCATAACTAAGAATATTTTTTTTTTCTTGTTTTTACGTGTTCAAACATTAATAAGGCAAGTTCTAATTCCCCTATCAACCTCAACAAGGTTTCAAATTAAATTACGGATGTCCTGTACCAGGGCTGAAAAAAATATGTCCATATTCAAAAACTGCATACGAAGAAGGAAAAACATATTTTATGAAATTTTACATTTTTGAAAGAATAACTTATAGCCTATTTCTTTATACCGTATAATAGTGATAAACAAATACATTTAGTGGAGAAAATAAAAAAAAAAAATGTTAATAGTTGTGAAACAAAAGTTGAAATACATTCATTGTGGTAGGTACTAGGTGATCTCAAAACATGTCATTTTTGTTTTACAGAAAAAATGTGCACACCCCTTAAATAGTAAATTAACCATTCTAATGTTATACCTGCCTTCATTTACAATCTAATAAACTACAAAAAAAAAAATGAAAAGTGTGATTTAAAATTATGGAAATTTTCGTAGAACTTTATGGGGTGAAAAATGTAGGTAATCTGCCCATAAATAATAACTTGAGAAGTAAGGAACGGTACTCACCACGTGGAGCGCGTCCGTCTCTGAACGTCGGAGGACATCATGCGAGGTGGCTCCCCGTTGGCCCGCAGAGACGGCGGCGGCGGTTAGCTGGTTGTAATGGTGCGCCGCGGCGGCCGCTTGCGCCGTCTGGTGGAGCGAGTTGAGCGTCTGCGAGTAGGGGTCGGTGACGGACACGGAGTTGAGATAGTCAAGCTGGTGGTGGCCCTGAGCGGAGGCGGGAGACGTGGTCTGGTGGTGGTGATGGCTGGGAGGTGGCGGAAAGGGGGGCGGGAAATAGGGCGGCTGGAAGTCCGTCGCGGACACGGAGTGGTGGTGAGACGTGGGCGTCATGCCTCCACTGTTACCACCGCCCGCGTTATTGCGGTGGTGGTGATGGTGGGGCCCCGTACTGAAAGGCGACGACCCACCAGTGCCTGCCGACACTGAACCGATGGAGGCAATGGCGCCGTGCCCGGTCAGCCGGTCCTGGAACAACAAGAAAGCAACATTTCATTAGCACACACTTTATTTGTAACTGAGGCGATCAATTTAATAACAATGCAAGTTACAAATTTATTATTGGTGATGGTGATTGTTGTTTCAAGGGACGCCCGGTCATCTGCCTCTAATGGTTCGGCTGATAGTGAAAATTATGAAATGAAAACTACGAGGAATGTTCCGAGAATAAGTTTCGTCATTTTCTTTTTCAGACTGACATACATCATGACATCATGAACTGTACACCTTGCACAATATTTTTACATAGACTCCACAAACATTGAGACACTTGTCGTAGCGTGCAATCAGTGCAGAGATCACGACAAGCATGTCATGTCATACGATGTTGGCATGTCAAAGGACCCATTTGAATTCAGTAGGCCGTGTTCATAATGGCAAAATTAATCTCGGGAGTTTCCGCTAACACAAAGTTCCTCATTTTTCCACTAGAAAGTTATATAGTGTTCAAGGATCTTAGATCTAACCTCCTTGACTTTCATAGTGCTTCAAGGAACAACGAAATTCGACATGCAAGCTACCCTTTGGGACTCAAATAACAAAGCTTATTATTATCAGATTGAAGAAACCACTGTGGTAACACTGTGCCCTCTACTCGAGCTATGTTGTTTTCATTCGAGGATATGGAGGGACGCCCACTTCGAACTTCATTCTCCACACCATTTGACCATTACAGGCCGACCATTTCCAGTAGCAGAATATTGCAGCCCAGTATGGCTTAACAGAAGATAGACGTACAGATGAACGACACAATGAGGACTGTATCAGGAACCATCCAATATACACCTTTGGAATGGTTACCAGTACTCTCCAACATCCCGCCTCCTCATCTTCGAAGACAAATGGCACTGAAGAGAGAATGGCTTAAATGTTGTGACGACCCTCTCCTGCCAATACACCTAGACTGCTCACCTGAAGATCACAGGCTGAAATCCTGGAATCCTTCTTGGACACAAGGAAGGAAGTTGGTCCAAGAGCAGTTTCAAGTGAATGAAGCTAGGCGTAACGACTGGCTGACTTCAAATCCCGACAGATTAGGTCTTATCTCAGATCAAGTTAAGCAACCCCCTGGTTTCGACCTTCCCAGGAAAATCTGGATATCGCTGAATCGTATAAGAACTCAACACGGTAGATGTCAGTTCTGGAAGCACAAATGGAAAATTGCCGAGCATCTTTTCTGCAACTGTGCAGATCTCAGATCATCGTCACATCACTATGGATTGCCCACTCCGAAGGTTCAATGGTACAATGAAGGAGATTCATCAAGCTAGTGATGAAGCTGTAAAATGGTTAGAGAAATTAGACATCCAGCTCTAGCAACACTGAAGCTGCTTGCAGATCAAGGTCTAAATCCGTATACATTTACGCTACTTGTAAATACTGCATATGTACATAATTGTATATTGCATCTTCATGCCATATTTGACGAGACATGACCGCACACGGTCTGAAGGCGTTCATGGATGACTGACACACTAGTCCCACGTGTCCATTCGTTCCGCATTAACAGCACGTACTTACACTGGCGACCACGTTGTCAGTACACATCTGTGTGCTTACGTGAGTTGTTCTATAACGATATCGGGCACGACGGTCTGCTGCTCCTCTCTCTTCGTTGGTGTCCTGCGCATGCGCTGACGCTCCTTCCATCGTTGAACCAGCCACAGGTGTGGAATCTTATGGCGATTGTTAGTGTCACCTGGTGTACCATCTGGTGTAGAAATGTATGATCAACACCAGAAACTGGGAGACCAGAGCTTCTAACCGACAAGCATGGCGTCGGCTTGTTCATGGTAGTCCACAACACTTCGAACACGAACGTCGAAGACATGCAGTGGATATGCGACAGGCAAGGAAAGAACGAATGGCCGCTCAAGGGAACAATCCTCAGTGAGTTCTGGGTGAACTATGTGTTTGTGAACATTGTTGAAGAGTTTGCGGCTCCAGAATCGGTCTACACCAGTGGTTCTGAACCCGTAGAGGTCTGCGGACCACTCAGCCTGAAATTGAATCATGTACGGACCACCCCTCCCCCCCTCCCCAATACACCTTATCAGTTGTAACCCTTCTTCACTAACACTTATTTTAAAGATATTGCATTTCAAAACCTGATAGTAATCGCCGTGAATACATTCGGACGATTCTCGTTCAACACACATCGTTTTCGAAATCCCTATTTATTGGCTACTTTTGTGTATGTGCTGATGGACCCTTTTCTCCCGCGGACCACTACCGAGGCACTCGCGGACCACCTGTTAAGAACCTCTGGTCTACACGATCAGAGGACCCACAGACATTGAGGTATTATAGTCCCAAAGAAGTCGACATATTCGTTAGCGAGTGATAGCCTATCATCTGTTCGAGCAATATAATGGAAGAAATTACTTTCGGAACATCCCTAGTACAATACAGTAATTAAAAATAGCTACTGACCCAGAACTAACTTTGAAGAAGAAAAGGACAAACATATGGAGCCATGAAAGGGAGATAGGAAATGGAAAGAGGAGATGGACCACCCTTTAAGTGAATGCAAAAAGGAGAAAACGGACCCAGCTCGGGAATGCATCCAGGTGACCAATTCCTGAGCTCACAGCTGTGAGCCCTTGAGGGTGTATCATTATCCAGGTTGCACCTTAAGCGTTGGGGCTTCCGAATAACGAGAGAGACAAAACAGCAAACTTTAAGTCACGTCAGTTAAGATGATCTGTTGATGGAGAAATGTCACGGGAATGAAGTCGAATGCAAAAAATATGAACTTCCTTTGACACCTAGCAATTTTATTTGACATATTTTAAAACCACATAAATATTTATCAGAGAAAGTCAACATTGTGACGTAATATGTCTCGTAATTACCTGATTTAGGTCCAATATGTTTGAAGTTTATTTAGGGAATAACAGACTACTGCAGCTCATGAATTTCAAATGCTAAACAGACTGAAGAGAAGAAAAAAGAGCAGAAATCAGCAAGGACTTCTATGCCACAGATGCCATGACCGACGAGGTTGGTCGGGACCGAACCAAGAACTAAGGAGTGCCCTCACTCGACTGGCGGTTCACGGGTTCCACCACAAGCTCTGCAAGAAGGTATACTTTAATCAAGTGAATGAAGAATGCGTGTGTTAACTATGCAAGAAAACGTGCGACACATATAGGCCCTACCATTTTAACAAATGTGACAAACTTACAAAATCTCTCACAGAATAGGCTACAGCAGAGAATAGAGAACTCTTAGGTACATTCGGGCTATATTATTTATTGAGGTGTAACATCTTTCCGCTCGGTTGCTGGATAGTTTTGTGGGAGTGATTTTGAAAATTGGGGACGGAAGTGAAGACGCACTGCCAGAAAAATGGGACGGAAGTGAATCGGGCGGTAGTGGATCGAACGGAAGTGAAGACGGACTGCCAGCTGGATGTACAATTGAAAATATGTGTATTGGAAACAAGACAGTGTGTGCTCTGAAGCGCGAGAATGTTATGGCAATACAGTAGGCAGGGCATTTAGCAGGCACTGGTTTGACGAGCACAGTGGCAAATGATTCACCGACTTTCATTTGTCATTGAGCAGTTTATGAAGCTTCACGTTCAAGGTTGAATATCACATGGGGTAGGACAAAGACGACAAATGACATTTAAGTAAGCGGCATTGATGTCAAGCTGTGGGTGAGCAGTCAAATATTAAATGCATAACAGAATGTTGTTATACGAGTGGAATAAAAACTGTATTTTCATCATATGTGAGACTAGGTCATTTCATGATTGTAGGAAGCCATGTTTTGATTGTTTACGACGAACTGTATGAGAGCCTTGAGAATAATGAATGTTATAGTTACTGAGGAATGTACTCACAGTTTTTGAGAGTACTGTCGACGTTGTGTGTCACTTTGTTATTATGAATTATTAATGTAAAAGGAAGGAAGCTTGTAGTTTTGCGTGTCCGTTAATCTCACGATCATGATCCACGGTACCTCCCTTTTACGTGGAATGCGAACCACAGGACATGGCATTTCAATTCGAAAATCTCACATGTACTGACCGGGAATCAAACCCGGTCTACCTTGGTGAGAGACTAACAGCTTGACCGCTGCGCCACAAATGTGACAGTAGCATATCTCCAATTCAATCTATACATTCATCATAGTACCAGTATGAAATTGGAGTGTGAATTAACATTTTAAGAATGTCCAAGCTGTGTAGTATACGAGTAGGATAATATGTCAGATGTTACACATCATATGCGACTACTGTAATGCTCGTATCTTTTTTTAAAATATTAGTAACTGTCTGAGGTGACACGTATTAGGTTTAATGCTCTTTCGAGCGCGTCTTAATAAATGTATATGAATTTCTAGTAACGTAAAAAGAACATTCTTTGATAAGCTTGTCAGAGCAAGGTTTTAGCCATGTGCACATGGTTATATAAAGGTATCGAGGCAGAGTCTGGTTCCTTCTACGCCCTGAGCAGACCAGATCATAGCCTAGGGAGGCGGATATAAGGGGTATTAGGCCATCATCATCATCCCCATCATCGTCATCATGTAGTGTTTATACACAGTCGAACCTCTTATAAGTAGAACTTCTACTCATTTATCTCTATTTCCGATATCTCGAAGTAATTTCCCAGCAAGTTCAACACAACTTATATGTCATGTGTTTTCCATAATTCGAAATTCTATTACTCGAATATTCCGATACTCTAATGATATTTTGATCGCCGGGCATAAAATATGTGTCCTTAACTCTAAGTTGGGGTGAAAATACACTTAAATTACGTTCTTTAGGTGTGACATGGGAATTACAATGCGAGTTCAGTTGTGTAGAGTACCTGGACTGTGTATTTCTGTCAATTTCTGTCTGTAGTTCGTAGCTTATTGACGTTTTTGAAAGGAATGGAAATAACAAGAGTAAAATTAATCGTAATGTATTTGCAAAACAACATTTAACTCGAGTTAGTATACCTACATGAGTAGACCTAGTGACAATAACAACATGACGTAGCAACAGTTGACTATTGTCTTTATGATAATAGAACCCCATTTTTTGCATGTATTTCTATATCTGGAATATTCGATAACTCAAAGTAATATTTATTTCCGAAAGCACTTCGAGATATCGAAGTTCGACAGTATGCCTACAGACGATTACAAACGTTTTCTACACCTTATCTTATTTACCCCTCTCTCTCTCTCTCTCTCTTAAGCTCTAAGTGTAGCCGTGGAAATAAATCAAATCAAAATCAAATCTCTCTCTCTCTCTCTCATGATGATGTCCTCTAGCCTATCTGCACTGCAAATCGAAAAATTCATCAGAACACATGCGGCTTTTCAAGTCCAGTTCGTATTTCACTTGGTCAGTTATCTCATTGTCTGCATTCTCGCTTGGCAGGCTTAAGGAAGATGTCATATTTACGGCATCATTTTAAAAAAAGAATGTGTAATTTCTTGCGCGAAGAGGGCAGGTATCTTGAATTATGCCATTACGCAGGAGAACATGAACTTGCTATGCGATCGTCCCAAGTACAATTAGTGGTACACAATACACTATAAATCCTCGTGGTTTGACGGCTACGCGCGCTCCTACTTCCTGCTCACCTCTGGGTGGCCTGCGACTGCGCGTCGTGAGTCACATACGATATTCGCAAAAAGAACAAGCAGTCAATCAGAGGCATACATGACAGAATTCATTATAATTATTGCAGTGCGTGTTTGTAAGCTTTCTCGGTGGATAAAGATCGCAAATTCAATTCTAGGTAGAGGACGTCGAATTTTTCGAGGGTGGATAAAATCCGGTTGTTGCTGATTTATTAAGGGGCTTTGTGACATCGTGAACATGTATCTACTTGCACTTGAGTATGTGCAGAATTGATATTGCATTAGTACCTAAAAATATGAATCTAGTTTTACATTATGTGACCAAATATTAAAAATCATGCTTCATTTACTGTTATTGCGACTTGAACGTGTGTACATTTCTTGTTAACATTTTTTATTTTTTATTTTGAAGTTATTTTTTTTTAATTTTAAATTTTCAATTTTCAATTTTTATTTTGTATTTTAATGTATTTTCATGTATTATCTGTGTGTAAACAACTGTTTGCTACTGCATTTTGGCCTGCCCTGTTGTGGCAATAAATAAATAAATAAATAAATAAACCTGTGTTATAGTGATGACTAGTCTATTAGTGTACAATTTCGCAAATTTCGGGGAAGGTTCTTGTATGGACAAAATAGATGGCCTTGAAACTATTTCTCAGTGTTGCCTTATTGATATTGAAGCTATTCAGTCGGTCAAAACAATATTATCCCTATTAATTCCCATACCTTGAATCTTATCTCTTTCTCCCTACCACCATTCTAAGAAAATACACACAGTCCTAATACTTAAACGCACGTCCCCATACCGCAACCGTCGTAACGCAGATGATACGCCAACTCACATGGGAGGCACTCGAGAATCCACCCTATAGTCCTGATCTCTCCACATGCAATTCCTTAATAAAGGTCTTGAAGCGTTGACGTTTCCTGTTGGACGAGGATGTGCAGTAGGCGGTTACGGACTTCTTCACCACACGAGGATCTTCAACATGGTGCGTTGATGGAAGGGTGCCTCAATGCTCACGGCGATTTTGCCCAATTGGCATACCGATTCTGGACTGTACGGCTATCAAAAGGAAACTTTTTGATCACGCCTTATACTTGTATACAGACTAACATGCACGCAAAGTTTCAGTAGGATTGTGACATCCCTCCAGGGGCTCACATCTAGTAGGACGTAGGTTGGCGACCACGGGGACCCAACTAAGTCCGGCATTGCTTCCAATTACTTGTGCCGAACTCCTCTCCGTCTTCTTTCCTATCGACTTCACTTGGTCAACTTTTGTTCTCTTCCGACCCCGATGGTATTAGAGTGACCGAGGCCTAGGGAGTCTCTTCCTTTCCCGCCTTAATTGGCCCTTGTCTCATATTTTCTGATAACCTCCTTCTGCGAGGGATCAGCCTTCTTTTTCTTTTCATGTTATCTCCTGCCTTCTGCTCAAGCTCTTAAGAAGATAGGGTGTATGTAGCCCCACCACGTCTGGTGCACCCTGGATATTGCTACACAGGGACTCACGGCTGGTGAGTTTGGGAGTTGGTGACCCCAAGGGATTCCTGAGCTGGGTCCTGTTTTCCCCCTTTTATCCATTACCTCTTGGGCAGACCCTTTCCTCTATCACTTTCCTATATGCCTTTCATGGCTCTCCTTCCTTCGAAGTCCCTCAATCTGCATTCTTCGAGGGTTGAGGGCATTTCTTTTCCTCCTGTCCTTTATTTACCTCATACTCCTTTTGTTTTCCATTTCTTCTTCTAGTATATAAGTTAGTAGTTAGTTTTAGTTATAGTTATAGTTTACATTTCATTATCATCTTCACGATCATCCAAACCATTGGGGGCCAATAACCTACATGTTAGGCCCCTTAAAACAATAATTATCATCATCATCGTCATCATTGTGACATCCATAGGCTATTCACTATGCTCTCTTGTCGGATATTGACGCCAGAGAAGATTTAATCGTAGAGAAATTTCCAATACAAACCAGCGCCAGACATGTCCCCCAGTCACAGACAGTGGCTCTATTAAGAAAAATATGTTGATGACATGTAAAAACAAGTATTTCCTTAGAAAATTTCCATCATACTCCATTCCTAATACATTTCATAACTCACACATCGCTGCGTTACGACACGCTCAATCCGGGTTTTGTTTATACGCTGAAGTTAATGGTCTCATTATACTCATGATGATGTGCCCTTTAATTGCCATCTGCAATAGTTCTTCACTATTTCTAATAGTCACGTTTGTATGTGATATAACTCAAGGGCACACCAAGGTTTTACAATTGCTGACGTTGGAAATCAAAACAAATATTTCAAAAATAAAACTGAATATATAATTCTGAAACGCAAAATCAAATAGTGCACGAATCAATTATTGTAGCGGGAATCTAGGCCTCCTGCTGATGATTTAATATCATATTTGATTTAGTTCCTGTAATTCCCTGTGGAACGGTTTCTGACCGCCACCCGACTTCACCCTACGTTTTCCCCTTCCCTTCGACTTCATCCTCGTCGTTTTGGGACGGCACGTTTTCCTAGCTCCTTGACTGCTTCAACCGAACGCCGTTCCCATAACAACCCCGTCCATCTACTTCAAGGTGTGCCCAACGCAGTTTCATTTTCCCTCTTTGATTTGCACGTTGATTGGCTGCCAGTTGGTCTTTCTCCTAAGGTTTTCCATTCTTAATTTCCCGTAACTACCTCACATTGAGAATACGTCGGAGACAGCGGTTGGTAAAAACTTGGGAGCTGGTTTGTGATTTGATTTCTGTCCTAACATGTTTCGCAGCAGTTTTGAATTGAAAAATGAAAATCCACAGCCTGCTTCCAGTCTCCGACCGGGTCAGGAATGGAATGAATGAAGCCCCCATCTAGCGGCGAGGATATGGACTGTGCCGGCTGCAGAGGCCTGACGCACTCCTCTGGGGCAATGATTAAATGAATGACAGATGAAATGAAATGATAGTGGAGAGTGTTGCTGGAATGAAATTTTGACAGGGAAAACCGGAGTACCAGGAGAAAAACCTGTCTGCCTCCGTTTTGTCCAGCACATATCTCACATGGAGTGACCGGGATTTGAACCACGGACCCAGCGGTGAGAGGCCGGCGTGCTGCCGCCTAAGCCACGGAGGCTTCCGTTTTGAATTAATAATAATAATAATAATAATAAAATAATTTTGCAGATTCCGAGTGCAGTGTGTGTTAGTTCCTGAAATAAAAACAAATATAACGTAGTTTGTGGTCCGTTCAAAACGTATCTCTGAAAAATGTATCAAATACTTGAATTTCTTAACAACATACTGTTAGTGGTAGTAAAATTACACATATTTTCTGGAATGTAAACAATGATGAGTATTTTTGTTTTATGGGGGTGGAACAGCGAGGTCATCTGAACCCCATGCGTGAACAATGGATCATCGTAATATATTCAAACACTAATAATTATTATTATATATGAATTGCAGCCAATGACCATAGCTGGGTATTTTTAATTGAACGCCCAACAAGTTCAAATTCAAGTAGTTCCAACTTTGGCTACCAGATGCTACTGTCACTAACACCTAGCAGCGAAGGTTGGAACTTGATAGAGCGTTTCTAAATAGCCAAATAGGGAACCTAAAAATTTTGCTATACACTACAAATTGTAGAGGTAGGTTCTTTTACGTACCATACATCTATGACATGGACCCGCCAGCTTTACTTCCCCTCCGAAGGAAGGCATACTAAAGGACTTAAATGCTCTTAAAAATCCGATGACTTCGGCTGGGTTTGAACCCGCGATCTTGGGCATAGGAGTTCAGCGTGCTACCGACTACGCCACCGAAGCCGTAAACACTAATAATTTCAGTCCCGGATTTTTGGTTTTAACGATAGGCCTATCCGTGAAATATTTCAGCCAACTTATGTTACCAGAACGCTGTATTTACCCCAAATATGCCATTTTTCTTTCAATATTGGAAGCCGCGAAATAAAGTTATTTACACCCTAAAATGCTAAATACCAACGAAATGCTGGAAATAAGATTCTTTTAAAGTATATAGTTTAAACTTAATTGAAATAGTGCTATCTCTTGTTTGATAGAAAATAACGAATCTATAAATGTTTCATAAGATACGCGATAACGAAGTCCCTTCTCGAGCTGATTGGTTGAAGTCATGAAATGAAGGAAACAATGCTCTGCTTATACTTTGGGGACAGCATTAGCTTCGCGAGTTAGTGAGAAAAGAAATATTGTAGCCATGGAGAATATTTGTTTAAGTTAATGTTAGGCTAGGTATTAAACACAGAAAATATAATTCATTTGTGATTTAGTTCTTTTGAGAAGAATAAAAAATAAAAAGAAACTAGAATAAATTGTTTGTTGTTCCTCCAAATGGTTCTATAGTGTTCATTATTTAACCAATCCCTGCACCGTACTCCGAGTCTAGTTATTAAGCACACTCACACCTATTTTGTTTTTATTTCACCACATTGGTCAATTTATTTCACCGCCTTGAAGCCTTTTATAGGCCCTATTACCAAAAATCAGGGTCCTTACGAATAACATGACTCTTCAAACTACTGTGGCCTAACAGAAGTCAGAGTGCCGGCAATTATACCCTGAAGGTGATCTTTAACGAGCCAGCTAATCTGGAGACAGTAGACAAACACTTACAAATACTGACTGCATTGGGATTCAAACACGTAAACATTGGCGAGAACCTTCCAGCCAGAATCAAGTACTTTATCACAAGTGGCATGAAGACAAATATAATTAACATTCTTGCACTCAGATTCCATAACATTCTTCGTGCTACCGGTTCAGCGATCCAACACATCACCGATAAGTTGTAATAACTAGATCGGCAACACGCGTGCGAATGGTGCAGTTACGAAAATGACCTTCCAAATACAGTTTGTAACACATCATTATCCGAATGATGACGAAGTTCATAACACGAATCATTTTGGAATGGTCAGAGGCTTATTAAAGAAGTCTTCAAGGAGATCCAATTCCAGGACCGATTTCCAATATTCGAACGGTAATTACAGACTTTATCTGAAGATGGAGGAAATACTGGTTCGTTCCCCATTTTCTATTCCTCTGCATGGTAATCAAGCTGAGATTTCTCATTTGCATTTAAATGTTAGTCCAATATCTTACGTTATAGTTCAGCATTTCGATCGCTTTATCCTATCAACTTCCACAACTCACACGTAGATGAAGATAAAAGGTGGGAATAGCTGCCAAATAAATAAGTCCCTTTTTACCTCATGAATGAACTTCAACCACAAGTATAATTTCATTCATCAATGGGACAGATTCATTAGGTATATTATTATTATTATTATTATTATTATTATTTACATCGTTATGCCCGTCTACGGAGCGCGATTGAACCTATCTTGCTGATCTTGCTTTCTAGTCTTCCCAAAATCTCTTCATCTTCTCGCCATGATTCTGCGCTCCTCAATCCAGGTTCTTTTGAATGCAATGTTAGGGTGGTCTGAAAATTGATGATTGTCAACTAGTTCTCTGAATTTAGATCTATTCAGTACCATATTACTTGAAATGTCTATTTCTGGAAGGTCTTTTTCATCTTCAAGCAGCGAGTAGTTCTTAACTTTCATTGAGAGAATAAGATTTAGAATTATTTTAGTCAGCCTGTCATTACTCATTCTGAGAATATGTCTATAAAATATCAAACGCTCTTTCCTGAATGTGTCAGATTTTCTCGGAATATTGATAAAGCTCCTGGGATTTTCTTTTCATCCAAATTCCCTCAGTGCCAACTGGGCCAAAAATGTTGAAGATTTTTTTGTTTTGTTTTTGTATATCTTTAATTAGTGGTTGCTCCAATAATCAGTGTTTCAGAAGCGTATAATGCCTCGGGTTTAATTAACGTGTTGTAATGCAATTATTATTATTAATATTGACCTGCAATGGTATTCTCGAGTTAATTTTTATTAGCCTATTTTCAATTTTGAAAAAATAGGCTTATGAGATCACCTTTGGTCCGTGTGTGTGTGTGTGTGTGTGTGTGTGTGTGTGTGTGTCCCCTAATAAAATCTAAACGGCTGGAGCGATTTCAATGAAATTCGGTAAGTTCATAGCACTATTCCGGGCAACCTCGACCGTGCCCTTCAAATTTTGTTACGTCTCACCAATCCAACATGGCGGCTGTGCGAAATATTTCACCAGCATTCAATATCTCCGAAACTATTCCCGATATCACCCTGTTTTTTTTTACTGTAATAAAGGGAACTACTAAAAGTTCACCTATGTAACTTTTGAAAAGCTGGTAATTACAAAACCAACATGGCGGCCACGCGATTTTGCGACTTTTAAATAGACGTTTCTCGCGATTTAACGAACCAAACGCAATAAAACTCGGTACAGTATATGTTTATACACATTGTAATGCACCGACATCTAACATCGTTCAATTGTTTACATAACCACAAGATGGCGGATGTGCGAAATATTTCACCGGCATTCTATATCTCTTGAAACTATTAGCGGTATCACCCTGAAATTTTTTACGGAGATAAAGGGCACTACTGGAAGTTCATCCATAAGACTTTCAAAAACCGGTTAACTACAAAACGAACATGGCGGCCAAGCGAATTTGAAAATTTTAAATAGAACTTTCTCGCGATTTAATGTTCCAAACGTAATGAAATCTGGTACAGGAAATGTTTATACACATTGTAATGCATTGGTATCTAATTTAGTTGAATTGTTTACATAACCTCAAGATGGCGGCTGTGCGAATTTTAAAATTAAGTTTTTATTTCTTGTGTCGTAATCATGCGATCGAAGTGATAGTTTGAATAATGAACCTACGCAATAATTTTCCTTTAATGGTACACGAGTCTATGGCCTCTACATTTAACAATCCAACATGGTGACCATCCGAAATATTTAGACGGCTCTGAATATCTACGAATCTATTATAGCAATCAAACTGAATTTTTTATTGTTCATAGGGGCTATAGAAGTTCACCTATAGGACTTGAAATAACCTGGTGATCACAAATCCAACATGGCGGCGACGCGCAGTATAAATATTCACATGGACGTTTCTCGCAATTTAACCATCCGAGTGCAGTAAAACTTGGTACAGTAAATCCTTATACGAATCTTAATCCACTGGCATCTAATTTATCTCAATTGTTTCCATAACCACAAGAAGACAGCTGTGCGAAATTTTAAAATCTCTTTGTAACTTCTTGTGTCCTAATCATGCGATTGAAGTTTGAATGCTACACGTACACAATAATCTTCATGTAACAGTATATAATTCTAGGACCTACATATATAAAATCCAACATGGCGACCATCCGAAATATTTAGTCGGTTCTCAATATATACGAATCTATTACAGCAATCAAACTGGAAATATTTCATGTTGATAGTGGCAGTTAACATAAGTAGGATATATGAAAATAGGCTGTATAGTTCTTCACGGAACTACTTGTTTAACCTAAAGTATAATGTTCCATTGCCTTTAAATTTACGTGTAAAAATGTGATGAGAAACTGTTGAGTCACTAGCTCACTTAGTACTGCGTCTACTTCACAGTGTAGAGGTACGCATTCTTGGAGGTCAGTGCGGAGGTCCGGGTTCGTTTCCCTACTCTGCCAATATATTTATTTCTAGCCGGAGAACTGAACGCGCTACACACAGCCTCTGAGAATATATGGATTTGGTTTCCACCTTATACTCCCTAAAAGTGGTTTTCCACTGTTGGACCATTTCCACTCAAGGCAAATGATGGGATGGTACCTACAAACATGGACTCAGCTGGGGTCTCGTGGTCGTCAACCCACGTCGTTTGACCAGTTATGAGCTCCTGGAGGATAAATGCATAAAGGCCTATCCGAAACTAGGATAATTTTTTAAGTAATTAATGATTTTCAGTCGATCTACACGATGTACCCAACTGTAATGGGCGTTTCCTTAAGCCTGAAAAAAGTTTACATGAGATGAATAATTGTCGACATCTAGACATAGATTTAACGGCCGAAGTGTACAGGATCTGATTATTGCTTGATGGTTGCAACTGGTCATCCAAGTGAATTTATTTATTACTAGCGGACCAATGCGAGAACTCTCGCATGTGTATAAACCACCCACCTGGCTTTACTGTTATGCGGGCTTCTATAAATCTGTTTATTTGTTTAAACGCACTTTTTAAACAAATTGTCGGTGTTTATGAAATCAGAGAGCAATTCATCACTGCTGCTGGTTGCACAATGGGTTGTGTGCGCCCCTTGTGTACAGACTACCCGCCCAGCACTAGTGCTATGTGCGCTTTACACGACACAGTTCTGCCAGGGGCTATCGTCTTGTTTATTTGTTTAAAAGCACTTTATAAACAAATACATATATTTCGTTGAAATTTCAAGAAATCCAAAATTTTTCCTGTAGTATTGAGATAATTTGGAAGTTTTTGGTACAAACCACACTTTCTAGCTCCCTCTGGTTTAGGAGCTTGAGTTTTGTGAAACATACACCTTAGCGTATTATACTGTAGATAGACTACATGTGAATTTTTCTCAGGTTTAGGGAAACACCCATTTCGTGTTGGAAATTACTAATTATTATAACTATTCTAATAATTAATATGACCACCTAGTGGCGCAGTGGCTAGCATTGTTGGCTGTCACCCCGGAGGTACCGGGTTCGATCCCCGTCTCTGCCAAGAATTTAAAAGTCTTGGTATAGTCTTGGTACGGGGTCTCCCAGCCTCGTGATGCAAAATGGGAACCTGCCGGATGCTATGGCACGAGGAGTGGAAAGGAACTGGCCACCCTACGACACGCAAACTCCAGCTCGGGATGCTAGGTTAGTGATCCCTTGACGAATTCAAGGGCTCTAATTCACGTCACCTAAGTCCCTGGAGGGGATATGGCACTCTAATTTTAATTTTAATAATTAATGTCCATAGCGCTAACCACTACCCAGAGTGGCTGACGATTAAGGGATAGCCCTTAACGCAGCGACCACCACAGCTGAAGATTTGCCAAGTTATGATACATCGAAGTTATAACCTCAGTCATCCGGGATAAAAATCAGTACAAGCAAGATGACATGGATCATTGGACACACTCAAGTGTGAACGTTCCTTGAGCCAGGTGATGCCTATTTAGCTACACCTTGTGAGGCAGCCTCACTTATACAGTCACCTGGAACGCTCCATTGTTGGTGATGCGTTCCGCTAATTCTACCAACAATGGGCAGTAACAGCACCGACAATATTCCACGCCACGTTACGTTACAAGTCTGTTGTTGCGGACTGATTTATAGCGGAAACTCTTGCGACTCCTAAACACATGTCGAACGCAGCGATACATTGTAGCATACAACTCATTACAGCATGTAGCCTACGTACGCTAGTAATTAACACAATGTACAGACAGATCGTTTGTTATGCAGGACACGATGCAGTTTTCTTTACCATAATTTAACAATATGCTGAACAGCTTCCTACTTGGAATTAAACGCTGTTAGTCTACACAAATAATTTGGTGATCTCAGAAGAACAGTAATTGCACGGAGGCTAGTTAGATCTTACGGTAATTAGGGCCGTTTTCACCAACTCTTCACTAACGATTATTTAGTTAATTCCCATTTAACTTAAATACGAGATTTAATGCGTGATTATCTTCAATGCATTTCACGAGACCATTCGGGTTCGCAATTACTTAAATAAGATTTACGACTCTCGCGCATGCGTAGACCCGGTTTCGTCTTGAAGAACATGGCGGACAGAACAAGAAGCGTCTAGCACTGAACATTGTTTGCGATGCATCCTTGAGACTTTCTGGAACATAATTATAAAGGAAGGGAAATACAGAAGACCTTATTCGTGACAAAAGCTTAAAACGATATGAACAAAGTATTTAGGAGAACTGGCAGTTGTGGGAATAGATACCTTATTAGGACGTCCACCGTGTTGTCTTCGTAGCGTAAGCGGTAGAGGTGCAGACTCCCGATTTATTATGCAGTGCTGGGAGCAGTTCGAAACCCCCTACGGATATATATTTTTTTAATTTCCGTATTCGTCTTTGTTGGTATTAAAACTTAGTAGTGTGTGTGATCTTTTATAATTTCATTGTCATAAACATATTTTATATTAATATGGATGAAGGTAGCCTACGTGTGAAACTCGGAAACAAACCGCCATTGTGGAATGCGCAAGGCACAGTTCAACTGTTTCCCGCCACTTTAAAGATGCTTTACAGAGTTCAGTGGTCATATTTGGCCATTTAACATAATTCCTTGTTATTGGTAAGGTAGCGAGCGTTTCTGTTTGGTGAAATGCTCGTGCAAATTTAAATAACCTTTAATGATGAATTAAGAGATAATTGACGTTGGTGAAAACGGCCCTTATTAACTAAGATTTAAATGAGTTTCAATGAAACAGGTGTGCAAGGTTAAGCGTAGATCTGCACCTAAGGCGTTAGGATTGACTGACACACCCAGATTAAATAATCAAAATTTCGAGCATATGGTAGTCTACTAATTCATTAGTAGTTAGCTGAGTTAAATATGCAAAGAATTACAGTATAAATAGGTTCTGAAATGCAATGTTTAAGAATGGAAATTAAACATATAGTTGTAACCTGACATTTACGGTAGCTGACAAGATTGACTTGCCCTTTCCAATTGAAGGTCTTATAAATCCAGTGCAAGGGAAGTTTCCTAGCTGACCTATTGTATTTAGGAACCAGATGTTTCCAGTCCTGGTTAAATCATCATATTTGAGTAAATACGAAATGATATTAAATATAATTATTTATTCCACCTTTTAGGTGAGAGTAGTTTTAAATAATGCAAATGCAAACGTGTTACTTACGGGCTGTCACGGAAGGGCCGCAAACATAGCCCAAGGGCCATGCTCTCTCTCCACGGCCTTGTTTGGTTCTTTAGGATGTATCTTCCCGCTTAAGGGGCGGAACAGTGTGGTAACTACTCCTCGTGGATTCTCTTGGTTAAGATCAGAGAGAGGCACCCTAATTTTTCATAATATTTTAATTTTCTTTCATTGTTACCTATTTTAAATAACTTCCCTTTAAGTACTATAGAGTAGGCTACATGTATCTCTTCTTTAAAATCATAGAGTAAGGCGTCCTAATTATTAATAGGCTACCATATGGATGCCCTACACCCAGAAGAGATGGAATCCACACAGTATAGCCTAAGCCTACAGTATACTGATTGCCAATAATATTTTGTCGACAGCCTATCAGATGATGAAAATGAATGAAAATCCACAGCCTGCTTCCAGTCTCCGACCGGGTCAGGAAATGGAATGAATGAAGCCCCCATCTAGCGACGAGGATATGAACTGTGCCGGCTGCCGAGGCCTGACGCACTCCTCTGGGGCAATGATTAAATGAATGACAGATGAAATGAAATGATAGTGGAGAGTGTTGCTGGAATGAAATTTTGACAGGGAAAACCGGAGTACCCGGAGAAAAACCTGTCTGCCTCCGTTTTGTCCAGCACAGATCTCACATGGAGTGACCGGGATTTGAATCACGGACCCAGCGGTGAGAGGCTGGCGTGCTGATTAATCCTTTTTCTTTGAAATATAAACGTTAAAAATCTGTTCTTAACAGCTTAATTGCTGTAGTATCATGTTTTGTTTTTGAATCACGCACCATCGTGCACTAAGTACCATATTGCAATATATAACTTCATATTGCTCACTTCCGCACGAAAATGTGATACATATTCACGAACCCAAGACTGTGAAGTCTCATATGAGGAACCATGGTGAAGGAGCATGAAGCACTGATTATATCGTCATCTAACAGCTGAGTAACGGAGAGTAATTGCCGTGTGTGTTATCTCAAATTGCTCTTTGGAGTTGAAGCTTCGGAAGATCCTATCCCACATGAAGGCTTTTTACCGGCCAGTCAAAAAGCAATTAAATAAACAGCACGGGGAGAGTGATGTTTCACCTCGTGTTGCAGACTTCCGCCAACCCAGGGTAGTTAATAGTTCACTGTGTTGTATTTTTAGGAAATACTCGAGGTGATGGGGATGTGAAGGCTAGGTTACTTAACTGCTTGTCTTCCCCAGCGCGGCTGGAGTGGAAGGGAGAATTTTTCCACCTGAAAAATTTCCTGACGACATGAATGACACCAGTCCGTAACTCCCTGGCCAAAATAAACAAATAAACGGGGTTCATTTCACTGACCTCTAAACATTGAGATAAGCCACAGAAAGTTTGTTTTCTCTGACATCTTGTAAGATTTAAATGGCATTAACAAGAACTTAATTCACAAAAATATAGAAAATGTGTCTTAATGTGAGAAGTGCGAAGAAGTAACGGGCCCAATAGTAGTCACTGATTCATTAGTGGACACACTGGCAATAATCCTTGGGTATGCATTTTCTTATGAGTCAACTCTTCCCTTAAAAGACACACACACAAATAAAATAGAATACAGTAGGCGCTCGCTAATCGGACATGTCTTAGACCATTAAGTCGTCCGATTACTGGATGTGTCCGACTATTGGAAGTAATCCAAAATATCATAGTCTGGCATTTAAAAACACACACTTTGATTGGGCTATAGAGTTTAATATAAAGTAGGGTACATTTATTGAAAAACTATACTTATAAAATTAAGTAAAATAATAATACTGTATGTATTATTTGTATGTACTGCTCGTACATGTTGTAATTTTACTGTAAATGAAAATACTATCTATTGTAGATTGTTTCTTCCCTTTACATTTTTACAAGTGCAAGTACAAGACTGACACTGCCTAATAATAACCTATCTATAGTGGCACCAAGCAACAGTAATGCAATCAACTTGCTTTTGTCCGATAAACGAGCGGTCACTCATCAAAACCGTCCGACTATAGAGCTGACCATTCCCACACGAAAAGCGTTCAAAACGTTCGATTACTGGAAATGTCGGACTATTGAACGTCCGATTATCGAGCGCCTACTGTATATTTCTGTATTTTAAATAATTTCTTACTTATTCTCCAAAATGTTGGCATGGCGTACATAAAAATATAGGAGAAAAGATTAAAACATCAGGGAATGTTACAATCAAGATAGCCACTGTGAGCGCCCGGCATTTGAACCTCAGATCTCCGGACTTGCTGAAGCTGCCCCATCACGGTCGTGGGACATGATTTAACGTGCACGGCTATGCTGTGAGGTTTCTGAATCACGAGATGGTTAAATTTTCTTTAGAGCACGCGTACTCTGTTAGGTTAAGTTTTCCCATTCACAGCGCTGCTTTTCTGATAACCTTATGTTATACTGTACCTCCAACAAGAGACGGTATCTGCGAACAAGCGCCACTGTCGCTAAACAGTCGATTATTGCTGTTCAAGACGACCTGTTGGCATGATAACACTGGCTATGCTGCCAATACTACTAACACCTTTGTGTTCTGGTATTTTGCTTTGTGACAATGGCTTGTTGCAATTAAGAGATTGGTTTATGGAAAGAAAGTATGCCAATAATGTAGTCTGTAATAATACGTCGTTTTGCCAATTCTTATTGATAATTTATCTCAACTTTTTAACACTTTGGCCTGTATGACGTGCCGTATCTCCAATAATATGACGCGTCATAAAAATTGATTGATCCAATTATAATTCAATAGCAGGTTAAAAACGAAAAGGACTTTTAGATATCTTGTATGACGTAATGAGGGGTAGATTGTTGAGTTGTTGATATATTTAGGGGCTTTGCGACATCGTCGTCATGTAGCCCCGTGAACATGGGTGTGTGTGGAATTAGTGTGATAACCTATACTATTATGATGGCTGTACTAGTGTGTATATTTGTAAATTGGGGATAGGATTGGGAAGGAGGCGGCCGTGGCCTTAAGTTAGTAACCATCCCAGTATCTTTCTGGAATAGAAGTGGAGAAACCACGGGCAACCACTTCCATGTGGATGGCTGAGGTGGGCCTCACGAGGCTGAGTGCACCCCGATCCAGCCCTCACACCAGAATTAAAATTTCTTGGTAGAGCCGGGAATCGAACCCAGACCTACAGGCCGACAGCCAATAACGCTAGCCGCTTCACCAGGAAGTGCACCACACGACTTAAGATGGCTATTAACATGTGAGAGATATCTGCCAGCTGGATCACACTAAAATCATTGTTAAAGTAACACTCCTGGTCCACACCACCCAAAGTAATTAAGACCCGACTACCCTCACACAGGAGAGGAAGGACAAGTTATTGGCTGGACTGAGGAGATACTGGAGAACAAAGAAAGCATCGCAGAAGAACTAGCTCCTTAGTGGGCTTAAATCACTAATAATAACTACTTTGATCTTACGAAAGCTCTAGATGTACTGTACAATGGGTGGTATCTCCTTACCAATGTACTTCAGTGAAATGAAACTCATTACGATGAACAACACATGAACAGGTTCAGCTATAATGTTGCAAAGGCCTTGTTCACAAGGAGAAATCACTACATACATTCACGTATATCACAATCGAGCCTGTCGTGATCCTATCACTGCAGTTAAAGGATTAATCCAACATCCGGCCCATTTATCGTCCACTAAGCAGAAACATTACACGCATTTAGATAACAATGAATGACAGGATATATTTTTAAATAGAGGAACTTCGTCCCTCTGCAGTGTAGAATCTTCAGACCAGTTCTATTTGTCACTTAGTCCGCCTCTTCGCGTAGTGGCTAATATTCTTGGCTATCACCGCTGAGGTCCGGGTGTGATTACAGGCTCTGCCAAGAAATTTAATTCTGGTCTGAGGGCTGTAACGGGGCTTACACACAGCCTCGTTAGACAACACTGAGAAGTGGTGGCTTCGATTCCTACCTCAGCCATCGTGGAAGTGGTTTTCTGTGGTCTCCCCACTTCTACTCCAGGTAGGCCTAAATACCGGAATGGTTATTTATTTATTTATTTATTTATCGTATGGCTTTTAGAGCCGGGAGTGTCCGAGGACATGTTCGGCTCACCAGAGGCTGTAGCTGCTTCAAGCGGACACCACTAGGGTGAGCTACAAGTTCCGTTCAATTTCAAGTAGTTCCAACTTTCGCGTGGTGAACGTTGGAACTTTGATAGAGCGTTACAACGAAATCTAACCTAGAAATTTAGCTCCGCACAAATTTCGTCTGTGGAAGGATCTTTTACATGCCATAAATCTATGACATGGGACCGCCGGCTTTACTTCCCCTCCGAAGGAAGGCATACTGAAGGATTTTAACGCTCTTAAAAAATCCGATGACTTCAGCCGGGTTTGAACCCGCCATCTTGGGCACAGCAGTTCAGCATGCTACCAACTACGCCACCGAAGCCGCTGCCGGAATGGTACCGGTACCTAATTGGAGGCCACGGCCGCTTCCTATAATCCCACATCAATTACAAATACTCACACTAGTACAGACATCACAGTGATACAGGTTATCAGACACATTCTACACGGGTGTACACGGGTGTACACGGGGATACTTGACCACGATGTCGCAAAGCCCCGAAACAATCAACAAACATTTGACATTTCTAAAAAAAAGAAGGAAGGTTGCAGGTTTACGTGACCGTTATGTCGCGATCATGAGCCACGTCACTTTCCATTTTACGTGGAATCCGAACCACTGGACGTGATATTTCACTTCGAAAATCTCACATACAATTGCCGGGAATCTTAACCTTGTGAGAGGCAAGCAGCTTGACCACACCACGCCCCTTTGTCCTTTCAGATAAGCTTTCTGTCTGCCTGCACATGTACTTGCTGTTCATTCATTTTAGAAATGGTGACATCTTGGTCATTAGCCCCGTGCATACCCACGTGAGAATTGGATGTCTGCCTCCAAGGCTGCCAAACGTTAAATCGTACACCACGGCCACGAGGGCAGCTGCAGAAAGTTTGGAGATCACAGGTTCAAATCCCAGTGTTGACAGTTGCTATTGAGAGTGGGTTTTCCTCGAGGTTTTCCACATTTCCTCCAGGAAAATGTCTGGACAGTACCTTATTTCAAGTGGGATGGTCAAGCTGCGCCCGAGTCCATCAACTTACGTTAATGGGTTTGGAAAGACAGTGGGGGTAGGCAACCTCTTCAACCATGAGTTGACTAACAGCTACGTACACCTGAACCTTCTGGAGTTTCCGTAGATGTACTGCTCGAGTCTAAGCTGCGTGGACCTGAGAGGAATGTGCATCGCAGACTATAAGTAGTGGTCGGTAGTGGTGGTGACGAGTGATGCAGTTTCTCGGTCCTTGCGTAGTAACAGAAGCAAATACATTAGTCGGTGACTCAGTCACTCATTCCCAACGCCACACTGGTTTCAGAAAAGACCCATGTTAGCAGTATTGGAATAGACGAGAATGTCAGGTAACACGGCGGGCTGTCGACAGGCTTCTCAATTCTCGCCTGCTCCTACCCTGCCTCCGCCCTTCATCCCGCAAGTTCACAGAGCTTGGAACCGAGCAGTAATCAGTGTTGCTTACATAGTATCCATGTACAGTCAAAGAGGTGAAGAATTGCGAGTTATAGAAAAATATACATTTTGTAGACTAATTGTGAGTTTTGTCAACGGGCCCGAAAGTCGAGCTGTTTGAACAAGGAATGTTCTGCCCATTTATTTACGAATGCACCTTGTTTTGTAGCATTTTGATTCCCACTATTTCGTTATAGTGCAGGCTACAACATGCATACAAAGCCATTTTTACGAAGCTACAACATAAAAATTAAAATATGCATATCTGAATAGTAACAGGTGGGGAACACAGAGGCTAAAGAAATCCAAGAATCTGGAATAATGTCAAAACTTGCTAATCGAATACGTCTTCGAGATAACAGGAGTAGATAGTGGCGAACACCGCCAAGATCAGCGCAGGTTGACACATTCCGACAATATTTAGATCCACGAGCAATTTGGAGTGTGTGGGGGAATGTAACAACACGCTTCAGGCAACTTTCCCTGTTGGATTTTCCTAATTGACCCCCATGGAAAGAATCCATTAACGCAGCTCGGTATCACCCACTTCAAGTCCTCGGGCACTTGCTTCATCCCTGTCCCTAATGCAGATACACACACTATTACAGTCAGCACATAAATCTGCGTTATCAAGCAAGTTCAACACACGCCCGACTACACGGGGCTGATAACTAGGATATCCCTAAGAAAAGTTAATAAAGAACATACAAAATCCTGTTCTGGCTCAAGCTCCAAACACGGAACTCTTGAGCTCTGAAAGAGTCTATTACGCCTGATTCTCCTCATCTGCAGTAACCTAAGTTAACATTTACTGCACGTACTTGCAGAGGAATTTTGGTAACTCATGGAAGGCGAGATTAGGGAGTAATTTACTGTAATAAAAATAATAACTCCCTAGAATTTGAAAATTAAACAGAAAATGAAACTACTGTATTTTAAAAAACAAATAAAATCATTGCTAAATATCACTGCAGAATCGACCAAGTGCTTCTTAGTGCTCTCATGGTTGCTTGGGACGGTAGAGATACGGTTTATTAAAATGAAGGCAAGCATGGGTACTTATTTCCCGATAACGAACAAACATTACCGATTCCGTTTACACTCCAATTAATCAGAAGAATGCATCACAGCTTTAAGGAAGTAGAGTAAACCCTCGATTTAGCGTACCTCGATTCAACGTACTTCGGATTTAACGGACAGAATTAGACCAACCGAGATTTCTTCATTAAGGTTTGCGCGCCTACGTACAGTACACACGTTTACAAATGGAAACGTGCTATTATTGATACGTCTTTTAGCAACTTTTGATTAATAATCTATCAAACAGCATCCGAATCATATTCAAATGCAGTGATGTACAAGGGGAATTCGTTGGACGACGTGAAACATAACCTATAACACTCATATCGTTGAAATAACTTCTATCGTATTGAAAAATATTACAAAACGAGTAGAATTAAGGAGGCGCTAAATGAATAGTTGAACAAATCAGATCTGTTTCTTAATATTGTATGGATCTACCACACGAACTACTGAATCAATGTAATGGAAATTTATCAACATTCGCTTCCATAAGATAAAATATTTAAGTTACTGAAAAGGCAATATCATTCACTGATACCAACATTACAAATAATGATCTTTGAGTTAAAATATTTGATGATATTCGGCACTTGTTTTTCTAAATTACTTAATTTTCTATATTCTGATTTTTTAAAATATATAGCCCTATATTTTATTTACACTTACTATTACAAAATTTCTTATTTTTCGAACTGTATTTTGAAAGAAAAAAAATAATGTGAAGCCAAATATTATATGTTAGTCTATTTATTACACTGTAAGGATATCCATTTTTATTATTTTATTTCATTGTTAGCCTATTTTAAATTTTGAAAAAAATAGGCTTATGAGATCACCTTTTGTCCGTGTGTCTGTGTGTGTGTGTGCGCGCGTGTGTGTGTGTGTGAGAGAGAGAGTGCGCCCCCCCCCCCTAATAACTTCTATACGGCTGGTGCGATTTCAATGAAACTCGGTAAGTTCATAGCACTACTCCGGGCGACCCCAACCGTGCCCTTCAAATTTTGTTACGTCTCACCAATCCAACATGGCGGCTGTGCGAAATATTTCAGCAGCATTCAATATCTCCGAAACTATTCCCGATATCACCCTGGATTTTTTTACGGTTATAAAGGGACCTACTTGAAGTTCACCTATGTGACTATTGAAAAACTGGTAACTACAAAACCAACATGGCGGCCACGCGAATTTGCGACTTTTAAATAGACGTTTCTCGCGATTTAACCAACCAAACGCAATAAAACTTGGTACAGTATATGTTTATACACATTGTAATGCACCGACATCAAACATCGTTCAATTGTTAACATAACCACAAGATGGCGGATGTGCAAAGTATTTCACCGGCATTCTATATCTCTGAAACTATTAGCGGTACCACCCTGAAATTTTGTACGGAGATAAAGGGCACTACTGGAAGTTCATCTATATGACTTTAAAAAACCATTTAACTACAAAACGAACATTGCAGCCAAGCGAATTTGAAAATTTTAATAGACCTTTCTCGCGATTTAATGTTCCAAACGCAATGAAATCTCGTGCAGGAAATGTTAATACACATTGTAATGCACTTGTATCCAATTTAGTTCAATTGTTTACATAACCTCAAAATGGCAGCTGTGCGAATTCTAAATTTAAGATTTTTTTTTGTGTGTCGTAATCATGCGATCGAAGTGAAAGTTTGGATAATGAACCTACGCAATAATTTTCCTTTAATGGTACATGACTATGGCCTAAACGTTTAACAATCCTACATGGCGACCATCCGAAATATTTAGACTGCTTTGAATATTTACGAATCTATTATAGCAATCAAACTGAATTTCTTTATGTTCATAGGGGCTATGGACATAAGTTCACCTATAGGACTTTAAATAACCCGGTGATCACAAATCCAACATGGTGGCGACGCGAAGTATAAATATTCACATGGAAGTTTCTCGCAATTTAACCATCCTAGTGCAGTGAAACTTGGTACAGTAAATCCTTATACGAATGTTAATCCACTGGCATCCAATTTATTTGAATCGTTTCCATAACCACAAGATGGCAGCTGTGCGAAATTTTAAAATCTCCTTGTTACTTCTTGTGTCCTAATCATGCGATTGAAATTTGAATGCTACACGTACACAATAATCTTCATGTAACAGTACATAACCCTAGGACCTACATATATAAAATCTAACATGGCGACCATCCGAAATATTTAGTCGGTTCTCAATATCTACGAATCTATTACAGCAATCAAACTGAAATTTTGTATGTTCATAGTGGCAGTTAACATACGTAGGATATATGAAAATAGGCTGTATAGTTCTTCACGGAACTACTTGTTTTAATTGCAATTTATCTCAAACATTTTTCATATCAAAAAACATTAAGACTTAAGTACATCTCTAGTATTTTATTTTTATTATTAATTGAGCTGAAGAAGACCTCAATGTCAGGTCGAAACATGTACATTGTATACACTAATAGATATATTTATGTAAGTACTTATTGGCGTATAATTTAAACTTTGAATACATCTATAAGTACGGATATCTACAAACATTTGTGCTATCAATGGCAAATGTATTTACATTCTAACAAAATATTAATTGAACGGGACATTGATGACCTAACTATAGAAGTTGAAAGGGTTAAAACTTAATACAATTGAAGATGATTTCATGGCTTGCAATCTATATTAGAATCATGATTCTATTCCTTCAAACATTTTATTTATAACTTGTTTTTTGATAAGTTTAAAAAGATATAAAGGAATGTATTTTTTCTCAAGTTGCATAAATACTGCAGCCATTATTCTAGATCAGATTGATGTACATGAAGATACTGTGAAAATTTTCAAATTGATTGGTGCTGTAATTTCTCAAATGTACCTTAATTGTCTAAAGGTAAAAAGTTGTAAGAAATGGCTGTCAGAGAAAAGTCTGCCAAGGTAGATGAATAAAGAGTTGGTAGATGTTTGCCAATGTTGACAAACTTCTAAAAACCTTTCTCACAGAAACAGGTTATCAGTTTTGCTCCAAACTAACTTCCTATGATATTTCAATAAGCTGAAAACCTGAAACATCAGAAAAGAGAAAATTGCATTTTTCAACCGAAACCTAAGTTGCCACAAAATATTACATTATAGCCAATAGTTCATATAATGAAAAATACTTTTCCAAACGTATTTGTAAACATGGCCAATCGCCAGAAGAAATTAGTGGCCAACACCTTATAAACCAATATAAATGCAACCTTACTGCTCTTACTGTCAACGGAGTAAATGAAACCGCGTAGACATTACTGTTTCATTAGTGCAACCAAATGCCGGTCCAGTGGTGCTGGGGTAGCGCGCCTGCCTTGCACCCCGAAGCTCCGGGAATTAATATTGGTTTATAACGTATCTGCCACTAATTCCCAGCTCCGTCAGGGATTTTAGAAACTCACGTGAGGGCTAGAAAAGGGTGGACTCAGCCTCGTGAGGACAATTGAGTAGTTATCTGAGAGCGAGACTGCACCCCAGTCATGGTGACCTTGATTAACGGCACTGACCACGCGTCACCCCAATAATCTTCAGGCCAAATGGCTGAACAGCGGTCGCTTGGTAGGCCTAGGCTCTTCAACAGATGTAGCGCCACGGGGTTAGGTTTGTTAGCGCCACGGGGTTAGGTTTGTTTCAATGCTAACTACGACACAATATTTCCCAAAAGATACCTTTATCGGCCATAATTGTGGATGCAAGAACAACATACAGCCATTCTTGAATTAGATCACAGCTAATCGATCGTTTCGCGGATAATACAATCGTTCAATAATTCACAAATAGGCCTATCGATTATTTGTTAGTACAACGTCAATTCTTTATATCGCCCGAGAGCTGCGGATTTGAGGACGCGCGTCACAAAAGCGAGGGAAAATAAATTTTGTAAGAAGATTCGCGTTGTTTTTAAAGATTTTTTTAAGAAAATATTTCGCATTTAAAGTTCTAATAGGCCTATCTTAATTCGCGATTTAACGGACTTCTGATTCAACGGATAAACCTCCGCCCCAATTACCCCGCTAAATCAGGGTTACTGTAAAGACAAATTCAGAGGTAAAGGAATACCCATCTCATCAGTGGCGTTAACTACGGGGGTGATTAGGGGGATCTCACCTCCCCCTCCCCCCCCCCCCAAACAAAAAAAACGTAATTTGATGAAATTTGTATCTTGAAGAAAGAATTTAAAAAAAGCCAATTTTTGTATTGTTGACAAACGATTAGATTATGTACTTTTACTTCATAATTTGAAAACAATTATCTTTACTTGTGTAAAATACGGTAATTATTAAGTGTTAGGTCTACCAAAACTATTCATTTCCGAGCTTTTGCACACTGAGAGCTGCAAGTAAAACGCATCAAATTGCTATCGAGATCAAACATGAAAACTTGTTGGTTTGCTTTCATTAAGAAACCCCAAAACAAGCAAAAACAAACACATGATCAAAACAGAAAGCAAAATGAAAAATTCAAAAACAAAGCAAAAACAGAAAACTAACACAAAAACTAAAACACAAAGCACAAATCAAAAAAGCAAAATTCAAAAACAAACTCAATCAAAATTCAAAAACAAAATGAGAAAACAAACAAAACCAAAAACAAACACAAAGCACAAACAAACACAAAGCAAAATTCAAAAATGAAAGCAAAAAATAAACACAAAACCAAAAAGAAAAAAGAAAAATTCAGATACAAATGCACAAACAGAAAACAAACAACAAACCAAAAACAAAAGCAAAAAACAAAGCGAAATTCAAAAACAAAAGCTGAAAACAAACACAATATCAAACAAAACCAAAAACAAACACAAAGCTAAATTCAAAAATGAAAGCAAAAAATAAACACAAAATCAAAAACAAAAAAGGCAAAATTTAGAAACAAATGCAAAAACAGAAAACAAACGCCAAACCAAAAACACGAAGTAAAAACAAAAAAGTACGAAACAACTAACACAGAATCAAAAACGTAATTAGTTCAAATTTGACTCCGTTCATCCCCCTCCATAAGCAAATCTAGTTACGCCACTGCATCTCATGCATCTAATCCTGTACAATATGCCGTTACATCTTGGCCTTAATTTTACTTCCACAAATACTTTGATACGAGCCATTATTGTGAAAGTAAATGAGGAAGAATTCGAAACGTCAGGATATTGCCAATCACCAAGAACTCTCCAATGATTCCAGAAATAACCTCTTTAGGTGAGTGCACTGTATAGGCCTATGTGGCACCCTTCAACAGGTTATAAACACTTGTTTTCAATCCTAAACATAATAAGAAGGGCTGGAGGCTGTACATTGTCACAAAATTCATGTCAAAGTTAATGGTCTTAGTACATCTTAACACCTTCAAAAATTAACAATTTCAAACAATTTTTAACTCTGATTCTACCATATAGGCCTATAAATAAATTGTCTTTAATTGTTTAACATTAAAAATTCAAAATGGCGACTTACGCTGTCGGTTTCTCAGTTTCCCTGATAATTAAAACATTGTTTCAAATCTGTTTTTGAACACATTTTATGAAAAAAAAAAATATAAAAAAAGGAAAACCCAGATTTAATATGCATTCAATAACTTTGCTCGTAATTTAAATAATTTTGATTTATTTTAGAAAAACGAAATTGAAATTACTTCCGAGGTATTTATTTACAAACCACCATCCAAACAAGGCTCACGAATTTGTCAGTTTTGTCGACACTATCACTAAAAACGCGTCACAAAAAATCAGTTAATACACCTGATACTTTGGTAGTTACAAGGGGGTAAATACACACATTAGTGTAGACATCACAGTGACACAGGTTATCCGACAAATTCTACACACACTCTACATGACCACGATGTCACAAAGTCCCTAAAAGAATCAATAACAACACGTTACAATAATTTGAAAATAAATACCGTTTTGTGAAAATGAACAACAAAGTTAGGTGACTCTAAACAGCATGTGGAATGCCTAACTTTCAAAATCATAACTCCTAACCTAATGCAGATATTTATCAAATTCTGTCATGAAAATAAATTGGAAGAATAGGGGTAAATTTAAAAAAGAAATGTAAAACGGGATATTTCGAAGTGTTAGGTTGTACCGAGTTCCTTAAACTATTCATCCCTGAGGTCCAGAATAGACTACTGGCAAGTTTTCCTTTCAAGGCTAAATTTCGGCACCCCGGCATCTCTGGAAAACCACAGTAGTTAAAAGGGGCGTAAAACCCACAACATTGCTTCTCCTCTGATGAGTTTGTCATCAGGAAGGGCATCTGGCCGTAAAGATCATTTTCCACATAGAGACCGATACTCTGTAGTCTGTAGAAACGAAATTACTATAGGTTAGAAATGCATTATTAACCTTTATACCAAAACATCGCCCACCGCCAAGGAGAGTCTAACATGTTAGCTAAGTACGTGATTCTTGTGCTAATGTTGACCTGGACTACCGTTACACAATAATAAGCTAATCGTCCAGCTACTGAGCGCGCAAACCAATCATTAAGAAAATTGAGTCGGGTGCTACCGGGACTCAAACCCGTTTCAATGTTAGCAGACCTCCTCTAAGAGTGTCAACTCCATAACTAACTTTTACCAAGGTTCCTCTGTAATTGTTCTGGGAGGTGTCATAATATGAACTCTCATTACATGAATGTAGCCGTCACTATCCAAGGACCATACATACTTTATGTCGACTAGAATGTCACCTGCAGAGACAATTGCTATTGTTCTTCAGAATTATATCAATTAGGAATTGCTGGTGACATGGCAATTGCTGACCCAGTTGCCTTTTAACAGCCACCTTCTGTGCTGTTGCGATAAATATTGAGAGTCCGTGTCGAATGGTCTCAGGAGCAATTCCGGTTCTGTCACGAAATGTAATTGAATGGGCGATTGTTAAAAAGGGACCCGAGTCACCAAATTGGTAGTTTTGAGTTAGTGGCAGATTCGAATTGGCTGAGGGTGGATACCCATTTGAATGGCAAGACGGTCCTAATGTCGGCCTGCTATCATGGTGTACCACTCCATATGTTTTTAGATTTGATTGTAAGAAGGAACCTCAGTCATTGACTCACGTTCCTTTTAATTTTGTTATTTAGTCTCGTAGAGTGCAGTGTTTTGGTTTGTGAAAGTTGCAATATATTTTGTTCGACAATACACTAAAAAGCGGTGATTTATTGAGGCACAGAAGTAAGAAATTATGACTTGATTGTTAAAAGGTACCGGTACCCAAGTCATCTTACAGTATTATAAAAAAAATCCTAGAAAACCATTGCAACGGTCATGGAGCAGTATGCCCTACACTCCATTCCCAGTTAACACATCAAAAAACAAAACAAAACTAACTTCTTTGGTGCAAAATTCAGAGGACGTGGTCAGTTTTTTGTGTTTTCTCAGAACTGTCCATTAGTGACTTAGGTCCCTTTTAACAATCACCCATTCAATTCATGTCTGAGGGTTGAAATACGATCACTCACCATCGTGAAACAAAACTGATAGGGAAATCAGCGTCTACTACGCGATCGGATTGAAATTGGCAGATCACTCTGTATGATGGCGATAAAAGAAAATATCGGAACATTAAGCCTCCTATTTAAAACGATTGAAAAGACGCGGAACAGGGAGTCAGCGCGTGGAAATGGAAGGCAGCCGTCCGCATGCTGCCTTGTCGAAGTTACCAGGCAACCGCCAGCCTTCTATTTCCATTGCCACCTTTTGGTGTAGCGACTAGCGTTCTTCGCGGAGGTCCAAGAAATGTAATTCTGGTCCGAGGACAAATTGCCAATAAAATTCAAATCCGGTTGCTTTGCTGGCCAGTTAAGATGTGATAAGTTTTCATAATGTTCCTGTTTCAAATGCAGATAATACCCAGTGCAAACTATTTTCATTCTGGAATAGGCCTATTGATGTTTACAGGATAGCCTACATGTCTTTTTGAGATGTTGAATAAAATGTTATACATGCTCCAGAATCCAAATATAGCCCTTATCTTCCAGTGCAAACCAAACGCACCGATGGGCTTACATTGTAAATGTGACCCAATATACAAATGTATTCATTTTTCTCTAGAAGAAAGTAATCGGTGACTGAACCGACAATTTCATGGTGTAGAGGCTAGCATTCGTGACAGCCCAGAGGTCCGGGTTCGATTCCCGGCTCTGCCAAGAAATTTAATTCTAGTCTGAGGACTGGAACGGTATACACTCAGCCTCGTGAAGCCAAACTGAGAAGAGGTGGGTTCAATTCACACCACATACATCTTTGAAGTGGTTTCCCACTTCTACTCCAGGCAAATACCAGGATAGATCGTACCTTAGAGCCACGGCCGGCTCCTTCCCAATCCTTATCTGAATCACATATAACTCAAACCATTAAATAGACCATAATAACACAGGTTTTCCGACATTTTTTTTTTGTAATAGTATACACCCGAGTACACGGGTTTACATCAATACGATGCCCAAGCCACTCAAATGTAAGAACAACTAGACCAATCAACGTAGGCCTACAGTAGTGCCCAGTCTGTTGTTTCTACAACAATCCGGCACTGGCGTGTCCTCACATGCAGTCGTTTGATTGCTATCGCTACCAAGTCCTCGATTATTGGATATAACGGGTAGGCCCTAATCTCGAGAACCACTGGATGGATTTTGATACGGTTTTCACCATTCTGTCAAGGATTTCCCGAGGAAGGTCTCTGTAGAAAAACATTTATTTATGACCAAAAGAAGCCCAGCAGTAACGATAACAGTGGATCGAATCGAAGAAAAACGTCCGTGCGCCTTTTAAGCTTAAGTTACGCTGGGTAAACCGTTGAAGATACCGGGCGAAGCCGGGGCGGATTACTAGTCTCCTATATGCTTTATTTGGCACCCTGTGTGTACAATTGAAGAGCAATCTTCATACCTAGACCTACTCTGACATTCCGTACACGTTATTACAGCGCGGGAACGGTGCCACTTCGTCATTAGCTAACCTTTTGTTTTTATTCTCTGTGCGGCCGGCACATAAATCAGAGCATTAACAAATACAATGTAAATGAGACGACTGCGACATTGGCTTTCGAAGCGTCTCTTGAGAAATAAGAAGTGCTAGATTCCTCAGTTGTTATGACGACGAACGTGGCACCAATTGAAGACAATAGTAGTCTAATAATAATAATATTTGTTTTACGTCCCTTTTAACTACTGCGGCTTTTCGGGACGCCGAAGGGGATCATTAACGTGCCAGTAAACGTATTGGCACGGCTTCCTCACATTTGCGCACCCACAAATGCCAACTGAATGCTCCAGGATTTGATCCTACAACCTTGGAAATAGCAGGCGAGACAATTATATTACTAAACTGGCAACCCGCCCCGACTTCTCCCGTTATCTTTAACCGTTTACCCAGCGTAAGCTTAAAAGGCTCACGGACGGTAGGTCGCAGACGCAATTCAAAAATGCCGAGGTGAACAGCGAAACTCCAACCACATGGCTTGATTTATTGAAATCGTTACTGCTCGGCTTCCTTTGGTCATAAATGAATGCTTTTCTCCAGAAACCTTGCTCGAGAAATCCTTTATAAAATGGCGAAAACTGCATCAAAATCCATTCAGTGGTTCTCGAGATTTTCCGTTACATCCATATTCGGGTAGGCTACTTTGTGTATTTATAAATGCTATTTCTGCCATAAAGCACATAAAATAATAAGTTTCGAATCTAAGGTACTGTTTAGTAGGTCGAATATTTCGAGGTTTCGTTGATAGATTTTAACAATCGTCTACAGGAAAACCTTTTCTTCACAATATAGGCCTACTTTAATTATCACTAGCTGCGTAATCTATCGTTGGCGGATTATCTTGTAAAAGCCATCAAACTGATATTGATATAGAAATATAAACTTGGTGACTTGAAAGAAGAGTGAATAGTTCCTACCAAAACGTTTCCGTTACCTGGCTCCACTAGCCCGGGCATTTTCTAGTAACTTAGATATCTCTTTAATTATTTCTCTCGCTCAGCAATTGCAGGTTTTAGGCTTTATCTTCACTTATTTTGCATCATTACTGTTCAGCTCCATGAAACCATGTGGAGATTCATACCACCAAACCTTTGAAGAGAATTAATGAAAAATCACATTCGAATGAGACCAATAGTTTTTCAGTTTAAAGACAACAGGTAATTAAATCCCAACCCCTTTAGATAATAAGTAACCTAGGCCTATTCTACCTTAAACAGATAACGTTGGAAAATTCCGGTAATTATCTATGTACATAGTTCATACACGTGTCGTTATTTATGTTACTAAGTTGCACAGATTTAAATACCATTTTGAAATATTTGATATATTAATAATAATAACAATGCTATTGTTTTACGTTCCTTTTAACATCTGCGGATTTTAGAGACGCCAGGGTGCCGGAATTTTGCCCCGAAGGGGATCATTAACGGGACAGTAAATCTACTGACACGGCTCTCTCAAATTTGCGCACCCTCGAATGCCAGCTGTCTGCGCCAGGATTCGATCTTGCAACCTTGGGAACGGCGAGCGAGAACGTTACCGCTGAGCCACGCAGCCAGTCCGAAATATCTGAATTTCATTTCTCTATTCGTGTAGAGTTTACCAAACTAGGCTACATATTCAATATTCAACTCCTTTTCGGCAAATGAAGAGGTAGCCAATACACTAATGTTGACAATTTTGTCTGAGTCATTATCAAACATTTTTTAAACAAAAACTATGATAACAGTAAATTCATTTCATTATATCATGATAATTTTAGTAGCAATATACACTTCACATTCGAACCTCTCCTACTTGTTCATCGCCTGCCTAAACAGATGTAGAGATTTGAAGCCATTCTTTCAATGTTACAAGGGTACAAAATATAAATATACACTCCTGGAAAAAAAATACATGTATTAGTTAATTATCATAATTTAATGGGGCAATTGTGATAATTAACGAATCGACCTACATGTAATTTTTCCCAGTGATGATTAACCTTGTACCCCGCCCATTCATTGGGCATAATCGTGTTGACCGACCGAGCTATAAATGACAATAAATAGATACATGATCTAAGTCCGTCCCGTAATACCAAAGCTAGGGGTTTGAATCCCGTCCGGTCAAATCGTATTTTTAAAGATGTGACACTTTATGATTTTCATATTAGCACGCTGATGGTGCTCGTGTCACATTATTCACGAAAGACAATCTCGGAGATCATCCCGGTTTCTCCAGTAAGTCTACATGGCAGCGATCACTTAAGTTGTCATTATTATTAGTATTAACTTGGTAGTAGTAGAATAATATTAGTGTCATAGTAATTTTAATTAATGTTCAGTCCCAAAGTAAGTTAATGGCATGCTAGGTTTAGGCCCGACGAGTCCCGGGTTAGATTCCAGACTGGGCCATCGAGATTTAAATCTGCTACGTAGGGTCAATTTCCCTGAATTTGAAACTGTTGTTTGCACCATCCCATTAATCATTTCATCCTCATCACGACATGCACGTCGACCATGGACGTCAATTCGAAAGACCCGCAACAGATCATCTCTGAGGTCACATGCCTTTAGCTTATTAATGTAATCATTAGACTAGTAAGATATTAATCTGTATTAGAGACTGTTTTATCTTTCAGCGTCCCGACTAGTCGGCAAGCATCCGTGTGTGAACGAGTCGCCTCTATAATTCCCTTTGTTATGAGCAATTGGCTAATAATAATAGGCTACCAATAATAAATGTATTACCCTATTATTGATACAATAAGTTTATTGAGATTCATGATAGTTGATTGTTTATGCAATTGTTTATAAATTCACCGTCTTAAATTACGAAACATTTCAAAAGCAAATGATTCCGTTTTTATTGTCCCTTTCTTCGAAAAATATTCTTTTTGAACTTTTTTCAAAAAAAGACATCCGTAGGCCTAAGATCATGAAACCTTCCGTTTTGCATACAGTAGGCTATAATCTCCAGCCCTGAGATAGAGGAAAATGAGGGTTGATTATTTATACTCTTGTCAAGAACTAGAGGGTAGTTAGCTATTGCGTAGTCTACTAAGAAGAATGAATAACATTCAATTAGGTTCAAAATTTGATAGGGGCTTACCTCCATCATCGTTGACATGCTGACCACGGGGGCGTAGCACACCGCCAGCTTGCTATAATCTTCAGTATTCACCGTGAAATGCCAATAAAACACTTGGTCATCTTCTGCTTATTCTTCAGAATAAACGCACTCTTGTTTCAGTCACGTAATTAACGAAAATTCCACACACTGACCATTTCCTTTCCGTGTCTCACGCAAACCCTCACCACTGCAGCAACAGCCAGTTTCCATCTCCCAACACTTAGTTCAAGTTCAGTCCAAATTTATTAAGACTTGCCACAAAGAAGACTGTCAGTTATGTTTAAATAAGGCTTGGTTTTCGGACTAGAAAGTGTTAATCTATGAATGAATTTCAAATATCTTCAAATTGATTTCAATAAATACACATCCATTATGACGCTCGAACTAGCGACAGGGTTTAGTATGGATTCACATTCAGTCAACCATAGAGACATTACTTGCTCTATGAATATATCATACGGCAAAATACAAAAGTTAGCTTCCTGTATGTACTTTCAAATAAACGATATGTTAACAATAAATTACACCATATAGGCTATTAACTTTAGATTTTAAATGCATAGTCTAGTATGTATTTGTTAAATAAATTATATCACAGTCTTGCTTCATTCACTACGTAGACGCTTTGTCCGAGTTAATATAAATTGCACAATATATTCAGAGCCACTAAAAATATGTTACGTGGGGTTTCACTAATTCTTTAACTGTTTATAAGTACTTCACTCGAATTTTGGATTAATTTGTCATGTTAGGAATGCTTTCTTCACTGTCAATCTTAGAACACATACATAATGTTTATAAAAATGCAATATAGGGCGTGACTTCGCACTCCTAATTTTCTGCTTATTATAAGAACAGGGAAATGAGTGGTACAATTGAAAGCTTCAGCTCACTCGGTAGTGTCGGAGTGTGTCACTTGTCTAAAGAACGCGCGGTGTGGTGTCCACGTGCTCTTGGCACTCGGCAGCGCTGTAACCCTAGCCATGTGCTCGCCGCCTTGTCACGCTCTTGCAACTGTCCTAGCGGCTGACTGAAACACCACTGTGCGTATGTGACGTCACTCACCACCTCCGGGCAGCCACTGACTGCGGGCCGTTGAGCTGAGATCCCTCCCCGCCATAAGCCATGGCCCCTCCCCCCAAACACGTCACCAGTAGCCAGCCTACTTCACTTGCTTTGCTTCATTCAACCTGACGACCGACCGACCGATCAGGCGAAAGTCTCGAATCGAACAGTGGACCTTCGGGTATCATAACCAAGAAGCGAGATTTCTTCAAAAATCAACACACATATTGCATGAGTAGCTAACAAAAATAATGGACTCTGTAGAATAGGCTACTTCATTGGAGTTCTGTAATAGTATTTTGTTGTTGATTCATTTAGGAGTGTTTATAAAATTTCGCTGATAACCTGTGTTATTGTCTGAGTCTGTAGTAGTGCGTTTATTTGTATTTGAGATTAGGAATGAGGAGGAGGAGACCGTGACCTTAAGTTAGGATTCATCCCGTTATCCACGTCGAGTAAAAGTGGGAAACCGCGGAAAACCACTTCCAGGATGGCTGAGGTGGGAATCGAACCCACTTCTCAGTTTCTACTCACGAGGCTGAGTGTACCTTATCCCGTTCTAGCCCTCCAACCAGAATTAAATTTCTTGGCAGACCCGGGAATCGAACCTGGACCTCCAGGACAACCAAGAATACTAGCCACTACACTAGACCTCTAGCTGGTGTATAATAACTGAGTAGAGTATTAACTAAAATGTCTTTATTCCTCTCATTACCAATAGAGCATGATGGCGTAGCAGTTAAACTACTTGCCTACAACCAAGGTGGACGGGTTTCGAATCCCGGTTAATGCATGTGATTTTTTAGGTGATACAGGCTACCACTTTCGGTCCTAGTTCGGATTCCCTGTAAGAAGCATGTCCCTTCCGTTTCCTTCTTCCAAATGTATTGCTCACAGTATGCGGGTGACATTACTGTACTAAGCTCTTATTGCAAGTTTAAATTTCAGAGCAGGTGACGGACGATATGAATTGGAGAGGACACCGTCTGTGGTGAGGAAATGCTTGCTTCTTCCTTGTCACAGTCACGGATAACCACCAATCAAGAGATGTTCCGTTTGCTTATCTAATCGACGATCATTTAGCTACGGTTGACCAAATTAAACATGAGCCCTATGTCGAACACAAGGTCGTTGGAGGTTGAATAGAGCTTAAAACACTTGTTTGTTTTCCTCCGTTAGTCATGCGTCCAAACAACAGCAGTATACAGAGCGTGACAAACCACAAAGCAAAGTGGACACAACATCCTCTTTTTATACCGTTGTAAAGGTGTGGAGTTACTGTCCCTTTCCGAAACCACCAGACGTTCATTTTGAGGATAGTTGAATAACTTAATACGCTGAAGCACGGTGAAAACTAAACGTATTTGATGGTTGGATGGTTCCCCAGTTTAGGGGCTGCGACAACGTGGTCATGTAGCCCCGTGTACTTCGGGTGTGTGAAGAATCCGTCTGATAAACGGGATTAATTGTGATGACTGTATTAGTGTGTGTTATCTGTTTTAAATTCAAGTGAGGACTGCAGACATTTAATTTTTCCATGTAGTTCCAACTTTTGCCGCCAAACGCCACCGTCAACGACTACTAGTTCAGAACTTGATTACCAGATGCCACCGCAGTTGGCTCCTGGCGACGAACGTCGGAACCTAAGAGCGTTTGTCGAATGTTTAACCTATATATAATTTAGCTTCACACAGGTGTTATTAGTGGAAGGTTCTTTAACATGTCATAAATCTATGACATGGGACCGCCGGCTTGACTTCCCCTGAGGGATTTTTAACGCTCTTAAAAATCCGACGACTTCGGCCGGGTTTGAACCCGCAATCTTGGGCATTGAAGCTCAGCATGCTAGTCTACTAACTACGCCACCGAAGCCGCCTAAAATAACGTATTTGAACAATGCGCTATTTAGCCTAACAATATTTTCACGTCATACAATACACTTGGCAGGTATTAAATGAGTCGTTCATGGCTTGGGTGGCGTAGTAGGTAGCATGCTGAACTGCTATGCCCAGGTTCAAACCCGGTCGAAGTCGGATTTTTAGGAGCGTTAAAATCCTTCAATATGACTTCCTTCGTAGTGGAAGTAAAGCCCATGTCATACATAGATTTATGGCATGTAAAAGAACCTACCACTAGGTTACAATTGGTAGTGTGTAGCTAAATGTGTAGGTAATATTTGGATAGAAACGCTCTGTCAAGTTCCAACGTTCGCCGCTAGAGTAGGTTAACAGAGGCATCGCTGGTAGCCAAAGTTGGAACTACTAGAATTTGAACTTGATGGGGAACCTACGGGTGTTCAATTGAAATACCCCGCTATGGCCATTGGCTGCAATTCAAATATAAGCTAACAAATGAGTCGATCAATTCCAAAAAACTCTAGGGCCATAGTTATGTAAAAAAGATACCCCTTTAGTGTTTCTTGTTGTTGATTAATTGATGTGTCAAATGTCTGATAAACTGTGTTATTGAGTTAGCTGTAGTAGTGCGTGTATTTTATCATTTCAAATGATATTGTCGACTTCATCTTTATGCTTTGGTCTACCGTTATGCGTTACGGTTACGGCGTGTATGTTTTTCAGTGCATATGCACCGAGTCTGAGTTTACGCCTGGGGTCTGGCGTTATGCGATACGGAGACTGCGAGTGCGTGACGTCATGCAGCAGAGTGCACCTCCCGCTCTCCGTTCCCCGCGCGGGAAGCCTAAGTTAATGGGCAATGAAGTCTGTTGAAAGAGTCCTGAGCCTTCCTGAGCCTTTCTAACATGTGTAGCATTTGTAGCATGCGTCATTTGAAATGATAGTCTAGTCTCTCATACTGACTGTAGGCCTATCTTTTTAATTGGGACAGGAAGCCTTTATTTAAGTACCACCCCAAACTTTTCCTTGTGTAGAGGTGCAGAAATCATGGGAAACGTTTTCTAGGATGGCTGGGGTAGAAATCGAATCCAGGTCTTTTCGTGGCTGAGACCGGAATTTGTGTGGAAAACGGACCTTTAATCAGCATATTTAATCACGATACGTAGGCTACATGATTCTACAAGAGAGACTGTATTAAGACCCTGTTGGATACAGTTATCCGAAAATAATTTTTTCAGTTATTAGGCCTACTCTATTTCTGTTGGTCCTGGATAGTGTGATGAAGAAGGTAATGGGAGGACGGAAGAGGGGTATTCAATGGGGTATAAATGACAGGCTTGAAGATCTGGATTTCGCGGACGACATTTGTCTTATGGCACAACGGTACTGAGACATAGAAGATAAGCTGGGGAGGTTGCAGAGAGAAGCAGAACGTGCAGGACTGATGATCAACACCAACAAGACCAAAGAGATGAGGATAAATTCTGACTTCACGACTAGCTTGACAGTCAACGGAAAGAAAATTGAGCGAGTTGAGTCCTTCCTCTACCTTGGGAGTATAGTCACAAATGATGGGGGAGCAGAGGAAGATGTTCGAAGCCGTATCAGGAAAGCAAATGGTGCCTTTGTCCAGCTCTACCCCATCTGGAGAAATAGAAACATTTCCAGGAAGACCAAGCTCAGCCTTTTCAATAGCAACGTAAAGTCGATTCTTCTCTATGGCTGTGAAACATGGAAAGTCACAAAACCGAACAACAACCAGCTACAGGTGTTCATTAACAGATGTCTGCGTCGCATCATGAATGTGAGGTGGCCGGATATAATCTCAAATGAAGAAAAAAGGAAGGAAGGAAGATTGTAGTTTTACGTGACCGTGAATCTTGTGATTATGAGCCACGGGACCTCCTTTTTACGTGGAATCCGAACCACAGGACATGGCATTTCACTTCGAAAATCTCACATGCACTGACCGGGAATCGAACCCGGACCGCCTTGGTGAGAGGCATACAGCTAGACCGCTGAGCCACCACGCCCCTCAAATGAAGATCTTTGGACCATCACCAATCAACAACCGATTAGCATCCAGATCAAGGATAGGAAATGGCGCTGGATCGGTCACACACTAAGGAAGCCGGACGGAGCTGTTGAGAGGGCGGCGCTAGACTAGAATCCTCAAGGTGCCAGGAAGCGAGGTCGACCTAAGAAGACCTGGAAAAGGACGATCGAAAAATGAAATTGCAGAGATGGACAAGAACTGGAGTCAAGTGAAGAGAATGGCCAGGAACCGTGCAGCGTGGAGAAATTTCGCCAAGGCCCTATGCTCCGGAAGGAGCGGCAGGAATTAAATGTATTGTAAATGTAACTATTTGACCCTAAACTGTCCTGAAAAGAGTCAAAAGATAAAAGTTTATAGCCTATTTATTTTGAAGAGCTGGGACTCGGTCCTTATATTCAGAAAGGTCATAGGTTATCAGCTAGGCCATCGTTACAATTTTTTAAGACTCACCTCCAGTGAATAAGGAAGTGGAGAAAGAGGGATCTCTCGTAAAGGCACGACCTCAAAGTCAGGCTCGCTGATGGAAGGTAGACAGACTTATTCGGGCCACCTGTCTGAGTCACTGTGCAGCCCAGCACAATGGCACTGTTCCACAACAAGTTCTTTTCTCTGGCCACTGGTCTTTTACTGGAACTTAGGTGACCACACCAGAATAATAATCTACTTTAAATCCGTGTCAGAACGAATTCAGGACCGTAAGACAAGTTACGTTTATTACCATCAGACATCCGATTTTAGGTTGCTTGTGTTAGAACCAGTCTTTATGATAATTCAAAGCCAGCATTGGTGATTTTGAGGTGTTAAACAACCTATTTTGATATTCGATCTTATTTTTTTCCTATTTGTATATTTTTTTGTAAAGAAAAACTGTCCTAAGTATGAATTTGCCCTTCAGTCTTGTGGTCCTGCATTGCTGAGTTGAACACACTGTGATTTACAACAGAGAAACTGTTATCTAAGTTTAAATAACAAGGGGGTCGAGCTGGGACATTCAGTATGATAGTACTATAAACCAGCCTCCGTGGCTTAGGTGGCAACACGCTGGCCTCTCACCGTTGGGGTCCGTCGTTCGAATCCCGGTCACTCCATGTGAGATTTGTGCAAGACAAAGCGGAGGCAGACAGGTTTTCCTCCGGGTCAATATTTCGTTCCAGAAACACTCTCCACTCTCATTTCATTTCATCTGTCATTCATTTAATCATTGCCCCCAGAGGAGTGCGAAAGGCTTCGGCAGCCGGCACAGTTCATATCCTCGCCGCTAGATGGGGGCTTCATTCATTTCATTCCTGACCCGGTCGGTCGACTGGAAACAGGCTGTGGATTTTCAGTACTATAAACCATTACTAGCCTACACTATCTGATATGGAAAGTGACAGCAGGTGATGGTTAAGAAAAATAAATTGCTACCTATTTCAATAAGCTATAGGAACTCCACAGGAAATGTCAGTACGCATTTACACCGGGATACTAAGTCACATTGTAAGACACACACAGAATGATCAGGAAAATGTACTCAATGTAGCCTAGGTGTTATCTATACTAATATAATAAAGCTGAAGAGTTTGTTTGTGTGTTTAAACGCGCTAATCTCTAGAACTACCAGTCGGATTCTTTTTGTATATGATAGCCAGATTCAAGAGGAATAGTAGCATTAGGCTACACCTCTCAGGTAACCTTAATGATTGATTTTTGTTCAGTAAGTCGGAAGAACAAGTGCTCCCGAACAGCTTCAATAATAGCTGAGTCTATTGTTGCCTGGCAATGCGGGCTGCATCACGTCGCCCCCACCAGTGTTCTGGTGCAGAAATGCGAGCTGCTTATAAATTGCAGTCATGGGGAGTAATTAGTGCAAAAAGATTTCTAAGGTCCCTTAAAACAGTTATCAACATGGCAATAGTAGACTATGCCTCTGTATAAGGGCGATGGTGTTGGTGCAGTATACTGAGGTTATCAGCTGCAATAAACGTTGGTGCTTTCCGGTCCTTATCTTGGAGCGCTCCAGTTCTGTGGTAGTATTCATTATCATCCATTAAACAAATAAATCCACCGGGCGAAGCCGGACACTACTGCTAATTACAGTATATGACCTTGAGATTGCCTACTCTACGGGGCGCCAAACACTTCATAGGCTACTATCTGAATCTTAGGAGGGGTGAGTACGACATAATAGTCTATTTTACCCCTATTCATTATGTGGAAAAAAATTAACCAATGCAGATCAAATTCCTTGGCATGGCTAGAAATATGCTAGTTAATATCACAACAGCAGCCTCCGTGGCTTAGGCGGCAGCACGCCGGCCTCTCACCGCTGAGTCCGTGGTTCAAATCCCGGTCACTCCATGTGAGATCTGTGCTGGACAAAACGGAGGCAGACAGGTTTTTCTCCGAGTACTCAGGTTTTCCCTGTCAACATTTCATTCCAGCAACACTCTCCACTATCATTTCATTTCATCTGTCATTCATTTAATCATTGCCCCAGAGGAGTGCGTCAGGCCTCGGCAGCCGGCACAGTTCATATCCTCGCCGCTAGATGGGGGCTTCATTCATTCCATTCCTGACCCGGTCGGAGACTGGAAGCAGGCTGTGGATTTTCAATGTTCATGATGTAGTAGAATATCACAACAAGCACATGTACACTTTCTGTAAGCTTCTGATGGCGCCATTGGTTTAATACCAACATGTAAAATGGAGCTTCCTTAACAAAGCAGAAAAATCGCAGGTTTCTAAACTAAATAGGAGGCCTATAAAATATATAATATTTAAAGTAAATACTGTACATGAAATTCTCTTATAAATAAGTCCAATAACAATTGAGCTATGCATTCAAAGCAGTTAAGCCTCCGTGGCTTAGGCGGCAGCACGCCGGCCTCTCACCGCTGGGTCCGTGGTTCAAATCCCGGTCACTCCATGTGAGATCTGTGCTGGACAGAACGGAGGCAGACAGGTTTTTCTCCGGATACTCCGGTTTTCCCTGTCAACATTTCATTCCAGCAACACTCTCCACTATCATTTCATTTCATCTGTCATTCATTTAATCATTGCCCCAGAGGAGTGCGTCAGGCCTCGGCAGCCGGCACAGTTCTTATCCTCGCCGCTAGATGGGGGCTTCATTCATTCCATTCCTGACCCGGTCGGAGACTGGAAGCAGGCTGTGGATTTTCATTCAAAGCAGTTGTCCTAAAATTACCACTCACCGATATAAAATACAACATTTGTTCACAGAACTTTACAAATGTTTTTGAAACAAAAGAAACATAAACAACCATTTTAACCCCCCCCCCCCCCGGGATGAGTTCACTTAAAGTAATTTATAGGCCTAAAATATAAAACATTTCTCTCTCTTGAATCTCAGTCAAGAATATCGTTGGTGTAGGCTACGAGTATGCGAGGGAGCCGTGTCGATAGATTTACTGGCACGTTAATAATCCCCTTCGGGGCAAAATTCCGGCACCCCGGCGTCTCTAAAAAAAAGGAAGATTGTAGTTTAACGTGACCGTTAATCTCACGATCATGAGCCACGCGACCTCCTTTTTACGTGGAATCCGAACCACAGGACATGGCATATCACTTCGAAAATCTCACATGCATTGACCAGGAATCCAACCCGGTCCACCTTGGTGAGAGGCAGACAGCTTCACCGCTGAGCCACCACGCCCCCAGGCGTCTCTAAAAGCCAAAGTAGTTCAAATGAATGTAAAACCAATATCATTATTATTATTGTTATTATCAAGTAGTTCCTACTTTTGTTACCTAATGCTACCGTCAACGACACTTAGCCACGAACTTGGCTAGTCTACTAGATGCCACCACAACTGGCACCTGGCGACGAACGTTGGAACTTAATAGAGCGTTAATTAAATCTAACTTACAAATATAGCTTCACACAATTGTAGTTAGTGGAAGGTTCCTTTACATGCCATAAATCTATGACATGGGCCCACCGGCTTTACTTCCCCTCCGAAGGAAGGTATACTGAGGGATTTCAAACGCTCTGAAGAAATCCGACAACTTCGACCGGATTTGAACCTGCGATCTTGAGCATAGAAGCTCAGCATGCTACCAACTACGCCACCGAAGCCGCCTGCTAGTAGCCTATTTAAAAAGTTCAACTTTAGGAAATGAGTATTTAATATCTTTTGAATTTATCATATATTTCCCATGGGTGGTCACACCACTAGTTCTCCGTGATAGATTTGGGTGATAAAGCGAGATCAGCTGATGAAATTCAGATTTTAAAAAAATATAGTGAGATTGAGACCACAACATTAAAGCTTTATGGACTTACAAGAAAAGTCATTAAGATAAATGATTTCACAGCTTATGAGAAACTAATTGAACAGGAAGTCAAGTTAATTTGAATTAGATCAAGATTTACTACTCAGCATCATAGTAAACTAAGACCATGCATTCAGGTCACCAATATCATTGCTTGCCACGGTGGGTGAGTGGTTAATGTGTCGGTCTACTAACACCAAGCTTGCAGGTTCGCTCCTAGCCATGGTAAGTGATTTTTTGCAAAAATTACGACACGTATGTCATACGATGTTGGCATGTCAAAGAACCCGTTTGATTCAGTAGGCCGTGTTCATAATGGCAAATTAATCTTGGGAGTTTCCGCCAACACAAAGTTCCTCATTTCTCTGCTAGAAAGTGCTATAATGTTCAAGGAGCTTAGATATCTAACCTCCTTGACTTTCATAGGGCTTCAAGGAACAACGAAATTCGACATGCAAGCTACCCTCTGGGTGTCAAATAACACAGCTTGCACCCGGCACCCAAGGTCATACGATATTATTATCATTATTACCAATATCATTTGGCCAAAAAACGGCTATTTAAATAAATCAAAGATCAGTCATTTTTTAGGCTTCCTAGTCTTATGGCGATACGTCCAGATATGGATGATATTAAGGAAACCTTGAACTTCGCTTAGCTAGAAGAGAAGAAGTGTGCCTTTCTCATGTTTTTTTTTCAGTCTATTCCATTCATACAGGTTACCATAGAAAATCGTGGATGACATGTGCCCTCGTTAATTAATGGGAAACCGGAAGTTGTCCATGTTATAATGTGAAGCCTATGGACTGCATTTCTATTAACTTTAAGTTATTGGAATAACTTACAATGTTGTATCGAGTTGAATGGCTCATCGCCTTTAATTCACAACAAAAGATAGTTCATTTGAAACCAGTCCAATAATACATAAGGAAACCTCATTTGGGGAGATTTACCGGGGGAAAAAATGAACTCTTTTAGTACAAAATTCAGACAGGCCTACTCCGAGGTCTCTGAAAGTCAGCAGTCTAAACCTATGGTACAATAATGATCATTATGGTGATGACAATAATAATAATAATAATAATAATAATAATAATAACAACGATATGACGCTGCGTGGTGCAGTGGTAACGTTCTCGCCTGCTGTCCCCAATTTTTCAAGATTGAATTCTGGCGCAGTTGGCATTTGAGGGTGCGCAAATGCGAGGGAGCCGTGCCAGTACATTTACCGGCACGTTTAAGATCCCCTTCGGGGCAAAATTCCGGCATCCCAGCGTCTCTAAAACTGTTACCGTTATTAGTTTTTTTTACATCCCTTTTAACAACTGCGGCTTTTAGAGACGACGGTGTGCCAGTAGATCTACTGACACGGCTCCCTCGCATTAGCGCACCATCATATGCCAACTGGCTGCGCCAGGATTAGATCCAGCAAGGGCGTCTCTAAAAGCCTTGGTAGTTAACAGGGACTTAAAACCAAAAACATAATAATAATAATAATAAAATAATGTTTCTAATGACAAGTACACAGCACATGAGTAAACATTGGTTTATCAGCACCCAGGTTGAACGCTCCAGTAGTACCTTCCTCTTCGAGTAATGTTCCGAATACTTGGCAAGGTCTATTGGCCAGAATTTGAAAGCAAATTAAAAGTAAGTTACAGATACTGGGTCTATTGGATTTCCAGCACTCGCGTGTGTATTGCAATGAACTCTGTAATTGAACAGCAGAGCTACCGGTATACATTGACCTACAAAAAGAGAAAAACTGTGAAATCATAACCTCCTGCTCAAGACTACTGTAATGACTACGTACAACACAGAAGATAAACCATCATATAACACGCTACGCAGAATACAGGTTACACCAAAAGTCGCTTAAATATTTAATCACTTAAAATGTATTTCCCACAAAATCCATTGGCCTACTTTTTCTACAAGAAAAGAACTTAAAATTAAATCATCCAATCCAAAGGCAAAGCTAATGGTCTGGATTAGAAAATAGAATATAAATTAACGGACAGAAATTAATTTTGTAACTATAATTAATTAAATAAGTCACATCTATAAAGAAGATACCAATCAGTGATAAAATAAACAACAAGGACAATAAATACGTTCTTGAAGTCCCGAATCCTTAATTCATGACCGCGTTATGGTAGACTATAAATTAACTACATATTTGGTAGGAAACTTTGTATATTATTTGAATGAAGCTCAAATTCAATAAATGATAAGGAATAGTATTTTAAAACATCATAGAGAATTTTTATTGTCAATCCTGGTGTGCCAAGAATGAAAAGTTACGTCGACCGATCGAAGAAAGAGACATGATACTAAACTCTAAGAAAAGGAAAAGTTCCAAGGCACATTTGGCGATTACATTTTAATTAGAAGATAATGAAATATTGCTATTTATTAAGTTTTCACATATTTTTCTTAAACCTTGTGTGTTAAAGGAGTTAAGGTGTAGAGCGGTATGCCCATTTGTAACCTCGGAAAATATGCAAACATCAAGACATCCCGTTGCTCCTCTGGTTCCAATATTGCACGATGCACTGCTATTTGCTGTTGCGAAGAGTAACTACCACAGCTAACTCACCACAGACCAATAAAGAGAGAATTCATCTAGCGTTGACTAATGTCACATTATTATAATTCCACTACCAGCTGTCGCACGGTAAGCTTCATAAGACAAGCATTGTAGCCTGGCCACAACCCGTTTTACAGTATTATAACAACCGGCAGTTTGCAAATAGTGAACTACTATAGTCTGTATTTCGAAGGAAGAACGCTGACAGCTGTCATCAACTCGTAAGGTGAGGTGTGTAGAGGAGCTGAGTGAGGTAACGGTCTCTATGGTAACAACGAGCTGAGATGCAATATACTCGAGCATACCGCTTGACGCAGTGACCTTGCGTGGCGTATCTCGTCACTCACTGTCTCTTATTTCGTGTAGCCTACCTATTTTTCTGTATTTGCTTATTCTTTAACGGGAAAGAATATCCTTTAGGTAACAGTGAAAACTCTATAAATAAATGTATAGAGGTTCTCGTGTTTCACGTGCATATGGCAACAGGCGTTGAGATTACCTGTCACAGTGACAACTCGGCATTTGACCATGTACTGACTATGAGAGCTGTCAGCGTTATTCTTTCATAATACTGAGTATACAACTCTCCATCCTCACTCCACATGTACTCCATCCAACACAATGAGTCTCAGAGGTAACGTTCTCGCTGTGCCCAAGATTGCAGTTGGCTTTTGAGGGTACGCAAATGTGAGGGAGCCGTGTCAGTATATTTATTGGCACGTTAAAGATCCCCTTCGGGGCAAAATTCTGGTACCCCCGGCGTCTCTAAAAGCCGCAGTAGTTAAAAGGGACGTAAAACCAATAACATTATTGAACACAATGAGTAGCCCAATGTTAGCACCAGCAGCTGAGGGCCATAGTTCGAGTTGCTACGCTGCAATAACAATAGGCCTGAGAGGCATATTTCAAACAGACTATTTCAATAGGCAACTTATGAAGCGCAGTATTTATAATAACAAAAGAAAAATTACATTTTAAATATTATAAATGCCAAAACAATGAATAATTTCGGATCAGAGCTGTTTAGCCTACTGTATGTATAAAAATGTTGTTAAAATGTAAGTTATGTCTGAGAAAAGTAATAATAGTCTTAGTTATTGTTTTTTAAGGGGCGAAACTACTAGATCATCTGCCCCTCTGAACAGAGATTAAATTATACAAATATTAAGTTTTGAGGTGGAAGTCGAAGTTTAATATTAAAAAAGACCTAAAATAATCAAACAAAGAAATAAATAAAACTAATAATTATAATAATAAACAACATTTACGGATAAACAAAAATTAGAATTTACAAAAAGACTAAGTTTTTTGAGTAGCCTAAATACTCACTTGTACAAAAAATAAATTTAGATTGTAATAGGCCTAATAGTTTATTATTTTCATAAACTTGGTCATAAATTATTTTAAAAAAAGGACATAAAAAGGTTTGATTAGATAAGCCCTAAGTATCGTTATACTTTTGGTAAAACCTGTAGTGGGCCAGTAAAACTTCCGGAACTGGCTCATATTGGTATATTCGCAGACTCTTAACATGTTGAAATCTATACATGGGAATTCCTATCGATGGAATGGAAAGGAATGTATTTATCCATTTACCTTTGCGGTAAACGAACAAACCGTGAGATTTGATTTCATACCTTATTATGGGCCCAAGTGTCCATCAGGACAATGACCACAGTGAATAAGGAGGAAACGAAAAGAAACAAAATATAGTTTTGCCGCGTATAGAAACTCCTCTGTTGGTTCCGCGCATGAAATCTTACTTTTAGTTACGGTAACGAATATAAAATAGGCGCTCATTGTAGCTATTATTGTCTCACATTGTGCAAGCCACAATAAAGACGTATAAAACGAGGCAGCTTAAGGAACGCTGATTTGGTGCCTATCTCCTCGTTTGTCTATGTCAGTAACATTGCCCCAAAATATATCTCAGAATATTACGTGTTAAAATTCTTATCAATCAATCAATCAATCAATCAAATCATAAATTTTAAACTAATCGGGGGCGTGGTAGCGCAGTGGTCATGCTGTTGGCCTCTCACCAAGGTGGACCGAGTTTGATCCCCTGTCAATGAACGTGAGATTTTCGAAGAGAAGTGCCATGTCCTGTGGTTTTGATTCCGCGAAAAAAGGAGGTCCCGTTGCTCATGGTCGCATGATTAACGATCACGTAAATCTAAAAGCTTCCTGAAGGGCTAGAACGGTATTTTGGGAGGGTGGGGGAGGGGAGGGTAATCTCTACAGACAAAGTAAGCTTCCTGCAGGAACATTTTGAACGTACGGCTATCCTGGGTTAAGGTGTATAATGACAAAACATAGGACTAACCTCAGTTTATTTTTTTGGCCGTTTGTTATGGCTTGGCGTCAAAATGTCATGAATATTCGTATTTAGAAGGCACCCCTAAAAGAAAAGGAACTTAACTGGCTACTTTTCATTTGAATGTAATTCAAAGAGATAGGTTAGGAGGAAACCTCAAATTCCTGAAATAAGGCAATTCATTTTCATCTTCTGACGTGGGTCAAGCAAGCATAACTTATCTTATAAGACGTCGCAAGATATCAATCAGGGATCGTGGAGTAAGTTCATACTGTATTTTCGCCACTTAAACTATGGTATATTAGGGATGATCATTCCTCCTCACAGCTAGTGTGTGTTTATTGCTGTTTTATCCTAATTCCACCTTGTTTTTCTGACATTGATTTGTTGCTGTAGGCCTACATTCAAATGTTAGTAAGAACATTATTCTTCATGGAACATCGAGTTAGTGTAATTAATTCCACTATTAGCGATTTAGAGGGCGAGGCCGTCCTCCATTTTTCTGTAATATAATTTTTCTTTCTTTTCTTCAGTGACGGGGAGATGACCTAGATATATTCGACCTTCTTTTAATCTATGAACCCATCAAGGAATGAGAATGAAATCTAGTAGGATTATGTTAATGAATTTCATAAATTACTTATAGTTTCCGATTTTAAACCCTGATGTGACTCACAGATTCCAGGCTAGAACAGCAAGTTCATAATTATAGTACAACTTCTAAGATACAGGATGTTCATAAAGTCACCTGGCTTTAACTTTGAAAAATCGTAGCAGACAGAGTAAGTTGTCAAGCTTGACTATGAGATGCTATCAATAGACCTCGGATTTTAAGGAAAATGCCAATTTTGTTCCTTTAAGGATTGAAATTAGGCGATGAAATATCTTAGTGTTTCATGAAAAGTCATCAATTCCTATGAAGGTTATTAGTGCCTAAAGTGCCTATTTGATCCGTTGGTGCCGATTGATTATTTATAGTGCCTAAAAGGCATAGACTTGCATATCCAGTGTATTGCTGGGAAGGCTTGTTGTAAATTGACGGTGTTCTTAAGTTCGTAACGTAAATAAGGTTCAGTACTATGGAAACTGTAATTGAAACATATTAGAATACACACAGGAGGAACAAGTACTGAATCCAGTCGTTCGACTATACTGCAGTTTATTGCGCTCCGAAGGTCACTTTCCTAGAGAATGAAGAGGGCGATGAGATGACAGAAGTGAAAGCTGTCAGAAATGCACGTTAGAGGGTGCAACATCTGTTTCAGTTGAAGGGTGGTTTTTTTTTTCTCCTGCTTTTGAAATGATTTTGTCGGATAAAGGGCATAGTCTGACCGTTGGCAATTTGGAAAATATGTTAGTAATATACAGTGCAGCCATTTATGGTAGTGGACATTATCCACTACGTGAAAACAAGCTCCATAAAGAGACAGTTAATTGGATTTGTATTTAGACTTGCTCTAGTTCCTGAAAAATTGTTTACTGTTTAATTCAGTGGCAAATAAATTGTTTTCTGGTCGAAACTTATAGGCTATTTATGCATTAACTGATCACTCATTTTTAGCCTACTTTCGATTTTTGCAAAAAATGAAAGTAGACTTATGAGATCACTACAGGGCCAAAAATTGTGTGTCTGTCTGTGTGTGTGTATGTATGTGTGTGTGTGAGTCTGTGTGTGTGTGTGTGTACTCTGAATGCCTGTCCCCCCCCCCCTATCAATTCGAACACGGTGAAACCGAATTGAACGAAATTTGGTACAGAGGTAGCACTGGCAAAGGGCACCTCAGTGTCATGTTTTATATTGCCGCCATATTTACCAAAACTTAATGGCGGCCACTCAAATGGTCAAAACGTAATAATGCATTACAACCAAACTAATAATCGGATCTTTACCAAATTTGGTAACAACGTTCCTTCATATGAGGCGCGTCTTGTGCCCAAACTACGAGGTCATCAACCGTACCATTTCAGAATGGCGGCCGTGTGAATTATGCAAACTTTATAATCCATAACATGGGACCCACCAGTTCCGACTATAGAACCAAGAATCGTTTAATCTGTTTGAAACGACGTGGCCCGTTTGACATTAAAAGTTTATATTTTAATATTATAGTCTAGAAGTGATTTTAAAAAGCTGAGTCGTCTCGGTTATTTGACAAGCTGGCAGCTGATCTCTCGTTCTGACCTTTATTTTATTAATTTCAGTATGTTGCATGCAATATAGGCTAGTGGTAACAAATATATGAACTTTCTATGAAATGAACTCGGTTTAAAATATACTCCAGTAAAGAAAACGTTTAGTCCAAGTCATGATTTGCTATAACGTGGTATATGTATTGGTTCCTAACGATCTATTAGAGTGTGCACGATTGGCTGAGTGGTCAGTGCGTTAGTCTTTCATCAGGCTGGCCGCGGTTCAAATCCTATCCGAGTTAGACTTTTTTTTCTTGATTTTTTTATATTTATTATTTCTTGAGTACTGAGACGTTATAAAATAAAGCATTATATGGTGCATTTTGAAATGGAAAATATATATTTAATTACAACAACATTCACCACCGGAGTGACATCTAAGAGTAATTACTTGAACTATGTTATTGGTAACCACAGCCTTCTAAATGCGAGCTATGCTCTCTACCGGCCAGTTAGTGAACCCATGTCTACAGTATAATTGCGAAGGTTATTATTTTTGCCGATAGAGGGTACACATCCCCAAGATAAGGCGCGATTATCACGGCCAACGAGAATGACTGGCTCTGGTGAGTTTTCGTGACGTCAGCAATGTAGTTCTGTTGCACCACTGCCTGGTCTTCGTTTTACTGCCGGTGTGGTACCTAGTCATCTTGTCTACATCATTGAACCTGTATAAACGTTGGTATTCATTTATCACTTGTCTTCATAGAAGGTATTGATACAAGTCGTTAGTCGGTGGGTAGTGTATTCCGCAGATCTCTTCTATAAACGAATTAATTTATGTTCCGCCCCTTGAAACAACAATAAGTTAATGATATCTATACTGTGCTGCAAGATTCTTTGATCTAATTATACTAATGTGCACATAATTTAACTCACAACGAAGGTCACAGAATCTACAACTCGACTTAATGTAGCCTGTTCGTTGCAGCTATTAAAGACACAACGAACCCTTGAATCCTAGTTCGCGTGGATTTTTGTAAGGAGTAACTTCTATAGGCGTAGTTTTGCAAACCTATACAGTATAATTTATCGTGTTTGAAAACACACGGAACATCTAAACTGCGTCCATTTTATGAAGATTGATATAAAATATTGCATTTCTGCAGCTTATGAATTGCTCTCGACTTAAACGTACAAGCATCATCAAGCAGTGCCGGTACATTTCCTGCGTCACAGAAGGGTTTGGTTTACGCGCCATGGCCTGTCTTTCTCGTTAGCCGTGCGCGATTACAAATTAGCTGTGTAATAGTTATATTAAATATGTTTCTCCCAGTGATACGTTTAGAGCAACGAAGTTTAAATTATTGTAAGTAGTCGGTGTTAATAAACTGAATACCTACGTTGTTTGGAGTGTTTACTGATGAAATTGCAAAATGCTGGGGTAAATTATTTGAACGCCACTCCTCAAATCCAGTGTGCCAATTTGCACTTCGAATTGGAAGAAATTAGGAGATGATAAAGACAAAGAGTTATAACTATACCCATACATTTAGGAGAAAGTATGCTATATGTTCTTTCCTGAACATCTTGTTAATTTTTACTACCAAATATTAATAGGTTTCAGCCTAATATTAATTTTGTTGTGCCTAATAATAATAGGTTTGAGCCTATTTTACCAGTTTTAAGGCCTATTTCAGGTGCCAAAAACAGTACTTTTTGGTGCCTAAAAATCCGAGGTCTATTTATCAGACAGGGTAGATTCGGTTGCAGTTGTGTCAGAATAGTGCAGCTGTTTCTTTGCACAATGAGTCGATTCCGGTAATTTCAATTGTTATTTTATTTAGAGGAACATTAGAGGACACCTCGAGGGAGAAATTCTGATATTCCGACATCGTTAAAGCCTCAGCAGTTAATTTTGATACCATAGAATTCTTTTCTGATATTTCATTACCAGTATATTTTTCAAACCAGTACAACCATAAAAGTCACTATGAATAAGCTAGTCTAAAGTATCATTACTCGAGCGGTAGGATAGTGACTTTATTGCTACATAAAATACTAAACTAATCTTGCTCCTTTGCCACAAATCAGGATCGAAATATGGTCTCCTTTATTGAAAACTACTGTCATTTATGTGTCGAGTCTGCACATGGATTACGGTACTTAATTACACCGACTGCATGTTACAGACGACTGTTTGAGACGATTAAGATATACGTTCTATTGTTGCTGTTGTTAATTTGTTTATGGATTGGGGACATCTTAGTCATCAGCCCCATATAATTGGATGTGTGTTGAAATTGTCTAGCCTAATAACCTGTGTTTCTGTGGTGAATGTAGTAGTGTGTTAAACAGAAATCATTAGAGTAATAAATGGGCTAGTTACCCTTTAGCTTCAGGGAATGTGGAAAAACCACCGGGAAAATACATACTCTGGATAGCCACTGTCTGTACCGAGAGTCGAACCTCCAATCTCCGGACTTGCTGCAGCTCCCCATCATGGTCGTGGCGAAGGATTTCACGCGCACGGCTAGGCCGGTAATAATAATAATAATAATAATAATAATAATAATAATAATAATAATAAGTCAACAAAAAATGTCAACCCCTGGCACTATACAGCCCATGAAGGGCTTAGGCCGACCAAGCGACCGCTGCCCAGCCATTTGGCCTACAGATATTGGGGTGACACGTGATCAGCGCATCGGGTCCTCTCGTCCGTTTATCTTGGTTTTCGTGATCGGGGCACTGCCTCACTGTCAGACAGCTACTCAATTGTCCTCACGAGGCTGAGTGCACAGCGTTCCAACCCTCACGTCAGTTTTAAAATCCCTAACGGAGCCGGGAATCGAACCCGGGGCCTCCGGGTGAGAGGCAGGCACGCTACCCCCAACACCACGGGGCCGGCCGTAATAATAATAATAATAATAATAATAATAATAATACAATTTCTACTTTAACAATAAACTACTCTTCAGTTAAGCTTTTGAATGCCATAGGGGACTCCAGAATGTCCTATACTGTCAACGTTAAATTTGAACTTTTTATTTACCTCTTCCTCAGAAACTATTTTCAGTAACTTGAATTCTTTGATGGATGTCCCTTGAAGATCGCTCCATAATTTAGGACAGGCTTTTAGAAAATAAATATATATTTTTGGGTCTTTAATATTGTAAATCATCATCTTTCTTCGGCTTTTCCCAATTAATTGGGGGTCAGCGGAGCCAACCAGGCTCATTTTGGTTTTGACCGGGGATTTAAGGTCGGATGCCCTTCCTGACACCACGTGATTTTTCAGGTGAAAATTCGACCCCGCTGTCACCGGGATTCGATCCCCGGTCGTCCGGGTGAAAGACGCGCAGCTAAGCCACTGCGCCATCACGCTCCCCCTCTTTAATATTTAAAAAATGGCGTAATTTAAATTGCATATTATTGACAATTTTCTTCAGACAAAATTAAACATGAATACATTTAGAAAAATAAATGTGTTAGAACATAACACATACAGTAAAAGAAAATGAGAACATTTCTGCTTTATATCTTGAAAAGTTCAGTGAGACATCTGTACCTACCGGTTATGCAGGTGGGGAAAAGAGATTGGTGCCTCTGAGCTAGGCTCCTTTTACTCTATTTGGCTTTAACATTGAGGCGTCTTAGGATAGCTAAATATTTTATTTTGCTTTCGGTAAATAGTAGTGGTTTAGGATATTGATTTAATATTTCTGGCATAGGAGATGTATTCGCCATTATGGCAGGATTTGTTCAATGATATCCATTATTTACCTTTATCCTTAAACCCGGGGGGGAGTAGTAAGTTACTTTCAGCGTAAGTTCGGTAAGGTAGTTAAATTTTGGTCATTAGAGACCATTCACTAACCTGCTGATGCTGTTAGTTGTTATCTGAAATTTGTCGCTCGCCATGGTCGTTATGGTAGAGTCAGAGTTGCCAACCTCTCAAACCTGAAAATCCCATCTCCCCACTCAGAATGTCCCTTTTCACTAGAAAATATTTATATTGTTCAAAACAAATGTATAATAAATTTTAAAAATGTGCTCTAGAGTCTAAATAATGTGTTTCTAATTGCAGTACGGTACCAAATGCGTTAAAATTGATTTTAACAAAACACAAAACTATCATTCATTATCATACCCTTAAACATTCACTTATAATACACGTTTTTATTCAGTTTAAGATTGAGATGTTTATCGTTTCCCTGTAAAAGTCTTTGAATTTCTTTTTAAATGAAGATTTCACAAAATCACAAAACATAACTTTTAATCTACAAAAACACACAAAACTGTCTGTTATCGCACAAGTGACAGTTGGCGATTGTAATCTTATAATAACTTACTCTACTTCCGTGAAAGGTTATGTATTAATGCCACGTCAGCTGGTGATATAGGCTACTGTATATTGGCCAAATAACCCAAATTCACCTCACTTTTTGCAAAAATGTCCCACAATTTAGGACATATCCCACGGGTTGGCATCACTGGGTAGTGTTAATTAGTGTGATTTTTTTTATATTCTTGCAGCATCAGTTTCGTGTGAAATTGAAGTAAGAGAGATCTCTAGTGGTTTGTTTAGTTAGTCGAAGTTTAAGTTGAAGTAGGCAACTATATATGATGAAATATATATTACCAAGAAACTGGAGTTAAAGTGGAGAAAACGACGATAGCTTACGTTTTAGGGCCGAGTACACTCCAACACCGCAACACCAGCTTCGCGTTTTTGCTTTTCATAATGCCAATCGTTTAATAGTGGGGAAATTTTAGGAACATATACACGAGTATAGTGACACCATCAGTACTTCCAAATTGACGTTTCAAAGCTACGTTAGAGCTATCTAGCGGTCAGAAGTGAAATCACCAGCCAATCACAGGCAGCCATCCAATCGATATATCACGACATATTCAGTTTAGTTTGCGATGTAGCGATTTGTCGTGGATATCGATTTGAATAGCTGCCTGTGATTGGCTGGTAAAAGTGACCAATAGATAGCTCTGGCGTAGCAAAAAAAAAGTCAAGTCGGAAGTAACGATGGCAGCATTCATAGGTTTATTAATCGGACGCACGGGTGTGGGAAAATATAAGAAGACTAGCCGTAGGTATGAGTTATGAAGAGAATAAATACAGTTACAACGCGGATGGTCTTGAGATTAATACGACGCATAAAATTAAATTTTGTAATGTTTGAAGATTTTCAGCATTCCGGAGCCCCTTAAATTCAGGGTTAGGTTAGTTCTTCGGAAAAGTAACTACGTCATAGTTACCGTTACTTTTAAAGTTACGGTTACAAGTAACTCTCCAATCCCGTAGCCTATATCCAAAAATAAACGTTAATAACAATCATGGCAAAAGTCAAAAAACTATTATTTACGTTTAATTTACGATGCAGTTACGCCCTGCTCCAACAACTCCCTATGATGGCTCAGGCATTAATAGGTTCACGCGGACGTGTATATTCCGGAGAGCTGCGATCCTCTCACGCCAAGCTGTACCACTCGACTGGCGACTGAATCTTCTCCATCCTCCGTGCTCTTCCCGCGGGAGCCTTCGGGGAAGGTCTCACCTTGGACAGGGTAGCTAGCGTTCTGCGTGTCTCCAGGCGCTCAAAGAAAAAACGAGATTTAAATCACACATTCCGGTTTCCTTGTGGAATGACTCACTAGAAGCCTTCGGGTGATCAGCAAGACTTCTCGTATCAGATTTCTGTTCCGCACAAAGTGAACCTTTGTTACATCATTTATTTAGAGACTTGGGACTTCTTAGTCAACAGCCGTGTGTATTTGGGTGAGTAATAGATTTGTCTGATGTGATAATATAATACAAGAATGTGAACAAAGGCAGTTATGACATCAATTGAAGGGGTGTCCAAAAATAAATAGGCATTTACCAACTACTACAATGAATGTATTTCCATTTTAGTTAGTTATTGTTTTAAGGGGCGGAACTACGAGGTCATCTGCCCCTAATATCTCCATTTTCTTTCCCATAACTATTAGCATGAGTGTTTCTGATGTCGTCTACTAAATTTATTAGTTTATCACTATTATGCTAAGAAATATAACATTCTTTCAAAAATGCAAAAGTTCAAACAAAATTGTTTTTCTTATTCAGTTTTTGAATGGGGACAAAATCTTTTTCACCTTAAGTACAGGACATTCCTAATTCAATAGCCTTTAATTTGAGACCTTGTCAAGGTTGATAGGTAAATTGAAACTTGGCCGTAACGAAGCCGAATGCTTAAAGTTTTGCGTTATGATTTGGCACGTGCACCCTGGTCCATTTAAATTAATTGTCTGTATTTATGCATTAAATAAGTACAACCCATACATTTTCTTAGAGTAGAATTAAGGTACTGTATGTATAGACTGTACGTTTAAAATGGCATTTTTGGCCAAAAATTCAACTTTTATTTTTTTTCATTGTAAATGGAAGCCTTATTTGTTTTCTTAAAATTAGCATATACTGTATTTCATGTCGATATTGCACCTGTAAGTAGTTCTGACAGCGGACACACAAACTACGGTACAAACTGTGGACCGTGTCGAACTTCAACTGGTTGGACCACTCATTTGATATGAATCTGGCGTAGGCCTACCTAATTTCGACAATAATGCGTTCTAAATGGCTGACTGGACACACATGTAATAAGGATTCAACCCGCGGACTCCCACGTCTTTACTCCCTGAAGAGCCCCATCTCACCTCTTCTACCTGCCTAGGTGTCGTGCAGTGACGGCTAAGAGGTTCATTATGTTCTGCATTCTACTTTGTGATGTAGGAACGCCCGCGGTTGTAAATACCTGGTACATACTGCATTTTAAATCGTTCCATTATATTCTTTAGCTGATCATAGTCTGCGCATTACCGTCCGTGATCAGGGGGAACTTCTTGTTGACTTTGCTCTATTGTTGATAACTAGGGACCCTATTTCATGGTAAATAAAAATATGCTAGATCCAGGGTTGTGACTATGTAGCGCTTATGAATTTAGATACAAATAAAAAAACTAGCAACTCTCTAATTTGATTTTATGATATTCATATACGTTTAAAATTGAGTATTTGGAAGGAATTTTCACTTCCTTTTTGTTTCCAGATGAAGGCTTAAGGTATGTAGACTACTTCAGCCAACTGAGACACAGCAACGGTTGTGTATTTAGAAAATAGGGGGCGTGGTGGCGCAGCGGTCAAGCTGTTGGCCTCTCACCAAGGTGGACCGGGTTCGATTCTCGGTCAATGCATGTGAGATTTTCGATGTGAAATGCCATGTCCTGTGGTTCGGATTCCACGTTAAAAGGAGGTCCCATGGCTCATGATCTCAAGATTAACGGTCATGTTAAACTAAAAGCTTTTTGTATTTAGAAAATATGTGCTACGAATTTCTAGTTTTGACAACAGTCCTATCAAAACCGTGATTCCACCCACTGAAAATTTTGCAGTGGTATCACGATGTCATAAGGGCTTCTTTACAACTGTATAGTAAAGAAGCAGCGGTTTGGTTGTTGATGGAGTACAGCGATACCATCTGGAAAGCAGGCACGCGCGGCACTGTGCTGTTATGACAGTAGCATACCAACAGGGGAAGAAGACAGATGGTACGAGGATAAAATAAAAGCTATGCGTGGGAAGTCTATAATTCATACTGACGATTACATCTTTCTATAGTGACATGCACGATATTTATAGACCAATCAATACGGCCCTATGTAATCACGATTGGAGCAATAAATAAACCGGGTTATAAGAATGAATTGGTTAATGTCACCGAATTTCTGTCGTATTCGTTATTTGATTGAACTAGACTGAAAACAGGCGGAGCTGTTTCCATCGGGTGATTGATTACCATTCTATTTAATAAAACATGAACTCAAGGAAAGGAAAATATTAAGAAAAATTCTAGGACCACGTAATAGTGCTGACAGGACATGGAAGAAAATGAAGAACGAGGACAGGCGCGGATGTAGAGTTTGGCTTTGGGGGGAGGGTACGAGAATCGAAATTGTTAAGAAAAATGGTATCACTAAAAACGCAATCACAAAATAAACAAACGTACAAAACCAGACCAATTTTTTTGCAAGCTACATGGATAGAAATTTGATGCGTTTAGCGCACCAAAAATATTCGTACAAATTGCAACAGCGTGTTTTGCGACTTTTACATCGAGCTTCGAGAAAAGTATCAAGGTACGTTACAGTTTCGGCAAGTCGAGTTGCTACCGACAAAGGGAGAAAGTCACAGCTTAAATTGCCAACTTAAATTGCCAACCAAGCTTGCAGTTTGGACGTCGGCAAAAATTTTTGGTGCGAAAAAAGCCCCAAATTCCTATCCTTGCATTGCTGCAAATTCATCGTGACATCACTACAAACATCGATTCGGTAATCATAAGGTTTGCTAAACAAAATAGACGAGTTGATTTTGTTATATAAATAATTGTTTTATATAACAGGTATGAAGTTGTAAATATGTACAGTTATTGCAATAAAGATATTTTCAGTATTGAATAAAATGAAAAAAACTATTTTTCAGTTAAAATTCGTTAAGTTTAATTTGTCTGGTTATTGTGTTTTCATTTTTGAGTTTGCAAAAAAATTTGGTTTCCGTTTGGGGGGTCATGACCCCCGTGACCCCCCACCCCCTTGAATCCGCGCCTGAACGAGGACCTTTACCGGCACACTGAAAGCATCACTGTGTCAATGTGCAAACGACGGCTGAAGTTCTACGGACATCTGATGAGGATGGGTGGTCACCGTTTGACGAAGAAAGTCTTCGAGTACTGTACATTGCAAGACTGAAGGCAACAACGAAATGGGTAGAAGAAGTCAAGAAAGATGCGGTTGAAATTTGAATTACTGCCGCCGTGATCCACAACAGGAAGATGCTTCGAAGTCACATTGACAACGTTAAGACAGTTAAGGAGAATCCACCAAAATGTAGGCCTAAATTGGCAATTTCTGTGGAGCAGCGGAGGATTGAAAGAATGAAGAAGTTCTGGGAGGAAAAGAAGAGATTGACCAGAAAGCCTTAGGTTCTATGCTGTCCATAGTTGGCCAAATTCGGAAACAAACAACAACAAAAAACTGAGTCGACAAATAGTCGATTTACATATAATTTTCCTAGAATAAATGTTATTGTTGTTGTTTATGTTGATCGATTCTTAGGGGCTTTATGACGTCAAAGTCATGCCTCCTAGCGTACTTAGGTGTGTTTGGAATCTGCCTGTAGGCTATAGCCTATCTTGTGACACTGTAGAGTGTGTGTAATTGAGGCTAGAATTTGGAATGAATTGAGGCTAGGATTTGGAATGAATTCTCCATGGCCTTAAGTTAGGAACCGCCCCGGTATTTGCCCGGAGTGGAAGTGGGAAAACATGGAAAACCACTCGTAGGGCAGCTGAGGTGGGAATAGAACTCAGGACCTTGGGATCCGGAGTCTCAACACGTACACCGAGACCATAGAAAGTGGCTATAAACGTTGTTTTCATCTAGGGAGTTAGCGACATCGTGGTCACTAGCACCCTGTAAGTTGCGTGTGTATATAATCTGCATGATAACCCGTGTTACTATGTTGCCCCTACAAGTATGGGGATCTGAAATTGGAGGCAGGATTCGGATGAAGGCGGCCGTGACGTTAAGGACCATCCCGACATTAGCCTCGAGTTCAATAAACGATAAATGGCCAACGAAGGTCAATGAGCCAAAACATTCTCCGATCTATGCGGACAGCCAAGTTCGATAAGTCGACTGGACATACAATTTAAAATGTCCGGATTTTTCTTTATTTTGATGGACAGATCTACATATACAATCCTTAAGTGACATCAAAGAGTTTAAAAAGTTGGTCCCCTTTAGTTAGTTAGTTTGATTTTATGATCGTTTAACTTCGTGATGTATTGGCTTGCAACCTTGGCTGTTATCGTGGAGATGCAGGTTCGATTCCAGGCTCTGTGAAGATATTAAATTCTGGTCTTATAGCGGCTTCGGTGGCGTAGTTGGTAGCATGCTGAACTGTTCTTAAACCGAGTCTACGCATGCGTGAGAACCGCAAAGCGTATTAAGTAATTACGAGCCCGAATGGCCCCGTGAAATGCATCGACGATAACCATGCATTAACTCTCGTATTTAAGCTAAACTAGCGGACCCGTGCGAGAACTCTCGCATAATGGGTTGTGAGCGCCCCATGTGTATAGACTACCCGCCCGACTATAGTGCTATGCGGCTGTACGCAACACAGTTCTGCAGGGGCTATCGTCTAGTTTATCTGTTTAAAAGCACTTTATAAACACACAAATATATTTCCGTTGACTTTTTAAGAAATGCAAGATTTTTCCTGTACTATTGAGACGATCTGGAAGATTTTGGTACAAACCACACCTTCTAACTCCCTCTGGTTTAGGAGCTTGAGTTTTGTGAAACATACACCTTATCGTATTATATAATAAGATAGGAATTAACTTACTAATCGTTAATAACGAGGGTTTATTTTAAATATCGTATGGCCTCGGGTGCAGGGTGCAAGCTTTGATATTTGACGCCCAGAGGGCAGCTTACATGTCGACATTTTGTTCCTTGGAGCGCTATGAAAGTCAAGTAGGTTAGATATCTAAGCTCCTTGACACCAAAGCGCTTTCTAGTAGAGAAAGGAGGAACTTTGTGGTGGCGAAAAAATCCCGAGATTAATTTGGTCATTATGAACACGGCGTACTGAATTCAAATGGGTTCTTTAACATGACAACAACGTATGTAATGCGTGCCGTGATTTTCGTCACCTTTCAAAAATCACTTGCCATGGCCAGGAGCGAACCTGCAAGCTAGGGGTTGGTAGTCCGACACGATAACCACTCACCCACCGTTGCAAGTATAAATAGTTGGTGAAAACTGCCCTTAGTGTCAGTGGGAAGGAAGCCGAAACCGAACCCGTATAATCACCTGGGCGTGACTGAAGTGGCAGGACTATGAGGACGAAAAAGCGCTGACTGGAAATACGTTGGCAGACACAACATCAAGACCACTGTGCGGTGATTTCCTCACAGGTTGTTCCGCGTTGATAGTGAGCCAAATTGTGTGTCTCGACCGTTGGCTTGTATTAAAACCGCTCCATCTGGTTAAACCGATAAGGAATGAGCAGCCTCATTTGGGCAGATTTATTTTATCGCTGAAGACTATTATGAGCAGTATTTTAAAAAGAGCAAGCAGCGAGATAAGTCAGATTACGGGGCATGAAGTAGGTACTCTAAGGCGGGGACCATGTTTGTTCAGTTACAATGATACGTTCGTGATACGTAATTTGAAAGCACATACGGTATGGTTTAGCTGTTACCTTAGCAATCTTATGGAAATATATCGGAACAGGTGCCAATTACATAGCAGCTGTCAGTGCCATTACTGATACAATCTGTTTGGCATTCTCTGGACCAATATCCGTACGAGATAAATGAACATGATAGCAAATACCAGCTCAACTGAGAACCGGCTTATCAACCAACAGTTCGGCTGGATCATAAAGCGGTTACTTTCTTGACTATTGAGACGTCGACATTCCAACAATGTTTCACGGGAGGGACTGAAAGGAACGAGAGCAAAAAAAAAAAAAAAACATTCACATGTGGAAGAGTTTGGTTACTTTTTCAAAGCGTAGTCCGAAGATCTTTACACCAGGTATGCTAAGACAATAAGAAGTTAAACAATGTATACTATCGCAGAAGCATTTCTGGTACTCATCAAGTAAGCTGGTGCTGAAAATGTTCGCCATTCACTGCTACACATCGCTGGCACCTTTTTTTTTTATGAAACTGGCATTTCCTCAGCACCGATTGACTGTATTTCAGCTGTAATATAGTCTTTAAGCTCATTTATAGTCACATGGTGATAAGTCTGGGCTTCGCGGGGGCCACACGTTCCAACTTACAATCCTAGTACCAAAAATGCGACGCAATTCTGTCATGGATGCTTCGTCATTGTGAGCAGTGGCAGAATCTTGTTGAAAAATAAGTTGACAATCGCTCTCCGTTAGTCAGTTCGTCAAAAAAATTGGTCAAGGAACACATTGAAGTACAAATTCCTATACTCAATGACTCAATGCCGCGCAGGTGCCGCAAAACTGCAAAGTGCCTGGCGGGAGACAGGCTCGCGCCGCGGGCGAGCGGGCTAGCGAGGGTCTCCGATACATACAAACTGGACTTTTCTACCATAAACCACGGACTCCCGTTTTACATGGAATCTTAACCACTGGATTTGAATTTTCACTTAAAATATCACACATGCTTTCACCAACAATTGCAGTTGGGCGAGAAGCAAGCAGCTTGACAACTGCACAATCGCTCTCTCGCAGGTTCACTCCCTGAAAAATAAAGGTGAACGACCTTTTTCTAACTTGCTCTATTCCATGCGTTATTAATGTCTTGTCTACAAAATCGAGTGGTGTAGTTTGTATTTTTCCCACGTTAGCACATATCCTACTAATTCAGCTAAATACTTTGATATGGCAAGGGTATTATTTCTATTACTACCAATAGTGTCTAGAAGCCAGTGGCTGTAAGCGTGAATTTGTTTATAATGACATGATGTTGGCTGTTACAATGGGAAGGGAATAGCTTGAGAAAGATATTTAGAGCGGTAAGAGATCAGAATGTATCGAGAATTAGAACAAATGTGAAGTTACAGGGATTATTACGTCAGTCAGATATTGTAGTGAAAATTAAGCAGGGGAGAACCAGGTAAGCTGGGTATGTGCAGGAAATGCCAGAAAACGGCACAGTCAATATCGTATTCATAGGAAAACCTGATGGGAGAAGAGGAAGACCCACGAAAAGATGGCTCAACAAGAAAAATGCTGGAGAAGGAAACCTGAGGACCGAGATTAATGAAGGCAGGTGATCAAGGAGGGCAAGGACCTACATGGTGTGCGACCAGTAAGTAAGCAAGTAATGACATGATGTTACTAAAATGGGATGCAAAGTAAGTTAGACAAGGAACTGAGAAAGAGGCCATCCTCAATATTAGCCTGGTGTTGAAATAGATGATCACGGAAACTAATTTCAAGGATGAATAACGGTAGGTTTTAAACCCACGTATTTCCCAAATTCAACCATGGACAGCTAGTTCCTCATCCATGTCACACTGCTGTCAACACAAACCAATCGAACGGGACAGTTCGTCATTAGTAAGGTTCGGATGTTAAGGAAAAGTCATATTTTTTTCTTGAGCTAATTTTGACCGAAATCTGAAAAATAAGTTTGAATGACGGGTCCCTGACCAGGTTTAAAGCAATTTGATGTTGCCTATAAATGCATATTTCGGCCATTTTTATTGATTAGGTCATATTTGGTCATATATTAGTGATATAAGGTCATATTTGGTTATAATTTCAGCATTTTTGTTTAAATTGAGGCGTTGTTAACAAGGTAAGTGTTACCTGCGTCGAGTTTCAATGACAGGATTTCCGAATAGTGTAGTAGATGTATTTTTCTTTCTTTTCCCGGAACAGGCACATAGCAGGCTTAGAAGACCTGATTCCAAGAAGGCGCAATAAACTTCCTGTTAGGCAGTATCTTCTAACTTACGCCGACATATATCATAAAGCAAACTAATACTTGTTTTTTTTTTTTGTTTTCTTAAAGGAAAACCGAGCAAGAACTACATCTCAAGGCTATGATACTGAATGAATGTTGAAAATTTTAATGTACTGTAGCTCTCTGTCAGTCTGTATGATTAAATGTGTCTGGTGTATTATCGCTGATCACGTTTTGGCACTTAAGACGTTTACTGTATGTTAGTGATACTCTACCTATCCCAAAAATTCATGTCATATTTCGTAGTTTTTTAGGTCATATTTTATAGTTTTTAGGTCATATTTAGCTAGTTTTTAAGGCATATTTGCTTGCATATTTTGAACTTCTTTGGGTCTTAAACTTCCGAACCCTAGTCATTCGATAGAACGATCATGCTTTCTGTGAAAAAACATCGCAAGTTTAATACTGTTCGTTGTTATTTCACATTACGAGCTTTGGGTATCTGATAACCTGCGTTTCTGAAGTGACTATAATGGTGTCCGAGATAGTGATTAGTGCCTCGGAATCTGAAAACAAACCATCCCAATAATATATGACTGCAAGGAAACCCCAAAATAAAAGTACTCAGCATGGTCACTGTCAGCGCCGAGATTCGAACCTTTCAACTTCCAAATTCCATCCAACACCCTCTCCCCCCGTGCAGTTGTGGCGCGGTGTTCTACTACAGTATAATCCACTCTAAGGATAGTATAAAGTCTCGTGCTGCAGACATATGCACGAACTGCAAAAAAAAAAATCTCCCAGCAGTAAAAAGTAGCTTGAGAATCAATCTCACCCTGCTAATTGCCTTTCAGTTGAGGTAATGAATTTAATATCAGCTGCTGTATCTCGAGAAACCCCGGACTGGCCCGACCTGTCTGTTCCGAGAAGTGCCGCCCTCTTCAGCGCTGGGCGGGACACAGCAGGTGAGTGGTAGACTACACAGTCCGCTAAATCCATCACAGTACAGCACGACCAGGGCATCCTCATTGTGGGTTAACAGATCGTCTTACGTCGCCGTCAGGAATATGTTGGATATTAGACTTAGTGACCAAAAGTCACGGGAAGGATAATCCCACGAGAAAATGTGCCGTGAATGACTTCTGAGCATTGCAGCTAGTTGCGGCAGAACAGTGCAGTCTGCCACAGACACGAGTATAGTGAAGATGGCAACATGTCACGAGTTAACCGACTTTGAACGTGGGTTGATCATCGGCTCACGGCGCATGGGTCATAGCATTTCGGAGATTACACGCGAATTCAGGTTTTTGAGGTCAACAATGTCGAGGGTGGATCATCAATATCGCAGAGATAATGTTACCATTCGCGTAAACTGCAGCATGGGACGATCATAGTTGTTTAACAAACGGATATCACGTCACCTCGGCAGAATCATACGGGGCGATCGAAGGGCTACTGTGAGTCAGATCACCGCCCAGTTGAATGTTGGGTGTCAGGAACCCATTTCTACCAGGACTGTGAAGAGGCACCTGCACCTATAGGCTTCATTAGCCGACATTCTCTCATGGGACTACCCTTCTCGTGACCATTGGCCACTGAGTGTAAGCTATATCAGTTCAAATCATGTGGACCTAACCGAATTACATTTTTAGACATTTTATATTTTACACGACTGGAAGTAGTGATTTATTTAGGGGCTTTCGGACACTGTGTTCAAGTAGACCCGTGTACTTTTGTGTGTGTGGTATTTGTCTGATAACCTGTCTTAATGCGATGGCTGTATTAGCGTGTGTATTTGTAAGTCAGATGAGGATTGGGAAGAAGACACCGTGGTCTTAAATTAGGAACCATCCCGGCCGTCCTTGAAATAGTTTTCCGTGGTTTCCCATTATCAAGTCCAAGCAAATTCCGATAAAGTATTTTGTAATAGGCCACGACCACATCCTTCCAACTCCTTGCCCAGTTCCTTTCAGCATCATTCATTTCATCTCGCATTAACTCCACTCGGGAGGTTGGCGTCAGAAGGGCGTCCGACCGTAAAATCACCGCCGCATGGACATTTATCCAAAATCATCCCTGACCCCATAGGAACGGGAAAATAAGTAGTAGACCTAGCCTGTATTTTACAAAATTTTATGTATCCTACTTTAAATATGTTGCGAGACATTTTCTTTATATTTTTGTTTCAAAAGTTTCATTATTATTATTATTATTATTATTATTATTATTATTGAAAATCCATAGCCTGCTTCCAGTCAACCAACCGGGTCAGGGAATGGAATGAAACCCCCATCTAGCGGCGAGGATATGAACTGTCGCACTCCCCTGGGGAAATGATTAAATGAATGACGGATGAAATGAAATGAAAGTGGAGAATGTTGCTGGAATAAAATTTGTGACAGGGTACATTGGAGTACCTGGAGAAAAACCTGTCTGCCTCCGCTTTGTCCAGCACAAATCTCACATGGAGTGACCGGGATTTGAACCACGGACCCAGCGGTGAGAGGCCGGCGTGCTGCCTAAGCCACGGAGGCTACTACTATTATTATTATCATTATTAATTAAATCGTTACAAATATAAACAGTTTCCAAAATCTGAAAGACTGTACACTCTTATGAATTTCCTCATAATTCCTACTCATTGGTTTAACCTGTAGCCTACATTTACAATTATTAAATCATATTATTACAATATGATAAAGACAGGTTGAAACAGGATATCAAATTCATACTGAGCAGAAAGAGCAATCACATATGCCACTAAAAGGTAAAACCTTGTGTGTGACAGGCTATCATTGATTACTATTTCTTAAAATTGTATAATGGTTTAGGCGAATAACACGTTTTATGTATATGCTTTATGTACTAACAATAATGAATAAGAAGGAAAATTGAATTTGTGTTTGATAAAGAAAATTCTCCGATAAGGTCCTAAGAGGACCATGCGTATCCCTAACGAAAATAAATAAATAAATAAATAAATAACTTAAATAAATAAATAAATAAATAAATAAATAATGCTCACTTGTTGAAAGTATCCACCAACATATAAATTCATTGCCTTTGCATTTCGATTGTATGACCCAGCACATTTCGAATGCTAAAGGATGTTCCGAGTATCAAGCATCGAAGTCATCCCACGTAATTATCAACTGTATTATGACGTGAAGGCAAGGCTTGTCTGCAATGCTCTCCGTAACCAGATCAATAACATGTTATATGACTTTTAACTTCCAGTACAGTCATGTTACTATAAACTTTAGACTTTAGTGTTCATTTCAAAGATAAATGCTATTGGTTTGACGTCCCTTTTGAACCCTTAGGGTTTTAGACACGCCGGGATGCCGAAAGTTTGCCCCGAAGGGGATATTAAACGCGCCAGTGAATTTACTGACACGGTCACCTAGCATTTGCGCACTTTCAAATGCCAGAAAAAAAAAAGACTGGGCCAGGATTCAATCCTAAAACCTGGAGCACAGCAGGCGAGAACGTTACCGCTTTGCTACGCAGTCAGTCCTATCAACACAAAGAGACGAATTTAACGAGCTTTAGTCAGTAGTTTTCAAGATCACGCCATAGGCCTTAGAATTTTACCCACCCCTTTCTATTCCAGCAACCTCTAATTTCAAAAAGGCCATTCTAATATTAGTCTAGCGGTGCGTGTCCGTTTTTGATTTACCGGACATCGACAGGTTATCCATAGTGTCGATTGGTGATGACCAGAAAACACTAATAGCCATTATCGGTAGACTACCTGACATTGATAAATAATTTTAGGGTTACAGAAATGACTTTCGAGTATTGCTATTTAAAAAGTTATTATATCATCTGTAGAGAAAGACTTGAAAATGAGGCAATAAGCAAAGATGCGCTTACAGGCTGCACTACAATAAACTACACGTTCTTATGTGGGTACTAAGTCTTCTTCTAGTCCCTATCCGTTCCGGATGTCGGCAAGCAACTTGGCTGTGCTTTCTCTCTTCTGAGCCGTTTGGAATAACTCCCGTTTGGAATAACTCTTCCGATGTCTTCAGAGTCCAGTCTCAGGTTTTTTTTTAGCCAGGAGATTCGTCTCATGCCAACACATCCTTTCCGGGTATCAGAATGTCTCGCAGTAGATGGTATCTGCCTCTGTTGCGCATAATGTGACCGAGGTAGGCTATTGCATGTTTCTATCTTATAGAGTGACCAGAACTTCCATAAACTTTCCCATTCTTGGAAGAATCTCGGCATTTGTGATATGATCTGTCCATAATACTCTTAGCATCCGTCGATATTGTTCTGTACAGTTTATATTAACCTAATGTCTTTAAATGAAGGGGCAGTGCAGAGTGACCTACTGGACAAGATATCCATTATTTATTTCGTCAGCTTTCGCGGCCGGAAATGATGCTGGTAGCTGTATTTAGTGCCTAGGGCTGTTCAGCTTGCTTTGTTGCCGACCTATCACCATTGTTATAGCAGTCAACGATTGCAACCGTGACCAAGGTGTAGCCTACATCTCTCCAGTGTCTGAATATTGGCATTAAATCGCCAAACTGCTTCTGTAAAAGCCTCTCAAATTACAGAAGTTTTCTTGATATAGGAGATTTGCGAGTGGTGCCATATACCTTTTTGTATAAATATCAGAACAGTGGTTGTAATAGCAGCTTGGAGATATTCCACAATTCAGGTAAGTCTCCATATTAGATCTTTCAACACATTATTAGTAGTTGATTGGTTCGTTCCTTAGTTTAGGGGCTGCGACAACGCGGTGATGTAGCCCCGTGTACTTTGGGTGTTTGTAGAATCTGTCTGATAACCGGGGTTAATTGTGATGGCTTTATTAGTTGTGTTATCTGTTTTAATTCAAGTAAGGACTGCAGACATTCAATTTTCAAGTAGTTCCTACTTTTGCTACCTAACGCCACCGTCAACGACAACTAGTTCTGAACTTGGTTACTAGATGCACCCGCAGTCGACTCCTGGCGACGAACGTTGGAACCTAAGAGCGCTATTCAAATCTGACATAATTTAGCTTCACACAAGTGTAATTAGTAGAAGGTTCTTTTACATGCCATAAATCGATGACCTGGGACCACCAGCTTTATTTCCCCTCCGAAAGAAGGCATATTGAGGGATTGTAATGCTCCGACGACTTCGGCCATGTTTGAACCCGCAACCTTGGGCAAAGAAACTCAGCATGCTACCAACTACGCCACCGAAGCCGCTACATTATTAGTAGACAAACAATGTTTTTGTATATTGCAGTTCTAGCTTTTTACCATCATTTCAGCAGAGTACTCGTAGGTCATTTCTGCATATTAGTTTACAATTCTAGTATAGGGCTTATTGCTTAAGTGTATCACTGCAATAATAACTACAACTTCATAGATTAGTTGGTGGAGGGAGACGTGTTTGTTGATGAGATCATTTCTCAGTCTTGCAACCTCTTACCGTATATATTAAAATAAAGAGTTATTTTCTTCAGGTGCTTAATGCTTTAGTAATTAGATTGGTTAGCAGTGAAAATACACGAAAGTTAAAAAATGGCACTTAGATCGTTTAGCATTTCCACTCCTCATTTATCAGTAATAGTTGCTACACTCTCTATATTTTTCGTGCTGTCATTGTGAGTTTAGCGTTCTGTAGAGCTATTTTGTCTTGTATATTTGGAACTGATGATGGTCGCTTGACAAGTGAAACATCGTCATCCCATAATATTCTCCATCTTCTGTAGTCTATAACATATTGCATATTTTAATCATTTTTTCAGGTTATATTTTTCGCATGTCCCAGTAATTGGGATTATATTGTGTTGACCGATTGAAAAGTTGCAATATTTGTTGCCAATAAGGCAACACTGAAAAATGGCTTCAAAGCCATAACTATTAAATCGTCATCCAGAAGCGTAGAAATAACTCCAGCCAGCCACAAGCAGCAAGAGGTTCCTGCTGTATGACACTACAGAATCTGCCAGCTATTCTGCCATGGCAGTCTACAGGAGTGATGGCGAAATGTCGGTCAGCAACTCTGGATGTGGCAAAAACAGCCTAAGACCCTACAGCTAACAGCGAATATATCACGATCTGAATTGGCATAAGAGAACACAAGCATTATACACACATATACAAACTCCTGAATTCCTAAGACATGATTCGCTACATCTCTTTAAATGAAATACTCATTAAACGTTGCAACAAAGTCCCCTTCTACCCTACTTTGAATTACATGGTACAAAATCTTCCAATAATTTCTCAATTTCAAATTATATCTTAAATGTATCCTTTGAACATTTGCAATGATGGTTCTTTTATAACAGACATTTTGAACAAGCATTTTATAACTCAATCATAACCCATGACAACAAGTGTTTACTGGACTAGTCCGGCAACATATAAAAGAGAAAGAGAGCGGAGAGTAGGGCTGAAATAACCCTACCTTCATTAGTGACTATGTAACTGGCTTTAATTCTTAGCCAAGCTCCCGAAAGCGGTCAGAAATCACCGGTTATCGAGAAGATCTGGAACAGGTGATTATTATCGTTTCACCAAAGGGATGCCCTGCCTCTGCTATTTAGCACGATAACTCAACAAGGAACAGCTGTGCGTACGGCAATAAGACTACTGTATTTTTGTAGGACATTCAGTACTCGACCAAACCAGCCATGAACATACAGGAAATGTTTTGATAAATCTGTAAGAAGAAGTGGAGGCCACAGTACGTGTAATAAATGGTCTCCCGCAAAACTGTGTGTCAAATCCTACATGATTAATATACCACTCACATATCAGATAGTCTTAACTTCAGGTGGGCGGAGCCGCTTAGTGCTGGATTGCTGGTTAGAACTCGAGTTGAAATACACCTGCGCAAATGGCAAAATATTTTGTCAGTAACCATTCTTCATATCGCCTGACTTGCCACGTTAGAATATGTAAAGTAGTAACCCTCTGTGTGTGTACCGGGGTCAGGCAATTACACATCAGGAGATAACGGGTAGATAATGTAGGAAGTATCGAATTTAATTTCGGTTATGGTGATTAGAAACAAATCGCATGTGCACTCCAAGTTGAACCAATAAAACTGAATTTAATAATGAATATAGAGCTATTGTAATATGTAAATTTGTAATATGAAGTTGTGATGCACGTATTAAAAAACCTCTGAACGAAAGTACTTTCGCATTCCGAAACGAAACGGCTTGAATATTTCCTCTAATAGTTGGTTTATTGCTTCCTTTGCAGTATCATTGAAATAACTAAATGCACTCGTATGTCCTTGTAGTAGAGTTTCATATACTATACGGGTTCCGTGATACACAAACATGTATTGTAACACTACACTTCATTGATATTTTCAAAATAATTACCACGAAAGAAAGAATATATATTCGATCTTTTATTTTATATTTGCCTGTTTAAAGTCATGGCGCAACAACAACAAAATACTATATCATCTCAGAGTAAATATGTCACTGATTAAAACACACGTCATGATCTCCGTCCCCTACATTCTCACTTTAAGGAAACGCAATTCTTCTTACAGTCTCAAAAGTTCACGAAGTTTCGGAATATTTCAGTTCATTAAGACATTTCGTTGACTGTCCGCCAATTTAATCCAGCAGCAAATTAAATAGTTCTCAATTTTTATCATTTAACCATTAAAAGGCAAACTTAAAACAAAAGGCTGCCTACAATTTCCTACATTGAAGAAATTCGGATTTGAATAATCTATTCTATTCTGGTATCCAATGAAGAATGGAAACGCGAATCCGTCTATCAGGATGTCTCTCATATGCTATTTTTCTTCACTAACGAATGAGCTGAACAATGACAAACCAGTCGCATATTTGTTGTATCAATCATCATACTGCTGCCACCTACCATTCGACTGCGTGTGTTCGAGCAGCGACTGTACAGCACGCAGTCATCTTCACAAGTTTTCCTTTCCCGCCGGAGCAAGCGATCTCGTCTCATCAGGGATTTTTGCTGCGTCACACCAGTCGGTGAGTCTACACTTTATCTGAAGGCGAGTCTAAGGCAAAATTACACTCCCAGACGCAGGTGATCAATTTGAAGAGACGAGTGAAGGACGCACAGTGTACTCCAAGAATATTTTGGGAGACTTCAATGCATGGTTACCACAGGTCATCTTAAATTCTGGAACTAATGAATGGCGAACATACTTTGATGCCATCGCATGGTCTACAAACATAGTGACTTTGAAACATGTGTGGCAATAATGAATGCAACCCTGATTCAACTCAACAGTACGACCATGACGAATGAAAGGGAAAGTGAGCAGACTCATCAAGTTCAAGCGCGCCCCGCCAGGCAGCGTTGGAGGGGGCTAGTTCCACGCTGCCGGTGTTAGCTCAGCTGGTCTTAGGGATGCTGCTAAGGGAAACGAATGACTTTGTAACTAATACTCTTTTAAAAAGTAATTAGCGATTACAATTAAAATAGCACGGCAAGGCACAATGGAAAATATAATTCACGGAAATAAGAACTACGGTATTCATTACATGTTACGATAAGCACAGATTCCTGGAGTATACAGACACAGATTAAAAAAAAAACATAATCCCCAGCATATTAAAACAAGCACTCATAAACTATTTAAAGTAACACCCTACTTACCAATTCATTTTGTCGGCTACTGGACTTTCGAAAGCTTGCGTGAAGACTTGGCGGATGTTCGACATTGCAAATCTCGGCGGATTTCCTTCGTTCTGAAGAAAAATCGGCACTTTATATAATGATAAACAAGTCTGGGGATAACATTCATGACATGCTGAAGACAACAGCCAGCTCCTGAAGGATCAACTGAAATTGTTTCTATGGAATCGATGCAATCAAAAAATATTTCGCTCCACATCGATTTTGAGTTTAATTTTCCGGTAATTACTTTCTCGGCCTGGAAAAGGATGTCACATACACTTCTCGAAGGACGTGTTAGAAACACTTCATTGTTCATTGAGCCGTAGTCCTTTATTTCGGTAAGAACTGAAAATTTATTTAGATTATTGTCACGTAGAGAATGAGCACAAGGCGAACACTTAATAAATTTAGAAGAGTGCTTAACAACATAGCCAGCCAAATGGTACACTAAACACTTATCAATCGAAGAGTTTCGAACTGCGCTGTCAAATTCAGGTACAGAGCTTTCCCAGTCTTCGATATTTACTGCATCTCGAACCACAATTTTTTCCTTAATGGAAGTTTCCACTGATTCCTTCACTGTCTTGTTATGCACTTCCGCATTCCGGGCTAATATACGCATCTGATTAACATACGAGGTCAAGATCTGCTCCCGTTTAGGTTCACAATTTCCACCAACATTTAAAGCCTGTTTTATAGGGACGTATATACATTGAAGTAGATGCAAATGAAGGAAATCTATTGTCGATGGATGATCATCTGAACTGAAAGACCGCATAATTCCGAAGTGCCGTTCCAAGGGATCTTGGGTGAGCTTTCCTGTCAACACATACTTATAACCTTTCTCCCAAAGCCATTCACACATCTCCAAAGTACTCTGTAGGGTTACTACTAGTGATTCCAAGGTTCTATTGGAGGCAAAGGTATTATTGGTAGATCTCACGGTCTGAAGAAAATTAACAATAGCTGTATGAGAAGGTGAACCTTTACGAAGAGCCTGAGACGGAATGAATGCATTGAGTGCATCAGCAACAACATTTATATCACTGGTAAATGTCTCAGTGTCCTCACTACCTTGTAATCCTGCCAGTCCCATTTCTCGATAAAATTTAATACCTTTGGCAACACTGTCACTGAAAAGTTGGAATGCAAGCCTAGCGTTCATTCTCTGGAAAGATGATGGGTCTAAATGAGCAACTGTCAGCTTGGGGCATGCTCTAAGCCCAGCATACCCTGAGAGATCTTCTTTGAACAGTTCCCTATAAAAATTGAAATTAATAATTTTGTCATTATAGAGAAGTTCTACTTTATCATGAAAGTGGTTTCTTATGCATTTCAATACATGAACGAAGTCTGAGAAAGCCCAGATCTTTCTCGTAACATCTGCAGGATTAAGGATGTGAGGTTGTAGAGAGCTTGTCTTGCCACTAACTCCTAACGATCTCCAGGCCTTTTTATTTGTCTGACTACCATCACAAGTAAAGCCAACCACCCTCGCCCCAGCCTCTTCTAACTGCAAAATCACCTGTATTAAAATTTTTGCGAGAATGTCCCCTGGAGTAGCATTTCTGCTTGCATAAACAGCAACTGGCTGCACCCAATTATGCATGAATGGTACGAACATAAACACTAGAGCGTGATTTGCAAGTACGTTCTTCTGGAGGTCAGGTGTGTGTTCACCTAAATCAACTAATCCATCTACTTTATGAGAAAAACTATTAAACTGGATTTCTTCTCTTAGCTTCACTTCATCGAAAATTACAACACCGTAACGTGAATTATCATTCTTTTCTTCCTTAAAATAGTCTGAAATAGCATTTATACTATGCGTATTAACTCCATAAGGGCACTTAAGTCCTTTACAAAGTTTTCTCAAGTGACTTTCTGAGCGCAGAGGCAAGAGATTATGTCGCCGACAATGACGAAATCCTTTCGGTGATTTTATTCTCAACAATAAACTCTCTAAAATGAATTCATTGCTGTACCTCATACCATTGGGAGATTTTACCTGGCATTTCTTGAGCATAGTGTCTATTATCATCTTTTCCTTCTTGCTAAGGTGTTTGTTATCTTTGTAATTAAATGCCTGTGAATGTCGAACCTGCTTCTCCAGCAAATTAATTCTCGATTTTGCTGAGTTGAGGCAGGATCTAACGCGAATTAAATTACGGTTAGCATTCTTTAGGCGCCTTTTGAGCAATATTATAGTCTTTTCAGCATCGGTAAGTACACTAGAATGATCCAAATTCTTATCAACATTAGACTGACCTTTTAATGCCTCATTCGTTGCTTCACTCCCATCTTCAATCTTCTTTCTTCTCTTCCTGGTGGTATCGAGATTCTTTTTCCTGTTAGGAGCTTTACGGGACTTATTCTCACTTGACAGGTACTTCGGTAAATTAGGGAAAATATGAGGCACTGCTCCAGGACGTAACTTCCACCTCATACGAGAGATTTTCACTTCTTCACCATTCACTATAAAATTATCTGATTTTACTATCAAATCACCAGAGAAATGAATTTGACAAATTCTACTACTACGCGTTAACTTCGTATCCTTTCGTGGAATAGCTCTGGCCCATTTTTCAAATTGATTTGTATCCTTCGGTGGTGAAAAAAATCGTATATCGTCAACTACTCGACCATACCCTGACTTACTGCCAGGTACAAAACAATAAGGCATGTTGAACTATTAAATGAACCAAGCCACATAAGAAATATGTTTGAAGTACACAAAACACAAAACGCTGATGTACACAAGACACAATGAACTGAATTTAAGAACTGAAAGCAAAGAAAATTCAATTTAATTCACACAAATATCTCACACAGTAACTTCTCGCGCACTTTCTATGAACCGGCTCGACGGAAACACAGCACGTGTTGGACATACTCGCTTGCAGTGCTTGTAGCGGCGGGACCAGAAACTACCGTGCTAAAATGACGGAGTCCTCACACTAGGTCCTTCTATTCGCTTCTATTCGTCATGGTACGACATTGCATTATAAATTACCATGTTTGTAGTTATTATTATTATTCTCGTATCAGAAACATGTTACACAATTAAAAAACATTTTATTAAATACCATTAGACCAGAACTTGGCGGCTTGTAGTGCATTCTCTGAGGCTAGGCGTAGATCCTCCGGTGTGCATGTGGTTGGACACATACGACATTGGATCATGTGGTTGACAGTCTGATCTTCTCCGCAATCACACTTGATGTTTCTGTCTTTAGCGTAGTTCCATCTTACCATAATAGCCCTTGATTTGCCGACTCCTGATCTCAACCTATTTAGGGATAAGGGACAAATGATAAGGTTTCTTTGCTAGTATCGTATTTAAGGTGACGCGGACTGTGTGAGGTAAATGGTTGTTATGGTTGGGTGTTCTTCCTGGTGCCAAGTTTATCAGAGGAGTTGAAGAAAAGTTAAAGAATGAAACCGGACAAGGTGATGGAAGAAAACCATTGAGATCTATTACAAGGTCCCATACCGAAATTTGACCGAAGTTGAAAATGGGAAGCAACGGAAAACCTTAACGTGGATGGCTGACGGTGGGGAACGAATCCATTTATCTTCCGAGCACGGATATACCCAGTAGAAATATTTTCACGCTGTTCGTGTCGTGCCTTTCACTAGGGGCGCCATAGTGGCTTAACCGAAGTAGTTTAGCCAACGTCTCCTAGACAATGTTGATATATTAGTAGTCTTTATATACTAAGTATAACCTACTATACGGATAACTGGATCAAAAATCCCATCAGTAAAATACTCTGATCAAAACATCCCACTGGAAAATAAGAGCAACTAATTGATATTTGACATAAGTTCTAGAATTTATGTTAGAATCGTTAATTTCCTTTTTTTAAACTATGTTTAAGTTTAATTAGTTTTCAGAGTACCTTACTTTTCACATGAAATATGAATGAATTAATTTATAACTACTGTATTTTATTAGACTAACGGTTTCCACAGTAACATACTAGAATGCGTTTTACTCGTATTTCAACGCAAACATATGATCACAATTACAAATCATCCCCAACTCAAAACTTTTCAATGAAACATTACATCACGTCACATCATTGACATTTCCACATCGAGCTATCTTTTCAAGAGATTTTTTCTCATCGTTAATCTAAAAATTGTAACAGATCTAATGTGTAGTCTTTTAGAGTATTTTCAATCATTTTAGATAGTTGGTATTGTGGAAATAATTTTGAAAACAGCCTTTTCTTTCTATAAAATTTTGTGTCATTCTCGCAACTTCCCTTTTATCAAAAGCTGTTTCCTGAAGAAAGTTATAATGTAGCCGAAACCGGTACGCTGTAGGCCTACTCAAGAGTTACAATTTATTGACTTACGGTATTATTTTCCTAATTCATTAATGAATTCCACTCATAGATAACGGAACAACTTATTATAAATAGCCACTAGGTTCTAATAACATACTCGCAATATTGCTAACAAAATGGTTTTTTTAAATCTTTAATATTGTCAATTTATTGTGAATATATTGTAAATATTTGCTGAGGAAGTCCACATGTGGTCTAAATTGGTACGATTAGTAATTCTTTTTCTTGATTTAGTGGATTAATATTTTTCAAACTAATTTAGTACTTAATTGAATTATTCTTCACAAGTTTAGTTAGATATGATTAATTTTGTTTCAATATATTTTACAATATGATAAAGCAAGAACATTCATAAGTAAGTAAAATGGCCCCATGAGGTCTTTTTCCGTTTGCGAATTCCTATTTTTGTGAGGAAGGGTTGACAGTTTTGGAAGTCATTAAAACCAGGTAATGATCACGATTAAACGCCAAGAAGGAGATGCAAGTCACAGTTTCCAATCCTGCGTCCATAATTGAACAAGATGTTCAGTAAAGAACATATAGCCTACTTTCTCCTAAATGCATGGGTATTGTTATAACTCTTTGTCCTTTTCAAGGAGTATGATTGAATGTTGGTTGTAGTAGCTTGTTGAAATACAACGTGCTATAGGGATATTAAACATGAATATGAGGTGCCCTTTGCTAGTGCTACCTCTGTACCAAATTTCGTTCAATTCGGTTTCACCGTGTTTGAATTGATAGGGGGAATCGATTTGCACACATACTTGGCCACCATCTGCAAACTATTGGGCTGATGTTCTTGCAGTTTGGTCAGAATATATTTCCCACATAAAGATATGGTGTTGCAAAATTTGGTAGAGACTAGATTATTAGGTTGGTCATAATTACATTTTAGCTTTTAACATTTGGGTGGCCGCGATTACGTTTCCGTCAAGATAGCGGTGATGTAAAACATGACACTGAGGTGCCCTTTGCTAGTGCTACCTCTGTACCAAATTTCGTTCATTCGGTTCCATCGTGTTCGAATTAATAGGGGGAATCAATTTTGACATAAAGATGGCCGCCATCCGCAAACTATTAGGCGAATGACCTATTAGATTGGTCAAAGGATGCTCCCTCCATAAAGGTATGTAGTTGCAAAATTTGGTAGAGATCGGATGATTAGGTTAATCGTAATTTGATTTAAGCTTTGAACATTCGTGTGGCCGCTATTACGTTTCAGTCAAGATGGCGGCGATATAAAACATGACACTGAGGTGCCCTTTGCTAGTGCTACCTCTGTACCAAATTTCGTTCCATTCGGTTCCACCGTGTTTGAATTAATAGGGGGAATCAATTTTGACATAAAGATGGCCGCCATCCGCAAACTATTAGGCTAATAACCTATTAGATTGTTCAAAGGATGCTCCCTCCATAAAGGTATGTTGTTGCAAAGTTTGGTAGAGATCGGATGGTTATGGTAGTCGTAATTTGATCCAAGCTTTAAACATTCGTGTGGCCGCCATTACGTTTCTGTCAATATGGCGGCGATATTAATCATGACACTGAGATGCCCTTTGCTAGTGCTATCTCTGTACCAAATTTCGTTCCATTCGGTTTCACCGTGTTTGAATTAATAGGGGGAATCGATTCTGACACAAAGATGGCCGCCATCCGCAAACTATTAGGCGAATGACCTATTAGATTGGTCAAAGGATGCTCCCTCCATAAAGGTATGTAGTTGCAAAATTTGGTAGAGATCGGATGATTAGGTTAATCGTAATTTGATTTAAGCTTTGAACATTCGTGTGGCCGCCATTACGTTTCAGTCAAGATGGCGGCGATATAAAACATGACACTGAGGTGCCCTTTTCTAGTGCTACCTCTGTACCAAATTTCGTTCCATTCGGTTCCACCGTGTTTGAATTAATAGGGGGAATCAATTTTGACATAAAGATGGCCGCCATCCGCAAACTATTAGGCTAATAACCTATTAGATTGGTCAAAGGATGCTCCCTCCATAAGGGTATGTTGTTGCAAAGTTTGGTAGAGATCGGATGGTTATGTTAGTCGTAATTTAACTTAAGCTTTGAACATTTGTGTGGCCGCCATTACGTTTCTGTCAATATGGCGGCGATATAAAACATGACACTGAGGTGCCTTTTGTTAGTACTACCTCTGTACCAAATTTTGTTCCATTCGGTTGCACCGTGTTCGAATTAATAGGGGGAATCGATTTTCACTCAAAGATGGCCGCCATCCGCAAACTATTACGCTGATGACCTATTTGTTTGGTCAAAGGATGCTCCCCCAACAAACCTATGTTGTTGCAAAATTTGGTAGAGATCGGATGATTAGGTTAGTCGTAATTTGATTTAAGCTTTGAACATTTGTGTGGCCGCCATTACGTTTCCGTCAAGATGGCGGCGATATAAAACATGACTCTGAGGTGCCTTTTGTTAGTACGACCTCTGTAGCAAATTTCGTTCCATTCGGTTGCACCGTGTTCGAATTATTAGGGGGAATCGATTTTCACACAAAGATGGCCGCCATCCGCAAACTATTACGCTGATGACCTATTGGTTTGGTCAAAGGATGTTCCCCCCATAAAGGTATGTTGTTGCAAAATTTGGTAGCGATCGGATGATTAGGTTAGTCGTAATTTGATTTTAGCTTTGAACATTTGTGTGGCCGCCATTACGTTTCCGTCAAGATGGCGGCGATATAAAACATGACACTGAGGTGTCCTTTGCTAGTGCTACCTTTGTACTAAATTTCGTTCAATTCGCATTCACCGTGTTCGAATTGATAGGGGGGGACAGACATTCAGAGTACACACACTCACACACACACACAGACTCACACACACACATACACACACACAGACTCACACACACACATACACACACACAGACAGACACACTTTTTTCGCCCTGTGTTGATCTCATAAGTCTACTTTCATTTTTTGCAAAAATCGAAAGTAGGCTAAAAACGTATGACAAAGAGGCAAGCTCGCCTTTCCTGATGAATTTGTAGCGAGAATAAGATGCCATAAAATTAAACGACTAAATAGTAGCTATCGTTGTTTTATTGTCTCATTTAGTCCCATGTACTTGGGTGTGAGCGGAGTTTCTCTGACACCTCGGTCATCAGCTCCGTATACCTTAGTGTATGTTGAATTAGGCTGATGCCTGTCACTGTAGTGTCTGTAACTAAATGTTTTGGAGTCAACCAATGGGGTAGATGTCCTGAGACTTGAAATAAGGAACCATCCCGGCATTTGCATGGTGGTCATATAGAGAAACTGGGGGGGTAACGACAATGAGGGTGGCCATTGTCAGAAATGTGATTCAAGCTATAGATCTAAGGATTTCCACCTACTCCAAACGGTCACAGTGCGCAACGTAACGAGCACGACCATGCTGTGGGATTTGACACACCTGATTTACGTAGTATTCACAGCACGATGCTACAGTATATGACTGGCAGTTATATTCAATCAACCTCACGGAGTCCCTTTCTCGTATTAAAACAAACCTTGGAATAGGTCTTGGCAAAGATGCTTCTTTGATAGATTCAACCTCGCCGAAACTCAACTTCTGTCATTAATCAAAAAGCGTCGAACATTTCCCAATATTGTTTGAGAGACGGTTACGCAAAGCCTGTTTTAAGATGGGAGGATAAGCTCCAGTGGTTTGTAATTGTAACTTTCTCGTGTGCATAATGAGTGATTAATGTGGCTAGCAGAAGCGGCAACTATGTTCAGAGATTCAACGACCAGATATACGAGTTTACATTCGCCATAAATATTTACTGGGAAGCATGTAATATAGTATCATTAATTTAAGTATTATGTTCTTAAAGGAATTAAAGGAAGTGGCTGATATCTGCGTAGGTCAGTAGCCCTGTGCTGGTGTATAACGTTACGACCAGTTCATGGGGGGCGTTTGCTGCCTGTGAGCTTAACTATTCCCAGTTCATTGCTCTCAAATCCTAGGCAGTACAGCTTCGCAACAAATAAATTAAGTTTCCCGAATTGTTTAATAAAATGAAAACATAGTTACATGAAAAGCGTTATTGGCACCAGGTACAGCGGTGTGTGAGCTATATTAAGACACAATCACCATCAAAATTGAGTCCTCTATGAAATCGTGCGATCAACTTTTGTATTCCTGTACCAAAGAAGTCTGCCACCTTGGAATGGAACCCGCGAGTGTTATTCAACTCAGGGGCGATTCCTCCATGTAGGACGAGAGGATCATCCTACAGACAGCTCTCAGTTGTAACCATTAAAAAAATTAAATTGACTGCTTTGTAAAGTAGACTTTGGGGCTACCTTGCGCGCCCTCTCAGTAAGCCCCGTCTCACTGTCACTAGGCTACTTGTAACTAGTTATAGATTTCACCCCTAGATGGGTGAAGTGTGACCTTCACCGCCCGGAGTAGAAAGCTGAGGAAGGAAGCCTTGCATCCTCAAAGCACGTGTTTATAGCTTTAGAAATGTATGGGAGCCCTTGATGGGGAAGGGGCAGGTTTGGTCTGATTAATGGCGCTCTGAGGACGTCGACTGAGATACTTAAGTCTCGCTATTGGTTGAATTTTAAACCAACACTACGGGATTATTGGTTATGATTTTGCGCGGTCAGAATGGATAGTCTGTTCATCTTTGGAGTGGTATTTGATTGTATTGTATTGTATTGTATTGTGTAATGTGTTCGTAACAGTGCTGTGCGACTGAATAATTAATATTAGACCGAGTCTAATATCTCAATTTAGTCCAGCTATAATAATTATTTTAAGTTAAGCCTATGATATTACGTCTTACACATTATAAAAATCAGCAGTCGCCAATGATTCAACTTCAGCTCTTCGTCAGTGTGAAAATGCTGACCGGAGAACAGGAAAGTAAGCAACCCACGTCTCTTCACCCTTGACGATCCTGTAGAGGAACTCGTCGCCGTCATTATGGTACCACTGCAGAAATGTCAATGCTACTCCTAAGCGCAGAATTCCGTAGTCGGGTGACAGGTTTTTAGCACCTATCTGGCACAAACTTTCTTGAACAGCAGGTGCTTAGTGACAAGTGTTTAGTGAGCATGGCCATGTCAGTACAGAAAAGAATAATCTTAAATGCCTTAATTTGTCACCAATTTAAACTAGAATATATCCTAAATTAGAAGCCAAGAACTGCACAATTGTTCAGACGACATGGTCAAAGTAAAAATACCTGTTTACATATTTAATTTAAATTTTGTTCAAATAAATGTTTTCAATGATAAGTTAATCTAAATAACCTTCACGAGTATTTTACATTTGAAGGCCCACATTGGTTGAAATTGTTCAGGCTATAGGGTTTAATACATTTTGAAAAAAAGAAACATCAAAAATATCTCTTAAAGACATTGAAATGTTACCTGACAAAGGTGTTCCTAATCAATCTACGTGAGGACTAGTTAATTTTTTTTTAAATAGTAGAAAGTGGGCTATGTTATAGTGAAGGGTATGTCAGGTGTACCAGCACATGATTCAACAGTTTTAGCATATTAAGACCTGAAGACTCTTCTCAAAAGCATACTTCACCGATCAATATTGGCACGCCTTCTTCGCTGCTCCGAGTGCTAAATGCAGTTACAGATTACGTTATCATATACGGATCGATTGTACGCGGAAGCACTCGAACTTGTCCGAAAGTACTATTATTGGCTGTCAGCCCTAAGCTGAGTTTAGAATTTCCCTGCCAAGAAATCTAATTCTAGTCAGAGCTGGAATGGGGTACATTCAGCCTCTTAAGGCAAAATTGAGAAGAGATGGGTTTGACATCCAAATCCGCCATCATAGAAGTAGTCTTCCGTGGTTTCTGCTCCAGGCTAATGCCGCGAAGTATCATAACTTATAGCCAGTGCCATCTACTTCCCTGTCCTCGCCTCAATTACAAATACACATAATACTATAAACACCACAATAATACAGCTTATCAGGCAAACTCCACAGAGACATACACACCCAAGTGAGCGGGGCTGGAATGAATAAGATGTTCAAGCCTCTAAATGAAACAACTCGAAATTCAATACTGAAAAAACTAACATACCGAATGCAGAAAATAATTTATATCACTAGTTCCAATCGTCTTAAATTGGCCAAATCGATTAAAACTTCCAACCTTCAGATGCCAGTATTATATTTATATTAATTACATTTGAATTGCAGCCAATGGCCATCAAGTTCAATTTCAAGTAGTTCCAACTGTGGATACCAGAGATGCCACTGTCACTGACACCTAGTGGCGAACGTTGGAACTTGATAGAGCGTTTCTACTCAAATAACTTACAAATTTAGTGGTAGGTTCTTCTACATGTCATAAATATATGACATGGGCCCGCCGGCTTTAATTCCCCTCCGAAGGAAGGTATACTCAAGGATTTTAACGCTCTTAAAAATCCGACGACTTCGGCCGCGTTTGATCCCGCGATCTTGGGCATAGCAGTTCAGCATGCTACCGAATAAGAATAAATGTAATAGTTGAAAGCATTGGCATTAACAGTAGTTTCCAACAAATATTAGTAGCCTATGTTTCTACAGGAAGCTTACCACGAGTGCATGTGAACTACAGGTCGGAGAAACTCTGATTGGTCTGCGGAACTAATTTAGTAATCAGTAAAAGGAAACAAGGCAACCAAGAATGAATGAAATTGTGAATTTCTTGCCTGAGTCGTTTGAGGCTTGCTTGGCGGGATTCCACAGGCAGCCGCGGTGTTAATTCAACATTTCATACCTGCTACAAGCCTTCCAAACGCTTGTCATCCAGCTTAACTCACACGCTGACCTGTTCCAAGGAGCCCATTGTCCTCTCTCTTGTAATCCCTCGTGCTGGCTCACTCATGCTGTTTACTATGTTTGCAAATGTCTCAAGATATAAAAACTTGTTCCGTGACGAACTAAAAAGCCTACTTTTCTTAACATTTAGGATTCGTGCCAATGATTAATCTTTATAGCCCTATCTAGAAAAATAACGAAATTAAGTTGGTAATACTGAAATTTTAATTAGCTCGAAATATCCCTGAAATAGTGTAGCCCAATAGAGCACTACAGTTGGCAGCCATGGTGACTGAATATATTCTTAGTTCCATCTCTTAAGGTACAGAATGCACATACAAAATTTGGTTGAAGTCCAATGGATAGTATGGATGTTATATACAGTTAGACATTGGATCTATCAGCGCGTGTAAAACCATGTTGCCAACAATTTCATGTACTGTATGTGTTACTCAGAATTATTAATATAAAATACTATGATCTATTATTGTGCTAATTTTGGATTAAATCCATTTGCTAGTATAGAAGTGACATGCATTTTAAAATTGGACTTATCAGCAGGCTTAGAATCATTTTTGCAGCACTGACGTATATTAGTTACTACAAATTAATCTAGAATGTCAGATACTACACGTGTGTACAGTTTAGAGCTGTTGGCTTGCATACTTTCTGATATACTGTGTATTAGGATAAGAAAATAGAGAGAGCATTTATTAACAGTTAGCAGCCCTCTTGGCCCTTAAGAATACGCATAGTCATATCAGTTATAGAACACCAAGTACATACGAAATTTGGTTGAAATCAATTTGTTAGTATAGAATTTACATGCATTTAAAAATTGAACTTATCAGCTGCGTTGCCAGTATGACCGGTTATATCAACAACATCTGTGGCTGTTTGCACCATTAGACACGATTCTGCGCAGTTTTCACTGTTACCTATTGGTAGAGCCCTGCGTAGATAAACAAAACGTTAGCCGCATCCGTCTCGTATCCGCACGGCTGTTATCCGCATTCACCCCGCATCCGCATGACTTTTATCCGCTTCCGCACGTTTGTTATCCGAATCTACAGGGATTACAATAATATTTTCAATTAACCTAGATAAAAAAAGAGTGATAGTCAGTCTGAAAGACTAGACTTTGTATCATTTTAAATGCTACAAATGCTGAAAAATGCTGGGTGAAAGCCTCATGATCATGCAGCGAACTGCGTGAACTCAAAGTCCATTAGCAAGTGCAAACCAAGGTCATAGGAGGTAGCTGGCTGGATGACACCACACTCACCGGAGCGCGCGAGGTAAGGAGGGAGCTCAAGGTGTACTATGACGTCACACACCTCAGTGCATTCTCAGTACATTTCGTCCCGTCACTGTAACGTAACGCCAGACCTCAACGTAACGGCGACGTCGACGAGGTAATTTAAAATGATAATATTACAGCAACACATTTAGTTTTGAGAAGAAAGTCGCCCCTTAAGTTATGTATGTCAAGTTCTATGTTAAAATGATTGTTATACAGCCAGAATTGCAACCCTTTTCAGCTCGGAGTGTTAATTGTGCTCAATTATATAATTTGAATGAGATTAGCGTAAATCATCATCTTACATTTGTCATCAAAAAAGAAAATAACGGAACAATATGATTTCATAAACATCTGGGTCCTAGTTATGATATTCAACAAGTCCGGACTGCATTCTTAGAACTATCCGCAAATTTACTCTTAAACATTATCCGCAGCTTATCCGCTATCCGCACAGTCATGCAAACTATATCCGCATAGCGAAATATTTTGCGGATATCCCCGAGTTTATCCGTGGATATCCGCATCCGCGTAGGGCTTTACCTATAGGTTGTTCAATTCTCTGAAAGAATAAATAATACACTTTATTGGGCCAACAGGATAATAGGCTACTGACAGTGAGTGGCAAAGCACCCTACGAAAATACATTGCGTCGAGCCATGTGGTCGCCGATGTCCGTGAGTACATTGTAACACGGCTCGTTGTGGCCTTGGAAACAGTAACCCCGAAACATATTTTCTGCAAACCTCACCAGTTAGGTTGATGGCACCTGTCAGCGTTCTTATTTCGAAATACGGACTATAGTGGGGTGTACACTTCAGAACAAGTGGGAAACTACGGTAAACTACAGTCGAACTTGGATATATCGAAGTGCTTTCGGAAATTAAAATTACTTTGAGTTATCGAAAATTCTAGATATAGGCTACAGTAGATAAGACTATATATGGACAAATGGGGTTCTATTATCACAGAACATAAATAGTCAACTGTTGCTACGTCATGCTGTTATTGTCATTAGGTCTACTCATGCAGGTACTACCCTGCCAGGGAGTTGTTCCCGCTAGACGTGGAGCGGGGATGTTGTGTATACATTACAACAGCTCGCCACGTTCGGCTGCCGCGACTGGGTGAGGGGCAAGAGGAAGAACGCATGTACAGTCATACAATGAGAACACACTGCACAGCGCATGACCCAGTATGAACCATGCACACACACGACATGCGATGAGGTTTCGTTGGCCACCACTGCATGTGCGGGGCTCATTAGTTCCGATTTCCGCCACCGGCAACAATTCGCTGGCGGGGTAGTATACTAACTAGGGTTAAATGTTGTTATGCAAATATTGCAGATAAATTTCGATTACTTTTACTGTAGGTTATGTATTTTCTGTTTCTTTCAAAAACGTAACTCCTGCATGGCGCTATAACTCTTGTGTTTATTATTTTATAATGGTTCACATAATGACTTGAATTCCGAGCATAATAAGCTACTGACAAAAATACACAGTTCAGGTGCTCTACACAACTGAATCCATATTGTAATTCCCATGACACACATAAAAAACGTAATTCAGCTGGATTTCCACCCCAAATTCGAGTTAAAGACACATATTTTATGTCTGGGTAATAACATAGCATTAGAGTTATAGAAATATTCGAGAACTTCGAATCATAGAAAGAACATAACATATAAGGGGTGTTCAAATGGAAAGGTACGAAACGATTTTGTAGGTACAATTTAGTCGTTATTTAAAAGTAATCACCACAGGCCTGGGCACAGGTGTCCCATTGCTTCACTAGCCGCAAGATTCCCTGTTCCCAGAAGTCTTGTGGTTGTGACAGGAGCCAATCCTGTACGGTGTCCTTTAGTTCGTCGTCCGATTGGAAATATTTTCTCTTGAGACGAACCATTAACAGTGACGTGTATTGTGCGACACTCCGTAGCCTACGCAAGTCCATCAAGAACAAACGGCCTGGACTGTTCACGAAGGGAGTGATTCTGCTCCATGATAACGCTCGCCCACACGTCTCTAACGTCACACAAGGTGTATTGGCCACGTTCAAGTGCGAGCAACTTGAACATCAGCTTACAGCGCGAACTTGTCACCCTGCGACTTCCACCTGTTTGGTCCGTTAAAAAACATCTCGAGGGAAAACGTTTACAATCGGACGACGAACTTAAGGACTCCGTACAGGATTGGCTCCTGTCACAACCACAAGACTTCTGGGAACAGGGAATCCTGCGGCTAGTGAAGCAATGGGACACCTGTGCACAGGTCTGAGGTGATTACTTTTGAATAACGAATAAATTGTACCCACAGTATCGTTTCATACTTTTTCATTTGAATGCCCCTTATATAAACTGTGTAGAACTTCGCCGAGAAATTAAAATTAATTCGAAATACAGAAGTTCGACAGTACTTCTTAGATGGTCAAGTGTAAAATGGCTATTTTGGGTTTGTATCAAATAAACAAACAAACTAACAAATCAATCAATCAATCAATCAATCAATCAATCAATCAATCAATCAATCAATCAATCAATAAATAAATAAATAAATAAATAAATAAATAAACAAACATTTAAATAGGTATAACAAAATAATCTACCGTATATACTTCAGAGTAAATACTTTATACCACGGTGATTAAACCTAAGCACTGTACAGAATCCTTGATTCTCAACAAAAATGGAGAAGTTAGAAAAGAAAGAACGAAGAATTCTAAGGAAAATATTGGGGCCAGAAAAGAGAGCAGACGGCTAATGGAGGAAACGGAATCAGGCGGAGAAACTTACGGACACAATATGCAAGAGAAGGATGCAATTTTATGGACACTTCACAAGAATGAACAACAGCAGGTTATTCATTTACATCGCCAAGTTGAAGTCCACCCCAAAATAAGTTGAAGAAAGGTTCTCCAAGAAGTTGGAATTAATTCAGAATATATGCTAAACAGAACAGGGTTTCGAGGGAAGAAATCCAAAGGATTGCAGGAAAATCATAACTCAAAAAACAGGGTCATCTGGTCTGAAGACAGAAGAAGAAGACTTGGCGACCGTATCAAGAAATTCTGGGAGGAGAAAAGGAGATTAGCAAGTTGCCCAATTGTTTACCACGGTCCACAGTAGACTAAAATCGACAGTAGATAAATAAATAAATAATGCACTGAGATCAACCATTCCATGAGGAATCTGGAGGACACACACTAATAGGCTTAACCTTGGACCATGCACGGCGGTATATTGTACTATTGAAACCAACCAACCACATCGCGATTCGGCCCCGAAGACCATGCGGACGCAAGGACGACTACCACCTGCGAATCGTGGTGGACGCGTGGCCGGCGCAATTACACCCTCAGCCGTATTACCTGTGATTTAGGCTATAGGGCACTACTACTCTCATGAAGCAGCTACTGAATTGTCCTCAGGAGGCCGGTGCACTCCATTTCAGCTCTAACTAGTGAGGTGAATACATATTTGCATAATGATTGTTAGACATAAGCTTATCGTTATATAGGCCTACCCATGATGTGCACTCTCTTTACATTATCAGTTGGAAATATGACTTCAGAATCTGAACAACACTTGCTTGCTAAACGATTCACAAAATAGGATAACATTGTTCCAAAATCAAGTCACGTTTAAAGGAGCAGTTACACGCTATTAAGAGGGCTCCAAAAGTTTCTCTAACATGCTGAGTATAGTATTCCTTATACGACAGGACCATAAAACGTGCTAGAGAATTCATATCCAGGAAAAGACAATTTCATCTTTTGATGTCTTTGCTTGTGTGACTCGGTAAGTACTTCCTCTAAAGCTTCTGGCCCAGTCTGAACCTAAAATAATTTACTACTTCTCCAGGGAGAAACCAGACAGGAATACCAAGTGTTTTAATAAGGATATCAACATTTTTGGGTGATCAAAATGGTTGAATAATGTTTCCGAATTACCAAAATGTAGCGAGCCAAGACTGGCTCGACGGAAAATGAGCCCTCATTTCTTCATCAGGTCACTGACCTCCTATATGGTAGCTTGTCTGACAGCATCATAAAAACTTCCTTTCATCATTCTTATTTCCATTTCACTGAGAAAGACCTTTTAACAAGTGTAAAATACTTTATTTAAAACTTATAATAATTATAAGTTAAATGTTAGCTGTCCATACAGATAGATCGGGTTTGATTCTTGGCTTTGCCACGAAAGGTTCCTTATCGATCTCAGCCGTACCAAACGTGGTTTAACTGAGTTTTTTTTACATTAATCTAGATAAATAGTGGTGTGGTATCTAGCCTAAGGCTTCAGTCAACTCCTCCTAATCCTAGTCCCCAACTACACACTCCCGTACACATGTCACAATAACACAGGTTATGATGTCCCAGACCCTAATAAAAATCAACTAGACATTGTAGCAAGTGAGACATTCCAAGTGCGCAAGTAGTCTTCTCATGCTTTCTGGAAATTGCACGATTTCCTGACACTGACGTATCACCATGAACTTGCTATGAATATGTGTAATTAAACAACGTCAAGATTTCTCATTTAACTGAGATTAATATTATACTTGATCATGTTTAAAATTAGCCCATGTTTTATTTTATATTTTACTTAAAACAGGTTTCTATAATTACACAAATTGCCCATACTCAACTTACCACGTAATGAGAATATTGAACATTTCTAATTACTTATTAGGCCATGTTAATTGATTAAACTATACATTACAATAATCCATAGAACACTCTAATTAGCTAATTTGAGTATATATGGCGAAGTAGTGATACAAAGCCTGGATATACACGAGAGAGGAATTTCTATAGCTGCCGAGATGTCTGACATGCAATCTGCGGCTAATCATTGACGTGGTATTTGTTGGCGAAGAAGGTATAATGGGCATGTTTATGCTCCTTCAATTCATCTTGTGCCTTCCAATCTTGCACACCGCCGGCAAACAGTAGCCAAACACGCAAAATTCTTTGTATCAACATTTCAGTTAGCAAAACATACGAGCAAACAGAACAGAACTTGGCAATACATTTATGGCTAGCACTGAAAATTAATCTAATATTACTTTATCTTCTGCCTGGTAAGCTAATCCATAGCATAAGGCCAAACCTGTTCCCTAGATTAGAAGCATAGCTGGGAACAAAATAATGACTTCATTGAATGAGAAAATGGACACCTTACTGCTAGAGAGGGGAAAAAATGTGTGAATGGGCTTCACGAGAGGAAACACTAAATTTTGTTCGTGCTCTGGTAGTGTTAATAGTTCAAAATTGTAGCCCACCGCCGAACAGCTTAGTTGTTGTTGATTCATATAAGGTCTTTGCGACATCGTGGTTATGTAGCCGCATGTACTGTACTTCGCTGTATCTGTGGAACCAGTCTGATATCCTGCTTCATTGTGATAGGGAAGTAAAGCCATAGATTTATGGCATGTAACCACTACAATTGGTTTAGAGACGCTCTATCAAATTCCAACGTTCACCGCCAGATGTCACTGACAGTGGAATATGGTAGCCAAAGTTGGAACTATTTGAAATTGAACTTGCTGGGAGCCTACGGGCGTTCAATTAAAATACCCTGCTATGGCCATTGGCTGCAATTTATTGTATATATAGTGGTGTGTTTAACATTAATTAATTGGGTCTAAGCTTGGGTTTGGGGCGTTGCGACTTACTATCCCGGCTTTTGCAAGGGTGACGCAGAAAGAAAAAAAAACAAGAAAAATTCACACTTGCGATGGCCACTTCCAGAAATGGTTGGTTGGTTGATTCCTTAGTTTAGGGGTTGCGACAACGTGGTCATCTAGCCCCGTGTACTTTGGGTGTGGGTAGAATCTGTCTGATAACCGGTGTTAATTGTGATGACTGTATTAGTGTGTGTTATGTTTTCAATTCAAGCAAGAACTGCAGACATTGAATTTCAAGTAGTTCCTACTTTTGCCTTCAAGTAGTTCCTACTTTTGCCGCCAAATGCCACCATCAACGACTGCTAGTTCAGAACTGAGCTACTAGAAGCCACTGCAGTCGGCTCCTGGCGACGAACGTGGGAACCTAATTAGAGTGTTGTTTAACCTATAATTAATTTAGCCTCACACAGGTGTAATTAGTGGAAGGTTCTTTAGCATGCCATAAATCTATGACAGGGGACCGCCGGCTTTACTTCCCCTCCGAGGGGTTTTAACGCTCTTAAAAAATCCGACGACTTCGGCCGGTTCAAGAAATGGAATTCAAACCCTTGATCTCCGTGCTTGCTGCACCTTTCCACTGCAGTTCTGTCGCGTAACTCAACGCACTCAGCTAAGTTGGTCAAAACTATGAATAAGACGGTTTTTCGTGAAGTGATGTATTTCACCAACAGCCTTCGACTTACATTATGTTGGAAAAGTAACTAGCAATAAGACTAACTGTCCGAAACTTCCGTCTTGGAGACGGAAAGCATTTCCACTTAGCTGCCTGCTAGAACACAGCCAATAACAATAACTGTCTGTAGACAAGTGTTTCTGTTGGATGGTAATTCATGCCCATTATTCAGCGGCAACTACCGCATAAAGTGAAGAAAGCAGCGATCATTTTGCATTAGGAAGCCATTAATATTCAAGTAAGTTTGAGTACAGTAGTTGTCTGCTTGCATGTAACATTACAGTCGTTAACCTCTGATTTCCGATAGGTACTGTACGAGAGCTCGCTCTTCATTAGGATGGAATTTATGCAACTTGAAATCCAAGATACACGCATGGATGGACACATGGATCAGTTAACACTAAAATTACAGATCACGCATCAACCTGTCAATCAGTGAGTTTTGTGAATAATAATAATAGGAAAACGACAACTTTACCCAGTACTAGGATCGCACTATATTGACAGACCAGTCAGCCGTACACAACAGACCTGATCTGGTTCTTGTTGACAAATGCATGAAGCACACCACCTTCAGAGATATGACAATCCCAAACAGTGGCAACATGCTAACAAAACATGTTGAAAAGCTGTAAAAATATAAAGAGCTTTCAGAACTGATCAGGAAGCAATGGCACATGGCACAAGTCAGGACAGTTCCTATAATCATCTCCAGCACTGGCTTGATTCCGAACAACTTAAAGGAATCTCTCACAGAGTTGAAATTAGACCAAGGCCTTTTTAAGATTATGCAGAAGATAAGTCATACTTTCGACGAGTCTTGGGTAAACAGCCTAGAAGTGAGGGAAAATCGTAATGTTACTACGGAATGCAGTCTCCCAGAGATTCACTAATGATTGTATATCTGGGATTGCGAATGTTTTCTTTCCAGCAAATATGCTGAGAATGAGTAAGCGCATGCACAAAATAAGAAAACTCGCACGTGTTCAACCACCCGCTCAGCTTTACTGTTATGCGGGCTTGGCGCGAAATAGTACTGGCAGGAGCTATCGTCTTGTTTAATTGTTCAAGCGCACTTTTTAAACAATCTGTCGGTATTGATGAAGTCAGCGTGCAATTCGTCTCTGCAGTGGGTAATTATCTTTCTTTTGAATGCTCATTTGTCATCTGAAAACTTACTGCACTTCCCCAATGCAGTCGTTGTGCACGAATTAACTATCACGGCTACAGCGCTGGGTTTATTGTTTTATAAGCGTCTGTACCACCTGTGTTTATAGCCTCACTAAATACTCTCGCATCTCTTACACAAACGTCTACAGAACAAAGCCGGTCAGTACAGGTGGCACCATAGAAAGTGGTTCTCGCAACTATTATCTACAGCTGCGTTGATACAGCCACGAGGGGTAGATTCTTTCAAAATACCACGACAGCGCCAAAAATTTTACTTCATAATGCAATACCTCAGTTAAGACAGTACGGTCGTAGGCCTACCCCTTACCTAGGAAGTCCTGGGCTCTATTACCGGCTCCGTCAGAAATTAAAAACTACCCATAATAATAATGTTATTGTTTTTACATCAATTTAAACTACTGCGGCTTTTAGAGACGCCAGGGTGCCGAAAATTTTTCCCGAAGGGGATCTTTAACGTACCAGTAAATCTACTGACACGGCTCCCTCACATTGCGCACCCTAAAATGCCAACTGATTGCGCCGGGATTCGATCCCGCTATCTTCAGCTCAGCTGGCGAAAACGCTACCGCTGAGCCACGCAGCCAGTCAAACATTTAAAACTGACGTGAGGGCTGGAATGGGGTGCACTTTTTTTTTGTAGCTGCTTTGAGAAGACACCCAATGGGTGAGCTACAAGTACCGTCGGGTAGGGAAGTTGGAATGTAAGGACGAGGAGTTGGAAGGTAGCGAGCGGCTGCGGCCTATAGTTAGGGACCAACCCCGGCATTTGCCTAGAAGGAAGATGGGAAACCACAGAAGACCATCTTCAAGGTTGCCAGCGGGGGGATTCGAACCTCCTCGCCTCCCGGAAGTGAGCGACTGCCAGCAGTCATGCCGTAACGACCACGGCTAACTCACCCGGTATGGGGTGCACTCAGCTGTCTGAACAGAGCTGGTTGGTTGGTTGGTTCCTTAGTTCAGGGGCTGCGACAACGCGGTCATGTAGCCCCGTGTACTTTGGATGTTTTAATTCAAGTAAAGACTACAGACAGTAATTTCAAGTAGTTCCTACTTTTGCTAGCAAATGCTACCGTCCACGACACCTAGTTTGCGTACTTGGCTAATAGATGGCATCGCAGTCAGCACTCGGCGGCGAACGTTGGAACTAATAGAGCGTTATCAATTCTAACCTACAAATTTTGACTTCACACAAGTGTAGTTAGTGGAAGGTTCTTTTTCATGCCATAAATCTATGACATGGGACCGGCGGCTTTACTTCCCCTTCAAAGGGGATTTTTAACGCTCTCAAAAAAATCCGACGACCTTGGCCGTGTTTGAACCAGTTTATTTTATTTTATTTATCGTATGGCTTTTAGTGCCGGGAGTGTCCGAGGTCATGTTCGGCTCGCCTGAATCTGTAGCTGCTTCCAGCGGACACCCTAAAGGGTGAGCTACAAGTTCCATTCAATTTCAAGTAGTTCCAATATCAATATCAATGATACCTAGTGGTGAACGTTGGAACTTTGATAGAGCGTTCTGACGAAATCTAACCTAACAATTTTTGCTTTACACAAGTTTAGTCTGTGAAAGGATCTTTTACATGCCATAAATCGATGACATGGGACCGCCGGCTTTACTTCCCCTCCGAAGGAAGGCATACTGAAGGATTTTTAACGCTCTTAGAAAATACGACGACTTTGGCCGGGTTTGAACCCGCTATCTTGGGCATAGCAGATCAGCATGCTACCGACTACGCCACCGAAGCCGCTCTGAACAGAGATGCAGTAACCCTGGTCAAGAAGCCCAACATTTCGATCGAGGTTAATAATCGTCGGGCTTAACTCGCGTCACACCGCAATGAGCAGGCCATTAGGTTATGTTGTTGTTAATTCACGTTAGATGCTTAGAACATCTTGGTCATCAGCCAATCAGTAGTGGGGTGTGTGTTGAACTTGTCTGATAACCTGTATTTAGTAGTGTGTGCTACTGCATTACGGGCAAGGATGAGGTAGATGCCTAGGGTCTTGAAATTAAATACTCTACTACCCTGGTATTTTAGTGGAGGGAGTGTGGAAAAAAACGGGCAAAAACTACACTCACGATAGCCGCAGGCCATTTATTGTAGAGCAGTAGTAGGTTTATGAACCCAACGACAGTTACTTTTTTTTAATATATTATTTGACGAATTCTGAAGGTTAATTTAGTAGATTATCCCTCCCTATATTATTCTGCTAAGATCCCATTCCAGTTTTGTACCGAAAATAATAAGGCCTCATTAACACCAACCTACACATATGGGGTACCTACAGGTTCAGCATAACCCAATGTGTAAGTGAAACGAACTCACTTACTCTTTAAATGCCTCACAATTAAATAAATACCTTAAAACATGTATATTTGCAATGAAATAATGAAAGAATGCAACACGGTAACCATGGTAACAGAATCTCACAGGTCCATCTCTTTCTGTAAGACGCAATGCAATTCCAATTTATTACATTACTGTGAAAGTTTCCAGAAGGTTATATATAAGGTTATCACTGAACCAAATTAAGTTGTAAAATTCATCAATACATACAGCATAATGTGCTTAAGGGGGTCAAGGGGCACTCTAGAATATTTTCACGCAATTTTCACGTGTGAGTGTGGTACGAAAGGTCTTTTTCACCCGACTATAAAGGGTCTCCGAAAACCACATTTAAAGGTCCTTAAATTAACAGTGTTTGTGATATTCCCAGAAAACTAACTTCGCTCTGATATACCTATGAAGGAATGACAAACCCCTAACCACTGCACCAGTAGCTGAATTGATAAAGTCGGATTATTCATACCAAGGATAAATCAGTCATAGCATTCATGATTGAGATTTTGCTAAGTGTACTCTTTAAAACTAGAATATTCGCAGGCGAAGCCGCGACGGGTAATGCTAGTATTAATATTAATCTCACAAGATAATTGGGCTCCCATCAACGTGTTGACTGACTGAGGAATCAGTACTTACACAGAATCACATGTACATTAATTCGTTGTTAATACAGGTAGTACTACTTCACTGTGCCGGCCCCGTGGTATTGGGGTAGTGCGCCTGCCTCTCACCTGGAGGTCCCTGGTTCGATTCCCGGCTCCGTCAGGGATTTTAGAAACTGGCGTGAGGGCTGGAACGGGGTGCACTCAGCCTCATGAGGACAATTGAATCCAATAAAGAAAACCAAGATTAACAGCCCAGGGGACCCGATGCGCTGATCACGCGTCACCCCAATATCTGCAGGCCAAATGGCTGGGCAGCGGTCGATTGGTAGGCCTAGGCCCTTCACGGGCTGTAGTACCGGGGGTTATAATTATTATTACTTCACTGTCGAGTGCACTGAAGTACGTCCATTATTGTTGCTTGTCTTAGCAATTAATTTTAGGGACATGGATCATCATGGGATGGGTTGCTAGTAATAATTAAAATAAGTAATTAATATTTAGTTACTTATTTATATTTATTTATTTACACAGTGTGCGCCCACGTTGGAGCGCTCAAATTTAACTACATAAATTTAAGTAACCTAGGAATTGACAGGGGATTTGTACTTGGTTGTATATTCAATTTTCCTGCAAACCCGCATTTCTGTGGTGTCCGTATTATGCAAATGCAATTATTAGGGTTTGGGAAATCGGATCTTGAAGCATTTCCCTGGAGAAAGCGTTGGGAAAACCGGAAAAGAAACACACTTAGGGTCGCTCCAAGTGCTGGTAACGAACCACTGATCTCCAAACTCGCTGTACCTCCTCATCGCCGTCATGGTGAGCAATTTAACGCGAGGCCACTAAATGTGCATTTGATTTACATTACATTTGCGAAACTTTTCGTATACCTACACCTTAGTGGAAGATTCCACAGCTGAGCTAACTACATTTCAGTGGAATGAAATGTTGATGTGTAGTCCGAGCAGATAGTAGTGTGGCCTTGGCTTTCACATTTGAGAAGGTAAATGACCTGACCTTTATTGGTCTTTGGAACGAGAAAGGCAGGTACTTGAAACCTCTTCCTCCCAAATGGGGAAGCATCAGCATTATTACTAGACCGTAGACCTTTAAGTTAAAACCTATCTTTTCCTGCGTACCTAATTGCAGATAAAATTGTACCGTACTTACAGATTTCATAACTAATATTAAACTACAAACGTGTTCATAGTTTTCCAAATAGAGAAATTATTTATGAAGCAGTCTGGTAATAATTAATTTTCATACCGATATAGGCTGTCTTAAAGTAAAGGAATCTTTTGATTTTTAATTTAATTATTTGAGGTACTTTTAAGCCACAGACGTTGGAAATAAATCAAAACAAGAATTGAATTAGGAAGTGGTCCTGCTACATAATCGCTTACAATTTTTGGTGTTATTGGATTATAAGTGATGTTGCGGTGTTATCTCTACTTACAATTAGTATAAAACAAAAGTCCCCGATTCTCGGATGTCACGGGTAATCTCGAGAACCACTGGATGGATTTTTATGCGGGTTTCACCATTCTGTAAAGGATATCTCGAGGAAGGTTTCTGTTGAAAATAATTTATTTATGATCAAAGAAAGCCAAGCAGTAACGATTTCAGTGAAAAAGTCGAAAAAAAACTAGCGTCCATTCGCTTTTTAAGCTTACGTTGGGCAAACCGTTAAGAATACTTTAGTATGAAAAGTTCTACAAAAAAAAGTCCGAGACAGCATATCTCTTTCATCAATACATCGCCCACAATAAGTGTTTTTACGTTTTCATTTCTTCCAACAATCTCCATCCAATAACTTTGGCGATAGTTTACGAGCTTGCTAGGGAAAACAAGCGCTTATCACGTAATGCATTCATAACTGTTCCCGGGCGAAGCCGGGGTGGGTTGCTAGTAATAATTAAAATAAGTAATTAATATTTAGTTACTTATTTATATTTAATTATTTACACAGTGTGCGCCCACATTGAGCACTCACATTTAACTTTAAAAAAATAAGTAACCTAGGAATTGACAGGGAATTTTGTTATCTACCTTCTCTCCCAAAACCTCTTCATTCTGGCTGACCTGGCCGCCCTTTCTTCACGAGATATAACATGGTTATCGTTGCTTAGTTTTAGTGTAAGTCTCATACTGGATGCTTGTTCTTCAGAATCCTTTACCTTCTCTATTTGTAATTTGTAGCATTGTAATAGTCAATTCTTCTAAATAACTTTGAACTTATTTGAAGCAATTACAGTTATTAAAATGATGAAAATTAATAAATGTAAAACAAAAATATTGGAATGCAGCCGAAATAAATCAGAAACCTCTGTGGACATCAAATTGTCAGGTGAAAAACTAAAGGAAGTAGGAGACTTCTGTTACTTATGAAGCAAAATAACCAGTGATGGACGAAGCAAAGAGGATATAAAAAGTAGTTTAGCTCAGGCAAGGAAAGAATTTCTACAGAAAAGGAATCTGTTGACATCGAATATAGATTTAGGTATTAAGAAGTCATTTTTGAAAGCCTTGTCTGGAGCGTGGCACTCTATGGAAGTGAAACTTGGACTATTGGTGCAGCAGAAAAGAAGAGAATTGAAGAGTTTGAAATGTGGTGTTACAGGAGAATGTATATTATAATAATAATGTTATTGGTTTTACGTCCCTTTTAACTACACTGGCTCTTAGAGACGCCGGGGTGCCGGAATTTTGCCCCGAAGGGGATCTTTAACGTGCCAGTAAATGTACTGACACGGCTCCCTCGCATTTGCGCACCCTCAAATGCCAGCTGACTGCGCCATACAGGAGAATGATGAAAATCAGATGGGTAGATAGGGTTACAAACGAAGAGGTATTAAGACTAGTGGGAGAGGAGAGATGTTTCTGACGACTGCTAATGAAGAGAAAAGATCGGTTGGTAGGACACATACTAAGACACCCAGGAATAGCAAACTTAGTTATGGAACGAAGAGTCGAGGACAAGAACTGTAGGGGTAGACCATGGTTAGAATAAGTTAAACAGATTGCCTCGGATGTAGGGTGTGATAGCTATGTAGAGATGAAACGATTAGCTCAGGACAGGGAGGCATGGAAGGCTGCATCAAACTAGTCAAAAGACTGAAGACTCAAACAACAAATTGATTTTACCTACCTACTGTGCTCAACACTGCGGGATGGAATTCCGGCACAGTTATCAAATGTTGATAAATTTCAGTACCACTATCGACACGATAAGTAACTTCTCCACGGCAAAATTCCGACATCCCTGTGCCTCTAAAACCGTAGTAGTTTGCGTCTCCTTAATTAAATTAAGGGTCGTTAAACCCTTATTCTTATTATTATTCATGAGGGAGCCGTATCAAAGAAGTTCAGTACGAACAGCAAATAAATCAGGTTTCAAGAACAGGAAACGTAGACCTACACCAATACCGCATATGTACTAAATGAACTGAAATCGGAAGAATGCCGTTTGTAATCAAAGTTATGACTCAACTTGCGTCGTAAAATAGCCAAGCTTGTAGAACTAGTAAGGAAGGTAATAAATGCTAGCAATCGATATAACTCGAGCTCATTTTCCTGCTGCAAGTTAATTCTCCTTGGCTTGCTGCCCAAGTCTGCATTACCAACCTTAGAATTAATCTCCAACAGTCGAATATAGTCTGGAGTCGTGCCATTTCGTCTCGGTGCTATTTCGTTCAAATTCCACGAACAGAGGCAGGTGGGTTGACTCTCTGCCGGCCCACTAGTGCTATTTCGTCCAAACACCTATGATTGACAGTTTGACAGGTCTACAATAACTGTTTCATTTCATTGCGTTTCTTGTTAAAAATAAGTAATTTTTTGATGTTAGTAATAATGGACGTTACTCGCTCCGCTCGTTTGCCACCAGTCAACTATAGTTTACAATGAAATGCTTATAATGTAAACAACATAGTGAGAATAGAAAAAAAAATGTGGATGAAAATCTCTCTCTGAGCTTCGGTGTATCTTAATTATCTAAATATTGCGCCGTCGTTCGCTGCAAGGCATGAGGTACAGTTATATACAACAAACACATATTTTGGAAATTTCCTGAGATTTTCGTAAAAGCACGCCTGTATACGAGTTATGTTACATCATGTGTCCGGCCTTGCAGAACTTGATATATGCAGTAGATCTGGCATCAGCGCGCTCCATTTAATGCGTACTGTCTTTTAAGGTAGAAACGCACTATAGAGTCTGGGGCGTAAATATTGTCACTAATTAAAATATAAACCTACCTGTGAAATGAATTTATCAGCTTCTTCGCGGGCTGTCTTCTTTCCCTGTGCCATAGCCTTATGGACATCTTGTGCAGCCACATCAGGAAAACACGTATTGTGGATCTCTTCTTTAATAATTTCACGGTTTATAGTAAACACTTTTCCACTACAAGAACGGTTAACACAACGCCACACAACTTCACCGCACTTCTTCTCATTCTTAACCGTATACCGATACCCTTTAAGTAACAAACTAGGTTGGCCCCTTGTAATGATTGAAAACTCCATAATTAACAAGGATGTTAATTCATAGAGATCATTCGAACGAATTAAGCCTCTGTTCATAAACAGAGGTGGGGAAGGGAGGAATGGAATTCCACAGCAGGGATGGGTGGGAAATCCCACACTGCACTGCCTCAACCCTTGTCAACATTTCGTCTGGACGAGATGGCACTCATTAAATTGTGTAATAATTTGTAAAACCGAGCTGGACGAAATGGCATGCTTTTCAAGGAAATTTGTTGCTGGACGAAATAGCACTGAACCTATAGTCTAGGCCCCCAGAGTGTCCACAGTATAGATTCTACACTTATCCACTGAAACGAGTATATTTAGAAAGATAAGTATATAGTATTGCATTAATAAGCCTCCAGTGATAATCTTTCGATTATTACATGAATTTAATTCGTAATCGGAACGACATGTGCATTACAATGGCATTAATGAAGTGAAAGCAACACTGCAAAAAGACACGTACAAAGACATTGAAGATAAGTAAAAACATGTATTTTTATTATACATCGAAACAAGCCAGTTATCTTTCTAAAGTTGCTGTAGCCTATATAGCTACAAGAATTATTCTAACATTTCTGATAGTTCATAGCATCTCCGAAATTCCTCACGTGAGGTTTCAAAGAAATTATAGCAACTTGTTACACAACTAAACGTTTTAAGAGTAAATTGTTGATTGCGTCTCCTTAAACTAAGCATTTGTTTTGGCGAACAATAAATTATATATTGCACAAAGAGCAAACATTATGTGACCATTGTCTCGCTTCTACATCATTAAAGGCCTGAAAGGGTTTAATCTGTAGAGAAGTGAACTGAAAATAATATGATATTTTGTAATATTTTTCTGGTTTAATTATTTAATTGATGGATAGCATATTTTATATTATTGTAATAACAATTCTAATCAATTAAATTATTTATTATTTATATTAACAAATACTGTGGTGAATGTAATGCACGTAACTGGACATTCATTGCCTTTCAAAAGCAGTTCTCTGTATTGCCCAATTTGCCTCTGTCTGTTAGGGAATACTGGGGATAATAATAATAATAATAATAATAATAATATCGTATGGCCTCGGGTGCCGGGTGCAAGCTTTGTAATTTGACACCCAGAGGGTACCTTCCATGTCGAATTTCGTTGTTCCTTGAATCACTCTGAAAGCTCCTTGAACACTATAGCGCTTTCTAGTAGAGAAATGAGGAACTTTGTGTTGGCGGAAACTCCCGAGATAAATTTTGCCATTATGAACACGGCCTACTGAATTCAAATGGGTTCTTTGACATGCCAACATCGTATGACATGCGTGTCGTATTTTTGCCACCTTTCAAAAATCACTTACCACGGCCAGGAGCGAACCTGCAATCTTGGGGTTGGTAGACCGACACGCTATCCACTCACCCGCCGTGGCAAGCTAATACTGGGGAGATAATAATAATAATATCGTAAGTCAATTGCTCACCATGTCATTGGGTGTAATACACCATTTCATTGGCAATTGTAGAAAGGAGTTCTTTGTGTTGTTAGATTGAGGAACGAACGAACTATGGAGCAGGTCTCTAAACTGACTGCCTACTGCATACTGATATGCATATTATGGTTGAGTCCCAGTTGATCGAGGTTGGGCCTCAGAGACTTCGGTATGATCCCTGTGGAAGAGATAATGATATGCAATACGGTAACAAATTCCTGTCGCCTCATCTGTCGGATCTCTTCATCCAGAGGCATGCACTTGGTCACTTTCTCAGCCACTCCACAAGCACAGCCAAAGCATTTCAATACGGAAACTCAACCAATATAAATGCATTGAACCTCTAGTGGCATTTGGAAGAACCGCCGCTTGATGACAGTAGACAGAACTGTATCACTGGCGACTGCTGATTTTTATAATGTGTAGGACGTAATAGTACAGGCTACTTATTAATCTGAGATAATTTGTATAGCTGGGCTAAATTGAGATATTAGACTCGGTCTATTGTTAATTATTCAGTCGCACAGCACTATTACAAACACAATACAATACAATCGAATACCACTCCGAAGATGTACACACGCTGAAAACAGACTAGCCATTCTGAGCGCGCGAAATCGTAACCAATAACCCCGTAGTGTTGGTACAAAATCAACCAATAGCGAGACTTGAGGATCTCAGTCAACATCCTCAGAGCGCCATTAAACAGACCAAACCTGCCCCTTCCCCCTCAAGGGCTACCCATACATTTCTTAAGTTATAAACATATGCTTCCTTCCTCAGCTTTCTACTCCGGGCGGTGAAGGTCACACTTATCGAAAGACAGAGCTTATCGAAAGGGACGCGTAAGGTAGCCCCAAAGACTATTTTACAAAACATTTTTTAAGCACTTACAGCAGAGAGCTGTCTGTAGGATAATTCTCACGTCCTACATGGAGGAATCGCCTCTGTTTATATAGAGTCAAACCTCATGTCTCACACTGGGCAACATTGATTAAATTTGAACCACAGGTCACCCAATAGAATTCCAATGTTCGTTTTGTACTTTACAGGTTTATGAATTATACATAGGTAAACTTGTATCAGTACCCTTTATCACCGTACAAAATTGCAGGGTGATATCTGTAATAGTTTCGGGGATATAGAATGTCAGTGAAATATTTCGCACAGCCGCCATTTTGAGGTTATGTAAACAATTGAACTAAATTAGACCCCAGTGCATTGCAATGTGTATAAATATTTGCTGTACCAAGTTTCATTACGTTTGGATAGTTAAATCGCGAGAAAAGTCTATTTAAAAGTCTCCATTTCGCTTGGCCGCCATGTTGGTTATGTAGTAACCAGGTTTTTGAAAGTTTCATAGGTGAACTTCTAGTAGTACCCTTTATCACCGTACACAATTTCAGGGCGATATCCGTTATAGTTTCGGAGATACTGAATGCTAGTGAAATATTTCGCACAGCCGCCATGTTGGATTGGTGAGACGTAACAAAATTCGATGGGCACGGTCGACGTCGCCGGGAATAGTGCTATGAACTTACCGAGTTTCACTGAAATCGCTCCGGGAACTTCCCACATCTCTCCTCATCGTCCGCGATCCACATTCCCCTCAGGTTCACGGATCTTGGACTCGAGCAGTAGTTTAGGCCATGCGATTATTATTATTATTATTATTAATACTAAATAATGCTAATCACACCTTCTTCTTTTGTGGACGGTGTGTCAAAAATAGACAGTATCTTCAAAGACACATTGAGGTAGAGATTATCTCGTGACAATATTGTTCCGGTGATGCTACAAAATGAAGAAAATTGGAAGCTGGTACCAAGTGTAATTGGGGGAGTTTTAGTAGGCAGTCTGTCTCTCAGGAGCCCGACACTATGTGCGTAAATGCAATTCGCCTCCTAAGAAAAAATAAATAAAAAAAATTAAATTAAAAAATAAAAGAAAACAGTAACTTACGGTACTGTAAGAGGTTTTATGACAAAAATATTTGTAATTAAAGGAGGACCGTTTATCACTGTATGAATTCAGCTTGTGAAAACTACGTCATTTCAGCATATTTAATCCTTTCCATTTTCCCTTGGCAGGGTTCGCTGAATACAGTATTAGTCTCTGTATAATAGCGGCGTTGCAATTCAAACAAAACCAATCAACGCCTCCATTCAGAAGTAGTTCAGCAGAAATGAGCGTGAAGTGAATAAAAAGAAACAGCAGTGTTACGTAGAATAATTGAAGAGCGCAAACAGTGGTAAGAGAGACAGAGGATCAATGTGTACCTAAACCTGAGAGAGAGGGCAATATACTCGCTAGGTCAAGGCCGTCATGCATGTCATGAATCCCCTGTAGCGACCACGCGTCACGTTCAAACAAAAGACGCGCGAAATTATTTTTCCGCAAGGAAAATTAAAGGAATATTTAAATAAAATAAATAAAATAAAATGAAGCAATACAACTTCTTACAAAATCACGATCATGTTTTGTATAAAAAAAGCAGGCGTACTTCAAATGTATAGATTAGTCATGAAAGCAACGTCTAATTAAATGGCTTCCGGCCATTAAACTTTCAACACGGTGTTTCGAAATAATGTTTCTTGCACGTCGGGCAACCTTTTTACAGTGCCTGAAATCCAGTAGCATACTTAAGTAAGAATGATTGAGAAGTTGTCTTACTAACTGCAGCAGCCTGGATTTATAGGCCCACTCAGGGTTGGTTTTAAAATATAAACTACATAGGCCTACTTTTCCATCGTACATTATGTTGGCTGCCATTCCTGAGGGGTCCAGGATCGATTCTAGACTCGGCCAAAACATATAATTCTTCTCAGAGGGTTGGAACAGGGTTCACTTTGTTAGTCTCGTGAGGCAAAACTGAGGAGTCGACGATTCCCACTTCAGCCATTCAAGAAGTGTTTATCCGTGTTGTTTTTATTCTTTCTATTATGTTATCTCCTCAAATTTCATTGGAATCTGTGAATGCATTACTTCTATTTTCTTCTGCTAGTCTTATTTACGGAAGCATCTATTATGTTTTCTCCTCAAATTTCATTGAAGTCAGTGAATTCACTTATTTTCCGGGAAAGTGTCCGGATGGTTCCTAACATAAGGCTAAGGCCGCCTCTTTTCTAATCCTAACCTTAATTAACATTAAAAACATACTTCCAAAGACAAAAAAAAAAAAAACAACAATTGACTTCATAATGTGTTGTTGACTCATTCACATGCACGCAGCGGCGCTATCAACTATTCGCGATATTGCCAGCATTTTCTATTTTTCATCTGAACCACCACTGCATGGACAGAAGAAAAGAGGACAATTTATAACGAGACAATGAAGAGACTTTAGGAGGAATATAAATTAAATTCACGTGTTAAATATGCTCAATAATTGTGAACCTTACATTGGCATATTGTTGTAAAAATATAATAATATTAATATTTTATTAATATGAAGCGGCTTAGGAGGCGTAGCCGTTAGCATGCTGAGCTTCTATGCCCAAGATGTGGGTTCAAACCCGGCCGAAGTCGTCGGATTTTTAAGAGCGTTAAAATCCTTCAGTATGCCTTCCTTCGAGAGGGAAGACAAGCCAGCGGACCCATGTCATAGATTTAAGGCATGGAAAAGATCCTACCACTACAATTGGTAGTGCGTAGCTAAATTTGTAGGTTATTTGGTTTAGAAACGCTCTATGAAGTTCCAGCGTTCGCCGCTGGATGACAGTGGCGTCTGGTTGACAAAGTTGGAACTACTTGAAATTGAACTTTAATTCATCTTCATCTCTCATTAGCTCCTCTTGTGAGTTTGGCGTCAGGAAGGGCCTCCGGCCGTAGAGACCATCAGCCACGTGGAATTTCATCGCATCTCATCCCCGACCCTGTTGGAAATGGGATTAATAAGGGGAGTACATAGAATATTAATATAAAACTTGGACAATGACTAAGAGGGATGAGAGCAGAGTACATGCAGCTGAGATGAGAAGTATGGTCCAGAAAACGAGGAGAGACAGAGTGAGAAATGAAGATATACGGTAAGAACTAGGAGTACAGAAACTAAATGACAGACTGGAACAAAACAGATTGATATGGTTTGGACATGTCAAACGGATGAATGAAGTAAGGCTACCAAGACGAGCACAGGAACAACGGATGTCAGGGAAGAGAGGACGAGGAAGACCAAGAATGCGTTGGATGGACTCGGTGAAGTATAGCATTAGAAAACGGAATCTGGATTAGAACACCGTGTCGGAAGAGGAATGGTGGAACGACAGAACAAAGTGGAGAGGAACCATATTTGCCCCCACCCATTGTCAGCAGGAAAAGGGGAAATGAAGAAGATGATTAATATCTACTAGAGTTGTTCAGTGCATCAACACCCTACGCCATGGGGTGATCTGGTAGAAACGGAAAAGATAGAAATATCAATGTGCCTTTGTGACTCCGTACTTTCAATTAAATAACCCTACTATCAGATGTGGAACTGCCACTGTGCGGATTTGTCAGGAAAGCAAAGTAAAGTACAGACAATCTGTCGACTACGTTTCAAGAACGTGTGAAACAGCGGAACTATCTTGATGGTTTAAGTAGCTACCTGTTGTATTATCTTGGACCCCATCAGTTAACAGCTTGTTAGTTTCCTTTTAAAGGAGATAGACGGGAACCCGTACCCACACAACAGGTCATGCCGAGGTGCACAATAATATATTGTTAACGCGATCTCGCCGATTAAATAGTGTGAAATATAAAATTCATTATCTTTCTCTTATCAAGATATCTGTGTTTAGTAATCACACTGTTGCACTCACTTCTGATGTGTTGATACAAACTGCTCATTATAATGACAGGGCCTTTTTTAATGAACAATTTAAATTGTGTTAAATCTAGCACTGGGTTGAACAGATGCATAATTATATAATTATAATGTTAATGTCATTGGGGTTTGGACACGTTATGAGAAAGGACAGAAATAAAACACCAAGGATTTACATTGACAGAAGTGAGAGGGAAGAGACCAGTAGCAAGGCCAAGGAATCGATGGAAAAACACAGTAAATTCTGAGATCAACAAACGGAATGTTCATAACGATAATTGTTGTTTTAAGGGACCTAACATCTAGGTTATCGGCCCCAAACGGAACGTGAAATGGCAAGACGTAAAAGAGCAGAAACTTTATTCTGACACGAAGAAATGGCCAGCGCCTGTGGACCACACCCAGGAAAATGGAGCTGCAAAATGATGATGATGATCATTTTAACTATCAAGGCTTTTTGAGGAGCCACCGTACCAGAATTTTGCCCCGAATGGGATCTTTAATATGCCAGTAAATCTACTGACTGGTCCACCTTGTTGCGTAGTGGCTAGAGTTCTTGGCTTTTGCTGCCTCGGGATTGATTCAATTTAATTCTGGAAAGGGGTACACTCAGCCTCGAGTGGTAAAACTTTGAAGAGGCGGGTTCGATTCCTGCCTCAGCCATCCCGAAAGTGGTTTTCCGTGGCTTCCCACTTCTACTCCAGGCAAATGCCGAGATGGTTCCTAAATTAAGGACACGGCTGCCTTCTACCAAATCCTCACCTTAGTTATAAATATGCACACTAGAACTACTGTACTGTAGACACCACAGTAAAACTACCCCAGGTGATATGACCACGATGTCGCCAAGTCGCTAAATAAAACAACAATCTAGTAACACGGTCACTTGCATTTGCGAGCCCTCAAATTCGATCCTGTAACCTTGGGTACAACAGGCAAGAACGTTAACGCTGCGCCATGCCACTAGTCAGATGAGATGAATATAGCCGGTTGATCCAGCATTTACTATTTTGAATTACACAACAGTGCCATCCCGTGTGGACGGACGGGAGGAACTGCTTCGGGCGACACCGTCACGTGAGGTGACTTTAGCTGACAACATTCATAATAACTGTTATATATTGATGCATAATTTCACCCATTTTTAGCCTATTTTCAATTTTGAAAAAATAGGCTTATGAGATCACCTTTTGTCCGTGTGTGTATGTGTGTGTGTGTGTCCCCTAATAACATTTGAACGGCTGGAGAGATTTCAATGAAACTCAGATAGCTCATAGCACTATCGCGGGCGACCTCGACCGTGCCCTTCAAATTTTGTTACGTCTCACCAATCCAACATGGCGGCTGTACGAAATATTTCTCCAGCATTCAATATCTCGGAAACTATTCCCGATATCACCCTGAAATTTTGTACGGTGATAAAGGGAACTACTAGAAGTTCACCTATGTGACTTTGAAAAACCAGTAACTATAAAACCAACATGGCGGCCAAGCGTATTTGAAAATTTTAAATAGACCTTTCTCGCGATTTAATGTTCCAATCGCAATGAAATCTGGTACAGAAAATGTTTATACACACTTTAATGCACTGGTATCTAATTTATTTCAATTGTTTACATAACGTCAAAATGGCGGCTGTGCGAATTTTAACATTAAGTTTTTATTTCTTGTGCCGTAATCATGCGATCGTAGTGAAAGTTTGAATAATGAATGTACGCAATAATGTTCCTTTAATGGTAGGCCTACATGACTCTATGGCCTATACATTTAACAATCCAACATGGCGACTATCCGAAATATTTAGACGGCTCTGATTATCTACGAATCTATTACAGCAATCAAACTGAAATTTTGTATTTTTTATAGAGGCAATTAACATAAGTAGGATATATGAAAATAGGCTGTATAGTTCTTCACGGAACTACTTGTTCTGTCTGCCAGTACTGTACGCTGAATCATACGTCTGATTAAAATTTTTGATAACTATAGAATTATTTGCAGATACTGTCTGCTGCCACAAATTTGTAAGAAGTGAGACATTCGGTTATCAAGGCTTACGATCGAACGAAGACATTTCGAGATTCCTTACATATGTAAGTGTAATATTCTTAGATTTCGTTCTTTTACTGAATTAGAAACAGTCGTAGACCTAGGCGGTGATGGTTCGATTCCACAGCGAGAGGTGTGTAGCCTACAGTGCCAACCAAATGCTTAAGACCACTAGCTCATTTTCAATAAAAGCTTCCTGGTTTTATATTTTTGATTCAAACGTTGATAAAATTTTATGAAAAAACCAAGAACACTGTAATATGACTGTCAGTTTTTGAGTTTCAATTTTTTTAATGCAAGTGGAGTATCGAAGAAAAACGCAATTCTCAACCACAAATTAATTTGTGGACACTAAACCAATGGGGACCTTATTAATTATTTTTGTAAGTATTGTAGAATGTATACAAAACGTTTTGGTAAATGAAAGAAATCCCCCCCATTTGATAGTGATTTTTTTACTTTTTGTAAAAGGTAACGAATTGAAGCTAAGTCTGATAAGCGTTCACTGGTTAATAGCTTCTGTGAGGGTTGAGCTAGCAGACCCAAACTTTCACCAGGCACCGCACAGCATGATGTCAACATATGTGCATAAAGAGACAGTTTTCCAAGGTCAACACTCGGAAGACCTGGAATCAGTTTCCCTGGTCTATTCTGAGAAGCCAGGTGTACAAAACCATCTACCTGAAATACCTAATTGCGGTTTTGTTCCATTTACTGTAGTATATTTTAAATTTTAATCCATAGTTTTAAAGTAAATTACAAGACAATGTTTATTCCTACCTGCCAGAAAATTCAAACACTTAAAAAAAATGCATTTTTCAGTTTATACTCTATCTTATTTTTTTGGTTTTCTCTGTCAAGAAAGTGGGGATAGTTCTCTTATTGTTTCCAAGCTCCCTATGAACTAAATAAGCAAAGTTAATTAAACGGGCTACACAGTAAAACTCACCCTTGACATGCTTGGTTTCATTGAATCGGGATAAATAATATATTTAAGGAGAGCAAATATTGCCCAAAAATGTGAAGTTCACGATGATAATTTGATAAAAACGTATCATTATGTAAAATATTTACACTCTTGTTACAATCAGATTTTCTAGTAATAATTAGGCGTTAATTTTTAGCTTTGCGTAGTTTCTGTCAAATTTTGCTACACTTTAAACATAAAAACCTATTCAAAACCTAAAAATCCGGTCCCTACTTATAAAACTATTTAACAAATCCAAAAGATAATTTAATAATTTAAAATTACTTAATAGAAATGTACAGTCGAATGCCGTGAATCAAATCACTACAAAAAAAAAAAAAAAAAATGACACTTGGCTGAAAATCTATAAGAAAACTATCTTAATGATTTGCGGAGGTTTACTCATTTGTAAGCCTAAGAACGCTATACGTTCGGAACAAATCGTAACATGATAATTGTTTTAAGGGGCCTAACACAGAGGTTATCGGTCCCAAACCGAGATAAGTCCTTGTGTTAATGGGATCTTCGGATTACGTAGCCTACTTGTAAGAACGTAGGCCGGATACGTTCCCAACAAATCCCAGAGTTAAAGTCACCTAGACTGTTATCTTCTAAGTAAGGATAGGACTACGCGTAATACATACAGTATGAGCATTGCAACAAACCTGAGTACATTTTTCTTGGGTACAGCACAACTTTTCTTCTTCAGTTTTGACAGGAACATTCACAACTATCACCGACTGAAATAAATATACACATAACAATAATTTTGCCACACGATTTATGTATGAGATACGATCCGATCAAGCTCAATAAATACGTTGTCATACCTGTTTAAAACAAAGGGCATTTTCCCGCTTGGATTTATCAGCCATTTCCACGAGGTTAAACACAACCTCAGGCTGAACACTTGCTACGCACTGCCCTTGAGGGCCTACCTAGGACAGTTAAGTTACCCAGAACGGGAGAGGGAGGCGAGGCAGTAAAATTGTTGACCAATGACAACATTCTCCTCGCAACCCCGTTAGACTGGGAACTTACCTCATGGACAAACATCTACAGTTGCTAGAAATAGCTCAGGGTCAGCGTGTGAGACTCCAAACCTGAGCGATGTAGCCTACGTTCAGCTGGTTGGTTTTGTGCTCAACATTGTTATTGCAATTAAGTAAAGAAAATCTCAACTTCGCTTGGCCGCCATGTTGGTTTTGTAGTTACCAGGTTTTTGAAAGTCTCATAGGTGAACGTCTAGTAGTACCCTTAATCACCGTACACAATTTCAGGGTGATATCGGTAATAGTTTCGGAGATACTGAATGCTGGTGAAATATTTCGCACTGCCGCCATGTTGGATTGGTGAGAGACAATAAAATCTGAAGGGCACGGTCGGAGTCGGCCAGAATGGTGCTATAATCTTTCCGAGTTTCATTGAAATCGTTCCAGCCGTTCAAAAGTTATTAGGGGGGGACACACACACCTCACACACACACACACACACACGGACAAAAGGTGATCTCATAAGCCTATTTTTTCAAAATTGAGAATAGGCTAAAAAACGGCCATATTTAAATAAGTAATTTTCAGGTGATATTTTGTTTTTTTTTAGTCATATTTCGTCATTTTAAGTTCATATTTGCTTATTTGGGCTATTTTTAGGTCTTTAACATCCGAGGCCTTCTCATTAGCTACGATCGGTTATTTGCATTGCCCCATTTGTAAGTTATATACCACCCGCCCGGCTTCTCTGCTATGAGGGCACGACATGACACAATTCTGGCAGGGGCTCGTTTTATTTGTTTAAACACACTTTATAAACAAATAAACATATTTCCTTTGACATTTCAAAAAATGCAAGATTTTTCGTGTACTACTGAGACGATTTGGAATATTTTGGAATAAACTTCACCTTCTAAGTCTCTCTCTGGTTTAAGAGCTTGAGTTTTGTGAAACATACACCTTAGCGTTTTATGATGATGATGATAGTAATGATCATCATTGCCTGAAAGCAATAGTTGTTAACGATATTATTTTAGATTAAGTTTCATTTATATTGGTTCTTCATTAGGCTTTACGAAGTGTTCGGTGATTTTTTAACAAAACGTATCCTCGTTCGATATTTTACTTTGAACAAAACAATACTGTTCTGCTAATTACATGAAACAATATTGTAGAAATAGCCCTTCCAACATTAGAACAGTTTACCTAGAGCAGCGGTGCCCAACCTTTCCTTTTCTCCCATACCCCTTTATACATATTTATCTAAAATGGTACCCCCTAAAAAGTAAACTTTTAAAACGTTAAATATTTTACGGGCAATATGTGCATAACTTAATAAAAACATTAATAATAAAAATAACTTGCAACTGTTTATAGCTTATTTTATGAATACAAGATAACTAATATTTCCGGTTTTCCGTTATCGTTTTACCCTCCAGGGTTGGCTTCTCCCACGGACTAAGCGAGGGATCCCACCTCTACCGCCACTGAGGTCAGTGTCCTGGAGCTTGAGACTCTGAGTCGGGGATTCAACTGGGGTGTATGACCAGCACTACACCCAGGCGGCCTCACCTGCAAAGCGAACAATTTGTTAGGCAAGGAAGTGGGAAGGAGGCGGCCGTGGCCTTATGGTAGGTACCATACTGGCATTTGCCCGAAGACGAAGTGGGAAACCACGGAAAACCACTTCGAGGGGATGGCTGAGGTGGGAATCGAATCCCCTCTACTCATTTTGACCACCCGAGGCTGAGAAGACCCTGTACCAGTCCCCATACCACTTTTCAAATTTCTTGGCAGAACCGGTATTCTGAACCGTGGACCTCCGGGGTGGCAACTAATTACGCAGACCACTACGCAACGGAGGAGACAACTAATAGTTTTAATTTATAATTTGTTTTCTATTAGTTTGCATTTCATTTCAATAAAATGCTAAATATAATTTTCAATTTTACTTTTATTTACTTGTGCATTTTTTTTTTTTTTTTTTTTTTTAGCGTATGGCTTTCAGTGCCGGGAGTGTCCGAGGACATGTTCGGCTCGCCAGTTTTGTAGCTGCTTCGAGACGGACACCCAATGGCTGAGCTACAAGTACCGTTGGGGAGGGAAGGAGGGAAGTTGGAATGTAAGGACGAGGAGTTGGAAGGTAGCGGCTGTGGCCTATAGTTAGGGACCAACCCCGGCATTTGCCTGGAAGGAAGATGGGAAACCACAGAAGACCATCTTCAAGGTTGCCGGCGGGGGGATTCGAACCTCCTCGCCTCCCGGATGTGAGCGACTGCCATCAGTCATGCCGTAACCACCACGGCTAACTCACCCGGTTACTTGTGCAAATGAAGATGTGGGCCTATACGCATTTAGCTGAGGAAAATAAACAATTACAGTAAAGAAGATTTTTTTATTTTTAATTTATTGGAAACCAATTAATTCTAGCGATAATAATCATAATATCGTATGGCCTCGGGTGCAAGCTTTGTTGACGCCTAGAGGGCAACTTGCATGTCAAATTTTATCGCTCCTTGAAGTGCTATGAAAGTCAAAGAGGTTAGATATCTAAGCTCCTTGACAGTATAGCGCTTTCTAGTAGAGAAAGGAGGAACTTTGTGTTGGCGGAAAATCCCGAGATTACTTTTGCCATTATGGACACGACCTACTGAATTCAAATGGGTTCTTTGACATGCCAACATCGTATGACATGCACATCGTGATTTTTGTCGCCTTTCAAAAATCACTTACCACGGCAAAGAGCGTGCCTGCAAGCTTGGGGTTAGTAGACCGACACGATAACCACTCACCCACCGTGGTGGGTTTGGAAAAAATAGACAAATCAAGACAAGAGCAGTGCAGTGGTGAAAGTGACTGGGTTTGCGGTAGGGTGGGTTGTCGAGAGGGAGCGTGAATAAGACGGCACTGCGCGCCGGTACATTACGACTGACACGTACGATGGGAACATGGAGCCCGACATTACCGTTTATTTTTGACGTTACCCTAACCGGTTCGTTGCGTACCTCCAAGGGTTAAGCGTACCCCAGGTTGTGAACCGCTGACCTAGAGAGAAGGAAACATTACAATAAAAAGGAAGAATACCAGTACATTCCACTACACTGTGGAACATGGAATCATGGATATGGTTTTCAGATCTGTTACCTGTGAACCTTTCTAACGCTCTCTAATAAGTAACAGGCTACACTCAGCCTCGTGAGGCAAAACTGAGAAGTTGAGGGTTCGATTCCAACCTCAGCCATCTTGGAAGTGGTTTTCCGTGGTTTCCCCACTTCTACTCCAGGCAAATGCCGGGATGGTACCTAAAAAAAGGCCAAGGCCTCTTCCTACCCAAATCCTACCTTAATTACAAATACACACACTGGTACAGACATCTCAATGACACAGGTTATCAGACAAATTCTACACACATCCAAATACACGGAGCTACATGGCCACGATGTCACTAAACCCCTAGAAAATTAACAACAAAATCCGTCGTAAGCGGTCGTAGCTATGAGTTAAATATCATTTAGCATTTGCCCGTAGTAAACGTGGGAAACCATGTAACCAGTGCGTGATAATTATGATGATTTTAATTATTGTTTTAAGGGGCCTAACACAGTGGCGACTGCTGATTTTTGTAATGTGAAGGACGCACCGGTAATAAGATATGCTTAACTTAAGATAGCTGGGCTGAATTGATATATTAGACTCAGTTTAATATTAATTATTCAGTCGCACAGCACTATTACGAACACCTTACACAATACAATACAATCGAATACCAGTCCAAAGATGTGCACACACTGAAAACAGACAATCCAATCTGACCGCGCGAAATCGTAACCAATAAACCCGTAGTGTTGGTTTAAATTCAACCAATAGCGAGAATTGAGTATCTCAGTAGACGTCCTCAGAGCGCCTTTAAACAGACCTAACCTGCCCTTTCACTACCAAGGGCTCCCATTCATTTCTAAAGCTATAAACACGTGGTTTGAGGATGCAAGGGTTCCTTCCTCAGCTTTCTACTCCGGGCGGTGAAGGTCACACTTCACCCATCTAGGGGTGAAATGTAGAACTAGTTACAAGTACTGACAGTGACAGTGAGGCAGAGCTTATCGAGAGGGCGCGCAAGGTGACCTCAAAGACTATTTTACAAAACAATTAATATTTTCTTTTTAAATAGTTACAGCTGAGAGATGACTGTAGGATGATCCTCACGTCCTACATGGAGGAATCGCCACTGGCCTAACATCTGGGTTATCAGCCCCTAGCATAATAATTAATCCCATGTAAAGTTTTTAGGTAGATTTGTACGTTTCCCGCTTAATTTATTTGGCCAGAAATTGGTATTGACCGTCTAAAAAATTGCTTCAAAGATTTCTGTCTTCTGAGTAAATTTCGTTCCAACTCGCAGACCAGAATTGCTTTTATTGGCATAGCCAGGAATCGAACCCAGAACCACGAAGGCTTAATACGCAACCCGAAAGTCCACAAGATAATCATGTGTGTGTGGGAAGTGGGAAACCATGGAAAATCACTTCTGGGATGGCTGAGACGATAATCTAACCCTCCCCTTCTCAGTTGTGTCTCACGAGGTTGAGACCACGGTCCAGTCCTCAGACCAGAATTAAATGTCTTGGTAGAACCGGGAATCGAGCCCGGACCTCCGCGGTGACAGCCAAGAATGCTGGTCACTACGCCTTGAGGTGGACGGGGAAAAAGGGTGATAATCTTCAAAATGAATTTAGAAATCGAACAGCAAAATGTAGGAATTGAAATGTTAACATAAACTACATATTCCGATATTTAGTTTGTCGTCACGTGGAATGAGCAGCAGTTTGATCGTTCCTGTCTCGAACGCTGACAGGACTGGAACACCTTGAGCGACGCCCCGAGGTATGACAGAGCATGCCGCTACCGATCCACACACGTTATTACATACTTTGTGCAGGTCCATAATCCATTCAGAGTATCGCCAAAGGTCATCGCAGCTAGACGAGGACCTTGCTCTTGAAGAGTCTCCGGATCAAGGATACTGAGGGCTGTTCTTTCGAATAATTAAACCAACCATCTTAACTAGGATGTCAAGTCACACAACACGCTGAAGGTGGCTGTATAATCCTGGATCCGAGTTTCAAATCCTGTCACTCTGCCTTTTCTCCATAAGTTACTCATTTTTAGCAACGATGGAACAATATAGTATTTCAAGTACTAGAGCACCTATTTCGATGCAAAATAATTACGTAACAATATTATTAATAATAATAATAGTAATAGTAATATCCTATTATATTTATGATATACGAATCTAGTGGTGTGTATGTTACTATTAAACGCAAGAACTACTCTACCGATTGAGCTCAAAGTTTGCATGAACAAAATTTCTATCCCTAGTAAAAACATTGCACTATTCCCGTTTCGAAATGCTTCACCGTTTCAAGATGGTGGCTTTATTTCAATAGCAAACGCTGCCACGTCCAACCCGCCGACCAGGTTTCCATAGCGGGTTGCATATTCCCACCCATGCTCACGCTTGTCTGGTAACGACACTAGCCGTGCAAAATACATTCCTTCGTACGGGCAACCAGCTATTATTATTATTATTATTATTATTATTATTATTATTATTATTATTAATAATATTATTCGACTATTATTATTAATATTGTTAAGTCTATAGAATCATCTGGAATAGATACCGTACAACAAAAAATCAATATCTCGGAAAGAAAAATTAAAATACTCTAGCACGGTAATTCAATCTGTAGCATTGGGCACATCAGAAACCCTAATCGTTGGAGGCAGATCACTAACTATTGAGAAAAATAAGTAAGGAAATCCTTAGGAATATCTTTGACCCAGTGTGCATAGAGGGAATGTGGATGAAAATGAGACTTACTAAAAGAATATTTAATATTTCCTCATCATTAAAATCCAAGAATAACTCCATAATGGGAATCGAACATGACTTTCAAGAAATCAACGTAAAAGATGAAATTGTATAGGACAGGCCTAGCTTTAGATAGTTGGTCAACAAACATAATTTTGCTGCAAACCCACTGCATGGACAGAAGAAAGGAAGAAAAATCTCAGTGAGAGAAAGAAGTGATTGTGAGAAATGAAAAATGCTAAATTAAATTCATCTGTTAAATAGATTCAATTGCGCTCCTTAGTTGGGCATAACGTTGTAAAAGGATTGTATTATTAATGTTATGAGAGAATTGTCAAAATGAATCGCGATCTGACTCACAATCTCAGGGCTAGAAGGCCAAACTTTCGATTATCATTTACAAAATAATTATTTTTTAAAACTTGCCAAATAATGGAGGTCTATAAGCTATACTTATTTCTCTTCAAACATCTCAAGATGTTTGCTGCTATGGGAATCTAACCCACCTCCTCTAAGTTCTGGCTGACGAGATTAAGTGCATCCTATTCCAGTCCTCAGACCAGAATTAGATTTCTTGGCAGAGTCGGGAATCGAACCCGGACCTCAGGGGCGATAGCCAAGAATACTAGCTACTGCGGCAAGAGGTGAAGCTATCAAAAAACGTTTTGCATATAGCCATGGAGCACATTGGGGATGAAAGTGAAGACGGACTTAAAATGGCAGCACTGGCTCTGATTGAAATATTTATATTTCACATTCTGAAACAAATATTGCTATCTTCATATCCATAAACCTATCATAGGCAGGAAGCTCCCATGACCATTCAAGACTAATTAACTTGTACTTTTGCAGTCTTATTTCACAAGAACTGGCCAGGAGATTTTGCCAGCAGGAATTCTGGGAAAAGGTGTAGAGTAACATTTCCCACACACTACCCTTTCACCCGTAGCGATATCACCTTACCAAACACTTAACAAACACGACAATAAGCTGCTTGACAATGTGACCGCCACTTCCTTACAAGAATAGATTCTTCTATTTCTGCCATTGACGACTCGAATTCGGCCAGGCTTTTGCAGTCAGTTCAAAGACAGTGAGTGAACAGGTGAATTCTAGTGCGCGTTCAGTGGAAGTGGTTGGCGCGATTTACAATAAACTGATATTAACGCCATGGAAATGGCTTATTAGCAGTGTTTGAAATAGCGGCTTCGGTGGCGTAGTTGGTAGCATGCTGAGCTTCTATGCCCGAGATCGCGGGTTCAAAACTGGCTCAAGTCGTCGGATTTTTTAAGAGCGTTAAAATCCTTCAGTAGGCCTATGCCCGCTTCGGAGGGGAAGTTAAGCCGGCGCGGCGGTCCCATGTCATAGATTTACGGCATATAAAAGAACTTTCCTCTAATTAATCTCGTTTGAAGCTAAATTTCTAGTTCAGATTTTGTTGAAACGCTCTATCAAAGTTCCAACGTTCACCACTAGGTGTCAGTGTCATCTGGTAGCGAAAGTTGGAACTACTTGAAATTGAACGGTAGCCTACTTGTAGATCACCCTATGGGTGTCCGCATAGAAGCAGCTACAGCCTCTGGCGAGACAAACATGTCCTCGTACACTCCCGCCACTAATAGCCATACGCTAAATAAATAAGTGTGCGAAATAGCCTATGAGAAGTGCTATGAAAGGAAAGAAGAATAAGAGGGGGGGGGGCGTGGTTCTAGATGTTTCATGTTTCAGAAGGGGGACGCGACAGAAATAGTTTGAGAACCCCTGCTTTACACAATTGAGATCGGGAGCATAGGTAGGCCATTCCATTCTGTGAACCATTCTCCTGAAGAAAGGCATTGTGGGGGCGAGCGTTATCGTCCACGAAAATGAAATTTGGACCGAAATTGTCAGCATAGCCTTTCACTACAGGTGCCAGGATAGTATCCCTTTAACGTATGCCTGTCATACACCCTGGGATGTACACAAGAGGGGTTCGGCAACCATACATGATGCCACCCCAATATATTGCACCATCTCCTCCCAATTGGTATCGGTCTAAGATATATTGGTCGTGTATACGTTCACCGAGTCGTCTCCACACTCGCAAAAATCTATCCTCATTGACACAGGCGAGTGCACACAGCCGATCCTACATGCACGCAAGAACGACTAATGGGTTTGAGACCACTACGACTCTTCGCCAGCAATATGCAAAACTTATTTCGACTTGTGTATATTGACTTACATGGGGACTCACGTGCGTCCTTTTTATTTAGAAATTTGCTTAATTAGAAACATTATTTCATGTTACGCATGTGCTTTATTTCAAATGTACATCACTCACAAATTTATAAGCTAAATCTTAGATAATAACAATAAATGGTAATTTATATAAGTTAAACAAACATTTTACTGTTTGAGAGTGAAGAATTTTACAATACTTAATATTTTTCAAAATGAATTTGTAATTATGAAAAAAATCATTATAATGTGTTTTTTTTTACTTTCAACAAAAGAAGTCCATAATTTTTGTTCTTGAAATTTCTGAAGTTAAAATAATTGATACTACGAGCACAAATAATAACTTATACATGGAGGAAAAGGTAAACAAAATAATCATTAGTACATGCTGAAGGGACAAGAGTTTTTACAGACACCAACTCAACAACTGTGGCAGCTCAATGTCCCATTTCAAGGAAATGAAACATAAATACACGTGTCGTTAATGTTCACTTTAAAGCTGGTTGCCTCTCTCCACGACGGGGTTTGATTTCCAGTCAATGCATATGAGGTTTTCGAAGTAAAATACCACGTCGTGTGATTCAGATGTTACGTAAAAATGGAGGCCTCGTAGCTCTTAATCACTCCATTAACGGTCACGTAAGAGTATAAGTTTCATTCCTTCGTTTTGTTCGCTTTTGAGGAAATTGAGATAACTATTTCTTCAAAAATAAAACTACCACATTCAGATAGTCAATCCTTTTTGTTTTATTTACGGGAAAAGCTGCCCATGCTTCTATTTAAATATTTAAGAATAGCCTATAGGCTAAATGCAGTATACATCTGGCATTCAGATGTTGAGTCCTTGTTGGAAATGTCAACTGAACCAACTTCAGGGCTGTTGAAAAAAACTTATTTTACGTGTGTTTCGTATTGTTTGGTGGTATGGCATGGCAGCATCATGTACAATAAATACATTAATAATTGAGTGGAATGTAATTTTAAATTTGCAAATTACTTTCTATAACTGTATTTTTAATTTATATTAATTATAATTTTCTTGAATATATTCGTACTTGCTAGTACTGTACTTGGATTAGTACGGGGAACGATGTGTTGGAGACTGTGTGTACGGATCGAGTCGATGTGTTTGGCGTGGGTAGTATGTAACCTGTTAGGCAGGCTGCGGGGCGGCCCTGAAGCGAAAGGAATGTCGTTGGTTGAGGCGCGCTGGTGACCCGAACCTGTAGTCTGTCCACAAGATCGCTAAGACTCAGCCTCCTCCAGAGCTTGCGTGACCTATATCTAGAATGCGACGCGCCTCTAATAAGAGGGTTGGATACATTTATTATATTTATCACAAATTAAATAGGAAAAATGTCTTAAAATTTGACTCAAAGGTTGGTAACTCCACTAATGCGTTTCTTTCTACGACTCCGTAGTATACCAGCTAGTATTCTTAGCTGTCGGCTTCGATTCCCAATTCTGCCAAGAAATTAAATTTTGGTCTGAGGGATAGAACAGGGTCCATTCAGCCTTATGAGGCAAAACTGAGAACAGATGGGTTCGATTCCCACCTCAGCCATCCTGGAAGTGGTTTTCCGTGGTTTCCCACTTCTTCTCCATGACCGCGTGGTCGCAACCCTAAACAGAGGAACCAACCAACCTTCATTCATTTCTACAATTGAGTACCTGTCTGGCAGTGAGGAAGCGCTCCAGTCACGGAGACCAAGATTAACGGCTGAGGGGAACTGACGCGCTCACCACGCATCACCCCATAATCTGCAGGCCAAATGACTGGGCATCGGTCGCTTAGTAAGCCTAGGCCTTTCCTGGGCTGTAACGCCATGGGCTTTTTTTTTTTTTTTTTCTTAACTCATCAATTTCTGAAATCAGGAAATCGTCTGAAAATTCTGCTAGATTCATATTTAACACATAAAAATATCCTTTTAACTGAATTAGCCCAAAAATGTTCACTGAAAACCGTCAAAATGTTCTCTTTCACTGTCCATTTTCAGTAATTTGAGTATAATTTTGTTCTTTCTGGGAATTATCTACTCATTTATGAGCGTGCCTAATGGTCTCTCATGTACGTAGTGCACTTCAAAATGAGGAAAAATCGTTAAGATGTGTTCTACGATTATGATACTAGGATTCAATCAGTTCCAGCTAATTGGTTCAGATAGGATCTAATAAACTGCGGCTCAATTAAACGACTGCCTCGACTAAACAATGGCCCAAGCAACCGGCTTACGCTGTATATTCCATGAATACTACAGTATATATTTCCTTGAAAGGCGAATTTGGAGAATTTTGGAGCTTAGACGCTTCGAATTAGGCTACAAACTGTTTACAAGAGACAGAGATATTAGTGAGTCGTAGTGAGGTAGATATTTCTTTCTTTTTGCCGCTGCTACTCACCAGCAATCTGAATTGTCTTCCGAGGCATTTGTATGTTGCACTTATAGCTAGCTTCAGTTTTAACTTTGAAAAGTTATAACCAGAGTCGTTCTAACAATGCAAGTCTGTCTTAAAACATGAGGAGGTACGCAAAAGAATATGAACATACGTTGGGTAAAGTATCATGACAACATTATGAAATAAGAATAAATTATTCTCACTAGCAACAAGCTTTTCTTCCGACAATTCCTTGTTTAATTTTCTTTTAAATACTGTTATATTGTTATTATTATTATATTTACCATAATTATATAATACTGGAAGTATGGAAGGCCTAGTGAGGAAAGGGCAAGTCCCATATGGGCCTACATATTTTATTCATAATGTTATTGGTTTTACGTCCCTTTTAACTAATGTGGCTTTTACAGACGCCAGGAATTTTGCTCCAAAGGGGATCATTAACGTACCAGCTTTCATGACAAATGTAAGATGATCATTTAAGCTAATCTCATTCTAATTATGTCATTAAGCATAATTAACACTCCGAACTCAAAGGGTTGCAAATCTGGCTGTATAACATTCATTTTAAACATAGCACATGACATACATAGCCTAGGGGAACGACTTTGTCCCCAAATGTCTAAATGTGTTGCTTTAATACTTTCTTCTTTCTCCGTTAGGGTCTTCTGAGGACCACGAATCAATTTTAATGTTTAGTCCTTTGTTGTTCTTTCTTCTTCCTCCAGTGCTCCTTCATCTTTTCGCAGTGTGTCTTTGTTCTCTCTTCCGACCATTGTGAGCCTGTTTTCTTATATTGCCTTCCTTGGAGTCCTTCCATTCCCAATACCTTTTTTTGAAAGTTTCTCTCTCTAGTGCATCTTCTTCTCTTACATTGTTTCTTTCTAAATCTTTCTTTACTTCTTCGAACCAAGCTGTTGTCGATTTCCTTTTCCAAAGATATTTAAAAATCTGTTTGGTTAACCTGCTATCATTCATTCTATATAAATGTCCGAAAAATAGCAATCGCCTCTTCTTTATTGTCTCCGTTATTTTTTCAATGTTCCGATATATTTCTTCGTTACTTCTTAATTTCCGAAACTCTGTAGTTCTTAATGGACAGAGAATTTTGCTTTATGCTTTATCTAATTAAAATATTATTGTAATGCCAGTAGATTCGGATAACAAACGTGCGGATGCGGGGCGGATGCGGTTTACAGTCGTGCGGATGCGGGGCAGATGTGGATAAAAGTCGTGTGGATGTGGGGCGGATGCGGTTAACGATTTGTTTAACCGCGCAGAGCTCCATATCCGTTATAATTGTGACAGATTACAGAGTTGCTTTTAATCAATTAAACTAAGAATATCTAATGAACTAGCACACATATTTCATGATCCCTAACCTCAATTCACTTACCGGTAGATAAATTCATAAGATAAGAAATCCTTGTTACAGTTGCCCAGGGAAATCAGTAGGCTAACTACGCAGAAATCTAAAGTAATAGAAAACTATTACAGATAATTCAATATGATATGTTTTGTTCGCTAATAAATATCGCGAAGTAGGACTAGAGATAAGCAGCTGGTTTTATTACGGAAGGTCAGCGGTTCAGATCTTAAATTATAGTTATCCAAGAATTCCACATCAAGTTATGAGCTTGAGAAGGTTTGAAAGGTTACTAGGTAGCTTGTAACACACTGATTAGATCTTCATAGAATTCCCCTGGTTAGAGGAACAAGAACGTACGCACATTAACCCTTGCTGGGATGAAAGAGATCCTGTAAGCACACCCTTTTTATAGTTTTATAGCTTCCAAGGTGGGTCAGTGGTAGAGTATCCGCCTTCATATCCCAGGATCATGGGTTCGATTCCCTCTCGAGATTTCTGAAGTGAGCCAAAAATTTACAGCATTCCACATCCTACAATGTTGGCTCGTAAAAGATCTCTTGTATTACATTTGATGGTTATAATACAAAATTAATGAAATCTTAGGCACAAGTTGACCAGTAGAGTTCTGGTTTGCACTGGTAGACGGCAGTGTTCGACGAAGCTTCAAAATTGTACAGTAGATCAAACCCGGTCCGTTTTGGTGTGAAGCAAGCGGCTTGACATGTGCACCATCACGCCCAAAATCACCACCTGTTTCCCTCTGTCTTACGAGTATAGCAGAGAAACCGGACGTCATGTGACAGACCTATGACTGAGATTTAAGTCCTTTTGTCCCCAAATGTACTAGGCAAGGTCAACAGCAAGTCAACATCGTACAATCCCGGATTTCTTTCTTTCCGCCAGTTTGTCAGTAAAGTACAACTTCCTCGTGTGAGAACAAAACCCAAACAAGTAGTTCCGTGAAGAACTAAATAGCCTATTTTCATATATCCTACTAATATTAATTACCTCTATCAACATACAAATTGTCAGTTTGATTGCTGTAATAGATTCGTAGATATTGAGTACCGTCTAAATAATTTGGATGGTCACAATGTAGGATTTTTATAATATAGACCATAGATTTATGTACTATTACATGAAGATTATTGTGTAGATGTTTTATTCAAACTTCAATTTCATGATTAGGACACAAGAAATAAAAGCGGGATTTTAAAATTTCGCTCAGCCGCCATTTTGTCGTTATAAAAATAATTTAAATGAATTAGATGCCAGTCGATTAAAATTTGTATAAGCATATACCGTAACAAGTTTCACTGCGCTCGGATGGTTAAAACGCAAGAAACGTTCATTTGAATATTTAAAATTCGCGTCGCCGCCATGTTGGATTTGTGCTCACCAGGTTATTGAACGTCCCATAGGTGAACTTATGTCTATAGCCTCTACACACTTACAAAATTTCAGTTTGATTGCTGTAGTAGATTAATTTATATTGAGAACCGTCTAAATATTTCGGAAGGTCGCCATGTTGGATTTTAATATATGTAGGCCATAGAGTTATGTAATATTAGATGATGATTATTGTGTACGTTCATTATGCAAATGTTGATTTGGATCGCATGATTAGAACACAAGAAATAAAAACTTAATTTTCGAAATTCGCACAGCCGCCATCTTGAGGTTTCGTAAACAACGGAACGAAATTAAATACCAGTGCATTGCAATGTGTATAAACATTTGCTGTACGAAGTTTCATTGCGTTTGGATCATTAAATCGCGAGAAACGTCTATTTAAAACTTTCAACTTCGCTTGACCGCCATGTTCGTTTTGTAGTTAACCGGTTTTTGAAAGTCCCATTAGTGAAATTCCAGTAGTGCCCTTTATCTCCGTACAAAATTTCATGGTGATACCGGTAATACTGTAGTTTCAGAGATATAGAATGCCGGTGAAATATGTCGCACTGCCGCCATCTTGAGGTTATGTAAACAATTGAACGAAGTTAGATGTCGGTGCATTACATTGTTTATAAACATATACTGTACCAAGTTTCATTGCGTTTGGTTGGTTAAATCACGAGCAACGTCTATTTAAATGTCGCAACTTCGCTTGGCCGCCATGTTGGTTTTGTAGTTACCAGGTTTCCAAAAGTCACATAGGTGAACTTCTAGTAGTTCCCTTTATCGCCGTACAAAATTCCAGAGTGATATAGGTAATAGTTTCGGAGATATTGAATGCTGGTGAAATATTTCGCACAGCCGCCATGTTGGATTGGTGAGACCAAACAAAATTTGAAGGACACGGTCGGGGTCGCCCGGGATAGTGCTATGAACTTATCGAGTTTCATTGAAATCGCTCCAGCCGTTTAGAAGTTATTAGGGGGGACACACACCATCACACACATGCACATGCAGACACACGGACAAAAGGTGATCTCATAAGCCTATTTTTTCATAAATGAAAATAGGCTAAAAATGCCAAGGAAGTGATGAGTACTGTATATCGTTCATTCTGATCTAACCAGGGCTGTGGAGCACGATCACGGGCCCCAAGACGAGGACTTCTGGATACTTCCATTTTTATTCAACCTGTGACGGCGAGCTTGCAAATTTTTGAATTTAGCTTGCCCAACTGACTATTAATATACTTTGTTTTTAGTTATTCAACCACACTCTCTAGTTCTACTTTTACTCCAAGATTCTGATCACGTGGATTAAAAATTCAAATCTCCTTTCCAAATTGTATGAAGTAAAGAGTCAATTCTTTTCTGAGATTGAATTACAAACTTTATGTTACACAAAGAGATCTTGAAATTTAGCATGTAATAAAATTAAATGGACAATTCTGGCAACTTTGCCATTTCCCCGGAAGAAAAACGAAAAGCACAATGATTATTTTTGAAATTAGGTAGACTATATAATCTCTTTGTAAGTTTTGTATACTATTCACTGGTTGTATTTACATCGAACAGAGCCATATCAGAAATGCCATACTAGTTTAGACATTGAATTAAATACAGTTGTTCACTCCAAGTCCTCTTACCACCCCACTTGCCCCTCCCTCTCGTCTGGGGCTTGTTCTTAACTTGAACCTCTTGACTGCGGCACGCTGGTAGGAAGTGCAAGACACGAGTGCTTGTGACTACAGACCACTGTATGTTAATTACAGTCCGATTTGTCTAAGTAGGTATTGTAAGGAAATATTCTATTGCTGAGCTCCGACGTTCGAAATGTAAACCTCCATTCACCATCTCTTGCATATAAGACTACAATCAGAAAAGATAACAGTACAGTACAGTATGTAGCGAACTCTGAAAGACCTCACTAGTCACTTTGTCTAGTAGACTATGTCTCAAAATAATACTGGTTTGCTTTTTGGGGTATCTACTTTAACCTTTCAAATGCTGAGTTTATTCATTGGCAGTTTAAAAAAATTCATAGAAGTTATAATTTTTAGCCTATTTTTATTTTATGAAAAAAAAAAAAAAAAAAAGGCTTATGAGATCACCTTTTATCCGTGTGTGTGTGTGTGTGTGTGCGTATGTGTGTGTGTTTCCCCCTCTAATAACTTCTAAATGGCTGGAGCGATCTCAATGAAACTCGGTGAGGTCATAGTACTATTACGGCCGACTCCGACCGTGCCCTTCAATTTTTTTTACATCTCACCAATCCAACATGGCGGCTGTGCAAAATATTTCACCGTCATTCTGTATCTCCGAAACTATTAGGCTACTTATATCACCCTGAACCTTTGTACGGTCATAAAGGGCACTACCATAAGTTCTCCTATGAGACTTTCAAAAACCTGTTAACTACAAAACGAACATGGCGGCCAAGCGAAGTTGAAACTTTCAAATAGACATTTCTCGTGATTTAACCATCCAATTGCAATGAAACTTGGTGTAGCAAATGTTTGTACACATTGTAATGCACTGGCGTCTAATTTAGTTCAATTGCCTACATTACCTTAAGATGGCGGCTGTGCGAATTATTTCAGCGGCTTTCTATATCTCCGAAACTATTACTGATGTCACCCTGAAATTTTGTACGGTGTTAAAGGGTACTACTAGAAGTTCAGCTATGAGACTTCGAAAAACCTGTAACATACAAAACGAGCAATGTGGCCAAGCGAATGTGAATCATTTTAATAGACTTTTCTCGGGATTTAACCATCTGAGCGCAGTGAAATATGGTACAGTAAATGATTATACACATTGTAATGCACTGGCATCTAATTTAGTTCAATTGTTCACATAACCTCAAGATGGCGGCTGTGCTCAATTTTAAAATTGATTTTTCATTTCTAGTGTATTAATCATGCGATCGAAGTGAACGTTTGAATAATGAACCTACGCAATAATCGTCATCTAATAGTACATAACTCTAGCCTACATATATAAAAATCCAACATGGTGACCAACCGAAATATTTAGACGGTTCTCAATATCTACGAATCTATTACAGCAATCAAACTGAAGTTTTGTATGTTGATAGAGACAATTAACATAAGTAGGATATATGAAAAGACAAGAGACAGAATTCTACTCAGGATCTCAGCGAGTGTTGGCAGCCAACATCGTTAGTCACCTCACGACGAAGTGGCTGACAAAGCTACCGAGTTAAAGATAGACAAACAGCAAAGTAACGATTAATGTTATTGGTTTTACGTCCCTTTTAACAACTACGGTTTTAGAGATGCCATGATGCCTGAATTTTTCCCCAAAGGGGATCTTTAACGTGCCACTAAATAAACTGACACGGCTCCCTCACATTTGCGCACCTCCAAATGCTAATTGACTGCGTCAGGATTCGATCCTGTGACCCTGGGAACAGCAGGCGAGAACGTTACCGCTGAGTCACGAAGCTAGTCCACATACAGCAAAGCAAAATTGGCAAGAAAGAGAGAGAAATACAGACAGATCAAGAGAAGGAGGCTTAGATAAAGACAAACATAGCAGGAGGTGATTGATCGATTGATTAATTGTTTATGGATTACACATATAGGACTAAAAACCCCATTGGATGTAAGAGAATGAGACAGAGACAATGTGACAGATAAGGAAACAGAGTGAGAGCGATAGAGAAAGAGAGAATGGGCTATGACAGCAACACATCACTTGCAAGGACGGTGAAATGTAGTGCAATTTGAAACACCTGATTACTGGTCTACTGTGTCCCTTGTCAAAAACTAGCACTGGTAGCACCGTCAATGTTGATGGCCTCGACAAACTGGATACGCCTATAATCCCACATAATCTAGTTAAATATAAATTCGTTTTCATATTAGGTCTAGTAGAAGTTAGTGATCGACACGCTCTTGGCATACAAAATTACCGAGATGGAGGAAGAAGAAGTTTTCTGGCAGGTTTGCACACCGGAAAAAGTTTTCACCGACCAATTAGGTAGATTTCATGAGAAAGCTACATATTGGAAAGTTGCTGCTTCCGGAAAATATCGACATATCTTCGCGTTCCACATGCCGGAACTGTCAGCTAGAGGTTAACAATGAGATTAATGCATGTTTTTTTCAGTTTCGAAGAATAACATCCACTAAAATTGAGTACAATCGTGTTGATCGAATGCAAATTACTTTGAATTATGTCAACTAGAGGTATTATATTGATGGGTTTTTACTTATATCCCCCGCCTCTTTTTCTTTCCTAGGGGGCGTGGTGGGGCAGCGGTCATGCTGTTGGCCTCTCACCAAGGTGGACCGGGTTCGATTCCCGGTCAATGCATGTGATATTTTCGAAGTGAAATGCCATGTCCTGTGGTTTGGATTCCACGTATAAAGGAGGTACCGGGGCTCATGATCTCATGATTAACGGTCACGTAAAACTAAAAGTTTCCTTTCCTTATTTTCATTCCTCGTTGGAAAATTTAGCAATCTAAAACAAGTAGTTCCGTGAAGAAATATACAGCCTATTTCATATATCCTACTTATGTTAACTGCCACCATCAACATACAAAATTTCAGTTTGTTTGCTGTAATAGATTCGTAGATATTGAGAACTGACTAAATACTTCGGATGGTCGCCATGATGGATTTTATATATGTAGGTCCTAGAGTTATGTACTGTTACATGAAGATTATTGTGTACGTGTAGCATTCAAATTTCAATCGCATGATTAGGACACAAGAAGTAACAAGGAGATTTTAAAATTTCGCACAGCTGCCATCTTGTGGTTATGGAAACAATTGAAATAAATTAGATGCCAGTGGATTAACATTCGTATAAGGATTTACTGTACCAAGTTTCACTGCACTAAGATGGTTAAATTGCGAGAAACGTCCATGTGAATATTTATAATTCGCGTCGCCGCCATGTTGGATTTGTGATCACCAGGTTATTTAAAGTCCTATAGGTGAACTTATGTCTATAGCCCCTATGAACATAAAGAAATTCAGTTTGATTGCTATAATAGATTCGTAGATATTCAGAGCCGTCTAAATATTTCGGATGGTCGCCATGTAGGTTTGTTAAATGTATAGGCCATAGAGTCATGTACCATTAAAGGAAAATCATTGCGTAGGTTCATTATTCAAACTTTCACTTCGATCGCATGATTACGACACAAGAAATAAAAACTTAATTTTAAAATTCGCACAGCCGCCATTTTGAGGTTATGTAAACAATTGAACTAAATTAGATACCAGTGCATTACAATGTGTATAAACATTTCCTGTACCAGATTTCATTGCGTTTGGAACATTAAATCGCGAGAAAGGTCTATTAAAATTTTTAATTCGCTTGGCCGCCATGTTCGTTTTGTAGTTAACCAGTTTTTGAAAGTCTTATAGATGAACTTCCAGTAGTGCCCTTTATCTCCGTACAAAATTTCAGGATGATACCGCTAATAATTTCAGAGATATAGAATGCCGGTGAAATATTTCGCACATCCGCCATCTTGTGGTTATGTAAACAATTGAACGAAGTTTGATGTCGGTGCATTACAATGTGTATAAACATATACTATACCAAGTTTTATTGCGTTTGGTTGGTTAAATCGCGAGAAACGTCTATTTAAAAGTCGCAAATTCGCGTGGCCGCCATGTTGGTTTTGTAGTTACCAGCTTTTCAATGGTCACATAGGTGAACTTCTAGTAGTTCCCTTTATCACCGTAAAAATTCCAGGGTGATATCGGTAATAGTTTCGGAGATATTGAATGCTGGTGAAATATTTCGCACAGTCGCCATGTTGGATTGGTGAGGCGTAACAAAATTTGAAGGGCACGGTCGGGGTCGCCCGGAGTAGTGCTATGAACTTACCGAGTTTCTTTGAAATCGCTCCAGCCGTATAGATGTTATTAGGGGGACACACACACACACACACACCTCACACACACACACACACACACACCCGCACACACAGATACACGGACAAAAGGTGATCTCATAAGCCTATTTTTTCAAAATTGAAAATAGGCTAAAAAGAAAGATGCTGTCGATGGAAGTGTACAATAGGATTTCTTAGTAAAATGCGTGTTCCCAGCTCCTCCCCAAATTTGGTGGTCAGACACGCCATTGGGAAAAGTTATTAAGTTACTCTAAACTAGAGCCATCAAATAGCAATAGCCTTCCTTTTCAAAGTCATCGGATGATACTTGACTTTTTCCACTGGAATGTGTTTCCTAGTCATGTAGGCCTACTTCACATAAAAGCAGTGAATTATCCAAACTTGTGGTGCGTCAGAGCCTACTTGGAGACATTAACCACCTGTTCTTCGCCCACAGACAATGCCGGACACAACATGAGACATACTTTAACCAAACCTGGATCTCAATGTTATTCTTATTCTTATTATTGTCAATCCTCCCGGTAACTTGCCCAAGTGCATTTATTAATCTTCTGTAATTTATTTTTATGAGTAGGGAATCATCCATCAGATCGTGTTTACCGAATGAAAACGTTAAATTTAGCTGAAGATCAATCGCATGCCGATTTCTTTGAAACTGCCTGTGCACGCGTTGACCGTCTAGACGGAGTTACATGAACACGATGTCGCAAAGCCCTTAAATGAATCAACAACAACATACTAGAAAGTATCGTTCCAGAATTTGCACAGAAGCCATGGAAAGCCATATCAACCCACTCGTCTTCCCCAGTCCAGATATGGTATACTCGTACTCTATAGAGCATCCAGCGTTGACAGAAGACTGTGGAGCCTTATGGCGACAGTGTTGCTAACTTTCGGCAGAGGTAGCGAGTACTGTGTTTTCATAAGTTAGCGCCACAACACAACCCCAGCAGCTACATGGAATAGAACACGCCCAGGAAGGAGCAGTTTTGCAGGTGTTAACGGATTGAACCAGTATTAAGGATACGCGAAGAGAACCAATAACGACATTCATTTCGTTGTGATATGATGCATTATTGATCGAGAGATGTTGAGAGCACAATCCTTCCTTCCTTCTCGGATGTATGCTGACGATGTTAACAAATTTTACGTCAGCATTATACTGTTGATCATCACCTTTTTTTTTTTGTCATTAGTTTAGTTTCTTTCAATTGTATTCTTGTTGTTATCTTGTTTAGATTAATATTTGTTATATTGTAGCGAGTGGTTAGCGGCACGCAGCCGTGAGCTTGCATTCGGGAGATAGTGGGTTCGAACCCCACTGTCGGGAGCCCTGATTCGATCGAACAGAAAATAAAACAGACACATAACAGTAACACCAATGACGGATAGTGCTCCAGAACTTATGTTGTCGGCGGAACTGAGCACGTGCTCCACTCCAGGCGAGCATGCAGCACTGGACGAGGCTCTTCTTTCCAGCGTGCTAACCTCGAACATTTTTAAATTACTAAGACGTAATATACCGGTACACGATAATTGTATGGAATTACAAAGGAAATCAATTGCCAGATAATTGTAAGAAACTATTATGACGAATAATATAAATTTTCATAGTTCCTTCATGACAAAAGGTGAGGTAACAAAACGAGTGTAGGGGGTGGGGGTGTTTCCGTTAAAAGTAAAAGCCCGTAAGACCCATAGTCTTTTCTCAACGCTGGATGCTCTATAGTCTGTCTCCGTTATTGCACATTAGGCACATTGCACATTTTTCCTTACCGGGCTTAGAATCTTCCTGAGAATTCTTCTATCACAATTTTTTTACACTTAGAATCACGCTAAAACTTCATTTCCTTTTCCTCGTGCGGAGTTTTCTCTGTGCCCCGTACTCCTCCATGTGTTCACTAGCCTGCCCCCGTTGTTCTTATGTCCAGGCTTTCTGGTCTTCTTAGTTCTTTCTGCGGCTGGAACCCCTTTACAATATTTTCTCTATGTTCCTGAATGTATTTGTGTCTAACAATTTGAATTATTATTATTATTTATTTTCAAGGAATCCCTGATTTGTCAGATGAGAGTGGAACTTCACCACTCCCATAGGTCCGAGACTTGCTCATGAAATTTTAGCATGTTTAGGGGGTACAAGTGAAGCAGGTTGCTAGCCATACTTACACAGAGCCCCTGAGTTTTACCTCGGGGAACAAACAATTGAGTTGGATAGTTCTAGCCTTGCTGTATAGAAGCGAGAGCTGGGTAGATTTAGGATATCTGATACATAAGCTAGAGGTAACTGATATGAGGATAGTACGAATGGTTGCTGGGACAAATAGATAGAAGCAATGGCAGGAAGTTTGGTAAAGAGATATAGGCTATGTTAGAAATGGACACGCTTGATGAAGCAGTTCGTATCAGCCGACTCAGATGCTGGTGTCACGTGGAGAGAATGGGGGAGGAGAGATAATCTAATCTAGAATCTAGAAACGTTTTAAAATGTACAAATTAATATTCGAAAAAAAAAGAGATATTTCTATGACTTATTATGAGTAAAATTAATTTATACCAGTGTTACAGTATTTTAATAAACAGTGATATAAGGATTATACGATGCTGATAAGGATCTATACGTTAATAGCTTACGGCATATAAAGTATGAATGGCTACCAGAGACATCACTCATAGACAATGGCCGCTCTCAATGACCGAGTGTAACCTGTTCCGTTTGTAGGACGAGCTCCACTTCCCACCACACAGCCTCCGGCGATCTCTCGGTGACAATACTACTGATATATCATCAGTTCGTTCAGCCGTCTGACTGTCACGTCATCCTGGTACTCTTCAAAATAAAGTTGGATGTAGTGTTTTATTAGAAGATTCACCTCAACCTCTTTTGCTTCTCTTAGTAATATGCTAAATAATAATAATAATAATAATAATAATAATAATAATAATAATAATAATAATAATAATAATAATCAACATCATAATCAAAATGTAATGTTTTTAAGTCAGTCAACACGATTGTACCTACTGTAATTTGGTGGTTCCCTAATCCTGACAGAAATGTTAGGCTACATGAAATTAATGAAATAGACTACGTGTAATTTTTTTCGGGATTAGGGAACCACCCAATTACAATTGGGTACAACCGTGTAGACTGACTGAAAAACATTAAATTTCGATTACTAAGGCAACATTGAAAAATGGCTTCCAACACGATAATAATAATAATAATAATAATAATAATAATTCATTTTCATAATTTGCCTTCAGCGTCCAGTCTAGTCTGCAAGCCTCTGTTTGCGAACAAGTCGTCTCCATGATCCCCTATTAGCAGTTAGCACTGCGGTCTCCCCGGTTTCTACACCTTTCACTTTGAAATCGTTCAACACTGAAACTAACCATCGCCTCCTAAATCTACCTCTGTTTCTCTTACCCTCTACAGCAGCCTCTTAGATTATCTCTCCTCCCCCATTCTCTCCACATGACACCAGCATCTGAGTCGGCTGATACGAACTGCTTCATCAAGCGTGTCCATTTCTAACATAGCCTATATCTCTTTACCAAACTTCCTGCCATTGCTTCCATCTATTTGTCCCAGCAATCATTCGTACTAACCTCATATCAGTTACCTCTAGCTTATGTAACAGATATCCTAAATCTACCCAGTTCTCACTTCTATACAGCAAGGCTAGAACTATCCAACTCAATTGTTTGTTCCCCGAGGTAAAACTCAGGGGCTCTGTGTAAGTAAGGCTAGCAACCTGCTTCACTTGTACCCCCTAAACATGCTAGAATTTCATGAGCAAGTCTCGGACCTATGGGAGTGATGAAGTTCCACTCTCATCTGACAAATCAGGGATTCCTTGAAAATAAATAATAATAATAATTCAAATTGTTAGACACAAATACATTCAGGAACATAGAGAAAATATTGTAAAGGGGTTCCAGCCGCAGAAAGAACTAAGAAGACCAGAAAGCCTGGACATAAGAACAACGGGGGCAGGCTAGTGAACACATGGAGGAGTACGGGGCACAGAGAAAACTCCGCACGAGGAAAAGGAAATGAAGTTGTAGCGTGATTCTAAGTGTAAAAAAATTGTGATAGAAGAATTCTCAGGAAGATTCTAAGCCCGGTAAGGGAAAATGGGGAATTCAGAAGACAAGACAACTCTGAGCTATACCAACATACAGAGAGGCTCTCTGACTGTGCCAGAAAAGGAGGATAGCACTATACTGTAATAATGTGGTGAGATTATCTCCAGAAGGACCAACAGACTGTTCACCTTCTGGAGAAACAAGAATATTCCTACAAATTGGCTAATAGAAATCGAGAAGGATATAAACAAACTAGGCATAACAGAACTTCAAGACACACATTCAGTAAGATATAACCTGAAGGACATCCATGGATTTCAGTGGAAAAACCTAAGGAAAGATAACCCCTCGACAGAAGAAAGGAAAGAGTTACACCGGGAGAAGCTGCGACAATACTGGGCGAACGTATTCCATGGATGATCCTCGAACAACATTTATTTTTTTACGAAAGAATATCAGTAATTCCTACCAGATTCATGCATTTATGTTAAACAAAGGATGACTTTAAAATGTTAATTCTTTGCTCTTAGGAGGTATAGTAAGTTGTGATTCTAAGGAGCAGAAGATTAGTTTTGAAGCGAGAGGTCTTGGCATGCTGTGAGTTGATTGAAGTTGCTCCGGAATGGACTTCATCGCCAGGCCGAGCTGAGGTCCAATGGTAACACATATGATGATAAATAATAATAGCATAAAAAGTCAAAAGAAAAGAGTCAGAGAGGCGAGTCCCTGTGTAAACCGGTTCTTGCAGCACAGTGGCAGAGCCACGTGTGTGCGGGCTTGTGCCGCCCGGCGCCTCGCTTGCCTACAGCATCTACTTGAACCCATAGCCCCTGGCATGGCTTGGCATGGCGTGATTCTTTCATTATCTAGACTTTGTTGTGGCCTTCATTAACTCAGTAAGTGTTAAAATCCTACAAACTCCTAGGAGTGGGAGGATGGACTTAGTAGCAAAGACAGTATTATTATTACCTATTATTATTATTATCATCTTTAATTTATCACTTTTTTTGTCGTGTGGCCTCCTAAGAGGCCGAGTGCAGGTCTTTCTAGTCGACGCCCGTGGGTGACCTGCGCGTCGGGATGAGAGATGGAATGGGTGAAGAGGAATGAAACTGGTCAAGGATGTGGAAGGATGGTAGAACTCAGTCTACAAGATACGGATTTCACAAACAAGTATCATGTAAATCTTACTGTGATAAAAACAGCCTAACAATGTGACAAGTATCCAGCAGCACTGCCTTCTGTATTATGGCAATCAGGTGTTTCATTTGAAGTTCCTCCAAAGCCATACCAACATCTTTGGAAGAACTCCCGTGAAAAAAAATCACCACTGAAATAATCGTCACGCATTTTAGTCCCCATAGTTTTTGTATTTCTTCATCCAATGGTGCGTACTTTGGCATATTTTGGCTCAATGGGACAGCAACGTCTATCAAATAGGCCTTGAGGTTTCTTTTAATGAGATAGGCTAGACAATATCGGGTCAATTGGCCAAGATTTTCTGGTCGGTTATAATAGGTCTATCCAAATACATTTTATGATACTCACTTTCAAGCACGTTATTAATATTATTATTATTATTATTATTCAAATGTACACCATGTCATTGGGTAATATACACCATTGCAATTGTTGCAAGATGGAGTGGAGTTCTTTATGTTGCTAGGTTGAGGAAAGTACGAACTATAGAGCATGTCTATAAAATGACTGCTTTCTGCATACTGATATGCACATCATGGTGGAGCCCCAGTTTATCGATGTTGGCCCTCAGCAACTGCGGTAAAATCCCAGTGGACGAAACTGTGATGGGCAATACAGTAACAAATTCCTTTTGTCAAATCTGTTGTATCCCTGCAGCCAGAGGCATGTATTTGGTTACTCTCATAGCAAAAATGTGTTGGAGATTATGTGAGTTACGGATTGCGATGCCGGTTAGAAGGGTTCTCTTCTGCGCTTTATCAATAAGAATAATGCCCGGCCTGTTTGCTGGAGGTCCATCTGTGATGATCACTTACCTGTCCCAGAGTAGCTTGTGTGTATCGTTCTCCAGAACAGCATCAGGAATATATTGATACTAAGGGAGAACGTTATTACTTAAGCAGGACGTTTATGCCAGGTTCATGTGAATTATCTTGGCTACTTATTATTAATATTATTTATTTATTTATTGATTGAAGCCTCCGTGGCTTAGGCGGCAGCACGCCGGCCTCTCACCGCTGGGTCCGTGGTTCAAATCCCGGTCACTCCATGTGAGATCTGTGCTGGACAAAACGGAGGCAGACAGGTTTTTCGCCGGGTACTCCGGTTTTCCCTGTCAAAATTTCATTCCAGCAACACTCTCCACTATCATTTCATTTCATCTGTCATTCATTTAATCATTGCCCCAGAGGAGTGCGTCAGGCCTCGGCAGCCGGCACAGTTCATATCCTCGCCGCTAGATGGGGGCTTCATTCATTCCATTCCTGACCCGGTCGGAGACTGGAAGCATGCTGTGGATTTTCATTTATTTATTTATTTATTTATTTATTTATTTATTTATTTATTTATTTAAGTGAAATTTCCCCGACAGAAGAGCGATTAAACTTGATAACATGATGTCATTTGGAGGTGTGTCTCCTCCGCTCCTCCCAAAATCTCTTAATTCGTGCGGAATGCTCCCTCTTCCTCTTATCCGTCCACTTTGTATTATTATTATTATTATTATTATTATTATTATTATTAAAATTATTGCAGTATATGTATAGGCTACACATAGGCTACACGTACACGTCTTTGACGGCGTGTAGGGACTACAATGACTTCAGTATATTCTGGAACAATATTGCTCCCTTAATTCATATTCCTGACCCGAGCAACGCCTGTTAGTAATGCTACGATGGATTGTCTATTTTTCAGGGGTTGGGGGGATTTCTTTTGCCCCTCTATTATTTCCCAGACTCCCTTGTTTTTGTCCATTATTTTTAAAGTATGGAAGTAAGATGTCAATAGTTAGTAGTTGTTATAAGATTCATTTCATAGTCATTTTTATTATCATTGGGGGTAGATGCAATTGATGTTCCACCTCTTAAAATAACCAAGATATCATTGATAAAATTATCAACCTTATCATGCCAAAACTCTACCTCAAATTTCATTCAAAGAAAATAATTATTTAGTTGTCAATACACTTTGAAAATAGGGTCGACAATTAATCAAATTTTCAACTTTTCGACTAAAACTCAAGATAACCTGAGTGAATGAGTTAGCGATTTGCTTTGTTCAAGTGTATTCAAGAACTCATTGACGGTAATCTCCATAACTTTTAGATAACTAGAAATAAATATTAACAGATATTCACGAGCTTGACGGGCTTGCGTAAAGGTAACACAATAGCTGTTGCGAGGTCGTAGTGCAAAGATCAATTAGTAACCGCGCCTTTTCAACCTTAACCTATGTAATGGAGAAAAGTCAGGTCAAGTCACAGAGTTCATATATCCATCCACAGAACAAAACTTTGCCCTGCTTAGCGCCTGTCTTACTCAGCTGTCAATATACTGCCTAAAATAATAAATATACTAGTATTAGACATCGTAAGCCATGTTCCCATGCTTCCGTGGGTTTTGAACACTTGATTATTGGAACGGACAGCGTTAAGTTACCATTCATCATTACTTCACTCAGAGACAATTGCTAAGGGTAGGCTATTACAGTGAACTTGTCCGATGACTGACGCTGATAGGTGTGTCAGAAATTGGCAACCTCCAACAACTATGTTACATACAAGAGGCGAGGTTTAATAGGCGTTACTAGGATAAGAACATGACAACGCGAAGGTAATTTCATGACAACATGAGCACCTACAAACTTGTATATCATTACAGTTGAATTATGGAATGCAGAAACCTCTTAGATCTAGTTCAAGAATTCATTTTTCTGGAGAGAACAAACTACAGAATACCGTTGTATATTCCAACATCATATGCAAATCTTTTGAATTAATAAGCTAATTGCAAAGGGCCATTAACTACAAAATAGCCTATATCTAACAGAAGTCGACTCACTTGACAATAGCACCGTAAAGTCGCTGGTAGATGATACCTTCGCAACTGTCTCCCATGCTATCCTTCTACTTAGCATACAGGTCTCACAGGTGCTCGATTTAAGTGCCGCTCATCTTTACCATAATTCTGTGAATTTCATCGCTGGATCGTCACTTAAACGAGAGGATAATTTTTGTTTCAATGGAAAACCACAGAATGTTACCCATAATATTAGCCCAAGTTAATAGTGATCGGACCGGATATTCCTCAGTCACGAACATTTCTGGAAACCAATTGCGAGTCTTGGAAGAATAATGACACATTCTAACTATAGTGAGTTGTGAGAAAAATATGACCACTAGATTTCACCTTTGAGCACACCTATTTTACATCATTCTTTCTTGGCAATATGCAATAAGCTTTCTTCATGCGAATAGACTGTTCGCTACGTGAATTATACAGGGTGTCTTTTATGTACATTTGGAGAATGATAGGTCGTGTAGGGGACGGGTATAGAAGTAATTTGAGATAGGGAACGTGGGGTTGGAGCGCCCTCCTTAACCCCTAAAATAAGGGTTGATTCAGGCCCTCAACCCTGTAAGTTAGGCAACCGACCCAAGCCTCTATTACTGTTCTCAATCCTTTAACTCTTGGCAAGATTCATTTCACCATGTGGCGCTGGCGTAATGGATAGCGTTGCGGTGCGAAAGGCCGGTAGTCCCGGCCAGCGACACATGGTGAAATGAATCTTGCCAAGAGTTAAAGGATTGAGAACGGTAATAGAGGCTTGGGTCGGTTGTCTAATTTACAGGATGGAGGGCCTGAATAAACCCTTATTTTAGGGGTTAAGGAGGCCGCTCCAACCCCAAGTTCCCTATCTCAAATTACTTCTATACCCTTCCCCTATACGACCTATCATTCTCCAAAGGTACATAAAATACACCCTGTATATAAAACTTCATATGTTAAGCGCTCTCCTTCAAAGCTCTAGACAGTTCGTTCTAACCTCGCTCAGTCTGGTGCCATTTAAATATGTGTAAATATGGCAATCCTCTGTCAGTAGATTTACTAGTACATCAAACATCCCTCCAGTATTCAGGTAAGGTTTGAAGCTATGCATCATCTCGATACGATTACTGAGATGCTAAACATTTATGGCAAATATAATCATGTGTCTTCTCAATGACACAGAAGAGATGGTGTATGAGGAGCTATTCATCGTTCAGCAATAGTGAGATAGTTAGACAGAGACATTCGGTCCAGGTTCAATCAACCCTCAGGGCATTTAAATCGCCTGCTGTCAATGACAGATAACACAGATCGTAATGAAATAAAGTAACCTTAAAATCCCGACTGTGTAATTTGAAAAGTGTCAAACTTTAGAGTAAAAGGAACGTGAAGGTCTATCTCCAGGCTGACACTCACCATACAAAATAGGACTTCGGTATGCCATGGAGTTTGAATCCGTTCGAACGTGGGACAGTTGGAAGTGCGCCATTCATAGAAACCTCTTTCTATACAGTTTTGGAGAAATATTTAATCATGTAATTTACTCCCCCAAATACTAACAAAAGCCTTAGGCTGCGTATTATGTACTGCTCGGGTCTAAGCTGCGTGAACATGAGAGGAATGTGCATCACGGACTATGAGAAGTGGTGTTGACGAGTGATGAGGTTTCTCGGTCGGTGCATACAGTAGTACAGAACCAAACACATTGGTCGGTGACTCACTCACTTATTCGTAACACCACAGTGGTTTCAGCAAAGGCCCTATGTGAGCAGTATTGGAATCGAAAGAATACCAGATATCACGGCGGCCTGTTGACAGACCCCTCTCTTCTCGCCTGACCCTTCCCTGCTCTTTTTCCTCACCCCGCAGGTTCACAGAGCTTGGACCCGAGCAGTACTAAATTCATTATCGGGCACTGTGGTCGATTTTTTATTCCTCTGAACCCTTAAAATGGTTTTAATCAATGTATACATATCTTTTTACAGTCATTTTCTGGACAACTTACAGTAGTTGAGCTTTATCGACATTCTGTGACCTGAAACAGAATCGATTCGTAAAAGACAGAAGAAGTAAAAAGACAAAATGGTTTCAGTGTACAACTGTCTTTCAATTGCACTAAAGTGAAAGTAAGTCTTTATATTGCATTTATGTGGCAACCACAGTACGATATAACATGAACGAATCGAAAGGGCTTTTCGCGGTTTGAGTTACCATGAAGTTGTTCTTTCAAGCTGTATGGCCAATTTTCTCCTACATGGGTATTTAAAGAGTTAAGCCTGTAATTACAGGTGAAGTCACACTTACACAAGTGGTCATACCACATACACACACACACAAACACACACACTACTTAGAAACAATTGATCTACATAAAAACACACGGAGTAGCAGGAAAGTTCGAGAATGAACAGCTAACATTTCATATAATATAAAAACTCATGCACCAGTTTCCTATTCATACATTACAGTAGGGTAATCCCCCCACAAATAAAAAAAAAGCAAACAAACCCAGGATTTTTTAAACGAGGAACTGATATAAAGTATATGGACTAATTTCAATAACCAATTGAATTTACAACTTACCCTTCGAAATTGTGTCATCAGGTGTTACATTCCCGAAGAAACTTATCATGATAAAATAAAATGTTCCAACTATCGTAATCGTAAAGTGTATTGTTTATATAATTAAGTTACTATACTTTATTGCAGCGTCATGACCATAGAAAATATATAAGCTACGCATATACTGTAAATGATTCTCTTCTCCGAGCCACATGCTTCACACCAAATAACTGAAAAATTGAGGTTATACAAACAGCACACTAGTTAAATATAGATGGTTACTCCTTACTATAGTCAACTGAAGATCTTTCCCGTTATCTGCATATTGTTATGCGACATTTCTCTCAAAATATTTTGCATAAAACACACACCTATTCATTGTTTGATTCGTGAATTTTATATTTTTACATATGTTTTTTATGAAAGCCGTAAATTGTAGCGAAGGAAGAACGAAAGAAAGAATGAAAGAAAGAAAGAAAGTGCTGACACTGTAATTAAATTAGAGAATGAACGATGCGGGTTGAGTTCTGTTTTCTTTACACTCCATTTTAGCACTTCTGTGTACCATTGCGCAATATAAATTAATGAAGTGTTTCGTCACGTATAATGACAGACTGGCGAAAACCATTTGAGATTGTCTCTACCATCTAATGATGCAGAAGCAAGCAGTGGAACCTGCTGTGACGTGAGAGTTATAGATGGGTAAAATAAAAAGGGGTAATAATAACACAGAGACTGGAGACCTCAACGGTAGAATAATACACGAACTCCTTATTAGAGGTACGCTAACCCGTTTTAATTTCATGTTTGCTACAAAATTAAATTATAGAAGCTCATTCCAATTCATTATTATTACAATAAGACAAGCCTGAATACGGAACTATTTTAAAAAGGTTCATGTATCACGTGGTAGCAGTGGACGATGTTTACCTTCATTACATATTTCATAAACTACAAACAGTTGATAATGTAATCAGAGATTTACTCAAACAAAATTTAATGTTTATTGTTACAATTTTCCAGAGGCGTAGCGCTATAATACGCCGATACGCCGGGCGTTCCCTGATTTAAAAATTAGAATGTGTATTCATCAAAGAGTAAAATATAAATTCGTTTTTAATTTATATAAATGCGGCGATAGCATATTACATGGCGCTTAGTTATTTTATTTCCGCACCCACCATATAACTAGTCTTAGCCCAGCCACGGTCCACTGCTGTGCTTTGCTTTTCTTGTACGCCAGAACTTCTTGGCGTCAAGAGCTATGTACCACCCCGGCCAGGCCACGGATCAGCGCATGCGCGAGTTCATTCTTGCTTCTCGGAAGGGAAGTGCTTCCGTACGCCGGCGTTTGGCTGGCGTAAACCACAGATTACGTACTACACCGATGGTGCCAAATAAATCCTATCTGGTTGACACCCACTGGCGTAAACTTTGTATGATCACTGTTCTGTTAACTCAATGGCCCAATCGCTGCGCTAGTGATAGTTCGAACTGTAGAAGTGTAGTTAATTTTAATTGTGCGCGAGTGTGTTTAATGCTGCCAATATGACTGAAGTAAGTTCACAGGACTCGAATGTTATTAATTTTCTAAAGGCAACTCCTTTGAGCACTTTATCATATGAACAGCGATGTGAATTAAAAACAAAAAGACCAAAGCCAAATTTATCAATTAAAGAAGCTGGTAAAAATCGCACACGGAGTTTTCAGTTTTCTTGGTATGACAGGTTTTCCTGTCGAACTGGGTGTGTTGAAATAAACAAAATGTTTTGTTACGTTTGCCTTATGTTTGGGCCGAAAGATACTGAATGGTGCAACAGAAGGAATTTCGGACCTGAATAATTCAATTAACAAAGCTGTAAAACACCAGTCTTCAAAATACCATTTGTTACATTGTGAAGCATATCATCTGCTAGGTAAAACTCGCATTGAGCATGCATTTTCTGAAGTTGCTCGACTACAAGCAGTAAAACATCATGAGATCGTGTCTTCAAACAGGCAGTATGCGCGACGACTCATTCAATCTGTAGTATTTCTCAGTACACAAGAACTAGCCTTCCGAGGGCATAGAGAAGATGAAAGTTCTATTAACAAGGGTAATTATTTGCAATTGTTGAATCTGCTCGCTCAAAATGAATCGATAGTTAGAGACCATTTAGAGTCATCATCATTATTAAAAGGAATATCTCCAGACATTCAAAATGACTTGATAGGAGTTAAAATAATTGCATTAAATGAAAAAAATCAAATCCGAAATAAATGAATCCCCCTTTCTATCCATACAATCGGATGAGACATTAGACGTGTCATGTAAGAGCCAGATGAGCATAATATTTAGATATTGTGTGGATGATAGAATAGAGGAGAGATTCGTCGGCTTTTATGACGTTACCAAGAATAAAACAGCTGCGGGATTGTCAGAAATCGTGCACAAAGTTTTACTTGACTGGGAAGTAAATGGAGAAAAAGGCGTAAGCCAGACATACGATGGCGCAGCTGTAATGGCAGGCTGATAAGGAGGCGTTCAAAAGCTAATGAAACAGTTTTGCCCATATGCTCTTTTCGTCCATTGTTACGCCCACCAATTAAATTTGGTACTCCTGTATGGCTCAAAAACAATAAATCAGGTTCGTTTGTTTGTCTGTACCTTGACTGCTTTTCACAGTTTTTTTTCAGCAAATCTTCTAAAAGGACAGTTTTGTTGACCAAAAGAGGATTTAAGCTTCCACGAGCAATCAATACGAGATGGAATTTTCATTCGAGGGCAGTTTTCACCATTATTAAACATTTCCAAGAATTGTAATGTATTTTGATGAAATTATTTATGATGAAAATAGTGAATGGGATGACGATTCTGTGAACTGTGCCATTGGTCTCAAATAACATATAGATGACCCAATCTTTGTATATTACCTATGTGTATTCGAAGCTTGTTTCTTTTACACTGATCATATTTTCAAATTGTTACCATCATCGACAGTGAGTATTGTAACTTACCATAATGAGAAAGAGGCTGTCGTCAAAAGCATAGAAAACTTAAGAAATGAAGATCTCACTGACATATGCGTTCAAAAAAAGCATCGAGTTGAATGAAAACGTAACGTATGATGGCAATCAAAAGAACACTTTGAGAGTGCTGACTTTTGGAATAGTAGATTCACTAACAGCTCAAATGAAAAGTAGATTCGAAGATCGTACTCATCTAAATTCCATAGAGTTAGTACAAGGAAATGAAGTTTAAAAATACACCGAAACATTCCCCCATAGCAAATTAGATTTTGTTGGTAAAACAGTATCCATTCTTTAATGTTAACCAATTACTATAAATGAACTTCACATTGTTTATGCAGATCAGACAAAGCATTTAGCTCTAAAAGATATTTTAAAATATTTTGTTACGAACGGTCTTGACTCCATCTATCAGGAAGTAACTAAACTACTACGCTTTGTACTGACTATTCCAACTACTACAGCTATCGATGGCGTAGTTGGTAGCATGCTGAGCTTATATGCTCAAGATAGCGGGTTCAAACCCAGCCAAAGTCGTCGGATTTTTTAAGAGCGTTAAAAATCCCTCAGTATGCCTTCGTTCGGAGGGGAAGTAAAGCCGGCGGTCGCATGTCATAGATTTATGGCATGTTAAAGAACCTTCCAGTAATTACACCTGTGTGAAGCTAAATTGGATAGGTTAAGAATGTAAACAACGCTCTTAGGTTTCTACGTTCGTTGCCGAGAGCCGACTGCGGTGGCGTCTAGTACTTAAGTTCTGAACTTGGCCTAGTAGTCGTTGACGGTGGCGCTTAGCGGCAAAAGTAGGAACTATTTGAAAAATTCTAAGTTGCAGTCTGTACTTAAATTAAAAAAACAGGTAACACACACTAATACAGTCATCACAATTACCACCGGTTATCAGACAGATTCTACACACACCCAAAGTGCACGGGGCTACATGACCGCGTTGTCGCAGCCCCTAAACTTAAGAACCAACCAACCAACTACTACAGCTAGTAGTAAACGCAGCATGAGCACGCTGAAAAGAATTAAAACCTACCTTAGAAATTCTATGAGCAATAGTCGCTTGTCGTGTATAATTCATTGGCTATTGAAAAAAAAAAGTGAGCTTTCATCAGAGCCCGCATTCCTTGAACACATCATAGACGTTTTCGCAGAAAATAAGAAACGACGAATGAAGCTGATGTACAAGACTGTGTGAGGTATGTGACAGTATCTTTCATATTAGCTTTTTGATTTGTTCCGTAGTTTAACTGTCGTTTAAAACTTTGGCGTCCCCAGCTCAAAAGTTCACGCTACGCCACTGCAATTTTCATCCATTTTGAATGGTTCATCTTATTATTGCAGCTTTCAGTCGCTCCACACACAATCATTCCAATTTCTGGAATATTGTCAAGCGAGTCCCGTGTGAGAACCCTCTGGAAATAAATTGCATGTGGTAGAAAAGGCAAACTGCTAATCTAATCCACTGGATATGGTTTAGGTGCAAGTGAACAATCATCAGTCTACCGCGTGTCACCATGCTGGCATGGTACGTAAATTATCAAGTTTATATCTCCTAAAGGAATAGTGTTCATGGAAGGTCTAGACTATGACAGTGAAGGATGTTTTCAACATTGAGTTGCTTGCATGAAGGGCTAGAACTGTGGATTTTTAATAGAATAGTTACTTGGAAGGAAGAAAGGAAGGATGAAAGAAAGGAAGAAAGAAAGAAAGAAAGAAAGAAAGAAAGAAAGAAAGAAAGAAGAAAGAAAGAAAGAAAGAAAGAAAGTTAGTTAGTTAGTTATGGTTGTTTTAAGGGGCGGAACTACGAGGTCATCTGCCCCTGGAAAGGAAGAAAGGAAGGAAGAAAGGAAGGAATAAAGAAAGAAAGGAAGAAAGAAAGAAAGAAAGAAAGAAAGAAAGGAAAGAAGGAAGAAAGGAAGAAAGGAAGGAAGAAAGGAAGGAAGAAACAAAGAAAGAAAGAAAGAAAGAAAGAAAGAAAGAAAGAAAAAGGAAGAAAGGAAGGAAGAAAGGAAGGAAGAAAGAAAGAAAGAAAGAAAGGAGGGAAGAGAGAAAGAAAAGAGGAAGGAAGGAAGGAAGAAAGGAAGGAAGGTAGGAAGAAAGAAAGGAAGGAAGAATGGAGGGAAGGAAGGAAGAAAGGAAGAAAGGAAGGAAGGAAGGAAGGAAGAATGGAGGGAAGGAAGGAAGGAAGGAAGAAAGGAAGGAAGGAAGAAAGGAAGGAAGAGTGGAGGGAAGGAAGGAAGAAAGGAAGAAAAGAAGGAAGGAAGAAAGGAAGGAAGAATGGAGGGAAGGAAGAAAGGAAGAAAGGAAGGAAGAATGGAGGGAAGGAAGGAAAGGAGAAAGAAAAGAAGAATGGAGGGAAGGAAGGAAGAAAGGAAGAAAGGAAGGAAGAATGGAGGGAAGGAAGGAAGGAAGGAAGGAAGGAAGAAAGGAAGAAATAATAATAATGTTATTGGTTTTATGTCCCTTTTAACTACTCTGGCTTTTAGAGACGCCGGGGTGCCGGAATTTTGCCCCGAAGGGGATCTTTAACGTGCCAGTAAATCTACTGACACGGCTCCCTCGATTTGCGCACCCTCAAATGCCAGCTGACTGCGCCAGGATACGAACCTGCAACCTCGGGCTCAGCAAGCGAGAACGTTACCGCTGAGCCACGCAGCCAGTTAGGAAGAAAGAAAGGAAGAAAGGAAGGAAGAAAGGAAGTAAGAATGGAGGGAAGGAAGGAAGGAAGAAAGGAAGAAAGAAAGGAAGGAAGGAAGAAAGGAAGGAAGGAAGAAAGAAAGAAAGAAAGAAAGAAAGAAAGAAAGAAAGGAAGAATGGAGGGAAGGAAGGAAGAAATGAAGAAAGGAAGGCAGGAAGAAAGGAAGAAAGGAAGGAAGAAAAAAAGGAAGAAAGGAAGGAAGAAAAAAAGGAAGGAAGGAAGGAAGCTTATGGTATTACGTGCCCGTTAATCTTGCGGAGTATGAGCCAAGCGACCTCCTTTCTACGTGGAATCCGAGCTACAGGATATGGTATTCCACTTCGAAAAACTTACATGTCTCTCTGTTAGCTTTAAAGTCAGAAACGATTGGGTCAAATAGGTTTCTGTTTTATTTATAAATTGAATAATATTTGAACGAGGTTTGGTGCTTTAAATAATGTCAATGCGTTTTCTGGGAGCTGAGCAGAGATAATATAATTATGTAAATCAAGACAATAAAAGAGCTGTTGTTGAAAGACGACTGTAGGTTAGACGAGATAAGAACACGAGGTACTTACATCTTTACCAGAACATTAGTACATAGGTACAATAATATCTTGCCGTCAACAACGGATAGCATGGCTTTCTAACATTAGAAAACCAGTTTAAAATATTAGTTGTTAGATTAAAAGCACTGACAAATTTCGTAATTAAAATTATTTATGTACCTGCGAAAATAACCAAAACCACTCAACAGGCTATTTTTCAAATGAACTGCTAATAAATACAATGGAAAATATTATTATTCAATTGATAGTGACAACTCCACGGGACTAACGGATTGAAGAGGTTGCTTCTCGTATGTAATTTGGTTTCTATATTCAATCCATTTTGATGATTACATGACCTTCTGGCATAGTATTGATTAATTAAAATAAAATTCTGTCAGGTATAATACCGCCTGATTTAAGAGGTTCAAATGCTTTCGTACGAGAGTACAGGAAGATTGAAATGGACCCTCAATTGCCTGTTCTGGATGATATTCCCGCTCTCAAGATACCGAGGCTCAAGTCACGTCATCCATCTTTGCGTGATGCTGTCGCTTTGGCCGATGGGCACTTCTACCCTTTAGAAGAATGGAGAAGTCGCTGAAAAGTTGCCACAGACAGTTCCGTACACATCTTTTCTGGTGTACTTCTTCCTAGTGGACATCATCATCTACCGCGTAAGCCCTGGACCACACTGAACCGGGTGAGAACAAATCATGGACGATGTAAGAACGCCCCTTATATGTGGAAATACAGTATGTTACATCACCGGAGTGTGACTGTGGTGCCTCTCAACAAACAATCCCCCATATTGTAAGTCAATGTGTGCCTCGTTCCTATACAGGTAGCCCAAATGACTTTCTGGAACCAACAGAGGAAGCCATACAGTGGATCACCCAACTGGACATTGCAATAGAATTAATCTTGCTCGCGGGAAACATGTTTCTTGTATGTATCTAACTTTTTGCGATACGCTAAATAATAATCCGAGGACAACTTTGACATAGACTCAAGTTTCCAATACCAGATAAGTTGACATAACCTTATTCCAATCCAGTTCAGTGTTCGAGTATCTTGTGTATTCGCCACATTAAGATATAACCATACAGTTAGGCCACTAGTTTGAATAGGAACTGTTGATCTAGAACATAAATAACAAAATACTGCAGACAATATCATTCATGAAGTGTCACAATATATCACAGGTTAACATACCTAAACTACATTAATAATAACGCAACAACCATACAAGTGAGCAATACTATCTGTAAATAAGTTTGACGCGTTACAAAAGTTTTTAAAAACTTGTAAAATCTAAACATTGTAGGCCTATATATTTGTACATAAGTGTAATTCATAAACATTGTACATTAACTAAGCCTAAGTGAGCAGGATCTGATGACGATCGTTTGACGATCGAAACATGTCATACAATTAACCCTTTATAGGGCAGAATAGTATGAAAAATATTGTATTTGTATTTATCTAATTTAACTTTAATTATTTTAGCCTAATTGTAATTATCAATTTTTGTTCATATTTATTTTGATAATTTATTTTTTTAAATTATTCTTAAAATCTCAAAATTAAGATTGTAAAATTATTATAATTTTAATTCTTATGAGCTTATTAATTTTTAATTTTTAGAAGCATATCTATGTTTATATGAAATTTTATTATCATATTTTTTTCACTCTTTAATTTTAATTGTGATTTTAAAAAGAATAATATTTCAAGCAAGCTTATGTCTAATATATGGTTTCCAGAAATAGTATCACTTCCCAACAACAACAAAACTCGTTGATACCTATATGGTTGAAAGATTCAACCATCAGTATTTTTGACAATATAAATAATTTGTCCTTATAGTAGGTGGTAAATATACAGACCACTGACTAAAAGAGGGTTAAGTACCCCCATTTTATTACATAAAAGCGTGTTATTTTGTATTCCCTCCATCTATTATTCTTGTACCAATTTTGCAAATCGGTACATGTTCATCTTATCTTCGAGACGCAGCAGGGGCTCCCGGCCTGGCCGGATTATCATGAGAGCATACACCAGGGGCTCTTCTGAGAATTCCATTCGCCAGCCTGGCGCCTGACTACTCGTGAAATGGGATCGCCAGACCCTTCTGCCAGGATTTCTATCCTTCGTGCGAACTGTCACTTAAAGTATTATCCCTGATAGACACTTGTAAAGAGGGATAAGTCAAGCTTTGATCCGTGAACTTTGAAAGGTGAACATTTGCTGTCAGCTTCATTCGCCAAGCTCTTATTCTGAGAAAAATCTTACAAAGGACATTGTGTAACGCCTCGACTCCTAGAAGGTTTCTACGCAGTAACCTGTATGGGCTGATATTCTATAGTACCCACTCAAGACCTTGAACTCTGGCTTTGTTTTGGCCGGTTGAGCAACTGGTCGCAGTTGGTACTACTGGAGGGTTGTGGTGGGGGATACGCTGATATACAAGGGTGGAATCTGTGACTCGACGAACAGTGTGTGAGGAAGTTTGCTGACAGAAAGACTCTTGACCACTTGCCTCCGGGGAAAACGTGTGTGCAGTTTTCCCCGGAGGGTTCGAAGACACCAGGTGGTACTATCATGATTTAATTACTAAGGGGCATAACCAAGGACGATCAATACAAACTTTGACTGCTAAATTTTGTAACGTCATTTTAAGGCCGCGTGTCGGCGGTCCGTAAGCTTAACTAGATAAAGTCTATTTTAGCACTTTAGTATGTAATCTTTTGGAGGGTCTAGTAATACTTTGGTGGTACCTTTATATGTAATTACTGCAGGGGGGGATTATTATTGCCCTATTTCCGGTTAGCTGGATGGGAACCTCGTGGGTTTTAATTCTTGGTCAGACAGCCTCGACGGGACGGTCAATGCTGGACTGTGGAGGTTGTCAGATCTTTCCGTTCCACTAAGGGGCGTTTCGGTTGTTTGATGCAACATTGTTTTGGAAGTAGCACCAGTCTAACTTCATGTTGTTATTCCTTTAGTTTTGTCGTCAGGGGAATCATTTTAATCAAATTCATTTCTATCACAAATGTAGATGTGTGTAATCTTGCCAAGCGGGCAAGTGTCTGGTTTGTTTAGGTTAAGTGATTCATTGGTGTTTTATTAGATCATATTTGTCAGTTGGTTAATTAAGTGGTGGAAGGCTGTCTCTTGTAATTGTTTTATTTTACTGCTCAATACATGTTAGCTTATTTCGATTTGTCATATTATTTATTGCATGAAGTCACTAGGAAGATTATTCCCCTTTTCTTCTTCATCTTTGGCAGGGTCAATTTAATACGGCCTGCTGAGGTACGCATCCAGCGTTCCACTCAACAAGCTGGTCTTGACATTGGTTTCGTCCCGCCTGTTCTCTTTTCCTAAATCGAATGAGGGTGTTCTTGAAAACCAAGCAAATCGGAACATTCGCTCCTAGGTTTTTTTTGCTGTGAACTCAGCTGGCCTAGCGAGTAATTAAATTAGGCCTTTCCTGTGTGTTATCATTTATTAATTTCTGATATGGTAATATCATGTTAATAAAGCATTTTTGATATGCAAATTTTATTATCATCTTGGGTTATCGAATAGGGAAGGGGGGATGAGAGCACTGTTACAATGGTAGCAGTGAGCGTGGTTTTGTTCTGTGATCTTGCCATTAGCAAACAATCCTTCCTATCGACTGATTGCAGTAATTAATTAAAATTAAATTCAGTAACTTAATTAACGAAGATTGGGCCCTCCTCCTTATTAATCTTTTCTCCACATAGGTAGGCTAGTTATTAGAGCTGAACCTAATACATGTTGTGATTTGATTTCATGTAAAATAACCTGCTGTGTACACCAAAGACCAAATGAACAATTCTGTCGTCAGCTGTTAAGACGAGCAGATAGCCGAAAGTGGCAATCACGTGCGCTGGACGAAAGTCAGGACTGACGGGAGAGTAATGGCCGTGCTGCGTTGCCAGATTGACGAGTTGACCGGCTGAAGGAATTTCACACGTGGTGAGTTTTGATATGCTGTTTGTATGTTTTGGGGTGGTTGTAAATTCATTCTGTTTCTTGTAGGAAATAGTCCAGCTCAATTTTACTGCGTCTGTGCTAATGTACACCTCGGGAAGTGTTGTTTTGACAAATTGTGTCACGTGTTGGAAAGAATAAAATGTTTGTCTGATTGGAAGTAGTTTTGGTAAAATTTAAATTAGTGACGTTTTAAATTCTCTTGAAAATAGGCTGAAATTAATAAACTTGTATTTCCAGTAAGAATAACTTAGTGTCTGTTTTGATGTGTGTTTAGTGCACGCCTGTTGAATCACGTAGTGATTTTGAACTATCATGGCGGCGACTGTGACCAAGTTATTATTTTATGCAACTGATGTCGGTAAAAATGTGAATTGCGTGTGTGGATTTATCATCAGCAGGTTCTTTGGGGTAAATCTGTAATTATTCTCAATAATTGTTAGTGATGTAAGGCTGAAATTCTGCAATTCGCTGTGCATAATACGTGTGAGGTATAATTGGTAGTGATCAGCTGTTCATTAGGCCAAACATTTCAAGTTTTGTTGTCATTTCTTTAGCTGGGGGTTAATTATTTCGCTGTTGGTAGTTCTGTCAAATTAAATTGGACCGTGAGAGTATTAAAATTTGGTATTGTCAACTTATTCTGCGTTAAATTAATTCTGGAAAATGGTCGAATTGCTGTCTATATGTACGTTCGGTAATTGTGTTTTGAATGATGTTAAATGTCGAATTGCGTGTGTGCTAATTCAGTATAAATGAATCAGGTGAGTGTTTACGTATGTTTGATTTATGTTTAAGTTTGCCTAGTAATTGGGGGGGGGGGGGCGAGTAAATTGTCTTGTTGTGACATGGGATTTTAAGGTTAGATTGTCATCTAAATTGGTCAAGTATTAAATGGCTTTAATATTCAGTATCTTAGTGTGTTTTTCGTTGAGTGACTTACTAAGTGGGATATTTCTGGGAGGCAGTCACCTTCACGTCGCATCTCATTTAGGGTGTAAATAAATATTTTCCCCCGATTCGTGTCTTTCGTTTTAGGACGTTTTTCTACGATGTAAGGAGAACTGTGATTTCGGGGCTACAACGACGGGTTGTTTTATCAGGTCCTCACGTGAGTTGATACTCCGTTGGCGTTATAGTGTCTTGACGATCCGAAAACTAACATACTGGTGTAAATGGGGAATTTTAGGATTGTCCAGGGAAGGGAACACGTATGTCTGGTGCATGCATGAATGTATTTCTGTGGTTGATTGTGTTCAGGATGAAAGAGTGTGTGTGATGCGATTTTTATTGCTGCCCTGACTAGGAATCGAACTGGTGTTCTTTGGTGGTCAAAATTGTATTTATTTTCTTTTGTAATCCTTCAGTTTTTTTTAATCTTGCTGATTGAATGAAAGTCATGTGTGAATGAATTGATGTAAGTTTGAAATTTGAATTTGGGTGGGAGTAATTGAGGCCTAATTGCCAGTAACGTAAGATGGATTATTATTAATTTTATATTAGTTGTATTAGTTGCATTTTGAAAATGGACCTATTATGCAGATGTGCTTCGTATGGGGATCTACTGTCAGGAGTCCATTTAATTTGGGGTGTGAGTACCATCTTGATTGGGCCCGGGCAGGGTGTATATAGTATTTGCCCGAGTCGAGTGACTGTAGGTATGGGACTTCGTTATCTCGGTGAAAGGCTAATTTTTTTGGGGTATTTAGAAGCCACTCGTCCAGTTAGTATGGAGAGTCGGGCCACAATTGGTGAGCTGTCGGTAAGTGTTTCTATACCATAGGGTATTTTGTGTTCATGATATTTGTACGATTGCTAATTTGCATAATTGAAAGTAACGGGTTATTGTAGTGGGTGGTAAAATCTTATAATGAGATGTTTGAGAAGGATGTGTGATGGATGATGGATGAATGTTAGGAACTGGAGTCCTGTGTTCGAGTTCCAGTGATGAAGTTGCTAGCTCTGGGAATACTTGTTGATTTTTGGTATATAAAAAAAGGGTTATTTGGTAGTTCGGTTGGTGAAAGTTTTCCTTTAGGGAGATATCCTGCGGTGGCATGCTGAGCTGTCGTTGTATGTCAGCTGCTGTGTTCACTAGTCTGGTTTTGAGATTTTTTGAGGTTGCAGTGTTTTGTTTGCGATGGCATTGAAATAGGCTGGTTCGTTAGTTATTCATAACTTGCAGTTTCTTGCTGTTAGGCGGCTAGTTTTTTCTATTGTGGTTGCATTTCTGAAGGGTTGTAGGTTCGTGAGATTTCATGTAGACTCCCGTTAGCTTGGGTGTGTTCACTTCACAATCAGCTGTTGTAGGCGTTCATGCATATTTTGATATTTTGATTCTGGAGTTTTCACTTGAGGGTGTTTCAGTGCATTAGTTGGTTAGTTATTTATAACTTGCAGCCTTGATCTGTTAGACCGCTAGGGTCTCTGTTGTAGTCTCAACTCTGAAAAGTTCTGGGTTCGTTAAAATTTCGAGTAGCCCCGTCATCTTGGGTGTGTGTGAGTTCGGCTGTTGCTACCGGATGTTCTGATCGATTGTGAGCCTTAGTGACAGTTAGTGTCCTGGGTAGTTACTGGAGTAATCATGTTTGGTGGTAAAAATAATTTAAATTCTCTGAGTAATAGAGTGTTGGTAGTTTGGCAGTTTTTTTTAGTGCGAGGTTCCAAAGTGGTTTGGTGAGAGCTGGATTTATGGATTTATTTTGAAGATTTTAATTGCTTCGTGCCTTTTGAAATGTAACATCGGTCATTTCTGTGACTTGTAATTCTGAATAAATTAGCTTTGATATTCTGGGAGGAATTTTATTGGCGTTAGAATTTGGGGAGATACAGACACGTGTTGTTAGTCAAGGAGGTTGTGAATTTTGAGATTTTAAGTAGCTTCGTGAAGTTAATGTTTTGGGAACGTATGATGACAGTGGTGCGTTGAAGCATCATGGGTTCGATTTGAGTGTGGTCATAAAGTGTCTCCCGGTGTTTGGATGGTGAACATTAATGGTAGGTGACACACGTTGTTTGTTAGAGATGTCTGTAGTCTGTGGTAACGCTAGTTAGAGAAATTTTCGGGGTTTGATTGTCTGTGTTGTGTAATTGGAAGGTGAACCACGCGCACTAGGGTGTGTGTGACGCTTGGTGGGTGCCCTACCTTGTGTCGAATGTGTATTTATGTTTTGGTAATGTGTTGTACTGTCATCTTCTGAGGCGGCCATGCCTTTGTGGGGAAAGATGTTAATTACCCTCTGTGGGGTCGTGTGTTGATCCGGAGGGGGAGCTCAGGTACCGAGCTGATTTTGTCGTGATGGCCAGGGTTTGGTGGCGCAAGAGTGATGTTCCTCCCGGTGTCATAAGGGAGAGGACCTGTCATGTGAAGGACAGGGCGGTGTTTGTTTGTGTAGTGTGTGAATGACAGTGCATACTGTTTTAATAATTCACGTCAGGTTATGAACTGCAGTCCTCGTGCTGTTTTCCTGGTTCGCTAGTTGTCCTATGGAATTTAGGGTTATTTATGTTTTGTGTTGTCACCGGGAACATTGCCCGTTGGCAGATATGGAGTGGAAGAAATATCGGGGTGACAGCCCGATGGAATTAAGGGCATTCTTATTATTAAAGTGTGAATGTGTGTGTGAATTATGTGGGTGACGTGGTTTTTCCTTATTTTGTTTGTCTTGCTGCTAGTGTGCTTGCGTGATAGGATGTTGTGGTCTCTGTTCCTCCTGTCCTTGGAGGCCACTGAGGGCAGTGTGGGTCAGGAACATGTAAAATTGAGCAAGACATGTAATTTGTGTTTGTGTGCATATCAAAACGAGCTCTGTGTGATGCTTTCAGTGCAGTAGGTAATTTTGTAATGTATTTAAATTGAGCTATACCACGGGCGGTATAATAAATGTAGTTTTATGGAATGCCCCGTGCGGCATGTTCATGTAATTGTCATTGTGAATTTTGGAAATAGTTACGTGCTGTCCTGATTTCGTGAAGTCGCAGAAAAAATGGTCTTTCGGTTTTGGTTAAGGTAAATTCATTTTGAGAAATTGTTTAAAATTTTTGGTGGGCAAGTTTGTAGGTGCCTTTGATTTGCGAATTCTAAAGAAAAATTCTGGGGTCTGTACACCTTAGTTAAATTTTAGTTATTCTTACTAAGTATTGTAGTGAACTTTCAATTAAGCTTGTTAACGTCAGTCATATCGTATAGTTGGTTGCCCCTTTCGTGTGTTTTTCATTCTTCAGTGGACCTTTAATTATGCCCTGGACACTATCTCTTTGCGCAGAACCTTGTTTGAAGCCTCAAGTATCCCTTGTGACATGAAAGACTCTTAAGTGAACTTCGATGGGACACTAATGCTTCGTGTAATGTTTTTTTTATCCTTCCTGGGATAACTTCAGCTGTTATGGGCTGGTTGGCTGGCCTGGAACGATTGTTCCCTCTAAGGGAACTGTATTTGGGCATTACGCTGCTGTTCTGATGTGTGTTTCAGTGGTCACTATGTGGGACGTGTACTACCAATCTGGGCCCAGTTTGGAGGTACCATCTAGGTCCCATGGCATCTTTCTACCCGAGGAGATCTACATCAAGATCCGCTGGCGGAGATTGGAGTAGCCTCTTCAGCTGCCACGAGACCAGCTGGACACCATCACCCTGTTCATCATCTCCCCATCGTCTTCCTTTGGAGGAGGAGGATGTACCAATTTTGCAAATCGGTACATGTTCATCTTATCTTCGAGACGCAGCAGGGGCTCCCGGCCTGGCCGGATTATCATGAGAGCATACACCAGGGGCTCTTCTGAGAATTCCATTCGCCAGCCTGGCGCCTGACTACTCGTGAAATGGGATCGCCAGACCCTTCTGCCAGGATTTCTATCCTTCGTGCGAACTGTCACTTAAAGTATTATCCCTGATAGACACTTGTAAAGAGGGATAAGTCAAGCTTTGATCCGTGAACTTTGAAAGGTGAACATTTGCTGTCAGCTTCATTCGCCAAGCTCTTATTCTGAGAAAAATCTTACAAAGGACATTGTGTAACGCCTCGACTCCTAGAAGGTTTCTACGCAGTAACCTGTATGGGCTGATATTCTATAGTACCCACTCAAGACCTTGAACTCTGGCTTTGTTTTGGCCGGTTGAGCAACTGGTCGCAGTTGGTACTACTGGAGGGTTGTGGTGGGGGATACGCTGATATACAAGGGTGGAATCTGTGACTCGACGAACAGTGTGTGAGGAAGTTTGCTGACAGAAAGACTCTTGACCACTTGCCTCCGGGGAAAACGTGTGTGCAGTTTTCCCCGGAGGGTTCGAAGACACCAGGTGGTACTATCATGATTTAATTACTAAGGGGCATAACCAAGGACGATCAATACAAACTTTGACTGCTAAATTTTGTAACGTCATTTTAAGGCCGCGTGTCGGCGGTCCGTAAGCTTAACTAGATAAAGTCTATTTTAGCACTTTAGTATGTAATCTTTTGGAGGGTCTAGTAATACTTTGGTGGTACCTTTATATGTAATTACTGCAGGGGGGGATTATTATTGCCCTATTTCCGGTTAGCTGGATGGGAACCTCGTGGGTTTTAATTCTTGGTCAGACAGCCTCGACGGGACGGTCAATGCTGGACTGTGGAGGTTGTCAGATCTTTCCGTTCCACTAAGGGGCGTTTCGGTTGTTTGATGCAACATTGTTTTGGAAGTAGCACCAGTCTAACTTCATGTTGTTATTCCTTTAGTTTTGTCGTCAGGGGAATCATTTTAATCAAATTCATTTCTATCACAAATGTAGATGTGTGTAATCTTGCCAAGCGGGCAAGTGTCTGGTTTGTTTAGGTTAAGTGATTCATTGGTGTTTTATTAGATCATATTTGTCAGTTGGTTAATTAAGTGGTGGAAGGCTGTCTCTTGTAATTGTTTTATTTTACTGCTCAATACATGTTAGCTTATTTCGATTTGTCATATTATTTATTGCATGAAGTCACTAGGAAGATTATTCCCCTTTTCTTCTTCATCTTTGGCAGGGTCAATTTAATACGGCCTGCTGAGGTACGCATCCAGCGTTCCACTCAACAAGCTGGTCTTGACATTGGTTTCGTCCCGCCTGTTCTCTTTTCCTAAATCGAATGAGGGTGTTCTTGAAAACCAAGCAAATCGGAACATTCGCTCCTAGGTTTTTTTGCTGTGAACTCAGCTGGCCTAGCGAGTAATTAAATTAGGCCTTTCCTGTGTGTTATCATTTATTAATTTCTGATATGGTAATATCATGTTAATAAAGCATTTTTGATATGCAAATATTATTATCATCTTGGGTTATCGAATAGGGAAGGGGGGATGAGAGCACTGTTACAATTCTGCTAAGGTCCCATTCCAGTTTTGTACCGAAAATAACGTCCCATTAACACCAACCTACACATATGGGGTACCTACAGGTTCAGCATAACCCAATGCGTACCCGAAACGCACTCACTTACTCTTTAAATGCCTCACAATTAAATAAATACCTTAAAACAAGTATATTTACAATGAAATAATGAACGAATGCAACACGGTAACCATGGTAACAAAATCTCACAGGTCCATCTCTTTCTGTAAGACGCAATGCAATTCCAAATATTACATTACTGTGAAAGTTTCCAAACGGTTATAAGGTTATCACTGAACCAAATTAAGCTGTAAAATTAATCAATACATACAGTATAATGCGTTTAAGGGAGTCAAGAGGCACTCTAGAGTTTTTTCACGCAATTTTCACGTGTGAGTGTGGTACGAAAGGTCTTTTTCACCCGACTATAAAGGGTCTCTGAAAACCACATTTAAAGGCCCTTAAATTAACAAGGTCTGTGATATTCCCAGAAAACTAACTTCGCTCTGATATACCTATGAAGGAATGACAAACCCCTAACCAGTGCACCAGTAGCTGAATTGATAAAGTCTGATTATTCATACCAAGGATAAATCAGTCATAGCATTCATGATTGAGATTTTGCTAAGTGTACTCTTTACAACTAGAATATTCGCGGGCGAAGCCGCGACGGGTAATGCTAGTAATATCTTATTTTTTTCAGGTTAGGGCATGTAAATAACTTGTTTCCCGCGTAATGTAATTGGACACAATTTGGGTTGACCGTACGGAAAGCTTTCTTTAGTAAAATAATACTAGTATTTTGAAGTGTTTTGCATTACATAGAGGTATCAAATGTTAGAGGCACGATACTGAACCGCAAATATGCAGTAGAGAGAAGTAGTGACCCATATAAAATAATTCAATTTCACAGAGTTATGTAGCACTCGCTGTCTCATTAGTGTGCGTTATGGTAATTTAAGAGCTGGATCGTGTTAGACAGTACCGGTGACAATGCAAGCCCTAGGCAGTATTACCCACAACTTGCTTGCTTTATGCATTGCTGACACGTGACAGTAAACAAGTATTTAGGCTACCTCAAGTTAAATAACAGCATGGACCAATAGTTTTCAAGCCCAGTGGAACCCTGGCGTGTTAAATTCGAGAGTTAATGGCCAAAAAAATAAAAAAACTAGATATCTCGCAAGAATGAAATCATAGCTAGAAATCATTAAGTAATCCCTAACGGCCCATACACCAAGACAGTAATTTGCAGAAAAAGGTGAGATTGAAATCCAGAAATCCTCCAAAGGAGCTGGGGGAGAAGCTAATTTCATCACATTTCGCTTCTGACAAGATTTGGCATGTAGAATGGGTTGCATCCAAACCAGACCATCTGACTGATCCCAGCAGCGAACCACCTGGTTTCAATTTATCGAGCAAGATATGGACATCATTGAACAGGGACCGCACAAATCGCAGTAGATGCAATTTCTGGCTGCACAAGTGGGGAAGAATTCAAAGCCAATTCTGTGACTGTGGCAATGTACCTCAGACCATTCAGCATGTTGCTCTCGAGTGTCCTAGGAGAAGATTTGAAGGAACTATCCACTACCTATACAGTGCCACCGATGATGCTGTCATCTGGCTGAATACCCTGGTCATTGTGATGTAATTATCTAAACTGTCACGGCACCTATAATCTACTTTTGTCTAGGGGCAGATGACCTCGTAGTTCCGCCCCTTAAAACAACAATAACTAACTAACTTATCTACTTTGTAAATATTGTATAGCCTATATACTGTATATTAACCTTTTATTTATCTCTTTGTTTTAAATTCTTTGCCGCAATGTATCCCTATTTTGCCATGCTTGACTTGAAAATGTCAAAATGAGACGAATTGAGTCCCAAATAAATAAACAAACAAACTGACAGATATAGAAATAAATAAATAAATAAACAAATAAATTTGATTAATTACCTACCAACTGTCGGGGTTCAACTGCAAGCCCACCCCAATCACTGGTCGAAGCTAATAGTAATGTTAGGCATATTGGGTTTACGTCCTTTTTAACGACTGCGGCCTTTAGAGAAGTCGGGGTGTCGGAATTTCGCCCCGAAGGGGATCTTTAACGTGCCAGTAAATCTACTGACACGGCTCCCTCATAATTGCGCACGCTCAAATGCCAGCTGACTGCGTCAGGATTCGATCCAGCAGGCAAGAACGTTACCGTCGAGCCTCGCTGAGCAATGAACGGAATGATTATGCTAAGTTGTTTCAATGCGAAATAGAAGATTTGTTGGTAGGTGCGGTGTCCATTTTCAAACGTGCACGTGGAAGAAAAAACTTTGTTGTTGATTCATTTAGTGGTTTCGGGACATCTTGGTCATGTAGCCACGTGTACTTGGATGTGAGTGGAATTTGTGTGATAACATGTGTTATTGTGATGGTCGTATTAGTGTGTATACGTTACTTGCACTTCAGATGAGGATTGGGAAGGAGGCAACTGTGACCTTAAGTAAGGATCCATCTCGGCATTCGCCTGGAGTAAAAGTTGGAAACCACGGAAAACCACTTCTAGGATGGTTGAGGTGGGAATCGAACCCACCTCTTCTCAGTTTTGCCTCACGAGGCTGAGTGTACCCCGTCCAAACCCTCAGACCAGAAACGGAAAAAGAAACCATTTCAAAACAAACGTGCAATACGGACTTAAACATTGGTGTACTACCACTGTGTGGCGACCCGAATGTTGGTTTTATTCCCCTTTCTATACCATCAGCCTTACACCTACACAGTTACTGTCTTTAACTCAGCCTAGGTTCAAATCCATGGGCTGACGATGGCTGTTCTTATTACTATACGTTCATTCAAAGGAGCTTATTTGCCACAGCCTCTCTTGGTTCACTCACTCACTCCGTTGGCTTGTCTGGGACGTGACGATCCCGTGCCGCTCTCACTATCTGCCTCCATTTCCTCCTATCCAGCGCAGTATTCTCCCATCCACTAATACCCATCTGTCTGCAGTCAGGGATCACCTCATCTTGCCATCTACTCCTAGGTCTTCCAGGGCGTCTCAAGCCTTCGATCTTCTTCTCGTACACCTGGCGAACTATTCTGGCAGCGTCCATTCTGATGACATGCCCTGCCCATTGCAGCCGTTTCGCTTTCATGACGTTCACTACCCTGGGTTGATTGGCTAACTTGTACAGCTCATGATTTGATCTGAGAACCCATATTTGTGTTGCCTGGTCAAAAATGGGGCCAAAAAAATTTCTATATACCTTGTTTTCGAAGACTGTAAGTTGGTGTTCCTCCCTTTTGGTCACGCTCCATGTTTCGGCTCCGTATAGCAGTACTGGCCTGTTGATCGTGTTGTATAATTTTAGTTTTGTCTTCATGGTCAGACGTTTGGAGGAAAGTAATTTCTGCCTCTCTTAGTGCATGAATTAACGCGAATAGCTACGCTACAGGATTCGTAGCAGTTGAAAGAGACGTTATACCCATAACAATTGTTGTTGTTGTTGTTGTTGTTGTTCGAGTCTTCAGTCTTTTGAATGGTTTGTTGCAGCCCTCCATCCCCCTGTCCTGAGCTAATCGCTTCATCTCTACAAAGAGACCACACCCTACGTCCGAGGCAATCTGTTTAACATATTATAACCTTGGTCTACCCCTACAGTTCTTGTCCTCGACCCTTGCTTCCATAACTAAGCTTGCTATTCCTGGGTGTCTTAGTATGTGTCCTACAAACCTATCTCTTCTCTTCATTAGCAGTCGCCAGAAACATCTCTCCCCTCCCACTAGTCTTAATACCTCTTCGTTTGTAACCCTATCTACCCATCTGATCTTCACCATTGTCCTGTAACACCACATTTCAAACGCTTCAATTCTCCTCTTTTCTGCTGCATCAATAGTCCAAGTTTCACTTCCATAGAGCGCCACGCTCCAAACAAAAGCCTTCAAAAATGACTTCCTAACACCTAAATCTATATTCGATGTCAATAGATTCCTTTTCTGTAGAAATGCTTTCCTTGCCTGAGCTAACCTACTTTTTATATCCTCTTTGCTTCGTCCATTACTGGTTATTTTGCTTCCTAAGTAACAGAAGTGTCCTAACAAGTAATATTGCTATATCAATTAATGCAAGGCGGCCGCCATATTTGTCTCGTCTTGAAAGAAGCCGACTAGCTACTGTTGACTGAAATTATGAAAGGTCAATGGAACGATTACATTGGCTTCAGTAGCTTATTACTCATTGGACCAGAGCGGTAATTTAAATTTCCAAATTAACGATGCTTTAATATCTTAATTGTGTACATCAACAAATATGTACGTAACTGTCTAGAGAATGGTGGTAAAAACTGACTAGTTTTGACTTAATATTAGCCGTCGCTAAATGGTTCCAGGTCTTAGCGACAAATCAGGCAATGCCTCATTCAGTAGGAGGCCGCCAGGGGGGTTTTCACCTCCAAGTTGCATCTGGACTTAGAGTATTGAACAGTTGGATCCTAGATGGATCATTTCTCAGTGTGGATAGAGACTAGCAGTCTTGACTGTCACCCGGGAGGTTCGGGTTCGATTCCCAGTTCTGCCAAGAAATTTAAATTCTGGTGTGATTTAAATGGGATGCATTCAGCCATGCGTGAGGTAAAACAGAGAAGAGGAGGGTTTGAATCCCACCTCAGCCATCCACCACTTCTACTCCAGGAAAATGCTGGGATGGTTCCTAACTTATTCCCACGGCCACCTCCTTCTCAATCTGGTTGGTTGGATCCTCAGTGGCAACGCGGTCATGTAGCCTATCTCCGTGTACTTGATGTGTATGTAGAAACTGTCTGATAATCGGTGTTAATTGTGATGACTGTATTAGTGTGTGTTTGCTGTTTTTAATTATTCAAGTAAGGACTGCAGACGATAATTTCAAATAGATCCTACTTTCGCAACCAAATGTTACCGTCAACGATACCTAGTTGTGAACTTGGCTACTAGATGCTACCACGCTAAGCTGACAGCGAACGTTGGTACTAATAGAGCGTTAATCAAATCTAACCTACAAATTTAGCTTCACACAATTGTAGCTAGTGGAACGTTCTTTTACATGCCATAAATCAATGGCATGGGCCCACCGGCTTTACTTCCCCTCGGAAGGAAGGAGGGATGCTCAAAAAATCCGACAACTTCGACCAGGTTTGAACCCGCGATCTTGGGCATAGAAAGTCAGCACGCTAGCAACTACGCCACCGAAGCCGCCCTTCTCAATCCTATCCACAGTTTACAAATACACACACTAGTATAGCCATCATAATAACACACGCTACACGGGGCTATATGCCCACGTTGCTGTAGCCCCTAAAATAAGCAACAACAGCGTCATACAAGCACCCAGTCCCCGAGCCATGTGACTTAGCCATGGCAAGTTAAAGTCTCACGACCCAGCCAGGAATCGAATCCTGAACCCTTCAAACCAGCCTGTCCACTTCACGACGGAATCAGACATTAAAATGATTAACTAAAGGCTACCACCAATCCCAATATAGGTGCTGCAGCCTCTAAATATCGTGCAAACATACTGGCGAAGTGGAAGGTTTGATGATGAGTGAGTGACAGTACGATGCGATGTGCCGAGGGGCTCAGTTAGGCTGTAATATGGAGTAGACTGTATCTGGTCCAGTACACGACCTTGTGGCCCCCGCAGCCTCCTGAAGGACACCACTCTAGTAGTCTCGTCTAGCGGCTTTCACACCAATCACAGGTAAGTTGACTGCCATATTTAATGCCAGAACCATAAAGATTTTACTTCTCGTTATATCAGTTCTCCTTCTCTATCCTCCCTTCACATTCCATTATTTTCTTTCTTTCTTTCTTTCTTTCTTTCTTTCTTTCTTTCTTTCTTTAAATTCTGCCTTTTGAATAGCTTCTCTGAAGAGTGTTCTGCTTGCTATTGTGTCTGTCTGAATTCTGGCTCCGTCAGGGATTTTAGAGACTGGCGTGTGGGCTGGAACGGGGTGCACTCAGCCTCGTGAAGTCAATTGAGTAGCTGACAGTGAGACAGCGCACCGGTTACGGAGACTAATATTATCGGCCGAGGGGACCCAACGCGCTGACCACGCGTCACCCCATAAACTAATTGCTGTGCAGCGGTCGCTTGGTTGGCCAAGGCCCTTCATGCACTGTAGTGCCACGGGGTTTGGGTTTGGGTTTGGAATATCGAATGAAGCTAAACACACAATATGAGAAATATGAAAAAGTAATCTACGTTTGAAATTAGTAGAATAAGAAGAATATTCATTTAGGGGAAGTATTCTTCTTTGAATTTTTGTTTTTCCAACGAATTACCCTGTACATTATTTTCTTTTCAGAAAATTAAACCTACAATTTAGTTGATTATTAATGATTTTGGAACCAACTAATAAATACACGTCATTACACAGGTGTTAAAGAAAAAGAATGCTCAGCTTTTCATTAGAAGTTCCTTGAAATATTGTTAATCGATCTCGGAATTATCGAACGACATTGTATTGATAATACACCTAGGAAGCGTACCTTTAATAATAACATTAAAATGCCTTTTTTTTTTTGGGATCATAAAACTATTCAATCAGTTAGCGAAGAAGAAGTAGTAAAGGCAACCTCATGGAAAGCAGCACGTCGATCGTGTTTCTCAGAATCGTACCACACAGGAGGAGAGTGAAAATCCCGTCTAGTGAGGGGAAGGGAGTTGCCTGCTTGCCGATGACCGAGTGTCCGTGTGCTGTCCTCCCACGGGAGAGTCAAAGGTCAGGGAGTCGACCCCCACTGCGATCGGAATGCTTGCCTCCTTACGCTAATGGAAGATATAAAGTAGCTAAGATTCAACAAGTTACGCATGGTCATAATACATTTCTATCTGCACATTATGTATGTCTTCATTATCAATAGTGGTTCGTTTCGGTATAAATATGAATTTCTGCATCAAAAGCAAAATGGAAACTTCAATAACGGTGTTACTTACTGACATAAACGAGTTTAGAAAATTCGCCTCGTTGCTTAGTTTCTTGGCTGTCACCGAGGAGGCCCGGGTTCGATTCCCAACCCTGCCAAGAAATTTAATTCAGCCTCGTGAGGCAAATCGGAGAAGAGGTGGGTTCGATTCCTACCACTGCCTTTGGCGTTCTTAGTACCAGGTACAGTTCTCATGAGTCCGTCTCCCCCTGCTCGGATTTCTCTGACACGTGCGGCTGTCTTCTTAAAGCTAGAACGATGTTGCCGACTCAGATTTTAGGGGCTACAGCATCGTGAGGACGACGTAGACTACTTGGTGGAAGTTCTGTAGAAGCATCAGTTACTCCTTGGTCCATATATAATCAAGAACACAATTTTCCATTTCTTATAAAATAAAAAGGCTGGTACAACATTCATAAAGCACTCCGGGTTCTAGTAAAGTTGATCCCAGGGTCAAGACCCGGCGTTTGAAAAACACCGATCACTCTACATCACCGTACACTTACGTGGGATCATTATGGGTGTCATGAATGGACCCGCATGCCTGCTGGGTACCTGGAGAACTCTAGTAACTACCATTAGCACAATCGTGGGCAACCACAAACCAATTACTCAACCAAATGCATAGCCAGGATTTCCTAGAAACGCAAACCAAGAGGAATTTACCTTGAAACCCGTACAGTAAATATTACCATAATTCTCGCCTATATCTTGGTCATTTTGACTCAAGATCGCGAAGTTTAATGAAAACAGTGAAAGAGAATTATAATTCTTACTAGAAATGTAACGGTAACTTCTGAGTCAGCCGCTACGTACGGTATTCACGAATACATTACCAACTTACTGCTTTGCTCTATATTCTTAAATGTTATAATTATGATAACCGTGAAGAAGAAAAATACTTGAACCTCGGTTGCTTAGTTGGTTGGTTCCTCAGTTTAGGGGCTGCGACAACGAGGTCATGTACTTTGGGTGTGTGTAGAATCTGTCTGATAACCGGTGTTAATTGTGATGACTGTATTATAAGTGTGTGTATCTGTTTTCAATTCAAGTAAGGACTGGAGGCATTTAATTTTTTCAAGTCGTTCCTACTTTTGCCGCCAAACGCCACCATCATCGACTACTAGTTCAGAACCTGGTTACCAGACGCCACTGCAGTCGGCTCCCGGCGACGAACGTCGGAACCTAAGAGCATTAGTCAAATGTTTAACCTAACCTAATATAGCTTCACACAGGTGTAATTAGTGGAAGGTTCTATAACATGCCATAAATCTATGACATGGGGCCGCCGGCTTTACTTCCCCTCCGAAGGAAGGCATACTGAAGGATTTTTAACGCTCTTAAAAATCCGACGACTTCGGCCGGGTTTGAACCCACGATCTTGAACCTACAAACAGGTAGTGGAGGTAGACCTTATTCAGACTTGAGTATATTCTTTCTTTCTTTCTTTCTTTCTTTCTTTAGTTCGTTTACAATAAATAAAGTATAGGGTTATAATATCGACTGTGGTAGTTGCATGCACTTAGGAACAAGGTCATGGAGACAGGCAGCTCCGAACTCTGTAGACCCCACCGTCGGCTGTCATTGATATGGTATTCTGTAGTTTCCCATTTTCAAAATCCAGGCGAATGCTGGGGTGGTACCTTTTAACAGGTCACGGCTATTTCCTTCCAACTCAATGCACATTTTCATTCATTTTCATTCCCTTCATCTTTAACTCATCTTATGATTAGGGACCGGATTTTTCGAAAATGCATATGCAAATTACCGTAACGTCGGGTATCCCTCAGGGCAGCGTAATCGGAACTTTGTTATTTTTGGCGTTTATAAATGACTTACCAAATGGGATTCGCAGTGACTGTCGATTGTTTGCGGATGATTGTGTAATATATCGAAAGATACATGACTCACAAGACAATGCAGTGCTTCAAGAGGACCTGAACCTGGTCTATAAGTGGGCGATTGTAAATAAAATGAAAATAAACACAAGAAAATGTAGTCTCTTAAAAATAGGGAAAGTGCGAAGGCAGGATTTTCAATATAACATTGGCTCGGAAATACTTGTAGAAGAAGATTCTTGCAAATATTTGGGCGTTCACGTAAGAAATGATATGAAATGGAGTAGTCATGTAGGATGTGTAGTTTCAAAAGCTTACAAATCCCTGCACTTTGTAATGAGGGTATTAAAAGGAAGTAGTACCTCTGCTAAAGAATTAGGATATTTGTCACTTGTAAGACCTATTCTGGAATACGCCTCGGCGGTTTGGGATCCATATCAAGTAGGGCTCATCAATGAGTTGGAAATGGTACAAAGAAAGGCCGCTAGATTTGTGCTCAGTGACTTGAATCCCAGGAGCAGTGTGAGCCGTATGTTAAAGAAACTTGGGTGGGAATCACTGGAGGCTAGGAGGATGAAATCTAGACTGCGCTATGTACAACGCGTATACAAATCAACCAGCATGGGGTGAGCTTAGCAAACGATTGGGAAAGCCCACTTACATGGGTAGGAGCGATCATCCTTTTAAAGTTAAGGGCCGACCACAGCGAACAAATTATGGTAAATATTCTTTTGTAAACCGTGCCATTGATAACTGGAACTCTCTACCTGCCGCAGTCTTAGAGCCTTTTCCCAAACATATAGGTGTGTTTAAGAAAAGACTGACTATTTGTGTAAATACTCCAGTTTAATTGTTGTATAATTGTTAATGAATTGTTATGTATAATTATTTATTTGTTATGTATATACAATTTGCCACCGGGGGACACACCCCCCATTGCAAATAAATGAATGAATATGAATATGAATGAAAATGCATATTTTGTGTGTTTATTGGATTTATTGCATATTCTGAACATAACAGCATATTTTAGCATAGACATTTGAAATAAAATATAATTTAAAACTTCTTGAACTAAATTGGTTTCGCCTGTGTTTTGGGCATCTATTGTAAATAACTTTCTGAGCAACAATTAACGAGATAACAGTATTTTACGCAAACGTGCTGCCTCAAAATGCCTTAAGAGAATAGCAGCAGGTGTCAGATAATAGTGATTATTCAACTGATGGCGTTGTCGTCTATTTTCAAATATGCTCGAAGGAAGTGAAATGTGAAAAGAAATGTCAACTTGAACAACATGCAACAACGACGGCACATATTACGGCAGAGGAAGGAAAGAATAGTGCATAAGATTGGCTTATTGTTAAGTGCATATTTAACAATTTTAATACAACCATAAAGACCATGCACCACTCACAGTACATTACCCAACCCTGGTGAATAAAACTCACAAAATTTTGACATTGTTTGCATATACACTGAAAAAAATACTCTTTAAATTATCACGAAATTACCTACGTTTGTCCAGCTTATTCATTGGGTTTCTCTTGACTGGGTCCATACACCCCACTTGAGCTGAACGTTAGAAAATCGTTTCTTTCGAGTCAAGAAGAATCATTATTAGAGCTGACACGATTAGGCGTGTAGCGGCATCTCCCGGTGACCTTTAGGGTCACCCATTCATGTGTCGGTTGTTAAACTACAGTTAGCTGCACCTCAACCCCCACATTTCCCTGTGTACACCAGTATAATCCTAGCATTCCGTATCTCCTTGCCCTCAGCACACCGGGTCGCTTCATAATAAAGATTTTTTGCCACCTGCCGAGGCTACCTCTGCAGACAATAAGAAGAATGCATATAACAGTGTTGCCGTCTCTCCTCTCAATATCATGTTCTCCAAAGTTTTTTTTCTTTCTTATTCGTTACGGTAAGTCCAGTGATTCTCTTTGTTTATTTCGCGTGGCGGCCTAATAACTCCTGTGTCCGAGCTACTGGCTTGGCAGAGCAATTCGGATTAATCACGAACGAAGGTGTTTTCGTGAGCAATAAAGTGGAAGCTACAGTAATGATAAGACAGATGAATCTGAGTAACAAGCACAGTGGGTGCCAGTGCTGTACGAGTTGTTGCTAGTCAAGTATCATTTAGCTGTGCCACTGAATTTGGAAATAATTTCTCCCTTAATTACTTATATTATTTGGCCATAGTAGCTTTGATTTATTTATTTAGCACATGACATACAAATACATTATTACAAATGAACAATAATCATCAACTAAACTACAAACAAACACCTAGACCTTGTAGAAACTCAATACATTTTGAGGGTGCCAGCAAGAAGTCCTCAAATCGCCCTCCATAAGCTCTGATGCTGCAGACCTCCCTGATGTCTCAACAGTCTGTCCCGGCGCACCACAGTCGCATACTGGCGAGGACAAGATTCGCCATTTAAAAAGTGAATCCCCGCATCTTCCATGTCCCATCCTAAGATGGTTCAGCATTGACCATACCTTGCGAGGTTGATCAAACCCAGGAACTGTCTCAGTGATGCATGGCATTGCCTGGCATGTAGCTGGAGAATTTTGGGTCCATTCTCTCCTCCAGGAATTGGTGGTGTTGAATCCGGCTGGCAAGTGCAAGAGGTGGATGTCTCGAACGGAGTCTGTTGATCCTGAGGTCTGAGATGTCAGAGTGTACCGGTAGTCCAGGGTTCGCTAAGATCTTGTTGTATCTCTGATCAAGGTAGCTTTGATTATACAGATCTACAATCACTTGCATTTTCAAATTTTTAATAAGAAGTCGTACTAATACTAAATGAAATTAGGATTCCTGAAAACGTACGAAAACAATTAAAATACCTAACGAATGTAATTCTGCAAATTCGCCATAAAAGGTAACATTTCTCTGCATCTGTTAGTCCTGGATTATATAGCCTATTCTACGATATGCTAACTTTCGAAAACTTTATAATTTTCAAGCCCTAATAAAATAAAACTTTGTAGAACCCTGAAATGACAATACATGAGCCGGAACAGAATTTCGAAAATTTGTTTCGTCAAAGTTCCGAAAACAAAACAGTAGGGGAGACTTTGCTATTTCCTCAGTATTTGAAACATTCCGTTTCTGCTGAGATACCCCAGTGCAAGAGGCGAGTTCACCAGTTGTGTTGAGTCAACTGTTCATTTCTCTTTACATGAATTTTGAAACGACAAATGCTACCATCTAGTGGTAAAATCATGAATACCCGTGTTGTATTTTGTTTGCGTATTATTTATATATAAAATCACATGTATTTTGGTGATTCATTTATGCGATAGTGGTAGTAATGTAGCAATTTATTAGACTTATCATATTGTAAATTTAGACAAGGTATCGCTGATTCAGTTCTAGGACCAAAAATAGAAAAAACTAAAAAGTTACTAAATTCAAATTTCTTTCAAAGTAGTATCGATTTAGACAACCCATGGCAGACGAAGTTTCAAGAACTGAATTTATATCATAAATATGTAATAATTTAATTTCTATGATAATTGATTTAAACCCTTTTCCATATTTTTTAGCCTACTTTTCACATTTTGCAAAAATGAGGAAAGAGTAGACTTATGAGATCGGGAAAATATGGGTGTGTCTGTCTGTCTGTCTGTCTGTCTGTCTGTCTGTCTGGCTGGCTGGCTGGCTGTGTGTGTCCCCCCCCCCTATCAACTCCTAAACGGCTGGAGCAATCGAAACAAAATTTGGTAGGAGTAAAGATATCTCACGGCCATATTTGAAAATGATGTCAGTGCTACCAACTGCTAAAAAATCGCAATTGCAATTTGAGCTCCATGTTGGATATCTTGGAAGGTATGAATGGGAGTTATTTCAAAATTGGCACACGTATAGATAATAATATTGCAGTTTAATTTCCAGGAGGCCATACATGGCAGTGTTGCCAAAATGTTTATAAGCCTGCTGATATGTCCAATTTTTAAATGCATATAACTTCTACACTATCAATTGGAATTCAACCAAATTTCGTATGTTGTATGTGTACATAACCAGATATGACTGAGCGTATTCTTAAGACCTACCAGGGCTGCCAACTGTTAATAAATGCTCTTAATTTATTTTATCCAAATACCAATATATCAGAAAGTATGCAAGCCGACAGCTTTAAACTATGCACACGTATAGTACCTGACATTCTATATTAATTTGGAGTAACTTATATACGTCAGTGCTACCAACATGATTCTAAGCCTGCTGAGAGGTCCAACTTTAAATACATGTAACTTCCATAATATCATTTGGATTTCAACCAAAGTTCGTATGTGCTATGTGTACCATAACAGATATGACTATGCGTATTCTTAAGAGCAACCAGGGCTGCCAACTGTTAATATGTGCTGTCCCTATTTTTGTTACCCTAATATCAATATATCAGAAAGTATGCAAGCCAATAGCTCTAAACTTTGCACACGTATAGTACCTGGCATTCTAGATGAATTTGGAGTAACTAATATACGTCAGTGCTGCCAACATGATTCTAAGCCTGCTGATAGGTCCAATTTTAAAATGCATGTAACTTCTATACTAACTAATGGATTTCATTCAAAATTGGCACAACAATAGATCATATTATTTCAGATTATGTCTGACCAATACATGCATGACATGGTTGGCAACATGATTTTACGCGCGCTGTTAGATCCAATGTTTAACTGCATGTAACGTCCATGCGATTCATTGGACTTCAACCAAATTTTGTATTCTGTACCTTAAGAGATGGAACTAAGAATATGTTCAGTCACCAGGGCTGCCAACTGTAGTGCTCTATTGGGCTACATTATGCCAGGTATACAGTATTTCGAACTAATTAGAAATTTCGATATTAGCAACTTAATTTCGTCATTATTCTAGATAGGTTCATATACTGTAGAATAATCATTGGCATGAAAAGTAGGCTCTTTAGTTCGTCATGGAACTTATTGTTTATGTTTACTATCAACCTCTTAATATTTCGGATTTAACTGAGGCTCCCCTACTACATAAGTATCTTCATTGACCACAAGGTTGGTACTTTAGTCGACCCTTCATATTACAAAAAATTATATATTCTTTTCTTCCCCTTCATACACTAAACATATTTACACATTCGTTATTTAAACAATAAGCAATTCTCCGGAAAGAAGAATAATTCTTAAAGGCATTCATATCACTGAAGTACACACACAACGGAAGTTCTCAGAATACCACTAAGCTCCTAAAAATGTGGAGGACTCATGATGAAAGGTGAAGCATGACGAAGTATTTAGGTTCCGTGTTGAAATGCTTTACTCCTTAGTTTACTTCTGTGAAGGTAAGAAGGAGGAAGTGGCCGCATAATTCTGCGTTAACAATAGACTTTAAGAGCCATTAGCATTCTGCTGCCTGGTACTAAAAAATTGAACCTTCTGCTGATGCTCATTATGAAGGCGGCTCCTTAGGATGTAAAAGGAGTGGTATAATGAATATATTCTGCACTCAGTGGCTACATTTGTTGACCTCTTATACATCAGTGGTCATTCTATGAACCGTTATTACACCACTGAAAGTCCTTTTGGCTGATTTAGAAATTCGAATTTTCAGGTCATAAGGAGCGGTATAATGAATATATTCTGCACACAGTGGCTACATTTGTCGACCTCATGTAAATCAGTGGTCACTCTATGAACCGTTATCACACCACTTAAAGTCCTTTTGGCTGATTTAGGAATTCGAATTTTCAGGTCATAAGAAGTGGTGTAATGAATATATTCTGCACACAGTGGCTACATTTGTCGACCTCTTTTACATCAGTGGTCACTCTATGAACCGTTGCTGATTTGGCTGATTTAGAAACTCGAATTTTCAAGTCATAAGGATCGGTATAATGAATATTTTCCGCATACAGTGGCTACATTTGTCGACCTCTTTTACATCAGTGATCACTCTATGAACCGTTGCTGATTTGGCTGATTTAGAAACTCGAATTTTCAGGTCATAAGGAGCGGTATAATAAATATATTCTGCACACAGTGGCTACATTTGTCAACCTCTTTTACATCAGTGGTCACTATGAACCGTTATCACACCACTGAAAGTCCTTTTGTCTGATTTAGAAACTCGAATTTTCAGGTCATAAGGAGTGGTATAATGAATATATTCTGCACACAGTGGCTACATTTGTCGACCTCTATTACATCAGTGGTCACTATGAACCGTTATCACACCACTGAAAGTCCTTTTGTCTGATTTAGAAACTCGAATTTTCAGGTCATAAGGAGTGGTATAATGAATATATTCTGCACACAGTGGCTACATTTGTCGACCTCTATTACATCAGTGGTCGCTATGAACCATTATCACACCACTGAAAGTCCTTTTGGCTGATTTAGGAACTCGAATTTTCAGGTCATAAGGAGCGGTATAATGAATATATTCCGCACACAGTGGCTACATTTGTCGACCTCTTTTACATCAGTGGTCGCTATGAACCATTATCACACCACTGAAAGTCCTTTTGGCTGATTTAGGAACTCGAATTTTCAGGTCATAAGGAGCGGTATAATGAATATATTCCGCACACAGTGGCTACATTTGTCGACCTCTTTTACATCAGTGGTCACTCTATGAACTGTTATCACTCCACTGAAATTCCTTTTGACTGATTTAGGAACGAACATTTTCAGGTCATTCTAACCTCTTCAGACCCAGAGCACACAAATGTAGCCTACACCTGTTTTTATTATTTTTATCAGTAAAAGTTAGTATTATGTCAATTTTGACCCACATTTCCATGCCTTATTTCTACTGTGGCGGAGATGAGGTGAGATGAGTTTTCTTTGTGGTGGATTGTTTTTACGACCAGATGTCCTTTTCAACGCCTAGCTCATCATCATATATATTATTTCAGTAGTATAGATCCCTCTTGTGGCGCTTTTCAAGCGACCGATCGTGACAAATGAGCATTCAAATGAAAGAGAATAGACATTAGCAGTGACGAATTGCACTCTAATTTCGTAAATATCAATAATTTCCTTTAATGATGACTATTAAAAAAATGTACGAAGTGTGCGATTTGCCGATACTGTTGCTGTAGGAAAATACGCCCCATAATTGCTGTCCACTTCACATTTTGGCCGCTGTGACGCCTGTTTCATGTCATTTTAACATTCTGAGGTCTTTCCTTTATCATTTTGCATGGATTTCAGATACAGTAAAGCAAAGGAATGAGTACGGTACTCAAATCATATAATTTCATAAATACCAAATAACCGGTGAGTGTTGCAGCTAAGCTGTCAATCAATGGACTCAGCACACAAATGGCAGTGACGAATTGCATTCTAATTTCATAAATATCAATTTTTGTAGGAAGTATGCAATTTGCAAATACTGTTGTTGTAGGAAAATACGCGACATCATTGCTGTTCAGTTCGCGTAAACCTATTGGGGAAAGAGTGGTTTACGAACATGCGAGATTTTTGGCACGGGTCCGCTAGTTTATTATAAAGTATCACCCCAGTTTCACCTGCAGTTGAAAATCGTAAACCATGGAAAACGACAGCTGACTGTGGGGATGGAACCCATTCGTCTTTCCAGTCCAGAGATAGCCTAGCTCTATTAACTTGTGACTTAGTAAGTTACTCTCAACTAACCCGGTCAGTAAATGTGAAATCTTAATACTTTATCAAGAATATGTATTTTGTCGCCAAATGCGTTATTTGTGCCAGTATTTAATAAGAAATATAGAAAAGGAAAAACTCAGGTACGAATATAGTCTTGGATATGAAGAGGTTAGGCAAGATATCTGCTAATTAGTCCTCCTTGTCTATGTTGCTGAACTTAGAGAATAGCAACCAAGGTTGGATCTAACGGGAAGGGTGGGGAGGAGGAGGCAAAATGGGACAGCGACCCCTGGCTGCTCGTCTGAGGGGCGGATAATTATACTCAGTTTTAAAACACTTTATGACAAGAAGTAGTCACTTCACCATGGCAGTCACGCCCGGATAGCGGATGATTTCGATTTGAGTTAGGACTGTGATCTCACTTTTCTATGTTTCTAAAGAAATCCTAAATCAGGTCCTGACTAGGGTGCTCAGGAGTCTCAGGTGTTGTCTGCGAGACCGTGGTCATTTATCTACGATAAGCAGAAATTTACCATCAGTTCCTTTTTCATCGAAGACTTGCAAATGCAGCAGAAGATTCGCGTTCGAAACCAGACTGTGATCTCATTTTTCAAGTCTTACTCACCTCCAAGGGAAGCTATTTATTCAAATCATTTCTAAATAGTAGTAGTCTAATAATAATAATAAATAGCGGACCCGTGCGAGAAATCTTGCATGTTCATAAACCACACTTTCCCCAATTGGTTTATAATTACAGTAGAGACTTAAGGAAAAAGGTTGTTATAAATGTCTTTATTTCAAACAAATGATTATAGAACTCTATTTACATTTCAATTAGAGTTCCAAGTTCTACGTTCCCTAACTTAAGAAGGCAATCACTGAAATTTGGATGAACATAACACTCACCGGTTATTCGATATTTATGAAATTATACGATTTGAGTACCCATTCCTTTGATTTACTGTTTCTGAAATCCATGCAAAATGATAAAGGAAAGACCTCAGAATGTTAAAATGACATGAAATAGGCGTCACAGTGGCCAAAATGTGAAGTGGACAGCAATTATGGAGCGTATGTTCCCACAGCAACAGTATCAGCAAATCGCACACTTCGTATATTTTTTTAAAAATCATTCTTTAAAGAAATTATAGATAATTATGAAATTAGAGTGCAATTCGTCACTCCTAATGTCTATTCTCTTTCATTTGAATGCTCATCTGTCACGGTCGGCCGCTTGTGAGCGCCGCAGGATGGATCTATACTACTGAAATAATATATATGATTAAAATAATAATAATAATAATAATAATAATAATAATAATAATTAAGACATTACACCACAGTAATCAAACCTGAAGCACTATATATCTCGGTAACGTTGATTATTGGAGGCAGATCTCTTATATAAGACATAAGAGTAACAAGAAAGGAAAATATTGAGGGAAATCCTTGGTCCAGTCTGTTCAGAAGGAATCTGGATGAAACGCTTTATCAGCATTCTGAAAAGATCACTGACATATTCAGGTAAAGACGATTGAAGTTCTACAGCCACATTTCAGAATGAACAATGACAGGCTCACCAAACGGATTCTCAACCTTGCTCTCTCAATGAAAGTCAAGAACAACTGGCCGAGTGAAATAAAAGAAAGATCTTCAAGAAATTGGCATCACAGAGGAAATGGCACAATACAACTCCAGTTCAAAACAGTAATCAACAACCATCATTTCGCTGAGAAAATGAATACCAGGACTAATAAATCATGGACTGAAGAACAGAGGGAGATTTCAAGTGCCTAGATCAGTGCTTTCCAAACAGGGTGTCACGACACCCCAGGATGTCGCATGCTACCATCACGGGTGTCATGCGATTCGTCGTACTTATACATTCAGGATAGAAAACGAATAAAGAACCGGTGAGAAAGCAGTAAACTTGCTTCTCCTCATTCGGCCTGGATGGATATTTTCCAACACTAAATGTAAACCAATATCACTGGATAAGAAATCCTTTTGCACCGTCCAGCTCGTGTGAACTTCAACTTATGGAAGAGGAGGAACTGGTGGAACTTAAAAACAGCCAGACTTTAAAACTAAAGTACCAAGAGTAAGAATTAGACAGCTTCTGGGTTTCTATTCAGCAAGATTTTCCTCATCTGAGTAAAAGACCTCTCATCGTTTTGTTGCAGATTTCTACAACATATTCGTGTGAAAGTGCGTTTTCCGTTATGGCTAATACAAAAACAGTTAAACGTGGAAGTTTGCGAATGTTAGATGAGGAAATACGTGTGAATTTGTCCTGCATCCGACCCGATCTAAAGCCGATTTGTAATGATCGCCAAGCTCATAGCAGTCATTGAATTGGAGCATCATGGTGCAAGTTTTATATCTATGAGATAGGTGTATACTCTAGCCTATTATACTTCGAAAATCATAAAAGTTATTTGCTATGAATAAATTAAATTTCTTAAAACTGAATCTCCTTTGTTGAAATAGTAGGCTATATGTTTATAATTAAAATTATTAAATGGGTGTCATGTGTGCTAATAGGGTGTGGCCATGAGAAAAAGTTTGGAAAGCTCTGGCCTAGAAGGAGAGATTTTGGGAGAAGAAAAAAATCAACATCATCAAAAGTTTAGTGCTTTTTAGTCGGTCAACACGAATGTACCCAAAAGAGTTGGGTTATACCCTAATCCTGAAAACATTACATGAGATTAATAAATACAGGCTACTTGTCTGGTTAGGAGTAACTCGCGAGTTACTAGTCTCCGAGTGAACATCGCGCTGCCGAACTGCACAAGTCTCCTAACCAGACAAGTAGCCTGTATAATACTTTACAACCAGAATTGACCATTCACAACAACCACATAGTCATTCCAAAAACAGCAAATTCCGGAGTTCTATTACGACTTTCAGCATCTCACTAAAACATCATATAGACTACAACTAACAAATACCGACAAGTTGCATTACCAATACAGCAACTAAATAAGTGTACATATTGTAAATATTTTCACCAGTATTTTCAGACATAGATTTGTAGCCTAAGTGTAATGGATCTGATGATGATCGCTTGACGGTCGATACTGGTCATCCTAGTGTATTTATTAATCTCATTTTTTTTTAGGATTAGGGCATAACCCAACTCTTTCGGGTACATTCGTGTTGACCGACTGAAAAGCACTAAACTTTTGTTTACTAGGGCAACACTGAACAAGAAGTTCCGTGACGAACTAAAGAGCCTACTTTTCATGCCAATGATTATTCTACAGTATATGAACCTATCTAGAATAATGACGAAATTAAGTTGGTAATATCGAAATGTCCAATTAGTTCGAAATATTCCTGGTATAATGTAGCCTAATAGAGCACTACAGTTGGCAGCCCTGGTGACTGAATATATTCTTAGTTCCATCTCTTAAGGTACAGAATACAAAATTAGGTTGAAGTCCAATGGACGTTACATGCAGTTAGACATTGGATCTATCAGCACGCGTAAAAGCATGTTGGCAACAATGTCATGCGTGTGCTGGTTAGAAATAATCGGAAATATTATGATATCTTGTTGTGCCAATTTTGGATGAAATCCATTTGTTAGTATAGAAGTTACATGTATTTTAAAATTGGACCTATCAGCAAGCATAGAATCATGTTGGCAGTACTGATTTATATTAATTACTCCAAATTAATCTAGTGCGCAAAGTATAGAGTTGTTGGCTTGTATACTTTCTGATATACTGATATTAGGGTAAAAAATATAGATAGCATTTATTCGCAGTTGGCAGCCCTGATTCCTCTTAAGAATACTTATAGTCATATCTGTTATGTTGCACATAGCACATACGAAATTTGGTTGAAATCCAACTGATAGTAGGCCTATAGGAGTTACATGTATTTAAAAATTGGTCCTATCAGCAGGCTTAGAATCATGTTGGCAGCACTGACTATATTAGTTACTCCAAATTAATCTAGAATGCCAGGTACTATACGTGTGCAAAGTTTAGAGCTATTGGCTTGCATACTTTCTGATATATTGATATTAGGGTAACAAAAATAGAGACAGCATTTATTAACAGTTGGCAGCCCTGGTTGCTCTTAAGAATACACTCAGTCATATCTGTTTATGTACACATATTACATCCAAAAATTTGGTTGAAATCCAATTAATAGTGTAGAAGTTATATGCATTTAATAATCGGACCTATCAGAAGCCTTAAAATTATTTTGGCAACACTGTCGTGTATGGCCTCCTGGAAATTAAACTGAAATAGTATTATTTACATGTGTGCCAATTTTGGAATAGCTCCCATGCATACCTTCCATGATATCCAACAAGGAGCTCAAATTTCTATTGCGTTTTTCAGCAGTTGGTAGCACTGACATCATTTTCAAATAGTGGCTTGAGATATTCCGGTATACATCTTTACTCATACTAAATTTGGTTTCGATTGCTGCAGCCGTTTAGGAGTTGATAGGACACACACACACACACACACAGACAGACTGACAGACGGACAGACAGACAGACAGACAGACAGACAGACAGACAGACAGACAGACAGACAGACAGACAGACAGACAGACAGACAGACAGACAGACAGACAGACAGAAGGACAGACAGACAGACACACATTTTCCCGGATCGATCCCATAAGTCTACCTTTTCCTCATTTTTGCAAAATGTGAAAAGCAGGCTAAAAATGGCTTCAAACCCCATAATCAACATCGTCAGTTATGTAAGTTCTATCACGCTCCACAGATGGTCACAACGATGTAATATAATAATAATAGGCCTACACCTGCGTTCCACAGAATGTTTGTTCTCGCAATGCTCTACTTCCGAACACTTGAAGTAGACCAACTCGAAGGCTTGAACTTTACAAAGGATTATCTGAGTCGAGATTCTTTCGATAAGGTCTAGTGGAAATGTTCAATTGTCTTCACGGGTAACGATTCAGTTAAATATAAATCATGTGTGCAACAGCTGCACTCCTACATTATTTATGACGTTCATAACGCAGCTTATGGATTTCAGTGAGATTTTATGCCCCAACAACAGGTGCTAATGAACTTTCACGGGAAACATGATGATGATGATGATGATGATGATAATTGTTGTTTTAAGGGGCCTAACATCTAGGCTATCGGCCCCACGGGAAACACTGGCGTCGCCTACTACACGAATAATTTGTTATTTACTTCGTACTAGGCTAGCTCTTTTGCCCAGTGTTGCTCGGGTGGCGTTATAGTGTGCAGGGGCGGCTCATGACTAAAATTTTAGAGTGCCAGGAACTTAGTTAGGAATGAATTATGCATACTGAATTCTTTTTAGAGATTCCAATCATTTTATGTAGAATATCTGTGATTTAAAGTAATTTTTAAACATATTAATTAAACAAATTTTGTGCAATACGGCCTAACGATCCGGGGTGGGCGGAGCCCTTTCGGCCCTTGATGAGCGGCGCCCCTGAGAGAAAGACACAACTTTAGAAAACTTTCAAGTCGTTATTATTGTTGCCTCATTAACAATAATTGATTGCAGTCGGTCAACACAAATTTATATCCAACTACATATTAGACCGGAAATATGAGAAAACCTGAAATAACTTACCGTACTTGTGGTTAATTATTATTTGCAAAAAGATGAGATGACACATTTCGTACGTATACGTTATATAATCAATCATATAGTCTATAAGAGACAACAAAATTAGTTAAACGGTATAGATTTATATAAGAAACAGACAGAGAAACATGTTGTTGTTGTTGTTGTTGTTGTTAAGGGGCTCCGGAATGTCCTATAAGTTACTGCCATGTTCATTTTCATCGTTCTATTTACCCTCTTTCTCAGAAACTATTCATTGGAATTAATGGATTTCTTTTCAGAAATGTTCCTCGAGCCATTTTGATTTGTGTGTGTGTGTTAAATGGCGTAATTTTAACTGCATTTTCATGATCATGTTCGTTCATATTTCAAAATTAAAGTAGGCTAAAGTGAATTCAGAAAGACGACTGTGTTTAAATGTAGCACATACAAGGAGGCATCACTTGTAAAAAAGAATTAGTTTTAAATGTTGAAAATTTCCGGAAAAAAGGCAATTCTTATATTAAATTAAAATTTAAACGAGAAACTGGAATAAAAGTTCCACTAGCTGAGGAAAAACGGACAGCTTTGGTTTTAGGGCGAAGAACGCTCCGACACCAGAAAGTGCGTTTTTCTTTCTTATAAATGTTTTCTAATATAGGTTATATTGTGTGATGGAAAGGGGCAAGAACTCTACATGAGTGGGTTTATTAATCAGACTCACGGTTGTTGGGAAGTATAACCCAGGGTGCAAATATTATGTGCACATTCACTTCTTAATATTTTTATCAGCAGCAGTTGGTATTATGTGAATTCTGACATATATTTTTACCCCCTAAACAATCCCATATGCACGGGGTTAGAGATAAGATGAGATTTCTATGTGGGGGGGGGGGGAGGTGCGTTTTACGATTGGATACTCTTCCCGACGCAACGCTCATCAGAAGTATTATTTAGGGGTGAAGTAAAAGTCGATTGAAACTGGGCAAGAAGTTGGAAGGACGCAGCCGTGGCCTAATTGAAAGAACTGTCCCGGTTTCACCTGGAGGTAAAAATGATAAACCATGGAAAACCATCCGCCTACTTGATATGAAACCACTAATCTTCCCAGTCCGAAAATTGTATCTGTGGACTGAAGAGGATAAAGTTGGTTGGTTGGTTGTTTCCTCTGTTTATGGACTGCGATAACGCCGTCATGCAGCCCCTTGTAGGCTACTTTGTGTGTGTGTAGAATCTGTCTGATAACCGGCGTTAATTGTGACGACTGTAATAATGTATGTTATCTGTAATTCAGGTAAGAACTGCAGACGGTCAATTTCAAGTAGTTCCTACTTTTGCTACCAAATGCTACCATCGACACCTAGCCGTGAACTTGGCTACTAGATGCCACCGCTAAAGTCACCTAGCGGTGACCGTTGGAACTAAGAGAGCATTAATCAAATCTAACCTACAAATTTAGCTTCACACAATTGCAGTTAGTCGAATGGTTCTTTTACATGGCATAAATCTATGACATGGGCCCGCCGGCTTTACTTCCCTCCGAAGGAAGGCATACTGAGGGATTTTTAACACTCTTAAAAAATCCGACAACTTCGGCCGGGTTTGGACCCTCGATATTGGGCATAGAAAGTCAGCATGCTACCAACTACGCCACCGAAGACGCCGAAGAGGATAAGGAAACTAGCATTAGGAATGAGCTATGAAGAAAACAAACACACCGATGGAAAGCTAATGGCTCGTCGATTAATGCGACGCAAAAAAATGAAATTTCGAAGATTTTTGCATTCCAGAGCTCCTTAGTTTAATTTAGCTGCTTGGGACATCTTGGAATCAGCCCCGTGTAGTTGGATGTGTGTTGTACGAGTCTGATAACCTGTATTTCTGTATTGACTGTAGTAGTGTGTGTAACTGCATTAGGGACAGGAATGAGGTAAGTGCCTCGGGACTATCTAAGAGGCAGATGACTTCAATCTTCCACGCCTTAAAACAACAATAACTAACTAAAAGGTAGCCTACTATCTCCGCATTTGCCTGGAGGGAGTGTGAAAAAAGACGTCGAAAATCAACTCTCAGGATAACCGCCGTGGTGAACGATTTAACGAATGAGGACTTATACCAACGTTTTGGGAAAGCTGATGTGGATAGGATCATCAGAGAAAGACAACTGCTACACCGTAGGGTGATGGACAAACTTCGCGCTTTATACATACAGATTAACAAGAGTTTAGTGCTTTTCAGTCGGTCAACACGAATGTCAAACACCACAACATACAGATTACTTCCAATATCATCACCATAATTCGGTTTTAGGAAGAACGTAAAGGTGGTCTATATCTACCAGAAAGCGATTAAAAACAGCGATGGGCCTACTACTATTTCGCTATAAATAAGGAATCAAGTGAGTTACTATTCGATAGTTAATAAAGCCTATTATTGTAAAAAATAATTCCAATGTAATATTATTGTTAAACTACTTTTTATTTTAATCTGTCCAATAACCTCTGTCACTCTGGTGGCTGTAGACCTGCGTTGTATCAACTAGTAAAAGAGATTATGATTGGAAAGGATGCGTTTGGAGGTTAAGTGTCTAAAAAATTGTGTTGTTGTAAGAAAAAAATATTTTTCTATAGGCGGTTTGTAACGTAACTTACAAAATAATGCGTATAATAAAGCGCACGCGTACTTACCTACAGAAGATTTAGGTTCTATAGCGTGGAGATTAGAAAAGGAACTATATTCATCACTTGTAAAATACGATGATGATGATGATGATGATAATGATGATAATTGAGGCCAAAATATCTAGGTTATCGGCCCCTAATTTGTAAAATAACTACGTTGAAGGTTGTTTGGATCGTCACGAATGAGCCTTCCTGAGAAGAACACCAGCAGCCGCCCCAAGAATCAGACTGAACATGCTAACTAGAGATCGTTGTCAACCACTGATAGAACTTATGTAACTTTTATTTATTACCAATAACAAACGAATTTATTACCATAAAATACAGACAACAGTGAAAGGCAATCTCTGTGTACTTGACAGTAAAATCCAGGGCAAAATAGAATACAAAACATTGCGTAATTTAACTCTGGGATAAATACATTGATCACATCCTGTGAAAAAACAAGCTATGGCAGAAAGAACCTCACCATGGTTGATTTCAAAATATGAAATACAGGAGGGCCTAGTATATATCTTTTACGACGAACAATCGACTTCATAGAATTAAACAGAAGCACTCTACAAGACAGGCCCATAGACACGTCCTCGGAATATTACATTGTTATCATAAAACATCCTGTGAGTTTATCATGTTTTAGATCAGGCTTCGTCAAACTACCCATTTCTTGCGCGCGTGACAAATACTCCACGTGACAAATTATAGTATGATAATTAATGGATAAACTCAATCGGTAACGGTGTTAAAATTTTAACATTTTTACTACTAGACAGTAGGCTAGTTCCACAGAAAAAGAATTAGGATTGGCCAAGGTCAATCTTAGAATACGGCTCAGTGTTTTGGGACCCATATCAAGTAGGGCTCTCAATGAGCTGGAGATGGTACAAAGGCTGCTAGGATTGTGCTCAACGATTTTAATTCTAGTAGTAGTGTTACTCAAATGATAGAAAAACTAGGGTGGGAATCTCTAGAAGATAGAAGAAGGAAATCCAGACTATACGCTACAGTATGTTTAACACTTACACTAATCGGCCAGCATGGGGGAAAATAAACAAATTTTGATATCTGGGAAATGTTGATGTCTTTACATTAAATTGGGGTTTTCCATAAAAGAGCGTTCATTTAAAATGCATGGTATTTTATAAAATGTTATACTGTACTACCAAAATTTGTCTTTACTACCCTATAGACCATATTGACAAGAAATAATAAAATTATATGTTGCAAGTGTTTTATTCTTTCTTATCTCAAAAACAAAGAAACAAACAAAAACAAATAATACATTGCATGTTACTACTCAACAAATTTCAACATTTTGAAATTGGAACTCATTACCTGTCCCAAACATATTCATGTGTTCAAGAGATTACTGAAATTTTGTGTAAATACTCCGATGTAATTACTAGGTCTATAGTTTCCAAATCGTGCCTTGTGTACATTAAATATATTTGATAATATTGTTGGTAATTTTCAGTGTGTACAATTTGCCACTGGGGAATTACTCCCATTTGCAAATAAAGCAAATGAATGCATGAATGAACGAGATATGACTGTTTATCAAGATTCAAAAATGTGACCACTATCGGGATTCAAACCCGAATATCAGCTTCCTTCGGCGCTCTCTTCTTATAAAACTTGGAAATGAGGCCTATCAGAGACGTTGCCAATTTCTTTGAGGTGACTAAATGCACCTACTCAGAGAACAGGAGATTCGGGCTTGAGTCCCAGCTGCATGACTGTCATGACCGTTCCAAGGAAAACTATTTCTTAAAGTAATTTCTATGATTCACAGTAGAATACATTTGATGACAGTTTCCTATTATGTAAGCGAACATCATGCGCCTCTAAAAACTATTTTAGAACAAAAATTGATCTTTCTGTAGTATATTAATTAGAAATACGGTAACTTCACAGTGACATTAGTGGTTTTCTGATAATTTGAATTGGCAGCACTGATTAACAAACTATTATTTTCAACAGCCCACTGAATAATGATGATGTTGATGATAAAAGCGAAATCTCTTCCACTGCTAGCATTCTAAAAAAATCATATGTAAAATTCAAAACCACCGAGAAAATTACATAAGCTTTCAGTATTCTCCAGGAACTTCATCCACTGAATTTTGTATCTATGGTATTGGCATTTTTCTATAAGCCTACTTTCCGAAATATTTTTCTTAAAATATTGTAGTTTTCTTAATATGGAAAGAAAGAATTTAAATTGAATTCCAAACAAGATGTTCGGGAAAGAACATATAGCCTACTTTCTCCGAAATGTATGGGTATAGTTATAACTCTCTGTCCTTATCATCTCCTAATTTCTTCCTATTTGAAGTGCAAATTGGCACACAGGATTTGAACAGTGGCGTTCAAACCATAGTTTATAATTTACCCCAGCATTTTGCAATTTCATCAGCAAACACTCCAAACACCGACTACTTACAATAATTGAAACTTCGTTGCTCTAATAAGGCCCATCTACAATGCGCAGTCGGCAGTCCGTAGTTGGTAGTCCTCGGTCGGCAGTCGCGATCGACTCCGTGTATACTATAGGCACCATACACAACATGAAGTTGCAGTTGGTAGCTGGCAGTTGGCAGTCGAGAATTTTATCCTTGACTGCCAACTACCCGACTGCAGCAATGTAATAGCCAATCAGAGCAGATCAGAAACTGACGTCACGTTGTTGTTCTGTGTCGTGTACGAATGATATAGAACTAAGTGAAGTAACTTCGCAACCCGTTAATTTATAGGCTAATCTTAAATACACGGTATAACAAAATAATCCATCTCCAAATCATCCATATTGCAAGTTTTGAGATTATCAACAACGCCTCTGTGCACAAGGAATAAACGAATGTTACTGTATTATTACTCCTAGCAGTCGTTAAGACTTGGTTCACTAACTGGCCGGTATAGAGCGCTGCTCGAATCTATAGTTTCTGCATAGTACAACTGAAGGCTGGAAGATGTCACTCCAGTAGAGAATGTCGTTTTTTTTATATATAATTTCCATTGCAAAAAGCACCATATAAAGCTTTATTTTATAACGTCTCAGTACTCAAGAAACAATAAATATAAAAACTAGTCGTGATATCTAGTTGTGAAATATCGAACAATATAATCCTAACAGAGCGAGTGCATTCTAGCGGCCAGAAGAAGAAACTTTTCAATAAAATCTGTTACCTTTTTGTCAGCTAGATGTCTCGATTAAATCTGCTGGCGAATTATGTTTTAATTAAGTATATGTTTTGCACCGTAATATGCACAATATAACGCTTAATTTTAAAACGTCTGAGTCATTACAAAGCAACAAATATGTAAAATGTCAAGCAAAAAACGTATCTCTGATGGGGTTTGAACCATAGGAATATGAATGACAGACTAACGCTCTACCACTGAGCTAATTGTGTCAACGAATATCGTCCTATATAAAATGACTTACATAGAACTTGTTAGCAAATAATGATTTATACTAAACGATTTCATCACTGAAGTATATTATTTATATATAAAGCATTTCATACAAAGTTTATTTATTTTGTTTCAGTACGCTATATTGCATGCAATACTCAAATTAGTGAAATATAAGTCAGGCACAAGATATCCGCTGCCATCTTGTCTTATTAATGAATCAGCTGAGCTTTTTAAAATCACGTCTGCACTATAGTATTACAAAATAAACTTTTAATTTCGTACGTGCCTCTTCCTTTAGAACAGTTAAAACGATTCTCGGCTCGATAATCGGAACTGGTGGGTCCCATGATATGGATTATAAAGTTTGCATAATTCGCACGGCCGCCATCCTGAAATGGTATGGCGGACGACCTTGTAGTTTGGTCACAAGACGCATCCTATACGAAGGTATGTTGTTACCAAATTTGGTAGAGATTGGATGATTTGGTTAGTCGTTATTTGATTTTACGTTTTGAACGTTTGAGTGGCCGCCATTCAGTTTTAGTAAAGATGGCGGCGATATAAAACATGACACTGAGGTGTCCTTTGCTAGTGCTACCTTTGTACCAAATTTCGTTCAATTCGCATTCACCGTGTTCGAATTGATAGGGGGGGACAGACATTCAGAGTACACACACTCACACACACACACACTCACACACACACATACACACACACAGACTCACACACACACATACACACACACAGACAGACACACTTTTTTCGCCCTGTGTTGATCTCATAAGTCTACTTTCATTTTTTGCAAAAATCGAAAGTAGGCTAAAAATGGAAAAGGCAGTGTGAACTATTGAGGACCTGTTCAAATAGAGGGTGGATTTTATAACAATATAGCCTATTTAATCTTCCTCCCCCCCCCCCCTCCCCCCCCCCCCCCCCCCGCCGAAAAAAATCAATTATCTCTGCCGGAAATATTTTCTTCATAATAATCCGGTTTTATAAGAGCCAAAATGGGTCAGTGTGTTAGCAAAATATTAGCGAATTAGCTAGGAGTAAATCGCAAAAATGGATACCTTGTGTGACGTCATAACATTTATGTAAACTATTTGCCGATGTGGTAACGAAGTAAGAAGCCGAGTATAAATAGCTTGATTCTTCGTGTTGTTCCATATGTAATGAAAAGGAGGACAAAAGATGCAAATGTAAACAGTGTACCCAAGGGAGGATTGTTCTTTCATCGTACTGTAAACCAAAACATCCGCAAACACGCTCGAGGAAGAGGTAAAAGTCCTCTGAATTGCTACGAGCAGCGGAGGCAGACAAGACAGCAGGTAGGTTAGCTAACCCCTCAGGGAAATTGGGGAATACCATCAGAAAACAGCGTGGGTACAGTCACTGGTGAAAGTGCTAAGGCCGGTTCTCCGCTGCACCTGACTCCAGGGCAACAAATAACAAGCAAATAATTACCTTCGGAATAAACACATTCACCATGAGTATTCAGGTGATAAGAGATTCCAGTGGACTGTTTTAGCCTTCTCTCTGGAATATTTACAGTATTTCGAGACCATCTGAGAGGTGTTATAACCAAATGAAAAGTAACGAAATTAGCTGTAAAGAATTAGGGTACCTGTAATGATGACTTACTTATTATTTCCTACTTACAATAGCTACATTTTAAGGGGATATTTTCTGAAATATTGTAGTGTTAAATACATTTTAATTATCATTATGTTCCTATAAAAGTGAAATCCTCGCGATCACAGTCTCTCAGCAACTAGAGGAGCCTACCTATCAGATAAAAAAAAAAAAATATAAGACCAGTAAACAAATTTAGATGTGTTAATTGGGGCTTAATGATTGTTATTAGTGATTCACTTAGGGTATTTCTTACATCGTGGTCATGTAACCCCATGTGCTTGGGTGTGGGTAGAATATATCTGGTAACCTGTATTACTCTGAATGCTGTGATGCGGTGTGTATAATTGAAAACCGAGTATAGGATTTGAAAGTATTCCGTCAAATATGAATCATCCCAACATTTACCTGGAGTAGAAGCGGGAGACCACAGAAATCCACTTCTAGGATTGCTGAGGATGGAGTTGAACTCATATCTCCTCAGTTTATCCTCAAGAGGCTGAGCGTACGCCATTCCAGTATTCAGATAAGAATTAAATTTCTTGGCAGAGTCGGGAGACGAACGCAGAACCGTTGGGACCCAAGTCTCCATACATACCGGTGCCCCAAAACCAATGTTTAATGTTTATCAGAGAAAATATTTATGTATTTTGTGAACAATCATTAAATTTGCTGGTATTGGCTATTTCTCCCCAAAATAACTCACATGAGTAAGGAAATATTTAAGATCCTTAATTCAACACTCAGTGCTATAAATCTCCTTGACTAAATGTCGATTATAGGTTGTGTGTTTATACATTAAAACATATATACAATGATCAAACCGTACTTCAAATAAACTACTCGTTAGTATGACCACTAAAAGAATGACTAGCTGGAGACTTCAATGCTTGGGTACCACATAAGCTCTTGTCAAATATTGTGATTGCTTTTAGAATTCTTTTGTGAAATTTACATACACATTATTATTTACACACTACGTACGATATCGATAATTTCACATTTTATTTAACAAATTTATAATAGGAAACTTCACATTCATCCAAGGATATGTGCAATTTCTAGGTAAAATGAATGGCAAGTTTTAGATGCAGACGCATACCGCATTAATATGATTTTTATGCTAAATAATAGTTCAATACTTCCCCACATATTATGATACACAATTATAGTATATGGATAATTGTGAGATAAAATACAGCAATTCAAAATAATGTCCAGGAAACACCTAAAATTTCGCCGACAATTACAATAAATAAAGATACACAGAATGAGATTAATATGACTTTGTAAGAAAATATTTGATTTACAAACCTCCACTTTGGAGTCTCTAGACACAATCTTTCTAGATACGTCGGCAAGGGTACGGAGTATCTCTCTTTGAAGGACAGCCTATGAAAGATAAGAAAAATCTATCTACCATAAGCTTCAATCACTCACGTAATACCGAAATACCGAACATCAAAGAGGGTAACTTCAAAATCGTAAAGTAAAACGATCTTGTATTTATTTCAGTTCTAGCTATGATAGATAAACAAATTTATTTTTTGTGTAATATCCTGCATCTTACCTCCGTTAAATCCTGTACATCATCAGGGTCCACGACGTCGTCAGACCCCAAATCGTCCCCTGGACCATGTCCGTCGTCAATTAAAACAAACGAGACGTCATTATTGTTGGTGGTGGTGTTGGTGTGGTGATGAAGATGTTTTCTTGGCGATAACGCATCACCATCTGTGTCTTCAGGATCCAACGAAGATGCCTTTCGTTTGCTATTGTTGTTGCCATTATTAACAACGTCATTGTTGCCTATGATATCGTTCACTGTTATTTGATCACAGTTTGTGGACGACCCTCCAGGGCTATCAGGACATTCATCTAGAGGACTCATTTGATGATCATCCATCATATATCACGTGGAAATAATTATATTATTGTCTTACTTTGTCATAAACCTATATACTCATCTTGTAATCGATTTATAATTAAATATGTCATGGTATGAATTTGCTTGATTGCGGATGTAATGCGCACGTGTTTACCTTACTTAATTGTTATTAAAATTCACACTAAGTACATGTGTCGTTTTGTGCCGGCTAGCACCACATCTTCGTTCATTAAATACACATTTTATCCATAAGGATTTACTTTCAAAAATTAATTATTGCACTTATAATAATATATGTTTATACGGACTCACTGTTTTCACACTGTTCTTGTTTCTTGTATTCTGGTCTCACGTACAACACGTCAACACAACTCATAATTCTCAACCTTCCTTTAGCTACTATTTACCAACATTGTGAACGTATTTCTTTGTCAAACTACGTGAAATCGTTCCGGAAAACAAGCCTTTACTAAACACAATTCTAATACATTATGAACAGAATGGAGTTGTTGAGCAGTTGCAGCGCTACACCAAGGAAAACGGCAGAACACAGTAAACTCTAAACTCGTCGAAACAAGTGCCTAACGTGGCTGCGCACTCTCTTTCCTCCTTTAGTTCTCTGATACGTAAGAAGACAGAAGAGAGTGAGTGAGAAGAACTCAACGCAACTCAACTCCTCCCGCAGCGGCCAGGTAGAAGATGAGGGAAAGAGAACAAGTGCCCATACAACAGTGCAACTCTTCTCATGGAGAGCGACCACTGATTTTTTCTTGTTTTGGATAACCTCTTTGCTCATTTAACAATCGGGACACAGAAAACAATGTGAACAGATGTTTTAAGTGTTGAGACGTAGATATTTCAAAGATGGCTGGTTGCGTCTCTCCCTTAGAAATGACTTGGCTTTGCTGCTAAACTTCATCACAAGGATAAATTTACTATCTCACTCTTGCTGCCCAACAGGTAGAGAGGGACAGGCAACCTTGAAAACCGGTGCTCTGTCTTTCTCTCTCTCTCTTTGTCGCTCTCACTAACACTTCTTGTGCACCTCCAACTGCACCTTCTGCTGTAATATACACATACGAAGAACGTTTATACAGCACTATATTGATCATATTTATTAATCTTTACAATATTCTTTTAAAATAAGATTGGTGGCAAAGTTCTCAGATTCTAAAAGGAATCAGAACAACTTGAAAATGCTGGATTAAAATACATCATTCACGAAAGCATTTTGCTATCGGTATTAATTTCAACTATAACATAGGCTACAGATGTTCAGTTACACTGTAGTTTGAATATCTCAAGCAACGTGTTGGTTTCTGAAGATGGAATGTCTTTGCAGAATTTAATGTGCATTGTTCAGCTGGTATCTTCAAAATTTTGCTGAGTCATACTTCGTAATAAAGGTACATTCCTTCTCTCTCCGAAAAATGATTGCCCAAGAAATGAGGTTCTTAAGTCTTAGAATATTTTGTACAGTTTCATCGCCAAGTGAACTGAGATGTCATATGGAATAATATTTAGCCATATTATGATTCAGATTAATAATAATCAAATATAATATTGAATCATATTTGAGATTGTTTTTCTGTTTTTCTCATCTTAATTTGTTTGCGAGGAGGGCGACAACGGAAAGAAGGATGTTTCTTGTTGGATTAAAAGTGTTTCTTGCGGCTTTGCCCCTAGAATTGATCCTAAGAACCTTGTGATTATTTTATGCTAGTTTTTGTTGTTAATTCATTCTACGGGCTTGAGATATCTTTTTCATCAGCCCCGTGTACTTGGGTGTGTGTGGAGCTTGTCTGATAACCTGTATTTGTGTGGTGACTGTAGTAGTGTGTACAGGCTAGGTGCATTAGGGTCTGGGATGTGGTAGAGGCTCCGGGACTGGAAATAAGGTACTATTCCGTTATTTGCATGGAGTGAGTGTGGAAAACCCAAGGAAAACCACACTCAGGATAGCCACTGTCAGTGTCTGAATTTGAACCCCCGATCTTTGAACTTACTGCAGATGCTCATCGTGGTCGTGTTGCGCATCCAACACACATGGCTACCCCACGAGGTGTAACATTACACCGTATGATTATGATAGTTAATCCCTCTTCAAATTTCGAAGCTTAGAAAAAAAGTCTTTCTTTTTATGAGAGACTATATTCACTAGGTTAAGAATCAAGACTTATATTTCATATTTTTGTCCAAGTTAATGGAAAGGACCATTGTCACATGACCAAAATAACGATCATTAGTCATCATACAGTATTGTCTGAAAACCTCGAATTTAGGCCCCGCAAGAAAACAACCACTCATCATAATGTAGTAAAAGAATCTTTGAAGCGTAAGAATTGAAAATAAGACCGCTATTTGGTCTCGAACAATATATCTCAGCAATCCAAGTAGCCATCAACTGTTTAAAGCACGAACAATCCACGTCTGAGGCAGACCCATGTCGACTTTTGATGTAATGGTTTAATCTTTAATGCAGCTCATGGTTACCACCCAAACCTCCTTTGACGACGGCGGCGGTCTCAAATCTTACGCTACAAAGTACTTCTGACTTAAAATAGGGTAGATCTGATCGATCGCAAAGCGCTTTGGTAAATCCTCAAAAATACCTCATAAAATTTAAAAATACAGAAAAGTTCAGACAAGTAGGCCTATAGACACGATTGACTAGTGAATATTAGAACTTCACAGCTAGAGAAATAGTTGCGGGTGACAACCAAGAATCCCGCTGAAAAAGTTAGAAGGCTAGTATCGGAGGTGTTGCCAAGAGGGGAGGATACAAATATTTTCGACTAACCACTAATAATGAATGTGAAAAAATAACTTAACACGAGCTGGATATTAAAGCGTACCGTACATGAAAATCTAAGAATTCTAGTTCATGTTGTGATTAATCATCAGCGTGAACCGTACTTATTCTGGCTCTGGAAACATGCAAGCTCAGCGTTGCAAACATCGTAGTTGAAAGGATCGTACAATTGAATCAAAAAGGTCGTATTTTGTAGCGTAGTACAAATAGAATCTTACCCACTACAGGACGTAACATGTGTTTCATATTTTCAATCAGATCTTCCTTCACGTGAGCCATTAATTGCCACACTTGTAGGCCTACGCTAATGCAATAAGATAACAAGATCTTTTGACGAAGTTGAACTCTATTAAACTAACTTTCGAAGATCGTTTCTTCATTCATTCGTTCATGTCCTTTCAAGTAAATTCTTTCGCGTTACTTAGGCTACTATGCTATGATTCCCACAGTAATTTCCCAACGCCATCCATTTCATTCCCGCACAGATATTGGTTGGCTTCTTCTACTATTGGAGTAAATTCACCGTCCATGGTCATTTACGAGTGATTTATATGAAATATACTTTCTATCCATATTGACTACAAGTAAATTCATGTTACTTTTTTTTATCTACTTCCATGTTAAAGATTCAACCTTGTCCTTTTTTTAAATTATATTTTCATGTTTGTAAAGATATCCTGCATAATTAACTTCAACTTAACTTTTATTTATAGATCAATATTTAGCAGTTTATACGTATGTTGTTTTTAGCTCTTAAGATATTTGTGCTGATGAAGATACCATTGTGTATCGAATAGTCAAAAGTCAAAAAAAAGTCAACCCCTGGCACTATCCAGCCCATGACGGGCTAAGGCCGACCAAGCGACCGCTGCCCAGCCATTTGGCCTGCAGAAATTGGGGTGACGCGTGATCAGCACGTCGGGTCCCCTCGGCCGTTAATCTTGGTATTCGTGATCGGGGCGCTGTCTCATTGTCAGACAGCTACTCAATTGTCCTCACGAGGCTGAGTGCACCCCGTTCCAACCCTCATGTCAGTTTTAAAATCCCTGACGGAGCCGGGGATCGAACCCGGGGCCTCCGGGCGAGAGGCAGGCACACTACCCCCAACACCACGGGGCCGGCTTGTGTATCGAATATACATAATTAAACTTGTTTCTTGAAATTTAAACAAGTTTATTTTAATTATATGTATTGAGAGTCATAATTTCATTTACTTTAATACCTTTAAGTCAATACAGATAGATTCTTTACATTCTCAGAATGGTTAATGTATATGAACATTACTTAAGTTCAACTCTGTTCTACTTTTCGTCATTCCATTCAGTGAACATAAGAATCGAAAACTATTTCTAGAAATTATCTCATCCACACGTCGGCTGCTATTAAATGTGGGTTATGTGTTCACATCATACAATAGATGTGCAGGTATAGAGAGAAAGTAGTCTGGCTGCGTACCGCAAGTGGGACAGACGGCCGGCAAATAAAGATGTCGTCCGTCTGCTCCAGGCACCCGCCACTTGTTCATTCACTCCCACCCGCTCATTCTGCAGTAAACGGTAAAATACTGTGTTATACTTTTCTTTGACCCTTTATCAGCATATCACATGCTTAACGCTTCCGAGTCCAAGCATGGACATGGAACATCAGCATCAGTGTTTCTTGAAGAGAGGTTTCCCCCCACCAGAGTAATAGTTCACCGTAGCCTAATCGAATTCAATTTGTACAACAGCAATACATTGGAAAGACTTGATCACCAGACTAATACTTTCATCAGTCCACCAACTACCGGTAATGATCACAGAGAAATGTTATTGGACCCAGGAGTCCCAAAGAAAAACCTAGACATGTTCAGAAAAGTTACATTAACCTCCTGCGTTTCTACTGAAGCGATTGATTGGATTTTAATTACAATTTATAATAATTTACGTGAATCTAAAAACAAAACCAAGCAGGGCGTAGTACCTAATATTTATCTCCCGTCCCTTCCCCACCAACGAATGAATATTGCCATGAAAACTTTCCCTGAAAGCAAGCAATCAACTAACTTGTAGACATTGCCGTAACTTAGTACCTATCTAATATAGGGACCAGTACAAAGAGCATTACCAGACACCATTGCAGATGATAAATATAACAATTAATTCATATTTTTTCAGTCGATCAACACCTATTTATGCATAATAGAAAAATATAAGACCCTACTTAAAAAAAATTGATTGTAACAACGATTAGGCCTAGGCCTAACATAGTTATCACTTATCAACGGTGAGCACTAATACTCTATATATTAAATAATAATAACAATATACCGTACGGTTGTATTATTTATTTATTTATTTATTTATTTATTTGCCCCGTTAAGCTACGTAACAAAACTTCATAATAAACTTGGCTGCGGTGATTTCGGCGCTGAGGTGACAAAATATTGTCCTAAATTGGAAAAGCCAACGTCCCAGTATGTCTACTGACATGGGTATTTCGCATTTAAGTACCTAGAAATGCCAACAGACTGTGATGGTATGTGATCCTGCAACCTTGGGCACAATTGGCGAGAACCTTGCCAACTTCACCGCGCAGCCTGACTAACACAAATTCAAGTGAACAGCAAGTGTTAATAAAACAAGGTATTAAACAGTTCACAAGCAACATTATACTATGCCCCTACTTGGAAGATATGACCTTTTGAATATGAGCTATGCATTCAAATAGACTAGTATTTAGCAGTTGGACCACACACACCCAGTCAACATCAGCTGTAGTTGTCACGAGCGGTGGGTATATGTAATTACTGTCAACACATGACGTGGACTCCACCAGATTCTCTCTCACTCTTCCTTTTGCCATCAAGTTTTGCGTTGCCTATTTCTTTTATTGTGCGCATTTGCATTGAAGGACGAACATTCTGGATTATCGCAGGAGTCTGAGAGACCGGTCTGTCTGTACCTAGCAACAGGGCTCCTAGAAGAGTCTAACCATCCAAACTGTTGTATGTTATATTGTTGCTCTATTTTGAGCTTGAAACATGATGGTCAACACCCTCAAGTATTTTCAACAACGATAAGTACAGTAAAAGCTGCCTTCAACGAAAACTTGTCTTAAAGGGAATTAATTGACGGCCCCGTGAACTTAGGGGTGAGCATAGTGTTAAATTCCCTTCAATAAACGGAAACTGTATTACGCGGATAAGGGAAATCAAAATACGCATTTTAACGGAAAATTTCCGACTTCCGGAATGCAGTGTTTAGAAAATTTTCAAGCACCCTGTGAAAGTCCACACTGTCTGCTGTAACAGTTGATTCTGTAGCAAACAAGGAATGTGCAGATAAGTCTTCTATATTTTGTTCTCCAACTTAACACGTCAAAGTGTACGGCTAGTTGCCTGTTTCCTGTTTCCCGTTTCCCGAGCCTTTCCAAATGCTCGTTTTAGTGGGCTGTCAATCAACAAAACCCAGCCTTTGTCTCGGTCCTTGTAAATCAGCTTAGAATTCGGGTTTTAACTGAGCACTTCACAACTTACATTACTGACATAGTCATTAGTCATTATGGCTTTGAAAGCGAGAGTAGTGCTTGATCTTAACACGAGAATAAAAGTGATACAGTACTGCATTAATTCGTAGCAGAAATATGTAAATAGAGCATTGAAGAAGGTACGTACATCATTTTAATTTTTCTCAGTGTGGCCATTGTATAGGTGTTCATGTTTTAAATATTTTGGCATAGAACTACCTCCGTTAACCGGAAACCTACCTTTAACGGAAAACTTTACGAGTCCCGTTTGATTCCTGTGAAGACAAGTTTTACTTTACAGTAGGTAGGCTACACAGTGACCATAATTAATAATACAAATTATAGGACAGATTCCACAAGCGAGTAAGCACGCATGTCCCGTAACCACAATGTTCCAAGGGAATGGAAAAAAATATATTGGTGTGGATATGAGTCGGGACTGAACCCATAAGCTTCCCTGATATTGTAAAACTAAAACATTGCGTTCGAACCCACATCAATTAGATGGCTGTGAAGCAAGCATACTTGTAGTTCAGCGTAGCTCTTATTAAACTCGCAATAGGCTACGCTGAAAGGTGGCAGGAAAGAGAACGAACATCTACGGTGGGTAAATGAAAGACATCTTAGGCTTAAGTTACTCAAACATAATCGGCGTCATAAGAATATAAGAGTTAACGAAGAGAGGTTAGAGTTAAGCACGAAGAAAGGGCTCAACTTATTGCCCCATGGTTGCTATCAAAGTACCGCAAGGAGTAAACCCCCCATAGTCAGAAACACGAATTGATTATGAATGGGGGGCGTGGTGGCTCAGCGGTCTAGCTGTATGCCTCTCACCAAGGCGGTCCGGGTTCGATTCCCGGTTAATGCATGTGAGATTTTCGAAGTGAAATGCCATGTCCTGTGGTTCGGATTCCACGTAAAAAGGAGGTCCCGTGGCTCATGATCTCGAGATTAACGGTCACAACTACAAGCTTGTTTTTTTTAGTATGAATGAATGATTATATAATTTATGAATTCCAGAAGTCACCTCCGTAGCGTAGCCGTCAGCGTGGTTAGCTGCCGCCCCGGAGGTCCTGGGTTCGATTCCCGGCTCTGCCACGAAATTTGAAAAGTGGTATGAGGACTGGAACAGGGTCTACTCAGCCTCGGTGGTCCAAATGAGTAGAGGCGGTTCGATTCCCACCTCAGCCAACCTCGAAGTGGTTTTCCGTGGGTTTCCACTTCGTCTTCGGGCAAATGCCCATGGCCATGGCCACGGCCGCCTCCTTCTCTCTTCCTTGCCTATCCATCCTTACCTTCCAATCCCTTCCCTCCTGAGGCCCCTGTTCACTTTGCAGGTGAGGCTGCCTAGACGAGGTGCTGATCACACCTCTCCAGTTGTATCCACTCCAACCAGATGTTCCCAGCTCTAAGACACTGCCTGAAATAGGCGGTAGGGGTGAGTTCCCTCGCTGAGTCCGTGGGAGCCACCACCCTGGAGGGTAAACTCATTTTTTAAAGAATGAATCCAGAAATTGAATGTTTCAATTTGTTCCCAAAATGTTACACTTGCCACTAAGTAGCAGGTGGTATTCGTTCACAAGCTTCTCTGACACAGATCTTATCGTGAAGCATCACACTGAAGAGCGAGATGCGGAAGGAATGAGTGGAGAAACTCGTTGGCGGCCAGTACATCAGTCAGGGCGATAAATATGAGGTGTTTGTGCAACATGCAAGTGCTCACTTGCCCTATAAACGATGTGCATGAACTAACGGTCTGCGTATTGCCTTTAATAAGCTGATTCATCGCTTAGGAAACTGGGAGTAACGACCCATCCCAAAATCATCCGGTTTCTCAACAACTCGGTTTATACAGTTTTCATGGCTCCACTGAATTGAAGAGTACTGAAGAGACAGATGAGGATATGGGTGGAAGACATTGAACCCCGATGATGACTCTATTGCTACAAATAGGTAGTTTACGCAACGTGCTTCCTAGCGAAATACTTCGTCCATTGGAAACACTATGGGATGTCCTTGTTCGCTTGGGGTTAAGTTAAAAATACCTGCAGGGAAGGGAGAAGCATTTAAGTTGTGGAATGTGTGGCAGGTAGCAAAGTGGTCCCCTCAAGGTAAGGTGGAGCGAGAATTGGCGCCAGAGAGAGTATTGTCACCAGGAGACTTCAACGGCCGATTACAACACGAGCGTCACAGTGTTACAAATTTCTGGGATAGACTACACCTAATGCATTTAAGTTCGTACAGTAGGCTACTTAAAGAAGCAACTGGGAGTTATTTCGATGTTTCTTGATTTATTTTCGTAGCAAAGTCACCTCAAAAGACAAATAGGCTGACACATAATTGGAAGATATAAGTTACTGTAGATGATAAAATAATGTTTATTTTAGAGTTTCTGCATCATTATTACCAATTTTCAATCTTGTCTCGACTTCCTTGCCTATGCCTTTCTAAGAAGAGGAAGAAACGTAGTAATCTAATGAGCATGGAAAGAACACCTACAAGATATAGGCCCATAATGTAATTATATTGCGTTCATTTCTATTTGTGTTTGATTGATATTGGTTGAATATGTGGATGAATGAATGGATGATTGATTTTTTGATTGAATGCACAAGTGACTGAATCATGGGCGTATATACATTTTGTCACATAATAGTTGTTTATGAATTGAAACATTAAAACCGAATATAGCCTACTTATTATGTACTATTGTGACTAAGCAACATATTGCAACGTTGCATAGCGAGACGATGGTAGCGTGATGAAAAACAGTGTGACAATCAATGTATCGGTTTGCTCTGATCTCGTATGTGTAATAACATAACCTCTCATTACTCACCAGTACCTTCGCTCTTAAGAATCTATCAAGACAGCAACAAGTGCCTTGAAGCGTGTGACAAAAGTTTGTTTCCCTAACTTTTATAACCTTATCACACTTTTTTTTAGTTTCGCCTGTCTCTGTAGCTATCGCCGAACAGAGTTTTCTGAATTTCAGTAGTCTGAAAAAATACTCAACGGCCTAACATTGTTATTTATTCACAGAGACATACAAAACACTGACAAAGTTATAAACCAAGGAGCTTGAACATCGTGGTCATTTAGTCCCGTGTACTTCGGTATGTGTATAATTCGTCTGATAACCTGTAGTATTGAGGTGGCTGTAGAAGTGTAATTCGGGTAACGATTTGGGAAGAGGCGGCCGAGGCCTACAGTAAGGAAATATCCCGGCCTTTTGCTTGGAGTTGAAGTGGAAAACTACGGAAAACCACTTCCAGGTTGGTTGAGGTGGGAATATTCTCAGTTTAGCTTACGAGGTTTAGTGTACCCAGTTCCAGCCCTCAAGCCAGAATTAAATTCCTTGGCAGAGCTGGGAATCGAACCCAGACCTCAGGGGAGATGGCGAAGAATATCCATTCCAATGGTTCCGGGGTTCGCAGCTAGTAAGACGTGATGAAGATCATCCTTAATTTTTCAAGTGATCAGGTCTCATCTTTTCTTTTCTTGTTAGCCTAGGCCTATCTGTTGCCTACTGTTATAGGCCCTAAAGGTGGCAGGGTATGTGTAGCACCGCCATACATGGTGTACCCAGGTTAGTGCTGCATCATACTGCTTGCGAGTTCAGGAGTTAGTTCGAGGTATTCCTGAGCTGAGTCCTGTATTTTCTTCTTTTTCCAGTGAATTTAGGACTGACCCTCTACTCTTTCCCCCTTTACCATCAGCCTACCTCCTTCCAAGTCCCTCAATTGTCTAGTTTTGAGGGGTTAGGGCATTATTTCCGTTATTTTTTTATTTTTTAGTCCTTTTCTTAGACATCTATCACTAATCAGTAGGCCTAGTGGTTGTAGCTGTAGTAGTCTAGTAGTTTGTAATTTTATCGAAATTTGATGTGTTTCAGTCGGCCAACTCAATGTTGTACCCAATTCTGATGGATGGGTTATACCCTAATCCTGAAAAAATGTACATGAGATTAATAAATACACTTGGATGACCAGTTTCGATCCTCAAGCGATCATCCACAGATCCATTATACTTTGGCTACGGTTGAGACCAGACAGTGACGAAGTTAACTGCTCTCATCCGGACCGCGTTACGACTCAACCAGATATGTAGCCTGTACAATACAATCTGAACTGACGATTTAACAACAATCACATATTCACACTAAGCAAGCAAATTTGGAGGTCCATCACCACTTTCAGTATCTTAACAAAACATCACGTAGAATTTCTAACAAAATTGACTAGTGCCATTATTTTAACTGCTAACTTACTGCAATTAAATGAGTGTACATATTGTAAATACCTTCACCCATTCTTTTAGATACAGATTTAATAGCCCAAGTGTAATGGATTTGATGATGATCGCTTGACGACCGAAACTGGCCATCCAAGTGCATTTATTAATCTCATGTAAATCTTTTTCTGGATTAGTCAATAACCCATCACAATTGGGTACAATCGTGTGTACCGACTGAAAAACATCAAATTTCGATTACTAAGACAGCACTGAAAATGGTTTCAAACAATATAATTGTAATTTTATATTATTTTTCATTATCACCCATCTCATTAGGGGCAGCTGATCAAGACGTTTCTCCTCTCAGAACAACCTTCACCTTCCTGCCACCACCACTAACAATTATTGTTAACTCTGATTATGGCTTTTATTGTTTAGTTTCGAATGTGAAGATATACTTTTATTAGCTTATATTACACCTTCACCATAAGACGCCTGGTTGTATACCAGCGCCAAGGCCTGCTATTGGCGTACAGTGGCCCCGTTTTATTGTCATACATGAAGACTAAGACTTAGCCAATTATGGCATCACAACAGCTGAGATAGATAGGCTTTGTTCTTCTCCTCCAACAAGGTGAATTGCGGCCAAGACGACCAGTCCTGGTCATGCCAGTGACCCCTAATAAATACGAGACCACATTCCACACGACTACCTCGTCTGCCGAATTTGAGTAACGTGTGTGCGAGTGTAGGAGTTTGTTAGACTACAGGAATTTGGAGCGACTCTCTCTTAACTGACGTTCAGTCCACTTTATATCAGGTTTATAACATGTATAAAGTAATAAACGACAATATTATACATGATTCAATTTTTTTTCCAATACTGTAATTTGTTCGATCATTTATGAGTTCTAAATCACTAAACCTCACGGAATGATGAAAGGATAATTTAAAGGCAACTTTGTTCTATTAGTACTACAGAGACCTATACGGATCGTTTTTTAAATTTATTTTTTATGACCGAACTGAAGATTGAATCCTACCGGAATATATGAAAATGAAAATCCACAGCCTGCTTCCAGTCTTCGACCGGGTCAGAAATGAAATGAATGAAGCCCCCATCTAGCGGCGAGGATATGGACTGTGCCGGCTGCCGAGGCCTGACGCACTCCTCCGGGGCAATGATTAAATGAATGACAGATGAAATGGTATGATAGTGGAGAGTGTTGCTGGAATTAAATTTTGACAGGGAAAACCGGAGTACCAGGAGAAAAACCTGTCAGCCTCCGTTTTGTCCAGCACAGATCTCACATGGAGTGACCGGGATTTGAACCACGGACCCAGCGGTGAGAGGCCGGCGTGCTGCCGCCTAAGCCACGGAGGCTTACCGGAATATATAACGGTGTTTAATCCTGAAAACGACCGTAGTATTTTATTACCACGTTATTATTAATATTATTATGCTTGCCACGGTGGGTGAGTGGTTAACGTGTTGGACTACCAACCCCAAGCTTGCAGTTTCGCTCCTGGCCGAGGTTAGTGATTTTTGAAAGGCGACAAAAATCACGACATGCATGTCGTACGTTGTTGGCATGTAAAATAACCCATTTGAATTCAGTAGGCTGTGTTCATAATGGCAAAATTAATCTCGGGATTTTCCGCCAACACAAAGTTCCTTCATTCTCTACTAGAAAGCGCTATAGTGTCAAGGAGCTTAGATATCTAACCTCCTTGACTTTCATAGCGTTCCAAGGAACGACGAAATTCGACATACAAGCTGTCCTCTGGGTGTCAAATGACAAAGCTTGCACCCGGTTTCCGAGGCCATACGATATTATTATTATTATTATTATTATTATTATTATTATTACAGCAGCAGCTATGCTATGCCATGAGACCAAGCTATCTGGCTCAGTAGTAGAGATGGTAATAAGTAGGGCCCGGATGTTGAAGACATGTCATCTTTTTACTGAGCAGTCTAAAACAATGCTGAAGTACATAGAAACTCAGGTTGGGCCATCCTGTCTTCAAATATGTCATTTTTATTTTGCATCTTTTTGCATTTTTTGCTATTCTTCCATTTTTAGAGCGTTTTTTTTTTGTTTGGTAGAATTTTTGGTCTTATTTTAGAGAAATTGGCCGTTCGAGGTCATTTTTTTTCAATTCAGTTTTGTCACAGCTTTATATGAGGGAGTTACGTCTCTTAGAATTAAGAAGAAGTTAGTAGCTGATACAAGATAATTTGAAATATTGATTCCATTTCCCTAATCAACCGGGTAGAAACTAGTCTTAGCAACAATCGTGGCGAAATCGCTGCGGATATTACATCAAAACTGAAAAAAATGCCGGACAAAAACACCGGGTATAAAACATTATGCAAAATCTCAGACAATCTTTCTGGTGAAAACTACTGAACGGATGGGATTGAGGAGGATTTAGCAGCAAACAACCCTCCTCACTTCAAGTACACTCCGATCAAATCAGTTGATGTTGAACGCTGCTTTTCGAGATATAAAAACTTGTTGGCTGATAATCGCTGATCATTTACATTTTTGACAACATCAGAATGACATGCGTAGTACAGTGCAACTCAGACTAAATTGAACATTAACCTTTTTTTAAGTGCTAGAAATCTATTTTGATTGACTTTTCAGTTTGAGCAAGATGTCATTTTTGAAATATTGGTGAGTTCATTATTATAAGATCAGTTTCTCCATTTTATAGTGCATTTTTCAAATATTTAGGACATTTATTACAGTAATTTTTGAAAATGTTAAGTGCATTTTTAGCCTACTTTCGATTTTTGCAAAAAATGAAAGTAGACTTATGAGATCAACACAGGGCGAAAAAAAGTGTGTCTGTCTGTGTGTGTGTATGTGTGTGTGTGAGTCTGTGTGTGTGTGTGTCTGTGTGTGTGTGTGTGAGTGTGTGTACTCTGAATGTCTGTCCCCCCTATCAATTCGAACACGGTGAATGCGAATTGAACGAAATTTGGTACAAAGGTAGCACTAGCAAAGGACACCTCAGTGTCATGTTTTATATCGCCGCCATCTTTACTAAAACTGAATGGCGGCCACTCAAACGTTCAAAACGTAAAATCAAATAACGACTAACCAAATCATCTGATCTCTACCAAATTTGGTAACAACATACCTTCGTATAGGATGCGTCTTGTGACCAAACTACAAGGTCGTCCGCCATACCATTTCAGGATGGCGGCCGTGCGAATTATGCAAACTTTATAATCCATATCATGGGACCCACCAGTTCCGATTATCGAGCCGAGAATCGTTTTAACTGTTCTAAAGGAAGAGGCCCGTTTGAAATTAAAAGTTTATTTTGTAATACTATAGTGCAGACGTGATTTTAAAAAGCTGAGCTGATTTAGTAATAAGACAAGATGGCAGCGGATATCTTGTGCCTGACTTATATTTCACTAATTTGAGTATTGCATGCAATATAGCGTACTGATATAAAATAAATAAACTTTGTATGAAATGCTTTATATATAAATAATATACTCCAGTGATGAAATCGTTTAGTATAAATCACTATTTGCTAACAAGTTCTATGTAAGTCATTTTATATAGAACGATATTCGTTGACACAATTAGCTCAGTGGTAGATCGTTAGCCTATCGCTCAAATGCCTATGGTTCAAACCCGATCAGAGCTAGTTTTTTTGCTTGAAATGTTATATGTTTATTGTTTTGTAATGACTCAGATGTTTTAAAATTAAGCGTTATATTGTGCATATTATGGTGTAAAATATATATTTAATTAAAACATAATTCGCCAGCAGATTTACTCGAGACATCTAGGTGCCAAAAAGGTAACTGCACGCCGACCAGATTTTATTGAAAAGTTTCTTCTTCTGGCCGCTAGAATGCACTCGCTCTGTTAGGATTATATTGTTAGATATTTCACCACTAGATATCTCGACTAGTCTACGTGGGGCTCCATTGATTACTATACCATTTGCATTCTATGCGCATCGAATTTGAAGAATGACAAGATGATACTACGATACATTTTTACTTTCTATTATAAAGGGTTTGTAACAGCCTATTGTGCGTTATTTGAAAATGATAATTGAAGTAAAGAACAAAACGATTTCACATAGTATCTGAACTCTACCGTTGGTGCTAGTTCAGGATATTAATTAATACTTCTATTTCAGCCAAATAGCAATCGAAAATATCCACATAGTTGTTATACACATGTCTCTGTAGGGTCATGGAAAGATTTGTTAATTCAATTAGGGTTGTGAAAGTTATACGCAGCCAGACGTGTAAAGACATGCCTCAACTCAAAGTTGGATGTTGCCCGCGTCAGGCCGATTATGTAATAATAATAATAATAATGTTATTGGTTTTACGTCCCTTTTAACTACTGTTGCTTTTAGAGACGCCGGGGTGCCAGAATTTTGTCCCGAAGGGGATCTTTAACGTGCCAGTAAATCTACTAACACGGCTCCCTCGCATTTGTGCACCCTCAAATGCCAGCTGACTGCGCCAGGATACGAACCTGAAACATACGGTCCAGCAAGCGAGAACGTTACCGCTGAGCCACGCCGCCAGTCCGGTCGATTATGTCTCCAGATCCATAACATTCTTTAGATACTTCTTATCTTTCTTTCTTCCTTCAATGATGGTAGCAGTTTTTATCTAGGTTGTGGCGTTTGGTAGAGGTAAATCGTTTCTAAGGTCTTCAACAAAGAATAGTTCTATTATACTCTTTGATAATAACAACGAGTTATAACTATACTCATACATTTAGGAGAAAGTAGGCTATATGTTCTTTACTGAACATCTTGTTTAAACTTTTTTTCGGCATCAACATCCGGGCCCTAGTAATACGCTATGATTAGTTAATCGATCTTAAATAAGTAATCAAATATTTTGAAATTAATCGAAAAAGATTAATCGATTAATCGACTGACCGTACATTTGATTAATCGATTAACCGAATAATAGATTAAGTGGCTTACCAAATAATCGATTAATTGATAAGTGGACACGAGATAAGAAAATAAATTTAAATGAGAGGTCATCGCTCAAGTTGAGTTACGCTTATTTTGGGAATGGTGTAACTTATAGAAATCTATAAAAGTTACTGTTTGCCTAAATATACAAGGTGTCCTTCCTTGTTTATGTTAACAATAACTAAATAAGAGTTAGAGACAGTGAAAGGACAAACATCAATCAAATTAGGAAGGGTTTCAAAAAAGAAAACAAAGCGCTTTCAGCATATATTTTGAATTCTTGTTCAATGTTTACAATTTAGGACAGGAACTTTTCCGTTTCACTTTGTTTTAGCCTAATTTTCACAAGGAAAGTAAATTATTTAAAAATATATGATACAATATATTTTAATTAATTAAATGCCTGTTTTCTTCTATGAGAGCGCAGTGAAAGGACATCGATTAATCCACAAAAAAATAATCAATTATTCGACAAACCAATTAATCGAATAAACGTACAATCGATAAATCGTTTTGTAGCAATTAACCTATTTTTCTGCTTCGATTAATCGATTATTCAATAACTCAAGGAGCCTCCGTGGCTTAGGCGGCAGCACGCCGGCCTCTCACCACTGGGTCCGTGGTTCAAATCCCAGTCACTCCGTGTGAGATCTGTGCTGGACAAAACGAAGGCAGACAGGTTTTTCTCCGGGTAATCCCGTTTTCCCTGTCAAAAATTTCATTCAGCAACACTCTCCCCTGTCATTCATTTAATCATTGCCTCAGAGGAATGAGACAGGCTTCGACTGCCGGTAGAGTTCATATTCTCGCCGCTAGATGGGGGCTTCATTCATTCCATCCCTGACCCGGTCGGTCGACTGGAAGCAGGCTGTGGATATATTCATTAACTGAAATGATTTGATAGGAAGTACCAGCCCTACTTAAGACGCAGCACTATGCAATAAGGCAATAGACGAGCGATTCAACCTCCACCGTCGGTAGTCCATGAAATATAACCATGTCATGTGGCCTCCTGGGAGGCTGAGTGCAGATTTTTCTAGTTAATGCTCGTGGGCGGCCTGCGCGTGCTAATGAGACTGAAGTGATGATGAAGACGTCACATACACTCAGTCCTCGGGCCATGGAAATGAACCCTTTGAGGATAAAATCCCCGATGGCTCGGGCGGGATCGAACCCGGGACCCTTGAAATGGTTATCCATGGTTTCTCATTATCAAGCACATGCAAATGCTGGGACGGTCCTTTCTAATAAGTAACAGCCACTTCCATCCAACTCATTCCCTAGTTTCAATCAACTTCATTCATCTCGCATTAGTTCCTCTCACGTGATTGGTGTCAGGAAGGGCTTCCGGCCGTTAAAACCACCGAAACATGGAAATTCATAACACCTCTTTCCCGACCCCGCTGAAACAAGAATAATAAGTGGTAAAGGTAAACATAAAATACTATTATTATTCGACTGCAGTATTACAATTATTTGTCTGTTAGCGGCTTCGGTGGCATAGACGGTAGCATACTGAACTGCTATGCCCAATATCGCGGGTTCAAACCTGGCCGAAGTTGTCGGATTTTTAAGAGCGTTAAATTCCTTCCTTCGGAGGGGAAGTAAAACCCTTTGTCATGGCACGTAAAAAAACCTACCACTGTAATTGGTAGTGTGTACCAAATTTGTAGGTTATATTTGGCTAATTGGAAACTCTCTATCAAGTTCCAACGTTCGCCGCTAGGTATCAGTGACAGTAGCATCTGGTAGCCAAAGTTGGAACTACTTGAAATTGAACTTTTTGGAGCCCTCGGGCGTTGAATCAAAAATACCCAGCTATGGCTATTCGGCTGCAATTCATAATAATATTATTTGTCTGTTTGGTGTCTGATCCTTACAGTTAGTTAATTATTGTTGTTTTCAGGGGCGGGACAGCTAGGTCATCTGCTCCTGTATGATCCTTTCTCCATTCGGAAGAAAACCGTGGCGTATCCGTGCTCGATAAATCGTGCACTACGGCTGCACGGGCAGCTGCAGCAAGTTCGAAGATCGGATGTTCGAATCCCGGCGCTGACAATGGCTATCCTGAGTTTGGTTCTTCCCTGGTTCTTCCACAAACCTTGCAGGGAAATGCCAGGATAGTAGCCTACTTAAATTCAATTCCCGGGACACCTGCCCCATCTCTATCCTCAATAAGACCGGGTTCGATTCCCGGTCAATGCATGTGAGATTTTCAAGGTGAAATGCCATGTCCTGTGGTTCGGATTCCACGTAAAATGGAGGTCCCGTGGCTTATGATCTCGCGATTAACGGTCACGTAAAACTACAATCTTCCTTCCTTTTTTTCTATCCTCAATACAGGTACGGTGCTGTTGACCAAGATAATAATATTGTATAGCCTCGGGTGCCTGGTGCAATTTTTGTTATTTGACACCCAGAGGGCAGCTTGCATGTCGAATTTTGTTGTTCCTTGGAGATCTATGAAAGTTAAGGAGGTTTGATATCTATGCTCCTTGATACTATAGCGCTTTCTAGTAGAGAATGGAGGAACTTTTTGTGTTGGCGAAAAATCCCGAGATTAATTTTTCCATTATGAACACGGCCTACTGAATTCCAATGGGTTCTTTAACATGCCAACAAGGTATGACATGCGTGCCGTGATTTTTGTCGCCTTTCAAAAATCACCTACCCTGTCCAGGAGCAAACCTGCAAGCTGGGGGTTGGTAGACCGACACGATAACCACTCACCCACCGTGGCAATCTCAAAAAAAGAATGAAAGGGTGTGGTGGAGCAGCGGTCAAGCTGTTGGTCTCTCACCACCCGGTCAATGCCATGTCCTATGGTTCGGATTCAACGTAAAAAGTAGGTCCCGTGTCTCATGATGCGGAGATTAACGGTCACGTAAAACTACAAACGTCCTTCCTTCCTTCCTTCCTTCCTTCCTTCCTTCCTTCCTTCCTTCCTTCCTTCCTTCCAAAACGAATGCTCAACCAAGGCACGTGTTGCAATAATTGTACATTCTTGTCTATGCCTCTCATTGAGGCTCACGCTAAGCGACGAAAAGGAATGTGTCCATGCGGCAATGTTAATTAAAGCTTAATGTAATGGCAAGGGCGTAGTCTGCGCGTTACTCTTGAGTGAACCTCTCAGCCGACAGACATCCATTATATTGGTCCTCCAAATGGACCGCCTTTGACAGCACCACAGAGTCTGCAAGATTTTGATTCTCTCAACATTTCACTTTGTGCTTCATATTTGCAGTTATTTATTTATTTGTCGTATAGCTTTCAGTGCCGGGAGTGTCCGAGGACATGTTCGGCTCGTCAGAGGCTGTAGCTGCTTCACTGCCGTCACCCGTGGGGTGAGCTACAAGTTCCGTTTAATTTCAAGTAGTTCCAACATTCACTACCAGATGTCACTGATAGGCTACCTAGTGGTGAACGTTGGAACTTTGATAGAGCGTTCCAACGAAATCTAACCTAGAAAGTTAGCGTCACACAAGTTTAGTTAGTGGAAGGATCTTTTACATGCCATTAATCTATGACATGGGATCGCCGGCTTTACTTCCCCTCCGAAGGAAGGCATACTGAAGGAGTTTAACGCTCTTAAAAAATTGGACGACTATGGCTGGGTTTGAACCCGATATCTTGGACACAGCAATTTGGCATGCTACTGAACCCTTATTGGCTTAATTTAATATGATAACGAAGTTAATACGTGGAACCAAGCATTATCCAATAATAGTTAATGTTTTTTCCTCTTATGTATAAAGTTCATTGAATATTGTAGAAGAGTGTTTCAAAGAGTTATTCGTAGTGATGGTAGACGTAAAGACAACCAGTGGTGTTGCATTTAATAATCTGGAATGTGTAAGTACCTTCACTCTTGTGAAACAAGTTGTTGGCGGGAATACTGAGACATGGGACAGCATTTCGTGTTTAACAAGTCTCGGCCATCACGGAATGTAGTATGCATGGAATACAAGATCATAACTATTAGCTTGATACTGCAAGCTGTGTCATCCTTCCCATCCACTTTTAATGTAGTGGCTGGTTCTAACAGAAGCCACGATTACAAGACGATTTTTTAAATGTCTTCATATTCCATTTAGCATCTACCAGCACAGCCTATAGGGCAATGGAGTTTCGGGGTTGGAATCCTGCTGCTGACAGCGGTCATCCTCCATGCTTATTTGTTATCAAGCGGATTCGGTGGCGTAGTTGGTAGCTTGCTGAACTGCTGTGCCCAAGATAGCGGGTTCAAACCCAGCCGAAGTCGTCGGATTTTTTAAGAGCGTTAAGAATCATTCAGTATGCCTTCCTTCGGAGGGGGAAGTAAAGCCGGCGGTCTCATGTCATAGATTTATGGCATGTAAAAGATCCTTCCATAGACTAAACTTGTGTGAAGCTAAATTGTTAGGTTAGATTTCGTCAGAACGCTCTATCGAAGTTCCAACGTTCTAGTAGCGAAAGTTGGAACTACTTGAAATTGGACGGAACTTGTAGCTCACCCTAAGGGTGTCCGCTGGAAGCAACTACAGACTCAGGCGAGCCGAACATGTCCTCGGACACTCATGGCACTAAAAGCCATACGATACATAATACATTCGTTCTCACACTATGCCAGTGTCCTGTTGCAGTAGCTAGCATTTTTAGCTGTCACCCTTGAGGTCCGGCTCGATCCCTGGCTCTGCCAAAAAGTAAATTCTTGTCTGAGGACTGGCAAGTGGTACACTCACCCTCATGGGGCGAAACTAAGAAGATTCCCGCCTCAGCCATTCTGGAAGTAGTTTTACGTGGTTTTCCACTTCTATTCCAGTCAATTCAATGGATGGTTCCTAACTTATTGCATATTGGCCCTTGATTTTTGCAGCCTATAACGTCTTTATTCTTTTCCCTGTGCACTGGACAGGCAATGTTGGATAAGATTACAGGTATCATTGCAATCAATCAATAGCAGTCGTTCATTCCACCGCAGGGCGATTGCTCCTGCGCAGACGGTTTCGCTGCCTCTTCGGGCCAAGGAGATATGGTTTTTGGGAGAGGTTTGGTTTTTGGATTTAGATTAAGGTGTGTTGGGATTTTTAATTTGGGGCATAGCGGTGATATTTGGAGATGGGCTGTGGGGGGAAGTATCGCTTTTGGGAAGGGAGATTTAGATGTAGGAATGGCGATGGGGGGAGAAGGGGTGACTGCTTTATTAGTTGTAGGTATAACTTTAAATAACTTATATTTTTGAAGAACAATGAAAACACGGAAACATTCGTCGCAATTGCCAAACGTAGATTAAGTGATTAAGTAGATTAAGTTATTTTTCTTTGCTAGCAAGTAAGTGGATTAAAGGGGGTTATTTACGTCGAGATCATCAGGTGGTTGCTTGTGGTGGAGATGATGTGCGCATTGGTTCGGGGTAATTGAAGATGGTGTTCGATGATGAATAAATGTGGGATGAATGTGGTGAATGAGTTGGAGACCGAAATTGGTGGCTCAGGGAGCACGGTTGAGATGATGAAAGTGGAGAGGAGCTTGGTGGAGTATCATTTCAATCAATCAATCAATCAATAGCAGTCGTTTCATTCCGCCGCATAGCTATTGCCCCTGCGGCGGCGGGCCCCCTTAGACGGTTTCGCCGTCACTTCGGGCCAAGGAGATATGGTGTTTGGGAGAGGTGTAAATTTTGGTGATGGGGGAGTTTGGTTTTTGAATTTGGAAGAAAGTGTGTTGGAACTTTTAGTTTGGGGCATAGCGGTGAAATTTGGAGATGGGCTGGTGGGAGGAGGGGTGGGGGTGGAAGTAGTGCTTCTGAGAAAGGAGACTTAGATGTAGGAATGGGGATGAGGGGGAGAAGGGTGACTGCTTTATTAGTTGTAGGTAAAATTTTAAATGACTGATATTTTTCGAAGAAAACACAGAAACAATCGTTGCAATTGCCACCAGTAGATGGAGTAACTTATATTGCTCTTTTTTTTCTTAGTGTTTGGTTGTTTGGAAGTAAGTAAGTGGGGTGAATAAAAGGGCTGTATTTACGTCCAGATCATAAGGTCGTGGTGAAGATGATGTGTGAATGAAATATAGGTCGATGTAATGGGGATGATGTTGAATGGTATGAAGCATTGCTGTGACGATGTAGGGCGGAGATGTAGCTAGATGAATGATTTATGTAGTTTTTTTTTTAAAATTACATAGTGGTTTAAGGGGATGGTCGTGGTGAAGACAATGCGTAATGGGGAATAGTATGGTGTATAGGGGGTAGCGTAGAATAATGTTGGATTAAGATTGTATGGATGATGAAGATGGGGATTGCTTGAGTTGTTAATGATGGTGTGAAATATGTAGAGATTATTGAGGGGGATGGTTATGGTGACAATGATATGGGGATGGAGCATATTACAGTATAGGAAGATGTATTGGAAAATGATGTTTGATGAACGTGGTGAATGTTTGTGGAGATGAAGTATCATTTCCCTCTCGAAGTAAAGAGTAATAGCCTAAAACGTGTACATCTTGGCAGATGACTGATGGCTCCAGCGACTGCGGGCGAGCTGATCAAAACTTCTACTCAGCTCATTTGTTGCCGACTGACTACATCATAATATGACAATACGTGCCAGAGGTCAACAACACAAAAAATGAGCACGGTATTTCCAAGGCTCTGTTTACCTTATGCAATACAATGTATGTACAGTGGAAGGTTCCCACTGCCATCTGTTGGCAGGCAGCTCAATGTCGCTTGATTCGTGTCTCACACCGCAGGTTCGTCTTCAGTTCTCGGCTTGCTTGGACAGTGAGTCGTCCACTTGCAAAACTCGTTTAATCCACTTGTGAATAAGGGTCATGTCGTAAAATTATTTATTTATTTTTATTTTATTTTCTTCTTCTTCTTAGTCGTTTACCCTCCAGGTTGGTGGAACCCATGGACTCAGCGAGGGAACTCACCACTACCGCCTCTACGGGCAGTGTCCTAGAGCTGGGAACATCTAATCGGAGTGGATACAACTGGTGAGATGTGATTGGCACCTCGCCCAGTCGGCCTCACCTGCAAAGCGAACAGGGGCCTCATGAGGGAAGGTAATGGATGGTCAGGATGGATAGGCAAGGAAGAGGAAAGGAAGCGGCCGTGGCCTTGAAGAAGGTACCATCCCGGCATTTGCCCGAAGACGAAGTGGGAAACCACGGAAAACCACTTCGAGGATGGCTGAGGTGGGAATCGAACCCCCTCTACTCATTTGGAACACCCGAGGCTGAGTAGACCCCGTTCCAGTCCTCATACCACTTTTCAAATTTCGTGGCAGAGCCGGGAATCAAACCCAGGACCTCCGGGGCGGCAGCTAACCATGCTGACCGCTACGCTACGGAGGAGACATTATTTTATTTTACTTTATTTTATTTTGTTTTATTTTGTTTTCTTTAATTTTATTTTATTCTGTTTGTTTGTTTGTTTGTTTTGATTTACTTCATTTCGTTTTATTTTGTTTTATTTTTGTTTTGTTTTTATTCTGTTTTTGTTTTAATTTTTTTGTTTATTTTGTTCTATTTTGATTTTGTTTTGTTTATTTTGTTTTATAAATATGATTTTCCAGAAAACAAACACAAAACAAAAAACAAAAAACACGAAGAAAAGATAAAAATTCAAACACAAAAGCAAAAGCAGAAAAAAACAAAAAAAAACACAAAGCAAAAAGCAAAATTCAAAAACAGCAAAAGCAGAAAACAAACACAAAACCAAAATAAAAAAGATGAATCAAAAAGCAAAATTCAAAAACAAAATCAAGAAACATAAAGCAAAATTCAAAAAAGCAAAAGCAGAAAACAAACACAAAACCAGGAAAGAAAAGCAAAAAGTAAAATTCAAAAGAAAAGCACAAAGCAAACACAAAACCAAAAACCAAAAACACAAAGCAAAAACTAGAAAACAATAAACACAAAAGATACGTGAGGCAAACTCCAGAGAAACTTTTCTCATGAAAATGATTCTTATTCACAAGTGGATTAAACAAGTTTTGTAACTTGACGACTCAGTTGTTTTCTTGTTGTTTCTTGATTTACAGTAGAGGCTTTGCGGTATCGTGGACATGCGGCCCTGTGTACTAGGGTGTATATATGTAAAACTCTGCCTGATAACCTGTGTCTTTGTGATAGCTGTACTAGTGTGTGAAATTAAGGCTAAGGTTTGAAAGAAGGTGACTGTGTTTGGGCTGGCTGCGTGGCTCAGCGGTAACGTTCTCGCCTGCTGGACCCAAGGTTGCAGGATCGAATCCTAGCGTAGTCAGCTGGCATTTGAGGGTGCGCAAATGTGAGGGATCCGTGTCAGTAGATTTACTGGCACGTTCAAGATCCCCTCGGGGCAAAATTCCGGCACCCCGGCGTTCTCTCTCCTGCCACCCTTTAGCGTAGCCTATTGCGAGGTTAATAAGAGCAACGCTGAACTACAATTAGTATGCTATGCTTGCTTCACTGCCATCTGTTTGATCGGGGTTCGAACGCGAAGTCTTAGTTTTTCAATAACAGGGACGTATTATGATGATTATTATTATTATTATTAGGTGACTGTGACCCGACAGAAGTCGATGGATTTTTAAGAGCGTTAAAAATCCCTCAGTATGCCTTCCTTCGAAGGGGAAGTAAAGCCGGCGGTCCCATGTCATAGATTTATGGCATGAAAAAGAACCTTCCACTAACTACACTTGTGTGAAGCCAAAATTTGTAGGTTAAAATTGATAACGCTCTATTAGTTCCAACGTTCGCCGCCAGGTGCTGACTGCAATGCTATCTAGTAGCCAAGTCCGCAAGCTAGATGGCCTGGACGGTAGCATTTGGTAGCAAAAGTAGGAACTACAGTATTTGAAATATTTGTCTGCAGTCCTTCTACCAGAATCACAGATAACACACTCTAATACAGCCATCACAATTATTAACACCGGTATCAGACAAATTGTACACGCACCTAAAGTACACGGGGCTACATGACCGCGTTGTCGCAGCCCCTAAACTAAGGAACCAACCAACCTCTCCACCCCTATTCTCATCACATCTGAGTCGGCTCATATGAACATCTTCATCTGGCGTGTTCAATTCTAACTTAGCCTTTATCTCTTAATTACGCGTATCTTCCTGCCATTGCTCCCATTAATCATTCGTACTACCCTCATATCAGTTAACTCTAGCTTATGTATCAGATAATAATAATAATATTAATAATAATAATGATAATAATAATAATATCGTCTGGCCTCCAGTGCTGGGTGCAAGCCTTGTTATTTGACGCCCAGAGAGCAGCTTGCATGTCGAATTTAGTCGTTCCTTGGAACGCTATGAAAATGAAGGAGGTTAGATATCTAAGCTCTACTGTATAGCGCTTTCTAGTAGAGAATGGAGGAACTTTGTGTTAGCGGAAAATCCCGAGATCAATTTTGCCATTGTGAACACGGCCTACTAAATTCAAATGGGTTCTTCAACATGCCAACAACGTATAGCATGCATGTCGTGATTTTTGTCGCCTTTCAAAAATCACTTACCACTGCCAGGAGCGAACCTGCAAGCTTGGGATCGGTAGTCCGACACGATAACCACTCACCCATCATGGTAAGCTATGTATCAGATAACCTGAATATACCCAGCTCTCACTTCCATACAGCAAGGTCGGTCTAAATAGGCCTTCTGAGCGATATAGGGAGAATTTCGTCGCTACACTAATTTCTTTCTAGCATAAGACTGTAGATCTCAACTGAGCAACTATGCTTCATGTGCAAATAGCCACACTATTATTATTATTATTATTATTATTATTATTATTATTTAGCGTATGGGTTTTAGTGCCGGGAGTGTCGGAGGACATGTTTGGCTCGCCAGAGCCTGTAGCTGCTTCAAGCGGACACCCATCGGGTGAACTACAAGTCCCGTTCAATTTCAAGTAGTTCCAACTTTCGCTACCAAGTGGTGAACGTTGGAACTTTGATAGAGCGTTCCAACGAAATCTGACCTCCTGTAGATAGCCACACTACGGATAGCTTTTCCGCACGTCCTTTTATTAGACTGTTTCAATTCAGTGGTGCTTCGGTGGCGTAGTTGGTAGCATGCTGAACTGCTGTGCCCAAGATAGCGGGTTCAAACCCTGCCAAAGTCGTCGGATTTTTAAGAGCGTTAAAAATCGTTCAGTATGCCTACCTTCGAAGGGGAAGTAAAGCCGGCGGTCCCATGTCATAGATTTATGGCATGTAAAAGATCCTTCCACAGACTAAACTTGTGTGAAGCTTAATTGTTTGGTTAGAGTTCGTCAGAACGCTCTATCGAAGTTCCAACGTTCACCACTAGGTATCATTGATATCTGGTAGCGAAAGTTGGAACTACTTGAAATTGAATGGAGCTTGTAGCTCACCCTAAGGATGTCTGCTGGAAGCAGCTACAGACTCAGGCGAGCCGAATATGTCCTCGGACACTTCCGGCACTAAAAGCCATACGATAAATAAAAATGCAGTGGTCTCATCCAGTGACAAAGGATGACTGACTTCGTGGCAAATACAGTAGTGTAGGGATTTGAACCCTTACCGTCCGAAAGAGGCCTGAGGACGGCTGTTTCACATTTCTTTCAAAACCAAATAGGCCTACTGATTGAAGTCTCGCACTAAGTTGAGTATAGCCTATTTATTTCAGACGAAATAATTTATTTAGATAAGCTATAATATTAATTTCAATCACTGCAGATTCATGGGTAAAAGTCACTGTGCCTTACCACGGGATTTCAACGCCCAGAGCCGAATGTTAGATCGCATGCAGTGGGATGTTCTCCAAGAGACGCCTAACAACAGGTAGCGAGTTGCACTGCTCACATTACAGATGAGGGTGTGGGAAGGCGGTAGCCCCCTATCAGTATTTAAACATAATTGGGGTCGTAAATTTTCCTCACTAAAGAAGGAAGCTCGTAGGCCGATGTCTATTGCCCAATTCCAAGTGCCCAGAAAAAAGTGGGATAAGCACCATCCCATGGAACTCTATAACTTTCAACATCATATCTCCCTCTCATAGCCTACCTATATTAATTTTCGGAAAGCTGTTCTTGCAATTATTAGACTAATTGATACTCCTTAACGCGAAATAAAAATCGATGCACTCCTCTACGGATGTAAGTTTTGAATTTATTGGTTGTGAGAGAATTTATAAATTATTAGACTATATTCTGTAGTTTTATGATTTTAGCCTACTTTCGATTTTTGCAAAAAATGAAAGTAGACTTATGAGATCAACACAGGGCGAAAAAAGTGTGTCTGTCTGTGTGTGTGTGTATGTGTGTGTGTGAGTCTCTGTGTGTGTGTGTGTGTATGTGTGTGTGTGAGTCTCTGTGTGTGTGTGTGTCTGTGAGAGTGTGTGTACTCTGAATGTCTGTCCCCCCCTATCAATTCGAACACGGTGAATGCGAATTGAACGAAATTTGGTACAAAGGTAGCACTAGCAAAGGACACCTCAGTGTCATGTTTTATATCGCCGCCATCTTTACTAAAACTGAATGGCGGCCACTCAAACGTTCAAAACGTAAAATCAAATAACGACTAACCAAATCATTTGATCTCTACCAAATTTGGTAACAACATACCTTCGTATAGGATGCGTCTTGTGACCAAACTACATGGTCGTCCGCCATACCATTTCAGGATGGCGGCCGTGCGAATTATGCAAACTTTATAATCCATATCATGGGACCCACCAGTTCCGATTATCGAGCCGAGAATCGTTTTAACTGTTCTAAAGGAAGAGGCCCGTTCGAAATTAAAAGTTTATTTTGTAATACTATAGTGCAGACGTGATTTTAAAAAGCTGAGCCAATTCAGTAATAAGACAAGATGGCAGCGGATATCTTGTGCCTGACTTATATTTCACTAATTTGAGTATTGCATGCAATATAGCGTACTGATACAAAATAAATAAACTTTGTATGAAATGCTTTATATATAAATAATATACTCCAGTGATGAAATCGTTTAGTATAAATCATTATTTGCTAACAAGTTCCATGTAAGTCATTTTATATACACACATCAAAAAAAGTTTTGCATCACCTCGGTTCCAAGAGTTCCGGAACCGTTAAATACAAAGGGAATAGAGATCAACACAAACAACATTTCAGCTCGTTTTATTGCTCATGAGACCCACACATTGCATGTTGTACCATCATACAGCTAGACTTTCAGCATTTGTGGTCCAGATTGCAGTACACACCACTACCTCTAATACCCAGTAGCACGTCCTCTTGCATTGATGCATGCCTGTATTCGCCGTGGCATACTATCCACAAGTTCATCAAGACACTGTTGGTCCAAATTGTCCCACTCCTCAACGACAATTCGGCGTAAATCTCTCAGAGTGGTTGGTGGGTCAAGACGTCCATAAACAGCCCTTTTCAACATATCCCAGGCATGTTCGATAGGGTTCATGTCTGGCGAACATGCTGGCCACTGTAGTCGAGCGATGTCGTTATCTTGAAGGAACGCATTCACAAGATGTGCACGATGAGGTCGAGAATTGTCGTCCATGAAGACAAATGCCTCTCCAATATTCTGCCGATATGGTTGCACTATGGGTCGGAGGATGTCATTCAGGTATCGTAAAGCCGTTTCGGAGCCTTCCATGACCACCAGTGGCGTACGTCGGCCCCACATAATGCCACCCCAAAACATCAGGGAACCACCACCTTGCTGCACTCGCTGGACAGTGTGTCTAAGACGTTCAGCCTGACCAGGGTGCCTCCAAACACGTCTCCGACGATTGTCTGGTTGAAGGCATATGCGACACTCATCGGTGAAGAGAACGTGATGCCAATTCCGTGGGGTCCATTCAGCATGTTGTTGGGCCCATCTGTACCGCGCTGCATGGTGTCGGGGTTGCAAAGCTGGATCTCGCCATGGACGTCGGGAGTGAAGTTGCGCATCATGCAGCCTATTGCGCACAGTTTGAGTTGAAACACGACGTCCTGTGGCTGAACGAAACGCATTATTCAACATGGTGGCATTGCTGTCAGGGTTCCTCCGAGCGGCAATCCGTAAGTAGCGGTCATCCACTACAGTAGTAGCCCTTGGGCGGCCTGAGCGAGGCCTGTCATCGACAGTTCCTGTATCTCTGTACCTCCTCCATGTCCGAACAACATCGCTTTGGTTCACTCTGAGACGCCTGGAAACTTCCCTTGTTGAGAGCCCTTCTTGACACAAAGTAACAATGCGGACGCGATCGAACTGCGGTATTGACCTTCTAGGCATGGTAGAACTACAGACAACATGAGCAGCGTACCTTCGTCCTGGTGGAATGACTGGAACTGATCGGCTGTCGTACCCCCTCCGTCTAATAGGCCCTGCTCATGCATGGTTGTTTACATCTTTGAGCAGTTTTAGTGACATCTATGAACAGTCAAAGGGACTGTATCTTGGATACAATATACACAGTCAACGTCTATATGCCGGAGATCTGGGAACCGAGGTGATGCAAAACTTTCTTTGATGTGTGTAGAACGATATTCGTTGACACAATTAGCTCAGTGGTAGAACGTTCAAATCCGATCAGAGCTAGTTTTTTTGCTTGAAATGTTATATGTTTATTGTTTTGTAATGACTCAGATGTTTTAAAATTAAGCGTTATATTGAGCATATTATGGTGTAAAATATATATTTAATTAAAACATAATTCGCCAGCAGATTTACTCGAGACATCTAGCTGCCAAAAAGGTAACTGCACGCCGACCTACTTATTAAATTCCAGATTTTATTGAAAAGTTTCTTCTTCTGGCCGCTAGAATGCACTCGCTCTGTTAGGATTATATTGTTCGATATTTCACCACTAGATGTCACGACTAGTCTACGTGGGGCTCCATTGATTACTATACCATTGGCATTCTATGCGCATCGAATTTGAAGAATGACAAGATGATACTACGATACATTTTTACTTTTTATTTTAAAGGGTTTGTAACAGCCTATTTTGCGTTACTTGAAAATGTTATTTGAAGTAAAGAACAAAACGATTTCACATAGTAACTGAATTCAAGCCGTTGGTGTTAGTTCAGGTTATTAATTACTACTTTTATTTCAGGCAAATAGCAATCGAAAATATCCACATAGTTTGTATACACACGTCTCTGTAGGGTCATGGAAAGATTTGTTAATTCAATTAGGGTTGTGAAAGCCATGCACAACCAGACGTGTAAAGACATGCCTCAACTCAAAGTTGGATGTTGCCCACGGCAGGTCGTATATGTAATAATAATAATAATAATAATAATAATAATAATGTTATTGGTTTTACATCCCTTTTAACTACTACTGCTTTTAGAGACACCGGGGTGCCGGAATTTTGGCCCGAAGGGGATCTTTAACGTGCCAGTAAATGTACTGACACGGCTCCCTCGCATTTGTGCACCCTCAAATGCCAGCTGACTGCGCCAGGATTCGAACCTGCAACCTAGGGCCCAGCAAGCGAGAACGTTACCGCTGAGCCACGCAGCCAGTCCGGTCGATTATGTCTCCAGATCCATAACATTCTTGATATACTTCTTATCTTTGTTTCTTCAATGATGGTAGCAGTTTTTATCTAGGTTGTGGCGTTTGGTAGAGGTAAATCGTTTCTAAGGTCTTCAACAAAGAATAGTTCTATTATACTCTTTGATAATAACAACGAGTTATAACTATACTCATACATTTAGGAGAAAGTAGGCTATATGTTCTTTACTGAACATCTTGTTTTATTATTATTTGACATATCCCACTACGTAATCTACGTTTTTTTTTTAATTTAAAAACTATTTAATTATTTATTTGACTATTTATTTGTTTATTTATTTCCTTATTTAATTTATTTATTTGACTATTTATTTATCCTACCATAAATCATACAAGAAGTATCGAAAGCCTAGTATGCTACTCAAGGAATGACAAGGCCCACACACAAAATGTATGGTTCATTATTGTTTTAAATTTGAGTGATGGGAAATCGAGGTCGTTGGCCCCTATTATTATTATTATTATTATTATTATTATTATTATTATTATTATTATTATTATTATTATTATTCTTTCTTTCTTTCTTTCTTTCTTTCTTTCTTTCTTTCTTCGTTATAGCCATTCACAGAGCGCGTTTGAACTTGTTTATAGGCTTGATGGCATTTGCCTTCTTCTTCTCACAAAATCTCTTCACGAACACGCTGTGTTGCTTCTTGCCTTCTTTTGTCCATCTTGCACCAGTCCTGCTGCTTGATCTCACCCAAAATTGCGCTTATTTACAGAGGTTATGAAGATTTCTCGTTTTCTCATTATGTTCTCCCCAATGTTCATCTCATTACCTAATGTTTCCTCCAGCCAATTTATCCTCGAATTTTCTCTATTAATTACGGTAGGGCCTATATTGCAATAAACTTTTTGTTAGTCTATTGTTGTCCATCCTAAATATTATTATTATTGAACGTTCTAAAGTAAAGGCAGTGTAGCTTGTGAGTTAAATTACGTTAAATTACTATTCAACCCAAACTATAATATATATTTATTTATATTTAATGTACTGGTATTGAGTTATCATTTATGTTTGGATGTTTAGGAAATGTCATATTTTTTAGCCTACTTTTCACATTTTGCAAAAATGAGGAAAAAGTAGACTTATGGGATCGGGCAAATGTGTGTGTGTGTGTCTGTGTGTATGTGTGTCCCCCCCCCCCCCTATCAACTCATAAACGGCTGCAGCAATCGAAACAAAATTTGGTAGGAGTAAAGATCTATACCTGAATATCTCACGGCCATATTTGAAAATGATGTCAGTGCTACCAACTGCTGAAAATCGCAATTGAAATTTGAGCTCCATGTTGGATACCTTGGAAGGTATGGATGGGAGCTATTTCAAAATTGGCACACGTATAGATAATAATATTGCAGTTTGATTTCCAGGAGGCCATACATGGCAGTGTTGCCAAAATGATTATAAGCCTGCTGATAGGTCAAATTTTAAAATGCATGTAACTTCTATACTAACTAATGGATTTCATTCAAAATTGACACAACAATAGATCATATTATTTCAGATTATTTCTGACCAATACATGTATGTCATTGTTGCCAACATGATTTTACGCCCAATGATTAACAGCATGTAACGTCCATGCTATCCATTGGACTTCAACCAAATTTTGTATTCTGTACCTTAAGAGATGGAACTAAGAATATATTCATTCACCAGGGCTGCCAACTGTATTTCTCTATTAGGCTACATTATGCCAGGTATACAGTATTTCGAACTAATTAGAAATTTCGATATTACCAAATTAACTTCGTCATTATTCTAGATAGATCCATATAGATTAATCATTGGCAGGAATCTTAAATTTTAAGAAAAGTAGGCTCTTAAGTTCGTCACGGAACTTCTTGTTTTCCTTGACTACATTTTCATTAAAATCTGTAATTAAGCAGGAGTTCAATGTTCCTGATTCTTTCAGGTGGAATTCATAGAAAATATAAATGAATATTTTGGTCATTTTCATAGCTATTGTCATATTTCATCAATATTAATGTTTTAAGGTCATATTTTGGTAATATTTTCTGTGTAGGTGGTGGATTTAAAATAGCCTATGGTATCCGCTGGCCGCTGCAAGGTTTCTGTGTATTAGCGGCGATAAATTAAAAAACTTGCCAAGAATGTTCCAGACTATCAGAAACTATTTAACTGTAACTAAACTTGGTAGTATTTTTTAACTTGGTCATTTTCTTTCTCTTTTACAGGAAATGTGATTTTAGTCGCAGATTTCAACGCGAGAAAAGGTGAAGAAAATGCTGCTTTCCACGAGGCTCTTGAAACATTCTGCGATACAAATTTGAGGAAAACATTTTTATCGTAAGGCTATTCATGAAATCAGCGTAGATTTTAACAATTTTTTAGGTTTGAATGTAGAATTAATAATAAAAAGATACAGTCATTCTGAGAGACTAGACTTTATATCATTTCAAATGACGCATGCTACAAATGCTACACATGTTAGAAAGGCACAGGAGGGCTTCTCGCTTCGCTGGAAGCCCCAGGACTCTTTCAACAGACTCCATCACCCATTAACTTAGGCTTCCCGTGCACTTTGCTGCATGACGTCACGCACTCGCCGTCTCCGTTCTCATAACGCCAGACCCCAGGAGTAAACTCAGACTCATCAGACTCATTACCCTTTAACTTAGGCTTCCCACGCGGGGGCTGCATGGCGTCTCGCACTCGCCGTCTCCGTTCGCATAACGCCAAACCCCAGGAGTAAACTCAGACTCAACAGACTCCATTACCCTTTAACTTAGGCTTCCCGCGCGGGGGCTGCATGACGTCACGCACTCGCCGTCTCCGTTCTCATAACGCCAGACCCCAGGAGTAAACTCAAGACTCAACAGACTCCATTACCCTTTAACTTAGGCTTCCCGCGCGGGGGCTGCATGACGTCACGCACTCGCCGTCTCCGTTCGCATAACGCCAGATCCCAGGAGTAAACTCAGACTCGGTGCATATGCACTGAACAACATGATGACGTCATACACGCCGTAACAGTGACGCATAACGGTAGACCTAAGCATAACGATGAAGTCGACAAGACCATTTGAAATGATAAAATAACATTCCACTACATTGTTACACTGGTTTTTAGAAAACATGTAAGGCTGTGTCCCAAAGTTCAAGTTGTCTGCTATTGACTAGCTGCTAGCTACTACTCACTAGGTACTAGACCCACGCACTACGGAGCTTTGGGACATGTGTGCTTGATCACAGCCACCTTCATAGACTTGTGTTCTGAAACGCACTGGACTTACATGCTGGTACCAAACCAACACTCAAGATGGCGGTGATTTGTTACTCCTTGTAAGCTCTTTGCGCTTTCATGACGAGTGCGGAATGTTGAAATCTTGATCGAAGGTTCAAATTTAAGGTATCAGCTGTTTTAAAATAACAATACTATTCTTTGGATTGCTTTGGATACCATCATGGATGCGCCTGGCATACCGTATCTCTTTTTAGCCGCGCCTTAATTATGGTTTGTGTTTGGCTGGAGGAAGAGAAGAAGGACAATCATGTTAAAAAGGCAGCGGCAAGTTCAAAACTTGAGACGAGGCCCTTATTGTGTGCTAGAAAGCATGAATCGAGATGTCGTTTCAATCCTTGGTCATGATTTCCGAAAAATCAAGCATTTAAATTCCGCACCATTTCAGCTTTCCACAGGAAGAGAGTTTTCAGAAGAACTATCCATTTAAAATAAATTAAATACACAGAACAACAGAGCACGTGGGTTGAAATACCGTTGAGAAATTGGCAAAGAGTAAAGGCCAAGTCCCAAGCAACGTGGATTCATAATTAAGACCAAAGACAACCTACAGTTTCTACAAGTCGACAAATCTAGCATGCACTTTCGTTCACTAGCTACTACAGACTTGATTGCTTTGTGCTAAGCACCTTTGGGTCATGACTTGTGACGTCACATCCGGAATATTAGTCGACTATCTAGTTCACTACGGCTGAAAACGTAGCTTTGGGACACAGCCTACCTAAAAGTTCATATTGTATCTTCTTTGGATCGTATAGGCTAGGCTATCAGTATTTTTTTGGGCATATTTGCCTGAATATTTCTCGTTTCTTTAGGTCCTAAACATCCGAAGCTCAGTTATCATTTGATTTGACTTTGAGGGGGCTTTGAACCCCCCTAGTCACAGTGTATTATTGAGTGGCCGTCCAGCACGCGGCGACTGTCCTGCACATGCTAATTCATGCTGCTACCGCCCACTGATCTCGTCACGCTCTCCTCCATTGGCTGCGGGGTCACGAGTGAGCCTCCTCATTGGCTGATGCCGCGTGCCTCGGCTGGTGTCAGGGTGGGGTCCGTCTAGCACGTACAGTGGACCACAGTCACAGCGTGGTGCTAGCTGGGCAATTTAATAATTGAAGTGCGAGCACTGGGCACATCTACTTCAGCAAGCATTCTATTTCTTTTACTAGGTCTATGTCCAAACCCACTACTCACCATTCCTCTGTACTGTCTTCTAGAGGCAGACCAAACTCATACTAGGATTGAAATTTATGATAGAACCGAGAATCGAACCCGGGCCATCTTCGTGGAAATCGGTTGGTTGGTTCCTTAGTTTAGGGGCTGTAGCAACGCGGTCATGTAGCCCCGTGTACTTTAGGTGTATGTTGACCTTGTCGGATAAGCGGTGTTAATTGTGATGGCTGTATTAGTGTGTGTTATCTGTGATTCAGGTAGGACTGCAGACGATTAATTTTTCTAGTAGTTCCTACTTTTGCCACCAAATGCTACAATTTATGACACCTAGCAGCGGACCTGGGTACTAAATGCCATCGCAGTCACCACCTGGTGGCGAACGTTGGAACTAATAAAGCGTTATCAAACTAACCTACAAGTTTTAGCTTCCATAAGTGTAGTTAGTGCAAGGTTCTTTTCCATGCCATAAATCTATGACATGGAACCGCCGACTTTACTTCCCCTCCGAAAGAAGGCATACTGAGGGATTTTAACGCTCTTAAAAAATCCGACGACTTTGGTCGGGTTTGAACCCGCGATCTTGGGAATAGAAGCTCAGCATGCTAACAACTACACCACCGAAGCCGCTACTCGTGGGAATCCATTAGCCGTTGCCAATTCATTGTTTTTCTTTCATTAATCGATTATCCTTCAAGATCGACTTCATCCACAGACTCTGCGAGGGATCATTCTCTTACCACCACAAGGACTGTGTCTTGGAGCTGGACACACTTTTTCAGCAGATACAACTGGGGATGGTGACAGGCCGATCACCCAGGTGACAGCTAACTTGGGTCTAATGAAGGAAAGGTCAGGGAAGGAAGTCGGCCATGGACCTGTTGAAAGGAACGTCCCGGCATTTACCTGGGAGTGAAAGTGGAAAACCACGGAAAACCACTTTCAGGACGGCCGAGATGGGTTTTGAACCCACGCTCTCCCGATACCAGAGAGGCACGCGGTAGCGAGTTAGTACTCTCGGCCACCGTGGACTGTTTCATTGTTTTTCTTTTCTCATATTATTGGAATCCACTAGGCCTACATCCTTCAAAACAAGCAAATATATTGTAGACTAGTAAGTTATTCTTTTTAGGAACTATCAAGTCTAAATTTATATTGTTGTTTCTTTTGAGGGGCTTGAGTATTGTGGTTATTTAGCCCCGGGTATTTGGGTGTGAGTGTGAAAAATCTTTTGACTGATAACCTGTGTTATTGTGATGACTATTATTGAGTCAACAACAACGGTTATTTTAGTTTTATTAGCCAACTTATGCGTCCCTTAATAGTATTAGTTTATACTTCTTGGTATCCACCAACTGTGATGTTACAGTAGTCTACGTATTGAGACGCCAGTCTAAAAGGCCTTGGGTACTATTAGCGTCTCTGCCAAGAACTTAACTTCTGATTAGAGGGCTGGAAATAATTGGTCACTTCTACTCCATGCAAATACCAGGATGGTACCTAACTTAAGGCTACGGCCGACTCCTTGCCAATTATAACTCGCATTGTAGACTACTGACACCACAATAATACAAGTTATCAGACAGATTTAACACACACCCAGGTATAGCCTACGGGGCTATTTATTTTATTTTATTTATTTATTTATTTATTTATTTATTTATTTATTTATTTATTTATTTATTTATAGTATGGCTTTTAGTGCCGGGAGTGTCCGAGGACATGTTCGGCTAGCCAGAGGCTGTAGCTGCTTCTAGCGGACACCCATAGGGTGAGTTACAAGTTCCGTTTAATTTCAAGTGGTTCCAACTTTCGCTACCAGATATCAATGGTACCTAGTGGTGAACGTTGGAATTCTGATAGAGCGTTCAAACGAAATCTAACCTAGAAATTTAGCTTCACACAAGTTTAGTCTGTGGAAGGATCCTTTACATGCCATAAATCTATGACATGTGACCGCTGGCTTTACTTGTCCTCCGAAGGAAGGCATAAGTTACTGAAGGATTTTAACGCTCTTAAATCCGACGACTTCGGCCGGGTTTGAACCCGCTATCTTGGGCACAGCAGTTCAGCATGCCGAAGCCGCTTATACGGGGCTAAATGATCACGATACCCCAAATCCTCAAATGAAACAACAATTCTAATTGAAACTACAACAACAAAGTCGTAACGGTACGGTCCGATTCACAGGAGGGGAAGGGTAGGTCCAGCCATGACCTACACCGGGTGTTGTAGCGGACTGTACGCATGGGTTGGTTTTATTGCCTGGAGGCGGTTCATTTCAAAGAACCGCTCGTAAAATGTCGTTAAATATGCTAATGTAAGACTGAGTAGACATGACGTCACAGGGAGCTAGTGCTAACTAAGGGGAGTTACCGCTTCAAACTATTTCCATGTTATTGCCAACAGCCGTGGTGTAATACCAGATCTCGTGAGATTCCCAAGTTTTTTTATTGACATTAATGGCGTTAGGTCACATGGGCCATGCAGCAAGCCTAATACAAGAGACCGTTCAACATGTTAACGTTTTAGACCATGGGGCCCGTCTAACTCCACTATCGGTAGACAAGTGGTTTCGAACTCAGGCGCGGATCTAGAGTTTGGCTGGGGGGGGAGGTCAGAGAATCGAATTGTTAAGAAAAATGGTACCGTATCACTAAAAACGCAATCACAAAATAACCAAACGTACAAAACCAGACCAATTTTTTTTGCAAGCTACATGGATAGAAATTTGATACGTTTAGCGCACCAAAAATATTCGTACAAATTGCAACGGCGTGTTTTGCGACTTTTACATCGAGCTTCGAGAAAAGTATCAAGGTATGTTACAGTTTCGACAAGTCGAGTTGGTACCGACAAAGGGAGAAAGTCACAGCTTAAATTGCCAACCAAGCTTGCAGTTTGGACATCGGCAAAATTTTTTGGTGCGAAAAAGCCCCAAATTCCTATCCGTGCATTGCTGCACATTCATCGTGACATCTCTATAAACATCGATTCGGTAATCACAAGGTTTGCTAAACAAAATAGACGAGTTGATTTTGTTATATAAATAATCGTTTTAATATAAAAGGTATGAAGTTGTAAATATGTATGTAACAGAACATAATAATTGCAATTAAGATACTTTCAGTATTGAATAAAATGAAGAAAAAAACCCTGTTTTTCAGTTAAAATTCGTTAAGTTTTAATTGTCTGGTTATATTGTTTTCGTTGTTTGAGTTTGCAAAAAAATAATTTGGTGGGGGGGGGGGGGGGCGCCTGTTCGAACTCCACCGTTGGTCTTCCTTGGAATCGCTCTCTGTACATTCCTCTTAAAGCAGCAATCACTACCTCACCACCAGTTCTTTTAGGAATTCAAGGTGGTCTATCTTCTAATAAAATGAACTTATAACCTAGAAGTTGAAAAATGAAAATCCACAGCCTGCTTCCAGTCTTCGACCGGGTCAGGAATGGAATGAATGAAGCCCCCATCTAGCGGCGAGGATAGGAACTGTGCCGGCTGCCGAGACCTGATGCACTCCTCTGGGGCAATGATTAAATGAATGACAGATGAAATGAAATGATAGTGGAGAGTGTTGCTGGAATGAAATTTTTGACAGGGAAAACCGGAGTACCCGGAGAAAAACCTGTCTGCCTCCGTTTTGTCCAGCACAGATCTCACATGGAGTGACCGGGATTCGAACCACGGACCCAGCGGTGAGAGGCCGGCGTGCTGCCGCCTAAGCCACGGAGGCTTAACCTACAAGTTGTAACTTATAAATTAAGATCGATTAAGTACGTAAATTTTAAGATATCACTATTTCCAGTTTAAACTTGAATATCTCGCTGAATTAAAGAGCTAGGGGATTGGGATGATACCTTCTTCATATGCACGCACATACTGAGTGCCTCAACCCTTTAGGATCAAAATTATAATTAAAGGTTAGTAGTTAGAAGACCTTAAACAAAATATCTCGAGGTAGGGATCCAATGGTCGGAAATTCATAGCCGAAGGCTATTTAATATCTTATTTCCAAAAACCACTTTGGTCTACACCTCATAGCTCCATCACACAATAGCAACAATGTACACTTTATAGTAACAATATACTCCTCATAGCAGCAGCTTACACCTTATACCAACATCCTACACCATAATGGCAACAGGGGCAGATGACCTCGTAGTTCCGTTCCTTAAAACAACAATAACTACCTAACCATAATGGCAACAACATTGTTCAAATTGGCGACCACCTTGTGGCACCTAAACTATAGGTATGCATTTCCGGTCATTGGTTCCCTATCTCAAAATACTCCGTTTAACGGCCTCTGCCATCTGGATAATTTTGATTCTAAATGTTGGAGACAGCCTGTATAGGCTTGAATGCTTCGCTTCATAGACTAGCGATTCAACGCGCTGACCTATCACTGTCAAATTCACGACCTCGATCACGGATGTGACGACAATTAACGACGCAAAGACTATGGAGACATTATCACTACAGGAAGATATACAGTAAAACGCGTTTGCTGTTAAGCGGAGGAAAACATACTTCCTTCAGGGCGGGGTGTTGGTTGTTTCAACCCACGGTGCAGATTATCCCACTCCTCAAGGAAGGAATCTCTCTCGATCATTTGCTATTAAGACAGGAAGTGTGGAATTTTTACGGTCAAACATCCGTTAATTAACCTGGAGAGAAATCTGGAGAAGATACCTGAAATACCAATGTCGTGAGTGTTCGTCCACAGGATACAGAACCTGTAAGCCTACTTCCCAATTCGTTTCATTGTGGACTGGATCTAGTGCAGAGATATCCGGGTGTTCCCAGGAGGAAGAGGACTTGTTTGTGGTAATCTCACTTGGTTTCCTTGAATCTGATGCATGGTGGAGGTCGCATCATCCTGGAGGCCAATCCTCATATGACAAAGGATCACTTCGTGCCGCAGTAGCTAGCATTCTTGGCTGTCACTGGATTTGATTCTCGGATCTGCCAAGAAATTTAATTCTGGTCGGAGGGCTGGATCGAGGTACACTCAGTCTCGCGATGCAAACCTGAGAAGAGGTGGGCTCGATTCCCATCTCAGCCATCCTGGGCGTAGTTTTCCGTGGTTTTCCACTTCTACTCCAGGCAAATGCCCGGATAGTTCTCAACTTAAGGCCACGGCCACCTCCTTCCCAATCCTGACCTGAATTACAAATACACAATCTACTACAGACACCGCAATAATTTATTTAACTTTTTGTTTTATTTATTTTCGGTCTCTTCACATTTAGGTGTCCATCTCAAAATTTAACGATACATTCCAAATTTGTATAATTTAATTTGTGTTAAGAGGGGCAGATGACCTCGTAGGTCCGCCCTCTTAAAACAACTAAAACAACACCGCAATAGCACAGGTTATCAGACACATTCTCTGCACACCGAAGTACAAGGGGCTAAATGACCACGATGTCCAATTTTCTCTCATCCGCCAAGAAAATAAAACACTATTCCAAATTGATTCCTGTATTTTATTGTTAATGCGAGTGGCCAGTTCGGAGGAGCAACTCTCAAAATATTAAATCGTTAAAATATTCTCAACATTATAAAAAATACAGATAATATTGCGCAATGAATTCAAATATGCGAGATGGGAATAGAAGAATTCATAAACAAAGAATTGACAATTTCCTGATGCACATCATTTCACATAGCTATTTTCTATTTTCTAGGGCCCTTAAGGATTACATTTTAGTTGCAGGTTCACACAGTGGGAAACAAATTATACCTAGAGTCGGAAATTCCCGGGGGTCGACTTTACTCATCACGGCCCTGGCTACATCACCCCCTCGCGACGCTGTCGTGGCGAGTGATTTCACGTGCATGGCTAAGCACTGATGTGTTCTTGCGAGTGTACTGTAATTCCGTCTAATATCCTGCTTTTAGGTGGTGAATGTAGAATACTTGAATTAAAATCTAGGATAGGGTAGACGGTGACCATGGCCGAGGCGGATGTGCATCTAAAGATTTGACAGTGAAGTTCCTTGGGCGTTAACCTCTGTGTTACAGTCGCTATGACCGGAATTCAAGGAATTCGAATTCAAACCCCGATGTTGCTCTCAATTTCAACTACAGTCGAACTTCCCTTTCTCGAAATATCGATATCTCGAAGTAATTTTAATTTCCCGGCGAAGTTCTACACAATTTATCTGTCATGCTTTTTCTATAAATCGAAGATATATTATTCGAATATTTCGATACCTCGAATGATATTTTGAACCCCGGACATAAAATACGTGTCTTTAACTTGATGTTGGGGTTATTTATTTATTTATTTATTTATTTATTTATTTAGCGTAGACTATGGCTTTTAGTGCCGGGAGTGTCCATGGATATGTTCGGCTCGCCAGAGGCTGTAGCTGCTTCAATGCAGACACCCATAGTGTGAGTTACAAGTTCCGTTCAATTTCAAGTAGTTCTAACTTTCGCTACCAGATGTCACTGACACCAAGTGGTGAACGTTGGAACTTTTATAGAGCGTTTTAACGAAATCTAACCTACAAATTTAGCTTCACACAAGTTTAATTAGTTAAAGATTCTTTTACATGCCATAATTCTATGACATGGGACCGCCGACGTTACTTCCCCCCGAAGGAAGGCATATTGAAGGATTTTAACGCACTTAAAAAATCCGACGACTTCATCCGGGTTTGAATCCGCGATCTTGGGCATGCTACCGACTACGCCACCGAAGCCACTTGTTGGGGCGAAAATGCAGATGAATTACGTTTTCTAGGTGTGACATGGGAATTAAATTATGGATTCAGTTGTGTAGGGCACCTGGACTATGTATATCTTTCAATTTCTGTCAGCAGCTTTTTATTCTCAGAAATCCAGAAATCAATCATTATGAAAAAAAAAAAAAAATATATATATAGCGCTATGCAGGAGTCACTTTTTTTTAAGAAACAGAAAATACATAACCTACAGTGAAATTAATCGAAATTTTACTGCAATTTTACTGTATTTGCACAACATTTAACCCTAGTTAATATCCTAACCAGCATCACATGCCAGTGACAATAACAGCATGACGTAGCAACAGTTGACTATTTATGTATTTATGATAATAGAGCTCCATTTTTAGCCTACTTTCGATTTTTGCAAAAAATGAAAGTAGACTTATGAGATCACTACAGGGCGAAAAAAAGTGTGTCTGTCTGTGTGTGTGTATGTGTGTATGTGAGTCTGTGTGTGTGTGTGTGTGAGTGTGTGTACTCTGAATGTCTGTCCCCCCCTATCAATTCGAACACGGTGAGCGCAAATTGAACGAAATTTGGTACAAAGGTAGCACTAGCAAAGGACACCTCAGTGTCATGTTTTATATCGCCGCCATCTTGACGGAAACGTAATGGCGGCCACACAAATGTTCAAAGCTTAAATCAAATTACGACTAACCTAATCATCCGATCTCTACCAACTTTTGCATCAACATACCTTTATGGGGGAAGCATCTTTTGACCAAACTAATGGGTCATCAGCCTAATAGTTTGCGGATGGCGGCCATCTTTGTGTCAAAATCGATTACCCCTATTAATTCGAACACTGTGAAACCGAATGGAATGAAATTTAGTACAGAGGTAGCACTAGCAAAGGGCACCTCAGTGTCATGTTTTATATCACCGCCATCTTGACGGAAACGTAATGGCGGCCACACAAATGTTCAAAGCTTAAATCAAATTACGACTAACCTAATCATCCGATCTCTACCAAATTTTGCAACAACATACCTTTATGGAGGAAGCATCCTTTGACAAATCTAATAGGTCATTAGCCTAATAGTTTGCGGATGGCGGCCATCTTTGTGTCAAAATCGATTACCCCTATTAATTCGAACACGGTGAAACCGAATGGAATGAAATTTGGTACAGAGGTAGCACTAGCAAAGGGCACCCCAGTGTCATGTTTTATATTGCCGCCATCTTGACGGAAACGTAATGGCGGCCACACAAATGTTCAAAGCTTAAATCAAATTACGACTAACCTAATCATCCGATCCCTACCAAATTTTTCAACAACATACCTTTATGAAGGGAGCATCCTTTGACAAATCTAATAGGTCATTAGCCTAATAGTTTGCGGATGGCGGCCATCTTTGTGTCAAAATCGATTACCCCTATTAATTCGAACACGGTGAAACCGAATGGAATGAAATTTGGTACAGAGGTAGCACTAGCAAAGGGCACCTCAGTGTCATGTTTTCTATCACCGCCATATTGACGGAAACGTAATGGCGGCCACACAAATGTTCAAAGCTTAAATCAAATTACGACTAACCTAATCATCCGATCTCTACCATAATTTGCAACAACATACCTTTATGGAGGAAGCATCCTTTGACAAATCTAATAGGTCATTAGCCTAATAGTTTGCGGATGGCGGCCATCTTTGTGTCAAAATCGATTACCCCTATTAATTCGAACACGGTGAAACCGAATGGAATGAAATTTGGTACAGAGGTAGCACTAGCAAAGGGCACCCCAGTGTCATGTTTTATATTGCCGCCATCTTGACGGAAACGTAATGGCGGCCACCCAAATGATCAAAGCTTAAATCAAATTACGACTAACCTAATCATCCGATCCCTACCAAATTTTTCAACAACATACCTTTATGAAGGGAGCATCCTTTGACAAATCTAATAGGTCATTAGCCTAATAGTTTGCGGATGGCGGCCATCTTTGTGTCAAAATCGATTACCCCTATTAATTCGAACACGGTGAAACCGAATGGAATGAAATTTGGTACAGAGGTAGCACTAGCAAAGGGCACCTCAGTGTCATGTTTTCTATCACCGCCATATTGACGGAAACGTAATGGCGGCCACACAAATGTTCAAAGCTTAAATCAAATTACGACTAACCTAATCATCCGATCTCTACCATAATTTGCAACAACATACCTTTATGGAGGAAGCATCCTTTGACAAATCTAATAGGTCATTAGCCTAATAGTTTGCGGATGGCGGCCATCTTTGTGTCAAAATCGATTACCCCTATTAATTCGAACACGGTGAAACCGAATGGAATGAAATTTGGTACAGAGGTAGCACTAGCAAAGGGCACCCCAGTGTCATGTTTTATATTGCCGCCATCTTGACGGAAACGTAATGGCGGCCACCCAAATGATCAAAGCTTAAATCAAATTACGACTAACCTAATCATCCGATCTCTACCAAATTTTGCAACAACATACCTTTATGAAGGGAGCATCCTTTGACAAATCTAATAGGTCATTAGCCTAATAGTTTGCGGATGGCGGCCATCTTTCTGTCAAAATCGATTACCCCTATTAATTCGAACACGGTGAAACCGAATGGAATGAAATTTAGTACAGAGGTAGCACTAGCAAAGGGCACCTCAGTGTCATGTTTTATATCACCGCCATCTTGACGGAAACGTAATGGCGGCCACACAAATGTTCAAAGCTTAAATCAAATTACGACTAACCTAATCATCCGATTTCTACCAAATTTTGCAACAACATACCTTTATGGAGGAAGCATCCTTTGACAAATCTAATAGGTCATTAGCCTAATAGTTTGCGGATGGCGGCCATCTTTGTGTCAAAATCGATTCCCCTTATTAATTCGAACACGGTGAAACCGAATGGAACGAAATTTGGTACAGAGGTAGCACTAGAAAAGGCCACCTCAGTGTCATGTTTTATATCACTGCCATCTTGACGGAAACGTAATCGCGGCCACCCAAATGTTAAAGGCTAAAATGTAATTACGACCAACCTAATAATCTAGTCTCTACCAAATTTTGCAACAACAAATCTTTATGTGGGAAGCATATTCTGACTAAACTGCTAGATCATCAGCCCAATAGTTTGCAGATGGTGGCCAAGTATGTGTGCAAATCGATTCCCCCTATCAATTCAAACACGGTGAAACCGAATTGAACGAAATTTGGTACAGAGGTAGCACTAGCAAAAGGCACCTCAGTGTCATGTTTTATATCGCCGCCATCTTGACGGAAACGGAATGACGGCCACCCAAATATTAAAAGCTTAAATCAAATTTCGACCATCCTAATAATTTGATCTCTACTGGATTTTGCAACAACATGCCTTTTTGTGGAAAGCATCTTATGACTGACTACAAGGTCATCAGCACAATAGTTTGCAAATAGCGGCCATGTATGTGTGCAAATCCATTCCCCGGATCAATTCAAAGACGGTGAAACCGAATTGAATGAATTTTTTTACAGAGGTAGCACTATCAAAGGGCACCTCATATTCATGTTTAATATCCCTATAGCACGTTGTATTTCAACAAGCTACTACAATCAACATTCAATTATACTCCTTGAAAAGGACAAAGAGTTATAACAACACCCATGCATTTAGGAGAAAGTAGGCTATATGTTCTTTACTGAACATCTTGTTTCATATATTGCTATATCTCAAATTTCGATAACTCGAAGCAATTTTTATTTCCGAAAGCACTTCGAGATATTGAAGTTCGACTGTATTACGATTCTATTTTAGGCTTAAATTTATTCTGCAGTTGCAAACATAACCTATAAGCTCAATTGTATTTAGATATGTGCCGTCCTTCTGGCAAATCTTTCAATTATAAACAGGTTCATAACGCTAGGACACTAGGCAGCATATTATGTTCTACTCCCTGCAGGCAAGAAATACAAGAATTGGCGAACATATTTTTATAATAACAGAGAGATTTAAAACATCCACACATCGGTTTTTGATATGTTGTTGAAAGGTATTTATAATAACTACATATGCTTCCCCACGCATCTCAATCAATTTTCAAAATAGCTTCCGTCTTGACCGAACGCCTTAGGTGGCACGGTGCTGGTGTAACGTGTCCGTTGTCCTCAATGTTAGTGGTAGGGCGGAAGGGGGAAGAGGGGGGGCCTTGGTAGTTAATTACTTTAAAGTAATAATGGAGGGGGCCGGAGGAGGAGGGGAAGAGAGGGTCGTTGATCTAAATTGTAATTATGGATGTCCAGTTATATGCAAAGAAAAGAAAACACGAGGTGAAGGAGAGGCAGGGAGTTGAACACGTCCAGGTTTGCTCCATGAAAAATAAAATGTCATTAAATGAAATGAGAAGAGGTACAGATGGTGCCAAAGAACAGAAAACACTTGCATTTATATACAAACTAGCAACCCGCCCCGGCTTCGCCCGGAAACCGAAGCATCATTTATATAATTTATAGAGGAAACATAACTCATAGCAGAATTCTCTTTATCGTACTACAACCATGAACATTTCTTCCCTGTATCATAGGAACTTTGGGGATGACTCCCTCAGTCTTTGTGATTTCTTTCTTTCTCTCTCTTGTGACAATCGAGAAATTATTTGTTGCTCAGTTTCATTGTTACGTGATAAGCGTATTTTTTTCTACTTAAATGAACTACGACCTACAGTATATCATTTTTCCGCCTTGACATGGTGGGTTAAAATCACTGACTGGACTATTAATTATCTTATCATGGAGATAGTATGTACAACGAATTCTTGTCAGACGTAATTTAAGAATGGCGAGGTGCGTGAATCTCAAATCCCCATTCCGTCCAATCTAAACATGACTGTGTATTCTGCGGAAGGAAAAGTTCACAGGCGAAGTAAAGAAAAGCCGAGTTGCACTTCCAGGAAAACGACAAACACATCCACTCTTCTCTGAAGTCTTAACTCGACACGATTCTACAGTGTCTGGGATGCTAGGCTCGCTTGCCAGTCAGCTAGCTCGTAAAAGCTAGTAATTGAATGGAGATTGTTGGAAGAAATAAAACTTAAAAACACTTATATTGGATGATGTAGCCTATTGAAGATAGAGATATGCTGCCACGGAATTTTTTGTAGAAAATTTCATGCTGAACAATTCTTACATGCCTATTATATAGGCCGAGATATTTTTAACGGTTTACCTTTTTCCACGGTGGGTGAGTGGTTATCGTGTCGGACTATCAACCTCAAGCTTACAGGTTCGCTCCTGGCAGTGGTAAATGATTTTTGAAAGGCGACAAAAATCACGGCACGCATGTCATGCGATGTTGGCATGTTAAAGAACCCATTTGAGTTCAGTACGCCGTGTTCATAATTGCAAAATTAATCTAGGGATTTTCCACCAACACAAAAGTTCCTCCTTTCTCAACTAGAAAGCGCTATAGTATCAAGGAGCATAGATATCTAACCTCTTTGACTTTCATAGCGTTCCAAGGAACAACAAAATTCGACATGCAAGCTGCTCTTTGGGCGTCAAATAACAAAGCTTGCATCTGGCACCCGAGACCATACGGTATTATATTATAACGGTTTGCCCAGCGTAAGCTTAAAAAGCACACGGATGCCAGGTTTCTTTTCGACCTTTTCACTGAAATTGTTACTAGTTGGCTTACTTCGATCTTAAATAATTTATTTTCTACAGAAACCTTCCTCGAGATATCCATTACAGAATGGTAAAAACCTGATCAAAATCCATCCAGTATCGTTGACTTATTTATAGTCCACTAAGTAGAGGTAAGAAGAGCCTCGCAATTATCATCATCAAAAAGGTAAATCTACTCTAAAAAGAATACTGAGCATTTTCTCATATTATAGCCTATCGTCAATTCGTCTTTAATATTATTTCTACAGTTTTTTCCGACTAGAGATGGGTTCTGCGAGAAACCGCTAGTGTCGCTAAGCAGACGATTATTCCTATTCGAGAGTCTGTTTGCCTCTCACCAAAGTGGACCAGGTTCAATTCCTAGTCAATGCATGTGCGATTTTAAAATTGAAATGCCATGTCCTGTGGTTCGGATTCCATGTAAATGGAGGTCCCGTGGCTCATGATCGCAAGATTAACGGTCACGTAAAACTACAAGCTTCCTTTCATTCCTATTCGAGTGTGCCCTGATGCTATGGTAACATTGGCTTGATTGCCAATAGGCCTATTACCAACACTATTCTGTTCCGTTCTTTTGCATTGATTTTAAAAGTGCAATAGCCTATAGCCAATACCAGGCCTTCTAAACAGGTGCCCGCGGGCCAGAATCGGCCGAGGTATTTCCGCTGACCCACCATGAAAATCGAGAAAAATAAGTTCGAATAACTCAAAGAAAATTATTGGTTCTAAATGCTACTCGTACAAATTAGATCCTTTTTTGTTTTCAAATCTGCCGTTTTTCTAAAGACAGAATTCTTTGCTATTGTCACTTCAGTTTGATGTTTGACCCAAATTCTGCATTATTTCTTTATTTCCAGCTCCCGAAAAAAGAATCCCGGGGCACTAGGCTACAACTCATGAACGGCCTAGGCCTACTAAGCGACCGCTGCGCAGCCATTTAGCCTGCAGATATTGGGGTGACGTGTGGTCGGCGCGTGGGTGCCCTCGGCCGTTTATCATGGTCTCCATGGCCGGGGCACTGACTCACTGTCAGACAGCTACTCAATTGTCCTCACAAGGCTGAGTTCACCCCATTCCAGTCCTCACGTCTGTTTCTAAAATCCTTGACGGAGCCGGGAATCAAAACCTGAGGCCCCCGGGTGCGACGCAGGCGCGCTACCCCATGACCACAAGACCCCCGAGTAGCCCTACCTTAAATAATCGTAAAATTAAGTTATGTGCCCTCAGGAAAATGAATTGACAAATCCTAGGCTATAGCCTATAGTTGGTGTATTTTGTTTGTAGGAATGTTATGTTGTTGTTGATTCATTTAGGGGCCTTGCGACATTGTGATCATGCAGCCCCGTGTTACTGTGTGTTGAATTTGTCTGATAAACTGTGTCATTGTGGTGGCTGTACAAACGTGTGTATTTATAACTAAAGTTAAGTTTTGGGCAGGAAGTGGCCGTGGCCTTAAGTTAGGGATCATCCTAGCATTTGCCTGGCGTAGAAGTGGGAAACGACGGGAAACCATTTCTTAGATGTCTCAGGTGGGAATCAAACCCAACTATTCTCATGTTTGCCGCCTTACGAGGCTGGTTAAACAAAATCTCTGCCTTCCTAATTTGAGGGCATCCTGTGTATTTTATCGCGACTAGAATATAAATTATATCCGATCGTAAATATATTTAGCTTTATCCTGTTTCTTCCAAGTTACAAGCGGTCTTTAACACTCTGACACATTATTCCGCGATAAATTTACTTTTATTACTGGGCAATGCCCTGGAAACATGAAGTAAGCCTATTTGATCCTTGTTAGCCGCTACAGATGTGTTGTGGATTTGTCAAGACTTAGGATAAATACTTCTCGTTAATTTAGCCTTGTTATTGCGTAAGCACCGGAGTGTTCTCAAGTGGGATAACTGATTTCAAAACAGAAGGAATCCAAGATTAGATTGGTTGGAGAAAAACCCTGCGAATCATGAGGCCTCGAGTTCAAACCCTAGTCCCGGCAATTATTTTTGCTACCTGATTATCGATTTAAACGATATCTATCATAACAATAAGCGTCATTTTAACATAATCTACATGAAATTAAGATTTATCTAATTTTAATTACGATAGTTTGCACCAAGCAGGAGTTGGGAAATTTGATTGTATTGAACATTATTTCTAGCAGTCTATAGATAGGATAGAGACTATGGTTTCATTCCTCCTCTTAATTTACAATATAATATGTGATGTTTGTTCAAACAAGTGTGACAGTAGCATGTCTCCAATTCAATCCATACATTCATCATAGTACCAGTATGAAAACGGAGCGTAAATTAACATTTTAAGAATGTCCAAGCTGTGTAGTATACGAGTAGGATAACATGTCAGATGTTACACATCATATGCGACCACTGTAAGGCTCGTATCTTTTATTTAGTTTGATAGAGCTCTCCAAGACTCACAATTTGAAACCTTTAGCCCTTCAACGTTTGGCACAATTCATGAAATATTTTATTCTTTTTTCTTTTTCTTTTTTACTTTTGGCCTCGGATACCGGGTGCAAGCTTTGTTAATTGACACGCAGAAGGCAGCTTGCATGTCGAATTTCGTCGTTCCTTTGAACGCTATGAAAGTCAAGGAGGTTAGATATCTAAGCTCCTTGACACTACAGCGCTTTCTAGTCGAGAATGGAGGAACTTTGTGTTGGCGGAAAATCCCGAGATTAATTTTGCCATTGAACACGGCCTACTGAATTCAAATGGGTTCTTTAACATGCCAACAACGTATGACATCCTTGTCGTGATATTTGTCGCCTTTCAAAAATCACTTACCACGGCCAGGGGCGAACCTGCAAGCTTGGGGTTGGTAATCCGACACGTTAACCACTCACCCACCGTGGCAAGCTAGGAAATAATTTTACGTTTTTGTTAAGATGGGGGCCCTTTCATTGTCTGCTAGGAATTTTTTCAACATTAAAATGGAATATTTTTAATACGAATCTAAAATTTGCTGGGGCAGATGATCACGTAGTTTCGCCCCTTAAAACAACAATAACTAACTAACTAAAACTGGCTAAGTACTGGACTGCTCTGATTGTAACAACATTCACAACTCCGATCTATCCTCCAAGTCCAGAACTATGCCCTACCCTCGTGACCTCCCCAAACGACTTATTACTCAATGTTGCAAGTTTCTCATTAATACTCTTCCGTTTGCGCGGTAGATTGATTGCTGTGTTGTAGCCATATCGGGCAGCACTTGTATAACGAGATTGCGTCAGACGCGTGTTCGACGTATGTCAAGGCTTCTTGTAGCGCTCAACCTAATTGATTATCTCATTCATTAGCTACACACATCAGCAGACAGAAATATTATCATTAGACCAGTGTGTGGTGTGGTTTGAAAATTACATCCGCATCATTTGAGAATATTAATTGTATTTTTAGACGCCGGTGTGCGTATGGGCCAGGATTATAGGTGAGCGTACAGGTGGAACTTTGTTATTTGTCCATCAAATGAAAACTAGTCCCGGGAACATATTTGTTCTTAAAATTGCTAAGTAGTAACAGTCAAAATCACTAGATTTTTACGTTTCTAATATAGATTGGTTGGTTCGTTCCTTATTTTAAGGGCTGCGACAACGCGGTCATGTAGCCCCGTGTACTCTGGGAGTGTGTAGAATCTGTCTGATAACCGGTGTTAATTGTGATTGCTGCATTAGTGTGTGTTATCTGACTGCAGACAATAATTTCAAGTAATTCCTACTTTTGCTACCAAATGCTACCGTCCACGACACCTATCTTGCGGATTTGGCTACTAGATGGCAACGCAGTCAGCACCTGGCGGCGAATGTTGGAACTAATAGAGCGTTATCAATTATAACCTACAAATTTTGGCTTCACACAAGTGTAGTTAGTGGAAGGTTTCTTTACATAAATCTATGACATGGGACCGCCGGCTTTACTTCCCCTCCGAAGGAAGGCATATTGAGGGATTTTCAACGCTCTTAAAGAATCCGACGACTTCGGCCGGGTTTGAACCCTCGACCTTGGACATAGAACCTCAGCATGCTACCAACTACGCCATAATAGAGATTAATAACATTTCCAATAGAGGAACTTAAAAAAGTTATCTTATCCCCATTCAAAACATAATATTTTGTTAGCAAATCACTAGCAAGCACGTAATTGGCAAGCAACCAATCAAGCTAATTAGTGCACAATATTCCGAGAAACCAAGGCATGCAGGCAAATAGCCTATACAAGCAGGTGCGTAAGCAATCAACCAACCATGTAAGAAACCTTGCAAGGAAACAAGAAAATTAGCGAATACGTGCTAGATGCGGACGTGCAAGTTGCGGACAACCCTAATTGATACCCTTTTGGTGCTAGTTATGGACAGTTCCTACCCCATCCCCAACTACTCATGCCAGTTGTGGACATAGCTTGCCTCTTGCTATCAATTAGTGGTCGGAAATATGAAACAATAGTTCTCACAGTTCTGGCTTGGTTCAGTGGTTAATTCTTCCCGCATCCTCTTTCTGCAGATTGACTTCGCCACCTCCACCAGTGTCGCAGCCACATTTGTAATGCACAGATAAGGAATATTTACAGTGACTTCATTGCTGGTGGTAGCTTATGATGCACCCTGATATTTCACACGCCGCTCCGGAACACACACCCAGTGGATAGCATTTCCAGTTTTGCGATGCTGCCGGTATAGGTACTGTACCCGTAAAAATCAAGGAGGTGCTCGCTGGTCGTTCAAAGGGAAGCTGGAATTTTGAAATGTGAACATCCCGGCTAAAGATCACCTCACATTCCCGCCAGTGAATTCTCCAAGATTATACACGAGAAACGAACCTGGGACCACCGTGGCACCGCACCTCGCCGCTATCCTCTCGTCTAACGCAGCGTTGAGAGGTGGTCGCGCCAAGACCGTTGACAGTGAAAGAGTGCATGACCTCAGAGTAACACGTGCGCGCTTCCCTACTTTACAGGGGCGGAGTGCCTGAAACAAACGTGTTTTCTGGGGTTAGGAGGCCATTCTGACCCCAGGTTCCCTATCTCAAATTGATCCAATAACCATCCTCTACACGCCCCTTATGGGTACTAAAGTAAATAAATGACACCCTGTAGTATAGACGCCTGCATTACAGCTCGTGGTAGTCATTTTGAGCACCTTATGTAGAGAACTGTTAGTGGTAACATACACTTTATGAACACCAATGACCAACCTGCACAGTGAAGCGGTCTGTGTTATGTACACCACAAACAATGCTTGTAACACGGAAACCCAACAAATAGGCTACACCATAGTTTACAGGACATAGTTTGCTTGTTGTCAGGTCCTCTATCGAATCCCCAGAGCTTTCCCACATATTTAGTTACATCCTGTATATAATATCAAACCATGAGCCTCCGTGGCTTAGGCGGCAGCACGCTGCCCTCTCACCGCTGGGTCCGTGGTTCAAATCCCGGTCACTCCATGTGAGATTTGTGCTGGACAAAGCGGAGGCAGACGGGTTGTTCTCCGGGTACTCCGGTTTTCCCTGTCACAAATTTCATTCCAGCGACACTCTCCACTGTCATTTCAATTCATATATGATTAATTTAATCATTGCTCCCAGGGGAGTGCGACAGACTTCGGCAGCCGGCACAGTTCATATCCTCGCCGCTAGATGAGGAGGCTTCATTCATTCCATTCCCTGACTCGGTCGTTCGACTGGAAGCAGGCTGTGGATTTTCATTTTCATATAATATCAAACCATGCTATTTACTTTCAGAGAATATCAGTGGGTTCAAAAAAGGAATTAGAAAACCGTATAGCTTACTGTTAAATTTTATTGCTTCAAAAATCATTACAAGAATTAACACTTCAGTATTCTAAGTGCTTATTTCTATTTAAAAAAATAGCTCCTAGTAGCTTCTGGGTTGTTAACCCTGGCTAACTAACCAGTTTTACGATATATCTGTATCTCTAAACGCTTACATCAAGTTTCTAGCTCAGTACGTGTTTTCAGTGCTTAGGAATTATAGCGTGTTATCCTCTTTCGACTTACAAATACTGGAGCTCAACAAAAGGAGGAACATTGATTGAAGTTCTGTGGAAATAATAAGTTACGGCCCCGGGGTCAGACTAGAGGGTCAATATTGGATCTTAATGTGAAGAGAGCAAAGAGAAAACCAAAAAGTATTTCACTTATTTTCCATCATTGTTTCTTTTGTTTATCGCAACTCCTCCTTTGCCGTGGCTGTTGCGGTTTCTGGTCTCACTTTTTGTAGGCCTGGTTCCCCCCAATCTTAGATCACTGTACGTGTTGCACATGTTGTTACTACTGCGAATAGTTCCGCGTATTGGTAACAGAGGTCACAAGTACAGCCCACTTTGCACTAGATCCTCCACGTCACAGGATGGGGCGTAGGCTATGAAGTGCCAACAGGATATTCCGCAAGTTAGAGAAAGTATCATTTTCCCATCCATGTGTCTCACGAAATAATTTCCATTCTTTACAACACAAACCATCCATAGATTTATTAAATAAAATTTACTATAAATTAATTGAATCCTCATATTGTCGTAAATAAATATTAACCTTAAACATTTTTAAATCTCTTCAATCAATAGAAACTTAAATTAATTTGTTATCGAAATATACAGTAGGTCTATTTCGAATTAGCAATATCCGGACAAGACGGAAATAAGGAAGGCAATTTGTGGTTTTACATGACCATTAATTTTGCGATCAGCGTTAAAAAACCCTCAGTATGCCTTCCTTCGGAGGGGAAGTAAAGCCTGCGGTCCCATTTATGGCATGTTAAAGAACCTTCCACTAATTACACATGTGTGAAGCTAAATTGAATAGGTTAAGAATGTAAACAACTCTCTTCGGCTCCTACGTTCGTTGCCAAGAGCCGACTGCGGTGGATGGCGTCTAGTAGCTAAGTTCTGAACTAGGTCTAGTAGTCGTTGACGGTAGCATTTGGCGGCAAAAGTAGGAACTATTTGAAAAATTCGAAGTTGCAGTCCTTACTTGAATTAAAAAACAGATACACACATTAATACAGCCATCACAATTAACACCGGTTATCAGACAGATTCTACACACACCCAAAGTACACGGGGCCACATGATCACGTTGCCGCAGTCCCTAAACTGAAGAACCAACCAATCTTGCGATCATGAGCCACAGGACCTCCTTTTTACGTGGAATCCGAACCACAGGACATGGTATTTCAATTTAAAAATCTCACATGCTTTGCCCTAGAATCGAAACCGGTCCACCGTGGTGAGATGACAACAGCTTGGCCGCTGCGCCACCACGCTAAGCTGGCAAAAATGATAATCCACGATAGGTAACCTCAGCTCACTTACGCTCCGCACAGGGACACCACTAACCCAGGATTCGGGGACCAAGTGGATTCAAATTCTATCAATGTTATTCATAGTTTTCCTTCTCATTCTTCGGAATAACATCGTAGATTTCAACCAAATTTAGTATGGCTGAAAGCAATGTAATTCGGATAAACAGAGTTCTTGGTTTTAAGTAAATAAATAAATAATTACACGATACATATTACTTCTGATTTGAAGTAAGGAGTTGGCAAGTGTCTAACATTGTTGGCTGTCACCGCTGAGGTCCGGCTCTGCCAAGAAATTTACATTTGGTCTGAGAGGAGGAACAGGTTACACTCAGCCTCGTGAGGAAAAACTGAGGAGTGGTGGGTTACTCCCACCTCAGCCATTCTAAGATGGCTTTCCGTGGTTTCCCACTTCTACTCCAGGCAAATGCCGGGATGGTAGGCTACCTAAATTAAGGGCATGGCCAGCTTCTATCCAAACCATCACCCCCAAATACAAAGACACACACTTGTACAATCATCGCAATGACACAGGTTATTAGCAGGATTCCACGTAGGCCTACTCGCACAAGTGCACGGGGCTACAGGTCCAAGATGTTGCAAAGTCCCTAAATGAATCAACAACAACATTAAAGTAAGGAACCGTTTAGACTGCTCGTAGCTTTGTACTCGCGCATAAGGTAATAATGGCAGATTATGCCATCTTATGAACGTGTTTCAATGATACTTGGTTACTAAATCTAAATGTTCGAAAATATCGTGAATATGGATTTTTGAGAAAGATTTTTAGCCTACTTTTCACATTTTGCAAAAATGTGGAAAAAGTAGACATGAGATCGATCCGGGAAAATGTATGTCTGTCTGTCCTTCTGTCTGTCTGTCTGTCTGTCTGTCTGTGTGTGTATGTGTGTGTGTGTCCCCTATCAACTCCTAAACGGATGCAGCAAACGGAACCAAATTTGGTATGAGTAAAGATCCGTACCGGGACATCTCAATGCCATACTTGAAAATGATGTCAGTGCTATCAACTGCTGAAAACCCGCAATTGAAATTTGAGCTCCAAGTTGGATATCTTGGAAGGTATGCATAAGAACTATTCCAAAACTGGCACACATATAGATAATAATTTGTCAGTTTAATTTCCAGGAGGCCATACATGACAGTGTTGCCAAAATGATTCTAAGCCTGCTGATATGTCCAACATTTAAATGCATGTAACTTCTAAACTAACACATGGATTTCAACCAAGTTTCGTATGTACTGTGTGTACATACACAGATATGACTAAGTGTATTCTTAAGAGCCACCAGGGCTGCCAACTGTTAATAAATGCTCTCTCTATTTTATTTATCAAAATACGAATATATCAGAAAGTATGCAAGCCAACAGCTTTTAAACTTTGCACACGTGTAGTACCTGCCATTCTAGATTAATTTGGACTAACTAATGTATGTCAGTGCTACCAACATGATTCTGAACCTGCTGATAGGACCAATTTTTAAATACATGTAACTTCTATACTATCAATTCGATTTCAACCAAATTTCGTATGTGCTATGTAGCCCATAACAGATATGACTATGCGTATTCTTAAGAGCAAACAGGGCTGCCAACTGTTAATAAATTCTGTCTCAATGTTTTCCCTAATATCAATATATAAGAAAGTATGCGAGCCAATAACTCTAAACATTGCACACGTATAGTACCTGACATTCTAGATTAATTTAGAGTAACTAATATACGTCAGAGCTGCCAACATGATTCTAAGACTGCTGATAGGTGTAATTTTAAAATGCCAGTAATTTCTATACTAATAACTAGATTTCATCTAAAATTGGCACAACAATACATCATAATATTTCAGATTATTTTTGACCAACACGTGCATGAGATTGTTGCCAACATGATTTTACTCGCGTTGATAGGTGCAATGTTTAACTGCATGTAACATCCATGCTATCCATTGGACTTCAACTAAATTTTGTATTCTGTACCTTAAGAGATGGAACGGAGAATATACTCAGGACTGCCAACTGTAGTGCTCTATTAAACTACATTATGCCAGGTATTTTTCTGGATAAGTCCATATATATTAATCATTGTCATAAATCTTAAATTTTAAGAAAAGTAGGTTCTTTAGTTCGTCACGGAACTTCTTGTTTCAATAAATTTCACTTCTACTTATATCCGCTACAAAGCAGGCCTAACAAGGGAAGAATCAGGTTATACAGTGGTCGAAATCTATCTTGAAACTTTGTGGACGCAATCGTTGTACTACAGTAGCCTATAAGAGGACAACGTGTGGAAAATCAGCCGCCAAATAGAATTGCAAGGCTCCGAAATCGTACCTGACATCCTGGTACACAGGCATGACGGCTGGCGTAGCTGGACATCCCTGGCACTCGGAGTAGTCACGTGGTGGGTCGTATATGCTTACTGGAGCGTAGGGCTGCTTCCCACCGGCCTTGAGTGCCTGAGCCGTCAGGGCTGTCCGTTCCATCATGTAGGGTATTGCCCGTTTGGAATTTGATTGCCGCTGAGCCTGGCTGCGCCAGTGTTTGTTGTTGATTGTAACAGCTGCCCCGCGGGACGAAGCGGGGAACACAGCGATGACAAGAGTTCGTTCTGCACATAACCCAAGCAGCATTGCGCGTCACAGGAGCTCATGTCACCACGGACAGTCAAACGATAACTGAGACTATTGGAGCTGAGTCATATCCTACTCGCGCAACTGTACCTGTCAACGAAGCAGGCTGACGTGTGACACAAGTAAACAAGGAATAGTTCCCATCTCGACCGCAGGCAAACAATTCGTGAAAGGGTAATACTACTTCCCATTCATTTATATGAGAGATTCGCCACATGATTTCGGAGCCTTGCAGTTCAATCTGACGGCTGATTTTCCGCACGTCGTTCTCTTATAGTACAACGATTGCGTCCACAAAGTTTCAAGATAGGTTTCGACCTGTCTTACCTGATGCTTCCTTTGTAAGTATTACGTAGAAACAAAAATATAGGCGTAGGCCTACCACACAGTTATCTTTCTCGAAATGAAATAATGGAGATATGACTCGAATTTTTCTTCCACAGGTCCTCCAAATTAGACTCTAAGCCTACCAAAGCAGATCAGCAATTGGCCAAGAAATTCACGCTTGTTGCTGAGGTCACGATTTGCGCGTGCGCACGTCGTCATGCTCCATCACGAACAGTCGTAATTAAAACTCCATCTCCATTATCGTCTTAAGAAGGGCTAATGCACGAACAGTGCCAAATTCATTTTAATGGACATGAAGCAATACGCGCTTGTGCTCATTACTATCCTGGGTGGTACGTGTAAATTCCTCTGTCTAATGGCACAGAATTGCATTAAATTGCGACAGAATGCGCTGTTTACTCCACTTGCTCAGCTTAATTTCTCGTAATTGTGTTCTGGATTCTTTAATTAAAATAATCGTTCTTGTACTGTGCATTCAAATTGAAGACAGTGATTGCCCAAGGTACTGTTGTAACCGCCGACACATACAGAGCACTCGAAAAATGCAATCGCTAATAATTCACGAATGCCTTTTATGTTCCTATTCTTCTCACAGAGCATTGTTCTGAAAGAAAAAAAAACAAAAAACGCAAATGTATGCCAATGGCCATTGGCTATACCCACAGATGTGCTACCAATTTTCCAACAAGGGAATCATAGTTATTTTACATAGAATATTTGCGCTGTGCTTATTACCAACCTGTAATTATTTTTATGTTACGACCAATTTAATTCTCCAGTTTTGTCTCAATAATAATATTAATAATAATAACAATATATATATATATATATATATATATATATATATATATATATATATATATATATATATATATATATATTAGTGGATTTACCCTCTAGGTTGGTGGTTCCCACGGACTCAGCGAGGGAACTCACCACTACCGCCACTACGGGCAGTGTCCTGGAGCTTGGAACATCTGGACGGGGTGGATACAACTGGGGAGGTTTGATCAGCACTTCGCCCAGGCGGCCTCACCTGCAAAGCGAACAGGGGCCTCATAAGGGATGGGAAGGAAGGGGAAGATTGGGACGGATAGGCAAGGAAGAGGGAAGGAGGCAGCCGTGGCCTTACAGTAGGTACCATCCCGGCATTTGCCCGAAGACGAAGTGGGAAACCACGGAAAAACACTTCGAGGATTGCTGAGGTGGAATCGAACCCCTCTACTCATTTGGACCACCCGAGGCTGAGTAGACCCCGTTCTAGTCCTCATACCACTTTTTCAAATTTCGTGGCAGAGCCGGGAATCGAACCCAGGACCTCCGGGGCGGCAGCTAACCATGCTGACCACTATGCTACGGAGGCGACTCACAATAAAAATAATAATACTTTTATTTGATATTGCATTTATGTTCGACGCTGTCGAAATGTTAAATATTATATGTCAGAAAACTGTATCATAATGAGGGTCATTATAATACTATTTTTCATTATGAAACAGTTTCTCCCACCAATCAGAGCTCAAGAAACAGTTGTGTGATCAATTAGGTAAGGAAAGCATCGCACCTGCGCTGACTTCCACGGACTCCTATTTTAAATTTCACTGCGTGGCGAGTGTCATAGTGGTGTATTTGAGGAGGCCATGGTCAAATACAAGGTATTCTCTGCGTCCCATGCGCTCTGTTCAGTACATAAAACTGGCGAAATCTCGACAGATATTTATGAATATTTATGTTCGAACATAAAATAGTTATAATTATCGTCGAACATAAACTGTCGTATGCAACTTAGCTATAATGGTAATTAAGACACTCGTATGGAAATTATATAACTCGCTTCGCTCGTTTTATAAACATACTCGTGTCTCAATTATTGACATTATAGGCTCGTTGCATAATGTACTATTAAGAAAGAGATCACATTCTGGATTCGAACCTGAATTTACTGCGTTCCACTCAAGCGCGTCAGTCATTTTCTCTACGTCGGAATTCAGTCTTTGGTATTGCAAACATAATTATTTACGAAAATACACTGATTTCAAATTGGACCACCCCGTGGTGTAGTGACTAGCGTTCTTGGCTGTCGCCCTGGAGGTCCGGGTTCGTTTCCTACCTCTGCCAAGAAAATTTAATTCTGGTACGAGGGTTGGAACGGGTTACTTCTATTCCAGGCAAAACGCCACAGCTGCCTCCTTCCCAATCCTATCCGCAATTTACCAATACACACACTAGTTCATCCTCAAATTCCACACACACCCTAATATACGGGGCTATATGACCACGGTGCCGCAGCCCCTATAATAAGCAACAACAAACAATAATTTCAAATACGTAAGGCTTAGTAATGCTTAAACTGAGTCTGCGAAAGATAGAAAGAAAGAAATGAGCAAATGTATGAATAAATAAATAAATAAATAAATACATGAATAAATAAATAAGTAAATAAATAAATAAATAAATAAAATTCTCAAAGATACTTCAGTGATTAATACGCACATACAGTCTTTGCGGGTATTGTAATATTCTGTTCCGAAATATCAGGAAATGAATAAACATTAAGTAAATAATAACCTCAACTCCACCCACGAATGTCACGCTAAAAGGAAGGGAGTTGCAGTTGGCGTATTTCCACGCATTGCATTAACTTCGTGGCCGTTCGTCAACTATAATAAATGAAAGTTGTTTCATGTACCGTTCCTATAATTTGGCAGCAAGATCTACGGTAGAACGTCTGTCAAATCATGTAATCTGTCTTCGCTGAAAAGGTGAAGTTTCATATGGAGACATCTGGCAAACAACCTGCTAAATATTCATAATGAACCAGCGATCGCCTTACTATGATTTACACAGCTCCTTCACGGTTAAAATGCATACAGCTTATCAATAAATTATGTTTTACTTTACAGAGTTGTCCTCATTAGAAAATCAATTAAATTCAAAACTAGTAGGCTATATTTTCTCAAGCAGGAAGTTTTCGGAGAATTCTAGGATGGAACTTGTCTGTCCGGTTACAAACTACTCGTTTTTGTACCACGGATCTTAAAAGAACCTATAAGATAAAATATATGAAAGTTTGACAGGAAAGGATCCAAAATTTTTAAACTAACATCATTTCTCTCATTAAGTTTTTCGTTATTGCAGACTACTATGGGAGAGAAACGACTGTAAAACAATTAGTGCTCGGCGTCTAAATTAGTCAGAAGATTTAAGTTTTGAAACGATCCCATTAAAAACAAATTAAATGTTAATCGAACCCCGTTCGAAACATAGGCCTACTACGTGATGTGTTGTTGTTTGACGTTAGACATACGCATACGCAAATGGAGTTGAGTGTATGGCGCATGCGCTGTGTTCGAATACTTCCACTTTGCTTTCTTTATAGACACGTGACATTACATCAAGATGGCCCATGCGATTCCGAACCCGTCCAAGCAAGACCAACGAGTGGTAATCCAGTTTTTAACGACAGAGGGTTAAATATCAGTGGAGTTTCATTGGAAAATGATCACTGTGCACAGTGGAAAGTGCTTCTCAAAGAAAACTGTTACGGAATGGTTGCGAATGTTCCGCAATGGCCGGGAGGAAACGACACATTTGCCACCTCCTGTGACTTTCATATGTTTTATATGACGCAAAGATTTCACTCCGATGCGATATGGAGAAACAGGATGTATATAGTTATGGATTGGTTTCAGCAGCAACCAAAATCACTTTTTGCGGACGGCATCCGTCACATACCTAAACAATAGGATTGATTGATACCGGTAATTGTTATTGTTTTATGGTGCGGAACAGCGAGGTCATCTGCCCCTATTCCTGCATGAACACAATGAGGGACTTATTTCGATCAAATGTGAACAAGGTTTGTGTAAAATAAATACTATTCTTAAGTTACGTTTGGTTTAAGTGTCGACTTTCCATTTTCCTATTCCTGTGTCCACAAATCAGGCCCTATGAGATGAGAGGGTTTTGAGTCGACAAGTTCACTCACATAAATTTCTACATATTGTAATTGACTTCATTCGCCACGTAACTAGTAAAAATAGTATCCAAAACCTTACACAGAGAACATTGTGTGCTTTTCGGTTCTCCGCTGGTGAAATGACACAAGTTTTCAGTTATCCATTTAATGTATAGCGAACGAAAATTCTGTATAAGGTATAATTCATACATTTCCGAAAGGAGTATTCTTTTGGTGACTGAACATGGTCAGATTCAAACTAAAATGAAATTTTACAGGTAGGCCTACAGTATTCAGAATCCCTCCCTATATTATTCTGCTAAGGTCCCAACCAGTTTTGTACCGAAAATAAGGTCTCATTAACACCAACCTACACATCTGGGGTACCTACAGGTTCAGCATAACCCAATGCGTAAGCGAAACGCACCCAATTACTCTTTAAATGCCTCACAATTAAATAAATACCTTAAAACATGTATATTTACAATGAAATAATGAAAGAATGCAACACGGTAACCATGGTAACAGAATCTCACAGGTCCATCTATATCTGTAAGACGTAATGCAATTCCAATTATTACATTACTGTGAAAGTTTCCAGACGGTTATAAGGTTATCACTGAACCAAATTCATCAATGCATACAGTATAATGCGCTTAAGGGGGTCAAGGGGCACTCTAGAATCTTTTCACGCAATTTTCACGTGTGAATGTGGTACGAAAAGTCTTTTTCACCCGACTATAAGGGGTCTCCGACAACCACATTTAAGGGCCCTTAAATTAATAGTGACTGTGATATTCCCAGAAAACTAACTTAGCTCTGATATACATATGAAGGAATGACAAACCCCTAACCACTGCACCAGTAGCTGAATTGATAAAGTCTGATTATTCATACCAAGGATAAATCAGTCATAGCATTCATGATTGAGATTTTGCTAAGTGTACTCTTTACAACTTGAATATTCGCGGGCGAAGCCGCGACGGGTAATGCTAGTGTTGAATTAAAATAACAAGCACTGAGATATTTAAAGAATAGTTGCTGAATAACTGAAAACTAAGTTAATATATTTTCAATAGGAGTATATGGATATGAAAAATTCCGTGGGATGTAGCCTATATAGTGAAAAGGAAGCATACGTTAATACTTCCAAAATAATATCTCAGCTTGAACAAAAAATGGAGGGGACCAGAAGTTCTCGTCGCAGAGCCCGTGATCGCTTTCTACAGGATTGTCACGAACCTCAAATAGGTCTCATTTGAACACTACGCAGTCCTAATCCACTACCTTAGGAAGATTTTCCCTCGATGTTAGTCAGTTTTGCAAACTGTGCAGCAGCAAGTCTTAATTACTCGGAACCTTTTTTAAAGTAGCCCGAGAAAAAAATCCCGCAATTTCATGGTTTTGAATCGTCTGTACCTGTAAGAATAAGATCGTGTTAAGTATTTTAAAATAGTATCAAAGAGTACAGTAAATTTCCAAAGTTTATGACAAGAAAGAATTCATGATGGAAATTAATAAATGTAAAACAAGAACATTGGAATGCAGCCGAAATAAATCAGAAACGCCTATGGACATCGAAATGGAAGGTGAATAGCTAAAAGAGGTAGAAGATCTATGTTACTTAGGAAGCAAAATAACCAGTGATGAACGAAGCAAATTGGATATAAAAAGTAGGTTAGCACAGGCAAGGAAAGCATTCCTACAGAAAAGGAATCTGTTGACATCGAATAAGCCTATAGATTTAGGTATTAGGAAGACATTTCTGAAAGTCTTTGTCTGGAACGTGGCACTATATGGAAGTGAAACATGGACTGTTGGAGCAGCAGAAAACAGGAGAATTGAAGCGTTTGAAATGTGGTGTTATAGGAAAATGATGAAGATCAGATGGGTAGATAGGGTTACAAATGAAGAGGTATTAAGACGATTGGGAGAGAGAGATGTTTCTGGTGACTGCTAATGAAGATAAGAGATAGGTTGGTTGGACACATACTAAGACACCCAAAATAGCAAACTTAGTTATGGAAGGCAGGGTCGAGGGTCAGAACTGTAAGGGTAGACCAAGGTTAGATAGGTATGTTAAACAGATTGCCTCGGTTGTAGAATGTGGTAGCTATGTAGAGATGAAAGATTAGCTCAGGACAGGGAAGCATGGAAGGCTGCATCAAACCAGTCAAAAGACTGAAAACTCAAACAAAAACATAACACATTTATGCACTTTTATAATAATCCAAATATGTCATTTCGAATGATATTACACCATTTTATGAAGAATTATAACACACCTATAAATTAAAGCAACGTGGTTCAAGTCATGCTGACGTATATCCATGTAAGGTACATTGATAAAAGTTTGAGTTACTTCATTTGTTTATTTTGGTTGTCAGTTTTGAAACGAAGACACTGTTTAATGGCAAAGTGGTGTGTGCTTCTTTAATATTATTTTCCTCCTGATGGAATTCAGTTATGACAGATATAATAGTGAAATATCGGGTTAACCAATTATATAAACAACAACCTCAGACAAAAAATGCTATATTGCATGCAGAATGTGGAATCTGCCATCTAACAAAGGTCCAGTTCTCTCAAAACTTGACTTGCACCGTTTTGACTTTTACCCGTTCATACGGCTTTTACAAGAAAGGAATCTTGAAGAAGTCATCATTGCAGGTAGACTAAGGCAGTTACTTATAATTCATTGCTTCCCACCACTTTATAAACGTTCCTAGAACATATTGCTGAAGCTATCAACAAAAAAGTATCTGCAACAAAATACATGAAGTACGAGGAATGCAGCTTAGAACAAGGTTTTAATGTCAGGTTAATAATTACGTTTCAAAACTTCATATAATACACGGGATAATTTATTCGCCGGTCAGTGGAGAAAACGGGTAGAGAAGAAATCGTTAAGTCTCAAAGTTAATGATGCATGTGATCGGTGACAGCGTAGTTTGTGGTCGTAAGCAGCAAAAAGATAACGGAGTTGGGAATTGATTTATTAGATACCCACCCCTCGGTTAAAAAGAGCTCATTCAGTGCAGTTGTAAGTTATTAATTGGTGGTGGTAAGATTACTGGAACGATTCCTTGACGATACCGTATTTTATAGAGACTCTCCAGACACTTGTTGCCATTTGTAAATCACGCTACAGTTAGGAAATTTTTAGTTAGTTAGTTATTGTTGATTTAAGGGGCGGAACTACGAGGCCATCTGCCCCTAAAGGAGTTTTAATGCCATTTTAATCTAATTAAATCAAATATCTCATATCACATGTCACATATCTAAGAGAAAACAAACACAAAAAACGAAAAACAAAAATAAAAAAATAAAAACCAAAAACAAAACACAGAGAACAAAATACATAAAACAAAAAACAAAAATACAAAACAAAAAAGAAACCATAAATAAAACAAAGAAAAGCAGAGCAAAGCAAAGCAAAAGAAAAACAAAATAAAATAAAATGATAGTTGATTGTCTAGCGTTCGCAATCTCTTCTCATTCCATCCATATAACATATCAGTGAACTCCAGAAACAAGCAGCAAAGGCAGGCCTCAATATCTCCTTCAAGAAAACCGAGATTATAGGTAATATATAGCTGGCACCTAGAGAACTAGCCATTGGAAGGGGAAAGATCAAGCGGACAGAAAAGTTCAAATATCTAGGTGAATGGATAGAGCCTAATATCTCTGAGGAGGAGGTTTTCACATCACGAATGAGAAAAATGAAAACTGCATACCAGTTAACCAAGGGAATCTATAACAAGAAATCATTATCCCTAAATGCCAAGCTTCTACATTACTGCATAGTCATCCGACCGGAAACATTAGGCCTATATGCTGCAGAGTGCCTTACGATGCACAGAAAAGTTCTTATGGCGAAACTTGAAACCAAAGAAAGGACGATCTTGCGGCAAATCTTGGGCCCAGTCAAGGAAATTGGTAATTACAGGCGGAGGCACGACCATGAACTCAACACACACGTTACCAAAATCACTGACATGATGAGAAAGAGGAGGATTGTGTTTTATGGTCATTTAATAAGACTGAGCCCAATGCAATTGTCAAACAAAATCTTTACTTACTTTCTGGGTAAGAAAACCAAGGGTAGAAAAGGATTTAAAAGAAGTGGGAATTGCATACAACGAGATTCAGATGCGTACGCCCCTTAAGATGAAACTAAAAGAACACCTGAGTCCAGGAAAATCATAAACTAACAACTGGCAAGACGTGGAGTGAAGCCAGGAAACAGCAGCATCGATAACACATGAGGCGTTCCTGGGAAGCTCGAGGAAGAGAGCAGTTGAATTAACGTGGTCCATAGCTGACCGAAACGTTTAGATGAAACTAAAATAAGAATCGAATCGAATCGAATCAAATCAAATCAAATCAAATCAAATCAAATCAAATCAAATCAAATCAAATCAAATCAAATCAAATCAAATCAAATCCTAGGTACTGTAGTTGTCACTTGGTTCTTTAGTATTCACCTTCGCTTTCGTGACACCTGTGATAGCACTGAGGCTATCTGGTTGAGAATCACTCTCTCAGAGCACATAGCCTATCAATGTGCAAGTGCTATTTTCACGGCGAATAAAAAAGTAATGATAGAGAGCATACTATGTTATTTATATTTCTTCATTCATGGATAGCTTTATAACCTATATACAAATTCTATTGACGTAGATTAGTTCTACACTCGATGCAAAGGAGTGAGCCTACGATATTTTATAAGATTTAAGATTCTTCCAGGCGCATCTCCACATTCCTGTTTCAATAGGGCGAAGATTACACGCTCCTGAAAACTATTCGGCTAACGTAATTACAGTAGATAATAATAATAATATCGTATGGCCTCGGGTTCCGGGTGCAAGCTTTGTTAATTGACACCCAGAGCGCAGCTTGAATGTCGAATTTTGTTGTTCCTTGAAGCACTATGAAGCTCAAGGAGGTTAGATATCTAACCTTCTTGACACTATAGCGCTTTCTAGTAGAGAAATGAGGAACTTTTGGCGGAACATCCCGAGATTAATTTTGCCATTATGAACACGGCCTACTGAATTTAAATGGGTTCTTTGACATGCCAACATCGTATGACATGCGTGTCGTAATTTTTGCCGCCTTAAAAAAAAGCACTTACCACGGCCAGGAGCGAACCTGCAAGCTTGGGGTTAGTAATCCGACACTCTACCACTTACCCACCGTGGCAAGCAATACGGTAGATAATTCTGGGCATTATTATGGCAGAATATTTAAGTTCACATTACCCCTTTTTAATCCGTTAAATTAATTTACCCTCGTGGTAAGCAGTCAAAGATTATAAATTCATTCTTTGTTTGAGTGACTGAACTACTGTCTATGACGTCATTTTCATCATATCTTGTGGACGTTACGTGAAGCAGAGGCAGACAAAAAGCACCCTACATGCTTGTCTGACACCACATTTTTCTACCGTGATACGCCCAGGCGTGATGTTATGGCTACGGGAGAAAAAAAATGAGAGAGAGAAAAGAAGCAGGTCTTTGAGGAGACTCAGATGGAGATTGATGTCTTGAGAGGAGAGAGGGCGCTTCAGTCAGCTTGTCAAGGTACCATACACCCTTCCCTCCTGACAAGTGCAACTCTGTGCACCGTCAAATATGCTGCGAGGTTGAGCTTATCATATTCCGTACCGTTGACATAAATTAATAAATACAAAATGCCACAATGATAGTTTACTAAAAGAGGAAAAAGATCTAATATTATGATTTAATTCTCATCAACTGGGCGTCTTTCCTCCAAATTAATGGCCCCAATTATACAAGTACACACAGTAGCAAAAATACCACAATAGCTTTGTTATCTGATAGATTTTGGAAACCGCCAAATACACGGGAATGATACCATGATGTTCCAAGATCATAAACGAAAAAAATCTCACAGCATCCTTTAGAGTCGTAGGCTATTCTAAGCAAGAATGCAACCAATATGTTGCCTTAACAATAATTGAAGTTACTAGTATTCACAGTAATACCGATTAGTGAGATTGATATAAGTGGTCCTTCTCGGGCTCCAAGAGTCTGATTTGTTGTCGTTGGTGTTTTGTTAGGGCCTCATGACATCGTGGTCATGTAACTCCATGTATCTGGGTGTGTGTAGAATCTATTTTATAACCTGTGCCATTGTGATGGCTGAGGTAACGTGTGTATTTGGAATTGAGGCTAAGGTTTGGAAAGAAGTGAGCGTGGCCTTAAATTAGAAACCATCCAGCATTTGCTTGTAGTAGAAGTGGGAAACTACAGAGAGCCACTACTAGGATGGCTGAGGTGGAAATCGAACCCATATCTTCTCAGTTTTCCTTCACGAGGCTGAATGTAACCCATTTCAAATATCAGACCAGATTAAATTTCTTGGCACTGTATTTAGGCTAGTTAGGCAGAACTTTCCTACATTTCATAAGTTATAAGCTACGATTTATTAACTGTCAACAACCACAACTATACAGCTATGCACTCCAACATCCCGAAAAGAAAATTTCATCTAGAATTCATTCATTTATTCATTCAACCCAGAAAGTTCAAAACATATTAAAAGATTTATTTACATTTACATTATTTTATAACAAATATATTAGATCACATTCTTTTATTGACAACGCTGGTACAGTTCCTATAGAATCGTTTAGTATAGTTCAATTAGATTAACACGGCAAAATCCGTAAATAGTATAGGCCTAATGATTATGAATTCAATTTTAAATAAAAACAGTCAGGCATGTCTGCGCCACCCTATAGTACTGTTCATGGGCATTGAAGTTTATTTTAAGACCTTTGATGTTGCATATTGTATGTTGCACACATTGTGTTTAATTCCAATAATAATATATTTAATAAATTCAATTAAACAAAGGAATACTCAACATGAATATCAAATGATAATCTTTACGAGAAAGACATTTTTAATGTATAGATTACGCAGTGATCATTATTTCATGCAGCACAGCACAGCAACATGTGTCTCTAGCTCCTCCCACGACATTCCTGCGCATCCTGTCGCGCTCTGAGACTCACGTCCGCAAATTAGACGACAGTGCGCCTCACCGAAGTCACGACCTCAAGACAACTTCGCATCATCGCATTAGAGTGGACTGTAAGAGACGATATGGTTCAATCCAGGACCAAAGCAAGGTGCAGACCCCTGAGCAGCACTTTATTTCAGTTCAGTTTTGTACCTTGGAAGATATTATTCATGTTCATACAAAGGCAGCTCAAAAATTCTATGCGCAACTCAAAAAACTAATCATCGACATTCTCAAACTAGAGTGGTTCTCTGACGTGCTGGCACGAGCGTTACTTAGCGACTTAAGTCAGGCCTCTTAGTCGGATTAAATTCTCACTGTAGATACAACACCGAGCCATGAACTGTTCGGCAACGGATGCACGAACACCGGCTATCTCCATGGTCACTGTCTCGTGAAGCACAGTCAGGTTACCAGTCTGGCAGACCAAGATATTGAGTACATGTTAGTAATCTCTCGAGCATGCGCAGAAGGCTACTACTTCCACTTATCCACCCAGTTGAGTCAGAAAGGATCTCTTAATGTTTTCCCATAAGCACCGAGGGCTATCATATTAATAATCTGATCATACACCGGGATTGCTTTAGGAGTCGAATCAAGATTGACGACACTTTCATTCATTCATCTGATTTAGCAGCATTATGCAGTCAAAGAGTATAAAAGATGCTTTTCGTTTCTTCACAAAAACGGAAAAAACTCAGTTTCTTAAACTTTATCAAGCATCAAGCTTTATACTGATCAAAAACTCTCCTGAACTTAATCCTATACTAAAAGTATTTTAAGGATATTCTAAGACATGCTGAAAGAGTTGCATACTACAAAAAACAACAACAATTAAACAACACACGCTTTATGAACTGGAATATAATAAATATCTCCAGAGGAATGGATCGTTTGATTGGAGGATTCACCATTTGAGTTCCCTAACCTTCACTACATTCATTTCTCGTTTCTAATACCATAATTTGCACAAGGAAGAATTTAGTAATTACAGAATTGTATATAACAACTTAGTAGCCCTACAGGGACATAAACTATATGATACAACTATGTTTAAGCAACGTATGTTATACTTACAGTAGATAGTATTGTACAGGATAACACATACACAGCCAAACCTACCGTAACAGGAAATACGGAAAAGCTGTCTAAATTCCCTGATTTGTTGGAAATTATCTGATGAAGGTGTGTAGTTGGACGAACTTTACCAGTCATCATGTTTCTGATTGGCCAAAACTCTCCTGAACTTAATCCCTCACTGAATGTATTTTAAGGATATTGTAAGGCATGCCATACGAGTTGCGAACTACAAAAAAGCGAATGCTGTAGATTCAGTCACTAGAAATTTTGGCGTTTGACTAGATCGTTCTGCTGCATATCTAAAGCAGAGACGTTACCGAGATATGAAGGAAAAAGGAAGGATGCTTTAGTTTTAAGAGACCGTTAATCTCTCGGGACCTCCTTTTTTACGTGGAATCCGAACTACAGGACATGGCTTTTCACTTCGAAAATCTCACATGCATTGACCGGGAATCGAACCCGTTTTACCTTGGTCAGTGGCAAGTAGGTTGACCGCTGCGCCACCATGCTCCACCGAGAGATGAGGGGTTTAGACTGCAGACATACTGCTACTTCTGTAGGTAGCCGAATTTACTGAGTTGTATGTATGTGTTGCACCCTGCATATACTGTATCTGTAGCATCATCTTTATGTCGCTCTCTTCCCAAGCACCATAATCGCTATCATCAGCCGAGAGGTTGATAATGCAGAATATAAGAAATATTGTAATTAAAAATGTTCGAAATTTCTTTAGACAAATAAACGATTAAGTACTGGAATTGTTAAAAGTTGTGGGATAAGAGAGGTACCTCCACACAAGAAGCTTAGCTGCGCCAAAAGTACCAGTGGAAGTTAAAACTTAATTAACAATTAATTCGTGCCTTTAATTAGTGACAGAAGAGAGCTTTACAATGACGTTTCGTTTATTTCCTTATTCTTTGAAGAGATCAATAAATAAATCCACCGTACATAAGGAACTCCTGGAAGAAATAGTTGCAAATTACAGTAGGCTATTAGTGGAAATTAATACTGAATATGGCAAGTGTTTTAATTGGCGCTGTGGTTCGAGAAATATGCGCGTTGTGTATCGAATGGGTGTAGACATCCACCCTGCAGTTAACTGACCTATATACATGACCGCGGAGAAGCACCACACGCAGGAGGCATGGGAAATCACTGAAAGTAGTTAACCACTACAATAATTCATCCTCATCACGTCGAAAGTTAACGAGTGAACCATGAACTAATTTGTTCTCGTTTTCTCCCGTCATCTTTCTCATTTTCCTTTCACCCTGACTCGAAGCACATTTGTCTTGAGCTTTTGGATTACCGTCAGGATGCTTATGTCACTTTAAAGGGCAGTGGAGATGATTACTCTCCAACTCAATCAATAAACTGACAGTCGAGATAATCAAGCTTTCTCGGTTTAGTTCTACTCTAGAGTCTAGTGCAGTGGCTGTACTGAGATGACATGACAGAAAAATCTCAGCTACAGTATGTGAATAAGTGGATGTCCTTACATTGACGGGTATAAGTTGACGTATGAGAAGAATAGTACCAAAAAATCTTTTGAAGCAAAATCTTCAAACCAAACGTAAGATATTAAGGACATATAGGTAATTCCTAAAGGTGTTGCAAGTTTTTGGAACTGGCTCTAGATGATGCAGAGGAATTACTTGAATGTTCTGAGAAATTAATTTAGATCACTTTTTAGTGAAACCCAGGCAGTGAAGGCATTCAAGGTGGTTTTGAAAACATTTGTGGGAGGATGATTTCATGAACGTCTTCCAGGAATGGCCAAGCAGATAGAACAAGTGTAGGCCTATAACATTGAATGGGGAGTATTTTGTAGGGGACATCAATTCGAATTTATAATCTTTGAAATAACGTGTTGAGAGTAATAATGCCAGCCTGAAATGGTCCTCCTTCTGTATAATATACTGTGCGTGTATCTAACCGCCTTAGCGTAAGAATACTGTTCCTTAGATTTTCGTAGATAAAACTTGTCGACATTCTGCGTGAGTTTTGCTTCATACAAGCAGAGCCAGGTATTTCGTTGTAACTAGGGGACTGGAGATGTTGAAGACATGTGTCTGGTAATTATGGGTCAGGCACTGATAATTGCACACTTGTGACTGACCACGTAAATCATGTCCCTGGCACACTCTGTCCGACAAGGCACTTCTTTCAACATGACTCGAATGGCAATGGAATGAGATATTGTAAGCAAAACTTAGATGAGTAGAGAACTAAGTAAAACGAAAAGATCAAATCTGGGGCATCTTGAATCGTTACTTCTTATTCAACTGGGTCCAGTGTCGTAGGCTGGGGCAGGTGGATAGTTCGTTAACTGGAGCGGTGTTATCTCAACCTCGTGAGGACATTGATAAAACGCCACATGGATTAGCGCAAGTGCCTTGAAGCATTTGATGTGCGAACAGATTCACGTGCCACAAAGACGTTTTATAAGATATACACATGTTCTTTTTGGCGGGAAAGTACAGAGCAAAAGACTAATGACAATACAATTCTTGGGATCTATGCCAGTGGCGGCCGGTAATAAGGTTGCAGTGTTGGTTGCACAACGACCAGATTAATTTATGAAACATAATTAATACCGTAATATTATTTTTAGCTGTACGTTTCATTTTATATAATTATATAGAAATTCATAATTTTGTTCTTTAATAATTCGGAAATCTTATAGTAAGTTGCTGTAAACTGACTGAGAAAGCGAAGCGCGCCAACTGTCTATAGAGCATCCAGCGTTTAGAAAAGACTGTGGAGCCTTATGGCGACAGTGTTGCTAACTCTAGGCAGAGGTAGCGCTGACGTCATACGTTATGTTCACCCGCTTCGAGTACTGTCCTATCATAAGTTAGTGAGACAACACAACCCCAGCAGCTACCTGAAGTAGAACACGCACAGGAAGGAGCAGTTTTGCAGGTGTTAACGGATTGGACCAGTATTAAGGATACAGTACGCGAAGAGAACCAATAACGACATTCATTTCGTTGTGGTATGACGCATTACAGATGTCGAGAGCACAACCCTTCCTTCCTTCTCTGATGTATGCTGACGATGTTAACAATTTTTACGTCAGCAATACTGTTGATCATCACTTTTTTTTTGTTATTAGTTAGGCTATAATTTAGTTTCTTTCAATTCAATTCTATTCTTGTTGTTTTGTTTAGATTAATATTTGTAATATTGTAGCGAGTTAGCCATGCGGTTAGGGGCGCGCAGCTCTGAGTTTGCATTCGGGAGATAGTGGGTTCGAACCCAACTGTCGGCAGCCCTGATTCGATCGAACAGAAAATAAAACAGACACACAATAATAACACAATTGACGGATAGTGCTCCAGAAATTATGTTGCCGGTGGAACTGAGCACGTGCTCCACTCCGGGCGAGCTTGCAGCACTGGACGAGGCTCTTCTTTCCAGCGTGTTAACCTCGAAAATGTTTAAATCATTAAGACGTAATATAAACGATACTTGTATGCAATAACAAAGGTACTCAATTGGCAGATAATTGTAGGAAGCTATTATGACGAAAAATATATATGTTCAGAGTTCCTTCATGATAAAAGGTGAGATAACAAAACCAGTGTAGGGGGAGTTTCCGTTAAAAGTAAAAGCCCATAAGACCCACAGTCTTTTCTAAACGCTGGATGCTCTATAGGAGCGCTCGTCCGTTTGGTTGTTGCCAGGCCCAAGCACTGACCAAATCTCAATAGTGAAGGGTATGGCAGAGATGCTAGACCGGGTAAGCCCTATCCCAACAGTTAACACGGCTGGTCGTTGCCCGCTGATTGCAACAAGGGAGCCGAGTCGCGGACGGAAACATCCGAGTTGCACCGTCAACTGCCGATACCATGTCTTACAATGTAATTTGTGCTTACTTGTGACACTCGCGGTTCTTTCTCGCCCTCGCATATAACTTACGTTGTGTTGTTCTCGTGAAGATTTTCATGTAGACTACTGTAACTTATGATCCATTTAATCCGATGCCAATGTGATGTTCTCTGAACTGCGGCATTTGTGATGAATGAGGTACATTCGTTTTACCGCGCAATTGAATACAGTTTTCTGTGACATCAAGCAGCCTTTTACTCTACCACCTCCCCCCTCCCCCCATTAATGAAAATAGTGCAACGCCCAGAACAATTTTCCGCCAACTGCCACTGGATCTATCGATGGCTCTCAGCGGGCAACAATTCACAGTATGATAGGGTGTTCCCTATCAGAGCACCGGCGTACAAAGCCCGAGGTCTCAGGTTCGTGTCCCGCTTTGATCAGATATTTTAATTCTCCATTAAACTTGAGTCGGTGACTACAACCCCAATAATTGTATCGTGTAATGGTGTTACACCCAAAACCCTCCACAGTAGTCTATCAGTATTGAACCTGCATCCTCAGATATACAGGGTGATTCAGCCAAGAAGGCCACCTAAAATATCTATGGAAGCGTTTAAGATATCGTCATTCTGTTTTTAAATTCTTAAATCGTATTAAGGGGCTCATAAAACACCGTCCATTTCGTCTCTAGTACATACTGTACGTATTTACCGAGAAACCGACAGCAACTTTCATTTCTTAAATAGAACTAGGCCTATACTAATTGCACCGTCCGGAACAAATATGAATTAAGTGACAAGTTTAGTGATGTGCTTATGCTGCAAATCCGACGAGTAGGTTTTGAGATATTAAAGGTTTCCATATGTGTCGGCATTCGACAGAAAGTGATGCGCTAGGCGCTGGAATGTGGAGTGCATGATTCTCTTGCGTGACCCACTCCTTGTTGACAAACACACATACCCCATTTATTCCATTCATAGCATACTGTAATGTGTACATAATCAAGATCCAGTCTCTTATGTACCTGTGCCTTTCTCTCTCTCCACTTCGTCCTGAATGCTTGCGGAAATATCTGAAAATACACCTCAATGAAAATCCACAGCCTGCTTCCAGTCGTCCGACCTGGTCAGCGATGGAATGAATGAAGCCCCCATCTAGCGGCGAGGATATGAACTGTGCCGGCTGTCAAAGCCTGTCGCACTCCTCAGGGGCAATGATTAAATGAATGACAGATGAAATGAAATGAAATGATAGGGGAGAGTGTTGCTGGAATGAAAGTTGTGACAGGGAAAACCAGAGTACCCGGAGAAAAACCTGTCCAGCACAAATCTCACATGGAGTGACCGGGATTTGAACCATGGACCCAGTGGTGAGAGGCCGGCGTGCTGCCGCCTAAGCCACGGAGGCTTCGAAAATACACCTCAATAAAGAGGATAAATAAAGTACGGAATTTTTTAGTGCTGGCGGACCTGCGACAATGTCAGTACAGTTGGTTTCTTGCTAAGGCCGAACTAGGCTGTGACATAAAACGCAACCGGTATGTGGCGTGATGAAAAATGAAAATCCAAAGCCTGCTTCCAGTCTCCGACCGGGTCAGGAATGGAATGAATGAAGCCCCCATCTAGCGGCGAGGATATGGACTGTGCCGGCTGCCGAGGCCTGACGCACTCCTCTGGGGCAATGATTAAATGAATGACGGATGAAATGAAATGATAGTGGAGAGTGTTGCTGGAATGAAAGTTTGACAGGGAAAACCGGAGTACCCGGAGAAAAACCTGTCTGCCTCCGTTTTGTCCAGCACAGATCTCACATGGAGTGATGTAGCGTGATAATAATATAAAAAAGTAAACAATAATAATAATGTTATTGGCTTTACTTCCCTTTTAACTACCGTGGCTCTTAGAGACGCCGTGGTGCCAGAATTTTGTCCCGAATGGGTTTTTTAACGTGCCAGTAAATTTACTGGCATGGATCCCTCGCATTTGCGTACCCACGAATCCCAACTGACTGCACCAGGATTCAATCCTACAACCTTGGGAACAGCAGGCGAGAACGTTACCGCTGCGCCACGCAGCCAGTCCCCGTAAACAACAGCAACAAGCACAAGAGATCATAGTAACTACGGTCACACGGGGCTAATGCCAATGTTAGCCAAATCACCTTACTGACTCAACAAAACAACAACAACAACAACACTGCAATGAACGGGTCATGAAGTAATGAATCACATGTCGAGACATGATTCATCGTTACAGTATGTTATTAACAAATCACTGGTTATCACAGACGGTGGTCTGCCAGTTGAGAAATGAAGCCATTATAAAGCAATCACGAAATAAAGGCAAGGATTATCTCGATAATTCCGCAATGGCGAATGAACAAAGCCATTTAAATTATCTTTCGAGAACATTCAGGTATTTCCTCTGCATCATCTAACTTACTACTGTATGTGCCCAGGGCTGAAGAGAGCGATCACGGGCCCTAGGTCGAGGGCTTCCGGGCCCATCCACCTTTTCAACCTATTTAGGGAGCATTAAGATTAAATTTGCTCAACACATAAAAATAAAAATACAGTAGTTACCACCCTGAGAACCACGAAGTCATAGGACATAGCCTATGTTCGAAGACAGAGACTTCTTTGTCAACTTCTGCAGCATAATGAATATCAGTAAAGATATCATCCATAGAATGTCATGACTTGAATTCATTGTCACACAATAATCACACTAAACGTTGATATACTAAGTCTTGAAGAACACTTACACCAATTAAACAACATACGATAGTAAATAATAGCGCATATAGCGAAACTATAACGTAAAGAAATTAGTGCCCACGTGACTGGTCGCGCGTGAAGCAAAATGCTCTCTGCTGAAGGAAGGTCATAATTTCTCCCATCCCACAAAGTCATCGAAGCTCGTGACCAGAGCCCGGAAAATGATGTGCTTAACTTTTCAGAAATATTTATTTATGTGCTTAAAAGTGGAAAATATGTTACTAAGTTTCCAAAATATGCTCTTAAATTTGTATCATATAGGCTATATGTCTCCCAGTTCCTCGAAATATAGTTGAAACGACTAGCTACCATAATCCTGTCTACAGTACAAACTGTTCCCACTTAATAGGCCAGGGCTTGCCTCAGTTTCCGAATCCTGCAATATTGTTGCAAATGCGTGACACGAAATCATGTAGGTTATGTGCTGTTTTAGAATTTCATTCTAAAGAGCAGAAGATAAGGTCACTTCAAAATCTTTCATAACACTCTGTCAATACTCACAAGTTTCACAGACCACTGTAATTTCAAGTAAAATTTCCTGCCCAGGGAATTAATGCCTGCCTCACCACGAACAAGTCAAGCATCCAACTTCGTTCCTAAATACTACCACATTGCAGAGACAAGGGTGCATTCACGAAATAGAGAAGCAAATTACTGGAATTGCCAAGGGTTGAAAATGTGGGTAGCAGTCATCTAAGGACTACAACATACCACCAAATATAGAAAATATGTGATGATGATGATTGAGTCTTCAGTCTTTTGACTGGTTTGATGCAACCGTCCATGCCTCCCTGTCCTGAGCTAAACGTTTCATCTCTACATAGCTACCACACCCTACATCCGAGGCAATCTGTTTAACATACCTATCTAACCTTGGTCTACCCCTACAGTTCTTGTCCTCGACCCTTCCTTCCTTCCATAACTAAGCTTGCTGGGGCGTGGTGGCTCAGCGGTCTAGCTGTATGCCTCTCACCAAGGCGGTCCGGGTTCGATTCCCGGTCATTGCATGTGAGATTTTCGAAGTGAAATGCCATGTCCTGTGGTTCGGATTCCACGTGAAAAGGAGGTCCCGTGGCTCATGATCTCGAGATTAACGGTCACGTTAAACTACAAGCTTCCTTTTCCTAAGCTTGCAATTCCTGGGTGTCTTAGTATGTGTCTTACCCACCTATCTCTTCTCTTCATTAGCAGTCGCCAGAAACATCTCTCCTCTCCTTCTTTTGTAACCCTATCTACCCATCTGATCTTCATCATTCTCCTGTAACACCACATTTCAAATGCTTCAATTCTCCTCTTTTCTGCTGCACCAATAGCCCAAGTTTCACTTCCATACTGTGCCACGCTCCAGACAAATGCTTTCAAAAATGACTTCCTAGTACCTAAATCTATATTCGATGTCAACAGATTCCTTTTTTGTAGAAATGCTTTCCTTGCCTGAGCCAACTTACTTTTTATATCCTCTTTGCTTCGTCCATCACTGGTTATATGTACTTATGAATAAATACGCCAGAATGTGTATTTATTTATAAGAACGGCAAAATTATGTAAATAAATAAAAAATATTTAGTTAAATAAAAATATTTTAACACATAACTATCCGGGCCCTACTCATGACAATGCGTCCTTCCTCCCTTCAAAACGGCTGTGGAAAGCTATACTGACGTTCAAGGTCAAACCCACATGCTGTTTAAAACGCAAGCTAATTTTTCAGGAACCGTGAGCATTTTGCTTGTATAGCAGCCATTAAACTGTAATTTTTCCACAACTAACTTAAAAGTCAGAGAGATATCTGGAACACCAGGAAAAGAAAGTAAATTAATAATGATATAAAGTGAGAGTTTTCTTTTTCCTTCCTGATATATGATATTACGACTGAGCGTACTTTGCAATTGGACAACTAGAGTGATCATGGGTAGTTATGATTATGTTATATCTCTGGTCGTTGGGAATTTGCTGGCCTTTCCTTTCAGCTCTGTTATTAATCTAAATGCCCATTACGGGCGCTAAAATTATAACCATCGTGGTGTGTAATTACAGAAACAGCTTCCCTCCCAGAGAGGCTGTCCACTAACGACCTTCCTTATCCAGTCTGTCTTAATATTGGGGACAGCAAGTGATCTCTCTCCACACACAGGTGTCCCGATATTCACTCCCATGGTCCCATGGTCTACTCTACAAATCCTGGACGAATATGGCGGTGTATATAGTGGTGACAAAATTCTATCCAAGGGGATTTTACCGGCACAATTGACAACATCTATAATAGATTAATAAATAATGATGATGTTATGGTTTTAATTGCTCTGTATTTTCATCCTCAATTATAACCCCCTCCCCCCCCCCCCCCCCTCCTGATCACGCACTTTCTCAATCATTCCCTGTGACTTTCCTGAGAGTTGTTCCATGCTGTCATCATTGCCATTTGTTACTTGTTGTTGTTGTTGTTGTTGTTACTGTAATATCCTGTGCGCGAGAAGTCATATTATTCGAGGGAAATTGTTTCTTTGTAATAGTTTACGAATGTCTGTGCAGTGCTTTGTGTGTGCAAACAACTAACTTTTCTGTTGTTTCGGAAAAATGTCGTAATGTTTTGTTCCTGGAAGTAAATCGGGTTACGAAGAAAATCTGATGGTAGACATTTTTTCACACCGCCAAAAGGAACACATCTGTTGGCGAAATGAGCGAGAGTTATTCCGTGGAAAGATAAGCAATTGTCGATCAAAAATAGAATCTGTGACGAGCGTTTTTCAGAAGATTTAATTATTATAAAGGCGGACTGTTTCGTAGTGAACTATGAGAACGTGGAAATTCCTCGCGTGAAGTGGAAATTAAAACCAGGATCAGTACCTCACATTTTTCAAAATTTACCGAAATATCTATCCACTGATGTAAAATCACGAAAAGGGGCGTGGTGGCTGAGCGGTCTAGCTGTATGCCTCTCACCAAGGCGGACCGGGTTCGATTCCCGGTCAATGCATGTGAGATTTTCGATGTGAAATGCCATGTCCTGTGGTTCGGATTCCACGTAAAACGGAGGTCCCGTGGCTTATGATCGCGAGATTAACGGTCACGTTAAACTAAAAGCTTCCTTCCTTTTAAAATCACGAAAGCCGCCCAGTACGATACGGAATGAAGGCAGCTTTCCATGGTTACTTGTTCTATTTCGTGCCATCCTTACCTAAAACGAAAAAAATCCGTCTTAATAATAATAGGTCTAAAATAATAATAGTTGTTGATTCTTTAGGGACTTAACGACATCGTGGTCTCGTAGCCCCGTGTGTTTGGGTTTGTTTAGAATTCGTCTGATAACCTGTGTCATTATGATGTCTGTAGTAGTGTGTGTATTTGGAATTGAGGTCGGATTTGGGTAGGAAGCGGCCGTGTCCTTCAGTTAGGTACCATCCCGGCATTTGCCTGGAGGAGAAGTGGGAAACCACGGAAATCCACTTCCAGGATAGCTGAGGTAGGATTCGAACGTGCCTCTTAACATGTTTGCCTCACGAGGCTGAGTGAACACCGTTCCAGCCCTCAGACCAGTATTAAATTTATTGGCAGAGCTGGGAATCGAACCCGGACTTCCGTGGTGATAGCCATGTGGCCAAGAATGAGTCGGACATATAATAATGGCCAACCTGCCAATAAAATAAACGGTCATCCAATTCTTCGCTTCCGTTACCGTCCTCCTGATCTTCGGATCTTGTTTCAACTTTGTCTTCAGTATCAGAGTCACAAATTCCTTTGAAATTACTGAATCATGAACTAGCTATTCGTTATCTTTAAGCAGAAGGTGACACGCTTCATCTGCATCCTTAGGTTTTCGTAAGGCGCAATCTCCTTACTGATATTAACTAAGGCAACATACTAAGCCAAATAATCGGTATAACAGCACACCTGCCACTCACTGACAGAATGTAACATCATTGGGAGCGCTGGTACTATCAATCTCACGCTGACAAAATGTTACACGTGTTAAAGTTATTTTTAGGCACGCTATTTCACAACTCCAGAAAAATGCTTACCAAGGTTTGGTGTAAGATGTCACGAGACGATAAGATCATAACTTGAACTGTTGGCTTGATATTAAAACTAATAACGAACCATGGAGCTGTCAGACCAATGCGCGACTAATGGAGGGTTTTAAACGATAGTTCTACATGGGGACAGAGAATATTAATACTAACTTTTTGACAGTATTATTCATAAGTCTAAACACACAATTTGTTGTAATCAGCGTAACCGCAGCCTTCGTAAAGAGGTTTACGTAGCCCAGCGCGTATCCCACTATTGAACAGCTGACTGTGTAGCGTTGGGGATCAGCGCCGCTAACGCTAGCCGAGCGGGGCGTGGTTGAACTCGGTGAGTGATAACACTATTTATTTCTATTCGTCATGCTAATAGTGTAAAATGACCCTTTCATGATAGTATATAATAAATAAATAAATAAAGTGTCGTGTGACTCAATAGACTGGTTCTTTTTTATATTAAATTATAATTTTATGTTCCGTATGTTTTTGTAAGTTTACCGGTATTAGCCTATATATGTTTGATTTTATTTTTGTTCTATATATGTAAGGCTTTTCTTTATTTAGGTATCCACTTCAAAATTATTTACTAACCAAAATTTGTGTATCTAACTGTATTTGAAGAGGCAGATGACCTCGCTGTTCCGACTCTAAAATCAACAATCAACATCATTATTATTACTGTTGTGGGTTTAAAAACGCAGGGATGCCAGAATTTTTCCTACTGATACGAGTTTGTCGCACTTTAACACCACTAAAAGCCATGGGACTAAGTCTCGATCAAAGTAACAATCTTGGGATTGAAGACCAACGCTTAACTGACTACGTCAATTACCCCGACTTTTTTCTTTTTTCTTTTAGCAACACCATAATGGAGTAGAACGTTTTGATTACTGTAGTTCACATGCACGCGCTATGTTCATTTACAAACCCTTTTAGTTTGTTGGTGATTTTCAAAGCATTGGCGTACTGGAGAGTAGTTATGCTTGCACATTCAATTAGTCATGTTATTTGGGTCCCTGGTAATGATGTTAATTGTGAAATTAATAACGATCCGCCTTGTCAATATACAATTGATATGTTTTCGGTGTTTAGGCCGCTATTGGAACATGTTTCTGAGTAGACCAAATGGTCGTTAGAGTGGCTTCCTATATGGTTACCAAGGCAACATCTAGGCCTAAAATATATAATTTAAATTAAATACCAATAGGTATTTAATAGGTTTATTACAACTTAGTCAATTAATTAATGAACTGGATCAGTTTCTGCCATATTATGGCCTTCTTCAGCGAAACTAATGTAATTAAGTGCAAAGTTTTGTTATTAATAATTTACTTGGGTTTCCTATGAAAAGTTTTATAAAAATAATTAAAAGCAGACCCGTAACAAATCTGGGCTTTAAATTGATGTTAATAAAATAATTTTGCAAAAATGACATATCTAAATAGTTGGTACAGTATTTGTATATTCCTATAAATCAGTCTAATATTTTTTCTTAAAAAATATCTTGAGATGGCGATCAGGGTGTGTATTGTGCTTTCTATGTGATGAATAAAGGCTTTTTGTGGAGCGGAGCACAGGTTGGAATATGTATTTATGTTCTTGCTCCAATGGAAAATTTTCAGTGATACGAAATGTCAAAGGTCCTTGATTAAAAGAAAACTGTTGTGTCGTTATCTATGATAGTCTTCTTACATAAAATATATCGAAGTCGGATTTGTTATCTGATAGTTTAAATTGTAGTTTTCATAGTAAAATATAATTAACAAAGCTTTGCTTGTAATTACATTAGTTTCTATTCTTTTTAACAACATCGCTATAGAAGTTCATAATATGGTCGAAACTGGTACATTTTATTAATTAATTAATTTACAGTATATTCATTTATTTTTACGGACTAAGGTGTAATACATTATTAAATAGCCACTGTTATTTCCTTTAGGTTAAACGTCAATAAGGAAAACTATTGGATATGATTACGTTTATATCACTTCCTAAAACATATATCGGCGATTTGATATATCTTAGTTTAGCGGAGGAACTTAAATGTTTTCACTCGTTTGACAGTGTGTTTTCTCACTTTGTAACACAGCTTCCCTGTGATGAAACATATTCAGAACGCCCCTAGTTTTAAGTTACTGAATTTATGACAAAGTCTGTACTTTGACAAGATGACCAGGACACCAGATATTGTCGTGACCAAGTCGTTTATCATGTTACCGTCTTATTTTAGAACATTTTATGTCATTCCAGACAAGAATCTTGAATTTCTTCTTAATGCTCCTCAATTACCTGTTGCCGTTTGCTGCTATGACTTGCACGCACTTTAGAGGATACACACGTTTTGGACAGCTTTGTTTTTTGTTTTATATTGTGTCACGTGCAGTGGCGTAACTACGGGGGTAATTAGGGGGATCAATCCCATCCAGAGCCAAATAATAATAATAATAATAATAATAATAATAATAATAATAATAATAATAATAATAATAATAATAATAAAGAAGAACCGTAATTTAATGTGAATTTTATTTTGAAAAAATAAAAAAAGGGGCCAGTTTTTGGATTGATGGCAAAACGACCGGATTGTGTACGTTTATACTCAGTCTACTAAACTGTTCACAACCGAGCTTTTGCACATTGAGAGGTGCAAATAAGACGTATCAAGTGCTACGACATCATGAAAACGTGTAGGTTTGCTTTTATTGTTAGTCTTATTCTGACCTCCATAATAGTAAAAAGCAAACACAAACACATGACCAAAACAGAAAGCAAAAATCAGAAAACAAACACAAAACAAAAACAAAAAGAAAAACAAAGCAAAACAAAAAATTCAAAAACAGAAAGCAAAAAGGAGAAAACAAACACAAAACAAACAAAAAACTATGCAAAACGCAAAATTCAAAATCAAAAACAGAAAACAAACACTAAACCAAAAACAAAAGACACCAAGCAAAAAGCAAAATTCAAAAACCAAAGCAATGCCAGAAAACAAACACAAAACCAAAAACCAAAATCACAAAGCAAAATGTAAATTTAAAACCAAAGCAAAAGCAGGAAACAAACAGAAAACCAAGAACCAGGAATACAGATTCATTCTACACATTCAATAGTTTTCAGGACAGACCACCCTGTAAGAAAACCGGCATCATCTGGACAAAAGAGAGGAAGGAGAAACATAGCCAGAGAATACTGGGCAAACATCAAGTCCCTCGCCAAGCTGAAAAGTTGAACGTCGTGGACCTTAGCTGGCCCATCCGAAAGACGAAGAAGAACAAGAAGAAACTAATGAAGTAATGCACGCCGGTAACCATGACACCAGTGTCACAAGAGGTGGCATCCAACTTTCCATCTATTTCTGTAAGAAGCAATGCCACTCAATTTATTACATTTCTGTTAAAGTTTGCAAATGGCTATAAGGTTATCGTGGAATCAAATATAGACTGTAAAATTCAACAATGCGATTAAGGGGGTCAAGGGGTACCCTAGAATATTTACACGTGACTTACACGTGCGATATGCGATATGTTGTACAGAAGGTCTATTATATCTCCAAACAGCAACATTATTTTTAAAAATCCTGAATTGGAATAGTGTTTTTTGCAGCTTTTGGGAATTTCGGCCATAGGAGGCTAAACATTCCGAATTTTCATGCATCACGATCCTTTATAATTTATTAAAGGGGTCTTCCTGGGGATGGGGACTTTCCACAACGGTGAGGGTCAGTTTTAATTTGACATATATTGCGTTTCATCTACGAGGTTTTCAATATTATTTTCACGTCAGGAAGTACAGGTTAGGTGAATTTAGTTTGAGTGCACATTTTATGTAAACATATTTTTGTCGGCAAACGGGTTCATCGTAAAGATGATTTTGTTTGATACTGTGTGGTTGATATATCATTATGTTTATGTACGCCTATGTTCGGGTGCTTGGAGCATCGTAAAATTAGGTATTGTAACTATGAGTCAATACACCAATCATTTAGAAAACTCTTCAACGTACATGTACTTCTCATAGAAGGGTGGGTATAAGGAACAACTTTTCAAAATACATGCTAAAATAGGCGAAAAATAAAAATTATCCTAGAAGGACGACCAAAGCATTATGTTGCACTTCTCAACGTGTGACACAAAACTAGGGAGTCTATAAAGGGTCTCGGAAAACCACATTTTACGGCCCTTAAATTAACAGTGTCTGCGATATACCCAGAAAACTAACTTCGTTCTGATAAACTTATGAAGGAATGACAAGCCCCTAACCATTGGAACAGTATCTCAATTGATAACGCCTGGTTATTAATACCGAAGACCGTTCGAAGAGCGGGTACTTCTGCTAGTTTCAAATATAGTACTATCCTGGAATTTGCCTGGAGAGTGTGTGGAGAAACCCGGGAAAAACCACACTCAGGATAGCCAGGATTTGAACCATCGAACTCTAGACTTGTGGTAGCAGGAGAGATTTAACGCACATGTCTACGCCACGAGGTACCAAAGAAAGGGATAACCTATAGCTAGAGTCCTGCACGGATACACAAAACGTTATCCACCCAGCATCCGCACGACTGTTATCCGCATCCGCCACGCATCCGCAACGACTGTCGCCCGCATCCGCCCCGCATCCGCCCCGCATCCGCACTTTTGTTATCCGGTTTCGCTGGCATTACAATAAAAATTTTAACAAAGCATTAAAGCAACACATTTAGACATTTGAGGAGAAAGTCGTTCCCCTAGGCTAGGCTTTGTATGGCATATGCTATGTTTAAAATGAATGTTATACAGCCAGAATTGCAACCCTTTTAAGCCCAGAGAGTTAATTATGCTTAATGAATAATGACATATTTTGAATGAGATTAGGTTAAATCATCTTACATTTGTCATGGAAAAATAAAAGAAGGAAAAAAATAGGATATGTCATAAACATCCGGGTCCTAGTAATGATATTCACAAAGTTCGGATTGTATTCTAAAAACTATCCGCAAATTTACTCTAAATATTATCCGCAATTTATCCGCTATCCGCACAGCCGAGCAAACTATATCCACGTGGCAAAATTTTTGCGGATATTCGTGGGTTTATCTGTGGATATCCGCATCCGCGCAGGATTTACCTATAGCAGTATGCCTAAGTGGAAACCCATACTCAATATTCTTCTTAAAACTTGTTAACTTTGCAGCTCAAAAATGTTGATAAACTCTTGTAGTGAGTAGGGGGACTGGCTGCGTGGCACAGTGGTATCGTACTCGCCTGCTGTTGCCAAAATTGCAGCATGGAATCCTGGCACAGTCAGTTGGCAATATTGAGGGTTCGCAAATGTGAGGGAGCCGAGTCAGTAAATTTCCTGGCGCCTTAAAGATCTGGCATCCCGGAGTCTCAAAATGCCGTAGTAACTAAAAGGAACGCAAAACCAATAACATTATTACTATTATTATTGTTATTAGTTAGTAGTGGACAATTTCGGGCAGATACATTTTATTCTGAATTGATGAAGTTCAGATCCTCCTAATTCTGGAGTATCTTCATGTCTAACTGTACCCCACAACTCGTTTGTTTTGGCTGGCAGGATGTAATGACTCTTCTGCCTCTGTTATTACTTTGGTGGACAAAAAGCTCGCGAGTAACACCAGTGGCGCGGCATTTCCGGTGCAGTCTAGAGAGTGCGTGATGCTAGGATCTCCGTCAGCATGCAGTTCTGTCCGACAAGAATGACAACACTCATTCATCCAAACAGATAAATAGTGTTGCAAATTGACGTATGATTCAACAAAATGCGTGTAATTTTAAGACAAGTATGAACATTTGCGTGTTATCATTTGTTTGCGTTATTATTATGGCGTGGATTTCTGGAGATATGGGAAGACTTGAAGAAGAAAGACCTGACAGAGTGAGAGAAAGCAAAAGCCACGTACCTAAAGAGGATATTAGGAGTCTCTAAGTACTCACCATCAAGGTTAGTCTACATTTTGGCAAAGGAGACGTTCCTAATTCAAGACCTGCGGTACCAGCTGCTGCTAGCTATATACCACAGTTGGGTATGAAGAGTTGCTGAAAGACCTGCTAGAAAAGAGGAAGGATGTAGACAACGACTTCTACGCCACAAGCACCATGATCAACAGAAGTTGGACCTGCCAACGAATGAGGAATGACGTCAATAGACTGGCGGTGCACGGCTTCCACCACAAAATGTGCAGCACGAAACTTTTCCACTCAGTGTCAGAAGCATGTACTCGCACATTTTGCGGGATGAGCTGTGGCCGTTACCATGTACTGCACTCTGGTGCACGAAATGTGAGAAAATCAGTGACTGAACTAAGTGCTGAAGACTGAATCTCTAGCTATGTGAATATGTAATACAAGTGACCTTTAGGTTATAATTATGCGCACTTGTGCGCTTTCTTATTGTTAATTAATTTGTCTGCGTTGATTTACATTTGGCATTTTGTAGCTGGGAGATTGGTTGGTTGGTTGGTTCCTTAGTTTAGGGGCTGCGACAACATGTATTTTGAGTGTGTGTAGAATTTGTCTGATAACCGGTGTTAATTGTAATGGCTGTGTGTAATCTGTGATTCAGGTAGAAGGACTGCAGACGATTAATTTTTTCACGTAGTTCCTACTTTTGCCGCCAAATGCTACCATCCACGACTCCTAGCTGCGGACGTGCCGACTATATGCCATTGCAGTCAGCACCTGGTGGCGAACGTTGGAACTAATATAGTGTTATCAAACTAACCTACAAGCTTTAGCTTCCACAAGTGTAGTTAGTGGAAGGTTCTTTTTCATGCCATAAATCCATTACATGGGACTGCCGGCTTTACTTCCCCTCCGAAGGAAGGCATACTGAGGGATTTTAACGCTCTTAAAATGGCCAGGAGATTGCGAACCAGGTCATATCAAGGATTTTATATTCTTGGCAGAGGCAGGAATCGAACCAGGTACCTCAGAGATAACAGCCAATAACGCTAGCCACTACGCCACGAGGCAGTCAGGTCAGTGTATTCAAACGACTGTCATTGAAGACGATTGAGGATACGTGGGAAGCCCTCCGGGGCTGAGTGGATGTGATCGGGGTCATGGATGACACTGCACGGAGGAAGGCAGTCCACAATTAACACAGCAATTACCTGAGAAGTGGGGCTGTTTTTACCGCCCGCCACCAGGTGTGACACATAAAAAAAACACCGATACCGCGAAGACAAATTTAGTACAAGACTTATTAACATACTTGTACAAGGATTGCCGTTATTAAGACAACTGATAATAAAAACATCGCATCACTCGGACAATCTGCTTCTTCGACTTCTCTTTTTAACTTGTTTGTGTTTGGGAGGAAGAAGTAGCTGCTCGAGCTACTCCTGAACCTGATCAGTGATCTCAAAACATCGGGTTTCACAACCTTGATGACGGGTAGATTCTCTTCGCCGGTAATTTTATAGCCTAGCTAGAATTTCAAGGGCACTGTGTGTTGTTGGTCATTAATTTAATAATAACTTGTGGTCCCCAGAGACGCCTGGTGCAGGTTGGTGAATTGAGCGTCGTAATGAGGATGAAATGAATGATGATAAAGTCACAGCGAAATTAAAATCCCATAAACCAACCAGGAATCAAACCCGTGGCCCTCCGGACCAAACGCAAGCACCCGATCTATATAGCCACGAAGCCAGATGGTCAATAATAGCCACAACACATTCTTTCATGATTATTATTATTATTAGGTGTTTGAGATACGAGTGCTTCTGACCTTGGATGCGCTAGCGTTTGTTGGCTGTATAGCTCCCCTCAAATGTAAACAACGCTTAGTTCCTAATTTGGCCGTCGGCAATCATATCTCAAACGGGTAATACAGAGATTTAAAAAAAAAAGTGCCGAGCAATCCTCAATATCTCTTGTAGGCTAATAATACAAATATTGGAATCAGTTACTTGGTGTTACTTTTTCTCAAGGAGAACATCAGAGAAATCCACTGTATATTAGAATGAATTATGTTTCATCGGAATGACAGGTGAGAGTAAGACTTTCCACAGTGCATCTTGGTTTTGGAAAAATCAAGAATACAAAAAATAATGTCATGCTTCCCTCTCTGTCTGAAGCAATGCAAGCATGATTACTTTCTTCCAGGAAACTAGCGTGGCCAGTCATACTTCTGTACACGGCACGATGGAGTTTTCTTTTACATCCTTTGACAATTGGTTTGTGTGGCCACCTCGCTCTCCTAACTTTACCCCATAAGACTCCTTCCAGTGTGACGTGCTAAGGAGTTGGATGGAGCGGATGAAACTTGACACAGTAAAATCAGGATATTAAGGATGAGGTTGCCACAGTTATTGTAGAATGCTGGTCCGTATCTTGCGTAACGTGGAGTGCTGCGTTCACAAGTATCGAACAAAGAGAGACACAATTAAAAGCTCGAATGTAGAGATTTTAATTTTGGTCCAATATTATGCGTGTTAACGATCTTAGTGCTACGCGCAGATTTGATCGGGGTTTGCTCCTCGCACGAAATGAGCGCCATGGTAATGTTTCATTGAATATTCCTACTGATAGATGTCACTTCAGTGTTTCATATTAGTCCTATCACAAAATGCAAGCTTTTCTGCAGAGGAAGTGTTATTTCGGACCGAGTAAGTTACACCGGATGTTCACGTCACTGTGCTTTATCGATGGAAGTTAAAAATGCAAAATGTTAGGCTATTAATAATTTTTTGAATGGCTGTATCTAAGTTAATCAAAAATTATATTAACCTGTTTAAGTTCAAAACTAAATGAAGATTTCACATAGTATTTTAGTATTAATTTAAGTAACATTTCTCAAAAATATGGCCTGGAAGTTAAAAAATATTGCAAAACAAATATCAAATTAAATTAATTTTGTAAAAAAGAGAAGGCATATTTCCTTTCATAAGGGCATATTTAAAAAAATGTGTGGTAGAATTTTGTAACGCAAAATAATACATCTAACCGTTAAAGAATGTGTATTTTATGATTATGCGTAATGAATGATAATGTCTTGACATTTTTAACAGGTACTTCAGGAGACTGCTTGGCAGTAAGAGGGTTAATACTAAATTGTTATTTCTCCGTTTTTTTGAAGACACCGTCCTAATCAGAATCAGTTCATCTTGCTAGTGAGTTGGGAGTGTATCTTGCTCATGTTTTGAGGCTGACGATATCAGACAAGAAGATGGCGCCATGTCCAGACGTGGATCTGCTGCTAACATCATATTAGTACTCAGAAAAACAATGAATACAAATTAAGAGTGAACTGATGACTATCGTGTGATGCACGACGTGCTAATTTGGTACCGTTACACACACGAGAAGCTGCTTGCTCTTCTGGTTACATTGATACTGCAAGCCAGATGGCTTAGGCATTATTACCGCCCGGATGTTGATGCTGTTAGAATATGGCAAACTGTACAAATAAGATAATAAATAGGGCTCGGATCGATATGCTCGAAAACCATGTGTTTTATGCTTGATATATAAGCTCGAAATCTCATTATATGCTCGATAGATATGCTCTAAAAACCCATTATATACGGTTAAATATGTAGAATATGCTCGAAAAACACATTTAACAAGATGTTCAGTAAAGAACATATAGCCTACTTTCTCCTAAATGCATGGGTATTGTTATAACTCTTTGTCCTTTCAAAGGAGTATGATTGAATGTTGGTTGTAGTAGCTTGTTGAAATACAACGTGCTATAGGGATATTAAACATGAATATGAGGTGCCTTTTGCTAGTGCTACCTCTGTGCCAAATTTCGTTCAATTCGGTTTCACCGTGTTTGAATTGATAGGGGGAACCGATTTTCACACATACTTGGCCACCATCTGCAAACTATTGGGCTGATGTTCTTGCAGTTTGGTCAGAATATGTTTCCCATATAAAGATATGGTGTTGCAAAATTTGGTAGAGACTAGATTATTAGGTTGGTCGTAATTACATTTTAGCTTTTAATATTTGGGTGGCCGCGATTACGTTTCCGTCAAGATAGCGGTGATATAAAACATGACACTGAGGTGCCCTTTGCTAGTGCTACCTCTGTACCAAATTTCGTTCCATTCGGTTCCACCGTGTTCGAATTAATAGGGGGAATCAATTTTGACATAAAGATGGCCGCCATCCACAAACTATTAGGCGAATGACCTATTAGTTTGGTAAAAGGATGCTCCCTCCATAAAGGTATGTAGTTGCAAAATTTGGTAGAGATCGGAAGATTAGGTTAATCGTAATTTGATTTAAGCTTTGAACATTCGTGTGGCCGCCATTACGTTCCAGTCAAGATGGCGGCGATATAAAACATGACACTGAGATGCCCTTTGACCTCTGTACCAAATTTCGTTCCATTCGGTTTCACCGTGTTTGAATTAATAGGGGGAATTGATTTTCACACAAAGATGGCCGCCATCCGCAAAGTATTACGCTGATGACCTATTAGTTTGGTCAAAGGATGCTCCCCCCATAAAGGTATGTTGTTGCAAAATTTGGTAGAGATCGGATGATTAGGTTAGTCTTAATTTGATTTAAGCTTTGAACATCTGTGTGGCCGCCATTACGTTTCCGTCAAGATGGCGGCGATATAAAACATGACGCTGTGGTGCCCTTTGCTAGTGCTACCTCTGTACCAAATTTCGTTCCATTCGGTTCCACCGTGTTCGAATTAATAGGGGGAATCAATTTTGACATAAAGATGGCCGCCATCGCAAACTATTAGGCTAATAACCTATTAGATTGGCCAAAGGATGCTCCCTCCATAAAGGTATGTTGTTGCAAAGTTTGGTAGAGATCGGATGGTTATGTTAGTCGTAATTTAACTTAAGCTTTGAACATTTGTGTGGCCGCCATTACGTTTCTGTCAATATGGCGGCGATATAGAACATGACACTGAATTGCCCTTTGCTAGTGCTACATCTGTACCAAATTTCGTTCCATTCGGTTTTCACCGTGTTTGAATGAATAGGGGGAATCGATTTTCACACAAATATGGCCGCCATCCGCAAACTATTACGCTGATGACCTATTAGTTTGGTCAAAGGATGCTCCCCTCGTAAATGTATGTTGTTGCAAAATTTCGTAGAGATCGGATGATTAGGTTAGTCGTAATTTGATTTAAGCTTTGATCATCTGTGTGGCCGCCATTACGTTTCCGTCAAGATGGCGGCGATATAAAACATGACGCTGTGGTGCCCTTTGCTAGTGCTACCTCTGTACCAAATTTCGTTCCATTCGGTTCCACCGTGTTCGAATTAATAGGGGGAATCGATTTTCACACAAAGATGGCCGCCATCCGCAAACTATTACGCTGATGACCTATTAGTTTGGTCAAAGGATGCTCCCCCCGTAAAGGTATGTTGTTGCAAAATTTCGTAGAGATCGGATGATTAGGTTAGTCGTAATTTGATTTATGCTTTGAACATTTGTGTGGCCGCCATTACGTTTCCGTCAAGATGGCGGCGATATAAAACATGACACTAAGGTGCCTTTTGTTAGTACTACCTCTGTACCAAATTTCGTTCCATTCGGTTGCACCGTGTTCGAATTAATTGGGGGAATCGATTTTCACACAAAGATGGCCGCCATCCGCAAACTATTACGCTGATGACCTATTAATTTGGTCAAAGGATGCTCCCCCCTTAAAGGTATGTTGTTGCGAAATTTGGTAGAGATCGGATGATTAGGTTAGTCGTAATTTGATTTATGCTTTGAACATTTGTGTGGCCGCCATTACGTTTCTGTCAAGATGGCGGCGATATAAAACATGACACTAAGGTGCTTTTTGTTAGTACTACCTCTGTACCAAATTTCGTTCCATTCGGTTGCACCGTGTTCGAATTAATAGGGGGAATCGTTTTTCACACAAAGATGGCCGCCATCCGCAAACTATTACGCTAATGACCTATTAATTTGGTTAAAGGATGCTCCCCCCATAAAGGTATGTTGTTGCAAAATTTGGTAGAGATCGGATGATTAGGTTAGTCGTAATTTGATTTAAGCTTTGAACATTTGTGTGGCCGCCTTTACGTTTCCGTCAAGATGGCGGTGATATAAAACATTACACTGAGGTGTCCTTTGCTAGTGCTACCTTTGTACCAAATTTCGTTCAATTCGCATTCACCGTGTTCGAATTGATAGGGGGGGACAGACATTCAGAGTACACACACTCACACACACACAGACACACACACACACACACAGACTCACACACACACATACACACACACACAGAGACTCACTCACACACACACACACACAGAGACAGACAGACACACTTTTTTCGCCCTGTGTTGATCTCATAAGTCTACTTTCATTTTTTGCAAAAATCGAAAGTAGGCTAAAAACTATAGAAAGGAAAGTGAAACGAAAAATACAATAACATACCTGTATATACGAGCTTTATTTTCTAATTGTATGTATGATACAATGCTATATACTCGCATTCAAGTTTTTCAAGTATATGCCTATATAACAGAAGTTTTATTATACAAGTTACAGTTTAAAAGTTCATTTACAAAATGTTCAGAATTAGGCGAGTCAATGAAGTAGATCTGCATTGGTCTGTACAACAAGAATGTTTTCTATGTTTTCAGTTTATAATGATATTCTTAAACCAGTTAATAAAAGTTTCAATGACGAGAACGACCTCACTAAAGGTTAAAAATCTGCGGTTCTATTATTCGCCCCCAGATAGGCTTTTCAATAATTATTTCTGTTTTCTAACCTTAAGGATGGCCAGGGCCCAAATTCGGGGGAGATTCTAAGAAAAACAAACTATTTAGACGAAAACCACAAGAATATGCATTTATATGCTTCTATTCTGAAAATCGCAGTTTTATGCATTTATATGCTCGATAAATTTCAATTCTGTTGGTCCCAGAGAGGTGAAAATACCACCGAAAGGCTTCTTTCAATCTGTACTATTCACGAAAAAAATATGCAAATATGCTCGAATCCGAGCCCTAATAATAAATAATGCTATTAAAATATTTACTTCTAAATGTCAATATTATGAATTTCCATTTTCCAAAGTGTAGCCTACATTATGCGACTATGTCAGTATAAATGAAATGCTCACGGTAATTGAAACTTAATGTTTTTCAGTTGGCCAACACGATTGTACTCAATTGTATTATGTGGTTCCCTAATCCTGAAAAGAATTACATGAAATTAATAAACACATTTAAATATTTTTAGGATTAGGTAATCTCCCATCACTATTGGGTACAATGATGTTAACCGACTGAAAAGCATTACATTTTGATTACTAAGTTAACACTGGAAAATGGCTTCCAACACGATAATGCTCATGGTAAACAAATGTCCTGAAAAAATTAAAATTAAATTCCTTGAATGAAAGTTAGTTAGTAAATTATTTATGTTTTGAGGGGTGGAACAGCGAGGTCATCTACCCCTTAGAATGAAAGTAATATGTAAGAAATAGAAACATCCATTCTACGTTTACAAACAGGGAGAGAAACACATTTAAGGGCACAATAATTGTTTATTATTTTTTTGTTTCATTAAAGTGTTGATTTTATAGCAAAAATTTTAACATTGCATTATATTAATCAATCAAGCAATCAATCAAAAATTAAACTAATTCAGTGCCTTTGGATCAAAGACTTATATTTCAACACCAAATTCTTGAATAAAGAGCGCTAGAAAATATAATTTTCAACCTCCAATCTAGGCCTATTTCATTTATTCTTTTTCACTTGAAACATAGAGTAATTTGAAAGCCTGATTTAGAAATATAAAGCACAAAGAAGGTTATCCTCCCCTCCCTCGAAACCGTAATAGGCTATTACCCTAAGTGTGTGTGTGTGAAGGGGAATCGTCCACTATTTTACGAATCCCTGATACAGATATTTTATATTTGAGTGTCGGGGTCACACTTCGCAATCCCTACTCGGAACAGCAATACGCTATCCAAGGCTGTTAGCCTTACTGAGTTGATTTATGCTAGTCGTAATCCTAGGACGTAATAAACTACGATCCGATGTCCTGCGACACAGTTCTTGTATCTGCCTTGAATTCCTAATGCAGTTATTACCAGTGCACATGTCATGTATCTGAGTAACAACTACTGTGCTATCACTGCTTCTTGCTGCAATAAACTAAGAACAATTATTATAATTATTTTCCCTGTCCGACTGTAAATATCCTCCTTAATGCCATGCGCTGTTTCTAGTTTCCTGCTAGACTGGTCGTGTGGGATCAAGGGTTAGGAGCCCTCTTAATGTGCCTGTGATTGTGGACCAGTATGCCGACATAGTAAATTCACGGCTACATTAAGGAATGTCTTCAGGTCATAATTCTGACATCCCAGTGTCTCATGAATATAGCTTAATTGTTGTTAAAAGTAATAATAATCTATACAGGTGTCTCTTATTAACGTTTAAAACTCTCTATAGGGACGTAGATGGCATTGAGACAAGTAATTTGATATGGGACACTTAGGGTCGCAAGTGTCCGGAAATACCTTAAAAGTGAACCACAACTGTTAAACATATGACGTCATGAGGTGACGGCTCAGCTCGAGCGTTCAGGCCCGTGCACCCTTACGCACACCAAAGCAAACGTTGAATATCATATCACTCTGGTTCCGTTTCTTAATGTCAACAAACAATCTGCTTCCACTTGAAAGGAGAAGAGAGAGAACAAAGAAAGCTGATGGATAGGCCCCGGATTTGAACCTCGAACCCCACGCGCCCGAGTTGCACACGCAGACACGGAGCCAGAGTGATATGATATTCAACGTTTGCTTTGGATGCTTTGGTGTGCGTAAGAGAGCACGGGCGCCTGACCGCTCGAGCGTAGCCGTCACCTGATGACGTCATATGTTTAACAGTTGTGGTTCACTTTTAAGGTATTTCCGGACACTTGCGACCCTAAGTGTCCTGTATCAAATTACTTGTCTGCCATGTACGTCACTATAGAGAGTTTTAAATATTAATAAGGAAAGGAAGATTGTAGTATTACGTAACCGTGAATCTTGTGATTATGAGCCACGGGACCTCCTTTTTACGTGGAATCCGAACCACAGGACATGGCATTTCACTTTGAAAATCTCACATGCATTGACCTGGAATCGAACCCAGTCCGCCTTGTTGAGAGGCCAACAGCTTGACCACTGCGCCACCACGCCCCCCTAAATATTAATAAGAGACACCCTGTATATACAGTATAATACGCTAAAGTGTAAGTTTCACAAAACTCAAGGTCTTAAACCAGAGGGAGTTAGAAGGTGTGGTTTGTACCAAAATCTTCCAAATCGTCTCAATAGTACAGGAAGATCATGCATTTCTTGACAAGTCAACGGAAATTTGTTTATAAAGTGGTTTTAAACAAATAAACAAGAAGATAACACCTGGCAAAACTGTCGTGTACAGCCGCATAGCATTAGAGCCGGGTGGGTAGTCTGTACACATGGGGGGCTTGCTACCCGTTGTCCAACCAGCAGCAGTGATGAATTGCACTCTGATTTCATAAATAGCCTATCGACAATTTGTTTAAAAAGTGCGTTTTAACAAATAAACATTTATAGAAGCCCGCATAGCAGTAAAGCCAGGCGGGTGGTTTATACACTTGCGGGATTTCCCGCACGGGTCTGCTAGTAATAATAATAATAACAATCTCATGCAAAACATCTATAATAAGAAGGAGTTGAGGGGCCAAGCTTAGGCACTATATCACGGTACTTAAACCGGAAGGGCTGTGTGCTTAGGAGACTTTGACTTGGTGTAAACAAGGACAAATTCATTAATTATTGAAACGAGAACGAAGGATATTGCGGAAGATTTTAGGTAACAGATGGGTTGAAGCGTCCATCAGCGAAAGAGCCTCCCCAGGAAGGATAAATTTCAACTTTCTGTTGGTACTGTCATCCAGTAGGGAGAACGAGCGGTGTATTGTCAGCGCGCCAGGAGAAGTTAGCTGGCACCTTCCTGCGTGCCGTGTACCGTGCATTCTAAAAACATCCAGTCCGTCACTACCTGCTTCACTCAACGCATGCTTTATTTATTTGTTTATTTATAGAAAGCCATGTAAAAATGCCGACAGTAGAAAGGGAACAACACACACCTTAAGCTACATGTACAACAAGCACTATGCTGAAGGTAGCGGCAACTGACTGCCGATATATCTATCTATCTATCATATGGCTTTTAGTGCCGGGAGTGTCCGAGGCTGTAGCTGCTTCAAGCAGACACACATAGGGTGAGCTACAAGTTCCGTTCAATTTCAAGTAGTTCCAACTTTCGCTACTACATGTCAATGATACCTAGTGGTGAACGTTGGAACTTTGATAGAGCGTTACAACGAAATCTAACCTAGAAATTTAGCTCCACACAAGTTTAGTCTGTGGAAGGATCTTTTACATGCCATAAATCTATGACATGGGACCGCCGGCTTTACTTCCCTTCCGAAGGAAGGCATACTGAAGGATTTTAATGCTCTTAAAATATCCGACGACTTCGGCCGGGTTCAAACCCGCTGTCTTGGACACAGCAGTTCAGTATGCTACCAACTACGCCACCGAAGCCAATATATTTAGGTCAAGAATAGACAGTCTGCGCATGCGCACCGCAGAAGACCCCGCTCCCCGTCGAAGCTTGTCGAACTGATTTCTCCTGGTGTGCTGACAATAACTGGGCGGAATATTGTTAACTACTAGACTGGCATGGGCTCTTCTGAAACACGAGTTGTCAGCTGTTTACTGATAAACGCGACACAGAATCGATACTCACGTCAGAATTGAAAACAGGAAGCTAAGTCACGTTAAGTGACACATTTAAATAACTCTGATGTTGTGTTGTAATAGATTCATATCAAATACGTGTATCTAAATGTCTCTATTATAGCAGTGCTTGTCAAATGATCCTGCTTTAGAAGATCGATGAGAACGGTTCAGCTAAATACGTAACAGACAGAAAGCTAATCTCATTTCAGTAATAAGAACCAATAGCTACTATTATCTTGATTCTGACTTAATTTCAAGCTATATGAAAACAAAAACAAAACAAAAACTGAGGCAAGAATCTTCATGCTTGACGTTACTGTGTTAATATGAAAAACGTATGAAATGAGAAGTGGTTGGTTGGTTCCTTATTTTAGGGGCTGCGACAACGTAGTCATGTAGCCCCGTGTACTTTGGGTGTGTGTAGATTCTGTCTGATGACCGGTGTTAATTGTGATGGCTGTATTAGTGTGTGTTAGGAGTATCTGTTTTAATTCAAGTAAGGACTGCAGACAATAATTTTAAGTAGTTCCTACTTTTGCTACCAAATGCTACCGTCCACGACACCTAGATTGCGGACTTGGCCACTAGATGGCATCGCAGTCAGCACCTGGCGACGAACGTTGGAACTAATAGAGCACTATCAATTCTAACCTACAAATTTTGGCTTCACACCAGTATAGTTAGCGGAAGGTTCTCTTTCATGCCATAAATCTATGATATGGGACCGCCGGCTTTACTTCCCTTCCAAAGGAAGGCATACTGGGGGATTTTTAACGCTCTTAAAAATCCGACGACTTTGGCCGGGTTTGAACCCGCGACCTTGGGCATAGAAGCTCAGCATGCTACCAACTACGCCACTGAAGCCGCTGAAATTAGAAGTGCATGGGACTGATGACCAAAACGTCTCGAGCTCTTAATTGAATTAGCATCAATAATAGATTGTAAATGTCTAGGGCCTACCCTTTATTACAATATCCATTTCTAGGAGGTCGAGGATGAGATGCAGCGAATCTCTGCACTATGTGGTTGGTGGTTTTTACGACAGGATGCACTTCCTGGCACCAACCTAATAAGATGAATAAATGAGAGATGAAATGATTGAAGGTGAATGAGATTGGGCAAAGAGTTGAACGGAAGTGACCGTGACCTATAAAGAGGGTGCCACCCTAAAGCAACAACCGATAAAATTGGATGAAATAACATCTAGTATCCACATATTAAGACTTGGTAATGGAATAATTTGAATGAGTTTTTAAATGATATGGATTCTGTCTTGAGGAAAGAATTCATGATGAAAATTAATAGGCCTAAATGCAAACCAAAAAAATTGGAATGCAGCCGAAAGAAATCAGAAACCCCTACGGACGTCGAATCGTCAGGTGAGAAGCGAAAGGAGGTAGGAGACTTCAGTTACTTAGGAAGGAAAATAACCAGTGATGGACGAAGCAAAGAAGATATAAAAAGTAGGTTAGCACAGGCAAGGAAAGCATTTCTACCCAAAAGGAATCTGTTAACATCGAATATAGATTTAGGTATTGTCTGTCTGTTAGGTAGTCAGTCCGAAGGCTGGTTGGATCCTCAAAAAGTACCGCCGTTAGGTTATGTGAGTAGATACCCACAACACCCAAGGCAACGCTATATTGAGGCGTACTAGGCAAGATGAGGAGTGAGGTAGTTTGCAATTGCTTTCCTCACTGAGTCATTTTTGAATACCTTTGTCTGAAGCGTGGCACTCAATGGAAGTGAAACTTGGACTGTTGGAGCAGCAGAAAAGAGGGGAATTGAAGAGTTTGAAATGTGGCGTTAGAGGAGAATGATGAAGATCAGATGGTAGATACAGTTTCAAATGAAGAGGTATTAAGACGATTGGGAGAGGAGAGATGTTTGTGGCGACTGCTAATGAAGAGAAGAGATAGGTTGGAAGGACAAATTCTAGGACACCCAGAAATAGCTAACTTAGTTATGGAAGGAAAGGTCGAGGATAAGAACTGTGGGGGGAGACCAAGGTTAGAATATATTAAACAGATTGCTTCGGATGTAGGGTGTAGTAGGCACAAAATGGTGGTATCCACGACGTCATGGACGACACTTAAGGTTTACACGATGCATACATATTAAGTTCTAAGTGTTAATGAGGCTTTTTGAAAAAAAAACCTGGCCAGGGGCTTACGCTCCAGATCCTCGTCCAGACAGTGGTATAATCAAGTAGCGACCAATGGCTTTGTCTCACCATGGCTTTAGAAGAGTACTGTATACTAGCACTCATGGCTACCCGGTTTCGATTCCCACCCCAGCCATCCTGGAAGTGACTTCACGTGGTTTCCCACATCTACTCCGGATGAATGCCAGGATGGTTCCTAAATTAAGGCCACGGCTGCCTGCCTCCTTCCCAGTCCTCATCTGGATTATAACTACACTCTCTATCACAGCGATCACAATAACATAGGGAGAAGCGGAAAGGCCCTGGGCATCCTACCGCACGTAAACTCCGGCTGAGGATAGCCTCTTCGGAGGTTCGGACCTGCCTTCGGTCAGAATACCAATTACATTTTAAATCAGACATATTCCACACACACACACAAGTATACGGGGATACATGACCACGAGGTCCAAAGCCCTTAAATGAATCAAGAACAAGAACAAGAAGAAGCGTGCAGAGCAACATTACAACTAAATTCACCTCACACTTGAACACATGTCACCACATCAGCATGTTACGACGCACTGTTTGAATCCTCATTCAGCTGACAAATATGGCACCAATTCAAGCCAAAACATGAAATAAACGATCATCAACGTCTACACGTCATCCGTGACCTCATCAATTACACTAAAACATTCCCCTAGGCACGTAGACTACGTATTGCGGTATATATATTTCCAATTTTCTTTTGAATGACGTATGATGATAATAATAACAACATATCCGTGATTTGATGTTTCTCCATGTAATGGAGAAAACATTATTTTGTTTTCTTTTGCTGGTTTTAAACTTTAAGCCAATTGCCATTACATATGTATGCTCTGTGTTCTGTTTGACATCTTGCTTGCAAGATGAGAAAAAAGAGAACTGTTGAAGTTGAATGGTGCACCGCGCGCCGAGAAGTTGATTGTACCCGGGGCTGGAATGGCTGCCATATCATTATCCTGACGAGCGTTCTATGTATGAGCTTATGCATGTGAAGAGAAGAGAAGCCAGGATTGGAAGCACGCCCATCACTGCTCGATGATTGATGAGCTCAGGTCGCTGGCACTTCCGTCACAGGTTGGACAGAGGAGTTCGATCATCTCGCAGAGAAGGCTACATTTCTTCCTAATTACAGTAGGGTAACCAAATTTTGAAAGTGACCATACTGGTAAAATGTAAAATATCCTGTTTTGTACAGAATTGTGTTCTATTCCGAAATATTTATTAGTTGCGGCCATCTATGGACCACGTTTGACAGTTTTATAATTTCAATTGATCTTGTCGACTTCGTCGTTATGCTTTGGGTCTAACGTTACGCGGGACGGAGACGGTTGCGTTACGGAGACGGAGACTGTGACATCATGCACCCGCGCGGGAAGCCTAAGTTAATGGGTAAAGGACTGCGAGTGCGTGACGTCATGCAGCCACGCGGGAAGCCTAAGTTAATGGTTAATGGAGTATGTTGAAAGAGTCCTGCGGCGTCGAGCGACCTGGAGCTTCGAGCGAAGCGAAAATAATACAGGGTGAATCCTGAAGAGATATACAAGACGCCAGATAAGAATACAAGGTGACTCTTAAAGAGGTGTACAAGATGGCAGAGAAGAATATAGGGTGTCTCCTAAAGAGGTGCACAAGATGTCAGACAAGAATACAGGGTGACTCCTAAAGAGGTGTACAAGATGTCACACAAGAATACAGGGTGACTTCTAAAGAGTTATACAAGATGCCAGATAAGAATACAGGGTGCCTCATAAAGAGATACGCAGGATGTCAGAGCAAAATACAGTACAAGATGCCAGCTGAGAATACAGGGTGACTCCTAAAGAGATATACAAGATGCCAGATAAGAATACAAGGTGACTCTTAAAGAGGCGTGCAAGATGGCAGAGAAGAATACAGGGTGACTCCTAAAGAGGTGCACAAGATGTCAGACAAGAATACAGGGTGACTCATAAAGAGGTGTACAAGATGTCACACAAGAATACAGGGTGACTTCTATAGAGATATACAAGATACCAGATAAGAATACAGGGTGACTCCTAAAGAGGTATGCAGGATGTCAGAGCAAAATACAGTACAAGATGCCAGATAAGAATACAGGGTGACTCATAAAGAGACATACAAGATGCCAGATAAGAATACAAGGTGACTCTTAAAGAGGTGTACAAGATGGCAGAGAAGAATACAGGGTGACTCCTGAAGAGGTGCACAAGATGGCAGACAAGAATACAGGGTGACTCCTAAAGAGGTGTACAAGATGTCACACAAGAATACAAAGTGACTTCAAAAGAGATATACAAGATGCCAGATAAGAATACAGGATGCCTCCTAAAGAGGTGTGCAGGATGTCAGAGAAAAATACAGGGTGACACTTAACGAGGTGTACAGTATGTTAGATTCAATCAAATACAGGGTGACCCTTAAAGAGGTGCCCGCGCGGGAAGCCTAAGTTAATGGGTAATGGAGTCTGTTGAAAGAGTCCTCCTCCTGAGCCTTTCTAACATGTGTAGCATTTGTAGCATGCGTCATTTGGAATGATATAACGTCTAGTTTTTCAGACTGACTGTAATTTTTACATTAGGCCTATGTTTGTGTTCACTCTCTGCCAATATCTGTATGCACTCTTTTGTATAGAATTTTTCCATTAGACTATTATTATTATTATTATTATTGTTGTTGTTGTATTATTACTGTCTTTTTGTTACTCTAATTGTTAGACTATTATTATTTATATTGTGAATGTAAGTGAAATGTTTTATTTTTATAAGCCCTAATCTTATTTTATGTAGGGCGCTACTGTAAAGGAGCTCTTAAGCTCTAAGTGTAGCCGTGAAAATAAAATCAATCAATCAATCAATCAATCCTCTCTCCCACTTCCTTCTTCTGTTCCTCCGTGTAAAATCTTCCTTTCCTCACTGACAACTCTCCTGTCTCCTGGAAACCTGTAAACTCCTTAACTAGTCGTCTAAATTGCTATCTGTCCATTATGTCTTCTTCTTCCACCCCCATCCGATCCAAGACCAATCTCACTTCCCGAAACCATTTCGGCTCTGTCTTCATCTTTCTGAAGAATTCCGAAATCCTCTTCGTCAATCTGGTATTGTTCATCCTCACCAAGTGTCCAGAAAACTGTATTCTCCTTTTTCTCATTAGGGCTACGACTCCTTCTGTCTTCAGGTATAGCTCTTTGTTAGGTTTGAGACTCCTCTCTCCATCCTTGATATTTGGGCCTAGGATTTATCGGAGATTTTTTCTTTCTTTCTTTCTTTCTTTCTTTCTTTCTTTCTTCCGGATGTTTTCGAGGCCACCCTTCCCAATCATGTCTAGTGTTTCTGCTGCATACAAACATTCAGGTCTGCCAACAGTATCTAAAATATATATAAGGGTGATCAAATTAAAAGGTACGAAACGATACTGTGGGTACAATTTATTCGTTATTCAAAAGTTATCACCACAGGCCTGTGCACAGGTGTCCCATTGCTTCACTAGCCGCCGGATTCCCTGTTCCCAGAAGTCTTGTGGTTGTGACAGGAGCCAATTCTGTACGGTGTCCTTTAGTTCGTCGTCCGATTGGAAACGTTTTCCCTTGAGATGTTCTTTTAACGAACCAAACAGATGGAAGTTGTAAGGTGACTAGTCCGGGCTGTAGGGTGGATGTTCAAGTTGCTCCCACTTGAACGTGGCCAATACACCCTGTGTGCCATTAGTGACGTGTGGGCGAGCGTTATCATGGAGCAGAATCACTCCCTTCATGAGCAGTCCAGGTCGTTTGTTCTTGATGGACTTGCGTAGGCTACGAAGTGTCGCACAACACTCGTCACCACACAACTTTTATCCGTATCCGAATGTTTGTTATCCAAATCCGCTGACATTCCAATATTTATAATTTATTAGAAAAAGCATAAAATATTAAAGCAATACATTTAGACATTTGAGGAGAAATACGTTCCCCTAGGCTGTGAATCGCAAGGCAATGGCAAGCTCAGGTATAAATGATTCTTTTTGGCAAAGTCCGCACTAATTGAGGGTATTTCCTTGAATGGCTTCTCACTTCTCATACAATCCAAGCAAAAGTAAATAGGGAAATAACAAGAAACGTAAAAGACGCAGATCTTAGCAAAAACTACAGTTATTAAAAAAAAATCCAGTTCACCATTGTATTCTAAATCTATCCGCAAATTTACTCTAAACATTATCAGCAGCTTATCCACTATCCGCACAGCCATGCAAACTATATCCGCATAGCGAAAAAAACTGCGGATATCCACGCATATCAGCATCCGCGCAGGGCTTTACACACAGGCTCGACGAGAGGGAGGGGCAAGTGGGGCTGTAACCCCGGGCCCCGGATTTGCTGAGGGACCCGAGACGATAAACGGATTTAATAGTGCACAACCTTATTTAATTAAGTGTCTAGGCTAACTCTAAACTATTAGACTATGCCATTTTCTGATACGAGTTTGCTCGATGCTAATACAGACAGTGAATAGTATTCAAAATATTACAAAGAGAGCATTCAATTATAAAACAAGATGTTCAGTAAAGAACATATAGCCTACTTTCTCCTAAATGCATGGGTATTGTTATAACTCTTTGTCCTTTTCAAGGAGTATAATTGAATGTTGGTTGTAGTAGCTTGTTGAAATACAACGTGCTATAGGGATATTAAACATGAATATGAGGTGCCCTTTGCTAGTGCTACCTCTGTAAAAAAATTCATTCAATTCGGTTTCACCGTGTTTGAATTGATCTGGGGAATGGATTTTCACACATACATGGCCGCTATTTGCAAACTATTGGGCTGATGACCTTGTAGTCAGTCATAAGAAGCTTTCCACAAAAAGGCATGTTGTTGCAAAATCCGGTAGAGATCAAATTATTAGGATGGTCGAAATTTGATTTAAGCTTTTAACATTTGGGTGGCCGTTATTCCGTTCCCGTCAAGATGGCGGCGATATAAAACATGACACTGAGGTGCCTTTTGCTAGTGCTACCTCTGTACCAAATTTCGTTCAATTCGGTTTCACCGTGTATGAATTGATAGGGGGAATCGATTTGCACACATACTTGGCCACCATCTGCAAACTATTGGGCTGATGATCTAGCAGTATGGTCAGAATATGCTTCCCACATAAAGATTTGTTGTTGCAAAATTTGGTAGAGACTAGATTATTAGGTTGGTCGTAATTACATTTTAGCCTTTAACATTTGGGTGGCCGAGATTACGTTTCCGTCAAGATGGCGGTGATATAAAACATGACACTGAGGTGGCCTTTTCTAGTGCTACCTCTGTACCAAATTTCGTTCCATTCGGTTTCAACGTGTTCGAATTAATAGGGGGAATCGATTTTCACACAAAGATGGCCGCCATCAGCAAAATATTAGGCTAATGACCTATTAGTTTGGTCAAAGGATGCTCCCTCCATAATTGTCGTTGATGCAAAATTTGGTAGAGATCGGATGATTAGGTTAATCGTAATTTGATTTAAGCTTTGAACATTTGTGTGGCCGCCATTACGTTTCCGTCAAGATGGCGGTTATATAAAACATGACACTGAGGTGCCCTTTGCTATAGAGCATCCAGCGTTTAGAAAAGACTGTGGGTCTTATGGACTTTTACTTTTAACGGAACCCCCCCCCCTACACTGGTTTTGTTACCTCACCTTTTATCACGAAGGAACTCTGAACATATATATTTTTCGTCATAATAGCTTCCTACAATTATCTGCCAATTGATTACCTTTGTTATTGCATACAAGTATCGTTTATATTACGTCTTAGTATTTTAAAAATTTTCGAGGTTAGCACGCTGGAAAGAAGAGCCTCGTCCTGTGCTGCATGCTCGCCCGGAGTGGAGCACGTGCTCAGTTCCGCCGGCAACATAAGTTCTGAAGCTCTATTCGTCATTAGTGTTATTGTTGTGTGTCTGTTTTATTTTCTGTTCGATCGAATCAGGGCTGTCGAAAGTTGGGTTCAAACCCACTATCTCCCGAATGCAAGCTCACAGATGCACGCCCCTAACCGCACGGCTAACTCATTACAATATTACGAATATTAATATAAACAAAGCAACAAGAATAAAATTGAAAGAAACTAAATTATAGCCCAACTAATAACAAAAAAGGTGATGATCAACAGTATTGCTGACGTAAAAATTGTTAACATCGTCAGCATACATCCGAGAAGGAAGGAAGGGTTGAGCTCTCGACATCTGTGAATCAGTAATGCGTCATATCACAACGAAATGAATTCCGTTATTGGTTCTCTTCGCGTACGGTATCCTTAATACTGGTCCAATCCGTTAACACCTGCAAAACTGCTCCTTCATGGGCGTGTTCTATTTCAGGAAGCTGCTGGGGTTGTGTTGTGTCGTTAACTTATGAAAGCGCAGTACTCGAAGCGGGTGAACATAACGTATGACGTCAGCGCTACCTCTGCCTAGAGTTAGCAACACTGTCGCCATAAGGCTCCACAGTCTTTTCTAAATGCTGGATGCTCTATAGTGCTACCTCTGTACCAAATTTCATTCCGTTCGGTTTCACCGTGTTCGAATTAATAGGGGTAATCGATTTTGACACAAAGATGGCCGCCATCCACAAACTATTAGGCTAATGACCTATTAGATTTGTCAAAGGATGCTCTCTCCTTAAAGGTATGTTGTTGCAAAATTTGGTAGTGATCGGATGATTAGGTTAGTCGTAATTTGATTTAAGCTTTGAACATTTGTGTGGCCGTCATCACGTTTCCGTCAAGATGGCGGCGATATAAAACATGACACTGGGGTGCCCTTTGCTAGTACTAACTCTGTACCAAATTTCGTTCCATTCGGTTTCACCGTGTTCGAATTAATAGGGGCAATCGATTTTCACACAAAGATGGCCGCTATCCGCAAACTATTAGGCTGAAGACCTATTAGTTTGGTCAAAGGATGCTGCCCCCATAAAGGTATGTTGTTGCAAAATTTGGTAGAGATCGGATGATTAGATTAGTCGTAATTTGATTTAAGCTTTGAACATTTGTGTGGCCGCCATTACGTTTCCGTCAAGATGGCGGCTATATAAAACATGACACTGAGGTGTCCTTTGCTAGTGCTACCTTTGTACCAAATTTCGTTCAATTTGCGCTCACCGTGTTCGAATTGATAGGGGGGACAGACATTCAGAGTACACACACTCACACATACACACACACACACAGACTCACACACACACACATACACACACACACAGACAGACACACTTTTTTTTCGCCCTGTAGTGATGTCATAAGTCTACTTTCATTTTTTGAAAAAATCGAAAGTAGGCTAATAATGATTGTTTTTTTTCGTTTTCCTTCCGGGGAAATTACAAAGTTGCCACAGTTGTCCATTTCATTTATAACGCGCTTATGTTCAAGAGCTCTTTGTGGAGCGTAGAGTTTCTAATTCAATCTCAGAGAAAACTTACTCTTTACATCATACATTTCTGAAAGGAGTGTGGCTTATTCTTGTGGTCCCAGAACTCGTTCGGATACAACAAAAATGGTATTTGTATTATTACTTGCAATTTTTATGATCGTTCCTAAATTTGGTACTTATACCCAGGGCTGCCGAGAAAGGGGGAGGGGGACGGTAAGGGGGCAAATGCTTAGGGGCCCGTAAGCAATGATGGCCCGTTAGTGATTCCTTACATTTTATTGCGAATATTGTTTTATTTATTTTAAACTTATTTTTATTTAAAACCTGGTAGGACAAGTTAGTGTAAGTTTTATTGAAGATATCGTTCGAAGAGATCCCCCTTCATTGCATAATAACCTTCCAAGTGACGGAACAAGAGCCTACCTGAGAACAGTTTGATTTCAAAAACTACAGAATGGAGAATGTGTTCGGAGAGGCTGGTTAGTATGTAGTGATGCAAATCAATCAATATATTCTTTTCTTTGGCCACAACCCTGACAGTTTTAGTTACTGACGAAGGATGGCAAAATGATCGTTCTTGGCGTAACCTATTGTAGCCTAAGCTGCCAGTTCATGAAATGAGTGCCAGTCACAAACTACGCTATATTGATGTTGTTTCATTTGAGAGGCTTGGACAACGTGGTCCTTAAGCCCCGTGTACTTGGGTATGTATGGAATTTTGTGTGATAACATGTTTTTAAAATTATGAATGACCATCAGTTGCTTTTCTCAGAATGGCATTGTTTTTCCAGAATAGGTAGGCCCAGTAATGGATAGTAATAATAATTAAATGTATTTCAAGGGGGACCCGAGCAAACATTGCATAGGGGCCCTTAAATCCTCTCGGCGGCCCTGCTTATACCTCACATATAATCAGTCGATTTTAAAACGTTAAGCATTAGTACCTTAACTAAATGCCATTCTTTATTATTTATCTCAGGCACGTCATCAAATTCTACACGCAAAAGGAGGACCAAATTAAGATGAGATCTTCGAAGAAACAAAGCTCAAAACGCCCTCTATGAGTCACATTGCTGCACCAACTGCTTCATCGAGCACTGGCACTACCCTCTAGCGGTGTAAGTCAGAAGTATGTAGTTCACCGCTCCGACCACCAGCTTCTGATGTGGTGTAACGATCGGCTTCTTCCAGACTGCTCCTCTACTGTTTCAAACTGCTGCTGCTACCTGTTAGCTATAGCAGGAACTTCTAAGCGAGCGCGCCCAACTTGAAGAAGGAAAAAGAAGAGCGAACGAGATGGGAAGAGAGAGAAAGAGAGTTTTAACGAAGCAAACTCTTGAACGAATAATACTACTTCTTTCTTTCCTTCCTTCTTTCTTTCTTTCTTTCTTTCTTTCTCCCTCTCCTTTACGATGGTGTTTTATATTCTTTGTACCTTAAGGGTCTGTTATTTTGTTGTTACTAGTTTGTAGTAGGGGGTGTGAGTGATCATTATTTAGGAATGCCGGCATGAGCGTGTGGTGGAAGGGGGAATAAGAGGGAGGGGGGATGAGGGGGCAGAGCAGTGCGCTAGGAGCGTGGCCGGTACCACGCTAGGGCCAAAAGGTCATTCGTGAAACCGACCAAAGAACTTCCTTTTTTAATTTTTGTTTTTTATTTATTACTCGTTTTAGTCTTGTATAGATGATTTTACAGCGCACTCACCTTATTAACCATCAACTTTGTTTTACAAGTACCAGTAATCCACTGATGTTCTGAGTGAATACTGGATGGAGTCATTTTAATCTAAATCAGGTTCATAGCTGTCAGATTTCCCAGATCTATTGTGGAAGATTATTAGTAACCTTTCTGAAAACAAGTGTTGGAGCAGGTGTGTTCTTGCCAACGTGATAAACTGGGACTACATAAGATGGCGGCAGAAACGATGAAAAGGATAATGTTCTGCAGGGACTGATATACAGATAACACAGTGTTCAAATTATTTGAATAGGTTTTCTCCTTACGTACTATTACGAATAAACGGCGACAATGCTCCCTGTCAATTCAAAACATAAAATAATTATCAGTTAAACAGTAAAAACTTTCAGATAAACTAAAACTGAATAATCAATTTGAGAAAACATAAATATCTTGGAACACGCATGTAATTAATTGCAAATTTGAAGAGTTACTAAGTTTTGCATTTCGTGTCGAAGTTAACTCTCTGAAATAATAATAATAATAATAATAATAATAATAATAATAATAATAATAATACTCTTTCACACACTCACTCAGAAGGCTTCTGTGGGACACGAAGATCTCGCACCGATCTCACAAAATGCCTCCATTGAGCTCTGTTATGGGCGAGTTGTTGCCAGTTGTGCACATTCAGATGTCTACAAAGTTTGGAGATTTCATTTTTCCAGGAACTTCGTAGTCTTCCTACTAGCCTGTTTTCTCTAATAATAATAATAATAATAATAATAATAATAATAATAATAATAATAATAATAATAATAATAATAATAATAGTCGCCTCCGTAGCGTAGCGGTCAGCATGGTTAGCTGCCGCCCCGGAGGTCCTGGGTTCGATTCCCGGCTCTGCCACGAAATTTGAAAAGTGGCATGAGGACTGGAACGGGATCTACTCAGCCTCGGGTGGTCCAAATGCGTAGAGCGGGGTTCGATTCCCACCTCAGCCATCCTCGAAGTGGTTTTCCGTGGTTTCCCACTTCGTCTTCGGGCAAATGCCGGGATGGTACCTACTGTAAGGCCACGGCCGCCTCCTTCCCTCTTCCTAGTCTATCCATTCCAATCTTCCATCCCTTCCCATCCCTCATGAGGCCCCTGTTCGCTTTGCAGGTGAGGCCGCCTGGGCGAAGTGCTGATCACACCTCCCCAGTTGTATCCATCCCGACCAGATGTTCCCAGCTCCAGGACACTGCCCATAGAGGCGGTAGTGGTGAGTTCCCTCGCTGGGTCCGTGGGAACCACCAACCTAGAGGGTAAATTGACTAAATAAAAAAAAAAGTAAATAAAAAGATATAAGCAATAAAATTTCCTCCGCCACACTGAGAATATCGAATCATGGATATGTAGTTGTTGCTATTATTGTTATTATTATTAATTATTATTATTAATAATAATAATAGTCTATAGTCTACGTCTTTCAAAATTTTATCAATGTTAGGCTCAGGAATGAGAAGATCTATAATAATATTTGAATTGGTGTATTCGATGTTTGGTCAATGTTCATATTTTCCTACATAACCTATCAGTAGGGGACAATTTAATTATTACAAATGAATATACTGTATTAATGTTAGTACGGTAATAGACCTACTACGATAAGTTTAAAAATCTGTTAAGTACAAATCCAACATGGCTGCAAAGCGACTGAAATATGTAAATTAAATTTTCTCGCGATTCAATCCTCCTTAGTTACCTTGCCTCCTAGCATTGAAACTTGATACGGTAATTGTTTAAATTACTGGCATTTAAAATCTTTTTAATAGGTGGGAGAGTTTCTATTTGGAAAGACCTTTCATGAGTATAGGCTAATTAGTTCTTCACAAAACTAATTGTTAACAATTTAATTGACACTAAGAGACGCTAGAGGAAATGAAAAATCAAAATTTTGAACGACGTTTGGTAACTTTAAGGACTTTTAGTTAACACTACGAGTTCGTACCATCTCGCGACCCTATAGTAAGTAAGATGCTCATTATAGATGTCTCTACCGAACTGAGGCCTAGCTGATAAACACTTGTTGGCATGGTAACCACCGGATATTCGTGTCAGTTTTATCTGCACGCTAATCTCAGATATACCCCCAGTCCTAAATCATATCAATGTAATAATAGGATAATATACACCAGGACTGTAATGCTAAGAAAAAGGTGAGATTGAAATCCAGAAATCCTTCATGGAAGCTGGGGGAGGAGCGAATTTCATCGCATTTCGCTGCTGACAAGACCTGGAATGAAGAATGGGCTGCATCAAAACCTGACCATCTGGGTTTAATAACTGATCCCTGGTTTCAATTTACCGAGAAAGGTATGGACATCATTGAACAGGGACCGCACAAATCACGGACGATGCAATTCCTGGCTGCACAGGTGGGTAAAACTTCAAAGCCCATTCTGTGATTGTGCCAATGTACCTCAGACCATTCAGCATCTTGCCCTCGAGTATCCAAGGAGGAGATGTGAAGGAACTATCCATGACCTACACAGTGCCAACTGGCTGAATACCCTGGACATTGTGCTGTAAATGCCTAAACTGTTACGGTACCTTCAATCTGCTCTGTAAATATTGTATATATTTTAACCTTCTTGTTGTTTGTTTTTAAATCTTTAAAATCATCATCGAATCTGTAACAGGAAGGGCTTTCATGAACCATCCATAGACTGTGTGTGTGTAATCTGCGGTCTACACTGCCCACCGTATCACCTGATTGAGTGCACACCGGGAACATCACCTCTGTCCCACTATGCAAAAGTCTGAACGGTTGCTATATTGTGTAACATGATCCTACTCTCTGTATGGCCTTTGGCTGCAATAAATTATGTTATTAAATCTTTGCCGCAATGTATCCTCATTTTGCCATACAAAATAAATAAATAAATAAATAAATAAATAAATAAATAAATAAATAAATAAATAAATAAATAAATAAATAAATAAATAAATAAAATTACGAGCCTCACAGTAGTCGCATATGATGTTTAACATCTGACATAGAAGAAATCTCACGTGAAATTGTTGATACACCGGTATTTCATAGTATTATTGGCACAAATATTAATCTATTGTAAAAGGCAGTGTTTTACAGATATTGTAGTTTATAATACGGAACTCATTTTATTAGATGATTTGTAGCTTCCACCAGCACTAGCCTAAATAAAGAATACGATATGGATCAACTAGATTAATAGACACGACACCGCTCATAACCTTAAATTCCTTATAAACAGGTCCTCTTAATTCACAGACCAACACGTAATTTCATATGGATTCTGTTAAAATGAGTCATATTGATATGATAAATATCGTTTAAAATGATAATCTGGTAGCAAAAATACCTACCCCGCCCAGGATTCGAACCTAAGATCTCTAGTTTCACAGTCATACGCACTAACCCCATGGCTATTTCGACTACTCAAATATCGTGCACAAGATGGTGACTTATTTACACGTTCCAATAATACTGCATTACGGAATTAAGTTTCATTTATATTTTGCTTGTTTCGATAATGATCCTGCGTGAAATTGAGTTTAAAATGCCTTATGAATAGGACCTCTTGTGAGTAAATAGAATGTATTCAGTAATAGTTCATGAAGGCTTGCTCAATTCTCGTATAACCACAACGATTATATTATATTGATGACTGCATTACCGTTATGTGGGTTAATATTTGAATAGCCATTGTGCAGAAACATAATACCGGCAATGCCGACTACTTACAATGTTTGATATTAAGGCATTTTACCATTTAAATACTGATACGAAGACTTCGAACATGTACCATGTCATTTGTTTCAATCACTTGACACCAGAGTTCGCATGAGCGTTTCCCGTTCAGTATGTCATATACATTCCACATGGCCGAGAGTGCGTCATGGTATCAATTTTCGACACCGCGCGCTGATTGTTTCTCTTACCAGTGCCAGCTGGTTCGATCGATCGAGTTGGCAGTGCGTCTTATACTTCCGTTCGATCCACCACTGCCAGTTAGGGCACACTTCCGTTCGATCGATCGAGCGGGCAATGCATACTTCCGTTTTCCACCACTGCCAGCTAGTACACTTCCGTTCGATCGATCGAGCGGGCAGTGCATTCTTCCGTTTTCCACCACTGCCAGCTAGTACACTTCCGTTCGATCGATCGAGCGGGCAGTGCATACTTCCGTTCGATCCACCACTGCCAGCTCGATCATTCCGATCCACTTCCGTCCCCAATTTTCAAAATCACTCCCACAAAACTATCCAGCAACCGAGCGGAAAGATGTTACACATCAATAATAAATAATAAATAATAAATAATAAATAATAAATAATAAATAATAAATAATAAATAATAAACAATAAATAATAATAATAAATAAACAAATAAACAAATAAACAGATAAATAAATAAATACATAAATAAATAGGATAGTTGTAATAATAATAATGATGAGACAAGTAATAAAAGTAATAAAACAGTTTATTAGTTTGTACACAGCACAGCAAGCCGACAATAGTCCAAGTGAGAGAAAAACACGCGATCGCATCATAAGCCATGTCGAAACACGCAACAAGTCAGCGGGATGGCAATTATTAGGGGATGTAATGAAACAGACTTCTCTGCATGCTGACACCGGAGATGGTACGGGTAACAGATACGGCACGGTATACAGGTGTTACTCCTATATATTTCACTCCGCAGGAGTTCACAGTTAGTGTGAAGTTATTAGCAACCACGGGACACCAAGGTGTATCTGGTTTACTCTCTTTGTTTCCACCTTTTGTGCTCTAGCGGTGCGTATTGAAAAGTCCAGCGTTTAACTACTGACTTTGTCAGGATTTTAATTCTGATCTAAGTACGTCTTCAGTCTCGCGAGGACGAACCGGAAGAGGTTGGTTTGAATACATTCTCCTTCATTCTAGGAGCGGCTTCGCGTGAATTACCATTTTAATTTATTAAGATGCACTCAAACGAGCATTAGATAGCAGGCCTACTTATAAAGAACATAATATATATTATGCCAATATACAGGGTCTTTCATATAAAGTAAGAACGGCGAGCAGCGGTTTTTATTAACGGCTGCTGCAGTGGCCTTGGCCGAACTTGTGGCGCGCGCATAGTACTTACTTAACCTTGCAATAAGCTTGCGGGTGTTCAGTCGCCAGTCTGAACCTCAGATGCAAACCTGGTGAGACAGTTATCATTACAACATCGTACTTTAAGTACAAGTCGGCTCAGCGGGTACGTGATGCATTTGTTCAGCAATTTCCTGATGAAGTGCCACCTTCACTAGCACAGATTCACGTAACTGAAAATAATTTTGACACTACTGGCTCAGTGCTCATTAAAAAAACATAAAACAAAATAAAAGATCAGAAACATTACAGTGACAGATCTCGCTCGAGTTAGCCAGAATGTGGTTACCAGATACAATGCCTGTAAAACCCAGGAAGGACGAAACTTCCAGCATTTTTGATAAGGTAATATTTCATATAGGATTGTACACACGCTTAAAGCAGAGGGCCGTGGTGCGCCACACGCTCGGCCATGGCCACCCCAGTAGCGGATAAAAAACCGCCGCTTGGCGTTCTTACTTTATATGAAAGACCCTGTACTGTAGTTAACTCTTGCTATATTCAGCAAAAGACATTTCCCTCTTAGCACACACAGTCAAATGGTATCTATCACAAGGTTGATTGCACAGTACACACACGCAATTGTCGCTTGGCTCATGAAACTTCTTGTTTTGACAGATTTTGTGGTGGAAGCCGTGAATCACGATTTTAGTGAGGACATTGATTTTCGTTCACCCATCTCCTGTCGATCATTGCGTCTGTAGAGTAAAATTCTGGATGTATTTTTTGGCGTTTCTTTACCCTGGTCTCCATATGAGTCATCGCTTGATTAGTGATTAGCAGAGATAACTGAATTCGTAGTTCCAGTACATAAAAAGGAAAATGATCTGATGGTGTCTAACGTAAGAACCTTATTCCTCCTCCTAGGTGGCGATAATCTAGATCAGACGTTCTCAACTCGGTGCTCGCAAATGAAGTTTGGTGCTCTCGTCGTACGAGCAAAAACGTGCTCGCGAGCACAAGCTCCCCTGAGATCCATTCGTCAATTCAAATTCCGTTGCGCAAACAGTGTTTTCATTACGAGTTTTGACAGCCAGAATGTTTACTATTTTGTGGAATAGTATTATTTTATCTACGGTAAAAGTAATTGAACATTCCTGTTTTAGGAAAGCAAACATTCCTATTCACTTAATTTTAAGAGGCGGGTTCGATTCCTACCTCAACCATGCGGGAAGTAGTTTTCGATGGTTTCCCTACTTCTACTCCAGGCAAAAGCCAGGCTGGTACCTAACTTAAGGCCACGGCCGCTTCCTGCCCAAATCCTACCTCAATTATTATACACACTAGTACAGACATTGACACTTGTTATCAGACAAATTCTACAAACACCCAAGTATACAGGGCTACATGATGACGGAAAGCCCGTAAAGAATTAACAACAACTCTTTTCTTTCGAGAACAGGGAGCTCCTTACCTGAATTTAATTTGTTGGCAAAGTCGGGAATTGAACTCGGAGCTCAAGGCGTAACAGTCAGGAATTTTAGCTTCTGCGTCATGAGATGATCGGCGATAATTATGGGAATGTAATTCTATATCCTTTTATTCACATCTTTAATGGGTCATTAAACTATTATATCGAGATTAGAAAATATTAGTACCAATCATATTTATTGTATTGTCAACTGCCTTGTGTACTGTTACTTTTACTTCATGTTTCTCATTCCGTAACGGCACGTAAGTTATCGCCTTCTTTGCATGCATGATCCCTTCCTAGAGAAACATAGGAAAGCGACGGGAGGTAATTACATTTACTGCAGGAAAGTAAGGCACTTAATAAGTCAAGACAGCAGACTCAACTGGGAGAGCGACATAAACAAACTCTTGACCGCATGTGGTTGACTAACCAGGTACAGTACTGCTCGGGTCCAAGCTCTGTGAACTTGCGGGGAAGTGGCAGACAAGAAGGGCCTGTCAACAGTCAGCTGTGTTATCTAGAATTAATGTCTATTCCAATACTGCTAACATAGGGCTGTTGCTCAAACCATTGTGGTGTTGCGAATGAGTGAGTGAGTCACCGATCAATGTATTGGTTCTGTTACTACGCACGGACCGGGAACCCTCGTCACTCGGCACCATCACTCCTCATAGTCCGTGATCCACATACCTCTCAGGTTCACGGGGCTTGGACCCGAGCAGTACAGAGGAGTGAGATTCTTATTCTGAAAGGTGCAGCATTCAAATCTATTTATAAATATCCAAGAAATATCATCGTTAATTATTTAATATTGCGGCATTTATTATGTTTGCGATAGTTTTCATTCAAAAACTCATCAGATCACGTCAAAAATTTAACTTTTTAACTATCACACGCCTCTACGTACGTACGAATGCAGCCATAAAAGCCTAGGCTTATATTTATTTTTTCAAGTTATTGGTTTTACATCCCTTTTAACTACTGAGCCCTATAGTGACGCCGGGTTGCCAGAATTTTGCCCGAAAGGGTAACGTTAACGTGCCAATAAATCTACTGACACGTCTCCCTCGTATTTGCGCACCCTCAAATGCCAACTGACTGCACCAGGATTTGATCCTACAACTTTGGGTACAGCAGCCTCAATAGGCTGCAATTACGTTTGCTATGGTGTTACAATGGACAAGGAGTTCAAATTGTGCATTTATCAGCGACAGTATTTGCAATAATAACAACTTACTCAATAATAATAATAATAATAATAATAATAATAATAATAATAATAATAATAATAAGATTTTTAAGAACTTTAAAATCCTTCAGCAGCCCTAAGCCTTCCTTCAGAGGGGAAGTAAAGCCGGTGGGCCCATGTCCTAGATTTATGGCATGTAAAAGAACCTACCACTACAATTGGCAGTGTGTAGCCAAAATATGTAGGATATTTGCTTAGAAACACTGCATGAAGTTACAACGTTCGCCACTGGGTGTCAGTGTCACTGGCGTCTAGTAGCCAAAGTTGGGACTACCGATACTTGAAATTGAACTTGATGGGGAGCCTAAGGGCGTTCAAATGAAACGCCCTGCTATGGCCATTGGCTGCAATTCAAATATAATAATATTGATAATCCTGATAATAATAATAATAATAATAATAATAATAATAATAATAATAATAATGGAAAGAATCTCGGAGACTATGCCTAAAGAATAGGAGACTGGCGTTCCTGGGATATACATAGGCTACAGAATGAACGACAATAGACTTACCAAACAAATATTTGGTTACATCTGGAGAAAAAATGATGATGATAATTGTTGTTTTAAGGGGCCTAACATCTAGGTTATCGGCCCTCTGGAGAAAAAAAAAGACAACTGTAATAAGGATTAAGGTAGCAAAGAAGGATATGGAAAACTTCAACATCTTAGAGGCCCAATTGTTAAACAGGAATAGCCAACATTTAGAAACACACTGAAAAATTTGGAAGGGTTTCCAGCCGCAGAAAGAACTAATAAGAAGATCGGAGAAGAACAACGGACGGAGGCCAGCAAACACATGAATGAGCAATGGGCGCAGAGAAAACTCAGCAAGATAAAAATAAGTTGTAGCGTGATCCTAAGTGGTCAATTCACATGTAATAATAATATTCTTATTTTGTCGTGTGGCCTCCTGAGAGGCCGAGTGCAGGTCTTTCTAGTCGACGCCCGTGGGCGACCTGCGCGTCGGGATGAGAGATGGAACGGGTGAAGATGAATGAAACTGGGCAAGGATGTGGAAGGATGCGGCCGTGGCCTGACGGAATGTACCGTCCCAGCATTTGCCTGGTGTTGAAAATGGGAAACTACGGAAAACCATTTCAAGGACGGCCGATGGTGGGGCTCGAACCTTCGCGTCTACCGAGTCAGCAGAGAGCTTGGCCCCATGACCTAACGCTGCGCTTTAGTGGGTGTTGCCACCACTGTCGGTATAATAATAATAATAATAATAATCATAATAATAATAGGCAAATCACTAACTAAAAATTTCGGTAAACAGGAAGGGAAAATCTTAAGAAAAATCGTCGGCTCAGTGTGCATAGAGGGCTGGTCTGAGGGCTGGAACGAAAGTACATTCAGCCTCGTGAGGCAAACCTGAACAGAGTTGGGTTCTCACCATCCTGGAAGTGCTCTTCCGTTGATTCCACACTTCTAAAAACAGGCAAATGGCGGGATGGTACCTAAATTAAGGCTACTGCCACCTCCTACCTACTCCTAGCCCCACTTACAAATACACACAGTAGGCCCTAATACAGCCATCACAAAAACACTGTTTATCAGACAGATTCTACACACACCAAGGTACATGGGGCTACGTGGCCAAGATGGCACAAAGCCCAACATCAACAAATTTCGCTTAGGAATTACAATGGTGCTAATTTCTGTTGTATGCAGAATCAAACCATGAGCCATGAGGAAGTGATAGTTTGTTTATTGAATCTGCTACCAAGGTGGGAATCGAACTCACTTCGCATTAGAAGCACAACACCTCTACGGAGGGAAGTATGAAAAATTAACAAGTAAAAGATACCACCGGAGAAAAATACCAAATGACATGTAAAAGCAAAATGTCAGATATTTAATTGCTTTACATCAACAGCATTCGCTTGGGAAATAAGGGAACTCGCCGGAATATCATCAAACCAGATCACTGTAACTATGCTGCTAATTTGTGATATGGGTTTGAAATGGGCTACATCCTTCCAGTAGAGAACTAATGAATCACTCCCCTTTATAATGTCCATACGATCAAGACGTTCGGTCATGGACCTCGAGCAAGGCTCGGGGTTCGAGACTCTGAACCGGTTTGCTGTATTCTACTGTAGACTACTATCTCCTTGCTGTGCAGCAGGAATAACAGACCACCATGGAGTGTGAGCAAATACTGGTTATATACAGTAGAGTGGTCACTTACATCATTTCATATCAGGTGCTTAAATGAGTGGTGTAATGCCTAGGGACACTCACCTTCTGTACTTGTGGTTGTGCGGTAGAACCCCGGTACAGTTGGCTGGCTGCATTAAGAATGTATAAATGGTTACGTCTCAAAACTCCCGAGTCTCAAAACTCACGAGCTAAAAATAGTAACAAATAGTATCAAAACTCACGACTACAAACTAGTAGCTGAATTAATATTCTAATTGGTCTCAAAACTCACGACCCCGGAGAGCACGTGCTTGTGATGACCGCAGGAAGTTTTAGAATGGGATTTCGTTTGTATTGTTTTAACAGGAATTATCAACCTACCACAGACCAAATTCTCAAATTATATCTCTGTCATTCTGATTGGAGACATCAAGCAGGCCTTAGAAATTCATTGGAATCATGAAGGTCGTTATTTTGTGTTTGGATACAAAGCAACGGCCAATGGTCATTACACTCATTAGCAAAACAATTGAAAGGCGCCCAGTAGGCACGTGGAATGCTCATATCTGCCAACCCTATCAAGTGACTTACAGTAGGTGTCTATTGTGTTGGTCCTGTACAGAAAGAAATGACGAGCGGCTTATTCTACAATAATAATAATAATTTTATGGGTTTTACGTCCCTTTTAACTACTGCGGCTTTTAGAGACATCCGGGTGCCGGAATTTTGCCGTAGTTCCGGCTGGCGCTAACAATGGACCTTTTCCCATTCAAAGAAGAACTGGCTTGACTCGTGAGTTTTGAGACTGGCCCAGGTACAGAAACCAGCTAGAATCTTCTTTTACTAACCGTCATCTTGATATTCGTGAGTTTTGAGACGATACGGTACAAATGTCAGCGAGATTGACGTGGGGTAAGGCGCAAAGACACGGAGCCAGAGTATTTTCGAACTTGGGAGAAAAGTGGTAGAACTCGACTGTCGGTCATCCTTGAAACGGCATTCTGTCGTCCCGTCTTTTACTTCCGGAAACGTAGCCTACCTTAATAGTACCTTCAAATAGACCAGAGGTGGCCAAACAGCGCGCTGGCATGACGGCGTGGAGAAAGACTATATGACTGTCTCTCTCGCTCGCTTTCCCGTCTCATTCCCTCTCGTAACTGCCTACAGCCCTTCACTGTGTCGAACGTCAAACGGTCGCGCACCGGTGTCTCTTATTTTGCTTGCTGCAGTGTCACTCGGCATTATTTATTTTGATCGCGGGGATATGTACAGAAGCGTAACGTTTCATTGTGGCTGGGATTTTTTCCTAACAGATTTCAAGAATTTAGAAAACTTTGATCTGCTTTTTATTTGTTCGTCAAGCCACTTGCAATGTAGCACTCGACTTAAGGATATTTTTTTTTACTCTGAGAAAAATCTGCCTGATTTCTATTCAAAATATGCACCTCGTTGCTTAGTGGCTAGCACTCTTGGCTGCACCACGGAGGTTCGGGTTCGATTCCCACCTCAGCCATCTTGGAAATGGTTTTCCGTGGTTTCCCACTTCTACTCCAGGTGAATGCCGGGATGGTTCCTAACTTAAGGCTAAGGCTGCCTCCTTCCTAATCCTCATTTGAATTAATATACACACACTAATACAGCCATCACAATAACACAGGTTATCATACAAATTTCACACACACATGCACACACATCCACATCCACAGTGTCGCAAAGCCCCTTAATGAATCAACAACAACGCCTATTCAAAATGACCGCAGCAGGAATATCCGAAATTGCACAGGCACAAGTGTTATCAATGTTATGTCTGCGAAACGTTTTTCTCTGCATTGAAACATACAAATTCACGGCATCGCACTCTGATGTCTGACGATAACCTGCGAAACAATCATACCGAGCATTGAGCATATTGTAAATATGAAAACAAATTGAAAGAAATTGAAAACAAGAATCATAAAACTGTGAGCGAAATTGCAATGTCTAAAATGACTCCCATGATACCTCAATATTTCTGACTGACTGTTTTAATGCTCATCACGTTATTTTCTAGTACCGGTATGCGGAGAAACGGGCGAAACACAATATGCATGTGTCGGACAACCAACGCATTGGACGAACAGTTTCTTTACAATACGTCCGGTTTGAAGACGATCCCAACTTGACTCGGTCCGACGCGCCGGCAGTCGGGGCAGGCAGCCCAGCCAAGAGAGGCAGAAGCCAGCCTGCCGGCGCACAGTGGGTCAAAATCGAAATCTAGGGGGGAAAAATTATTTTTACGTTTTAATCTACAATTTAGAGTGAAAGCAACGTATTTAATTTGTTTACTTCATAATAAACATCAGTTAAGATCTTTTTTGAGCTACGTCTACATATGCAAGAAATTGTCTATGACTAGGAGTTGGATAGAGCATTCAGTTATCTCTTCAGAACAATTTTCTACCCCTAATTTACTTTTAACAAAGTCACAAAGTTCCACTTTTGACATAATCGTCGAAGCCAGTGCTTCAAACAGTTGTAAACGTGTGAGAACTGGTTGCGCGGCATCTTCTAAAACGTAAAATAACTAAGTAAGTTGCAAAAAGATGCAAAAAATCTTATAACAGGTGTAAACTACAAGACTTTATCTACATTTTAACATTAAGTAGAAATTGACGCAGAGTGACGCGACATACTAAAAATCAAAGTGAAAATATAATTTTTAAAATAATAGTTAAATATTATATAATGCAAATATAGCTAAAATTACGTAACAATTACGCCCATTAATAACTGAAACACGTTACAAGGATCATACCTTCAGCTGCATGTTCCATCTTAAAGCATCACACTAACCACAAAGACAACCAAACCACAGTCACTTACATTCACCCTCCAATTCAGACTGCTCGAACAGTGGTGGCAGATTTACACTAAGATGCGTTTATATCCCAGAATAGTGAGCGGCAATTACATGAGAATGCTGCAAAAGTAATACCGTAATTTCCCATTACTATGGTCCACCTTTTGTACTTTTCTTAATGTGAACCTTACACATGTCATCGAAAATTGATATAATTTTGGCTTTGACCTCTCTAAAGCCTTAGGCCTACATCCGTAACACAACAATTCATATTGAATACAATTAACAATTTATAAAAATTAATAACAATTGGTACATAGTTGTGGTTCAGGTTGCTCATCTATGGTCCAACACTGATTTTCCAGCTTATAATATGAGTGGACCATTGTAGGGTCCAAAATTGTAGCAAACTCATCATACAAATGTCTAGAAAACATGTTATTGGTAACAAATTGCCTGTAGTTTGCCCCAACCATCCAAAATACATAAATGTTAAGATATTTTACAAATAATTTTCAAGATTCAAAAATAAAAAACATCTGTTGTTTACAGTTGGTAACTTATATATTTATATTACGCATTGGAAAGATATCTCCAAAAATGTGGAATTTACATTAATGTCTTCAATCTCGTCATCAATAAAAGAATATTAGAACAAATAAACGAACAAAAACTTTCCAGTAAAATGACATGTAAGTTTAAAGTCATTCATCTCCCCAGTGTTTTACTAACTCTTTCACTTTGTACAGTCCTCTGCTTTTTGACACACATGAAGGTTGGCTTATGTTGCTTATTATATCTGGTTTACTGTAGAACAGAATGTCTTGTTCTTCTGGCCATTTCCAGAATTTCCCATTTCTCGCCATACATGTTACAGTTGCTCCATTTTTCTTCACTTCTAGAATCTTTCCTGGCCACATTTCTTCCTCATAGGAAACTATTACATAGCTGTCTTTTTTTAGTACAGTCTCTTTGGTGACAACTCCTGTTTCTTCCAGTTCACTGCATTTTCGGTTGGAAAAATCAATGTCTCCATCGGATTCCATATCCAAATCATCACTGCAATCTGATTCACTGTTATCCGAAACAATGACCTTTTTCTTGTGTTTAAGTTTCGACTTCATCTGAGTGCTGTAACCACTTGTGCCGGCTGATTCTGCATGGTTGATGCTGTCTTCCTGGTTAAAACCGTTTCCTTTTGTTTGTTTTATGTTGGCTGTTTCCTTGATTGGTGCCGGTATATCATCGACTGAAATGCTTTTCCCAGACTCAACATTAATTTGCCTTTTACGTTTAGGAGTTGATAGCATGGTTTCAGTGTTCCTGATTTTTTCCAGGTGATGTAGGAATGCATTTCCAATGTTTGTAGTCGAACCAATAATTTCCTTGGTCCTTTCAGCAGAAGGTAATCTACTAAGTACTTGCTGTCTATCCAAAGGACATATTCCTGTTTTTCGGAATCCAGATTTTAAATTTTCCTCGGTCTTTGGCTCAAGTGCTTTTATTAGCTCAGCTAGAAGAGACGGAAATACAGGCTTTGGTATTGTCGCTTGCTTTCTGCCTGGTCCAGTAGATTTCCATTCATTCAGATTTGACGCCAGTGTGATTTCATAGGTCTGAAGTACGCCACATCTAAGGGCTGAGTCAGATGGGTGGAATTGGGAGGTAGAGCAATGAAACGAATGTTATGGCGTTTACACTCATCGAGGACACGAACACTGATGTGTGATGATAGATTATCTGATATAAGCACTTTCTTACCATCCAGTTTCTTCAGTTGTGGTAGCATAATTGTGTAGAACCAGTCCTCAAAGACTACAGTATCAAACCAACCGCTTTTAGTGCGGTTATAGCGTGTCCCGTTAGGACCTCCCTCCGTCCACATATCATAAATTCTTTCTGCCTTATAATTGACATAGGGCGGGCATATCTCACCTGATGCACTGCCACACATCATGATCGATACCGCTGCTTTGGTTGAATTTTTGATTGCTTCAGGATATTTGCAACCACGTTTAGTTAACACACGCATTTTCCCAGGATCGTCTACCAAATTAGTTTCATCAAAGTTCCATAGATGGGTTGGAGCAACATCTTTTATTTCTCTTTGTAAATTGTCAAAGTATCTGTTGATTATTTCATCATTTACACCTGCCCGATTTCTCTTTATGTTGCTGCTAAACCGTACAGATAACTTATCAGCATGACGATCCACGAAGCACTCGGCCCAACGCTTACCCGGAAAGTTATTAGTGAATCTACACTCTTTCCGTCCTGTCGAATCCAAAAATAATTTCACAATGCATCGTAAATCAAAAGTTGTTATTGGGAAACCAAATTCACACAAAGCAATAGCATGGTCAACAAAGGCTTCTTCTTCATCTGCAGAGAAGACGCATGATCGTCCTGGCACAGCCACTGCATTATTATTCAGGGCTTTTAGCTTAAGAATGATGGAGCTACGAGGAATTTAATAGAAATTAGATGCTTGCCGCTGTGTCATTCTTTTGTCATTAATTGCTCCAATACAATTAGCCAACTGCTCGGGTGAATATGGTTGATATGGCCGTCCACCAATTTTTCGCCTATTTTCCCTCCTGGCTGCCATTGGGACTTGTTAAAAACCTACAAGAAAAAATAGAATTTCAATTTAAAAATATCCACCCATTATTTTTAAAAATAAACTCATAAACTGCTCATGTTTAAGTCTCTTATTAAATGTTGAACAGTTCTCTACACTCCAAACAGAGTGCCAAGTTCACAAATAGTTTAATATCAAACCTTCTCTTTATTTATATCAAATTTGTAAGTGTCGCCCAACTATGGTCCACGCTCGATGTGGTACATAGTTGGGATCACACTTCCAAAGTTTAGTTTTTAAGCTGCTCGAGCATTGTTTCAAATATTTTACTAACTAACTGAAACGTGAATGTATTTAGGACACAATAAAGAATCACTATGCATACGTTCGTATTGTTAAGACTTACCGTTTGTGCACAGCAGAACCAACAATTGCAGCTTTGAAACACACGTCACTTTCATGTACTGCACTCTTGCCACATCAACTGAGCTAAGAAGCTCCAGCGTCTCAACACGCGCTGATTTATCGTACCACCAGACTGCAGCACACTACGGTCAGTGGAATGCCACCGGTACTGCTACGCACGAGCAGATATTGAACTACTTGCATAGATTTCCCAGATTTGTGACATCTTGGACCATAGTTGAGCTTCTGGACCAGAGTTGTGGGAAATTACGGTACATTTTGTTTTTTTAATTATGAAAATAAATAATTTTGTCCTCCTAGATTTCGATTTTGACCCACTGTGCGGCGTCCGGCGCAGCATACGCCGAGCGTGCAAAGACTGGCCGCCCTTGTAATAGACCATATCCCATTTCCAGTTTCATTATCAGAACCAAGACCAGGGCCACATTTACGCAACATTCAAGTGAAGACTTCCGATTAGATTAAAAAGCGATTTAAGTGTTCCCGTGCGAAACCCAAATGCGTACCTAGTATATTAATATAAGTCACCGTATTGTTATTGATAGTCTATTATTTAAAATTTGTTATACCTTGCTATTAGTGAAAAATGTCAATTTTAGAGTTGTATCTAATCTTCTCTAAATGATCGAAATGAATGTAGTTAGCTGTTGTTATTTTAAGGGGCGGAACTACGAGGTCATCTGGCCCTAAACTGAATGTATGTTGATAGTTTGTTAGTCTGTTTGACCAGTATGCGTTCATATACCATGCATGAGATTGCGATGAAACTTGGAGAGTTGTTGACCACACTCTCGCGAAGGTTTCTGAATTAATAAATCCATTTCACAATAGGTGGCGCACGATTAGTTTCAACAAATGAGTGATGGCGCACGAATCGTTTCAACCAAGTCCTGTATGAGTTCATATACCATTCATCCGATTGTTGGGCACACTCCCGGAAAGCTTTATCGATTAGTAAATCCATTTCACAATAGGTGGCGCTTGAGTTGTTTCAACAAATGAGTGTATATCATTTCAGCGGCAGTTGATGTGCTTTCGTTGAATGAGTGCGCACGCTCGACAGTATTGAATTAAAACAATTTTATACAGCAACATTTCAGAACGTGTGGGACATAGTTTGCTTAATTTCTTTACTTAATTGTCCATCTATTCTATGACTTACAAAAACAGTTCATAATTATTTAGTCTCATTTCATTTTTCACAACACTTGCTTTGTTTGATTTGCATTGCAATGCATGCCGGGTACTGATAGTAATAAATAAATAAATAAATAAATAAATAAATAAATAAATAAATAAATAAATAATCAGCTTTGTTTCTATGGAGACATGGCCAGAATCGATCCAACAAGGATGAATAAACAAATGTTCGATAAAACAAAAGTTTGATGCTTTTCTGTCGGTCAACACGATTGTACCCAATATTAATAAATACACTTGGATGACCGGTTTCGATCGTCAAGCGATCATCATCAGATCCATTACACTTAGGCTATAAAATCTATGTCTGAAAATATGGGTGAAAATATTTACAATATACAGTATGCACTTATTTAGTTGCAGTATTAGTTGAGATAATTTAACTCGTCGATATTTGTCAGTTGTGGTCTATGTGATGTTTTGTTGAGATACTGCAAGTGGTGATTGACCTCCGGAATTTTTGTAAAATCGTGTTGACCGACTGAAAAGCATAAAACTTGTTTACTAAGGCAACACTGAAAAATGGCTTCAAACACCATAATGTTTGATAAAATATACAATCTGAAGAGCCAGCGGGGCTACACCAAGCAGATGAAGGAAGAACTCAGGACGCTAGGAATTACAGATGAAGACTGTCAAGACAGAAAACAATTCCGGGAAAGACTTTCTAACATAAAGGTTCTTGTGGAAGAAAAGAGATTTTGGTTGGTTCCTTAGTTTAGGTGCTGCGACAACGCGGTCATGTAGTCCTGTGTACTTTGGGTGTGTGTAGAATCTGTCTGATAACCGGTGTTAAATGTGATGGCTATATTAGTGTGTGTATCTGTTTTTTTAATTCCAGTAAGGACTGGAACTTTGAATTTTTCAAATAGTTCCTACTTTTGCCGGCAAACGCCACCGTCAACGACTACTAGGCCTAGTTCGGAACTAGACGCCACCGCAGTCGGCTCTTGGCAACGAACGTAGAAACCTAAGAGCGTTTTTTACATTCCTAACCTATACAATTTAGCTTCACACAGGTGTAATTAGTGGAAGGTTCTTTAACATGCCATAAATCTATGACATGGGACCGACGGCTTTACTTTCCCTCCGAAGAAAGGCATACTGAGGGATTTTTAACACTCTTAAAAAATCCGACGACTTCGGCCGGGTTTGAACCCGCTATCTTGGGCATAGAAGCTCAGCATGCTACCGACTACGCCACCGAAGCCGCTGAAGAAAAGAAAGAGCGCAGGGGAGGAGGATGGACAGAAGAGAGAAAGGCGCAACACTCTGAAAGAATGAAGGGAATGTGGAGGAAGAGGAAGGAAGAAGGAACGATAAGAAGGAAATTTAGTGATATTTATGTGGTCCTTAGTTTTGGCCGGTTCGCAAGGAAAAATAAGAAATACAATAATAAATCAATAAATACGTGTTTACAGAATGGATGATTCCAGATTAACAAAAAGGATATTCAAGTAAGTTACCTTTGGGAGAAAAGGTCAACGACTAGCTGTATTCAAGAGGCAAAGAAAGATTTAGTAAGAAATTATATAGCCTAAGAGAAGAAGACACTGTGGATAGAGGGATTTTACGAAAGATGGTTTTAAGTATGGAAGGATTCCAGGGAAGAGTGAAAAGGAAACCTGGGGCGAAGTGGTTTGAGGGTAGAAAGACGCAGCATAGTCTAAGAATGAAGCAAATTGGGAAGAATGGAAGAGAAAACAACAGTGAAGAATTGAAATGGTGCGTGGTTCATAGCAGGTCTTATCGAAAAGAAGAAAAAGAAATAAGTAGATAATAAAATAATAATATCGTATGGACTCGGTTGCCGGGTGCAAGCTTTGTTATTTGACACCCAGAAGGTAGCTTGCATGTGGACATTTTTGTTGTTCCTTGAAGCACTATGAAAGTCAATGAGGTTAGATATTTAAGCTCCTTGACGCTATAGCGCTTTCTAGTAGTGAAATGAGGAACTTTGTGTTGGCGGAAAATCCAGAGATTAATCTTGTCATTATGAACACGGCCCACTGAATTCAAATGGGTTCTTTGACATGCCAACAACGTGTGACATACGTCTCGTAACTTTTGCCGCCTCTCAAAAAAATCACTTGCCACGGCCAGGAGCGAACCTGCAAGCTTGGGGGGTTAGTAATCCGACACCTTCCACACTGATAAATTTTATCACATTTCAAAGTATTTTTTAATGGGAAACATAGTTCCACTGCCAATGTTTTTCTCTAGCCGGGTCTTCAAACAGCCTCAGTGAGAGAGAACGAACTGTACACACAGAGGTAAAGACAGGCGATAAAATCTGATGTGAAGAGTGACGCCTTATGAATGCGGTTTCATAACTGGTAGAACTTGAAAGAGCGGTTCTAGCGTAAGCGTCCAGCGTGCAGAGTAAATATTATTATGGCCGACTGAGGGGGAGAGATAGTCTCCTCGAGTAACAAACGAGCCAAGCTTTACGCCAAATCAATTTCCACAAGCATATCACATGTCTTTATTATGACTTGCTTGACTCGGTAATACTTAAAGGCTTTGCCAATTACACACTGGGCAATAACCTCGTAAAAGCACAGTTTTATGGACGGTCTGCATCAAAGCGAATTAAAAGACACGAGAAAGGAGTTCAATAATCATTATCCAGAGCTACATAAAATATATTGCGATGCGATAGCAGAGTAATGGGAACATATTTTCAGAAGGTGGTCTCGTAATATAGGCTACGCTAGCTACGCAGTTAAATCTTGAAGTGTGCCTTAGCCTGCTCAACTAACCTGATGGAACTCTACACTTTTGTTGTTGTTTCATTTGAGGGGCTTGGACATCGCGTGTACTTGGGTGAATGTGGATATTTGTTTGATTCCTGGTTAACGAGCGGTGACTAAAATGTAAGGCTACGTGGGAGGTAACTAAAGTTATCACCTTTAAACTATTAACTTTCGTCAACACTCTTTGCGAAAGATGTGTACTTCTACTGGCTAGAAGTGCTTTCTAACCATGGCCCTTGGACAAGGTTGGAAGAAACAGTGATGTCCACGCAGATCAAGTGTTGGAAATGCAAATGGTTATCCTGAGTAAGGGAAATAATTGCATCGCGAGAGAAGTCTTGGCATTGAACCGCCAAGGGAAGAAAAGAAGAAAGGGAAACTCCGACACTCAAGGAGAAGATCTGTCTTCACCGAAGCACCGGAAGAAATGAGAATCTTGGGCGAAGTGAAGAAGATGGCCATCAGCATAACCAGATGAAGAAGCTATGTTAACACCCTATGTGCCACGAGTGACAACATGAATTAACCCTTTATAGGATAGTGGTATATATATTAACCACCTACTATAGAAAGAGTTTGTAGGCTATTATCAACGGTGCGAATACTGTAGTTGAAACTTTCAGCCTAATTACAACAAGCATTCTTGTAGACATAATATTTCTGATAAGCAAATACCGTACTATATCTGTCTAGTTTTATGGTGCTGGATAAAATGTCAACTAGTAAATATAATCAAAAATATTAAAACAAAGCAATAATTTAAAACATAAATATACAAATTAAAATAAAACCCACTAAAAATTAAAATAAAATATAAAGGACACTAAATAATAAAATAAAACGCACTAAACATTAAAATAAAATTAAGATTATAAAAATAAGAAGTTAAAATAATAAAAATTACCGTAAATATAATAAATAAATAGGTAATTTTTGAAAATTATTTTAAAAAATATTGAATATTTAAAATAAAAATAAAAATTCGAGCTAAAATGAGAATTAAATTTAAAAAATTTAAGTAATAATTAGAAAGAAAATAGTCTGCCCTATAAAGAGTTAAGTCAAGTAAGTCAAAATATGAAATCAAAGTATTTTCTCCGTCATATATTTCCCTGCCCAAGCTATCACTAGAGTCATGGGGAAATATTACCCACACAATCAGTCCTTCATGGATTATGTTGTGTATGATGGCATTTTGATTTTAAAATTCGTGATGCTGAATATGATTAACGATTGTTAAAAATGAATTCCACATGCGCGTGTGGCACGAACTGTCCAAACTTTGGTGGTGTAACCGTCTCTAACTCCGAGACTACAGCACAGTACAGTATCAGGTCGATTTATCAACTCGGCGTAACATTCTTCCATTCTGAAATAAATTTTGACGCACGGAACTCTGAGATACCGTGTGTCTAAACTGTCTCCTGTTTCTCGTTTGATCATTCAGATTACTGTGTAAAAGGAGTAGTGATGAGCATCATAGAAAAATAAATAACTGAGAGACATTTTACTTAATTATAATTACCAATTACTTTTCAATAAGTAATGAACAAAGTGACAGTTGTAATTACTTCACACAATGCAATGCATAAAATTACGTTTTTTAAAAGTCTATTTCTTCTTTCTTTCTTTCTTTCTTTCTTTCTTTCTTTCTTTCTTTCTTTCTTTGATTTCAGCCAACTAAAGATAACGTAAAATAACTTCCTCAAATGTTGTCCCTTTTCTTAATTTTAGTCTTTTGAAGTATTTATTCACCCTTTCACTGTGTTCTTTCCGTCCTCCTTCTGTCAAAAGAGTTGAGCGCTTTTTGTGATTTTCCTGAAAACCCTTGAATTTTCTAATGAGATTTCTAAATGTAAGCCTGTCTAGAATTTATTATTTTGTAATGTTCATTTCTGATAAATCCCTTTTCACTTTCACTAATTTGCCTTTTGGGATCTTTGTCCAAATGATCGAATATTTATTTCATTCGGCCCAAATGACTATAAAAAAAATTCTTCTCCTTCTGAGAACATCCGAGAGCATTACTTTTAGTTTGTAAATTAGTGTTTACTTACGTTATTTTACAATGAAGGCTTTCCATTATAACTACTTCCGAAAAGAAATCAGAGGCCGATAACGTTGATGTTAGGCCCCTTAACCTACAACAAGAATTATCATCATCATCATCAGGAAAGATCTAAATAGCCTATTTTCATATAACCAACTGGTTTTTCCATTAAAATTCTCCTGCCTATTACAAGGGATTTCCGAGAAACAACGATATATTGTAAATATTTATGTTTAGTATCTCCGCCATGTTGGATTTGTATTCATCAGGTTATGGAAAAGCCCATAGGTTAACTTATGTTTATAGCCTCTATCAACATACAAAATTTCAGTTCGATTGCTGTAATAAATTCAGAGATATTGAGAACCGTCGAAATATTTTGGATGATCATCATGTTGGATTGTTCTATATGTAGGCCATAGAGTTACGTACCATTAGATGAAGAATATTACATAGGCTTGTTATTATCAAACGTTCACTACAATCGAATGATTAGGAAACAAACAAATAAAAAAGTAATTTTAAAATTTCTCACAGCCGCCATCTTGTTGTTATAAAAATTGAATTGAATCAGATGCAAGAAGATTTAATCTTGTGTAAAAATTTATCCTAGCAAGTTTCACTGCGCTCGGTTGATTAAATCTCGAGAAGATGACATTTAAATATTTTAAATTCGCTTGGGCGCCATGTTAGTTTTGTACTTATGTTTTAAGCATCCGATAGATGAACTTAAATGAGTATTCTCTATCACTGTACACAATTTCAGGGTGATATCAGTAATAGTTTCGGAGTTATAGAATGCCGGTGAAATACTTTTCACGGCCGCCATGTTGGATTGGTGAGATGTATTAAAATGTAAAGGGCATGGTCGAGGTCGGACAAAATAGTAAGTACTATGTCCTTACCGAGTTTCATTGAAATCGCTCCAGGCGTTTAGACTTTATTAGAGGACACACTCACACACACATACTCATACACACACACACACACACACACACACACACACACACACAAGGTGATCTCATAAGCCTATTTCTTTTCATAAATGAAAATATAGGCTAACAAGAAAAGAAATCAAAGCATTATTGCCGGGCACTGTACGAATAATTTACCATTTGCTTTGCAAAATAGCTAGTGTTTAAAATTGTCATCGTGAACTCTTACATAAAAGTACATTTTTGCACTTAGCTACTGAAAATATGCTCCACAGTGGTACGTGAAGGGATTACTAGACTACAATGTAATGATTACAATTTTATTTCCAGAAGAAAATTACGAGTAGTCCGCTTCGTTGTGTAGTAGCTGGCATTCATGGCTGTCACCGCAGACTGCCAAGAAGTGTAATTCTGGTCTGAGGGCTGGAACGGGATACACTCAACCTCGTGAGGCAGAACCTAAGTAGATTCCTACCTCAACCATCCTGGAAGTGGTTTTCTGTGGTTTCTCCACTTCTACTCCAGGTAAATGCTGGGATGGTCCCTAACTTAAAGCCACGGCCGCTTCCTACCCAAATCCTACCTCAATTACAAATACACACATTGGCATACACAGAGACACAGGTTATCAGACAAATTACGCACACACCCAAGTACACGAATCTACATGACCACGATGTCGCAGAGCCCCTAAAGAATCAACAACAAGTTATTACACACATGAAAAATAGTTTTGCATATTGCTAGCCAAAAGTCTCAAACCCATTAGTTGATCTTGGTAGGTTGGTTCTTAAGTTTAGGGGCTGCGACAACGCGGTCATGAAGCCCCGTGTACTTTGGGTGTGTGTAGAATCTGTCTGATAACCGGTGTTAATTGTGATGACTGTATTAGTGTGTGTTATCTGTTTTTAGCCTACTTTCGATTTTTGCAAAAAATGAAAGTAGACTTATGAGATCAACACAGGGCGAAAAAAGTGTGTCTGTCTGTGTGTGTGTATGTGTGTGTGTGAGTCTGTGTGTGTGTATGTGTGTGTGTGAGTCTGTGTGTGTGTGTGTGTGTGTGTGAGTGTGTGTACTCTGAATGTCTGTCCCCCCCTATCAATTCGAACACGGTGAATGCGAATTGAACGAAATTTGGTACAAAGGTAGCACTAGCAAAGGACACCTCAGTGTCATGTTTTATATCGCCGCCATCTTTACTAAAACTGAATGGCGGCCACTCAAACGTTCAAAACGTAAAATCAAATAACGACTAACCAAATCATCCAATCTCTACCAAATTTGGTAACAACATACCTTCGTATAGGATGCGTCTTGTGACCAAACTACAAGGTCGTCCGCCATACCATTTCAGGATGGCGGCCGTGCGAATTATGCAAACTTTATAATCCATATCATGGGACCCACCAGTTCCGATTATCGAGCCGAGAATCGTTTTAACTGTTCTAAAGGAAGAGGCACGTACGAAATTAAAAGTTTATTTTGTAATACTATAGTGCAGACGTGATTTTAAAAAGCTCAGCTGATTCATTAATAAGACAAGATGGCAGCGGATATCTTGTGCCTGACTTATATTTCACTAATTTGAGTATTGCATGCAATATAGCGTACTGAAACAAAATAAATAAACTTTGTCTGAAATGCTTTATATATAAATAATATACTTCAGTGATGAAATCGTTTAGTATAAATCATTATTTGCTAACAAGTTCTATGTAAGTCATTTTATATGGATCAATGTTCGTTGGCACAAATGGCTCCGTGGTAAAGCGTTAGTCTGTCATTCATATGCCTATGGTTCAAACCCCATCAGAGATACGTTTTTTGCTTGACATTTTACATATTTGTTGCTTTGTAATGACTCAGACGTTTTAAAATTAAGCGTTATATTGTGCATATTACGGTGCAAAACATATACTTAATTAAAACATAATTCGCCAGCAGATTTAATCGAGACATCTAGCTGACAAAAAGGTAACAGATTTTATTGAAAAGTTTCTTCTTCTGGCCGCTAGAATGCACTCGCTCTGTTAGGATTATATTGTTCGATATTTCACAACTAGATATCACGACTAGTTTTTATATTTATTGTTTCTTGAGTACTGAGACGTTATAAAATAAAGCTTTATATGGTGCTTTTTGCAATGGAAATTATATATTAAAAAAAACGACATTCTCCACTGGAGTGACATCTTCCAGCCTTCAGTTGTACTATGCAGAAACTATAGATTCGAGCAGCGCTCTATACCGGCCAGTTAGTGAACCCAGTCTTAACGACTGCTAGGAGTAATAAGACAGTAACATTCGTTTATTCCTTGTGCACAGAGGCGTTGTTGATAATCTCAAAACTTGCAATATGGATGATTTGGAGATGGATTATTTTGTTATACCGTGTATTTAAGATTAGCCTGTAAATTAACGGGTTGCGAAGTTACTTCACTTAGTTCTATATCATTCGTACACGACACAGAACAACAACGTGACGTCAGTTTCTGATCTGCTCTGATTGGCTATTACATTGCTGCAGTCGGGTAGTTGGCAGTCAAGGATAAAATTCTCGACTGCCAACTGCCAGCTACCAACTGCAACTTCATGTTGTGTATGGTGCCTATAGTATACACGGAGTCGATCGCGACTGCCGACCCAGGACTACCAACTACGGACTGCCGACTGCCTATTGTAGATGGGCCTTATTAGAGCAACGAAGTTTCAATTATTGTAAGTAGTCGGTGTTTGGAGTGTTTGCTGATGAAATTGCAAAATGCTGGGGTAAATTATAAACTATGGTTTGAACGCCACTGTTCAAATCCTGTGTGCCAATTTGCACTTCAAATAGGAAGAAATTAGGAGATGATAAGGACAGAGAGTTATAACTATACCCATACATTTCGGAGAAAGTAGGCTATATGTTCTTTCCCGAACATCTTGTTTTAATTTAAGTACAGACTGCAACTTAGAATTTTTCAAGTACGGTAGTTCCTACTTTTGCCGCCATGCACCACCGTCAACGACTACTAGGCCAAGTTCAGAACATAGCTACTAGACGCCACCAAGTCGGCTCTTGGCAACGAACGTAGAAACCTAAGAGCGTTGTTTACATTCTTAACCTATCCAATTTAGCTTCACACAGGTGTAATTAGTGGAAGGTTTTTTAACATGCCATAAATCTATGACATAGGACCGCCGGCTTTACTTCCCCTCCGAAGGAAGGCATACTGAGGGATTTTTAACGCTCTTAAAAAATCCGACGGCTTCGGCCGGGTTTGAACCCGTTATCTTGGGCATAGAAGCTCAGCATGCTACCGACTACGCCACCGAAGCCGCTTAGTTGATCTTGCGTGCGTATATATCGGCTGTTTACACTTGCCTGTATCAATGATGATAGATTTGTGCGAGTGTGGAGAAGACTCGGTGAACGTATGCACGACCAATACATCCGAGACTAATACCAAAAGGGAGGAGGTGGTGCAATGTTTTGGGATGGCATGTTTGGTCGCCGAACCCTCTCTTGTGTACTCCCAGGGCGTATGACAGGCATACGTTACAGGGATATTATCCTGGCACCTGTAGTGAAAAGCTATGCTGACAATTTTGGCCCAAATTTCACTTTCGTGGACGATAACGCTCGCCCGCATAGAGCTGGCATTGTCAATGCCTTTCTTCAGGAGAATGGTTTTCACAGAATGGAATGGATTGCCTATGCTCCCGATCTCAATTGTGTAGAGCAAACGTGGACACTGCTTAAGGGACACTAGGACTGAGTTTTTAGCCAAAATTTACAAAATAACTGTTTTTTTGTTTTTCCCATATATATATCTTATGGACCCCTGCGGATCATTTCAGTAAAACAGCTTTCATGCACCGCCATTTTTTAAGGGTCAGCGACATTTTAAAATCTCCTCTGCATAAGATGAAGATGGAAGGCAAATAATATGAAAGTAGCCTATATTGTTAGAACTAGAAATCCTAGAAAGTCATATGTTATCTCAAACGAAAGGTTTCCATGCTCTTTATCTCTACAAAAAAACATTGTATTTTTAAGATTTTTTCCACAAAAGTTTCATTAGGTGAGCTAAACTGGTTAATATAGCATGCGATTTTATAAAAATGCTTTTATCTCCAAACAACATCTTTAGATAATCAAAATGCTCCATGTGCATGATGTATTCTCCAATTTTACTAAAAAAAATCACTGGATATTCAGAAATACATGTGTTGTAAAATATCACTGCAATATCTCCAGTCACTTTGTAAATTACAGACAAAAATAAATAAAATACTACACGAAAAATTATCAAAATTCATAAAACATGATGGCACAGCAAGAAAAATTAATCTGACAGCATACATGGTATCACTTTCCTGAAATGTCTCAATTCTATAATGTTTAGAATAGTTTTATGTATATGTAGTGAAAAAATCAAGCGTTTTGCATTGTTTCTACTACACGTGGAGCATTTTGATCACACGGTATATTTTAATAATACAATTAGTAAAAAATCAATTAAATACCATCCGATTGTTTTCAAATTTGGTATGTGACTTAGTGTTACGTTTTTAATTATGCAGTTTAAATTTCAACTCATTCTGAAAAAACATAATTGTGGAAGTTGAAAAATTCAGTCCTAGTGTCCCTAATAAATAAGTCCGTCCTCACTGGCAATGTGCAAATTTTGTTTTGATGTGTGTATATGTCGAAGAATGTGAACCTTGAAACTATTATAGATGTGCCTGTGTCTCTGTCCAGATACTCTAAGTCAATGGCAGGCGCAGTCGGTCCGTCTGGAATAATGCGACGTGCGAGGCTATCCAATAAAGCAGGCTTGTTTTATGACGTTGATCCCACCACAAGTTAAACAATGCTGGTTGCATGTACCAGGTAATGGCATAGTAAAATGCCTGCTTTATGACTTAAGTAAATAGTAATTAATGCAGATGACGCTTGGGGCATAAAATACAAGATTATCTTCACGACATGGGTCCGTACTGAACCGTCTACTTCATCACCAACGAGACATCATTTCCCTTCTTCACGCAACCATCAAGTCACCTTTCAAAACAGTCCTTTCAGAATTAACGGGGTACACTCAGCCTCGTAAGGTAGAATTGAGATGATATACAGTAGGTTTAATTCCTAACACAGCCATCTTTGGAGTGGTTTCCCGTGGTTGCTCTACTTAATGCCAGGATGGTACTTAACAGGCTAACAGACGAAAAATTGCAATGTTTGTTTTTGTCTTTAACTTATTAAGTAACGTTTGTATAGATCGTATTTAACCTTCAACCCTATCAGCCGTGGTGGTCTCGCAACCATAGGGAGAGCGTGGGTTCGAATTCCACCTCGACCGTCCTGAAAATGGTTTCCGTGGTTCCTAATTTCACCACCAGGCAAATGCCGAGATGTTTCCTTTCAACAGGTCCACGGTCGATTTCATTTCCTGATCCTTCCTTAATTAGACCCAAGTTAGAGTCTCCTGCCACCATCCCCAGTCGTATTTGGTGACAAAGCGTATTCAGTTCCCAGACACTGTCCTTGCGACGGTAGAGGAATGATCTCTTGCAGAGACCATGGGTAAAGCCGAGTTGGGAGGAGAGGCGATTAAAATAAATAAATAATTAAATTAAAAATAAATAAATAAATATACAAATAAATAATTTGTAATTGTCAACTCATTTTCCATGACGACGACAAAACGGACCGGGAATTTAAATAATAACAATGTTGAGGAAGTAGCCTACATAAAAAATCCACAGCCTGCTTCCAGTCTCCGAAAGGGTCAGGAATGGAATGAATGAAGCCCCCATCTAGCGGCGAGGATATTAACTGTGCCGGCTGCCGAGGCCTGACGCACTCCTCTGGGGCAATGATTAAATGAATGACAGATGAAATGAAATGATAGTGGAGAGTGTTGCTGGAATGAAATGTTGACAGGGAAAACCGGAGTACCCGGAGAAAAACCTGTCTGCCTCCGTTTTGTCCAGCACAGATCTGACATGGAGTGAACGGGATTTGAACCACGGACCCAGCGGTGAGAGGCCGGCGTGCTGCCGCCTAAGCCACGGAGGCTTGGAAGTAGCCTACATAAATTCCTATAATTTAATTAATAGGCTATACATTTAAATTTAATATTTAATTAAAAAATACAATTTAAACTACCGCGATACCCCAACCGTAGATGTTCTGAGACCCAATTATGAGTCGTGATACACTGATTGAAAACCACTGCTAGAGGAAATAGAATATGAAAGTTATTACGAAAAGACTTAAGAATATATTGTTTAAATTTGAAATGATTTATCTCATTTTCTGTTCTAGATTATGGACATATCCAATTCTTGTATATTCGAATCTTCAGTAGTTAACAATGAAAACAAGAACGAAAGACTGTCTCAATACATGGATCTATAACACAGGTCAAAATGCCTGAGGGTATTTACATAGCTGCAGGCGAATACACAAGTCTAGAACCTGCTGTATACCAACATCGACAGCTGATTGGCTGAGACAACATGCCGGCAGTTGTTGACAGGTTCACAAACTGCAGTAACAGTTGAAGGGATCTTAAGCTACAGGCTGATGTATACAATAAATATATAAATGTATTTTATGTTCGACGGTGTAGAAATGTAAATAATGTCAGAAAACTGTATCATAATGAGGGTCATTATAACACTATGTTATGAAACAGTTTCTCCCACCAATCAGAGCTCAAGAAACAGTTGTGTGACCAATTAGGTAAGGATAGCATCACACCTGCGCTCACTTCCACGGCCTTCTATTTTAAATTTCACTGCGTGGCTAGTGTCATAGTGGGGGTATTCGAGGAGGCCATGGTCAAAGACAAGGTATTCTCTGCGTCCCATGCGCTCTGTTCAGTACATAAAACTGGCAAAATCTCGACAGATATTTATGAATATTTATGTTCGAACATAAAATAGTTATAATTATTGTCGAACATAATAGTACATTAAGCAACGAGCCTATAATGGCTATAATTAAGACACGAGTATTTTTTATAAAACGAGCGTATGCGAGTTTTATAATTTCCATACGAGTGTCTTAATTACCATTATAGGTGAGTTGCATACGACTGTTTATGTTCGACGATAATTATAACTTTATTATATGTTTTAACATAAATATTCATAAATATCTGTTAAGAGTCAGCCATTTGAATTTTGTGATCGGAGAGCGAGCGCTGAGTATGATATCTCTGTCTTTCAAGATCTCTGAACGACCGACGCATGCGCTCTGAGTGCTTGCAATGCAATATTATGCAGGCCATATGTTTACATCTGCCGTCCCTCAGTAATATTGTCACCGGAGTCGTTTGAAGGCAATGCGCTGTGTAGAAATTAGGGTTGATGATATTAAGGTACAGTGCTATTTCCTGTCTCATATTCGCCAATTTATTCACGCGAACATATGGACGGTGCGTATTCCATGTCGGTAATTTATTATAGTTCGATGTTGGGTTTATGTCCGACATGTTGGATTTTGAGCGCATGCGCGAAGGTATCGTTACCTAATTGGTCAATGAACGAGCTCTGATTGGCTGGAGAAACTGTATCGTAATGAAAAACACTGTTATAATGACCATCATTATGATACAGTTTTCAGACACATAATAGTGAGGGTCGAACATAAACAGTCGTATGCAACTCGCCTATAATGGTAATTAAGACACTCGTATGGAAATTATAAAACTCGCATACGTTCGTTTTATAAACATACTCGTGTCTTAATTATTGCCATTATAGGCTCGTTGCATAATGTACTATTTTGCTCGACCCTGACTATTATATGTCAGAAAACTGTACTATAATGAGGCTCATTATAATACTATTTTTCATTATGAAACAGTTTCTCCCACCAATCAGAGCTCAAGATACAGTTGTTTGACCAATTAGATAATTAGATGCGCTGAGTTCCACGGCCTTCTAATTTAAATTTCACTGCCATAGTGTCATAGTAGGGTAATCGAGGAGGCCATGGTCAAATACAAGGCATACTCTGCGTCTCATGCGCTCTGTTCAGTACATAAAACTGGTGAAATCTCGACAGATATTTATGAATATGTTCGAACATAAAATAGTTATAACTATCGTCGAACATAAATAGTCGTATGCAACTCGCCTATAATGGTAATTAAGACACTCGTATGGAAATTATAAAACTTGCATACGCTCGTTTTATAAACATACTCGTGACTTAATTATTGCCATTATAGGATCGTTGCATAATGTACTATTTATATTCGACCCTGGCGAAATGTAAATATTATATGTCAGAAAACTGTACTATAATGAAGCTCATTATAGTACAAGTTTTCATTATTATACAGTTTCTCCCACCAATCAGAGCTCAAGAAACAGTTGTGTGACCAATTAGGTGAGGATTGCATCGCACCTGCGCTCACTTCCATGGCCTCCTATTTTAAATTTCACTGCGTGGCGAATGCCATAGTGAGGTATTCCATGAGGCCATGGTCAAATACAAGCTATTCCCTGCGTCCCATGCGCTCTGTTCAGTACATAAAACTGGTGAAATCTCCACAGATATTTATGAATATTTATGTTCGAACATAAAATAGTTATAATTATTGTCGAACATAAGCCTCCGTGGCTTAGGCGGCAGCACGCCGGCCTCTCACCACTGGGTCCGTGGTTCAAATCCCGGTCACTCCATGTGAGATCTGTGCTGGATAAAACGGAGGCAGACAGGTTTTACTCCGGGTACTCCGGTTTTCCCTGTCAAAATTCATTCCAGCAACACTCTCCACTCTCATTTCATTTCATGTGTCATTCATTTAATCATTGCCCCAGAGGAGTGCGTCAGGCCTCGGCAGCCGGCACAGTTCATATCCTCGCCGCTAGATGGGGGCTTCATTCATTCCATTCCTGACCCGGTCGGAGACTGGAAGCAGGCTGTGGATTTTCATTTCATTGTCGAACATAACCAGTCGTATGCAACTCGCCTATAATGGTAATTAAGACACCCGTATGGAAATTATAAAACGAGCGAATTTTCGTTAAAATAACTGAGGAGTTTTTTTTGTGAAATGTTATGGAGCCTTCTCCTCTAGTCTAGGGGTACGTTGTTCTCTTCCATACTTTACCTGGGGGTCGGTATAGCTTAACATTTGAAAATTCCCGTTTTCAAAATGATATTTTAAAATATAGTCTACCCCTACATTTTTAGCTCATTTTGATGAAAGAAGGACATAATATGGCCGAAACTGGTACATTTTATTAATTAATGTATATTAATTTAGTTTAATTGACTAAGGTGTAATACATTTATTCAATAACAATTGGTGATTTCTTTAGATTGAACGTCAATAAGGAAAATTATTAGATATGATTAAATTCTTATCACTACGGAAATAATTTCATACAAATCGGCATTAGTTTAGGAATTATGATTTTAAAAGCTAGGCATTGCAGTGGCTATTAAAGGAGTCAGATAACTTTGTCGTTCATTTTCTCTGAACTGCATTTTTCAAATCAGTTTCTCTTGTAACTCCCAAAGAATAAGGTGTATTACATGGCATTTTTCCTGACGCTTTCATAGTGATAGGGTTTACAAAACTGACCAAAATCGTGAGCTTTGGTTGAATGGTTGTTTGCGAAAGAAATATTTCCACGAAAACAATATGCAGATGTTAATTTATCATATGATTAATAAATATACTAAATTTAATAATAGAGTATTTAAAAAGTCAATTTTGTAGCTGTTATCTTACAAAGCAGCCTCCAACAAACAGAGCAAAAATAAGCTAATAATTGTTTCACTTGTCAGGGAAAACGGTGAAAACCGACAACTTAACATAACAGTCGCCATTGTGAATTTTTTAAATATTTAACTGTGCTGTTCCTTTTTATCATCTCTGGATGAATGCTGTACATTTGCATTTGTCTGTTGGCACAGGCTAGAGTAAAATCTGGCTTTCTACGATGTCTCAGCCTCATTCATGGCTGTGATTATATGGAAGCTACTGAGGTTTAAGCGGTGTTGAGTAATGGCATTCAAGGTACAGCTAGTGCGTCTGTGTGTACTGTGAAAGGTTCAACTAGCAGGGTTTGTACTGCTGTACCGACTCAGTGAGGAAAGCAACGGCAAACTACCTAACTCCTTATTTTGTCTAGTACGCCTCATTATAGCACTGCCATGGGTTTCTGTGGTTTCCACCCAAATAGCGGTGCATTTTGAGGATCCGACCAGTCTCCGGACTGACAATCTAACAGTCAGAAGACAGTTTAAACAAGTAGTTCCGTGAAGAACTAAAGCCTATTTTCATATATCCTACTTATGTTAATTGCCGCTATCAACATACAAAATTTCAGTTTGTTTGCTGTAATAGATTCGTAGATAATGAGAACCGACTAAATATTTCGGATGGTCGCCATGTTGCATTTTATATATGTAGGTCTTAGAGTTGTGTACTGTTACATGAAGATAATAATAATAATAATATCGTATGGCCTCGGTGCCGAGTGCAAGCTTTGTTATTTGACACCCAGAGGGTAGCTTGCATGTTGAATTTCGTCGTTCCTTGACTATGATAATCAAGGAGGTTAGATGTTAAATATTTAAGCTCTTTGAACACTATAGCGTTTTCTAGTAGAGAAATGAGGAACTTTGTGTTGGCGGAAACTCCCGAGATTAATTTTGCCATTATGAACTCGGCCTACTGAATTCAAATGATTTTTTGACATGCCAACATCGTATGACATGCGTATCGTATTTTTGCCGCCTTTCAAAAAAATCACTTACCACGGCCAGGAGCGAACCTGCAATCTTGGGGTTAGTAGACCGACACGATATCCACTCACCCACCGTGGCAAGCTACATGAAGATTATTGTGTACGTGTAGTATTCAAACTGCATTCGCATGATTAGGACACAAGAAGTAAAAAACGAGATTTTAAAATTTCGCACAGCTGCCATCTTGTGGTTGTGGAAACACTTAAAATAAATTAGATGCCAGTGGATTAACATTTGAATAAGGATTTACTGTACCAAGTTCCATTGCGATTGGATCATTAAATCGCGAGAAAAGTCTATTTAAAACTTTCAACTTCGCTTGGCGGCCATGCTCGTTTTGTAGTTAACCAGTTTTTGAAAGTCTCATAGATGAACTTCCAGTAGCGCCTTTTATCTCCGTACAAAATTTCAGGGTGACACCCGTAATAGTTTCAGAGATATAGAATGCCAGTGAAATATTTCACACAGCCGCCATCTTGAGGTTATGTAATCAATTGAACGAAGTTTGATGCCGGTGCATTACAATGTGTATAAACATATACTGTACCAAGTTTCATTGCGTTTGGTTGGTTAAATCGCGAGAAACGTCTATTTAAAAGTCGCAACTTCGCTTGGCCGCCATGTTGGTTTTTAGTTACCAGATTTTTAAAAGTCATATTGGTGAACATCGAGTAGTTCCCTTTATCACCGTACAAAATTCCAGGGTGATATTGTAATAGTTTTGGAGATATTGAATGTTGGTGAAATATTTCACACAGCCGCCATGTTGGATTGGTGAGACGTAACAAAATTTGAAGGGCACTGTCGGGGTCGTCCGGAATAGTGCTATGAACTTACCAAGTTTCATTGAAATCGCTCCAGCCGTTTAGATTTGTATGGGGGGACACACACACACGAATCACACACGCACACACTGACAGACACACGGACAAAGATGATCTCATAAGCCTATTTTTTTCTTAAATGAAAATAGAATAAAAATTGCATCCCAGATTGACCCCCGACCCACAATATATCCATGTTAAATCTGTGCTTGCAAATTCCAGATAGACCACCAGTCCAGACGATATCCATGTAAAACTGCCCATACTAATCCCAGATGAACCACACGCCCAGTTCACGCTAATCCCGGATAGACTCCCAGCCCAGAAACACGGTCATGTTAAACCTGTCCATACTAATGCCAGATATACCCACCTACTCTACACGTAGTTAACGTGTAAAAACCCGGACGAAGTCGTCAGATTTTTTAAGAGCGTTAAAAATCCCTCAGTATGCCTTCCTTCGGAGGGGAAGTAAAGCCGGCGGTCCCATGTCATAGATTTATGGCATGAAAAAGAACCTTCCGCTAACTGCACTTGTGTGAAGCCAAAATTTGTAGGTTAGAATTGATAACGCTCTATTAGTTCCAACGTTCGCCGCCAGAGCTGACTGCGATGCCATCTAGTAGCCAATTCCGCAAGCTAGATGTCGTGGACTGTAGCATTTGGTAGCAAAAGTAGGAACTACTTGAAATTCTCGTCTTCAGCCCTTACTTGAATTGAAACAGATAACACACACGAATACAGTCATCACAATTAACAATGGTTATCAGACAGCTTCTACACACACCTAAAGTACACGGGGCTACATGACCGCGTTGTCGCAGCCCCTAAACTAAGGTACCAACCAACCATCGTGTAAAAAGCTTCATTCATTTATCGTTTATGGTAGAATCGGTGATAAAGATTGTTCACAATTATTAATTTTTTATGGTACTGACCCCTTTAAAACTGGGCACGCTTCAACCCTGTGAGGATATATAACGCCACGTAATTTACTCGTAAGGTTCGTATTCCTGTGCTAGCTGGTAGAGGAAAATACCTGAAGTGAATTATTCGGTTGGACTGTATCCCCAGATAGACTAACGTGACTACGTTAGGAGACAGAATCGAGGTGAACGATATTATCACGTAGTAGATTTTGCAGGCGCACCGACAATCACTGATTTTGTATACTATAAATAGCAACATGGTTGTTTCACAAAACTGTGTTGGATAATGTCAACAAGATGGCAGTTTGAGCTAACGAACATGCAAGCAGCCATTAGTTAATTATGGCTAATTGCACACGTTGCATAGACTGTAATCAGATGCGCTTTAAAAACTGGTCTTCACGTCCGTTTAAAGTTTTTTTTCTCTTATCTTAAGGGGACGCTCACCAATTATCATTAGAGCTGAAATATTTAGTCCTGACCTCGTTTTATCTCCGTCCCGACAGGAATTGGCTTGACACGGAATCGGAATGAACTGGATTTAAATTCCTTTTGTTGTTGCTTCAATTAGGGGTATGGGAAGGCTCTGGTCATCAACCCTGAGAGCTTTGTGAGTGTATGGTATTCACCTGGTAACTATTGTTAGTTTGAAGACTGTGATAGTGTTAATGACTGTAATTATTAGGTTTAAGATCGAAGATAGAGCAGCCGATAATAAACTGTGGCACACGTAACCTTCAGGGTAGGTGTTCAGTTTTCTAGGAAACATTTGAAGAAAGAAGACTTAAACGGGTTGTTATTGCTTATTTTAGGGGCTGCGACATCGTGGTAATATAGCCCCATGTATTTGGGTGTGTGTAATTTGTGTGATAACCTGTGTTGTTCTGATAGCTTTACTAGTGTGTATTTGTAAATTGGGGATAGGATGGGAAAGAGACGGCCGTGGGCGTAAGTTAGGAACCAACCCAGCATTTGCCTGGCGTAGAAGTGGGCAAAACCAATGAAAACCTCTTACAAGATGTGTGAGGTGGGAATCAAAAACCCGCCTTTTCTCAGTTTTGCCCCACGAGGCTGAGTGTACCCCGTTCCAGTCCTCAGGCCAGAAATAAATTTCTTGGCAGAGGCGGGGATTGAATCTGGACCTCCGGGGCGACAGCTAACATCGCTAGCCCCGCAGTTAGAACCAAGAATGCTGGAATCTACAAGATGACCTTGTTAAGACCAACGTCCAAGGGTGGTAGCTAAGATATTGCACACCACTATATAATTTGTGTATTGCGAATCAAAATTGCATTCGAATTGGAGACAGGTAAATTCCTGGTTAATGATTCGAAAAAGGGAATTTAAAAAGGATTTCGTTAATTAATTTACATCAAAATAATATTAACCAACTTATAATCCTCTGATAGAATATAAATCAAATATTTAAAATACCTACACAGAAACGATACAGTGTCTGCTCCGCCCTAGGCTTACGTGTGCACAGCGTATTTTCCCCCAGAGCTAGTTTAATTGAACAGTATGATATGTTATTAGAGATGAAACCTAATCGATCAAGTTTTACCCGAGGGGAGTTCAGACAGATAAAAGTGCTAATGGTAATAATAATAATAATAATAATAACAGCTGCTACTAAAATATCTAAGTTCACAGAGCTGGCAATTGAGATAAAGCAGATGTGGAAACTTGAGTCGGTGACTACCATCCCAATAATTGTATCGTGTAGTGGTGTTATACCCAAAACTCTCCACAGTAGTCTATCAATATTGAATCTACACCCGCAGATATATATTGAACTATTGAAGGCAGTTCTGTTAAACACATGCCATATAGTCGGGAAGTTCCTTGGTGACAATACCCTCGCCGAACACTCAGCAAGGCTCGAAGATGATTCAGAAGGAAATTTAGCTCATTCTATAAATGAGGGAGACTCGTGAAGAGTCCGGACACGAAATTAATGTAATGTGAGGTTCCTATAATTTACATACATTGTATTTCAGTACAGCTGGTTCCTTGCTAAGGCCGAACCAGGCTGTAATATAAAATGTAACCGGTATCTACCGTGTTAATTATGCCAAAAAAAAACATTAATAATAATATTAATAATCGACATCACATCGCTCAGCTACCTGTTATAGAACTTTTGATAATATGCTATCTATGCAACCTAAGCAACCTAAGCAAGGACCATCCAGAAATTAAGTTTACCTATTTTTTAACCTTTTGAAATAAAAAAGAGAACTTAATTACAAGATACATTTTATTGGCACCAGATACAGCAATGTTTGAGTTACTTTTCGACATAATCACCACCAGAATGGAGCCGCCTGTCATATCGTGGGATCAACTTATGTAGTCCTCTGTCGATGAAGTCTGCGGCCTGGGAATGGAACCAGTGTGTGACTTTCATCTTTAGCTCTTCATCAGTGTAAAAATGCTGACCGGAGGATAGGAATTTCTTTAGGTGCAGATAAATGTGAGAGTCACTGCGAGCAAGACAGGGACAACAAATAGGTGGTTGTCCATGGTTTCTCATTTCTACTCTAGGTGAATGCCGGGATAGCATATAAATTAAGGTCACGACCACCGCCTGTCCAAATCCAAGCCCCTATTACAAATACACACACTACAACAGCCATCACAATAGCACAGGTTATCAGACATATCCAAAATATGCTCACAAACACACGCAATTACTCGGGGATAATGACTACGATGCCCGAAAAACATTAATCAAATTATCAACAACAGTTACAAATATTCACACTATTACAGACACCACAATAATAAGGTTATCAGGAAAATTCTACACACACAAGTATATGAGAATGAGAAGCCCGATGTGAAAGCCTCCAAAACTAAACAACTATAAACAGAAACTTCCAATTTCCAGGGATTTTACAGAGCAATAATTTATTGCCATTCTGGTTTTTAGGAAGAGTAGGCCTATAAGCGGTTGTATCTCTTATTAACACCTTTGGATAATCTCTAATTAGTATAAAACTAAGTCCCCGATTCTTGGATGTCACGGGTAATCTCGAGAACCACTGGATGGATTTTGATGCGGTTTTCACCATTCTGTAAACGATATCTCGACGAAGGTTTCTGTAGAAAATAATTTATTTATGATTAAAGGAAGCCAAGCAGTAACGATTTCAGTGAACAAGTCGAAATAAAACCTGGCGTCCGTGCGCTTTTTAAGTTTACGCTGGGCAAACCGTGAACTGTATTTACTATGAGTGTAAGAATTGTTCAGCATGAAAAGTTCTACAGAAACGTCTGCGAGAGCATATCTCTATCTTCAATACATCGCCCACCATAAGTGTTTTTAGATTGGACGGAAGGGGGATTTGTGTTTCATGCACCTCGTCATTCTTAAATTACGTCTGACAAGAATTCGTTGCACATGCATCTCCATGATAATATAATTAATAGTCCAGTCAGTGATTTTAACCCATCATGCCGAGACGTAAAACGAATATAGGTCGTAGTTCATTGAGATCGAAAAAAAAAAGCGCTTATCACGTAATGCATTCATAACTGTTCCCGGGCGAAGCCGAGGCGGGTTGCTAGCATATAATATACTAGCTGAAGTACCCGTGCTTCGCTACGGGTCGTAAAGAAATTAAAATGTGAAGGTGACAGTTAAAACAGGGGATAGGCGAGGTGCTGCGCAGAGGGAGATTAAGGATGGAACATTTTGTCCAACTACACCGCTCTGCCTTGACCGTGTTTTATAGCACACATTTAGGTTTTACTCGCTAACGGTTGGAGATACATTTCGGATAGAAAATGCAATTTTTAACCTCGTACATGCCATCAAAAGTTTGCTATTTCTTAGCGTTCTCTTTTTATTTGAAATGGAAATATGAAAGTTTAAAACCAAAGGGTAGAGTGACGTCACTAAAATGGTCGCCATCTTTAAAAGTGCAAAGTATTGAAATCAAAAGTAACCTGTATGTTAACCAGGTAAATCTGCTACTTCCATGTAAAATTCATGTAAATCGGACCAGTGGTACTTGCGTGATTGAGTAATACACAGACACACACACACCATCTCATTTTTAGTCTCGCTTCGCTCGCGTCATAGTCGTGTCATATTGTTATTCAATGAAATGCAGGTTTAACCCCATTAACACCCCTTTAGAACCTGAATATCCAAAAATCCCTCCTTAGTAGATGATTTCGACACACGACAAACATATCCTCAAAATATCACTCTTCTAACATTAATAGTTTTGGTTGGTCGATGAGAGCGAACATCCAAAAATCCTTCCTTAGTGGACGTTTTTCTTCCAGAATTTCACCCCTCCCCATAGGCCCCTTAAATTGGATTTTTGAAAAGACGGTCGAACACCTATTTATTTTATTTATTTATTTATTTATTTATTTATTTATTTATTTATTTATTTATTTATTTATTTATTTATTTATTTATTTATTTATTTATTTATTTATTTATTTATTTATTTATTTATTTATTTATTTTTAAGCTGATTGATTTCCTCCGAGTTTCAAACTCCTCGCCTATGTCGTTTAAGAGATACACGCTCCATTAAGAATCTTTCAACCCCCACTTTTCATCCCTTTCACCTCATAATATACACTATATCGAAAAACCATTAGACATGTGTCAGCTTATTTTTAATGATTAGTATATATGCCAAGTATCAATCCCCAAATGAAACCACTCGTGAGATATTGTTATTCAATGAAATGCACGTTTACCCCCTTAACACCTATTTAGAACCTGAATATTCAAAACTCTTACCTTAGTGGACGTTTTCGACATAAAACGAACATATCCCCAAAATTTCATGTTTCCAACTTCAATAATTTTGGCTGGGCGATGATGAGTGAGTGAGAAAGTCAGGACATTTTCTTTCATTTATATTTGATAATTTCACCCCTCCACATGAACCCCTTAAATTGGATTTATGAAACAAATGGTCGAACACCTATTTACTTATTTAAAGCTGATTTCCCCCTGAGTTTGATGAGTGAGTAAGTGAGTCAATCAGTTAGGACACTTTCTTTCCTGTTTTATCACCCCAGAATTTCACCCCTCTCCAAGGGCCCCTTAAATTGGATTTAGGAAAAAACGGTCGAACACATATTTACTTGTATTTTAAACTGTTTTATCCCGCCGAATTTCAAACTTCTCGCCTATGTCGTTTAAGAGATACACGCTCCGTTAAGAATCCCTCAATCCCCAATTTTCACCCCTTTCACCTCATAATATACACGACATCGATAAACCTTTAGATATATGTCTGATTATTTTTAATGATTAGTTTATATACCGAATATCACATCCCCAAAGAAACAACTCATGAGATATCGTTATTCAATGAAATGCACGTTTACCCCCTTAACATCTCTTTAAAACCCGAATAAATAAAAATCATTCTTTAGTTGACGTTTTGACATACAGCGAACATATTCCCAAAATTTCATTTTTCCAACATTAATAGTTTTCGCTGGGCGCGATGAGTGAGTGAGTCAGACAGGACATTTTCTTTCAATTATTTTTACCAGAATTACACCCCTCCCCATGGGCCCCTTAAATTGGATTGATGAAAAAACGCTTGAACACCTATTAAGTTATTTTTTTAGCTGTCTGTTTCCCCTGAGTTTGATGAGTGAGTTAGTCAGTCAGTCAGGACACTTTCTCTCCTTCCCCCCCCCCCCCCAGAATTTCACCCCACCCCATTGGACCTTTAAATTAATTTATGAAAATACGGTCGAACACCGATTAACTTAATTTTTTAGCTGATTTTTTTTCGCTGAGTTTCAAATTTCTCGCCTATGTCGTTTAAGAGATAGGCCTACACGCTCCGTTAGGAATCCTTCAACCCCCAATTTTCACCCCTTTCACCTCATAATAATACACCACATCGAAAATCCCGTAGACACATGTCTGCTTATTTTTAATGATTAGTTTATATGCCTAGTATCACATCCACAGATGAAACCACTCGTGAGATATTGTTATTCAATGAAATGCAGGTTTAACCCCCTTAAGACCCCTTTAGAGCCTGAATATCCAAAAATCCTCCCTTAGTGTACGGTTTTGAGATACAACGAACATATCCCCAGAATGCCATGGTTCCAACTTCAATATTTTTGACTGGGAGATCATGAGTGAATGAGTCAGGACATTTTCTTTCATTTTTTCCTTCAGAATTTCATCCCTCCCGGTGAACCCCTTCAATATGATTGATCAAAAAAACTGTCGAACAGCTATTAACTTACTTTAAAGCAGTTCCCCCTCCCCCCTGAGTTTGATGAGTGAGTCAGTCAGTCAATCAGTTAGGACACTTTATTTCCTGTTTCCCCCCCCCCCCAGAATTTCACCCCTCCCCATGGGCCCCTTAAATTGGATTTATGAAAAAACGGTCAAACACATATTGACTTATTTTTTTGCTGATTTTTTCCGCTGAGTTTCAAACTCCTCGCCTATGTCGTTTAAGAGATACACGCTCCGTTAGGAATCTTTCAATTCTTACTTTTCACCCCTTTCACCTTATAATATACACCACATCGAAAACCCCTCAGAGACGTGTCTTCTTCCTTTTTAATGATGAGTTTATATGTCGTGTA